>CM014734.1:61902333-63303010 GCA_004329165.1 Spatholobus suberectus | reverse complement strand
CGCAAACACAAATGGAATTGCTCTGGGTTCAAAAGTTTTTTTTTTTTTACTAACTATGTGCGAAACATACAATGTTTTTTTTTTTTTTTTCCTTTGGAGCCTATATTTGATTCTATTGATTTCATTATAATGGGGTTATATTGATACATAAAAAAAATTTGAAAATCAAGAAACTATTATTTGTTTCTTTGGTTTTTTTTTTTTTGGAATTAATTAGATAATGGCTTATTTGTGAATGCCATCAATGTTTTGCATCTTCTTTATTATAACGTGGATGGGTTATATCCATACGATACTAAGATTGAAATCGGAAGGTTTGATTTTACATTAATATATATAATATGGATCCAGCATAAATCAATTTCATTATATTATATGGAAATCTATTGGATCTTGTATATATATTTAAAATCAGTAAATCAATATATATTGAATCGGAGTTAGTGATTTGCATTTTGATTACATATCTTTGGAATCTTGACATTAATATCTAATTATAATACATATTGATAAAAGTTTCTTGGCATTTGCGAATCACTATTACGACAATGGAATCAATGATTTCATTTATTTTGTGGTAGTATTATATTATATTATATTATATTATATATATATATATATATATATATATATATATATGATTTATTGTATTTCTAAATTGTCCAATTTACTAGTATATTGTTGATATATTTAGAAAATATGAAATTAACTAAGATATTGATGTCAATGCTTATGCATGATTTCGACAAATTTAGACCCTTCCCATATTTTATTATTGTCTGGTAATTTTGGTTGGATTAATTGAAACAACATGTTGCCAAAGTAAACCTCTGTTGCGTAGGTTGATTCGATTCAATTTACATAGATGTTGCATGGAATTATTCATGCGAACTGTGCTCGGCCCAAAGGAAGACACAGTTTGGCCGGATAATTACATGCATGCGATGGTAAATGTGTGGTGATTATAAAAATTGATTTTCCATGTGAACAATGGAGTGTCCAAAGACAACTGTTGTTTGACAGGACTTATCACCAATGTTTGATCATTGCGTCGAGAATACCACTTGCAATTAGTTCTTTCAATCCAAAGATTGAGGATTAATGGTGCGCTAGGTATCTTGTTTGGGTCTTTAAATTTGCCATAAAGATTGATAGTGCATGTCTTATTAATTATCTTTTGACATGCCCACTAATGTTATTGTATGTTTATTGTTCTCTCTTTAGTTACTACCGCTACCCGCTTCTAACTTCACTACTCAAATTAATGGAATCCCAATGCTGAATGGGACGAACTTCAAGTCATGGAAAGAGGCTGTAGAAATTGTTCTCGGCTGTATGGACTTAGACTTGGCACTGAGGACGGAACGACCCACTTCCACTCTGGAGAACTCTAATGAGGCAAAAATTGAGAGTGGGATCGGTCCAACCGAATATGCCTCATGATCATCAAACGCTCCATTCCAGAGGCGTTTCGGGCTCGATTGTTGAGAGCGAGAATGCCAAGAAGTTCCTGGAGGCAATAGAGCAATTCTTTGCCAAGAATGAAAAAGCTGAGACGAGTAGTCATTTGGCTAAACTCATCTCTATGAGGTATAAAAGTAAAAGGAACACAAGGGAGTACATTATGGAGATGTCTGATCTCGCATCAAAACTCAAGGCACTAAAGTTAGAGCTTTCTGAGGATTTGCTCGTGCACTTGGTTTTGATCTCACTTCCTGCACACTTTGGCCAATTCAAAGTGAGTTATAACACTCAGAAGGACAAATGGTCCCTCAATGAGCTTATATCTCACTGTGTGCAAGAGGAATGAGACTGCAGAGGGATAAGACTGAAAGTGCTCATTTGGCTTCGACCTCTCAGAATAAAAAGAGGAAGAAACATAAAGAAACTGTGGAAAGTTCTTCTCAAAAGAAGAAGCTGAAGAAGCAAGATGAGGAATTTACTTGTTTCTTCTGCAAGAAGATAGGACACATGAAGAAGGATTGTTCCAAGTACGCCGCTTGGCGTGCAAAGAAGGGTAAACTTCTCACTTTTGTTTGTTCTGAAGTTAATTTAGTTTCTGTACCCAAGGACACTTGGTGGGTAGATTCTGGTGCTACTACTCACATAAGTATGTCTATGTAGGGTTGCCTGTGGAGCCGTCCGCCAAGTGATGCTGAAAGATTCATCTATGTGGGCGATGGCAATAAAGTTGCAATTGAAGCTATAGGAACTTTAAGATTACTTTTAAAGACTGGTTTTTATTTGGATTTGGTTGAGACATATGTTGCACCGTCTATTAGACGGAATTTAATTTCTATTTCTATTTTGGACAAATCTGGTTATTCTTGTTCATTTGGAAATAATAAAGTTAGTCTGTCTTATGATTCAAATATTGTTGGTTACGAATCTTTAATTGACAATCTTTATATGCTTGATATTAAGCACTCTTATAACGAGATATTGCAAACAGATTCGCGTGGTACAAAACGTAAATTAAATGAGAATTCCGCCACCTTATGGCATAAGCGCTTAGGCCACATTTCTAAACAAAGAATTCAGAGGCTTGTGTCGGAGGAAATTCTTGGACCCTTAAATCTGTCAGACTTCCAAGTCTGTGTTGAGTGTATTAAGGGTAAACAAACAAACAAACAAAAGGAATTTAGGTGCCGAAAGAGCAAATGATGTCTTAGAACTAATACATACAGATATATGTGGTCCTTTCCCTACGGATTCATGGAATGGACAAAGATACTTTATTACATTCATAGACGATTACTCAAGGTACGGTTACCTTTATTTAATACATGAGAAGTCTCAGTCTCTAGACGTTTTCAAGTCTTTCAAAGTTGAAGTTGAACTTCAACTAGGAAAGAATATTAAGGCCGTCAAATCTAACCATGGTGGAGAATACTATGACAGATATGACGGATCAGGTGAACAACGTCCAGGGCCCTTCACACTTTTCCTCAATGAATGTGGAATCATTCCGCAATACACTATGCCGGGCAAACCCAGCATGAACGGAGTTGCAGAACGACGAAACCGGACTCTTAAGGATATGGTAAGGAGTATGATTAGTCACTCTTCTCTACCAGAGTCGCTTTGGGGAGAGGCATTAAAGACCGCAGTTTATATCCTCAACAGGGTTACCAAGTAAAGTAGTTGCTAAAACCCCTTATGAGCTATGGACTGGGAAAAAGCCCAGCATCAAGCACATGCGAATTTGGGGATGTCCAGCTAAAGCAAGGCCTTATAGGCTGCATGAAGGTAAGCTAGACTCAAGAACAGTTAGTTGCTACTTTGTTGGTTATGCTGAATGCTCTCGCGGGTATAAGTTTTACAATCCCATTACAAGATCCTTCTTTGAGATGGGGAATGCAAGATTCCTTGAGGAAGTTGAGTTTGGAGGGGAAGGAAACATAAGGAGTGTTGTCTTTGAAGAAGAACTTGTCATTGGCAATGAACAAGTCTTTGCACCTATCATTGTTCAAGAAACGGATCCAGTACTTAATAATGATATTATTCCTAACATCACTCAAGAACAAGACAACACTAAGATTCCTCCCCAAGCACCACCACCTATAGTTCAAACTCAACAACCTCAAGAAGTGCCGCTAAGGAGATCCACTAGAGAAAGGAGAAATGCAATTTCAAATGATTATATTGTATTTCTTCAAGAACATGAGGATGGCATTGGCTTGACTGAGGAAGATCCAATAAACTTTAGTCAAGCTATGCGAAGTTCTAACTCTCAAAAATGGATTGATGCCATGAATGATGAGATGAAATCAATGGCTGACAATGACGTTTGGAATCTCGTCAAATTGCCTAAAGGTGCGAAACCCATTGGTTGTAAATGGATATTTAAAACCAAAAGGGATTCAAAGGGTAATGTTGAGAGATATAAAGCTCGTCTTGTTGCCAAAGGCTTTACTCAAAAGGAAGGCATTGATTATAAAGAGACTTTCTCTCCGGTTTCTTCAAAAGACTCTCTTAGGACTATAATGGCACTTGTAGCTCATTTTGATTTAGAGCTACATCAGATGGATGTAAAACTGCGTTTCTGAATGGCAACATCGATGAAACAATCTATATGGTGCAACCAGAAAACTTTGTTTTAGGCAATACAAAGTCCATGGTGTGCAAACTAAAGAAATCCATCTATGGCCTTAAACAGGCTTCCCGTCAATGGTATTACAAATTTCATCAAGTTATTACCTCCTATGGCTTTGAGGCAAATTTGGTTGATGATTGCGTATACCAAAAGTTTAGTGGGAGTAAATTTGTCTTTCTGGTATTATATGTTGATGACATCCTACTAGCCAGCAATGATATAGGCTTATTGCACGAAACCAAGAATTTTTTCACAAAAAATTTTGAGATGAAAGATCTTGGGGACGCCTCTTTTGTCTTAGGAATCCAAATACTTAGAGATTGTTCTCAAGGTATTCTTGGGTTATCACAAAAGAGCTATATCGATACAATTTTGGATAGATTCGGCATGAAAGATAGTAAACCAGGAGATACACCCGTTGCTAAAGGAGACAAGTTTAGTCTCAAACAGTGCCCCTTTACTGATCTTGAAAAGAGAGAGATGCAAAAGATTCCTTATGCTTCCACTGTAGGGAGTCTTATGTATGCTTAAATTTGCACTCGTCCTGGCATAGCATTTATAGTGGGAGTCCTGGGGAGATATATAAGTAATCCTGGTATGCAGCACTGGAAAGCAGTGGAGCGCGTGATGCGCTATTTGAAGAGAACAAGAAACTACATGCTTACTTATCGGAAGTCTGACAGTTTAGAGATCATTGGGTACTCTGACTCCGATTTTGCGGGATGCCCTGACAGCAGACGCTCCACATCAGGCTGCATCTACATGTTGACTGAAGGAGCTATTTCTTAGAAGTCTACCAAACAGACTCTTGTAGCTTCTTCGACCATGGCAGCGAAGTTTGTGGCTTGTTATGAGACATCAAACCATGGGTTATGGTTGCGAAATTTTGTCACAGGCCTACGCATGATTGACACCGTTGAGAGGTCACTCAAAATCTATTGTGACAATAAATCAGCAGTGCTCTACTCCAACAACAATAAGAGTTCTACTAAGTTGAAATTTATCGACATTAAATATCTTGTAGTTAAGGAAAGAGTTCAGGAAAAACATATTTCAATAGAACATATAGGGACGAATTATATGCTAGCTGATCCATTAACTAAGGGCTTAACACCTAAGGTCTTTCACGAGCATGTTGCTCATATGGGAGTTGTCACTGAGGTTGCCTTAGTTTAGTGGGAGTCTTTCTTTATGTTCTATGTTTATTTGATACAAACTTTATGTTATTTCTTTTTTTTTTCTTCTTCTGCAGAAATACAGATTATGAGTTTGTTAATCAACTTGTTTGTATTTTGTTGTGTGCAAAATTATTTTGTGCTTAAGGACTTTGGATTGATCTCACTAAAGACTAAAGTTGGACCAGTTGGAAATAGGCATGATTGAGATCACATTACATGTAATTTCCATGCTACTCATCCATATTGATCTATGTCATTAAGTGTGTTGATGTGGTGGTCATTGGGGTTTAGTCACATTTTACAATAGTGACGAAAGCCACGGTGGTTCCATTATTGATGCATAAGATGGACTAGATTGTTAAAGTAAAAGTTTAAAGATAAATAGCATACAGACGCGCGCCTAAAGAATTGTGATATAATTGTTACAATATGTAGCCCAAGTGGGAGATTGTTGGAATTTTATATTCCAATAATTAATATGGGCTAATATTATAAGACAATTATATTAGCTATTTATCATGAGTGGGCTTTATTTTATGTGGTCAAATTAAATGAGCCCATTAGACTTTTAAATAAGATGATATGAGCTTAAATGAACAGATGTCAGTGTTGGCCCATTAGGGGATAATGGGAACCCTATTAGGTTAACACACTATAAGAAGGCTATGGTCTCCAATATATCAAATCACAGAAAACTCATACTCTCTTCTCCCCATCTGAAGAGAGGCTAAGGTCTCATCGGGAACTCAAGAGATTCGGTTGAAGAAGAACCATAAAGCCATCAGCTCTCTTTGTTCGTGTTTATGATAAATTATCTCAAAGATTCTGTGAAAAACACTTAGATCAGGAACCGATTATGGTTCTAGGTATTTATCATATCGTTAGTAATCCAGCATGTTGTAGATCCTATGTGAGTAAGAACGGGTTATTCTTGATGTATGCATGCTTTTGTAATTATATGCTTTCGCCTAAAGATCTCTCATATTAAAGATTAAAGCATGTATTTAAAGAATTATTTCCAACAAATACTTCTCTGTGAATTATGACGATGCTCTTGCCAACCAAAACAAAAATTAAAAATTCCTCCAAGGGTAATTTGGTCACAACAAAAACAAAATCATTGTAGACAAAGTCAGCAGCACTGTGAACTGACACTGACACGTTCGTCTTCCCCTATGACCAAACTCAAAGGCTTCCGCTTTAAACCGAAACCCCCCATCACCGCCGCACAACACTGCTTTCAGTTAACTACCACATCCAAGACCAGAATGTTCCGTTGATATTCCCATTGTCACACACCAACATGGAACCACCCAACCCCAACTTCTTCGACCTCCTCGCAAAGGAGCTCATCTACACGATCCTCGACCACCTCGACGACGACCCTTTCGCCCGAAAATCCTTCTCCCAAGTCTCCAAGTCCTTCCACTTCCTCGAATCCACGCACCGCAAAAAACTGAAGCCACGTCGCCTCGAGTACCTTCCCGCAACCCTTCAGCGCTACCGTTCGATCTTGCACCTCGATCTAACGCTCTGTCCCTGCGTGGACGATGTCACGTTGAAGGCGTTGTCGCTGGCTTGGAACTCTTCCCTGCGATCTGTTGACCTTTCGAGGACGAGGTTGTTTACGCACGTGGGGCTGTCGGCTTTGGCTCTGAACTGCACGTGCTTGGTTGAGATTGACTTGTCTAATAGGCCCGACCTCACTGACTTGGCGGCCAAGGAAATAGCACAGGCTGTGAACTTGGAGAGGCTGTGTTTGGGGAGGTGTAAGGGAATAACGGACTTGGGGATTGGGTGCATAGCTGTTAGGTGTAGTAGGCTGAGGTACGTTGGGCTGAGATGGTGCATTCGTGTCACTGATTTCGGGGCTGGTTTGATTGCTATAAAATGCAAGGAGATTCGGAGCTTGGATCTTTCTTATTTGCCGGTAACTGTTTTCTCTTTTATACCCGTTTTTAATACTAGCTTTTTGGTCGCCGAATAAATTTGGATGTTTGATGATTATGAAATGTTTAACCGAGCTGAATACGTCGCGTGATTCATGTAGCGTGTGATCCATGTAGTTGATTTCACCTGGTGGGATAAGACTTTGTTGTTGTTGTAACGATTATGAAATGTTTAGTAGAGAAGTGCTTTTGTTGAGTCACACTTTTGTGTGTTTTGGTAATGATCATGTCCTTTTCAATAGCTTCTTGTTTCTCTCCTTTTCGAGGAGATTGAGATGGTTGGCTGTTGTCTCCTTTACAATTGCAATGGATTTGACTAAATCTTCTTCTTCTATTGTATTAGTTTCAAGGTTTTAAATTGTGGTGACAGTTGCGCAATTGTGGAGACTGCAAAAATCATGACATTGCGGCTGCAATTATAGTTGACCCTTTTTTTAAAACCTTCCTTATTAGTTTGACACCTCACAAGTGTTTTAGGTTTTGTTTGAATAAGTTTCTCCATAAGTACTTACAGGAGAAAAAAAAAAAAAATTTCCTTGCAAGCTCAAATTAACTTATGCATTAGCTTCTCTAAAAAGTTGATTTAACTTATGCATAAGTCAATTTTAGCTTATAAGAAAAGTTTATTTCATTTTTTTATTTTTTTTTATAAGTGCTTATTTAGAAACTTATCTAAAAAGGACCTCACTAGTGTGATTGCTTAAATCCTGTTTAGATAAGCTTTATTATGTGGAATTACGTGGATTTAGCATGGGTTTGTTTGCATGTTTAATTCAATGGTAAACATCTTACCATATTAATTAAGATGATTGATTGCTTTAGTTTAGTGATTTGGATGTTGGACTCCAGTATAATTATCATGTTATTGCTGATAAAGTCAGCTGCTCATAAAGATAACTATGTAGCCTACCTTAATTTTGTTTTATTGCTTTTAACATAAAAGTTAACTGTTAAGACAGCAGTCAGGGGCATATGCATTCCGCCTTTTTTCAGGCTAACGTTGAAGCATGCCTATGTGCAAGTTAATTGTGATTTTGTTGAAAATATATATGACGAATTTTCACCGACACTAATAATTTAATGTTCAATTTGTTAATTTAGCAGATCACAGAAAAATGTCTTCATCATATTCTCCAATTAAAACACCTAGAAGATTTGGTTCTTGAGCACTGCCTTGGCATTGATGATCACGGCCTTAAAACACTCCAAGGAAGCTGCAAGTCAATGAAGGTATTCCTTGTGGTTTTCCATTTCCTTCCGGGGTCCACTTGGAGGCACATTGTGCCTATGGGATTACACAATGGGGGGTTTCCCCGTTTGTAACTAAAAATGTCTTCTCCCTTCCGTTAAACCCTCCAGAGCTTGGAGAAGGTAGGATTTAGCTATTGGTATTAGGATAATGTCAAAAGACTACACCTTATGCCCCCCCAATATCCTCTGAAAATCTAAGTACTTCTATTTGGTAAACTTTTATTTGATTAATGTTGTAATGCCTGTAATTTTCTTCATTTTTTAATGGGAAAAAGCAATATTGTGGCCAAACAATGGGGACTGACTGAAATGCTTGTGATTTTCAACGTATAAAAAAATAGTCCTTATTGTTTCTCTATAATATCCATTCAAACTTCTGGCAAGTGAATCATCTGGATTCTGCAAGTTGTTTATGGGAACTAGTTTAAGTATGCTCTGCTGAAAGGAGAGTGAGACATTAACTTGCCCTGTTTGATATAAGTAGAACACTCATGTTTTCTCCCTTTTCTTGACAGATGCTTAACTTGTCAAAATGTCTGAACATTAGTCATATTGGCATAGCTTCTCTTACAAATGGTGCTCAGAACTTAGAAAAGCTTATCTTATCCAACAGCCTCGTTGTAAGTTTTGAATCTGGCCAATCGTTTCTGTGGTAACCATTTTATGGACTAATATGCCTTGTCCTGCGGCTCACTCATTTAATTGTACTCAGGTTACTACTGATCTAGCAAAATGTCTGCAAAGTTTGCCAAGGCTGCAATCGGTTAAACTCGATGGTTGTCTGGGTACAATGTCAGGGTTAAAAGCCATCGGTAATTTGTGTGCCTTACTCAAAGAACTGAACTTAAGTAAATGTTTTGGAGTCACTGATGAGAGCCTTTCCTTCATTGTGCGAACACACAAAGATCTAGAGAAGTTAGACATAACCTGCTGTCGCAAGATAACACATGCATCCATATCTGGCCTAACAAATTCATGTTTGAGGCTCACTTCCCTTAGAATGGAGTCTTGTAGCTTGGTCAGCAGAGAAGGTTTTTTGTTTATCGGACAGTGTCAACTGTTGGAAGAATTAGATGTCACAGATACTGAAATAGATGATCAAGGTTGCATTTCTTACCTTACATTTACATTATAAAATGTTTACCTTCAGTGCATGATTTATGCTTCTTCTTTTGTATAGGGCTTTGGTCGATCTCAAGATGTACCAAACTTTCTAGTCTGAAGTTGGGCATATGTTTGATGATAACTGATAATGGACTTAAGCATATTGCAAGCAGTTGTTCAGAGCTCAAACATCTTGATCTCTACAGGTTTCTTATATCTCAACTTTGTTACATTTAAAACCAATTTAAATATTAATGGAAGAAAATTCGCAGCATTCTTAACCTCTTTCTTGAAGTGAGATGAGTGAAAAGACTTCATGAAAATTGTTTATAAAAACATATCTAAACTGCAAAACATGTAGTTTTGATTGTTCATAGACATTAGACAAATCTGATCTCATCTAAAGATGGTGATTCTAGATAAGTGCTTATGATTTTTTTAACAATTTCCTTTTTTTTTTTTTTTTCCTTTGAAGTTTGCTCTGTTTGATTTCACAGGAGCTCAAGAATAACTGATGAGGGAATTGTTGCAATTGCCCTTGGCTGTCCTTCACTTGAGGTTGTTAACGTTGCTTATAACTGCAACATCACAGATACTTCATTAGTGTCTCTTTCAAAATGCCAGAAACTAAGAACTCTAGAAATCCGAGGGTGTCCTCGTATTTCACAAGTGGGTCTCTCAAATATTACTGCCAGGTGTAAGCATCTTGAGACACTGGACATAAAGAAGTGCTACAGAATTAATGATACTGGAATGATTCAATTGGCTCAACATTCTCAAAACCTAAAACAGGCAAGTTCCTATTCCTTAGTTGTCCAAAACATTTGGAGATTGTTTTGTATTCTAGTATTTATTATCATAACATTAGTGCCTGATATACTAAGGTGTCAAATACCCCAATGTCTATATAAGAACTTACTAACATTGATTTATTTCAATTACAGATAAAGCTGTCATGTTGCTCAGTAACAGATGTAGGGCTCATAGCACTCGCTAGCATAAGCTGCTTGCAGCATATATCCATTTTTCACGTGGAGGGTTTAACTTCAAATGGCCTAACAGCTTTCCTTTTGGCTTCTCAAAATTTGACAAAAGTGAAGTTAAACGCATGCTTTGAGTCATTAATACCTAAACGAATTATAAAATACATGGAAACTCGTGGTTGTGTGGTTGTTTGGAGGGAAAAGGCGTTAGAAACTTCAAGGTATTCCCCCTATTTACCTTTTGGACATTTCAGCCCTCTATTTTCAGCTAGTCATATTTAGGAATTAAATCATTCTCAACTAAACTTGTAACTTGAAAATTAGAAATCTTTTCCCTTAATTACAAAGGACAATAGAAGATATTCTTAAATCTTAACGTTCTTTTTACTCATATTCAGCATATCTTATGACAGGTGGGATTAGATCGAAAAAGATGGAAGCCACACGCTGCAAGGAGTTTGTAAGGTCCATAAGTAGAAACAAATGCAAAGTGTTAGTCATGTTGGCAATTGCCTTCACAAAAGGTTTGATGTTTAATTTTTAGCGAAAGCCTTTGGATTAATTTTTGTCAACAAAAATGGTATGCCAAATATTTGTTGGGCCATTCTGAAATTAACAACAAAGACGAGGTTGTAGCTGCTAGGCTTGTCTTGTCTCCACATAGGAGGAAGGAATGAAAAATTTTCCGGAGGGATGGAACAAAAAGGGCATGAGGCTCAGTCAAAGATTTCCATTGTTGGCTTTTCAAAAACGATAATGGTCATAATGGATATGACATGCCTCATTTGTCCCAATGCCAAATTATAATATTTTGACCGGTTCAATATAATTCCCTCCGTAAAAGGTCAAGACCCTTCCTATTGACAATAAGAATTACTGTTATTGGTGAGTGTTACATCAAAGGAAGATGATGCAAAACATCGTTTTCAAGTGTATTCCACACCATTATGGAGGGCCCCGTAGGAAATGGATTCGGTTCAAAAATATAGTATGCACTCACTTTTTGTTGAAAGTAAAAGCTTTATGAAAATTTAGAAAACGCGTTAATTATTATGACGATGGTCATGCTAATGCACAAGCCTTAATACCTATCTTCACACAAATTAGCTGTGCGGATATGATGAAGGTAAAAGAGGTCCAAGTTAGCAAAGTAAATACAGATAAAATCATTCTATATTGAATTTACCGCAGCTCAACTAAGACCGTGTGTTAACTTTCATGGCATGGCATGATCGGGAAAATATTTAGTGTATGTTTGCGATCAACTATTGATGATAATATAATTAGTTTTCTTATAAAATTTTCTTAAAAAGTTAATAAAAAATATTATTTCTTTCTTAAATAAAAAATATAATTAGTTTTCTTTAAAATAATTTGAAACACGCACTTAACATCTTGTGTTTAGTAAAAAAAAAAAACGAATTAAATATTTTCTTTCCAAATTGATTATATCTTTGGTTGAGAAGCATGATATTAAGAGACCCTATTCCCGTTAAAAAATTCGTGGACGAAATTCCTTTTTAAGTAATATTATATATTTTTATTAATCCATATTTATTATTTATAAAAATATTATATAAAAATAAACATATTTAATATTTTAAAAACATATAAAATATTCAATATTTTCTCATCTAATAAATAAGAAAATATAAAATTATTCTTTTTCTTTTCATCTTTTCCATTCGAATTTGATTTGCACAGTATGAGATTAAAATTTAGTGAAATCCTAGATAGGTTAAGTGTGAACGTGTTTCATACTTGGAAGTCTGAACATTTATATTTGACCTATTCTTGTTCCCACGACTTTATGGTGATATGAGGATTTTGGCCCACATCCAAAATACGACAATTTATTGAGTAGCAGAAACGGTCAAAGAAAATGAAATCTAGAAGGAGCACCATTCAATACTGCTCTCCGTTAATCTGTAGGCCATTCTGCTCTAGATTCTTGCCTTTATTTAACCACTATGCTTATCCAGGTCAACTATGGTTTCTCAGTTGTACACTATGTTTGGAAGGCATAAAAGTGAGAGGAATGAAAAGAAAAAGAGGAAAAGTAGCCAATTTTTTATTCCTCCCACTGTTTGGTATCACTTAAAAAAAAGAGAAAGGGAGAAAAAAATTGAGACTCATTCATATTTTCAATCCTTCTAAATTAACTTTAATTTTTTAATTATAAAATTTTAAATATAAAAGTCACTTTTCCTCTTACTTTCTTTTATTTCATTTCTTTTCTTAAACCAAACATACTATTAGAATGAGCATGAGTTATTTTGGGTTTGGATTTCAGGAAAAATAATGTTCAAGTTGGTTCGAGTTTAAATCTAAAACAAGTTAATTTGATGACAAATGAGTTTTGTTCTATTCAGATTATTGAGTTGGTGTATATATAATTTTTAAAAAAAAATGTTTGATAAAATATAAAAGATGCATGTGTCATAAATGTATAAATTTGTGATAAAAAAAATTAAAAAATAGACAAAGTCTTCATCAAATAAATAAAATAAGGCTTCACATTTGTTTGCAGGATGAACAGTAGTATCCTAACAAACAATGACTAATATAAAAAATAATGATATATGAACACTTACAATACATATACCTAATTGACACTCTTTAATTCTTCTTTCTCTTCTTATCATATTATATTACCTATCACATATGCACTTCCCTTTCTTTTATCTCTTTAGGTATAGATTATATTTATGTCTCCATTAATCATTTTTGAATAGAAAATGGTTATCAGGATTAATGAATAATAAAATTAGTTTGTTTTTAAAAAACAAATCATCAGGAGGAGTCATCAGATTTATAAAGGGTAACCCAATACCTGAATGAATTGGGATCGAGTTTCATTGATTTCGTGACTCAAACATAAAAAAGAGAATCAATTTATTTGATTTGGTTAGATTTTTCTAATATTAATCGAGTAAAACCAAAATAATGCCCACTCTTACCCATTTCAAAATTTTGTCAATATATTTTATTTAATTGTGCCCTGATTTATATAAACTATTCAGCTAGCACAAGCGATCTAACTAACCTTTCATTTTACTATGGATAACTCACCATACATGTTTGGAATTTCTAATGGCAACTGATTATGGCTCTTTCCGTTATGTAGGCCAAAGAAAAGTTGAAGAGGTACAATTTAATAAATTTAACTCCTTTTTTTAAGAAGGGAATAAATTTAACTCCTTAAAGTGTTGAGTATACTTAATGGAATAAAGTGTAATAATTATTGGTTGATTAGGAAATATATAATAACCTTAATTATAATATATATTATAAATATATATTATCGTAATTTTAACAATTAATTTCTAATTGAATCAATGGTTGTTATTGAATTTTATTATCTAAAATAGCGCTTCACATTTTAGAGGAGATAAAACTTAAGATATCACATATAGTAGAATTTTTGCAGGAGTACAGGATTTATAATTAAAAGTTAAAAAATATTAAAAAACTTTAATACAGATTTTATCATTTTTTCTATTATAATTTTATAATACATCTTTATTTTTTATTATACTTATAGCTTTAACGGGAAATTGCCTTTCCTTTTGATGACTAAGAATAGAAAAAGACCAACAACAGTGAAGCATAATTAATAGGATTCACCCTCAATCGACTATGTCCAACTGGTTTGACGAGGCATTAGTGACACGTTTTCCTGTGCAGTAAAGAGACCTTGATAATGTCATTTAACTGCTTAAATTTAAATTTCTAAAGCAATTAAGCGAGAGTCAATAAAGGGTAGGGTGGTTTGGTTTAGCTTGCTTTTAATACCTTTTTATCTTCCAATACGAACAATGAACCTGGTTAAGGATGCAATTCCAAATGCCGACAAGTTTTTTTTTGAGAAATCAGAATCTAGTGAACTGGTAATCCACAGTTCTCTGCTTTCTAGATATCATAAAGTGGCAAGTTGGCACAAACAAACCAAAGAGATTAGATGGGCGTTTACTTGGGAGTAGTACAACTTATAAATATAATAAACAAATATCTGTGTCCTGTCTCTTCAAATTGGACAAAACAAAAAGACTAGGATAAAATAAAGAATTGAAGAACTATTGCAATGTAATATTTTGAGGTTATTCATTTGACTTCATTTTCTTCGGTCGTGGTCAGACAATAATCGTATAATCGTAGAAAAATCACTCTTACTTACACTCTGTTTGGTATCAGTGAAGTAGAGGGTAAGTAAAATATAGAAGAAGAAAGAGGAGAGAAGCCTTTTTTTTCTTTTCATTTGGTACGAGAGAATTAGAAACGAAAATTTAAAAATTTTAGTGGACCTGTGCAATTTTTAATCCCCTCTTTCCTGAGGGGAAGTGAGTAGAGGTCTGTTAATATTACTGCCCTAGTGCTGCTTGTTCCAGCTACAAGCATTAGAAAGAAAATATCAATTGTCAAGGTAAGTAGAGGTCTGTTAATACTCATGCCTTGGTGCTGCTCATTCCAGCTACAGGCATTAGAGAGAAAATACCAATTGTCAAGGTAAGTTCTTAACATCTATCTATAGCCATGGGACTTGTACATTGAATCATGGATATTAATCGATTATATCCATAGCCATGCTTGTGTCTATTCTTTTCTTTAAGCTCAGCAATATAATCTATTATGGCTAGCACATAATCGATTATATTGCAACACGCTAGGCCATAATTGATTATATTGCACTTTTTAATAATACGATTAAAAATATGTAAACAAAAGGTATAAATATCTTTTCATATTTTTATTTAAACAAAAGAAAGTCAAAAAGTATACTTCCACTCCATTTTATTTCTATTTTTCTCTAACAAAACAACTTCTATTTCTAATACATTTCTTATCTATTTTTCTTCTCGCCATTTCTTTCCTACCTACTTCCTCTTCCTTTATTTCCTTCCTCTCTATCAAACACAATGTTAACGATAACACTTTGGTAAATTATGGACGTACCTACATGCTCCAAGATGGATTCACAATAACCTAGTACCAGAGTATGACTCTCCCAAAATACTTAAGCCACTTGTGTGAGACATGTGCCTAGACATGATCACATGTTAGATATGAGACATCGGATGTGAGGGCATCAACTCTCACACCAATATAGACATGGCTGACACCTTTTCTAGTTGACCACAATCGTTTAACAATAAATTGCCTTAGTAATTCATTTAGGGTGTTACAAAATAATTGGTTATCAAATCAAATTTTTAGATTTCATTGAATTGTTTTCTATTATGTTTAATATTTAATGTTTAAGAACAATAATGTTAGGGAGTTTATTTTCTATTTTTTAGTTATATTTTAGCTTTAAAAAGAGCAATAACCTACTTGTAATTGATGAGTTTGTTGTTAAAAGTATTGTCCTTTTATTTCTTTACCTTTTGATATCACTTTCAAGGCATTTATTCTACCTTATACCTTTCATATAACAACAAATTGATATCAAGAACTTTTATTTTAAGATATCCTCATGAGTTGAGGGAAACATAATATGGAAGCAGACACGTCATTCATAGCAATGCCACCACCAATTTTTGATGGTGAGGAGTATGAGTTATAGGCTTCAAGGATGACTACTTATTTTGAAGGGTTGGATCTTTAGGAGGTTGTAGAAGAAGACTATGAAATTTGTCAATTACCTAGAAACCCTACAACGGGTCAACTAAAGAATCACAAAGAGAGGAAAATAAGAAAGGTTAAGGCAAAAGCTTGCCTTTGTTTTGTAGTTTCAAAATTTATATTTGCAACAATTATGAATTTAAAGTTTGCTAAGCAAATTTAGGACTCTTTCAAATCAAACTATCAAGGCAATGAAAAACCAAAGGTATGCAGGGCTTAACTTGGTCAAAGAATTTGAGATGTAAAGCATGAAAGAGACATAAACCATCAACATTTATGCTAACATGTTGTTAAGCATTATAAACAAAGTATAACTTCTTGGTAACAATTTTTCTAATGAAAGAATAGTGCAAAAAATACTTGTTACTATATGTACCTAAAAAATATGAATCCAATATATCAACATTAGAAAAGTCAAAAGACTTGTCAAATATCACCTTGGAAGAATTGGTAAATGCTTTACAGGCACAGGAATATAGAAGAATGATGAGACAAGAGAGACAAGAGGAGGAAGTACAAGGTGCTTTTCATACAAAAGCACAAAATTCAAGAGGTGGCAAAGACACAAGAATAAGACACATGAAAGCTCCAACAAGCAATAAGATGAGACTTTCCCACCCTGTCCACACAGTAAAAAGACTAATCATCCATAAAAAAGATGTTAGTGGAGGTCTAACACAAGATGTTACAAGTGCTGTTAATTAGGACATATGGAGAAAATATGTAAGTCTCATCAGCAACAAGGAGAAGTTAAGATTCTTAGGAATAACTAAGAGAGGTGTGACACCCTTTACCCCGAAACACTTATTAATGTGTTATTAATGCAAAGAATAAATTGATGTGAAATTTGTGGAATAAAAGTGATATTTTTAAAGCTTTTCTTTCGTGCAGTAAAGGACATCACAATTATGACTCAACACATCATATAAACCTCATGAATAAAAAGAAACAATTTTGGCTTACGAGGCCATACAAACCCATCAAAAGATAACACCAAACCCAAACTTAATATAAAATGCCAAAACTAAATTGTAAATGAAAAGTATAAATCCAGCCCCGATGTCACGCTATTAGAACAACACAATCCCAAAAGAAAATTAAGATACTAGAGTAAAAAAGGCAATTGCCTTAACTTCAAAATCACTCATCTAGATCTTGTTGGACGTTCTCTATACGCCAAAAGCACATAACAAAAACACAACAAAAGATAGGGAGTGAGATATATCTCACGTTATACTCAAAATGTAACAACAGAGACAGGTAGAACACACATAACATTTAGATAATATACAATTCTCATAAAATAACTATAACATCAAAAAGATGCACATGTAAATGCAATGTTCCTTTATCTCTACTCCATATGCATGTGGTACCAGTACTATCGTCAGGAAGTAGCCTAGGACTACATGCTTAGGGTCGAACGAGCGTAACCCTTTGTGGTTACCTCCAACTAAGTACTCTCAATTAGCATGATGTCCTCACGTGACTAGTCAAGGATGCTAAGCTTTGCACAGTATTTTTTGACACCATAGGATTAGCATGAGTCACTAGGTTTCCCCACCGAACAACGTCAATGTCATGATGCATGTCTCATATATATTATGCACATAATGTCTAACGGAGTTTTCTCTTTAAGTGACTGGGTACCATCATTGCCTCTCACAAGCTAGGTCCCACACAAATAAGATACCATCCGAGCACCATCTTCGCCCCTTATATGCTAGGTCACTCGTCACAATGATATCAAGTCAAATCATACATCTCATAGCATAATATCACATGTTAAACACATCATACATCTTATAGTGTAATATACACAAGCCATGTTCATAGTTAGGGATGACAAAGTGTACTCGGACCTTATGGGGACCCGCAAAAATATCCGCAAATGGGTAGGATAAATACCCGCTTATTGGGAATAAGTCCAGGGGCAGGTATTTACCCTCAAATTTTAATGGGGATGGGTGCGGGTATGGGTACTATAGTATCCACCTCGTCTCATACCCGTACTTATTATATATATAATAATTTAATTAAAATATCTTTTATATATATATATATATATATATATATATATATATACTTTATTAATTATTAATTTAATTAGTAAAACATAGTATTAATTATTGAAGACATGAATTAATTATATGCTAATAATTTAATTATTTGTGTTTAATAAATTGTTTGAAACCATTATATTATTTGCTATATTTGTGGCATATACAACTTTCAACTTTGGGTGTGCTTGTGCGTAATTTTGGGTGTCCATATACTAATTGTCCATAATCTGTAACTATTTATTATAGGCAACATAATTATACGATAATTAGAGTCAACGTCCTGTTTTTGGGCCAATCTTGGAGAGTACCAATACATGATGTCCAAGTTTCTAATAATTATGTTAAAGAATTAGAACATTACATTTAAGAATGATTATGTTTGATGATTATGTTTCTAATGTTGTTGGGTTATAACTTATGTTTGAATGATTTAAGGTTATGTTTGGATAATTTTAATGTTATGTTTGGATGATTTAATGTTATGTTTGAATGCTTTTAATGTTATATTTAGATGATTTAAGGTTATGTTTGAATGATATAAGAGTGAATTTTTAACTTAGTTGTCACATTTTTTAATTAACATATTTTTATTAATTTATTGATTTTACACACAAGTAAAGTGCAGATAGTGGGTGTGGGTATGGGTATATAGGTATCTAGCGGGTACGGAAATGAGGATTAAAGTTGTTATCCACATGGGTATGGGAGTGGGTACGGGTATTTTTTATAAACGCAAGTATGGGGAGGAGTACTATAATACCCTACCTAAACCCTACCTATTATCATCCCTATTCATAGCCAAACACTCAAGCATAATATCACAAGTCACAATCATAACATAAGTAAAGCAACATTTATAATGTCATATATTCACTTCCCTTATCCTATATCATATTCCTTTCCCTAAATAGTCTAATTATTAGTTTCTCAATTCAATTTTTGATTGCATAAGCTAGTCTAGCTACTTTTGTACTCCAACATTTGCACACTTCACTAAAAAGGAACTCAACACGGGCATGCTTAATAGAGCACAGGTGTTGTAACATCCCGGGCACTAACAAGGGTAGAGAATGATTGCCGGTACAAAAGAGATGAAGCATGGACAAGGAGCAACTCCTGGCAAGCTTCTAATGAGAGGGGCATATGAATAAATAGAATACACACCGAAATGAAAGGAATCTAGAGGCTGTGTAGGTATGGGATTGTACAGTTGAAGATAGCTTAAAGGAATTAATAAGTACTACTTACACCAACAAGATGCATCTACTTTTTGGTAGCCTATCACTTAAGAACTTCATAGTTAAGCATGCTTGACTTGGAGCAATTTTGGGATGGGTGACTTCTTGGGAAGTTTCCCAGAAGGCATGTGAGTGAGGACAAAACACACTGAAAAGCCTTGTGTTGGTTTGTGGGAACAATCTTCAATCCTAAAAGCGACTAGGCGTTACAAAGTGGTATCACAGCAGGGCCTCTCTCTTAGTACGGTGTGGTTCGAGGACGAACCAAGCGAAAGCTGGTGGGCATGTAACATCCTGGGCGTTGACGAGGGCGGAGAGTGATTGTCGGTGTAAAAGAGATGAGGCACAGACAAGGAGCGGCTCCTGGCAAGCTTCTAGCGAGATGGGCACATGAATGAATTGAATACACAACGAAATGAGAGGGATCCAAAGGCTGTGCAGGTATAGGACTGTACAGTTGGGGATAGCTTAAAGGAATTAATAAGTATTACCTATACCAATAAAATGCATCTACTTTTTGGTAGCCTATCACTTAAGAACTTTACAGTTAAGCGTGCCTGACTTGGAACAATTTTGGGATAGGTGACCTCTTGGAAGTTTCCCAAGAAGTGTGTGAGTGAGGGCAAAGCACGCTGAAAAGTCTTGTGTTGGTTTGTGGGGACAATCTTCGATTCTGAAAGCGGCCAAGCGTTACAGGTGTGCTTGATCAACCAATTTTAATACACTAATTATGACTCCTTGCTTGGCTTTATTGAATGTTTATTGGGCTTAATATTGGTGTTCTAGCTAAGTTTTGCATGTTTAGATTCAATTGGGCTTTCATGAAAATTTTAATTAATTTTTGGATTTTTATGGGTTTTGACCTTTCTTCCTTGTTTGGATCATAACTTAGGCTACATAGATGTGTATAAGGTGATATTGGTGTCTATGAAAAGATAAAAGAAAAATATACAACTTTCATGAAGAAGTCATGAGCTAATTTGGCTTAGATCATATACGACAATTGACTTAAAGTTGGATACACTATTTCCAACTGGCAACCTAACATAGGTGTAATATTTTGCGCATGTCTTGAGTTATAGACATTATTTTTAGGTGATTCCAAAGCCATTAGTTAGCTAACATATAAGGCTACAATTTTGATGAGGACCATAAAGCCTAATTTGATCATCTTCCTACTTGTTTTTGCCCACTAAGTTGATGTTTTCTATTAGAAAAGTAAGCAAGGACGTGCTTATCACTCGAGAAATTGTAAAATCATGATTTTCAAGCATGGAGGCTTCCTAAGGCCTCTCTAAACTACCAAAATTCTGTACGGTTGTGTTCATACTATCTTAATGTCCAAGTCGTTCTCATTTAAGTCGTTCTCATTTAAGCCTAATCCTTTAATTCCTTATCCAAAATAGGGGAAACCCTCAAGTTAACCTAAACCCTCATAGTAATCCTACTCCACCCTCAAACAGTCATAGGTTCAATTAATTGACATCAAATTCGTCACAAGGGAAACCAACATAACCACACATTCATGCAATACACATTAAGAGCAATAATTACAATTCATACCAATCCTTAACAGGCATTACAATCAACCCTCGAGAATTCAGTCCTAAAGATTCAAGGGTTTGGGAAATTCACATTCCCCTTCACAATCATAATCAAACACAAATAAATACCTAAAACAATTGGGGTCTAGGGCCAACCCTTCTATCCATGACTATTGTTACACCCATGAGCAAGATAGCTCACTCTCCCCTTACCTTGAAAAAATCGAGATTTCAGCAACGAAAAAGATGACAACTTAATGACATCTCCCACGGTCTCCCATTCACGACTGTAATGGCTCTTGCAAAGGTTCCTACAACGTCTTAGCTATGACTACACAATTTTCAAAAGAAAGATAGAATGAGAAGGTGGGGAAAGGAGAATTTGGTCTAGGAAACCTTATAAACACTCTTAAAAGATAAGTTAATAGAAAAAGTTTAGTGGACCAAAGCCTAACTAACTTAATCTTTTTAAATCATTATCTATCTTCTAAATATTTGAATTATAAAAACCCCTTTTTAAATCTTCACATATTATTTTCTCCCAAAATACTTTTTATTTAAAATACACATAACAAACATCATAACCATATATATATATATATATATATATATATATATATATATATAAGTAAAGAAATATTAGGGTGTTACAAGAGGAACAACTATTTGTAATGTCCTGCTTTACAAGTAATAACTTCATAAAAACTTGGCTTATTGATAATGGTTATACAAACCATATGATTTATGATCGAGGGCTTTTCAAAGAGCTCAACAAATTTGTTATTTCCAAAGTCAAAATTGGAAATGGAGCACATATTATGATAAAAGGCAAAGGAACAATTGTAATTGAAAGTCAGTTAAGTTTGAAATTAATCTTTGATGTTTTACATGTTCCTAGAATTAATTAAAATCTTTTTAAGTGTTGCTAAGTTGTTGGATATAACATCCTAGTGGGTATTACCGTAATTAAACCTAGATTTCTAGGAATGTAAAAACTTTAAAACATAAAATGTCATGCAAAAGCTACTCATAAACATAAATATATTTTTGTACAAGAATGAAACTTAAAATACCATACATGTTTAACACTATTCATCTATCATCTGAAGGTGTTGTACAAAACATAAAGGAAAATACAAGGAAACAATTTAAATTAAGCTACATCTTCTTTCACGTGACTCCAAGCTCCATCAGCACACATCTTTACCTAGTTCCTAAAAAAGGGAAAACTTAAAGGAATGAAACAAAAGTCTTGATGAGTACTCTAAGGACTCTATAGATAGATTAAACTCTTTACCCTAACAACCCTTTTTACTTATCTCTCATGGCTCTATGCTCACTAAGTCTCTAGTAAATCTTTATACCTATGGTCGGATCTACATCTTTCAACTGTTTATACTTTTCATTCATTCCTCACTCATTCGCACAACTATCACACCGGTTTACTCCCATTATTACCTTAGGGATTCAACCTTTTAAGTAATTCCTTATTACCATAGCTCTTTTTAGTAAACTAAACATTCCTTACTTAGACTCTACCCTTGTTCTCTTTAATACTTCGAGTTATCCATTGGGGTCAAGTCTAAGGGCTACTAATGTTCTAGGGTACCTTAACTCAACTCTTAACATTTACCTTAGTGCACACCATCTTCCCTTTTACTTAGCTCATGTTTTCTTACTACATTGGGTTGGAACTTACCCTTTTTTTTCTTATTCACAACTGTTCTTGCCCAACTAGAACTCTCATAACACTATTTTAGGGTCTAGCCCCTCATATATCCTTAAGGTAGTAGAAAACATTCCAAATTAAAAACACTCATTCTTACTTAAGGTACAAATATACTTTACATCTTAGGCCTAGTAGCTAGACATACACCTCATCCTTTATCAAATAAGGACAATACACATGCATAACATGATTATATACCTGTAACCCTGACACCTCATCAATTTACATCGCAACTCAAAGTTACAATTTTCACATATATATAGTATAACAATAGTCGTGAATTGAGGCATACAAGCTTCACATAATTACAATATAGCATAACTTAACATATCACACTACAATAGGATGCATATCCCCATTCTCTACTCCATGCACATGTGGTACCAATTTTCTCAAGAAAGTAGTCTAAGAGTACATGCACAGCCATAAGAAGCGTCATCAGCAGATTGATGCCTTCAACTTTTGCACTCTTAACTAGAATGATATTTTTCGGTGACTAGTCATGGTTATCGAGCTTTTGCCAGTAGGCTTCGAGTCCATAGGGTCAACATGGGCCATTGGAGTTTCCACACCAAGAATCATCACCCCTAAGGCTAAGTTAAATAACCCCTTATGACCTCCACCAACCAAATTTCCACATACTTTCCATCATTACATTACTTAAATGATATGATACATGATTCTTACACACAATGCTTATGATTCCATTAAACCTTTCACAAATACGGTCCCACTTCTCTTAGGCTAGGCCCCTTATCTCAATATTCATCAATTCTTATTATACATCTCATGGCATAACATCACATGTTAAACGCATCATGCATCTTACAGCATAATATCACATTTAAATGTATCACAAACATAACTCAACTATAATTCATTCTCAAACATATCTTACACATTCAACTAAGTCATACACTAGTTGGTCAATCCTAATTCTACACCATTCTCCTACTATAACAATTATCTATTCGATATAATGGTCTATATATCATTTCTTAAGTTATAGACATTATTTTTAGGTGATTCTAAAGCCATTAGTTAGCTAACATCTAAGGTTACAATTCATATGAAGACCATTAAGCCTAATTTAATTTACAAACCTCTCTATTAAGGGAGTTCATGATCTATCCAATTTCTTGACAAAAAGAGTCATGACCGTGATTAATGGGTCATGCCCATGACTCGTGACAAACTTACACCTCAAGTTTGAGATAGAATGAGTCACGCTTGTGACGAATGGGTCACTCCTGTGATTCTTGACAAGCTCTCACATCAAATTTCTTAGACAAAAAGAGTCACACTTGTGATGAATTATCACGCTCGTGACACATGATAAACTCACACATCGAATTTCTTAGACAGGGAATCATACTCGTGACAAATTGGTCACATCTGTGACTGATGACAAATGTAAAATTTTGAACCTTCACTTTTAACATGTAATCAATAGCTTCCCAAACCTCCAAATCACAATTCACATGAATAAAAAGGCTCATAGGCAAAAAAATCACTTACTTTAACTAATCAGTCATACATTAAAACACCTTATTTCCCCTACACAAACAATTCCCATCAATATAAACCCTTCCCATTATGATCTTATTGTCTAACCTTTCTTCCAAAGGAGGCAAAACCCAAACTAATCTAAACCTTCATAACAACTTCAATCTACCTTCAAGCAATCTACAATCTCAATAAACATTCATAACCCTAGCCTTAAATACTATGAGTAGGATGGGAAAGGAAAGGGGAACGACATAAACCATAGACACCAGGGCTTAGAGAAGGTAAATAGAAAAGCACTCACCTAAGGCAAAGCGTAAAGATGAGCTCTAGGGCTTGGGTCTCCCATTTCATTCTATTCTTTCCTCTCTCTTCTTTTCTCTCTTTTCCCTTTTCTATTTCTGACGACTAACCCTAATCTCTCTCTATCTTCCCATCTTATGAAACATAGGTAGGTGTGTGGCTTGGTGGGCTTAGTCCTTTATTGGGTCTTAGATGTTCTCTTGGGTCTTATTATCTCATTCTTACTAATTTCTAGCACTAGGATATTAACAACAATAACAACAATAATAATAACAATAACAATAATAATACAACAACAACAATAATAGTAATAATAGTGACAACTACCACAATCATAATAATAATCCTAATGATAACAACAACAACAATAATAAGAGTAAATTACACTCACACCCCTTATATTTTTTTTGAATTGTGCCCAATACCCCTCCTTTTTTGGGACCTATAGAAAACCTTTTAATTGTTTGGTATCTATTACACTATAACCTCCTAACCCCGTAACATCGTCCGTTCCGTTAACCCCAATGGATCATGTGCCTGGCACATGACTTTTAATGAAATTTTTTTGTCCAAAATGCCCTTTTCTTCTTCTTAAGACAGCCATTAAAAGGAAAAAAGATTAAAAAAAAAAAAACCTGTTAACCCCCACAAAGCTTCATTCAAATCGTTAAGGAATACAGTGATACTATAGTTCCTACTACCATCTGGTTAATATTATGAAAGTATGCTCACTTGTGAATTTTGACTAGAAGAATGTTTCCTTATGTTTTTACTTATGGTAAATGTTACAACATCCTCAATATCACCAACCAAAGTATCAACTTTCAGTGCAGTCTTTGGAAGACAAACAAAGGAGTTTCAAGAAATAAACAACATTCATAAAAAAAGGTAACACCTAAGAAATCAAACCAAACGCAGTATGATAACCATAACTGAAAAGCATAATATTTCTTGATAATCACAACAAATCCATATCATAAAAACCATAGAAACACAAACATTACTGTAAAAACACAACTCTCATTCTTCCCACAATGTTCTTCAAATTGACACTAAAAGCATCGTGCTTCAATTCTATCTTTGGAAGACACACAAGAGTTTTAAGAACTATCAACATTGACAAAAAAATAAAAGCAATGCCTAAGAAATCAAATCAGAGGCAATAACCAACTCAATCCCCACAAAAAAAAAAACCCTGAGAATCCTAATCGAAAACTGACCCAAGATTCTCCCAAGCAAGTTTCCAAACATTGAAGCAAGCACCAACTTCGCAATCCCAAAAAACACCAATGAAGCACCATTCCTACCCCCCGAACCTGTACTGTCCACCAAACCACCCACCCTGTGGTAACAAGGCATGGTACTAAACCAACACCCCAGAAAGTTCATAAGCCCTACACTCACCGAAATATGCATCGCCAAAGCCTCATACTCATCAAAATCGTAGCGTTAACAAACCCGATCTTCAAAACCTTATTGCATCGATCAACAATTTTGCTAACTCCTGTGGTGAGGATGATGAAGAGGACAGTGGCAACTGCATGGTGATGTCGTCGAGGGCGAGCCAAGGGTGTGGTGGACCAAATTTGGAGGTGGCGAGGTCTTAGTCATAGAAAATGTACTTGATGGTGGAAAAGGTGAAGGATAGGCCTTGGGAGAGCTAAATGCCACGCACGATGGGGAGGGAAAGGTAGCGATGACAAAGATGGAGTAGCCCACGGTGGAGATTTAGGGATGGTGGGCTGTGGTATTTTCGATGTGTGACTTTAGAGTATAGGGGAAGGTAGGTTGGCTTCTCACAAAAAGAAAGGGTATTTTCATCATACCACAAATAAATAAGAATGTTACTTAACGCCGTTTAAACAAGGGGCCCAAAGTAATGTCAAAACACAAAAGGCTATTGGGAGCAATCCAAAAAAATATAGAGGGTGCGAGTGTAATTTACCCTAATAATGATACCTAAGGTATTCTTAATCAAATAATATAATGACATGGCCATTAAAATGGTCTCTTTATGGTTTATTTCTTACACTAAAAATCTGGGTTGTTACATTCGTGAGAAAGGCTTTAAGGTGTTGTTCGAACATAAAAAAAAGTATGATTAAAGATCTAAGCAACATAAAAGTGTTCAAAGTTCAAATGAAAGACATTTTTTGCTTTAGATTTAATGATAAAGGAGTAGACTATGAATGAGGAAGACAAAGAAGGAGGATTAGAATTAAGAGAAGAGTGTAAAGATACTTACGTTTTGAAGAAGATTGATGTTTAGAAGGAGAATGAAGAACCTATTAAAGGAACTAGACCACCTTGTAACATTAACTAAAGATGCAATGTTGCTATCATGGAGCTTATAGGATATGAAGTTGAAATTAACCAAAAATGAATAAATTCAATGAAAGGGGAACTCAAGATGATTTAAAAAAAAAAAAAAACCAAACATGGGAGTTAATGGACACCATGAAAATGATTTTGTATCCTCAAGAGTAACTAAAGTGGAAAGTGGAGGTGGACCAAGTTGAGAAAAATGATGATAAAAATTGTAAACAAAATATAAGGAAGAAAGCCATATTTGAAATTTAGTAAATTTAATTAAGTCTTTACAATAACTAAGCAAGGTGGAGATTTGTTGAAAATTGCTTTAGTACTTCATTTAGGATGTTACAAAATAATTCATTATTAGACCAAGTCTTTATGAGATTTTATTGAGTTGTTTATGTTATGTTTTATGTTTAAGAGCAATAATGTTAGAGAGTTAGTTTTCTATTTTCATATATGTTTCAGCTTTATAAAGAGCAATAACCTCCTTGTAATTGGTGAGCTTGTTGTTAAAAACATTGTCCTTCTATTTCTTTGCCTTTGACATATCATTTTCAGAGTGTTCATTGTTTACCCCTTGGCAAGTGTACCAAATCCCATTTATAGCTAGGGTGAATAAAAGTATCGTACCCACAGAGACTTGACTTAGTTCCTAGTAATTCCTAATTTTACCACTATTTAAACGCTTAATTAGAATCTTTAATCTATCTTTAAACATGCAAATTTTAACTTTAATATTAAAATTATAAAACTAACAATTTTTCTCTTTTTTAGATTTTTAGAAAACAGTAAAATTAAAAAGGATTCTTTCAAATATAAAAACTGTTAGGGGTTCAGTTAGCCTAGATATCCATCTCATGCTCTAAAGAGATTATCTATTCAAATTCCAAGTTTCAATGTTAAGAAGAGTCTACACAATTACTTATGATTCAATCCCTTAAACCACAAGCCTAATTTCCACAATCAACCCTTAATCCCTTAGGTAGTTCAATTGCAAAAATTACATTAAGAACAAAAGCTCTATTTTTCTCTAATGAAGCAAATCTCATTTTTGAAATATGTCTCATTAGGTACTTGATTTCAGTTCAAAATTCAACTAGTATTTTCCAATCACCAATCGATTCTTAAATCATCCAAAGGTTGATCAAGCCAAAGAAAGCATTAAGCATAGAAATTAAATACTAACATATAACATTGGAATTCAAATAGAAATAGAGTATAACATTTACATTGAGATATCAATTTAGCTAACCTACACCCGCACAACTAAGGAACTAGCCACTCATAATCATCTTACAATCCCCCAAATGAATTTTCTTGCAGTCTTGATCTTCAAAGGCTTTGGAAAAATGTCTTCAATCCTTTAACTCCCTTCTAATTCGCAATAGAGTCCTCTAGAAAATGATTAGCCTTCAATTCTTTTGAAAAGTCACTTTAAATAAGGAAAGCTTCTCATTAATGCGTGCTTAACGCTATGCTCTAGGCACTGGGCACCCTTTAATCACTAATTTGTAGGGTCTCTGGTGGTTAGGCTCTAAGCCCACTGTGGTGGGCGCTTAGCCCTCTGACTAGTAACCTTTCTGGCATTTGTGCGCTTAGCCCTCTGAAATAAGGCTAAGCCCTCACACTTAACTACAATTTTCCTTGCTGAACTTGGGCTGGGCCTTTAACTCATTGGGTTCTCATCTTGGGCTGGTCCACAAAGTTGTTGTTGGGCTTTTAATCGACACAAAATAACATAGAAATAAGTAAAAATTATAAATATTCACATTTTAAAGAGAACTTAATTTTATTAACTTATTTCACTTAAAATATAACTTAAACTTAATATTTTATAAAAACTTAACCATAAAACTTATAAATAATACACAACTTTTATCATCTAACATTCATTCTACTTATACCTTTCGTATAACAACAAGCAGTTCCTCTCGATGATGCCTTTGTCCCTCACTTGTCATGTCGTTTTCGAAATATCGTATAAAGTATCTTGAAAAGATCTTAATTCATTCCTTGATCGACTATTAATTGCGAAAAGGTCCACAATCATCTAATGATTCCTTAGCTCGCACACTAGGGCTTAGTCTATTGTTAGGTAATCACCTATCATGAATAGGTATCCATCTCGATTCCGTAATCTATCAGCCCAAGTCTACAAATTATAAGGATTTCCCCATTTGTAAATATGCTTTTTCTTCTCATGACACTTAGTGGCTCCATTTAAATCTTTATTAACTTGAGCATTTAAATCCTTACAAGTAATCATGTTGCTATCAATAATGACCTATTACACTAGACATATTGAAGAGAAAGGAGCGAGATCGAGGTGTCCTATGTCCCAAATTAGGCACACTGCTAAATTGGATCCTGAGTTGGGTCCATTCTTCTATTAGGCTAGGGGTGAACACTTTGGAAGCATATTTGATTTTTTTATTTTTTATTTTTGTATATATTTGGAAGCATATTAGAATGAATAAAAAAAGGAAAATAATTGCTATATATATATATATATATATATATATATATATATATATATATATATATATATGAAGTTATACGTTTAATGAAAGGTAAGAAAAAAATTTCAAAAAAGAAGATAAGTAGTGTGATGTAAAAAAAGAGATATATAAAAATAAAATGAAAAGAAGATAAAAAAATGTCGAGGTTTTTTTTTGTAAATATAGATAAAAATATCGTACAAATACATGAATAATGAAATGAACTAGCAAAATATAAAGTGAATCAAGTTATTATATTAATTCTAACCTCAACACACAAGAACGAATCTACTTGTGGTAGTAGAGGGGCCTTGGCCCCCCTTACTTTTCTCCTGTTCAAAATCCTTTCAAAGTGAAATTTGATTTTGCAAACTGAAGGTCCGTTTGGGGTGGTTTGTATTTGTAAGCTTCAAAAGATTTTAAAACTACAACTAGTTTTAAGTTAAAGTTTTTTTTTTCTAATTTTTAGTTTCAAAATAATTCACTTTGAAACTTTTCTATCATGCTAAAATTAGTTTAAGGGTGTGTTTTGTGTGGTGGCAACAATAGTAGTGGTAGTGGTGGTACTGTCGGTGGTGGTGGCAGTGTTAGTGATGTCGATGCCGATGATGATGTCAATGATGGTAGTGGTGGTGGTAGTGGCAATGGCAAGAAAGGTCATTATTAAATGTAATAAGAGTGTGTTTTTTTAAAAATTAAAAACCAAATTTACAAAATCTTTTTTTCTTGGTTTTGAAAATGAATATAAAAGAGTTTAAAATTGAGTTAACAATCATTTCAACTCCATTTTAGTCAAATATTTTTTTTTTGAAAATTGCATTTAAAAACCAAAAACTAAAAACTCGCAAGCACTCTAAACGGACCTTAATTGATATGTTGGCAAACATCATGTACAAATTTAACCCTTCAAAGAGTTGATATTGATAGAATGCCTTGTATAATAGGGACACATACAAAACGTCTCAAGAAGAAAGATAAATTGGCAAATTGTTGAATTCAATGCAACCTATCTAGGATTTTACTTAACGGATTGATTACGTGAGCTATCATTTTATGCAACCTTAAATAAAAGTTTTGGAATCCCATGGACTGTGCAACAAAATGAAATCCTTGTTATGATTTTAACATTATGATAGTTAATTTTTAATTATTATTTTTTTATTCATCAAAATGAATTAAGCAAGACAAAGGCAATTACTTACATCTAGTGTATATAACACAAAGAGCATCACTAAGGACATCGAACTTAAGCTACGAAAGACAAGAACTCCAAACAGAAAGAGGTGAGTAATAGGAAACCTCTTCCTTAGCAAGCTAGTATGCACATCTATTCCTTTCCCTATAAGTATGGTGGAAAGTGAGGGTCCAATCAAGAGAAAGAAAAGCTCTTATCCTCTTTAACAGGGGTGCATAAGGATGAGTGGATTGGCAGCCCGCTAAAACAAGAGAGATATAGCCATTTGCTAGTTTGATTCACAGATAAGAGAGTTGATTCCCATTTGCTAGGTTATGCAAAGACCATGGTAAATTCCAAAGAGTTTGGCATTCAAATTAATGGTGAGGCAGCAGCTGCCTAAGAAACCTATGACTTATTGGCCAAGGTGGTCATGAATGAGGCCGCCAAAACCCAATCTCCTTGGGGTACCAAATGACCTCTTATCCATGTTGAGCTTGAGGTAGTTGATCTCTAGAGGATTCCATTTAACTTGGATAGTAGAGACTTGCTGCATGTGGGAACCAAAGGCTTGAATAATGGTGGAGTGCAAGATTTTGATATGGTTAATGACAAACCAGTCAGACCAAGTGTTGTCCTAAAACTGCTTAACATTCCTAGCCTTCCAAATATGTCAACAAGCAATGGAGAAGAGAACTTCCTCATTTCTAGTTGCATAGGACCTTAGCCAAACAAAGGTGCCCTGAATAGAGATGTCCCTCAATCCCTCCAAATGAAGCATCATCCAAATGTATTGAGCCTTGCTACAATCTCTCAACAAATGAAGAATTGTTTCCTGAGCTGCTCTGCACCTATTACAAGAGAAATCCAATGATAAATCTCACTGAAAGTGACAGAGGTTAATAGGGAGGCTATTATTAGAGGATAGCCAAAGAAAGTGTTTGATGTTTTTAGGTAGGGGGAGAGACCAAACCTATGAGCCAGTATCCATTAGAATAGTAAGGTTAGAGTAAGCTCTAGTAAGCCATCAATAGGTAGATTTGGCAGAGTATAGCCCAATAGTGGAAGCACCCTAAATGATAGGGTTCGGGACGTTTTCATTAATGCATAAAGTTTGAAGTTTTTACTTAACTTCCAAGTGTAAAGTTGTTGCAAAATCATTCTAGTGCCATTCCCCATCATGGAATAAGTACCTGACACAGATATTGACGTCTTAAATGTGGACGTAGTCCACCAATTCACAAATAGGGCCTTCCAAGGTCCATCATCATACTATAAAGACACATTGCCTTCACCAATATGGAAGCAAAAGCTTGGGGCAAGAATGGCTGCAGCTTTACGAATAGACGTCCAAGTATAGGAAGTTCCTATGGCTTGTCTTATGCAAAAAATGGATTCATTTCACAAGTATTTGAAGGATAGTAGCTTGACCCAGAGCTTATCGAGCTCATGGAGAGTAGACTAGGCGTGTTTACCCAACAAAGCCACGTTGGTTTATGTTCGAGAGTGATTTGTTGCCTCAAACGGGGTGGACGCTCTAGGTAGCTCTGGTGATTCGAGAGTGCTTTTGGTACCTCGAATGGGGTGGATGCTTTAGGCAACTCTAGCAAGTTGTAGCACCTGGTTGTCACCTGTAAAGACACTCTAATGCCTAAGTTAGTGTTTGTAAGAGGTGAATAATAAGGCTTAGATTTGTACCTGAAGGCATATACTGCCTTATATAGCAACAATGTGGTAAGTTAGTTACCATGGGCCTCGGGTCATATGGCTAGGCCCAAAGGGGTCCAGAACAATAGCCCCCGAAGTCGGTGGCTCGTGTTGACACGAGCACCGGCTTGTTCTTTGAGTCATGTGACTTAGGATTTCACTGCCATTTGCTCTCTTCCTGTAGACTGTTAGTTTAAAGTGAAAAATAAGTTTCGATGTTACCCGACTTCTTGGTTGAGTTGCCGCTTTTTGCTTTGTTTTTATACCTGAAATGAATTTCAATATATATATATATATATATATATATATATATATATATATATATATATATATATATATATATATATATATACTTTTTGCCTTTTTTGTACCTGATGAGCCTTGTACATATCCGACGAGGTAGAAGTCTTTCTATCCTGGCTGGAGTGATCTTCCTACCTCGGCTGGAGCGAATCCACGTACACAGGGTAGTTCGCAATCTTTATCTTTATTTTTTAGCGATCTTCCTACCCTGGCTGGAGCGAATCCATGTACACAGGGTAGTTCGCATGGCTTTGTCTTCGATTTTAGCTATCTTTCTACCCCGCCTGGAGCGAATCCACGTACATGGGGTAGTTCCCATGGCTTCATCTTCGATTTTAGCGATCTTCCTACCTCGGCTAGAGCAAATCCACGTACATGGGGTAGTTTGCATGGTTTCATCTTTGATTTTAGCAATCTTCCTACCCTGGCTAGAGCGAATCCACGTACACAGGGTAGTTCGCATGGTTTCGTCTTCGATTTTAGCGATCTTCCTACCCTGGCTAGAGCGAATCCACGTACACAGGGTAGTTCGCATGGCTTTGTCTTCGATTTTAGCGATCTTCCTACCCCAACTAGAGCGAATCCATGTACACAGGGTAGTTCGCATGGCCTCGCCTTCGTTTTTAGCAATCTTCCTATCCTGGATGGAGTAAATCCACATACATGGGATAGTTTGCATGGCTTTGTCTTTGATTTTAGCAATCTTCCTACCTCGGCTGAAGCAAATCCACGTACATGGGGTAGTTCACAATGGCTTTGTCTTTATCTTTAATTTTCCTTTTGTTTTTGACCTACAAAATAATTGTAAATGATTTTTGTCTGTGTTACCCCCGAGGTTGGTCATAAGTTGGTTTTAGAAGATACTATGTCGGTCTTGTAATTTCTTTCAAACAGGAGCAAGCTTTATGTAATAATAAAATATTTATAAGAGAGCTTCTTGTAATTAAGCCGTGTTTACAACACCATTTTTGTAGCCTTTGACATGGTATCATGGTATCATAGCATTTGATAAAAAAATTCAATTGAACGAACATTGAGGCATAATATGCGTAAAGCATTAAAAGCCATTTAAACTTTTAATATGTGTGGGTCCCATTATGTTATGATAATCTTTCTAAAGATATGGTGGCGAGATGGGATTGAAAGTTCAATGGCACACTTCATTTCATCTTTAGTATAAAAATGCAAGTGCTTACCACCTTTTATTAATATTAATATTAATAATATGTGAGAAAGGTCTTTGAATAATGAAAGTGCTTACTGCCTTTTATTCTGAAGTCTTGCATGTCAGCGTGTGCATGTCGGAGAGACCTTTGTCTGTGGAGAAAAAATGACACTTAGTGTGGAGTGTCATGTCGGAATGCCAACCACAGGTCTTTTATTATACTCAATTATTTCGACAAGTCATTTTTTCCACTAATCTTACAGCAGAGTAACTCCATCGAGTTAGCGACTTTGAGGTCAGGCTTGGTTGACGATGGTGGGATGCCCATGGTTCGGGATGCAACTACGTCGGCCTATTGTTTGTGTTTGGAAGTCAGCCAGTTTGAAGCTTTATGTCGGCTAGTTCGTGCATTGACGTTGCAAATGAATGTCAAAAATGCTTACCTCATGCAGGAGCCATCTTGCTAAATTTTAGCTATCTCGGTTCGGCATGATTGCAAAGGAGCATACCATCTCAGCATATAAGCCTTTGACATGTGCGGGTCCCACCAAAACATGATAAAAAGCTTATACCAACTTAGTGCATGTCAGTTACATAAGTGGGTGGTTAACTTTTGCCGACTTTAATTTCGTCAAGGATGATATCGACATGTGAAGCCTTATGCTTGGGATACTTCGATCCCGATTAGTTCGAAAAAAATTGAGATAAGAGTTGAGTATATACTTGCTAGTGCGTGTCTATATCGGTTTGAGCGTGGTATGTTTGCATTCGTGGGATTTGATTGTTCGCCTTTGCAAATCCAACATTGGTCGTTTCATGAGGGTTGATTGATATATTATCGTTGATCACCCTCGTAAGTCGCTTTATAATTTGTCCACACGTAGCTTTGAGCTTGGAAATCAGGTGCTCGCCTCTATCATGCTGGCAAGTCGGATACAGGGCCATCGCGGCCATCTTAGGCGTAACATTCAAGTTATGCGACCATCTAGATATCTACAATGGGATCTTCACCCATACGCATTAGCTTCCACTAATCACTAAGTTCTTGTTCAGCTTTTGTCAGTTATGGATTTTTGGCTGAAGTGTCAACTACCGACTCGGAGGTAGATGGCTTTGTACATAACACAACCGATCTTGATGATGGCTTCAAAGCCTTTGGGCCTAATGTCGGTGATGGCTTCCTAACTTTTGCCAACCTCAACATCGGATCTAACAGGGCCAATCAACTGCGCAATGTTGAAGGATAGTCGACCAAGTTAAAGTCGGTTTTGTCAACAAATTCGCTTGGTGCAGCTCGGATAGACAAGCTGCATGTTAGACTCGTCATTGGGATGGTCTACATAAATCGCTTCCTTATTTTTAAACTAGTAAAACTTCGAAGCACATCTATGATCTCACCTTGCATCGACATAGGTAGAAGACAAGGCCTAGCGTTCTCAATTCTCCTCTTATAATCCCTCTCGCGTTGGAGTCCATCTCAATAGGCTTCATCAAATTGATGTTGATGCAGCGAAATCGTTCCACGAACTACCACATGCTCTCTGTGAACAATATGGTCAATGCCATTAACCCGTTTGCGCTGGTCTTTCCCTCCATGTCAACCTTTCCAAGTTTCGCTTTTCAGATATGATCGAAGAATACGATCTTTGAGATTTTGTTGTAAGTACTATTCTCGAACAGTACTATTCTTGAATCGAAAGATTGATTTCATGATTTGTTGTGAGGCGAAGGTTTTGACTAATTGAGCTTGGATCGAGGCATTCTTCTACTTCGCCTCTTGATAGTTTTGTGGCCGGAAAGTTCCTTGGTGTCCACCATGAAGAAAAGAGGAGGAAGAGGGTTCTTCCCACAGATGGTGCCAATGTTCGAGAGTGTTTTGGTACCTCGAATGGGGTGGACACTCTAGGTAGCTCTGGTGATTCGAGAGTGTTTTTAGTACCTCGAACAGGGTGGACGCTTCAGGAAACTTTGGTGAGTGGCAGCACCTAGTTGTCACCTGCAAAGACACTCTGATGCCTAAGTTAGTGTCTGTAAGAGGTGAATAATAAGGCTTAGATTTGTACCTGAAGGCATATAATGCCTTATATAGCAGCAAGGTGGTAAGTTAGTTACAATGGACCTCAGGCCACGTGGCTAGGCCCAAAGGGGGTCCAGAACAACTTATTTAGCAGTTCTCATACCCAGCTCCCCACGATGCGTAGGCTTTATAATAGTCTCCCATTTGACCTAGTGGCAGTTGGAGTTACCCCAAATGAAGTGTCTTATAGTGTTGTCAATACGGACACAAACTCCTTAGGGATCTACAAGTTTTGCATTACGTAAATAGGTATAGCATTCAAAATCGATTTAGTTAAGGTTACTATGCCCACCCTGTTTAAAAGCTTAGATTTCCAGCCTGTAAACTTGCTATTGATACGGTCAAGAATGTAGGCAAAATCACTACTTTTTACGTGTCTAGTAAAGAGGGGAAAACCCTAAGTACTACCCAAGGTTATTAGTGTGGTTAAACCCCAAAATATTGGCAAACGTAGCAACTATTGACTTGGAACATTATTTGATGTGTAAAATCTGGATTTCTACAAGTTTATTTTTAAACCTAACATAATGCAAAAGGAGTTGAGAACCTGATGAACAAGTCTTACCTGAGAAGCTTTAGCCCCAATAAATAATAGGCAGTCGCTAGCAAAGAAGAGGTGAGAGATTGCAGGGCCATCACTTGTGATTTTAACAGGCTGCCACTGATTTTGTCTAACTTTTTCATGGATAAAAAGAGCTAGCTTTTCCATACAAAGAACAAAAAGGTAGAGGAAAATGGGATCACCTTGTCATAACCCTCTATTGGGGCAAAAGCTTTGCAAGATTTCATTATTCCAACAAAGGAACATCGAGGTAGCTATAATACATCTCATGATCAGATTAATGATAAGGGCAGGAAAACCAAACTCAATCAAAGTAAGTTGTAAAAAGCTTCAATCAACCTAATTATAGGCCTTTTCAAAATCAATTTTAAGCAAAAGATGTCCAGTTTTACCTTTTTTCTTTCTCATGTGGTGAACAATCTCTTGAGCTATGATGGCATTATCACATGTACCACACTCAGGAATAAAGCTACTTTATAAGGGGCCAATGAGAACATTAAGGTGAGGGTGGATGTGATTGACAAGCACTTTAGAAATCACTTTAAGTAGAACATTGCAGAGACTTATAGGATGGAAATCCTTTAGTGACATCAACTAATCCACCTTAGGTATTGGAACTATTAGGGTATGTTTGGTTTAGGAAAAAAAGTGAAAGGAAAGAAAGAGAGAAAGAGGAAAAGGAGTAGAAAGTGAAATGATTTTTAGTTGTTTGGTAGGAAAGAAAGTTTTGAATGTATAAAAAATAAAAAGAAGGAAAAAAATGATAATTGAAATGACATAAATACCTAAAAAGAAAAACATGATAACAAAAACAATGTTAATTTTGTCATTTCATCACTTGTAGCTCCTTTCTACTTGCTTTCTTTCTGTTTTGAGAGGAACTAAAATTGTAGTAGGACCCACAAAAATCATTCATTCCTTTCCTATTATCACATGAATTAAATAAAGGAAGGGAACAAAATTTAAAAGCTTTCTTTCCTCTCCTTTTTCCTCCCTTTAGTTTCTGCTTTACCAAACAAAGGCTTAAAGTTTCCGTAAAAAAAGGATTAAAGTTGCCAGTGGCAAAGGCTTAGGCCACTAGCTCCCACACATCATGTCCAACTATCTACTAGTACGTGCAAAAGAAGAAGAGTTGAAACCCATCTAGATAGGGAGCCTTGTAAGGATGCATGGAAAAGACAACATTTCTCAATTCTTTAATAGTGATGGGTTGTAGTAAGCTATCAAATAAAGACTGGTCAATATGGGGGATGTCACTAATATGAAGGCTGGAGGGATTACACAGACTATTAAATTGAAAAAGATCCTTAAAGAATGAGTGAGCCTCACGCTTCAAGGTTTCATCATCTGAGCACCATATACCATCAACCATCAAGCCTGTTGTAACACCCCACGAGGTAGCTCTTAGTAGGATCCTTCTCATGTGTTATTAGACAAAAGATGCCTTAAGAGTTATTGTTATTATATTTCTTATTATTATTGTTCCTATTATTATTAATATTATATTTATTGTTGTTGTTGCTATTATTATTATTAATTATGTGCTATGGTGTTGTTATTATATTATTATTAGTGTTATTGTTATCGACACCTTAGTATTAAAATAAAACATATCCACTAAGAGCATTTAGGGCCCAATAGGAGACTAAAGTCCACTAAGCTACATATCCACACATGTTATAAGAAGGAAATAGAGAATGAGGGTTAGGTTCAGCCAGTCACAAAATAAAAGAAGAAAGAAGTTTAAGAGAATAAGGAGAAAAGGAAGAAGAAGAGGACGAGAAAGAGAAAGAATAGAAATTGGAGAACCCAAGCCCTAGAACTCAGCTTTGCATGTCCCTAAAGGTGAGTGCTCTCCCTCGTGTCCTTCCTTGTCCTTTATGTTATGCTTGTTTATCTATTTACCTTTTCCCCCTCTTTATGCCTAAGTTAGGAATTTGATAGGTTTTAAAGGATTGTGAATGAGTAAAGTGTTTATAGATTAGATTGACCAATTATCAACGTAGGAAAAGTGATTAAGAATTTAATTATTTGTGTTAGAGCTTTTAGAAGCTAAAGATAATAGGAAAAAGAAATTACAGTTTGTACCTCAGATCCACCTGGCGAATTTAGATAGCCATTAGGCGACTTTTTTTTAAAGACTGGACTTCACGCTGGCGTCGGGTGATTGTACAACCCGTCGGGCATGCTGGGTCCTAGCCCATATCTACCAGGCGGGTTGGGTCTTGGCATGACCACTGGACGGCCCTCCTATCCTGCCAGGCGTGTACGACCTTGACTATCCCATTTTTGAGCTTGTGAACTCCCTTTTGCAGTCTTTAACTCATTGTTGTTTCTTCTTTTTATGCCTTTTTGAGTTTATACTTTGTGATTGTTATTTACCTTGAGAAAACTGAGTGTGATATGAATTTGTGTCGATGTTTCATGATAAAAGGCTATGAAAAGTTATAAGTATTGTATGTGACCATGCATCATAACATTTGAATTATATGATGAGGAAAGTATGTAGGAATCAGGCTGGTGGAGGTTGTGATGGGTTGTCTAACTCTAGCCTTAGGGGTGGTATCCGATTGAAAAACTTTAATGATCCATGCTGATACTATGGAGCCGAGGCGTATTGGCAAAACTAGGTAACCTTGACTAGTTGCCGGGGGATCTCATACTAGTTGAAGGTGTGAAAGCCAAAGGCATCGGTACTGATGACGCTTTTTATGGCTGTGTATTTACTCCTAGTCTACTTTCTGACAAGTTTAAGTTGGTATCACATGTGCATGAGTAGTGATTTAGGAGTATAACATGCATATGCATCCTGTTGTAGTATGATATGTTGAAGTGTGCTACGTTATAACTATGTGAAGTCTATATGACCTTGTTCATGAGCGATTGATGTAATGTGTACATATGTGAAAATGTAAGTGTGTATTGTAATGAAGTGTCAAGATTATATATGTGTGATCATGTTATGCATATATGTTATTTTTGTTTAATGAAAGAAAACAAGGTGTATGTCTAGTTATTATGCAAAGGATGTGAAATAAATGTATGCTTGTAATTAGGATTGTCTTTGCTACCTTAAGGATATATGAGGGGCTAAACCCTAAGGTAGTGTTATGAGGATTCTAATTGGATAATAATAGTTGTGAATGACATAGAGAAGGGGTGAATTCCCACACGGCATAATAGAAAGGTATAAGACCAGTAAAAGAGAACAAGATGAGAGTATTAAGGTAAGCGTTAAGGAAGTGTCAAGAGTATTTTAGAATGTCTATAGCCTTAGACTTGATCCCTATAGGACAACTTTAAATATCAAAAAGAAGAAGAGAAAAATTTAAATATGAAGGGTTTAAATACTAGAGAGGGTTTTGGGTAAAAAAGTATGAGTAATGAGGATGAGTTCTTAGGTTGAGAATGAGATAGTAAGCTTATATAACAGTTGTGAGAATGAGAGAAGAGTTAACAGGAAGTATTGACTGTTGAAAAGTGTAGACCCGACCATAGGTATGGAGAATTATGAGAGACCTAGTAAGACTAAAGCCATGAAAGATAAGTAATGAAAGGTTGTCTAAGTAGAAGAGTCTTACCTAGTCGTAAAACCCTTAAAGCACTCACTAAGACATTATATCTCACTCCTTTAAGTTTCCCATTTTTCAGGATATAGGTAAAGACATGTACAGATGGAACTTAGAGTCACGTGCAAGAAGATGTAGCCTAGTTACGTTGTGTTTTTGTATTCTTGTTTATGTTTTGTACGACACCTTCAAGTGATAGATGAGTTGTGTTAGGCATGCATGGTTTTTTTATTGTATTATTCGTATATAAAATCTATTTATATTTATGAGTCTCATTTGCATGTTGTTTCTATGGTTTTAAGTTTTCCTTTGTCCTTAAGAATCTAGACTTAGTTACAGTAATATCCCTTAGTGTGTTACACTTGTGATTATATTTTACCTCCTTTTAATAATTGTCTGAGTGTGGAAAAATTTGTAATCTTATTACCAAACTTTACTCAATTCTCATTGGACTTTTGGTACCAAAGGAGTTCTTTTTGGCTAAGAACTTGGTTATATTGATCCTGAAGGTCCTTTTCAAGTCGAACAAGAGAAGAGAAGTATGCCACATCAAGCTCTCTATGCACTCCTTTTAGACGTGCTTTAAGAAGGCGTTTCCTGCAAAAAAATGTCCCCAAACACTTCATGATTGAATTTAATGGACTCTTCTTTAATGTGCCCCAACTGAAAATAGCGCTTCCCGTGGAGTTGTTCCAGGTGCTATCCATAAGCCTAGCATAATCTAGGTGAGTGGTTCAAGCATCCAAGAAGTGGAAGGATTTTGTTTTCTTACTGTGAGATTTGGACAACTCAACAATAAAGGGTTGTCGTCAGAATTATGAGTAGGAAGAAGTTCTACAAGAGCATAAGGGAAGATGATCCTCTAATTAGTTAATTTTTAATATGTATATTAGGGTTATTATTTTTATTTAAAGGTTTAATTATGGAAATAATGATATTTGAGTCTTATTTATTTCTTTTATATTTTTTGAAAAAAAATATTATACTCCTTTTTTTTATATTTTTTTAGAGATAATTGCATTTTTCATATTTTTAGATAAAATATTCAAATATTATTTATTTTTATTTTCAATAGTTTTTTCTTTTATAATTCATTAATATTATTTTAAACTTTATAAATGATAAATGATTGCATTTGCATTCAAATGACTTTATTAGTTTTCACTTTATATTAATTTGTTTGTAATTTATTTGAGAATTAAAAACTATTTATTAACCTTTGTTAATAAGACAAACTTACAAATATTATATAAGAGATTGACAGCTTAAATTTTGAGATACATCAACAATTATTCTCTCTTTCTATTTCTATTCTTCCTACATTCTCTTTATTTTTCTTGTATCATTTTTGTTCTTCTTGTCATTATTTGTGAGTGACGTAATTTATTTTAATTTAGTAGATTTTTAGAATATAAATAATAGGACTTTTTCCTAAAAATTTATAATTAACGTAAATACCAATTTTTATGATAAAATTACAAAGGTTCTTAGTGACGTGTGAAATTGATGATTGATATTTGTAATCTTGAGTTTATATATATAGCTTTTTTATGTAAATATATTTTCTATTATATATATTTTTTATCATTTTGGAAAATACAAGATTATAAATATTTTGTATGAAAATTGATATTTATATATTTATTAGTTGAACTTTAGTTTTCATAATTGTCCCCCTAACATCAATGTTTGGCTCTGTCCCTGTAAACACACTTGTGTAAGTGTGTGTTTGGATGTGCATTGATAGAATTGATTTTAGATCAATGTGATTTATAGAAATGATTTTGAAGTAATGTGATTTTTGTTTGGATATCAGATATTAGAAAAGTAATTTTTTAAGAAAATGTTGTTTGGATACTTTAAATCAAAATTGATTTTGAATGTGTAATTACCAGAATGAGTTTTAAAGTCTAAATACTTCTTTTCTATCATAATTAGTTATATATATATATATATATATATATATATATATATATATATATATATATATTAGCAAATTAAAAATAAATAGGTATGTTGTAATTTTTCACTACATGTTAATTATTAAATTAAAAAAATATGTATAATATAATATTTTTACTTTTGAAATAGAATCCATAACCCTTTTAAAAACATTAAAACGGGATGAAATAGATTATAAAAGTATTAAATTAGCATTGGCATAAAATATAAAGGTACTTAAATTAAAAAGTACAAATAAAAAACATAATGTAAAGTGCAATATAACAATGCATATGAGAGTATAAGTATGAGAGTAAATGAGAGACAATACAATAACTAAAAGTTTAAAATTGATTTTGGATGAAACAAAAGTAACTTCTATCACTTCAATCACATAATAATTTTTCCTAATTAAAATTAATTTTAATTTAATAACCAAACATCTAAATTTTATATCAAACTAAGTTTTTGGTGAGTAAATCAAACTAAGTTTGACTTAAATCACCGCAATCTACCGTAATTTTTTATTTTTTTTGGGTGAATAATCTACCATAATTTTACCCCCATACCCAACGTACACAAAATTGCTTGCAGTGACGCTACGACAGACAACTTTAACAACGCTGTCCCTACTCTTCCGTACGTCACATGTTATTCGTCTTCCAGAAATATATTTTGCATAGATTGCGCACCAGCTTGGATCAATCTAATAATAGCAGCATACCAATTTTCCACATTTAACCTTTTTCTAATAATATTCGTTCCTAATTTCATCTTCCTTCTCACCTTTCCCACTATTCCCGCGTTGAAAATGCAAAACGCCAAATGAGGGACCAACTTTCTCCAAATGGCAATAATAACCCCCATTTTCATTTTGATCGAATCTTGTACGGGCGGGGGTAAACACATTGTGATTGATTGGCATGCATCTTCCCGGTGAATAAAAAAAAAGAATGGCATGCATCGTTTTTTTGTTTTTTTAAATGTTGTTTGATCTTCAACCATGTTGTTGTTGGTATAATATACAGTGAAAAGGAGTGGAGAAAATTACACTTCAGAATAATGCATATATACTATTTTTTAACCTCTAATAGCTTCATATTATTTTCATTAGGAAGCAGGGTTCTTTTTTGTTGAAAAACCAAGGAGCTGTTTTAAAAAATAAAATTAGAACTAAAATGAAAAGTATTGCTTATAAAAAAAATGAAAATTGTTAGTGTTAAAAATGATTTGTATTTTTTATATTTTTAAAAGTGAAAAATAAAAATTAAAAACATGATGCACAAAATCATTTATTACGTCCAACAAGAATCAAATTAGAAAAAATTACAATGTCAAGCAGTTAGAAATCACCCTAGTTAGACATAACTTTTAAAATAGTTATTACAAAAATTAATAATCTTATCATATATTAAAAGCTTTTACATAGTGCATTTTAATTAAATCCTTAAATAATATCACTTTCCTTTAGTATTGCATCTTTTAGTTTTATTAAACATATACTCAACAATTAAAATGAATTTTTTTTCAAATATGCAATTTCAATGCTTACATTTTCATCACTTAAAAAATTAAGTTTTCATTCACAAAATTTTAAGTTTTATCAAACATTGTCTTAACATTTTATTTTGGAAAATACATTGATAATATGAAAACGCTAAGGTAGAAATCATATACAATATTTAATACAAAATATTAAGTATAAATTTAAATGTTTTAGTTAGTAATATTAAGTATAAAAAAAATTGTGTAAGCATTATATATTGAATGGCATGCATCGTTTCTTTTTTTTCTTTTGACTGATGTTTGATCTTTTGTCAATTTACTTCCACTCCAACCATATTGTTGTTGGTACTAATATACAGTGAAAAGAAGTGAAGAAAATTACACTTCATTTTTAGTTCCTCAAATTTGAGATAGTTTTGTTTTTGGTTTCTCAATTTTAAAATTAATCCTTTTAATCCCTGTAACTTGAAAAAAATTTGTTTTAGTCCCTTAGGACCATTTGCTGCACCATTAACAAAGACAGATTGAGTTAGCTATAGAACATCAGCTGAGTTTAGTGTAATGTTTTTACTAACAAGAACACTTATAAGTGGATTTTGTATAATAAATTTCAGTAATAAGTGGATTTCGTATGTCAAATCCACTAACGACATTTGGTCAAAGTGACTAAAATATGTTTTTTTTAAATTACAAGGACTAAAAAAATTAATTTTAAATTTATGGACCAAAAACAAACTTACGAAAAATTTGAGAGACTAAAAACATATTTAACCTACTATATTTTTAACTTCTAATAGCTTCATATTATTGTTGAAAGACTAAGGAGCTGTTTTAGAAACTAAATTAGCACTAAAAATGAAAATTACTGCTTGTTAAAAATGAAAACTATTAAAATTAAAAATGATTTGTATGTAAAAGTGGAAAAAAAAATCAAAAACGTTGTGCACAAAATCATTTATTACTTCTAACAAGAAATGTTTTATACTTTAACAACTAGATCTTAAAACCGGGCATTGCATGGGTTTGTTTAAATTATATATTTTTATATTTATATTTACTATTATTTTTAAAATATATGTACATAAATAAATTATTAATTTTAAAATATTTAATAGTAAATTAAATATAATTAAACTAAAAATGAGAAAGATGATTAATTATATTTTTAATCAAGTAGATGATGTGTTTCAAAATATTAAGCTTATTAAAATTTATTATGATTTGTTTTTTTTTTCAAGTAATGATTGTGCTACAATACGAATATAAAATGTATAAATTCAAAATGAGTGTAAGCATAATAAATATGAATATATAAGTATTTAAATTTAAGTATTTATTTTTGTTATTGTGGATATTATGTTAACACACACTTGATTTTTGTATGTTTATAATTATTAATTTTAAATGTATTTATTATAAAATTAAAATTTATTTTAAATTTTGTTGAAATAGTATGATATTTATTAAATATATATAGTTGTTATTTGTTGTTTAATTTTAATTTCATTACTTACTACTTTTTAAAATTATTTATCCATAAGGAGTATTATATGTTTTAGACTTTATATCTTATTATTTAACTATTATAAGAGTTATTTATCTATAAGAATTATTATTTGTGTGTATTACTAATTTTTTTTAATATCATTACATACTACTTTTCATATATTATTATTTTTTTCTCATTCTAAATGAATTCAGAAAAATAATGTTATTAATAACAATAATTACATTATTATTACATACTCTACAACCGTTTTATATTTATGATATATAATGATTTTTTTTTTAAGGTTTAAATTTATAAGAATAAAAAATCATAATATCTTGTAATTGTCCATTATAAAATAACTCTATTATTATATTTATTGTCTTATTTGTATATTAATTATATATTAAATTTAATCAGTGTTGTAAATTATGTACTATTTAATTGATTAATTTAATGTGCTATTTAACATAATTTACTAAAAAAAATACATGTGAGGCTGTTGCATCAATTTAATTATCATTTTTCAAAATGTCATATATATATTAGGGGGGGGGGGGGGGGGATTGTTAAATATAATTAAATAAACCTACCACTACTATTACTACCATTATTATTATTATTATTACTATTATTATTTTTATTATTAATGTTTGAATTTATAAGAATAAAAAATTATAATGTTAAAATTGACCCTTATGAATTTGAAAGAAGTCTATTTATGATTATGATTATGATTATGATTATTATTATTATTAACCTTAAATTATCAAAATTGTGTAATAATTATTATTAATGTAATCGGTTTAATTCTTTATTAAGAATAAACATTATTGAGAGAGATAAGTCTATAATTCATTCATTTTATGAAAATAATTAATTATTTTATATCATAGTTTATTTTGAGCAATTAATAAACATTGAAGTGTGTAATAAACTATATAAATAACATGCATAAACATGCAATTAGACAATTGAATTACGTAGAAAAATAAAAATAATTAATGGAATAACTTAACTATATAAAATTCCTTAAATTATGTTAAGTGAATTACATAAAAAATGTAACAAAGAAGAAAATTAATGAATAATGTTAAGACAAAGGACGAATTTGTAGCCTTTAAATATTTTTGATAATAACAAACAATTAAAATTATGTCTTCACATTTTCGTCTGATCTCTCGTTCACATTATCGTCTGATCTCTAGTTCGCATTATATCGTTTGACGTTTTCTATTAAATATCGTCTTATCTTTATATGTATAAACTTCGTAACTAACAAAGATTATAGACGATGACAATGTTCTAAAATGATCTGCACATCAATCAGAGCATAAGCTACCTCGAAACGTTTTATACCTATACACCTACTCTCGAGGAAAGTCAGCGAAAAAGAAGGAATTTGTATACGAATGTCAGAACGGGAAAGTGGACATGACAACTGCTACAAGATTGAATACAAAAATAGAAAAGATAAGCAGACTTTTTTATCTTATCATATGACAGGTTGGTAAAAAGCATTAAATGCTGCATTTAATGCTCCAACGATTCTCTTCATCAGATGAAGGCCGTTTCCTACAAAATTCTCAACGGATACTTTTGGAAGCCTATAAATAGAAGAAGAGACCTCTTTCAAGCGGTTGTTGAATTTACAAGTGTTGTTGATATATTTGTTGCTGAATCTAAGTATTCATAACTGCTTTGAGAAAAGAAAAAGTCTTTGTAAAAATAGTTTGAAAATTTGTTTTGAACTTCATTGTATAGTCGTCTGATAAGACGTTAAACCTAGTGAGGTAAACTCACACAAATCTCTTTCTTTACGAGATTGGTTGAAGCCTGAAGAGACTTTGTTTCAAAGAATACTTAGGTGTTTGCTTGGAGAGGCCAGTGAAAGACTACTTGGGTTAAGCCTGAAGAGGCTTGTGGAAAGAATACATGTAACTTGAAAAGTTAGTGGAACTTGATTGTTGCCAATAACTAGATGTAGTCTTTGGGGTGAGACAAACCAGTATAAAATCTGTGTGCCTTTCAGTTTTGGTCTTTTAGCGTTCGTATGCCTTTTGAAACATTTTGGAAAATCTTTCTAATCTTATTTCAATCATTACGTTGCTTAGTAAAAGAATTGCGAAAATTGGCCTTAACATAATTCAACCCCCCCTTCTTGTGTTAATTTTGTGCTTTACAAATAAATAGTAAAATTGTAACAATAATATGCTTCCTTTATGTCCTATTAAACAAAAGAAAAACATTGTAAGTTGAAAATAAAATAAAAGTTAGATATTCATTTTGTGTTGCTCAAATGAGAAAGACTATATATATATACACACACTATTTATAATAGAAAGTAAAAGGAAAAATATAAGAACATATACGAAAAGGTTGAACAGTAATAATTAAAACATAAAATGACATAACGATAAAATGAGAAAAGAAAAGAAATGCACAAAAATGATACCCATAGAAAAAAGAAATAATAAAAGACATAGAGTAAGATGATATACCTAATGATAGTTCTCAATCTTCATTTCCCATCCCTCGTGAAATTCATTAGATGATGCATCGCTATAAAAATTTTCTTCTCTTATCTGCGAAGCAAAATTCTCTTTCTATCAAATCTCAAGAGCAAAATGAGATAATAAAGTGTAAAGTCAAGAAAAGAAAGGTAAGTAAATGAAATTACGAAGAACAAAGAAATATACCTGCTAGTTGAGCTTAAATCTCACTGGAAGAATATATAGAAAGAATAAAGGCATGGTGATTCAACCATAGGGAAAATATAAGAACATATACGAAAAGGCTGAACAGTAATAATTAAAACATAAAATGACATAACAATAAAATGAGAAAAAAAAGAAATGCACAAAAGTGATACTCGTAAAAAAAACAAAAGAAATAATAAAAGACACAAAGTAAGATGATATACCTAATATTGGTTCTCAATTCCCACTTCTCATCCCTCGCGTAATTCATTAGATGATGTATTGCTATAAAAATTTTCTTCATTTATCTACAAAGCCAAGACATATTAAACAAAATTCTCTTTCTATCAAATTGCAAGAGTCAAATGAGGAAAAGAAAGTGTAAAGCCAACAAAAGAAAGGTAAGCAAACAAAAAGATAAAGATCAAGAAATACACTTGCTAGTTAAATCTAAACCGTAGTGGAAGAATATATAATATAGAATAAAGGCACGGTGATGATTTAAGCATTTATTCAGTTTACAAAATTGAATAAGGGAATCAATTAGACTTGGAAACAGTACATTGAACTTTGAGAAATGATGACCTTTCAATTTATTTTTTAACTTTAATTTTTAAAACTCACCCACTAAAAATAGTTTTTTTTATAATTTTAATTTAATACAAAGTTTGAAAGACTAATATAATTATATTAGATGCAAAAATTTGAAATGACTTATATATGTCTAGTTTAGGCAAGAAAAATTTCTCCGACAACCTTTCTTTTATATATATATAAAGATAAAGATTATATTAATACTTATGCTCAAATATATGTAAAGATAAAAATGAATAGGCACACCTCATCATAAAAAAATGATTTTTATTCAACCAAAAAAATGAAAGGTCCATTCCACTTTTGGATAATAAAAGGTCCATTCCATTTTTTAATAAAATATTAATAAAAATTGATTTAATACTTTTAACATTACAAACATGAATAAAATATAGCTTATCGTTTCATATTATCTACATATATTAAATCTAAGTAGGTCCGATCAATGATTATGCATGAATCTAATTTGAAAATATATATTATTAACTTAATTACAATTATTAAAATTATATAGTAAATATCATTAATGCGAGCAATTTAATTTTTTTATTACATATAAATAGGTTTGTTAAATTTGATTAGGTCTAATCAACAGCTATGCATGAATCTAATTTGAAAATATATATTATTAACTTAATTACAATTATCAAAATTATATAGTAAGTATCATTAATGTGAGCAATTTAATTATTCATTAAATATAAATAGTTATGTTAAATCTGAGTAGGTTCGATCAACTACTATGCATGCATGAATCATATTTGAAAATATATATTGTTAACTTAATTATAGTTATTAAAATTGTATAATAAATATCATTAATACGAGTAATTTAATTATTCATTAAATACAATTAGGTTTATTAATTCTAATTAGGTCTAATCAACGGCTATGTAAAGCTCAGGAATTCATTTTACGGCTATACAAACTTCAAATCTCCTTTACACACATATATATAGATTAAATAATGAACTTAATTTTCATGCATTTATAGTGTAATAGTATGTTTGGATTTGCATCACATATTCACATTTTTCAGCAAATCCACGTTAAATGATGCAAAAGTAAAACTGACGCATGTTTGGTGTTAGGATGTCAACCAAACACCCACTAAAAAATTTACAATGTCAAGAAAATAACCCTAATTAGACATGCCTTTCAAAATAATCATTATAAAAGTCAAGAAAGAGAATAACTTTAGTAAGAGTTATTGTTGGAGTAATTTAATTAACCCCTTGTATGTGTGTATTTTTTATTTTTATAATATAGGATTGTTTTTATTTTAGTTCTTTTTAAAAAATATATTTGTTTTGTTCTCTATAAAATTTTTGTTTCATTTTAGATCATAATGTTGCTATTTTAATCCCTTTAAAATTGTAAGCTTTTGATAAAAGTATTTCTTATATTCAAAGATTTTTATTTTAGTCCCCATTATTTGGGAAACATCAAACTATAGGTGACAAAATGGGTTAGGCCTGCTAGGTTAGCCTGTTTAACTCACTTTATTAGGAAGGATAGGACAGAGTTATCAACCTAGGGCTTTTAGTAGGGTGGGACGAGCCAGCTCATTGAGCCGATAGTTTTTTATTTTTTAAATTAGATAAAAAATAATGAAAAGATAGTGTAGGATTTTAAATTTTTGTTTCATTTTGGTATGAAAATAATGTTGTATTTAGGATCCAATATTTTAAATTAGGAGATGGTTTTTTTTAATCCATTATTAGTTTTAATAATTTTTTGATATTCTTTAATTTTCATTTTTTCTTTTTATAATTTTTTGGTGGGGCAACCCACCCTTAAATGGGGCGAGCAAAATTTTTCAACCCATATTTTGAATGTGAGTTGGGCCAAAGCAGGTTGTGCTGGCCTGTTTTACAATACATCAAACTTGTTTTTTTTTGTCTTTATTAGATATGTTTTGTGTGTGTGTGTGTGTGTGTGTGTGTGTGTATGTACTCCCCCTTATCCTTTTTATAAGACCCAATTAACAAAATCACAAGGATTAAGGAAATTAGTTAATTTAGTTAATAGTATTAAATTTGTCTTAAATTTACATTTTCTTTCCAAAATTACCCTTAACATTAATAAGACATATTTTTATTCTTTTTTCAAATAGTTAATTCTTTTAATCTCTCTCATCATTAATATATTTATTGCCTTGATTTTTATTAGCTACGAATGTTAACAAACAAAGTAAGGTTTTCAAAATTTTCTACATTTACTCTACTCAATAACTCTTGATATGTATTAAATTTCAATAATCTAACTGTTGAATTAAAATATTATAACGAGTAGATCAAATCCACAAATTTTTATAAAGTTTAAAAACTATTTTATACTTCATTAAATAAATTAAAATTAACATATAATATACTTTTTTAAATTATAAGTAAATGTTGACTATAAGATTAATACATATATATACATATAAATATATATATATATATATATATATATAGTATGTATGTATGTATATATGTATATATGTATGTATATATATGTATGTATATGTATGTATATATATGTATATATATATGTAGCCAATGGGTGTGGCTTGGCAACACACGCAGAGCTTGTGAGGGAAAACTTTAGTTTGGTTCCTACAAAACATATCCTTGGAGAGGGGTAAGAAGTTTTAAGTATGTCTAAGCTTTGAAATGAGAATTAGTCCCATGACTAGCCCAAAATATCGAAACTTGTGAAGATACCTCATAGTCCCACCAAGAAGTGAACAGTCCTAGTTAGACATGGAAGGAATATGTTAGTAAGTCATAACTATGATTGTCTTAAAATACACCCAAGGTATATTCCTTCTAAAAATGAAGTAAGTGTACGTTAACAAATCCTTGTGAGATTTGTTAATGTACACTTAACCTGTTTTTAAGAAGAAACATTTTAAAAAGTTATAACTTTAATTTTCTTAAAATACATGCAAGGTGTAACTTGCTAACATACTCCTTTTAAAAAATAAATAGATGTACGTTAACAAATATCTGTCTCTATATATAAAATAATTCTTACATATTAAAGTATTAATTTGGTATTATTTTATTATAACTTTTTTAAATCTAAGAAAAAATCATGTAAATTTAAACTTATTTTTAACTAAAATTTATTTTACAAAATCTAAATAATTTAAATATAAATTTATAAACACTTGTTTTAAAAGGTCTACATATCTTTTTTTGTTGTTGTTATCTAAGATATCCCTCGACTAAGAGCCTAAGATTAATCCTTCGAGATACAAAAATCCATTTAAGAAATTGATATCTCTCAACATATATTCTTCTATACACATAGACCTAGACCTACATGTTTTATGGTAACTTAAAGAAATAAACAAAATTTAAGTTCTCTACATATTTTTAGTGTTGTTTTTTTCTTCAATCGAAATTGAAATTTCAACCCAATAATTTATGAAATAAAAAATTACATTAAAAGTTATCATAATAACATTAAATTTCAATTTTAATTAAAGAATAACATAAAAGCACTTAAAAACTATATCTAAATTTTTTCTTACGTAAAACTGTGTATTAATACATAGAGTTTGCATATTTGGGGATTAAGTTGTGTTATAATATATTTCTTAAACCTATTAATATAGTTTGACATGGTTACAAAAAATATTAACAATAGTGACAAAATAATTTATATGTAATTTTTATAAATTCGTCACTAAAATTCTTGTGAAACCACAATTAATAATAAAACATTTGTTAGGAGATATCAACCCATTAATAAATTTCAACACTTCGAAGAATTAAGCCTTAATTCTCCATTAATAATTAAATACCATAGGTTGAGCCAAAAAGATGTTTCTTAAACCTCACGCTGACACATGGACTTTTCACATATCACATGATTTTACAATTACACTTTCATGTTCAATTACGATTCATTTCAAGGATTCAGTTTATAAGCCCTCGAAAAAAAAAGGGATTCAGTTTATGAGATTTTGTATTTAATAAGTCACATATTAAAGTTTTCTTTTTAATTTTTTTCGAGGTGAAATAAATGTAATTTTTTTTTTTTGAATCTGTAGTATATACTTTTATTTAGTGTTATTTTCATTTTCCGAACATCACTTTAATGTTAATATTAACAAATATTTTGTATATAGTTTTTTTAAATCATGTAAATTATAAAAAATATAAACACAAAATAAAATGAAAATTATAAAACAAATATATAATTAATTTAATAAATAAGAATATAATTAGCTTAAAATTAACGGAAAAGAGTAAGTTTTAAAGATGAAAATAATTAATTTTGTAGAATAAGTGATGGAAATTTGAGACCAAAAATGATAATTCAAAATAAATAAAAGATTTTAAAAAATTAAAGCTATAATTTGAAGAAAAAAAAGTCTTGGAATTAAAAATTTAAAAACAATTAATAATTTTTAATTTTTTTATAATATAGAGATCAACGCTAAATAATAATAAAACCACATCAGAAAGAGACTGAGCATAATAAGTGATCAAAGTTTGAGATAAAAGAAATTAAAATAATTAAAGCTAAGATTTGTGGAAAAAAGGTTTGATTATATTTCCCCCTATAATAATAATAATCAAAGCTAAGAATTGTGAAAAAAAGGTTCATTGTACAATTTTGATTTTTTAATAAATTTTTGCTTAAATTTAGTTATTTACTTTTTAACTATTGTAACTATTTTTTCCCCTCACCTTGTCTTATATGAAACTTTCAAATATTAATTTTTTGCACTCAAATAATTAAAGGATTAAGATAAAATTGATATAGAATATGATTTAAAAGATCCAAAAGTAAAAAAAATAAATTTGAAGATTTTGAAGGGTGTGATGTTATGGTTGCAAAAAAGACAAATTCTAGGATAGACCACCATGATAGGTGGTCCACCATGCACCATAATTTTTGTCCCTTGGATTAATCTTATCCTTATCATATTAAGGTGCACCCTCCTTGCAATATTCCTTCTCCCATCCCAAATTTGAGTCACTTCCGGCCACCTCTGTCGTCAACCACCGTGCATCGCCGCTAAAGGTATTTTTGGCGATGACTTTTTTGTTGTTGTTTAATTTTTACACATAAAAGAATTATCTACACATATTATAAGTAATGGTTAACTAAAATATTTCCTTAATCATAATTCAATTATTGTTAGTATCATTGTCATTAAAAGTTAAGGTTAATTTTTATGCAATAAAATATTTATTTTATTTTAGATTTAGAGTGATAAAGTTTTAAATTTATTCTTATATATTACACATTATGCTTTTATAAATGGAACACAACAAAGCTTATTTATTCTTAGATTGGGCTCGGAGGAGAAGACTCTTTCAGTGGGAGAAGGAGCTCTTGGAATGATTAAAACAAGTGGTGGCATAAGTCGAGCTGATAGAAGGGGGAAGATAGATGGAGGTGGAAGAAAGAGCCATTCAGGGCTTTTAGCATTTGCTCAACATATAAGACACTCATGATAACACAGGAGGTGACTTTTGAGGTGTGCTGGAGGAAGGAGTGGAATAAACATGTACTGCTGAGGGTGAATATGTTTACATGGAAAATGGTGCAAGATAGAATTTCCACTAAAGATAACCTAAGCAGGAGGGGAATTATACAATATGTTGAGTGCCTATGTGTGGGATGATGACAAGAGGTGGAATCCGTTGCGCACTTGTTCTAAGAATGCAAGTGGTTCTCGCAATTTTGGATGGCTTGCTTGCAATGGTTAGGTCTTTTAGCAATATTACATAATGATGGATGTGGTCACCTACAACAGTTTCATGGACTCTTCTAGCAAACAGGAATGGATTCAGTCGAGGTGAAGTGATTTGGTTTGTGGTGCTTTGGGCTATATGGACAACTCACAAATAATACGTCGCTTACTTCTTAAAAAAAAACATATTTATTCTTATTGTATGCACTGCAATGAAATAATTAAAATTAAATAATCTATTTGAGAATTTCATAAAAACATTCAATTTAAATGTCAAATAGAATTTTTTTTATGATTAAATATAAAAAAAAATTAACACAATGGTGAAACAAAGGTTGAAATACAAATTATAAGTCACCATATTTAAAACTTAATAATTTAATATAATTTCTATCTTTTGGAATACTTTTTATACAATATTTCTTGTAGTTGAACGCTTTTGATTTTTTTCATCACAAATTAAAATCTTTAAGTGTAACTTACTCTTTATTTGTTAAATACAACATATAATTAACTATAAAAAATATTGGTTTCAAAATCAAACAAATTTGACAGCATAATTACATATATTCAAACTATTACAATATGAGGTATTAGTTGCTTAACTGTAGTTAGTTTGAATTAGTTAGTAAGTCAGTTTTGACAGTTATGCTTGTATAAATATCTCTTTTTGTATCTCAATTCAATAATAAGAAATTCCATTCTTTCTTCTTCATCTTAATACGGTATCAGTAAGAGATTTTCTTCTCTGCGTTATTTGATTTTTTTCTTTTATCCCTGCGTTCTCTCCCATGGCTTTCATGTCCATGGATGATTCAAATCCGTTCTTTGTTCACCAATTTGATAATCTGGGTACTGTTTTGGTCTCCCATCTACTAAGTGGGGACAATTATAGTTCTTGGCATAAAGCCATGAAAATAGCACTTCTTAGGAAAAATAAATTTAGTTTTGTTGATGGCTCCATTGCTGAGCCCGATCTTGATCATACTACCTATTTGGCCTGGTAGCGCAACAATAATATTGTTGCATTATGGCTCTTGAATTCGATATCTAAGGAGATGCAAGCAAGTGTGCTCCATTGTTCTACTACTGCTGCAATTTGGAATGTCCTCAAGGAAAAATTTGAACAATAGAATGGGCCGCGAATTTTTCAACTCAAGCGTGAGTTAATGGCCTTAAAACAAGGTTCTTTATCGGTGAATGGTTACTACACCACATTTAAATCTCTTTGGGAGGCTTTGGCAGAACACAAACTTGCTCATTCTTGTACATGTGGAGGTATCAATCCATGGTTTGCTTATCACCAAATGGAATATGTGATGCATTTCTTAATGGGTTTGAATGATTCTTTTTCTTCCATTCAGGGTCAAATCTTGTCAATGGATCCTCTCCCACCTATCAACAAGGTTTTCTCCTTTGTGCTTCAAGATGAGAAGCAAAGGGAGGTTGGAACTTCGGTTGCTGGTTTTGAAAATGCCTATGCCTTTGCTATCAAGAATCCTTCTAACAATCATAAAGGTGTAAAGAAGGACAAACCCTTATGTGCACATTGTGCTTTCTTGGGGCACTCTAAAGACAAATGTTACAAACTTCGCGATTATCCCCCAAATTACAAGAAGAATAAGTCTTCTCAATCAACTACTGTGAATCAAGTTTCACTTACACTTGATAATTATTAGTTTCAACTCACTGCTCAACAATATAACCAGTTAATGACTCTTTTGCAAAATCAAACATCCACTACTACTACTCCCATTCTAGATACTGCTAATGGTATGATTCTTTCTATCAACCCCTTACATTCAAAATTTCCACCTGGTTCTTGGATAGTTGATTCTGGTGCAAGTGTACACCTTGCTTGTTCTTTGAATCTATTTACTTTATATCGAAAGGTTTCCAATAAATATGTTACTGTGCCTAATAAACATGTCGTACAAGTTGCTATTATTAGCACTGTTACATCAGCTCCCGGTTTTGTTTTATACAATGTCTTGTACATTCCTCACTTGACATTCAATTTACTTTCTATTAGTGCTTTACTAACTGATAATTCCTTTTCCAATACTTTTTTCAAAAACCATTTTTTAATATAGGAAATGCAACATTGCAAGAAGATTGGCAGGGGTGATCTTCTTAAAGGCCTATATGTCCTATCTTTAAAGAATAATGTTTCCAATTCTGATATTACACATTGTATAAATAGTTGCACTTCCTTAAATGTTGCAAACGATACTTCTTGTAATGCTACTATATGGCACACACGTTTTTGTCATATTTCTGATAAAGTACTAAGACTATTGAGCAATAAAATTCCCTTTAGCATTTCTGAAAAATTCTCTTCTTTTTTATGCCAAATTTGTCCTCTTGCAAAATTTAGACCTTTATCTTTTACTTGTCATAATAAAGTCTCTAATTCTTCTTTTTCTTTACTGCATTGTGATATATGGGGACCTTATGGCCATTCCACTTATGATGGCAAGAGATATTTTTTGACTTCGGTGGATGACTGCTTGAGATTCACTAGGATATACCTTATAAAACAAAAATCAGAAGCCACTGCAACAATAATCAATTTTCTTTTCATGGTCAAGACCCAATTCGATGTGACCATTAAATGTTTAAGATCTAACAATGCCAAAGAGTTAGCCTTGACTGATTTTCTTCAAGCTCTAGGTACGCTCCATTAATTCTCTTGTGTAGAAAGGCCTGAACAAAATTGTGTGGTTGAGCGTAAACATCAACATTTACTTAATGTAGAACGAGCACTGTATTTTCAATCTAAGGTAGCTATCTCCTTCTGGGGTGAATGTGTTGCCACTGCAGCTTTTTTGATCAATAAACTTCCAGCACCTATTATGAACAACAAATCACCTTACCAAGTTCTTCATGGTTCAGAACCAAATTACCTTGTGTTACGATCCTTTGGCTACCTTTCTTTTGCTGTTACACTACATTCCAAGAGAAAGAAATTCACTCCTCGGGCTTCTCCAGCAGTATTTGTTGGTTATCCATATGGCTACAAAGGTTATAGACTCTATGACTTACATAAAAGAAAGTTCTTTATTTTTAGAGATGTGACCTTCCACGAAACTATTTTCCCTTTCCAAACATTGCCTACCTCTTCTAGTCAACCTGAACCATTCAATGATTTAGTTATTCCCTTCCTTTTACCTAAAACAGCATCCCAGCCCAAAGCCAATCAACATTTTAATCCCATTCCTCTTAAACCTGAACAAACTACCACTTATATTCAACCTAGATGATCCACTAGAACGACCTACACCCCTACATACCTACGTGACTATGTCCTTCACACCCACCCCTATCCTATACAACATTTTTGCTCCCTTGCTAAATTTGAACCTATTTACAAATCCTTTATCAACCAAATTTCCACAACCTATGAACCTCAGTTTTTCCATCAAGCTGTCAAGCTACCTGAATGGCGCCAAGCTATGACTGAAGAGATTCAAGCCTTGGAAGCCAATAACACTTGGTCTTTGGTTCCTCTTCCTCCTAACAAACACTGTATTGGTTATAGATGGGTCTACAAAGTGAAATACAAGCCTAATGGTTTTGTTGATTGTTATAAAGCTCGCCTAGTAGCTAAGGTTATACCCAGCAAGCTGGTATAGATTTTTAAGACACTTTTTTGCTAGTTGCCAAGCTTACTTCAGTAAGAGTTCTCCTTACTATTGCTACAGCAAAACAATGGCACTTGTCCCAATTAGATGTTAATAATGCCTTTCTTAATGGTGATCTCTTTGAAGATGTTTATATGGATATACCTCCAGGATATAAACACATTGATAAAAAGCTTGTTTGTAAGCTAAATAAGCCCATTTATGGACTTAGGCAAGCCTCTCGTCAGTGGTTTTGCAAGTTTTCCTTAACCTTGCTTAATCATGGTTTTGTTCAATCCAAAAACAACTACTCCCTGTTTACTTTTGGATCTGGTTCGTCTCTTGTTGTTTTTCTTGTTTATGTAGGCGACATTATCTTAGCTGGACCCAATTTGAAAAGAATTAATGCTATTCAATCCCTGCTCCAGAAATTGTTCAAGTTGAAGGTGCTAGGTGACTTAAAATATTTTCTTGGATTAGAAATTGCAAGATCCACCAAGAGGATTTCGTTGTCTCAATGAAAATACACTTTGGCTCTGTTGGAAGATACTGGTTTGTTGGGTTGTAAACTAGCTTCTTTACCAATGGATCCTAACATCAAATTAAGTGCTTTTGAGGGTGACCCCTTGCTTGATCCTTCCTTTTATAGGCGCCTAATTGGGAGGTTGATGTATTTGACCATTTCACGGCCTGATATCAACTTCTCTGTATACAAATTAAGTCAATATATGTAGGATCCTCACATTTCTCACCTCAATGCAATTCATCATTTAATGCAGTACCTTAAGACAGTTCTTGGCCAAGGTTTGTTTTTCCCTATAGCCAATTCTCTTCATCTTACTACCTATGCCGATGCTGACTGGGGTAGTTGCTTAGACACTAGAAGATCAACTACTGGTTTCTGTGTTTTCCTTGGTGATGCTTTGGTTTCCTGGAAATCAAATAAGCATCCTCCAGTTTCCAAGTCCTTTGCTGAGGCCAAGTATAACTCTCTGTCTTCAGTTACAAGTGAAGTTGTATGGTTGACAAGACTCTTGAAGCATCTTGAGGTGTCCATTCCTTTTACCATGACTTTTTGTGACAATCAGTCAATTATACACTTAGCATCTAACCCAACCCACCATGAACGATCCAAACACATTGACATAAACTATCATTTCATGCGAGAATTGGTGCAGTCAAACACACTTAAACTGATTCATGTTAAAAATCAACATTAGCTAGCTAATCTCTTCACTAAGGCCCTGCCAACATCTCAATTATCCAATCTTATTAGCAAGATGGGAATCCTAAACATCTACTCTCCATCTTGAGGGGGGATATTACAATATGATGTATTAGTTGCTTAACTATAGTTAGTTTGAATTAGTTAGTAAGTCAATTTTGACAGTTATACTAGTATAAATATCTCTTTTTGTATCTCAATTCAATAATAAGAGTTTCCCTTCTTTCTTCATCTTAATACAAACTAATTACCACAATAAGAAAATATAGAACAAAAGTAAAGCGATGGAGATAATGAGAGACCTGCTTGTTATGAGCATTCCAAACCCTAATATGAAATGATAAAAATATTAAATCTAATTGAAAATAAAAAAAAAATCATTTTTCCACTTCAAATCCTAATATTACATCTTATAAAATACTTTAAATTTTATCAATTTCCACTAAATTTATAATTTCTAAAATTTTATTTTGTTTTACACTCCAAATCCCTAAATTTGATAAAAAAAATAATTTAAAAGTTTTAATAAAAAACAATTTGAAACCACGATTGCACAAGTATTTAATTTCAAAAATAAAAAGATTAATTAATAAAACCTATGAGATCAAAATTACATATAATTTTAACTAAAGAAACTAAAAATTGATTAAATGAATATTTTTCTACCAAAATAATAATATATAAATGTTTTAATTTCTTATATGTTAATTTCATATATTTTACTTTAAAATATCAGATTTTATTTTTAAAAAATAAGATTAAAAAATATTATTTTACAACTTCGTGATAAAGAATTCTATTGTTATATAATATCCATATATATTTTAATATTGAGAAGTTGAAAAATGTGTGAAAAATATATTAAATATTCTACGAAAAATGCTAACAAATATTTCAATCATTAGGTTTTAATATATCTCAGCATGGTTTTGAATTAAAAAAATTAATCATTATGTTTTTAACAAATGCTCTAAAGTTATTGCTTAATAAAATCTATATTCCATATTAATGGTTATTTTATAAAATGTTTTTTTTCTGATTTGATTTTATCAGTTCTTTTTAATTTTTAATCTTGTATCTTATTTGTTTTAAATTAAAATTAAAATCAATATTAAATTTTTAATCCTAAATATAATTAAGATATATTTCAAAATTAAACTCAAAATTTTGAAATAATCTTAATAAATATTGAAGCTGATTGTAGTTGTGAAAATATTCAACCTATGCACAACACATGATCATTAGTATCTAAGAGTAACTTATTGTTTAGCTTTTGTGTTCCTTTTAATATTTCTCTAATGTCTAATGAGATTTAGTTGTGGAATATTGAGATAGGTTCTTTGCAAGTATGCAATTTTTAAGAGGACCTAATGAATTGGGTTTCAATATGTGTCACTCCATGTAGCATGCAAGAAATAAAATACTAATATATTTTTTTATGAGAAAATACGAATATTTCTGATAAATAGTAAAATTTGTCTTGTAGTACATACTTGATTGTATAAGTTATAGACAAGTTTTGATAATAAAAAATGAGAATAAAATCTGGTATTGAAACTTTTCTTAACAAACAAATTTTTTTCTTTTCTTTTGTTTTCAAAATTTATATTGCATATTGTAGAACACAAAGATAATACAAGAAGAGGGGGGGTTGCATTATGTTATAACAAATTTTCGCAAAACCTTTTTCAACGACATATCGTCTGAAGGAATAAACAAAAAAAAACTTTTTTGAAAGCGTTTTGAAAGGAAGACAGATGCTGAAAATGAATCAGGAATGCACTCAAAAATTATACTAGTTCATTTCACCCTAGAGACTACGTCTAATTCTTGGCAATAACCAAGTTCCAGTAACTAAACCAAGTTACAAGTATTCTTTCAACAAGCCCCTTCAGGCTCAACCCAAGTAGTCTTTTACTTGCTTCTCCAAGCAATAACCCAAGTATTCTTTAAAAAAAAAAAAACCTCTTCAGTCTTCTACCAATTTCTTAGAAAAAAAGATTTACGTGAGTTACCTCACTGGGTTTAACGTCCAACAGACGAATATACAATGAAGAATAAATAAAGTTTTACAAATTGAGTTTTATGATTGTCACAATATCAGAGCTTGATAGATAGAGATTTGAAACAGTGAACCAACTAACTAACTATGAGATTAAGGTCTCTTCTTCTATTTATAGGCTTCTCCAGAAAAATATCCGTTATGAGTGTTTACGAGAGACAGCCTTTATCTGGTGAAAAGAGTCGTTGGAGGATTAAATGTAGCATTTAATGCCTTTCACCAACTTGTCACATTGATAAGATAAAGCAGTCTGTTTATCCTTACCATTCTCGTACTCTATCTTGTAATAGTGGACATATTTTCCTTTCATTCTGACATTCGCATGCATATTCCTTCTTTTACACGTAAAGTAAACTTTTCCTCGAGATTAGATGTGCAAACTTCATTTATTTCAAGATTGTTTACGCTTTTATAGCTAACCATTGTCAAATCGTTAGAACATCGTCTGAGAGAAGTTAACTACTGAAATTTTGAAACACGATTAAAGACGATATACAAGCAAAAAGATCAAACGATAACTAGCATAAGATATTTGAGTAACCAGATGATTGTTTGAAAAGCTCTTTTTAATTGTTTGTTATTATTAAAATATTTGAGGGTTATAAAATCGTCCTTTGTCTTAACACATACAAATTTCAAAAATTGTATTGAAACAAGTTTTGAAAATGAAAAATGAGAATCATTTCAAACAAGTCAATTCTTCTTTGTTCAATTTTGCCTTCTTCTCCAACTTTCCTAATTAAGAGGTTTGAAGGAGAGGAAACTTTTTATACTTAATCTATTCTAAGAATATAAACATAAATTACTTTATTTTTCTTTGTTCTTTTGGTGAATCAAATAAGGTGTCTATTTCTTTATAAGTAATTATTAAATTTGGGTACACTTATTCTCTTAATTATAGATAAGTTTAAAAGACAAATATTTGTGAGAAAGGAAAATAATTACAATATTTATGCGCTAAATCATTGATTCATTACGAGTAATCAACGGTCAAATTTTGTCGAATTTAGGTTTAACAAGGCAAATCAATGATTTGGGTGAACCAATGACCTCACTAATCTTCTATGTTGACCAATGGGCTAAGGCACACTTCTTGTAGTGTGCATGGGTGAGGGACCCAAACCTAAAAACCTTAGTGCTATGTATTGGGCCTCAGTCGGCCTAATTTATCCTCTAAGCTTAATCAACGTTGGTCAATTGGATCCCCTCGGTCACACATCAAGGAAGGAAACCACATATCATTTGCACGCGCCAACAAGGGACAACCCTAATTCCCCTTATTGCCAAACTCCCTGGGGTCACAATCAGGGTAATCATGGCCACTATCACACTTGACGATTGTTACAAGTAGGGTTAGGAAGACTAGGAAGGGCATCTTCGTACACCACCCATTATAGGGGCCTTACTAGAGTAGTAACTAGGTTAAGGTTTCTTGAAAGGCTTGTAAGAACACTTATTATAGGCAAGAATTATAGACATTCAAACGAAGCAAGAGACTGAGAGGAAAGATTTAGCATTTGAGATCGAGACATAATATGGAATGAATGAGAGATGCAAACCTAGAAATCTTAGCATACCTATGAATTGGAGACGACCAAATAAAGTAAGAGACTAAGATAAGAGATTGTGAGTTTTAGATCAAGATGTGAGAGACATAAATCGAAAAACCCTAGCATACCTAAAAATCAAAGATGATTAGATGAAGTAAGAGATCATGATAAAAGATTAAGAGTTCATGGTTGAGATGCAAGATAGAATGATTGAAAGACAAAAACTTAGAAACCTAACATACCCGAAAATTAGAAAGGATCAAATGAAGCAACAGATTGAGAGGAGACACTTAGAGTCGAACACCTGAAAGTTGTAATGTGAAAGAGAATGAGTGAGAAGTGAATTGACAACTTCTAAATTAAAAGTCTAAGAACATTCTACACATTAGGTATAACTTTTTTCCTTTTCCCTTTTTACAATTTTCAATTTCGATCTTGAAGAGTGAAAACTTGTAGCGGCATAGGGAAACACAAAAGGGGTCTAATTTGTGTTTCTTAAAAAAATTGCATATTTTTCAAACACGTAATCAAGATAGACAAGTGGATTGTCTTAGTTAATAACAATTTGTTTGATAAAAACTTAAGTTGAAAAAAAAAAAGCTTTATGACAAATTCAATTCCCTCAATTAGTAAATGAAGAAATAAGAGAAAGAAAGAGTGAATACAATCAAATTTATTCTAGTTCGTCTTAAGTCTGAGATTTCGTTCAGTCCTTAACAAATCATAAAGAGTTTTATTGAACCACAAATTTATAGGAAACCAAGTTCTAGATTTTTTTTTTGTCCAAATCTCTTTAAGTTTAAACCAAGTATTCTTTTGTCTTGTCTCTTTAAGAACCTAAATGAAGTATTATTTCTAAACAAGCCTCTTCAAGCTCTAAAGCATATCCTAAGTTATGCTTAAAACAAGGTAACCTTAAGCTATTCTCCTATAAGATTAACAAATGAAATTATAGCCTACTTGCTTAAAGAATATACAAGATTTACAGAGAAATTCTTGTGAGGCTTTTATAGAGAGCTTGAAAATATACGTTAAAAACTTCTCTTCGTTCTTCAAAAACATGAACATTAGGTGGCAATAAATGTGTCACCCAATTTGTCACATATAATATGATAAAGTACTTTGTTTGTATTTTTTCTCCGTACTTTAGCTGTGCAACATATAAACTTTCTATCTTTGTACTTTAAGTACATTGTCACCTTGCCTTTGTGCTTTTCACAACTTTTGAGGAATGAGAGTAAGTAGACTTCTATATTTGCCTCTTGGGATAAAGGTAAACCTTAAAAGCTTCTCAAATAAGCTCTTCACCTTATGTCGTAAATGATACACATTCCTTTATAAGACGAATCTCTTAAAACAAAGCTTTTAGGTGACCTGACAGACGAAGTTTTGAAGATTAGTACAATAATAGTTTCTTTGTAGAATGATCTATTAAGATGATTTGCACAACAGAAAATTATCACTCTATCAAAGACATAGTCTTATGTGTGTGCTTTTACTTATTATTTTTTTTTTTTTTTAAAAAAAACAGCTTCCGTTACACGCTCTAACTGAAACTATAGAAGATATATGAAATATTCTAGAAACAGTATTTAACTTGACCGACACAAAAAATAATGAGTAATTAATAATTAATATATCTACAACAGCAACGACATAATCTCAACTTTCTAGCACTGGAACAGTGGCTAATGTGTTAGCTTCACTATAGAGGGAACCAAAAAAAGGCTATTGCAGCTACCCATCACAGATTCCAGATCAACTGAATACAGCAGTAAACACAAACAAAGAAGCAAATCTCAGTGCGAGCCGAGCCGCCATCCAGTCAAACCCACGAGCTTTGACCGAAAAGGCATTTTAAAAAATCCAGAAAAGATGTACACGGTGGCAAATTTTCCACGGTCAAACAATCCTTTCATTTCTTACCTTCCCAGAAATATCGTCCCCCAATAGAAACCAAAGCCTTGCACAATACGTACGTGACTCTCTTCCTCTTCTCCCCCACCTCTTTATATTAAACCTTTCCATTTCCCAGTTTCAAAGATTTTCTCTCCACTCCACCGTCTGTTTCTCTCATGGCATCTTCTTCTGGTAGTTTAGACACCTCTGAAAGTGCAAACTCCTTCACCAACTTCACCTTCTCCACACACCCATTCATGACCACTTCCTTCTCTGACCTTCTTGCTTCTCCCACAGACAACAAGCCTCAGGGCTTGTATGAGAGAACTGGGTCTGGTGTGCCAAAATTCAAGTCCACACCACCGCCTTCTTTGCCTCTCTCTCCTCCTCCCATTTCTCCTTCTTCTTACTTTGCTATTCCACCTGGTTTGAGCCCTGCCGAGCTTCTTGACTCGCCGGTTCTCCTTAACTCTTCTAACGTGAGTTTCTTGCTTCATGTTTTTGTTGTCTGCGTTTGGTTGTTAAGAAAACTTTTGACATAGGAAAATGAAAGAGTTTTGTAGTTTGGGTTTTTTTATCCTTTTGTGTTTTATTGTTTCAAATTAAGTAATTGGCCGTGACTTGGGTTGACTTGATAATTTCATCAAGTAAGAGATTTGTTCAGTGGTTTGGATGTTGGAACAAGGGAATTACTTTGGAGTTTGAACATGCTTTGTTAGAGATTTTCTGTTTTTTGTACTTCATGATATGTGTACGTTTGTGATTCATGTCTCACCGACTTGCTTTTTTGGGTTGTTGAATTAATGGGTTTGTGTATCTAAATACAGATTCTGCCATCTCCAACAACTGGAGCATTTGTTTCTCAGAGCTTCAATTGGAAGAGCAGTTCCGGGGGGAACCAGCAAATTGTCAAAGAAGAAGACAAAAGCTTCTCAAATTTCTCTTTCCAAACCCAACCTGGACCTCCTGCTTCATCCACAGCAACATATCATTCTTCAAACGTTTCAGTTCAAACAGTATGTGACCAATTTCAATGCATAGACTCATTTAAGCAAAGCTTTTGGTTTTCTCTTTGGTTTACATGACAATTCTCTTTGTCTAAACTTTTCAATTTGATGCCTTGTAACAGCAACAGCCATGGAGTTTTCAGGAGGCCACAAAGCAGGATAGTTTTTGTTCAGGGAAGAGTATGATGAAAACTGAAAACTCTTCTTCCATGCAGAGTTTTTCCCCTGAGATTGCTAGTGTCCAAACTAACCATAGCAATGGGTTTCAATCGGATTATGGCAATTACCCCCCACAATCTCAGACCTTAAGTAGAAGGTCAGATGATGGGTACAATTGGAGGAAATATGGCCAAAAACAAGTGAAGGGAAGTGAAAATCCAAGAAGTTATTACAAATGCACATACCCAAATTGCCCTACTAAGAAAAAGGTTGAGAGGTCTTTAGATGGACAAATTACTGAGATAGTTTATAAGGGTACTCATAACCATCCCAAGCCTCAATCTACTAGGAGAAACTCATCATCTGCCTCTTCTCTTGCAATCCCTCCTTCAAATCCCATCAGCACTGAAATCCCAGATCAATCGTATGCCACACATGGCAGTGGACAAATGGATTCGGCTGCCACTCCAGAAAACTCATCAATATCAATAGGAGATGATGATTTTGAGCAGAGTTCCCGGAAGTGTAAATCAGGAGGAGATGAGTTTGATGAAGATGAACGTGATGCCAAAAGATGGTGAGTTTTTATTTCATCACTTCGCATCATAATTAAGGTTCTCTAATCCACTTTGTGGCCTTTTATTATAATGCCATTTGTGTGGTTCATTACATGGCTAATTTTTCCATTAATTTTTCAGGAAAATTGAAGGTGAAAATGAGGGTATGTCAGCACCTGGAAGTAGAACAGTGAGAGAACCTAGGGTTGTAGTTCAGACAACCAGTGACATTGATATCCTAGATGATGGATACAGATGGAGAAAATACGGGCAGAAAGTCGTGAAGGGTAATCCAAATCCAAGGTAATAAAACATCACTTTAGGTTTTACTTCTGTCCAACTTTTTGATAAACAGTAGTTTGAGAATCCCATTAAGGAACTCCTCACTATCATGCTAAAAACAATATAAATGTGGTAAAAACATTATAACTACATGATGGCGGCTATTTCTTTGTCTATAGTCTATACCCTTTTATACATGATGGCTTTATTTGTTGAAATTCTATAGGTATCCTATGCTTGTACCTGTTTTCCTTTGCCTTGTCCAAAATTCCTTGGTCAAATTTGGCAACTTCCGTTTTCCTCATGCGTGCATGTGATTTAGAAGAATAATAGTACTCCTAGATTGCCTTGTCTGATAATGTGCTTAACTTGTGGCATGTAGGAGTTACTACAAGTGTACACATCCAGGATGTCCCGTGAGGAAGCACGTGGAACGAGCCTCACATGACCTAAGGGCTGTGATCACAACCTATGAAGGAAAGCACAACCATGATGTTCCTGCAGCCCGTGGCAGTGGCAACCATTCTGTTAACAGACCACTGCCAAACAATGCTTCAAACCCCACCACTGCATCCACTGCCATAAGGCCCTTGCCAGTGATCCACCATACTGACAACTCCCTTCAGAGTCAAAGACTACAAGCACCCCAGAAGGGCAATCACCCTTCACCCTAGAGATGCTACAAAGTCCAGGAAGTTTTGGATTCTCTGGGTTTGGGAATCCATTGGGATCTTACATGAATCAGCAGCAACTATCTGACAATGTTTTCTCCTCCAGAGCCAAGGAGGAGCCCAGAGATGACATGTTCCTTGAGTCTCTACTATGCTGAAGGAATTATTTTTCCTTTTTGGTAGTTGTGGAAGGTTGGAAATTTTGGAAAGGGGGATTAGGATTTATTGGACAAATAAGGTTCATTCCATTTATTGCATTTTTTGGTTTGTTTTGTTGTAAATTTATACAGCCACAGGATTGGTATAGTATATATTTCATAACTGTTGTATGTTACACATGGTGTTGGCGAAATTTTTTGATTACTTTGGGGTTTCTCTTTAGTTGGGAGGAGAAACCTCATATTAATCTTTTGTAAGATTCTGTTAATTTTTTTTTGTCTTAGCGATTGTTCACACTACCAAAATATCAAACTTCCACAAGAAATGTGAATTATTTTTGTTAAACATCATAGGTACATGGGTTACATTTACACTAATAGTTATCGGTTATGTGTGGTGTTATGGGACTTATATTTCAATGGAAAATGTGTCCAATTTGATGATTGGAGGGGCATATGGGCAGGTTATGCATTTAATTGGACGCCATACCAGTCAAAGATGGGTGCTGGCTTGTTTGGCGGGTAAACAAGTCAAGGTCAACTTTTGGTTGTTTCCTCCTATCTTTCTTCCTTAAACAAATGGATGCTTCCAGGTTGCAACCCTATCTATCAAAGTGGGGCAGTTTTGGTTGTCTGCTACAGATGAAATGATAGGAATGCCCCTGGGAGGGATTTCTAGTACAAGGATTGAAAGCCAAGTGCCGGGAAGGGGCAGTTTTGCAAAGGGGTTTTCACATTTTTGTTTAATGAGAGTTGTGTTGAGGTGGGACAAGTGGGAATGAGACATTTACGTAATGCACACGCTGCCCATAGACCTTAGGCCAAATTCTGCAGATTCATTTGTCCTAGCCTTGATGTCACTGTCACGGGGCCACCCAACACATGCCTTTTCCCTTCCTCGCCGACCTTGCATCTCTAATCTATTCTATCTATAGTTTTTGCCGTGCCTCAGGAATAGAAAATTGGAGGAGTGATTGAAGGAAGTAGTTCAGGCAAGTAATTTATTGTGTTAGTGTGGTTGCTTGGTTGGGGGGTTTCAATTTTTGTTATATCAATTTCCTAGAGCATTGGCCCTACTTGAAGATGAATTAATTAAGGCAGACATACGTTAAAAACCATTGTATTGTTACAAGAAAAAGAAATAAATGAACTTTTGAAACTTAAAGTCTAATTAACGAACATTAAACAATTTTAAAAAATATCAAATGTTTTTATTTAAAACTCTTCATAAATGACCTAAGAATATTTTTATCGTTTCTTTCAATATTATGTTAATTTTAGTATTTTTTTAAGGAAAAATATTTTAAATTAAGAAGTGGTTTAAGAAATGATAATAATTTTTTTGAAAATAAAAAATTCTGAAAAAGTTATTTTACTTTTTGAAAAGTTAGTTAAAAACAAATTCTTAAATAAATTTAAAGAATAATATTATCATATCACTTTTTGTAAAAGGGATTATGCGTTCTTATAGGATATGTTCGTTGGGTCTTTAAAAAGATTTATTTCTTCTGTTAGATCCAGACGGATACAGATAAGATCTAAAATGATCGCTGATGTGTTCATAAATGTGCTACCATATCAAATAGTTTGATGGCGTATGATGACCCCATGGATGACGTCATCAATTTGCTATATTTGTTTTTAATGATGCAGGTGACAACGGACAAATGCCTTGTTTGTTTCTTTGCTTTTTAAAAACACAATTTATGTTTTTTAATCAAATAATGAAAGTTTAACGATGAACCCCATTACTTTTGAAAATGCACGTTCACATGACAGATTAAGAAAAAAAAAAAAGATATATATCATACTAAAAGTTACACTTTCTCCTGTTTAAGAGATACTGATGCCAATCAATTTTGGTTGTGTTTTATGAACTCGGGAAGCTATGAACTCAACACCCAGTTCAATTCAAGAAATCGATGTTTCGCATAACAAAGTGCCGTACGTACAGCTTCAAGCGGCATAATTTTGACATTTTTTTTTTATTAAAGGCATAATTTTGACAACATACACACGGATTGAGATACGTTATATTTTTAACTGCAAAAGTCTTGGCGTGTGTTTCGTAAATTATTATAGTATTTTATAGTTTATTTAAGTAGTTTATAAGTTGGTTTGTTTAAGATAAGTTTGTTTAATATATGAATTTATTTTAGTAATTTTTAACTTAGTTTTATAAACTATTTTAACTAGCTATTAGCTTATAAATTACGATTTTTTCTTTCATTTTTCTTACTATTTTTCTTAAGATCAAAACAACTACAACTGTCCATTGCTTTAAAAAACAATAGATTTTTATATTTAAGGAGGATTAAGTAAAATTATTAAATCTTTACCTTTTTTTATAATATAAAGTTTAAAAATTATTGTCTTGAAGATGATAAGTTATTAGAAAAAAAATTCAAATAACAAAAGTGATATATATATATATATATATAGGAGATGTATGATATGAGAATGGCCTTCTTAGGTGAGAATGAGAATGGCCTTCTTAGGTGAGAATGAGAATGACTAATTTCAACTGTTAAATTAAAATAGAAGACCTAGATTAAAATACTTAAGAATTCAAATTTAAACATCATGTAACTATCAAATCTTTAAAAGATTCACCAAACAAAAATCAAATCTCTAAAATATATCGATTATCACATATAAAATATCTCAATTATCATTTCACTATTCTTCAAGATTGTTATCACCACCACCACCACCTTGATCACCACTGTCGCCACCGCCACTGCCACCATGATTGTCGCCACCACCACTCCCATGACCGTTGTTGTCATCACCACTGTTGTTGCCGCCACCACAACCATGATCGACGATAGTAACGGCGATGGCAGCAATGGGCATGGTGTTAACACATCACCACCACTGCCATGACCAACATTGCCACCACCGCCAGAATCAGTACCGCCACCATTGTCATAACCGTTGCCACCATCACCGTCATTGCCACCACCACCACCACCAACACCAACGATCATGGTGTTGATGGTGATAGGTTAACTGTAATCTTAAAGAAGAATAACGTGATAATTAAGATCTTTGATTTTTGTTTGGTGAATCTTTTAGAAATTTGATAGTTACACAAGGTTTAAATTTGAATTCTTAAGTATTTTAATCTAGGCCTTACATTTTAATTTAACGGTTAAGATTAGTCATTCTTATTCTCACCTAAGAAGGCCATTCTCATATGATACGCCCCATATATATATATATAGGGTCAGGATCTATTGACACTAGGTGTAAAAGTTAGTCAAATTACACCTTCAATAGCTTTTCGTATAATACAAATTTAACCAATTCAACCGTTGAATTTGATCTTCTTATTAATTAGATTAAGCATACAAAATTTCATACAATTCTAAAATTATTTAATAGTTCATTAAATCACTTTATTTTAACGTACAATATGATATTAAAATATATGTAAATATTCAATGTTAGATAACATATTTAGAAAAGTCCAAATGATGTGAAATTTGATATACATAATCATGAAGATAATATAATCAAATTCAACAGTTGGATTGGTTAAATTTGTATTATACAAAAAGCTATTGAAGGTGTAATTTGACTAACTCTTACACCTAGTGTCAACGGATCCTGACCTATATATATATATATATATATATAGGAAGAGTTTCAAATAAGAAACTTTTTAGAATGAAAAATGAGAACTATTAATTATAACCATTGGATTACAATTAAAATTTATTAACGAATGAGATTAAAAGATCCTTTTAAGTAAGTCACGTGCGTCTCTAGTTCCTAAACCCTTTCACGTTCTCGTTCTCTTGCTATGCGTATATGCATATGCGTTCTCTCTTCCCCTCCTTTGTTCAAGAAATACGATATGCGTTCTTGGGTTGTGTACATTCGTCCACATCATGGCACCAGTGGTAGCTCTACGCCAATTGATTGCAATAGATTATATTGCTTCCTTTATCTCCTTTCATGCGTTCTTGCAATCTTTTTTCCCTTTTTCACATATTGAGTTCACATTCTTCATTCAAGGGTTATTAGTGTTCATTTGTACTTGGACACACGCTGCAGCACCGAAAAAAAGCATATTGTGTTAATGTCTTGTCCTCATCTCTGTTCCAATTTTGTTTGTGTTCTTGGCCTGTCTTTGTGCACATATTCACTGGTAATAAGGTTTGTTCTGTTATCTTTCAATTTTCTTTCCTTTTTTTATATATCACACCTTCAATTTTGGAAAATTTCCATTACATTCATTCACGTACCTCATTTATTTCTTAGCAGTGATTAATTACATTTGAGCACTTGTCGTAGCACTTGAGTGTTGCAATACAACACTTGTGGTGTATCATTCTATCACTTTTGCCTTTTCGCCTTGTGCTCTACCCCTTCCTTTTTTGTTTATGTATTCTTGGCCTTGTCTTCCTTCCAATTTTGTTCACGTTCTTGGCCTTGTCTTTGTACGCGTATTTATTGCCAAGAAGGTATGCTCTCTTACCTTTCAATTTTCCTTCCTTTTCTTATATATCACTTCATTAGTTCTACAAATTTTCCATTACATTCTTTTATTTTTTTTTAAGTTTTAGCAATTGAAAAGACGCATTGCTTTCTTAGTTTTAGTTCTTCCAATTGCTACAAACTATTTTTAAGGCAATGAGGTGTGTAATTTCTTAATTTTATCATTTTATATTAGTTCTCAATGTTTAGTTTTTTTTTTCATATCAATTCTGAAGTTTGTAATTTTTTCTTTTGTTAATTAAAGTTTTAACCATAATCAAGATGATGAACTTGGACTTAATACCATAAAGGACACTACTATGCTATAGTCATTTAGGTAATATGTTATCTATTTTTAATTTTTTTTATCATTATTGATTATACTAATTTTTGAAGTAGTTTCACATGGTTTGATAGTATAGTATATAAAAATATGCTAACAATATTTTTTGTTCTTACAGGAAGATGAATGGGTGCCATATTGTGATGAAGAATTAAAGCCTAAAATTGGACCATAATTTGATACATTAGAAGATGGTGAAAACTTTTACAAAATTTATGTGCATGGTGTCGGATTTAGTGTGCGTTGCTCATCTAAAAATAAAAAAAATGGAGTAACACATTGGAAGTATTTAGTTTGCTCAAAAGAAGGTTACAACCCAGATAAAGCAAAAGAAGCAGAACAAGGTGAATCAACAACTAAAACTAGAAGAAGGCGTCTTACTAGAGAAGGATGCAATGCAAAGGTTGCTTTCAAATTATTAGAGGGAGGTAAGTATGAGCTTACTCAATTTCATGAAAGCCATAAACATGCACTTGCGTCACCTAGTAAGAGACAGTTTCTTAAATCAGCTAGAAAAGTGAATACTATTCACAAGAGTTTGCTGAATGCATATGGTAGAGCAAATATTGGGCCTTAAAAAACACACCACTTATTAAAAGAACAACTTGGTGGTTATCAAAATGTTGGGTGTACGCAAAGGGATTTACAAAATTATATGTGAGATTTGAAGACTTTGATTAAAGATTCTGATGCAAATGTATTTATTAATAACTTTAATAGGAAGCATGAAGTGAATCCCTCATTTTATTTTGCATATAAGGTAGATGTTGAAGATCGACTAAAATGTGTTTTTGGGCAGATGGTATTTCTAGAAAAAATTATTCATTGTTTGGAGATGTGGTTTCATTTGATACTACATATAGAACAAATAAATATTCAATGATTTTTGCACCATTTACTGGAGTGAACCACTATAGGCAGTGTATTACATTTGGAGTTGCCTTTTTAGCTGATGAGAAAGTTGATTCATTTATTTGGTTATTTGAAAAAAATTGGAAGCAATGGGAGGGCATAAACCAAATATTATTATAACTAATCAAGATCTAGCCATAAAGATTGCAATAGAGAAGATTTTTTATTCTTCATCACATAGATTTTGTACATGGCACATTATGAAGAAAGTTTCTGAAAAAGTGGGTGTTTCCCTAAATGCAAATATGGGGTTCAATAGTAAATTTAAGTCATGTGTTTGGGGTTTAGAGACTCCTAATGAATTTGAAGCAACATGGAAATCCATCATTATTGAATTTGAGCTACAAAAAAATGATTGGTTGTCACATATATATGACATTCGAAGTATTTGGATTCCAGCTTACTTTAAAGACATATTCTTGGGTGGGATACTGAGAACAACCTCAAGATCATAAAGTGAAAATTCATTCTATGGTATTTTTTTGAATCCTAACATTGGTTTGGTTAAATTTTGGATGAGGTTTGAGTCTGCAATAAAAGCCCAAAGACATAAGGAGTTACTTGCTGATAATGATTCGTTCCATTCTTTACCAATGTTAAAATTGAATCGAGGTTTAGAGAAGCATGGTAGAGATGTTTACACTCATGAAAATTTTTACATATTTCAAGAAGAGTTATAGACTGCATGTGTAGATTGTGGAGTTGAAAATAAGATAGAGAAAGATGGAATGGAAATATTACATATTGTTGATAATAGTGCAACCAATGGTAAAGTACGAGAAGTGATTTATAATGCTTCTAATTACAGTGCAAATTGTTCTTGCAAAATGTTTCAATCTCAAGGCATACCATGTAGGCACATACTTTATGTTCTAAAAGGGAAAGGTTTAAATGAAATACCAAATAATTACATTTTGAATAGGTGGACTAAATTGGCAACTAGCAAGCCTATTTTTAATGTAGATGACAGGGTCTTAGAAGGGTGTTTTGAATTAAGAAAAGAGACTAAGCTCATATTAGAGGCATGAGATTATATATTTGGGTGCATGCATGAGGCTAGACAAAGCAAGGAAAAATTGCTTCTAGTAATAAATGGAGTTGTTAACATTAAAAAACAATTGACTGAATTCAAAGATGATTCTATACAAACCAAGACAAAAGATTAGAGGCCTTCATTGGAGTTGATCTTCCTAAGGAAGTGGAAATTCATCCATCGCAAATTTCAAAGACAAAAGGAAATGGTAAACGAATCAAAGGAGGAAAAGAGAAGGCTATTGAACAACAAGAGAAAAGAACTAGACTTTGTAAAGCATGTGGTCAATATGCATATCATGATAGTCGTAATTGTCCCAAAAAATCATATCCATAGTATTGGTAAGAATATCCTTCTCCATACATATACTTAATGATTATAATTTTTGCATTGTATAATTATTTATTATCTCTCTAATCTTGTGTATATACATTATGCTGTGTAGGGGGTAGTTAAGCTGAAGTGTGCATCAACTCCAGGATGTTTTCTGCCATGACAATGTTTTGGTTTGAATAGGCCAAGATAATGTTGCTGAGGTGGAGCTTTGAGGGGTGCTTCCATGTTGATTCATCTCATTCACTAAGTTAATTGTTGTTGGGATAGCTTTCCCTAGATGAGAATTTGGGTTTCTTTTTTTGACATCTTATTTGGATGTGTTTCTCACTTTCATGATCCATAATTTGTATTTTCCTTTTAAGATTATGTAATAGGCTTACAAAGATATGTTCTGTTATTTGTCATTTTTTTTTAATATTTCAATACTTATTCTTTGCTTTAGTGTATGGTATATTGGTACATCTGTCAAAATTTATGTCCTGTGTGTAGGCCTAGTGGAATAGTGTTTGAGGAGGGGGTATATCGTTGTTTGTGGAACTAGTGTCAAGAATGATAATCACGAGAGTAGAATTATAGCCTCTACCACGTGACTCATGTGGGTCTATATAATGACTTGCCTTTTATTTGACATAACCAGTTGGGTGAGTTTGAAATGATATTTTATAAATTTTATGGTCTTTCAACATTGCCTGTATAGTTAAATATTCTTTAAGTTGCACTAAATGTTGTAAGTGAGGAATCTTAAGAGATCATATTTTAAAATGTAGAATCTGCATTGCTCTAGTCAATGCCCACAACATTTTAAGGTCACTAGAAAACAATGGCACATAGCTAAGGTTTTGGAGAAAAGCTAGTGGAAAGCAAAAATTATTTAGTTGTAGAGAATGACAACGACAAAAAGAGTACTCACTAACAGGAAATGTGATTTTCTGTGGTACATATAATGCAGTTCATGTTGTTGATGCGCATGACACACTGGATAACTGTAGCTAACAAAGCTAATTTTTAATATGTATGTATAGAGTTGCTTATCTAACTACATCTAAATCACCAGGAAAATCAATATTCACATATCTGTGACTAGCATCACTAAAAGAACACAAGACAAGATTAAATGAGTTTTTAACCCGTGAAAATGTTTTCCTTTGAGTTTTGTATTTTCTTTTTTCCAAAGTAAGGGCAATGTGACTTCTATCTAACAATTATAAGACAATCATTGTCTTCATATCAAGAAATGAAACTTATCATCTTCTAAATATAATCATCCTTAGATCATAATAAACCTGCATAAAGTCAATCAATTGCACCTGCCAAATTTCTTCCATTATTTATCACGGATATACTCAATATTTTCTTTTGCTTTTCAAGTTGAGAACATATGAAATTTATTCAGGAGAACATAAAGGGACATCGGCTATGAACTAGACTAATCAGTCTCTTGCTTCTGTACCTAAATATTTCGATGGTTCTGTGATATAATTTGAACCTATAAAAAATTGTCATAATAAGTTCAAAAGCAGCAACATCAATCACGTGCCATAAAAGTATAATGTAGATAGGACCAATACTTCTAGTTAACTTATCTAGTGTCTCATGTGGGTCTTGGTTTATAGCTTTTGCTAAACACGACAATGAAACTTGGGATTTTTTCAATTTCTCTTTTTTGCGATAATTAAAATTACTTTTGGGGTACTACTCAACAATGTTAGTTAAATAAACTTGTTTAGGCATTAATGCAGTGACCAAATATTTATGAACATTCTAACTTTGTGGCAAAATAGAGAAGAGGGGATTCCAATAAAATTTTTTGTCAACCACATATATATGATGTATATACTCAAAACTAATTTTAGTTCCAATCCAACCATGCCTGTAGAGCAGGAAATATCAGTACCTGCAGATACTTTAAAATACAAAAGAAAGAGGAATGTAATGGAGGCAAGTTATTCAATCAAATTAAACTTGAAAAGTCTCAGGGGTCTCTTTAAGATTCATAGTGAAAAGACAAATGGAAGCATAAATGTTCAAAAGCATACAAGTACAACTCTTGCTCTCAAATTGTTTTGACCAAAGCAAGCAACTAAAAAGTTTGCATATGGTAGGCTGAAGCCACATTTTTTCTAATCCTAGCCTTGTCATCAAGTGACCCTATCCATATAGTATGAAGACAAGGGATCCACAACAATTCTATAGAGATTAGGAGCCTTTGCAAATTTGCTCATCAGCAACTCAACTTGATTGGAGTCTCTTTTATATCTTGACACTTTTGGCTTCTCTCAAGTTTAGATACCCATGTTTCAGATTGGCCTTCCACTCCTGCTCCATTGCCTCAAGATTGGACCTTAGGAACTGTCGAATCACAAATACATATGATCTTTGTCAAGACTTTTTGTAAAAATTTCTTGTAAGAAAAAGTCATAAAAATAATGCCACCGATCTATTTCTAAGCAGAAAGCTAAAAGCACAAAATGAAGGTGCAGCAAGATAAGAGCAATTGGATGCCCCGCTTATGTGTGGCAGTTGGTACCATTTATTTTAACTTCATGGGAAACATTGCTAATAAATCCTACAACATTGAATTTGACTTCTTCTCCTCCCCAAATTATCTTTACTAATAATATCACAGCCAAAAGCAACCTCCAAGAAAAGCTATTTTCGTAATGAGGATGAAAGAAATTCCCAAGTTATGTGATTTATAAATAAAGAGGGAAGGTAAAACCTTGTTGGATGCCTAATAGAAAAACATAATCCACAACACATACTAAATTATGTCATCAGATATATATATATAACTAATTACAATAAACCTTAACAACTTGAATTGTTAAGAGAAAATTACCCATCATATTACAAAAGTTTCCCAGTGTTTTTGATATTTGAGTTTGTGGTTCAACTCTGATAAGAATTCCTTCATCTGTCCTAATGAATATAGTGCGCAATCTACCAGTTAGGCAAAGCGATTGATTGGAATGTGTATGTACTTGAACAACGTGAATTGTTGCAGGAAGGAGCTAGTTAGGTATTCTTGAATTGAAGAAGATAATTAAGAATCAAGAAGACAAAGAAAATTAGAACAGAGATAAAGACAAGACGTGAATGAAATAACAAGTTTCCCATCTCTTATTGACCTTCCTATTGAACGCAGATCGTATTTCTTGAACGAAGGAGGGGAAGAGAGAACACATACGCATACGTATAGCAAGAGAACGAGAACGTGAAAGTGTTTAGGAACCAAAGATGCACGTGACTTACTTAAAGGGATCTTTTAATCTCATCCGTTAATAAATTTTAATTGTAATCCAATGGTTATAATTAATAGTTCTCATTTCTCATTCTAAAAATTTTCTCATTTGAAACACCTCCTATATATATATATATATATATATATATATATATATATAGGGTCAGGTTCCGTTGACACCAAGTGTCAAAGTTAATTAAATTACACCTTTAATGACTTTTTATAGATTGCAAATTTAAACAATCCAACCGTTGAATTTAATATTCTTATTAATTAGATTTAAGTATACAAAATTTCATACAATTCTAAAATTATTTAGTAGTTCATCACACCACTTTATTTTAACATACAATATGATATTAAAATATATGTAAATATTCAATTTAGATAACATATCAATGAAAGTCTAAATGATGTGAAATTTGATATACATGATCATGAAGATAAGATCACACAATTCAACGGTTGGATTGGTTAAATTTGCATTCTACAAAAAGTTATTGAATATGTAATTTGACTAACTTTGACACCTAGTATCAACGGGTCCTGACCCATATATATATATATATATATATATATATATATATATATATGGAATAAGATTTGTTGACATCATGTGTAAATCTAAAGAGTTATGCAAAATCTAAACCATTAATATAGATTAATTTGACGATTAATAATGTTTATAATTAAATATTTTTATGTCGTTTTATATTTATCAACCAGTTTATTAGTTAATCTCACCAAACACTTATAATTTAATTAGCTAGTTTATACGTTTTTAGTTTTTCAACTCCTAAACTTTTAACTTATAAATTTTTAGTTCACTTATGAGCAAATTTTATCAAACACACTCTCGACCTTTCAAAAGATTTGACTTTTCATTAAATTGAAGCATTAAAATTCCCTTTGAAAATTAACCATCATCACATTTAAAACTCTATCCCATATAGTAGAATTATCTGTTAAAAATTTTAAATCATAATAATGGACTAGTATTAATCAATAATTAAAATGTTATTTAATTATTATTAATTGACAATTAAGGATTTTATTATTACATGTCAGTTATAGAATATTGGAAGATAGGTTGTGTTAAAAGCGATCCTATGATGGGTTAGATCATTCTTTGAGAGGTCTCTACCTGTAGTTAGGGATTATAAATTTGCTGTCCCATTAAACAAATTTACATAGAACATATTTTCCTAAAAGGCGGGCAAAACAACTCTCAATTTAGGATCAAGTTTCTTTATTCAAAGTGGCTCTAATGGAATTAGGAATGAATTCAGGTTAGTATCTTGTTCACCTATATTACATATTGTTTTATAATCACATGCTATATAATATGTATCTATATGTATGCTATAGTTATTATTTTATTAATTTTTCTATCAATTGGTGTTAGAGCCATGAGTAGATACATTTTACAGCTGTTAATTGTATGAACATGTTACATGTGTTTTATTCTTAAATCATTATGTAATGAAGAATTCAAAAAATGATTATATTTTATGCATGAAATCTAAAATTGATTGAAGGCTTTTGATCTTGTTTGTAAAGACTTCTATATTTTTTCCTTTTTATTGTGAATCGATGAACACTGAAAGTAATTTCGTAAGTTTTTTTTCTTCAAACTTGTTCTTTTACCATAGTTTTTTTTTATTCGAACTTCGCAAATTATGGTAAATGTTGTTTACAATTAATTGCGGGCTTTTCTTCTACATATCTTAGTGATCAAAACACGATAAAAATCATACAATTTCATTGAGTAAATTAAGAGAATAGACAAAGCTAAGACGCACAAAACAACTTTGAAAACCTCAATTTCTTTTGTGTTTGTTTTGTATTGTTGAGTTTTTTTCTTCATAAAATTAGTTGAGGAGTTCTCTCCCCTTTTCAAAGACGAAAAAAAAAATCCCGAATAACTCTTTTTTGTCACCAGAAATGGGAGACCTAATTGAATCTCTGTCACAAGTCAAAAGACCCGTTTTCGATGTTGGGTGATTTTGCGAAGCCCACTCGCAGGCTCAGTGCATGGGGGTGCATTATAGCACCCCTACTTTTGTTTATTGAACTATTTTCCTAATTATTCTGTATTTATTTCTAGATAACCAAATGAGAATCTTAAAAATTTGATTCCTATGGTTATGTTCATATTAGCAAGTAATACGTAGTTTATATTTTTAATAATTTTTGGGGAATAAGCTCAAAAATTGGTAAAATGACCATTTGTCCCTAAAAAGCTAGATAACACAATTAATAAACAAAAATAGTTAGAAGTGTTTAAAAATTATTTTTAAGTCATCAATATACTTAGAATAATTAATAATAATTTTAGGATATTTTTGAGAATTTATTGAGATAATTTTTGTGCAATGACAAAAATACCCTTATTTCAATTTTCAACTGTTTTTCTAATATTTGACAATTTAATTTTGAAAAATTAATAAGAAATATCAAAATTCTATTTTTGTTGTTGTTAGATTTAGAATGTCAAGAGCTATCTAATCGTTATTTTTAATCATTTTTTCAAGCTGGAGTCTGAAGAAATTAGAAAATGATGATTTTGTCCTTATTTCTCAGCATTAAGGACTGATATGAAAAAAAGATTCAGTTGACCTTAAAATATCAATTTAAGCTTAGAATCATGTCATATATATTAAAATATAATTTTAAAAATTTTCGACTAAAATGCCCCTGAGTGTCTATTAAGCCTAGCTAGTATTAGTTTAACATCCAAAAATGATGAAAATGATAATTTAAGTTTATTTATAGGTAAAATATTTAATTTTATAATTTATAAAATTTTTGATATTTATTGAAATTAAAATGGAGTTTTAATGAATTTTCTAGCTTAAAAATACAAAATAAATAAATATATTTCAAAATAAATTAATAAAATAAAAATTAATCAATAGAAATTCATTTTTAATGAAAAATAATGTATATGATCAGTTTCACATTAAATTGCATTTTTTTGGCATTAAAAGTCAATTTTTTTAAGTTTAGGTAATTTTATCGGTATCAATTAATTTAATTGTAGATAAAATTTACATTGATAAAGCTGGGAGAGCTTATTATACATGTCTCCAAGCCTAGGAGGGGTGATTCACCACCTATTTTTGGAATATGTGTCCTAAATTGGATTTAAAAATAAATAAAAATTAGATTTATAACATTATGGATGATGCAATTTGGTGGACATCTAAGCCCCCTTCTTCTTCTATAAATAAGCCTTCAAAAATTCAGATTTCTCACCTTCCTTCGCTGGCCAAAACATTAGAGAGCTTCTCTCTCTAAAATTTTCCCCTTTTCTTTCTTATTTTGCTTAAATTTTATTAGTTTTTATCAACTAGTAAAGTTCTCCTCTTAGAAGTTTTGCACCAACAGTTCCATACTCTTCATCAACCACCTTAGAGGTAATGGGGGAGAGTGGGGTTGGTTCTAAATTATTGTCACTTTACATGTTAGTAGGAAAAGTTTTTTCCTAAACTCGTTTAGGCATAAGTTTTACTATTATCATTATATTGTTATAATGTTTGATGTTCAACTTTAAATTTTGCTAAGTTGTTACTCTACTCAAATTTAGATTATTAAATTATAATTGCTAAATTGTTACTTTGCTCAAATTTAAACTATTAAATGTATTTACTAAGTTGTTATTATGCTTAATATTATAATTAGAATGCTTTTATTAAATAGTTATTCTACTCAAATTCAGTTATTATTTTGTTACTAAGTTGTTATTTTGCTAAAATTTTAGTAATAATATTTTGATTATTAAGTTATTATTCTGCTAAAATTTTGGTAATTAAATTGTGATTACCAAATTGTTATTCTGCTGAATTTTGGTAAGTAGTTATACTACCAAAATTTTGTTAATTACTAAATTATTATCATGTAATTTTTGCAATATAATGCATAAATGTTATTGGTGCTCAAATTAAATGAGACTAGGAAAACCGTTGTTTAAGATGTGAGAATTTGATAGATTAGTGAGTAATGTAAAACAAGTAACATGCAGTGGCATAACACCTTGCTAGAAAAGCTATAGTTTGGTATGTTGAAGAATGAAAGACAGGGACCCACTTGCAAAGGTCTTGGGGGTAGACATCAAGTGGTGAAAGTTTCAATAGCCAAGGTAGTACCCTCGAACCGAGATATTTGCCTAACCAAGCTAAATAATTCTGACAACTGCTCAACATTTCAGAATTGGTTTGAGAGTATACCTCTACAAATAGATATCCTGACTATTATTTTCCTTAATAATGATGAGGATTGTATCATGTGATGATGTTAATGAGGTATATGTACTCCCAATTGTGACATCCATTCACATTGAACATTACCCATACTTATTTACTTATTTTAAAATACAAGTGAAATTTTTCTCTGCTTTTAATAATAGAAAACTTGTAAATTTAACAAAATTTGAAAATGGTAGTAAAAAAAAAATCTCTCTCTTTCTCTTTCTTTCTCTCTTTCTTTCTTTCTTTCTTTTTCTCTCTCTCTCTATATATATATATAGTCATACTCATCATAGAACTGTACATCATGCTTTCATAATAAAAAAAATAATTGAAATATAAAGAGATTAAAATATACATCAAAATAGTTATTGCATATTCCCAATACATCAAAAAGATCCTAGTCAAAGCAATGTTTGTCTACCCTATCCTATAAAATAACAAGCCATCAGACTAGGCTTATAGATTCTCATCAACAGCTGAGTCTTCATTAACCGCGATCAATCATGCATAAAAGAAAAAGTAATGGAGTGAGGTGATTTGTTCTAAAATCACTTCTACATATATGGTAGGAATTCTACCATAAAATATAGATAAAACACAATTGACAATAAAAGGGGAGCCTAAAGTTTATTTTGTGTTATATTATCTTTGACTCAGTATGGATCCATATTTTCCATTAGTAGGTAATAGTTCTATACAGAACGTGGGAAGTAACTAAGAGTACATATATCTCTCTTAACATCATCACATGGTATAGTCCTTGTCATCATTGAGGAACAAAATAACAATTTAGGATATCCATTTATAGAGGTATACTCTCACCAATCCTGGTGATGCTGAGCAATTATTAGGGTTATCCAGTTGGTTAAGTGATTGTCCTGACTCAAGAGCGCTACCTTGGCCATTAGGACGCTCACCACTCGATACCATACCCTCTAGACCTAGCCATGGGTCCTTACCCTTCATCTCGCAATGTACCAAACTATAACTTCTCTAGTAGGGTGTCATGTCATTGCATGTCACTTGCTTTATATTACTCACTAATTTATCACTTCCTAATGTCTCAAACAAAGGTTTCCCTGGTCTCATTTAATGTGAGCACTAGTACAACTAATATTTCTGCCTTATATTGTAGGAATTGCACAATACCATAATCACATAAAATTTTAGCATAATAATGACATAGTAAGTATATTTTAATTACTAAAATTTTAGCAAAATAACAACTAAATAAATACATTTTAATTTTCTAAATTTGAGCAGAGTAACAACATAGCAAATATAATTTAATAATTTAAATTTGAGCACAGTAACAACATAGCAAGTATAATTTTTTAATTTAAGCAGAGTAACAACTTAGCAATTATAATTTAATAATTTAAATTTGAGCAAAATAGCAACTTAATAAAAATTAAAGTTTAGCATCAAACATAATATAATGGCAATAGTAATTAAAATTATGCCTAAAGTGGTTTAGGGGAAAACCCTTCCTACCAACATGCAAAGTGACAATAATTTAGAACCAACCTACTCCTCCCATTACCTCTAAAGTGGTTGATGAAGAGGATGGAGTTATTGGTGCAAAGCTCTGAGGAAGAGAATTTTTACTAATTAATGGAAACTAGAAAAATAATAGCATAATAAGAGAGAAAGAAAATTTGAGAGAGAAGCTCTCTAGCTTATGGAGGAGAAGAATGGTGAAAATATTGTCCAAAGGCATGCCTATTTATAGAGAAAAAATGAGCTTAGGTGTTCACTTTGATGACATAAGCCATTATATCATAAATTCTATTTTTGATTTATTTTTAATTAATTTAGGGACACATATCATAATTAGAGTGATGAATCGGTTATTCCTAGATTGGGGACATGCTTCCTTAGCGTCCAACTTCTAGATGTTAATTTTATCTGCAGGTAAATTAACTGGTACCGATAAAATTGCCTAAACTTGAAAAAATTGACTTTTAATATAAAAGAAATGCAATTAAATGTAAAACTAGACAAATACATTATTTTTCATCAAAAATATATTTCTAATAATTAATTTTAATTTTTATTAATTTATTTCAAATTTTATCTATTTATTTTGTATTTTTAACCTAAAAAATTCATAATAAATCTACTTTAATTCAATAAATACCAAGATTTTTATGAAAATTCAAAAATTAAATGTTTCACCTATAAATAAATCGAAATTACCATTTTCACCATTTTTGGATTTCAAACCAATACTGGTTGATTTATTGGACACCTAGGGCATTTTGGTCATTTTATATAGCAATTCTAGAAAATTTTTAGAAAATTTTCAAAATTATATTTTAATATATATGACATGATCCAAGCTCAAATTGGTATTTTAATGTAAATTAAATCTTTTTCTCATGTCAGTCCTTAATGTTAAGAAACAAGGACAAAATCATCATTTTCTAATTTCTCTCGAAAAAATATTAAAAATCACGATTAGAAAACTCTTGGAGTTTCGAGTATAATGGTGGGGATCAAAATTTTGAAATTCCCTCCTGATTTTTAGAATTAAATAGTCAAATATTAGAAAAATAGTTGAAAAACTGAAATAAGAGTGTTATATTTTTTACTATTTTTCTTTCAAATAAAATTTTTATATTTAAAATAAACCTAGTATAAAAATTGTAAATACTTTAAAGTCAAAAAGTCTCTAGTTTGCTCCCTGTAGTCAATTAGGAGTATTTTGGTCATTTCACAAAAATTGTCTTAATAAATGTCTAAAACATTTCTAAAATTATTATTAATTATTCTAAGCACATAAATGACTTCAAAATAAATTTTAGACACTTCTAACTATTTTTATCTATTTTCTCAATTATCCAGTCTTTTTAGGGGCAAAATAATCATTTTACCCTTTTTCGGACTTTGTTTTTCAAAAATTATTAAAAATCTAAACTAAGTATTACTCATTAATACGAGCATAACCATAGGGATCAAATTTTTGAGATTCGCATCCGGTTCTTCAAAAATAAATAGAAAATAATTATAAAAATAATTTGATAGGCAAAAAAAATAGTGGTATTATATCAGTCACTTCCCAGGTTTTGTTGAGAATTTTTACTCACTAATGGAGACTATGGATCCATATCTAGTCAAAGGTAGTCTTATACAACTTAAAATGAAGCCTAGGTTCCCTTCTATTGTTAGCTTTGTTTTATCTTTGTTTTATGATAGACTTCTTAACATACATGCAAAAGTGATTTTAAAACAAAACACCTCACTCCATTATTTTTCTTCTTTATATGATTGATCGCGATTATTAAAGATGACGATAATACTCAATGATGCTGAGGACAAGTCAGAGGATACTTCAACGGGTGAGAATCTGTAGACTTAGTTATAGTATTTTTTTTACCAGGATAGGATAGATTGACATTATTCTGTATAAGACCTTTTTGATGTATATATTGGGTTAGATAGTGTCTATCTTTGTATTTTTAGTTTTTCTGTATTTTATGATTGTCATGAATTATCAAACCATGATGTACAATTTTACGATATATATGTATACATAGTCCTTCTCTTTTGTCTTTTATTACCGTTGCCAAATTCTATTATGTTTGAAATTTTTATTATTATAAAAGTGGGAAAAACTTTACATGCATTTTTATTTACTTAGACTTAATAATTAAATTAATACAAATTGTATTTAATACAAATGGGTTACACGTGTGGACCCACTTTTGAGACTTTTTTTGTTTTTTTTTTTCAAATATTATTTATTTAATATTTTAGGTTTTTTTTGGTATATTTTGTGAATTTTTTTGGGCATTATTATATATTTATTTGATTAATTTGAGATTTAATTTGGATTTTTTAAAAAATATTATACTCATATTTTGGGCTTAAAATTTTTTGTGGTAATACCCTATTATGATAGTGATTTTTTGGTATATGGTACTCTCCCTAGTATTATGTCACTATTAAGGAATTAATGATCCTTATATAATTAAAAATTAATTATATTATGCATGATATAGATTTTTTTTTAGTGGGATCTAATCCCCAATTTTATTGGTCAGGATTTCATATGGAATAGGTTAGGGTTCCTTAACTTTAGGTTTAGTTGATTGTCCTCTCTTTTCATTGGTTTGGTTTATGTCCCCCCATGTTTTTTGTTATTCTTCTTCTTTTTTAATATATTAAGGTGTGTTGCAGATGATTAATGGAGGTAGAGGTGCCAACCTTGTTGGGATGTCTGTCTCTATTGTGATGCCTTTACATACCTTTTTGCATAAAAATTTTAAAATCTAATTTATAGTTAAATATAGTTATTTATTATAAATTTTAATTATAACATAATTTATATGTCAAAATTATTTATTTATTATTTAAATTTTAATTGTATAAAAATAAAATTTATCATATATAATATATAGACTAAAATACTAACTTATATATACGAGTATTGCCCCCACAACATAAAATTTTTAAATTTGTTATTGTGTACAAATATAATAACCTTAGACAAAAATAAAATAATAACAATAGCCCACTTTTGCATTTGTTAAATAAATAATAGATAAAATTTAGACTTAAATATGTTTTTAGTCCTTATAAAATGATTGAGTTTTGATTCTAGTTCTTATAAAAAAATTTCTTTGGTTTTCATCCTTCAAAAAATTGAAATCATTATTTTTGGTCCTTATTATTATGTGACGCTCATCAACTGCTTATGAGTTTAATGGAAGATCAATTGACTATCTCATATGGTACATACTAGTGTTTGTAGTATTATGTCAACATATAATACTTCTAAAAAATTTTCTAAATCCTTAAAATAAATGTTTTTTATTTACCTTAAAATGAATATTAAGGACCAATAATAGTGATTTCAGATTTTGGAGGGATGAAAATCAAAGAAAAATATTTTACAAGGATTAAAACCAAAATTCTCTTATTTTATAGGACCAAAAATAGTAATTTGAAATTTTAGAAGGATGAAAAACAAAGAAATTGTTTTACAGGGACTAAAATTAGAACTCACTCATTTTATAGGGACTAAAAACATATCTAAGCCTAAAATTTATGAGTAATATTTTAAGATCTTTTTTAGTGTTATTTGAAAATTTAATTTTAGTAAGTAATGAAATAAATATTGACATTAAATTGTAACTTTCATTTCACAACTTATTGGGCTGAACTTGTCATTGAGGGTGATCTAACGTGAGCTAACAAATCAAACACGTTATGGCCTAGTAATGAAATCGTTGCAATACATCACCTTTTAAAAACGATGTAGTCAAAGTCAATTGCTTTACATTTTTTTCAAAAACTAAAATATTATTTTGGTTTAAATATACTTTTAATCCTTTATCTTTTTACTAAAATTCGTTTTGGTCTTTTATCTTTTAAAAAATTCATTTTGATCCTTTAACTCTCAAATTTGAGTTAATGTTGTTTTTTTGTTAACAGTGGTCATTTTCAATTTTGGGACACGATTTTTAACCCTTTTTTAATCAATTCAAGAGCTGAAACTTGTCCCATTAGATTCACCTACATGAAAACTATGGAACTCAACTAATTTTGAAACCAAAAAAGACCATAAAAATGGTAAAAAACGCATGAAAAGTGAATCCCATGAACAATTGAAAAAGAATTTGATATTAAATTTTCTAGTTTTGCAGTTGCTCGTGTAACTCTCTTTTCACGTGTTTTCACCATGTTTATGGCCCTTTTTGGTTTGAACATTAATTGGGTTCCATAGTTTTCCTATAGATAAATCCAATGGGATAAGTTTCAGGTCTTGAATTGATCAAAAAAGGATTCAAAATCGTGTTCTAAAATCAAAAATGATCACTATTAACGAAATGACAACATTGACTCAAATTTGAGATTTAAAGGACCAAAATGAATTTTTTAAAAGATAAAGGACTAAAACGAATATTAGTAAAAAGATAAAGGACCAAAAGTATATTTAAGCCTATTATTTTCGTCAAATAAAAAATAACTAAATTAAATTTTTTATTTCTAAGACTTGCATTGGAAAAATTATGATTTTTTTTAAGGACTTACATACCTTCTAGCAAATAATGCCAGCATACATGAAGAGTAGCATTACTTTTTTTTTAAAAAAAGAAAAAAGGGTAGCATTACTTATTCCCTCAGCTCTTCTTCATAAAAGCATATGAGGAGTAGTTAAAAACTTTTGGAAAGTAGAATCTAGCTATGATTTGAGTCTCGAATTATCTTGGTGAAAATTTTCATGGGTGATTGAGTATTTTACATGATGGCTTTAAATTTCTTAAGGAAAATGAGACAAGTTATTCAAATTCTAAACAACAATATATGATATTTTTTTAGGTTTAATTGCATATTTTTCCCTTATAATTTCATGATTTTGTAAATTTAACCCCCAATTTTTTCATACATTTTGCCCTCATATTTTCAAATTTTTACGAATTTTGCCCTTCCTTAGTTAAGCATTCATTCTATTAGTTGATCGCTGATGTGGTACTCTGATGATGATGTGGTAGTACACATGGCATTGACATGAATTAATGATGTAAAATTGACATGATGACGTGGTTAGAGGCAAAATGTGCAATATTTTGAAAGTATAGGGCAAAATGCGAGAAAAATAATAAATGGAGAAAATAATAAAAATGCTGGTATGTGTTGTCGTTAAACCCTCCTAAACCATTTTAACCGAACACTACCTTTTCACAGACTAAACCATGTCATTGCCAATTACAAACCACTATTTGACTCCCTTTAACCCAACCTTACCACCCAAAGCCATGAACACATACTCACTATGATTAGCCATGTATTCACTAATAATCTTCCTTTCATCTACTCTGCATAGATATCATGTACAAAGTTGCATATACTGTATGTTTTATTTTTATTTAATGTTATTTAATATCTATTTTATTTTTAGGTATTTAATATTTTTATCTTCTTCTATTCATTAAGATTTTATTTGAATTTTTATGTCTATTACAAAAGCATTTTGGACTAAATTTGGAAATAGTTTAAACTTCTAGAAAGACTTTATTCAAACCAAACCTTACTAAAATTTTTAGAAATGATGAAACAATTCTTGTAGGTTCTTTAGCAATTTCTTTGTTTTATTACAAGCTCTCCATCTATTGTAGCTTTTGATCACAGAAGACAATACCTTACGCTTAATCTTCTATTATTATTTATAAATTAGGTCTAAAACTCTTTTTTTTTATTTAAGCTTCCTAATTTTCTTCCAACAACTAGCAAATCTTGTAAAATAGAATTCCTTGAACCCTAACAAATTTTGATGTCTTACTAATGATCAATCACAATTCGTGGGGTATAAAAAGGGTTAGTTTGAAGAAATTACTCCATTTTTATTCTTTTCAAAGAGGAAACAATGAAGGCTAAATTGCAAGTTCATTTTTTAGAAGAAAAACCTGTATGATGTTATTAAAAATTTTAGTAAGAAACCTTTAGGGAATTATATAGTACCATTTCAATGCTTTATGTGGTAGGGTGGGTTAAAGGGGATCAAATGGTGGTTTGCGATTGACAATGACATGATTTGGTTTGTGAAAAGGTAGTATTTGTATGTTAGAATGGTGTAAGGAGGTTCAAAGACAACAAATGCAAATAATTATTTTTTTATCATTTTTATCATTTATTATTTTTCTCGTATTTTGCCCCCATACTTTCAAAATATTGCACATTTTGCACCCTAATCACATGTCATAATGCCAATCCCATATCTTTACCACATCATCAATCCACATCAGCATCATGTGGACTTCCACATCATCATTAAAGTGCCACATCAACGATCAATGTTGTCATAACGATTAACTAATGGAATGGATGCTGAACTAACAGAAGGGCAAATTTCATGAAAATTTGAAAATATAGGGGCAAAATGTGAGAAAAAAAATTGGGGACAAACTTTGCAAAATCATGAAACTATGGGGACAAAAAGTACAATTAAGCCTTTTTTTTTATCTTGATGATTATTGAAAAATTTTCTTTCAATTTTGAAATATTCATTTCCATTATGAGTTTATGTTGGAAATATCAATTGTAATTGTTAGGTTACTCAAGTTGATGGTTCTAATGCATTACTAATTTTTATGAAATTAATATTTGTTCTTGATAGAAGAAATCTAACTTTTTAAAGGTCTTGAAAATAGGAAGAGTAATTAATTTTACTTTGGAAGAAGTTTCATCCTGCCGCTATATAAAAAGGGTCTTCTGAGAGTAAATACATCTAGTTGTCCACATCTAAGAGAAAAGTGAAGAATCAAAAAGCAAACATGAAAGGCCACTTATGTAGTAAATAGTTTAGAGGAGGAGCAATTTTTTAGTTGTAGAGAACTAATATGCACAAAGAAAGGTGTCTAATGCCCAACATTGACGCCTTGCGTAACATAAATGGCACTTAGTGGAGGTTAGCACCCAACACCGAACACTAATTCGCCCGACGTTAAAGCCCAACATAGTATAAGTGGCACCCCGTGGCATGGCAAGATAGATTTTTTGAAAAATGGCTGAGTGTTATTTTGACTTGTGTCTAGCTCTAGAGTGACCAGCTCCAATGTGTCCCCATCTATTTGATTTTCAATATTCTTGCGGGCCTAATGCATTTTTACGATCTAGAATGCCCAAGCTTACTAGTTATTTGAAGAAATTACATTATTTGGACATTCTTTGACTCCTTTAAGGATCAAAACCGAGGAAGAGCTTGGAGAATCATCACCCACCATTTAAGCTTGAAGAAATCAAGAACAATTTTTGAAGATTCATGACCTTCTATTCATCTTTGTCTTTTTCTTCCCCTTTTATTTTTATCTCTATGAGTTTTTAAGTTCCTTAGGGTTAGATTAGGATGAACTTTGATTTGAACCTTCTATAATTGATCTCCCTTTTAAATCTTGTTTCTTTTTATGTGGATTAAGTTCTTGAATTTATTCTTAATGCTTTTCTGTGATTGACCCCATTACGAAATTCATGAGTAATCTAAATCTTGTAATTAGAAAATTGGGGTTTATAACGTTCTAATTCAATAACCATATGATTCTTAAGCCTAGGAATAGGGATAGATTGCATGCATCCATTTGAATTTTCTAAACCTAATGCTTGTGACTAATTTTGCTCACTTAAGGGATTAAGATTCATAATTAAGAATAAAGGATTTACCAATCAAGGGGTTGAGGATAAACTAAATTAGAAAAATTGGATGTTAATCACATAAAAAGAAGGGAAAAAGATTATGACACCTAACTGTTTAAATTAATTAAACTTTCTAAAAAATTTTATTATGTTTTTCTTTCTTTCAGTTAAACCAAAAACTTAAAAATTCTTAATTTCTTCTTAATTATTAAATCAAAAGAGTAATTAATCAATTGTGTCGTTGTTAAACCATAATTCTCGTGGATACAATACTTTTCTTACTCTTTATTACTTATGCGATTGGTATACTTGTAGTGATCTTAAAACCTTATGTTGTACTGTGATCTTTCTCTATGCTATGGAGAAGATACCTTTAAGGGCCTAGTTTAGTCGCTAGCATATGATTTATTTGTTGTTTGGTGCACCAATAGAATATGATTTATTTATCCTACTGCCTATCTTATCTTGTTGATGTAGTATATTTCTTATTGTGAGGGAATTTTTTAATTGTAAGAAAAGTAACTATAGAAATAAAAATAATTTTTCTAACTTAGTTAAAATTATAATTTTTCATAATTTCTAAAATTTTAAAAATAAAATAAAATTTATTTTTTAAAAATTTATATATCTTAGCTTGTGCAATGCACAGGATAAATATTTTTTTATATAATTAAAATTTATAATAAATAAATACTTTCAAATATATAAATTATATTATAATTATAATTATAATAAATAAATAATTTTAAATATATAAACTATATTTTAAATTTATAATAAATAATTCATATTTTGATTCATAGTTATTTTAACTATTGTTAATTTTTTTCCAAAAATATTAAAATTTAATTTATAAGTAAAGATGAAAAAGATAGATTAAAAGAGATATTAAGTGAAGAAAAGTTCCTAAAAATATTCTCGTTAAAGAAAAACTCCTAAAAATGTTCTCGCTGAAAAATAGCTTCTAAAAACGTTCTTATTCAATATAGCTATTCTAATATATATATATATATATATATATATATACATATATACATACACATATACATACACATATACATACACATATAGAACTAAAGATATTAAAAATAATAGATTAAAAATATGAGAGGTTAAAAAAATCTTTAAAAATGTTCTTGTTAAATAATGATAGCTAAAAACGTTCCCGCTGAGAAATGATAGCCAAAAACGCTCTTATTCAAAAAATAAAATAAAATATATATATATATATATATATATATATATATATATATAGAGAGAGAGAGAGAGAGAGAGAGAGAGAGAGAGAGAGAGAGAGAGAGAGAGAGAGAGAGAGAGAGAGAGGAAGGGAGGGAGGGAGGGAGGGGGGGTGAATTTTAACGAAAGAGTAATTTTATCATTTAAACATAATTATCCTATCATATCTTATTATTATCTAATCCATGTCAAATACAAGACATGATAACAAAATAATATTATCTGGTGTACACCAAATATTCGTTAGAATTAAAACTTATCTTGCATTTATTCAATCCTATTCACATATTTTATCCTTTTTTTTATCATGATCATAGTCTTTAGTTGCATAATAATTTGATTAAAGCAATAAGACACGTTTCTCTAACTGCATGATTTATTGGAGGTTCACCTTTGTCAAAGGCTGATATTTGGAATTGATATCAAAATTGATTATGTTGATATTGAGAGCAATTTTTAATATCTTCGGAATTTTCACTCGTCAGGCTAATACTTGAGCTAAGATTAATTTTAAAATTAGATATTGACCCGCACGCACGTATTTATAAATAAATGTACTTAATATAATTTGAAATATTAGAAACATTTAGAAAAAGAAATATTATATTAAATTATAAAATTATAAAATTGTAAAATATGTGTTGAAATAGAGCATAAGGCTTATATGTAGAAAGGTAACATATATATGATAAATTTTGGAGATGGAGGTTGTTAAGATATTGTGGATGAGGCATTGTAAATAACATTAAACGATAGTATTATGTATAATGGTAAGTATTATATGCAATATGATTTGTAAGAGATGCATTAAGAATAAAGTCAAATTGAAGTGAATAAAGCATAAAAAATTGTTTATGTAATAAAAGTAAAATAAAAAATCATTTTGATAAAGTTTATTATTCAAATGAATTTTTGACATATGCTTCTTTTTTTTTTTTTTGCGAGTGAGTAGTTGTTGAATTTTTTGTGTGTGTGTGTGTGGTCCTCTTTAAACTTTGAAACAAGCATTGTGATTATTGCTACACTGGTATCATCAAAGACTTTCAATTGTATCTTGAACCTGGAAGTAGTAGTAGAACATTTGGTAGTAGTAGTACATTTATTTGTTTTATAAAATTATTAAAAAGGAGTATAAATTTCACAATTTTGTTTTTGAAAACTAACCAATAAAAAAGGAAAGATGTGAAAAATATAATGCTCTATATTACTTCGTATTTTGGAAATAAATATAGATTGATGAAGTATAAAATTATTATTTGAACAAATATATAATTAATTTGTGGGAAACAATTAAAAAGATAATTTCTTTACTCTTTGAGTAGTAATTCCAATATTTTTTGTTGTTGTTTTGTCATGGAAAGGAACAACTTCTTCACATCCGAGGGCATGAAGTGTACCAATAATATCTGAAATAAAAGATGAGATATATAATGGTTAATAGATTTTTTATGTTTGAATGGTATATTTTATCATATTTTTGAGTAAAATTAATTTTGTACATAATAAGACAGGTTTATCTTCAAACCTTCGTGATAATTTTCAATGAACTGAACCAAACTCAAAGTATTATAGAGGATTGCTAATGGATGATTGAGTACTTGATTTTGTTGATAGCAGTTGTAAGAAAAAACCAACTTTTTAGTGTTCCTTTAACTGGTTCATAGGCATCATTTGTTCGGACTATTTTTAAATTTCTTATGGTGTATAAGTTTCTTTCTTGTAAAAATGATTAAAATTTGAAATCAACTTTTTCTATATCGTTGCATGTAGTGAAGTTTGTTGTTGTAATGTATGTTAAAGTACCAATAGGAGTAAGGGTTGGAAATATTAAATAAATTAAATTAATATAAAATTTGTTAAAAATAGTTGAACGTGGAAAATTATTTTGCATTGCGTGATATGTAATGTTAGTGTTTGTTGAAATATTAAAAGAATTTAAATTAATTTTAAATAAGATAAAAAAAATATATTTAAGACTGAATTATAACAATTTAAGTAAAAGATTTTAAGTCAGTCACTTTGCAAGGATATGTTTTAGTTTGGTTTCTATAAAAAAAAAGGATTATAAACTTTGGTTGGAAAAAATATTTTTTAAAGAATTAATGTGGAAAATAAATTGACAACAACATGAACTTTGTTGATGTGATATTTTATATTTAAAGAGGAGTAAGTACATTAAAAATTTGGAAAACATTAAACATGATATATGAAATAATTTTATGAATTATATATAAAATTTAAAAAGAAATGTTTACCTATTCATCCACTGCTATCATTTTCAATAAAATCGGATCTTGATAATTTTGTGTTGTAAAAACTTTCCATAGTCAAACTACTCAAACTTTGAGAAACCAATCATTGTGATCTATGTTGAGGTCTAGGAGAAACTGATATTCGATTTTAGTTTGTTGGATTATTATAGTGTCTGAAATAAGGTGAAGGTAGAGTAGAATTTGTATTTGAGAACATCTTCCAATATTTATATAGTATTGTAAAAATTAAGAGAGTAATATATTTAATAAAGTGCCTAGGGTAACTAATTATTTAAATTTGTATTGAATAAGTCGTTATATGTCTCCTACATTTAAAATTTAATAATGACACCTATTGACATTTCAAATTCAAAAGGGTAAATATAACTATAAATCACATGAAAAGATCGAATATTCTAATCTTTTTGAATATCCACTTATCTATCACATTAATTTCCAAGATATACTTTATGTATGCTAAGATAAAATATTTGAGAATTAGTTTCAAAATATTTGAAAATAGAATTTACCAGTCTAATTACAAAATATATCACGTAAAACAAAAGCACAACAAAATTACATGATAAAATAAAAAATAAAATAAAATCTAATAATAATGTATAATTAAAAACAGACATTTTTAATGCTCCCAATGATTGAGGTATTATACTATTAAATTATATAATTGAAGTCTATTGATATATTATGGATGAATTTTTTCAAAGTATAAATTAAATTTACTTCAAATAACCAACTAGCACGTTAGTGAGGGGTTGTTCCAGCTTAATTAATAGTCTCGAGCATGCAATTGCATGAAATACTTGTGGTCTATACTAAATTTATTTTAAATTTAACAATCGATTTAAATTAATTTAAATATATGTCTAAGATATCATACATTAAAGAGAATGATAATAAAATTAAAGTTTGTAATAAATATTTTAATCACAAAATTCAATTCAGAGAATTTAGTTATAATGAAATGTGAAAATTGTATTAGTAATTAGTAGCTCCTCGATCTTGTTTTGCTGTGTCCCAAATTTGATGAACTCAGAATCTCCCAAATCTTGTTTGGGTTTGCCATTCTCCTCCTCATGCAAAGCGAATTTTCCTCTTTTAGCACCATTCTCTAATGGTCCCTAAACCATCTAAAATCCTACAAAACCCAAGTTATTAGAAGATAGTTTCACAAACCCTAAGAAACCCGTGTGGAGAGCAAACATAATTGTAGTAAAGAAGATCTCTTTTTATAGAAAAGGTCTAACTATGGGTCAAATGAAAAAAAACTTATGAAGAGTAAAATAGGAGAAATAATTGTGAATATCACCTTTTATTTCTAGTGAGAAGGTGTCAGATGGGAGTTTTAGAGCATCTACAAGAGGAGAGAATGAATACCACATTTGACAACTTAATTTAGGTTTAAATCGACAATGAGAAGGGTAAATTGAGTAGAACTTTTAGTAGAGAAGAGATATAATAAAAGGTAGAATTCTTTATACATTGACATATAGGCAAATAAGCTGACGTGACATATAATAGTACATCGACTTGTATGGTTTCGTAGCTCAAGATTTTTATATTATAATTAGATTAATTATGTTAATACGTTAAATCATAAGGACAAGCTCAATTAAGAGATTTGTTGGCTACGTGTGAAGTGTGTGTGGGATTAGTTTGTGTTCATTTTGGATTATTCTTAGTCTCTATGTTTTAAAAATATTGCTTTTGTATTTTATGGAAATTTTCTCAATTTTTTGACACCCTAAAGTATTTTATATTAATTTATTTGATAGTATTTTGTTTTTGTGTTTTTTTTTTTTTTTTGAGAAATAGGCAATTCAATTAGAAACCACGAGAGAATCCAGTGTTTGTTACATCCCAAAAGAGGACCAAATATATACAATCCAAAGCAAAATCAAAAACTTAAAGGAAGTTAAAAGAGAGTGGCTATGTCTAGCAAGTAAGCTACTTGATTTCATTCCCTGAGGGAGTGTGACCATTGATGAGAAGTGGGACATCCTTTTGTGTTTTTTTTTTTTAAAGTACCAGTTGATTCACTCGTTTGGTGATAATACATATTTTATTTAATTTATTTTTTAAAAATAATTATTTTGTGAATTTTCTTAACAAACTTTTAAGAAATAAACGATTATTTATTTAGAAATAGCCCATTTATAGTGTGTAACCCGCATGCATGAGCTTATTTGAGATTTTGTAGATCACTTAATCAGATTTTGGTGGGCAATTTATGTTAATTAACTGCCAATAAAACGTGATATTGTACCTGTAAATTATACCCATTAATCTGAAGCAAAGAAAGTTATGGCCTTATACCCATTTGCAGTCCTACCGCAATACCACCAATTAACTGCTAAAAATATCACCATCGACTAATCATAAAACAAAACTAATTTTAAGTCACGAACCCGCAATTCAGCTTTGCCTCTTGAAATTAATAATTGTAATGACTTTTCACCAAGTTGGTGGTGCATGGTCTACGTCCTCCAAATAAATCAACACAATAGTTTTACAATTCAAGGTTTTAACTTCGATCCTATTAATTCCTTCTTCTTCATTCTCCTTCTCCTCCTTTTCATTCTATAACTTTGTTTTACATGATCTCTATTGTAAATCATGCTTGATTTGTTGTAATGTAAGTGTCTCTTCTGGTGACAAAATGGTCGCAGTGAACATAAGCTCGACCCCCACCTTGTCCTTAAACACGAGCCTATGGATTTGTGAGCACACAACTAAGTTTCAACATTATTCAAAAGGAATTTTCTTTGACAACCCTCTAAACTACACGCTATCAGTGGTCACTCTGCAGGGCTTCTTAGTCTGTTTGTCGACCACATGGTTGCAATTCTTTCTTATCCCACTTGGGGAGACTACCTTCATCCCACAAGTGCTGGTAATATAATATTTTGATACATATATATATATATATGCCCATGCATGTATAATTGTAATTTAAAAAAGACAACATTCAGGTGTAATCTTTTGATTTAAAATTTCATTTATGTAGATGGATTCTTAATTCTTCTAACTTGAAAAATAATGTTTGTTTTGACCAAAACACAAAATACTATATCATCAAAAAAAATTATACAAAAAATGAAAAATTAGCCAAAGGAAATATTGATGCATGCGTTTATGATATACCCCAAAAGCAACATACCAACACTTAATTGATGTGTAAAGTGTAAACGAGTGCTTGCTTAAGTCGAATTGGGAACGCATGTAATGAAAAGTTGGTGTTGGATATTAGCTGACACTTAGTTTGGTTGTGGAAATGCATGTATTCAGGCTGGGTTGCTAACGGGACCATCAATATTGGGACTTATTAAAAGTCTTAGAAAGTGGCTCTTCGCCCCAAAACCTTTGTACATATGTGAGTCAATCTCTCTTTTCGGGGCCATGATGTTCCTGTTCTCGATGGGAGTCAAAATAGATATATCTATGGTAATGAGAACAGGGAAAAAGACTTGGGCCATTGGCGTGTGTTCTTGCATATTGCCACTCATATTTAGCATATTTTGTGCCTTGGTTCTACGGCAACTTTTATCCCCGGAAACAGACCTCTACAAGTCCCTACTTTATATTGCAGCTTTCTCATCAACAGGTTCCTTTCAAGTCACTGCCAGTCTTTTAGAAGATTTCAAGCTCCTCAATTCAGAGGTTGGTCGATTAGCAATCTCTTCTTCTATGGTAAATGGAACACTCTCCGCTCTGTGGCAGACCATTGTAGTCTCACGGATGCAAACAAGAGTCTTTAAACCGAAAGACAAGCCTTCCAAATGGAAGGGCATTTCTTTGGTTGTTATGGTTATTTTCATTGTATGTATTCTTCGACCTATCATGTTATGGATGATACGCAAGACACCCAAAGGGAAGCCCATCAAAGAGTCCTATATAGTTTCCATCTATGTTATGGTGTTGGTGTGTTCATTATTTGGCGAGTTCATTGGGGAGCACTTCATGATTGGGCCTATGATTTTGGGCCTAGCAGTGCCAGAAGGCCCACCGCTTGGATCAGCATTGGTAGAAAGGCTAGACACCATGATCTCAGGAGTGCTTATGCCGTTGTTCTACTTCTCTAGTAGTGCCAGATTCAAGCTCCATCTAGTTGATGGCTATAGTTTTGCAATTGTGCAGCCTGTGGCCTTATTTGGCTTCTTTGGGAAGGTGATGGGAACCATGTTGCCCTCAATGTACTGCAAGATACCACTCACTGATGCTCTCTCCTTAGGTATCATCATGGCTGCCCAAGGCATCACGCAGTTGCTTCACTTGCAGGGTCTTCAATACCTTCATGTAAGAATTTATGAAAAATTATAATCGTCCCGCTGAAAAACGCTCAACCAGCGTCCACTTGACAAGTTAACTGCTTTTAAGTCTCAGTTAACCTTTTGGATTTTTTGCACAGACCCAATGTAAGGAGTGTAAGTTTTAGTAGGTTGTATAAAAGTGTGGGAGTTGGTCCAAAATTGTCTAGACATTTTTAGACACAACTATCTCACTTATATACACTTTACTTTTTTTTATCCCATGTAATATGCGACTTCATTCTTTAACATCCTTCTTCAAGTTCAATTGGGTTAGTTTTTTTTATTGTTGGCCCATTTGTGACTTGTTTCTTTTTTTTTTTTGGGGGGGGGAGGGGGAAGGGGGAGGAGGGCTTGTACTCAAGAGAGCTTTAGAGGCCTCTTCTTTGAGCTTGTGCTCCTTTTACTTAAGTTTCAAAGGCCAAGTTCATATTCTTTTTAGTTTTTTTTTGTTTTTTTGAATCAATATGGCTTGTTAGGCATTAGGCTTTGATACCATTTTGGATTTTATGCAGAGGCATAATGGAAGGAGTGTCGGTTTTAGTAGGTTGTATAAAAGTATGTAAGTTGGTCCAAAAATGTCTAAACATTTTTAGACACAACCACCTCATTTATATATACTTTATATTTTTTTATCCCATGTGATGTGGAACTTCATTCTCCAACATAACCACTATTAAACATTACACTTGTACAAATTGATAATTCTATACGCACATTCATTTACTTTTAATTATTTGTAAGGCAAAGTTAATTATTATTATACATTTCAATAACCTCACACTATTAACCACTTGTGAGACATATTCAACCATAAGTGTAATTACATTAATTAATTATTAGCGGCATAATTTTCCATTTTTTTCCTAATAGCCAATTTTAATGTGAACATGTCTTGCAGATTATAGACGATCAATCATACGCTCAAATGATGGTAGCTTTAATATGGTTGACAGCAGTATCCACACCCATAGTGAAATTCCTGTATGACCCATCTAAAAGATACTTGTCCCTAAATAGGAGGAGGACCATTGAGCATGCCCCTCCCAATGCTGTACTTCCCTTGATGGCATGCATACACAGTGAAGAAAACACCCCACCCTTCATCAATGTTCTAGAAATGTCCAACTCCACAATTGAGAGTCCCATTTGCTTCTACGTCTTACACCTCGTTCAGCTAACAGGCAGATCAGCTCCAGTTTTGATAGATCATCAACCCAACAACAAGTCTAATCCATTGCACTCTAGTCATTCACAGAACATAATAAACGCCTTCAAATCGTACGAGCAACAGAACATGGGCAATGTGATGGTGAAACTCTTCACATCCGTCTCCCCTTATGAGACAATGCACGATGAGATATGCTTGCAGGCTGCAGAGAAAAGAGCATGCATGCTTATTGTGCCTTTTCACAGGCAGTGGAGAACAGGTGGGGTTTCGGAATCAGCACACCCCATTAGAGCATTGAACCGACATTTACTCAGAACCGCGCCTTGCTCCGTTGGGATCCTAGTTGAACGTGGCAACTTGACTAGTAACAACCCTTTATCATCTGTATCCTTTTACAGTGTTGGAGTTGTGTTTATAGAAGGGCCAGATGACCGTGAAGCCTTGACATATACAATGCGCATGGCTGATCATCCCAATGTAAAGGTCACGGTAATTCGATTAATGGAGCCTCGCAGGAAGAGTAGAAATTTGATCAATAGAGACCCTGATGGTGACTTGATTCACAAGTTTAAGGTTGACTACATCCAAATCAAACGCCACGATTACAGAGAGGAAGTTGTGAGGGACAGTGAGGAAATGATCAGTGTCATAAGGTCACTCGAAGGTTGCTATGATTTGATTTTGGTGGGTAGACGCCACGAAAGTGAGTCTTCATTGTTTAGTGGGTTGACAGAGTGGAATGAGTATCCAGAACTTGGTTCTGTAGGAGACATGTTAGTGTCTTCGGATTCTACTTTTGACGGGTCTGTGTTGGTGGTGCAGCAACAGAATAGGCTAGGGGTTGGTCATCATGATTTGCATCTAAACAATTCCTTCTTTTCCAAGCAAGAACCCTTAACCATTTTGGAAGTGCACAGTGATACAAAGGTGGTTCCAATAGTTTAACCGTTGAACAGATCAGGAACATAGTTTTAGATTCCGTACATGTAGTACTTATATTATTTACAATTATTTTGTTAATACTTTGTAGGTAATTAAACATTGGCCAATGGATTTGTAAATATAGACATGTAATTTATATGTGATCATAAAGTAATTCAAATAAAGGCTGCAAAATCCTTTGTTATTGAATTTGTCTTGGTGTTGGATAGCCTAACAGAAGACACAATCTACCTTTTATATTGCACTTGCACAATACCACCCGCAACCGCAAGCATACCAAAAAAATGAGATGATTACAGTGATTGAAATGAGGATGGTGGAATATAAAATAGCAAACGGACAATTACAAGGAAAGACTCTGAATTGGCGTATATAATGATGCTCGACAAAGCAGTATAGATCAATTATAACGACAACTATATATAATGCTCGTGGTATGTACGGATAGACGGATGGTACACATGGTCTTTGCTGTCCTCCTCTTTCTGGATACATTTCTTTAATGGTTCAACTTAGAAATATGTGTGGTCATATTAGGGCATCTCTAACAAAGAAACTTACATGAGTTTCTGTATTATATTTTGAATAATATCTCACACTTTATTAGAATGTGGGTTTAGGCCTGACTCAACCTTACAAAACCGGCTTGTAAGGTGAGGGTTATCCCCCACTTATATACACTTGTTTGGCCATATCACTAGTCGATGTGGGATCTCCAACACACCCCTCTCATGCTGAGGACTGGACATCTACAGGTGGTCTAATAACGGTCCGAGAGTGAGTGGCCTAATAGGCCTAACAACAATCACTAGGATAGGCTCTAATACCATATTAGAATGTGGGTTTGGGCCTAACTCAACCTTACAATGTTAGAATTAATGGTTTAGTGCTAATAGAGAAGAGAAAATTGGAGAAATTCTAATAAGCGAAAAATAAAATATATTGATAATAAAAAGGGGTGAGTACAAAGTGACCATTCAAGCCTTTATATAGACTCCAACTAACTATACCTCTAATAGCCTCTTGCAAGCTGGAACGTGTTCACAACACTTCCAGCTTGGAATGAACAGTACAAGTATCAAATGAAAGCGAAATATAATGAAACATGTCAGAAATACATCGGCTAAAAAAAAGTCATGAACAAAAAGTTTAACCACCATACAAGGCAGAAGTTGAAATCATCAAAGCCATAAGGCAAAAGCTTAACCACCAAGCAGAAACTATATCTCAAAGTTTAACCACTTGGCAGCAGCACAAATCAATGAGAATGCTTAACCATCTATGGTAGAAGGTCAAAGAAATACTTAAACATCATGGACAGAAGCTTACATCAGTAAAAAAAAATACCAAAGCAACTCAAATCTACCTTCAAGGAGGATGAATCTCAAACACGTCATGAGCATAGTAGAAACCACAACTCTAAACACAAACCTTGTGCTGAATAGAGAAGCAATATCAAAACCATTAAAGGAGTAAAACATCAAACCTTTGGTGGGCAAAATCTAAATTCACCATAATAGGAAAAAAAAAATTCCAAACCAATGCATTGTCGCGACCATGCAAGCAAAACATGTTGAAAAGTAGAAGAAAGGGCTTTGAACGAACAAAGAAACTAGAAATGCAAAAAAAAAAAAAAAACAAACGAATCTAGCAGTGCAGAAACCTTAGCCCTCAACCCCAAATCGAAGTGGAGGAACTGTTGTTGAAACAAAACCATAGAATTGGAGATGAAGAGACGGAGCTCCACCGCGAAACCAAAACAACCATCATTGACAATCAGTATCAAAGGAGAGCATCAAGATAGAGCTTCATTGCAAAGATGACGACAATGTGCAGTGAAGGAAAAAGACACCAAAGCTCAGATGGCAACATCCACGAAGTCGACGTATCGAAATCTCTTTACGCCCAACCTTGTTTGAGGGAGAGAGGCGTGCAATAGAAACCTTGGGCATGTGATTAGGGCAAATGAGAAGAAATAATGAACAAAGCTTTGAAAAAAAACGAACAAAACTCTGAAAATTGAAAAGAGATTTTCTTGGGAAAATGAAATAGAAAAGAAAATGGACAAGAAAAAAAATTATGAACGAATCAATGGAAAAAGATTCATGGCAGATGCCAACACTCTGGTACCATGTTAGAATTAATGGTTTAGTGCTAATAGAGAAGAGAAAATTGGAGAAATTCTAATAAGTGAAAAATAAAATATATTGATAATAAAAAGGGGTGAGTACAAAGTGACCACTCAAGCCTTTATATAGACTCCAACTAACTAGACCTCTAATACACTTTCTTATAATGGCATATCATTTTTCTTATTTTGAACAATTCACTCAATTTTTTCTCCAACCAAAAAATTTACTAAAATTTTTCAATGAACTCCACAATATATCTCATTCTTTTATTTTTTATTATTTATCTTTATTTTAAATTAACATATTTGTATATCAATTATTAAATAATAAATATATATTATATTTTAATTAAATAAAAATTTACTTTAAATTTTAAAAATATATAAGAATAATACAGATTAAAATTAATAATAATTTTTAAAATATATAAAAAAATACAAAAATAACATCTGATAATGAGAAATGGAAACCCAATTATAATACTTGATATTATTATTTCATAAACGTTGTTGTGTATGTGAACGAGAAAAATGACAACGGATGATAGCATTGGATAATGTTTGAGGAAAAATACTATGCATGTGTGAAAACAACCGATAAAGCTAATTAAAAATAGTATCTTGAAAACAACTGATAAAGCTAATTAAAAACAGTACTTTATATATATATGCGTGTGTATGTAAATGAGACTTGAACAAATCTCAACCATTATTTGAAAGTTGAATATTACAATAGTCGTGAAATCTAATCAAATTTAATGGACCTAATTATGTGTATGAAAAATATAATTTCTTCCATTAATGCTATTTATCATACAATTTTGATAATTTTATGTTAATAATATATATTTCAAAACTAAAAGACGATAAAAAAAGTTAGATAAATAAATACTAGATTAATAAAAATTTTCTTAAAACATAATAATAACATTAAATATTATAATATTATAAAAAGTTAGATAAATTTCAAACTTAATGATTTTATAAATATACAGTTAAATTTAAAATGATTCATAATATTTTATTTTAATTAATAATTAAGGATATAAATTAAAAAATAAATTATTTTGTATATACTTAAATGCATTCTACTTTTTAATTTAGTTACTTTAAAATATATTTTTGAAATAATAATAATTAAATATAAAGATTTTATAGATAAAATTTATTAGATATATAAATATTATAATAATAACATTAAATATTATAATATTAAAAAAATTAGATATTTTTCAAACCTAATAATTTTATAAACATGAAGTTAAATTTAAACAAAACCAAAAGATGATAAAAAAAAAGAGAGAGTTAGATATATAAAGAAAAAATAGGCTAAGAACTCACAGTTGTAAAGTTGTTTTACACTGTCATTCAATCACAAATTATCATATATGGCAAGTTTGTTGATTTTTATAGTAACTACCTTAAAAGTCATACTAACAGCTGATTTCTAATTGGTTGATGGTATAAAATTGCTTTGCACTATTAATGCATAACCATTAAACCCATATATAAATAGTATATTAATAAAATTAAATATTACAATTTTATAAAAAGTTAGATATATTTCAAAGCTAATAATTTATAAATATGTAGTTAAATCTTATAAATATGTAAATAAATAAATAAATAAATATATATTTATATTATCTTAGATTCTATCTTTAACTATTATTTTAAATAAATTATTGTGAATTATTTTAAATTTAACTAAATATCCAAAAAATTATTTTTAATTATTATTGTTCTTAAAATATATTATGAAGTAATCAATCTATATAGTAAAATATACTTGAACCTAGAATTAATATGATATTAATGATATTAAATATTATTTAATCTTTTATTTATATATTTAAAAATTTATTAGTAAATAAAAAGTAATTATTCCTAAATTATATATACTTTAAAATTTCTTATATATATAATTATTTAAAAAATTAGTTTATCAAATATTATTTAAAATAAAAAATGTAAATTTATATTATATATATATATATATATATATATATATATATATATAAATTAATGAATATATATAATAATTTTTCTCTTAATTTCTATCCTTAACTATTATTTTAAATAAATTATTTTAAATTTAACTAGATATCTAAAAATTTATTTTTAATTATTATTGTTCGTAAAACATATTATAAAGTAAACAAAATGAAATAAAATAGACTTATATATAAAAAATTATTTCTTAATTTCTATTTTTAATTATTATTTAAAATAAATTATTTTAAATTTAACTATGTATGTATTAAATCTTTGCTTATAATAATTATTATTCATAAAGCATGTTTTAAAGTAGTCTATTCAAAAGAATAAAATAATTTTGAGCATAAGTATTAATATAATATTTATCTTTATATATATAAAAGGATGTTGGAGCAATTTTTTCTACCTAAACTAAAGGTAATAAACCATGTCAAATTTTTGCATTTAATATAGTTAAATTAGTCTTTCAATTTCGTATTAAATTAAAATTTTAAAAATTGTTTAGTGGGTGGGCTTTAAAAGTTAAAGTTAAAAAATAAACTAAAAAGTCATTATTTCTCTTCTGATGAATATTTTTATTTTTTATTTTGTAAAGTCCAATGTACCATTTCTAAAGCTGTCAATGTGAGTTGTGACCCGAGTCAACTCAACTTACCACAGGTTCGAGCAGAGTTGGGTTCGTAAAAATCAGCTCACTAGAATTATAAATTAAATGTAACTCCGATTCACTTAGCTTGTGCTTACTCGAGTTGAACTTGTGGTGAACCAAGTTGGATCATAGGTTTTTTTCTATTTTTGAAAAAAAAAAAAAACGAAAAGTCACTTTACTAAATATCTAATCGACTAAGTCAAATCCCTCACACACTTTGAAATTGAATCTTCTAATTTCTGAATGTTAGGGTTCACTATTTCACCACAATGGCGCCTTTCTTCTTTTCCCGCTAGTGGCTACTCTGCTCAGGTTCTCTTCTTTTCTTGTTCAGTTACTCTGTTCAGTTTCTTCATTCTTCTTTTCCTAACTCTCACTCTCGCACTCGCACTCGCATGAGAATCCTCTCTTCGCAACGTGTGGAACGGTGGAAGTCACACTCGCACCTCATTTTCTTTCGCCGTTTGTGAATTGAAATGTTACTAAATTGGCTCTTGATTGTGCCAGTGCTATTTTATTCTTTGAATGCTTGAATGCAACAAATAACTACACTACACGTATAAGCACTGCTATTTCATAGTAGTGTTTTATTGTTATGCCTACTGTATTGGTCTTTTGGCAGAATGGGTGAATGCTTGCCGTGAACTACAAAAAATAAAAATAATGTTTGAATTCTATTTTTTATTTTTCTACAATTTTTCTTTCTTTCTTTCATTCATTCATTCTTTTTTTTATTTAATTTTAGACGAGCCAACCAACCAACCTGTGATGGGTTTGAGCTAGGTTAACAATTTTTTTGGCTCACTAAAAGTGAACCAAGTTCAGTTAATTCACTTTTTGACCAACTCGTGATGAGCCAACTTAGGTGAACTAAGATTGGCTCACCTTTACAGCTCTCTGTCTTATGTCTAACTAGTTATTAGACCCGTGCAATGCACGGGATATCTTTTCTTAAAAAATATATAAGAATGAATTTATATGAATATAAATATTAAATAGTTGTTTAATAATTACCATTCCCGTCATTCTCTCCTCCTGCATTAGCTCCCTACCAAGTTGATAAGTCAAAATAATGCAGAAATTCTATTCACAGAAATTAACTTCAATAGATTTTCACCAAAAAACCTAGCAAATCACTACCAAAATCCACCTTAAGATCACTTCCAGTCTTCTACTATATCATTCTGTCATGGTTGCCAATTCTTTGAAGTATAAGTTTTCATGTTTTTCTTTAGCCAAAGGAGTCTTCAAGATCATTTCTTTGTTCTTAATAAATGGAAGACCATGCAACCATTTAGATTTTAGTTTTCTGCTAAAAAAAATTAAAAGAAAAAGTCAAGTTGCTAAAAAATAGAACCATATAAACATAAACAATCAGAAAATATTAGATGCAACATTGACTTACACTGAAAATAGATTCATAATTTGATATTAAAAATAATGATTGGGAGAATATCAGGTTAAATGACTGCATATTGAGCAAAAATCATTTTAATATTGATGTATAATACCAATCTAAGTGAAACTAACAAATCAAATCTATTTAGAACTATCGCCATCTAGATTGATTTAAAAAACAGTAAAAAGGTATTGCAGCAACCATCCTTTTAGACTCTTTGGTCTTTTAATCCTTTTGCTTCTCAGCAAGGACCCTGGCAACAAATATCACAAAACAAATAGTTAGCATAATAGTGCATAATAATATAAGAGTACAAAGAGGATAGGAAACACAGCCTCCTAAATTTTCAAGTTTCAATACCTCAAGCAAAGAAGAAAAAAAATGTTAATTAGAAATGACTCTGTAGGTATAAAATTCACCATCAAAATTCTTATAGAAACAAAATTCACATAAACAGGATAAACATAAAACCTTCACCATCAAGACCCGTAAATAAAGGATAACCTAAAAAGAAATTTACTTCTCCATACATTCACTTAAGTTGAGAGTTCACTTAAGTTCCACTTAACTTCATATTAAACCACCTATTTGGTCCACTCAAGTTCCAGAGTTGAGAGTATTTGGGACTTTACTGTCCTGATGTAATTTAACATGACAGCAAGGTGTAGTAAAGGTTAGATAAATAGCTAAAAATTATGATTCTAACCTGAATAGTTTTTTTACAATAGGATTAACGTTTTTTAATCAATTTTCAGTTTGAATTAGATGTCATGTATGTATTGCTCTTGGTAAACTAAGAAGACTTGACTCACCATGGAAGCATATTATGCTGATTTCCCTTTTTCTTATATTTGCTGCATGCCAAAAGCTTAGAGCTGAAACTGAAGATGTCAACATCTGTGTGCACTATTGATGAATAATACCTACAATGTTAATATGAACATTGGAGCCTATATGCTTTAATGTTTTCCTTGTCCGCTGACAGAAACCATACACAACTTATAGTCTAAATGTAAAAACTTATCAAATTCTATCAGGAAGATATATGCTATCAAATAATAAGAATTGTATTGCCATGGGAGATAAAGTGTAGTATTATAAACTATAATTTAATGAGCTATAGATAAACTCTGCTGTTCTAAATTATAAATTAATCAAATTAAGATAAATTCTGGTTAATATTTTGGTTCTGCTTTTAAATGCTCCACACATGAACTAAAATGAGATAAACTCTACTGATATCAGACCACCTATTTGGTCCACTTAAGTTCCAGAGTTGAAAGTTTTTGAAATTTTACTGTCCTGATCTAATTTAACATTGCAGCAAGGTGTACTAAACTGAACAATTTTTTAACAACAGGATTAACATCTTTTGATCAATTTTCACTTTGAATTAGATCTCACTTATCTATGGCTCTTAGCAAACTAATAAGATTTGACTCACCATGAAACCATATTATGCTGATTTCATTTTTTCTTATATTTGCTGTATGCCAAAAACATAGAGTAGAAACTGAAGATATCAACATCTGTGTGCAGTATTGATGAATAGCTTATATGCTTTAATAGCTTATATGCTTTAATGTTTTGGTTGTCTTTTTAAAAGCAGCACACATCCACTAAAAGAAACGATACATATGACTTATTTGCTAAATGTAAAAACTTGTCAAATGCTATCACATAATAAGAATTATATTGCCATGGGAGATAAAGTATAGTATTATAAATTATAACTTAATGAGTAGAAGATAAGCTCTGCTATTCTAAATTATAAAATAATTAGGTCAAGATGAATTCTGCTAATCTCCCAATTGTGTATCATTATTGCTGATCATGGCGGCAACATGCTATACCCAACACTGTATGTACATTTAAATTCGACATTGAAGACTTTTTAAGACTTTACTGTCCTGATTGAAGTTACCACCATAGCAAGTTATACTAATGGTTAGAACAATAGGTAAAATTTCATATTCTAACCTGAATAAGATCTTTTAATCAATTTTGAACTTCAATAAGACATCATGTCTATATGCCTCTTGCTAAACTAATAATACTGGACTCACCATGAAATCATATTGTGCTTATTTGAATGATTCTTGTATTTGCTGCATCCCAAAAAAATAGAACTCTAACTAAATATGTCCATATCTGTGTGCTATATTAATCAAAAGTACCTGCAATGTTCATTTTCAAATCAAATTTATTCAAATATGCTATTTGTTATGACTGAAAAAAGGATATAAAATTCCTTTATGTAATGTTTTTTACCTATTCTTCTTGATTTGCTACAAATTGTCGAATACCTCAGTATAGACAACATTTTTTGTATATGTGCAGATTCATCCATCATCATCCAATATCAGAATTTTCAAACCGCTTTTAGATTTGACTCTAGATACAGCAACATAAAGCTGGCCATGTGTAAAAACTGGCCTTGGAAGATATAATCCTACCTTAGAAAGGGATTGTCCTTGACTCTTGTTTATGGTCATTCCAAAACATAGACAAAGAGGGAATTGTCTTCATTGAAATTTAAATGGGAATCCTGGATCTGAAGGTACCAAATCCATCCTTGGAATCAAAATCTTATCTCCAATGTTTTTGCCCGTGATAACAGTTGCTGTTATAATATTTTTCTCTAAGTGATTGACTTGCAACCTTGTTCCATTACATAAACCACTTGCTTGATCAATATTTCTTAGAAGCATAACAAGTACTCCAACCTTTAGCCTCAACTGGTGATTTGGGATACTAGAACATGTAATTTCATTCAAAAACTCAGGGGTAAACCATTCCCCTTGAATTTCAGCATCTTCATCAGAATGACAGGGTGTCATAACTCAAATATTGTGTTTCATCACCCGGAATCAAAGAAAGAATAAACTCATTTACCTATTCCACAACTTCTAAAGTTGGAGCAAGGATTGCTCGCTCTTCAAAAAAATTACTTGTCTTCATGTTTTGCAATATATCAGGATAAACAAAGTCCACCAATGAAAGTAGAGGTTTTTCAATGTCTGTAATTAACAGATCCTCTGGTATATGAATATCACTTTCACCATTTTCGTTTCAATCCATATCACCATCTCCAATTTTAAGGATCCAATTGGCAAATTCCTTTATTTCATTCGCAGATTGATCTATCTTTGTAGTACTTAACCTCATGTTGCAAGTAAGCCTCAAAACTTTGCAACTTCTCCATATTTTTGAAGAATTAACTGCTGCTGTAACAACATCTTGCCTTGATCCTTTTCTTACCACTGGTAATATTTGCCTAAAGTCCCCACCCAAAACTACAATTTTTCCACCAAATGATTTATCAATGTTGTCTACAGATTGGAATCTCATTAGGTCCCTCAAAGTACGATCAAAAGCCTCAAAGCAAAATCTATTCATCATTGGAGCTTCATCCCATATAATCAATTTTGTTTCTATAAGCAATTTTGCTTGAAGGCTTCCCTGATTGATATTGCAAGTAGATTCCTCATTGATAACTAATGGAATACAAAAAGTGGAATGAGCAGTCCTTCCTCCAAGTAATAATAAAGAAGCAATACCACTCGAAGCAACATTAAGAACAATCCTCCCCTGTGATCTTAGAGCCGCAAACAATGTTTTCCAAAGAAATGTTTTGCCAGTTCCACCATAGCCATATAAGAAGAAGAAGCCTCCTTTTTCACAAAAAACTGATTTCATGATCTCATCATAGACACCTAATTGTTCTTCTGTCAATCGTTGCAAAAGAGACTTGTGTAATTCAGCTAATTCACTTCTATCATAGTTCAACTCATCCACAATGAATTTGTTTTGAAATGAAGACATATCTGAAAACTCTGGAAATGGTAGACAACTATAATCTTTTAAAGATCTTCCATTTGAAATCAGCAGCTTTTCCAATTCAATTAGGCAAAGATTTTGCAATTCATTGTCTCCAATTTGAAGATCTAAAAAAAAAATAGTAAATTACCAATCTTTAAAAATGATGCATCAAATTAAAAAGTGATAAAAATGTTTACCTGGTACATTAAAAGCTTTTCTTTTTTGATACAAAATTCCATCAAACAATAACTTCCAAGTAGAGTTCCAAACAACATCCGATTTTGACATTGTATTCATCACCAATAATGTAATAAACAATTTTCTCAATTGGTTTCCGTATGCAACTTCACTGGCTTCATTAATTGCATCAATATATTCCTTGTCATCTGCTAACAACCCCAAAGCATTACATGCCACTTGAAAAGTGTTGTACACCTTGTCATTGACTGTCCTGATGCTTTCATAAGAAATACAACCTCTTTGAATTGTCAATAGCATCCTCATGTAGTATAACTCATCGGTCCCAGCTGGAACATAGGTAAGCCTTCCAATGGTAAAACCTTGCTTCCTTGGTTGCCATTTTTTCTCGACTCAAATAAACAAATTTAGTCAGAAATTCTGCATATGTGAGTTCCTTGCCTTCATCATATTTTTTATTTGCCTCAAACCAAGCTAGAAACATAGTTAGAAGATGTTCATTATTGCTAACAACTGTATCAATCTTGTCATCATCTTTAAAGAGTATTGGTTGTTCATTTAAAAAATGAAACAATAACCTTTGAATAGGTGGCCACCTTTTATGAATGTCAAACCAAATATTCTCCAAGCTGCCTCACACGGTGATATATATCTGCAATCATAATACCGTTTTATCTCATCAACTACAACTGTTTTTTCTGAACTTTCTGAACCATCAGTTATTTGTATAGTTGCGCGATCAGGACCCTTGTTCACATATTTAAATAAATATTTGATTGAATTTGATTTGTTGCAATACTCTGTATTGACATATGCTTGATACCTCATTAACAGATTTGGGTTGTAAGGAACCACACTCCTGTTGTCCAACTTTATTCCATTTTTTGAACAAACATGCCATCATCTTGACGTCGGTAACATGGATACCCGTCCTCATCAATTGTTGTTGAAGATACAAATTTCCTTGGATAATACTTAGAGCATCTTTTTTCTTTCATGCAAGGTGATTTCAAATTAGCAATTCCACATGGACTATGCATCATGTACATTGCAACTGCATTTGACAATCTTAGATACAAATTTGGATGAGGTAGTTCAGCGAATATTACTTTGTCAATATCCATTCCACTTCTTAATCTATTCTGACTATCCATCCAAAGTAGTATATGAGCATGCGGAAGTCCCCTTTTTTGAAACTCCACTGTGTACATCCCTAGTCATAAAAAAACATAATATAGTTAATAACATAACCACATGTGCATTGTAGAATTTAATAAATATGGTTAAGATTAGAATTTACCTACATTCACATTCCCAAAAATTTTATTCTTCTTGAAATCTGTCATCAATTCGTCTAGCTTCATCTTGAAGACTCTAGACACAATGTCAGGTCTATCTGATGGTGTTAGATTCCTTTCAATCACAAATTCACGTATCTCCCTCCAATTTGTGTTACATGTAATGGTTATGAAAAGATCAGGATATCCATATCTCTTGCAAATGGCCATAGCATCTTGGCAATTATTGAACATATATCTCATTCCTCCAATAAAAGAAGCTGGCAATATTACACATTTTCCAACTGAAGATGGATCAATTTCACCTCTAATCACAGCTTCGTGTAAACCATTAAGAACATCACATCTAATTGTTTTTTGATTTGCTCTTATAAATGACAACTATTGAGCCTCTATCATAGTATAACAATCAACTAAAAACTATTGAAATAATCTTCCAGCATTAACAATGTTACCGAATTCAACTTCTCTTTCTTGAATTCTAAATGCAATGAACTCCCTCATAGAAATTCGTTGTCTTGCACGACTTTGTGAATTTCTCTTTGAATCTTTGATGGGAATATTCTCTTGATAACCATCTTCTCCATAAGGAAATATCAATGGATACTGCAATGGTAGAAATGCTATATGTGTTTCATGAAGCCTATATAGCTCACCAGACATTTTTTTCACAATAATGTCTCTTCCAACATCCATGCTATCAACGTCACCCACTATCAAAGCCGCCACCTCATCTAATGTAGGAAGATTGTACACCCTTGCATCCTTATATCTACTTCGAAACAACCTTAAGCTCAAATTTGAGATATTGTCATGTGTTACAAAATCTCTTACTCTTCTAAAAGATTGAGCTATAACATTCTCATCATCAATCATTTTAGTCAAATCCTGAATTAGTGATTTGTCAAATATTTCAGAATCTTTCTTTGACCTACAAAAACAATAAAATTATAATAAAAAATCATCATAGCTTATCATTAATAATCAATAATGCAAATAAAATAAAGTTTCATGGGACAATACCCAAAGTGTTGAATTCTATTTTGTAGCTCATTTTGTGTTTCATAGATATATAATTGCGCAAACTTTGGAGCACATCCATCTTCTGGCAACAAACTTCCGATGCGATGATAGTTTTTGCCCACTAAAAATAAACTGAGGAGGACCACCTCCATCATTGATTGATGATTCAATCTTACCTCCTATCGAAGTAAATGAGAACATGCTATTGTATGCTTTAATATTTTCTTTAAAATGTTGGCTTCTATGATCTTTTCCAGAAATTAATGATAAGAGAAAATCTGGAGGTCTTTTCAACAATGGGATTTGTACTATTCCCTTCTGATAGCATATTAAAAAATTAACTTCCTTCACTTTCCTGACCTTTTCAGATCTTTCTTGAAGCCATACTTGAGCCTTGCAATGTTGACATTCAATAGAAGGTTGTCCAAAGTTAACACATTCTGTAACAATTATTTTTTTAGGAAATAAGCAATTGTGTATATAGTGTATCTTGAGTTTATCCACCAAAACAATAATTGATCATAGAATTTATCCAAAACTTTGACTATAAAGTGTACCTTGACTTTCAGCATTTGAATAGATTTCAGAATGAAAATGAGATGTAATGTAATCAGGAGATAAAAAACCTGACATTAAACAAACAAATATTCAATAAAGAGAAGTATATGAGATAATAAATTTGTTTTTCAAACTTAAACAAATCTCACTAATATTGCATTGCTCCTTCTCATCTTTTTCATCGAAATTCAATCTAGTGGTGCCAGCTTTGTGCATTTTATGTGTAGGTTGTTTGATATATTTTCCATAATTCTGCCAAGGAGAGGGATTTAATACAATTGAAGATGCAGCAGAAGAGCATCCATTTGATGTAGGGACATAAGCAGAACATTGTTTTGCACCTGTTAACAATATATATCAATCTAAATGACAAATTTGATATTTTAGCAAAATATATCTTAACGCAATATTTGAAATATGTAGGTGATTGTCCTAACTTGAGGGAGTTTTGCAAGAAAAATGATTAATCTTTCCGACACCATCCATGTTTGTAGAGGTAACAACTGGAGAAACAACAAATACATCATGTGCTTGGCAACTCTTTCTATTTTCCAAAATGTTGGTGCTTCCGACATTATGGCTTCCGTGATAAATTCCTAATCTACTTCCAATTGTTATGTTTCCTGCTTCCAGAAAACATATATCAATCCAAATGAAAATTTTGATATTTTAGCAGAATATATCTTCACTTTTATATTTCAAATATGTAAGTGGTTGTCTTAACTTGAAGGAGTTTTGGAATTAAAATGATTAATCTTTAACACAGCATCTTTGTTTCCAAATGTAACAACTGGAGAAAGAGGAGATACATCTTGTGCTTGACAGCTCTTAATTTTTTTGTAAATGTTTGTGCTTCGATCATTATGGCTGCCATGATAATTTCCTAATATATTTCCAACTGTTGTGTTTCCTGTTTCCACAGAACATGCATGAATAAATTATTTTGAACATATCCAAATTGTGTAAATGAAGTATTTACCATTAGATAATGTTGACAATGGGCTTCTACTTGTTTTCTGGAGCCTTTTATTACAATCAGCAGCTTGAAACTGTGTTGGTATCATATTTTCATCTGAACTCAATAACATGCATAAAGCAACTCCATTAGTAAATAATCAAACAGTTTAAACAACTCATACACGAAGAACATAACAAACCTGTCATGATTTTTTTTTTCTTGCCTAGCTTTTGATTGATAATCATCTTCCTTTTGATTCTAGCATTTTTAGAAGTGCTACCTTCCATTTTCTAGCAAAAAATGGGTCTCAGATGGGGTTGCAAGCGTGGTTGTAATGGATGAATTTAGTTTTTCACAATTCATTGACCTTTCAATAAGAAAATGGGTATTAGATTTTTGTTCTCCATGCCTTGCTTTGTACAGTACCTACCGCAAATGTTATACATGTTTTATCCAATGCTCATATTCAGCTTTTAAGGAACATGCCAAAAAGTTTACTATAAACGTGTTTTGCTGTTTTCTTGGGCAGAACATATTGTGTACTTTGTGTTTCATGTTTTAAACAAAACAGATGGAAAAAAGAATAAAACAAAATAAGGGATTCAGAAGTTTGAATTTGCTATTATAGTTTATTTATATGAATAATAAATTTATATTTGCCATTATAGTAACGTATGAAGATGAATTCCAAATTTGTGTATTTGGTATTTTTTTTTAAGAAATTGCTATTCATTTAGTATTCAATTGATAATTCAAATCGATCGAAAAAGATTCTTACAATATAATAATAATAATAATAACCCTCCTTAACTTAGTTTATTGTGCAATTCGATCCTTTTTTTATACACCAAAAAAAAAATTGACCCTTTTTTAGACGTAATTATTTACTTGATACAAAAAAGTAATCATGATTATTACATATTTGCTTCGATTTTTAGTTATTGGGCTTAGGCATGTCCACACAGATTAAATCGTCATTTTTTCAATATCTTTACTAATGAATTTATAAAAATTAAATTGTTTACATTATGAGATTTTTATCTTCAAAACAATGAATTATTATTATAACAATGAATTAAAGAAATTAATTTCATCATAATCATTTAGATGTTAATATAATTTTAGAAAAATTATTTATCCCCATGACTTAAGTGTAAATTTATTTTATATATAATTTCTATATTAATAAATTTACATATAGATATTAATGTATAAAATAAAATTTAAATTTTTGAAGTAAAAGAAAAACTTTAATAATTTTTTTTTTTTGGTTACAAAATCTTCAGCAATTTAATTAAGTGAAAAAATAATAAATAATGATTTACCTAAAAATTGATTTAGGTCTTAATTATGCATGAAAAAAAATAATAACAAAAGGATAAATTTAATTTATTTTTGATTATGTAGATACGTTAAATACTCATCAGGAGAATTTTGTCACCTATAGTAGTCCTACTCGACTTAGGCAGATTGCCTCCTACTTATGCAAGATTGCCTCTTACTCAACCAGGATTGCCTCCTCTGAAGGATACTTATAGTCTTTACCAATATTTGTTTTTCTTATAATTTTATCAAATTTTTAATTAACTCTTCATAGTTTAAAACTTTCTATGAAAGTCCTTATAATTCTTTTTTTTTTTTTTTTATGAAATCCCTATAAATTAACACCTTTATAACTCTTATAAATCTAAAATTTTAAAATTGATAATTTTTTACTTTAAGTTGTTTAAATGATTTTAAAAAAATATCTTTAATTCATATGAACATTAATTAATTCCTAAGCACAGCAAAAGGTATTTATAACTTAAAGATTATTAAAATCCTAATAAACTAAAACTATATAAATCTTAATTTTCTCGTAATTAGATTTTTAGTTTTAAAGTAATTTAATTTTCAAAAATTAGATACGTTATTAAATAAAATTAAGTATAAATGCATTAAAGTAAGGAAATATAAATTAATCCTAAATAACATGAATACTATCGTTGGTGTACCACAGGACATGGATTCTTTGTAAAATTTAAATACTGCATAAAACTAATTTTCCTAATAGAATGCAGGTTCTAATCTTTGTAAATTTCTTCTAATAAAAAACGTGCATGTGGCAAAGATTAGAAGCATGCGTGTAGGTTTTTTATGCTTATAATTAGTTTTTATAACTTAATCAATGCAGGTTCTTCATGCTCATGATTTAAAAACTTAAAAATCTCAGGAGTCGACTAAATCTACTTTCATATATATATATATATATATATATATATATATATATATGGGTAGTTTGTGTGATGAATCAACCTATAAGAGACCAGAACTAAAGAATGTCTAACTTTCTGCCAGATTATTTGAGTTTTTGGTTCTTCTACTTAATTTGCATGTGACTAAAACATTGATTAAAGTAGCCTTCTTCAATGTCTTTGACTCTGATGGAAGAGTAGTTTGTGTGTTATGTCCTATTTCATAACAACCACCATTTTAGTTGAGACTTCAATTTAAAACAACAAAGGGTCGTGTGTGGTGAGTGTCTTAAAATTCAGCTTATACTCCTAACGATACAATCCATGGAACAGAACAAAGCCACTAGGGAGCCATGACTGCAGATTACAAACCAGAAATTTAGAATTTAGAAGATCAATATAAAAAGCTAAACATGACATTAAGTCCACAAACCAACAACTACATTAAGTCCCTAAACTAACATTCAAACTTGCCCCTAAGCAGAAAAGAGATAGCCAAATAAACTTGTCCACAAAATACAAACTTGACCACAAAATACAAACTTGTCCTAAAAAATACATAATGGAAGCCAAACTTCTAAGCAAAATACAGTGGTCATTAAAGACTTCAATCCTTCTCAATTTTGATATGTTTCTTCAAGTACTTCAGTGGTAATTCAAATTCTAATTTGTTCTCTTCAATTGAAGACCTTTTTACAGGAGTTAGCTCCTCTACATCTTTTCTCAAATCAGTTGGTTCCCTTTCTTCACATTGAGAATCATTATCAATAAATGAAGTTGAAAACTTATGCCCCAAATCCTGTGAACAACATAAAAAAATAAAATTTAGTTTCATAAATTCTTAAAAACATAATTAATTACTACTAAGATGTAGTCTTAATATACCTCTGCAATAGGAGTCGATGAATCTTCAATAATTGCATCATTTTTAGCACATTGAGTTAGATCATTTGAAGCCTTTCCTAAGTTAATGTTTAATTGGTACAATTTAGGTGCATCACAACTCTCCAGAGGAGTGAACTCCTCTAAATCTTTTAACAAATCAATTCCATCTCTCTCATTAGACTGAGATTCATTCTCAACAAATGAAGTTGAGAACTTAGGTAGTAGATCCTGACAATAGCAAACACAAATAGCAATTAACTTCATAACATCTAAAAAATGTCCATTAACAAACATTAAGACATAATTTTAAATTACTTGTGCAAGAGGAAGGGATGAGTCATCAATCATTGTTTCATTTCTACCACTCAAATATTGATTGACATAATCCACATTTTCTTCCTGAACCAAAATATAACAAAACATTCATTATTCTAAACATATAATCAAATAATAATATATCAACCATTAACATAACAATTACCATTGCATTCTTTTGCAGATCCTTAAACTTATTAATAATTGACACATCATTGCAAATTTTTTTCACTTGAAATGATTGCTCAAATCTTGAATTATCAACATTCTTTAACTCCACTTTGAAAATGAAGCTTTTGTCCACCAAATCAGAAATCTCCTTAGGAAAACCACTAGGCATAGCCCTCTATAAGAAAATGTTAAAAAAAAATTAGCAAATTGTAAAAAATAACAAAAATTATTAGTAATCGACATAAAGTTCGTCAAGTGCCTAAACCTTCTCTTGGGTGTCAAACATGTCTGCACATGACTTGTTGAAGAGAAGAGTTGCATCTCGGTCAAATATCACAAAAGTTGACAGTCAGTATCGTCAATCACACGGATCTTAATTCGATATCTGGGGTGTGATTTAGAAAATGATTAAACAGTAGCATCATCATGAACAAATAAATCAATAAGTGATAACTGTTTAGGAAAAAAAAAATACAGGCCAAACATTAATGCTATACCTTGGAACAACTTTCATTACATGTTTGTTACATTTTTCACAAAAAAACATTTTAGAGTCTGGGTATACTACCTTGTTGCAAATGCAAGCAGTATACCACCAATCCTCATTGTCAATGATGTGTTTCACTGTGGCAAAGATGACATAGGCAGATTCCTACATCCATATGTTATAAAAAAATTTCAAATATAGCTTAGGAATCAAAACAAAATATCAACAATGAAATTATTTAGACCTCTTTACAGTCCTTTAAACCCTCAATGGTCTTCCTACAGGTCATTTCTAAAAAGTCCTTTGAAATAGCAACTTTAGAAGAATAAGTTAATTGACTCAATGGTTGAGATGGTGATTCCATCATCTCAGTCATCCTTCAAATAAAACAACAAAATGGTTAAACTAACATACTTAAAATTTCACTTATCAAAATTGCAACACATTTCTAAAACTGGGAAAAAAAAACCTCTTCCTAAGCTTCACAGCTTCCTCACAATTTGGATTAAATACCAATTGTGTACAATTCATACAGTTTTGGATATTAACTTTGTCTACATGGTAAACAACAATGTTAGTCAATTGTCTTAAATGATAACAACAATATTAACTTTGTCCAACGGTGGTTTTTCACCTTGGAAGCATTTTACTTTAGCGAACTGTGCCAAGACAACAACATTCTACACTTCTCCAACTGCCAGAAATGTATTAAGTTCATCAACATACTCCCCAAACAACGTACACTCAATCCTAAACCTATTACAGATGTCATAAGTTTAGTGACAATACACAAAAAATGAATATTTCAAAAAGGAATATGATTGGATACACTCCTTACCCATCAGCTTCTATAGAAATGACATTAATATTAGTCTTCTTGTCATTCCTATCCAACTCTCTCTTAGTTCCAACACTCGTAAGCAATCCCATCACATCTGTTACAAACAGTTCATAAGTCTAATAAACAAAATAACAAATACCAAACTATACTTTTATAAAGTCTGCACTTACCAACTAAAAAATCAGTGTCAAACCCACCCCCAATAATCTGACAGATTGGGACAATATCATACATATTTGCAGGCAACAAACCATTATCCAACAAAGATACCTTAGTTGAAAATTGTAAGTTTAGCTTGTAACTGTGGTGGCATGTTCTATAGTTACTTCCATTTATAGCAACTCCAAAATATTGAAAAGAGTATACAGAACCCTTAAGTATCTCCTTCTCAAACTTATAAATCAAAGTTCTCCTCACCGAAGCGTGGATTCTATCTCCTTGAAAATCAAAAATGAACATTCGTAAGTACTTTTTGAAAGGAAAAAAAAAAAAAGAGGCATGCACCATGAACAATATTCAAAAATCAAACAACCTTCTTGTCCATAAGCACCATTTCCATAGAGAATGGTAATTTTTGCTTTGAGATATCAGACACCAGCCACAATTGAACTACCCTTGCTGTGATAATCCAACTCTCCTTTTCAGGAGAAATCTCAGAAATCGAATTAAATTTGGTGGTCATCTTCACTCAACAAATTCGCATAGGCAACTCAGTTTCAATGTCCACACCACAACCAACATGCACAATATATAGAGAGCAAACACAACCCTAAGTAAGCGTCCATTCAAAAAAAATTGAAAAATGAAAAATAAAATTAAGGTTTAGGGTTTCAACAATGAAAATGACCTGTTATCCTTTGTGTGCAGAGTCTTTCTAGGTTATAGCTTTAGATGGAGAAGAAAATAAGGTTAACAAATTTCTTACTGTTGTACGCATGCTCTTCGTATAAGACATTAGGCTAATAGGAAGCAGAGTCTCAGCCTGCAAGCTGCTCCATCCATAGATAACCACAAAAGCTTTCACCATTGCGGAAAGAAACAAAGTTTATTTTTTTTTGATACGAAAAGCACCTTTCCTCTGTAAAGCTTTCATTCTCTCAAGCATTTTGAATTTCAAAATCTGCTGTAGGGTTCCTTTGTAAAGCTTATATTTTATCCTTTGTGAAGCTCCGGCCCAATTTCTTTTGCTCCAACAAATAAGGCCCAACACACCCTGCTTCCCAATTTGGTATGTTTTTTCAAAAAGTAAAATTTGCAAGAATGGCTCACATGATGACACGTGGAAAAAGTTTCCCCAACAATGACCTCAAAATGTATATAGTATAGATTAATTCTCTGATGCAGTTTCGTCAAACTGAATAAATGTTTGAATCATTATCGTGTCGTTATTCTCTCTTATATATTCTTTCACTGAGATTTATGGATGATTAGCAGGTGTATTATTTTGTTCTTTGTATTTTCATATGCTTACCTTTCTTTTTTTGGCTTTGCACTTTCTTTCTCTTATTTTGCTTTTGTGGTTTGATAAAAAGAGAATTTTGCTTAATATGTCTTAATTAACTTACAACAATGCTTATTGTGTATATAAGAGAAGAAAGTTCGATTTTTATAGCAATGCATCATTTAATGAATTTGGTGAGAGATAGAAAGTGATGACTGAGAACCAACAATAAGTATATCATCTTATTCGTGTCTTTTATTATTATTTTTTATGGGTATCACCTTTGTGCATCTTTTTTCTCATTTTACTATTATTTTATTTTATTTTTTGATTATTATTGTTCAAGCTTTTTCATATATGTTCTTATTTTCTCATTTTACTATTATATTTTAAATAATGTATATATTATTAGTCTTTCACATTTTGAGCAACAAAAATCAATATTACCTTTACTTTATATTTTCAACTTACAATATTTTTTGTTTAACAGGACATAAAGAGAACACATTATTGTTATAACTTTACTTTTTAATCATTAATTTTATTTTTTGTTATATTTTTTATATAATTCACTTAACACAATTTAATGAATTTTATATAGTTAAATTATCCAATAATTATTTTTATTTTTTCTACTTAATTCAATTGCCTAATTAATAATAATAATAATAATAATAACAACAACAACAACAACAACAAAAATGATCACTCAAATGTAAATACTTATATATTCATATTTATTATGCTTACATTTTCAATTTATGCATTTCATATAGGTATTGCAATACTATCATTACTTGAAGAAATAACAAATCATAATAAATTCAATATGCTTAATATTTTTGAACACAACATCTATTCAATTTAAAATATAATTAATTGTCTTCTTCAATTTTAGTGTAATTATATTTAATTTACTATTAAATATTTTAAAAATTAATAATTTTATTTGTGTACATATATTTTTAAAATAATAATAAACACAAATGTAAAAAATATATAATTTAAACAAACCTGTACAACGCACGAGTTTATAATCTAGTATTATTATTAAACAAAGCTGACCCATATTTTTCAGAGAGAAACTGTTGCTTCAAAGAGCAACCCAAAATATAAGTGGGTCGTGCATAATTACTCTCCAATGGCATAAAATTCTTCTAAGTTGCTATTTATTGTTGTAGTAAGGAGAGAAACTCCCATTGGAGTCGCCATCTCTAATAGGGAGTGCTATTCTAACTTTAATAGTAATAGAAACTCACATACAAAATTTTGAACATCGAAGAGCATTTTTGAGGGACCCATTTAAGCTGGGAGTTTCTACTTCTAGCAACCAGTGCTCTTCCAGGAAGTGGGTCATGTTTGTACAAGGATAATGTTAAAAAATTGAAAACTGACTGTTTCCGGTAATTGACCAGTTTCTCTTCTAATAAAAAAATTGATCGTTTTGAAGTGTTGCAGCAAGTTGAGGTGCCTTTTTTAATGTTAATTTCATTCATTTGTTGGTGTCTATATAACATTGTATCGAACCTTTTTCTTAACGTTCATTTCTCAATTAATGTTAACATTGTATTGATGCTTTAAATTAACGTTATACAGTATAAAATTGTAGTGTATAAAGCATTTTGATAACATTTTTTCAATTTCTCTTATCTTATTTCATCTATTTGCTTTCTTAAATTGTCTTGCTTGTATTTCCTTTCTTTTTACGCATAAATAAGTTCCAATAATTCTAATTTTTTCTTCAATTGGATGCAAAATTTGTAACATCTAAATGCTCAAAATGTTGAAAATCCTTCTATATCTTCAAATTCTCCTAAATAACTCAAATATGAGAAATGTTTTCAATTTTCATTCCCTAGTTTCTTTCCACCAAATATGTCATATATAGGTAATCCATTTGTAAAGTATTTTTTTAGGTAATTAAAATTTATATTTATTTATTATTTAACAATTATCATTCAAATACATTAAATTGAAATTAACATGAATAATAAAATATAAAAGAATTAGATATATTGTAGGGTCCATTGAGAAACTTTAGTGAGTTTCTTAGTTAGAGCAAAAAATTGAGTGAGTTGCTTAATGATATGACATTATAGGAAAATGTGAAATATTATTAAAAATATAATAGAGAAGCTCATGTGAGTTGCTCCATTGTAGATGCCCTCAAGAGGATGAAAATCTTCTATCCTAAAAGTCTATCCCCCTATCCCTATCCTCCAATAAAAGATGACCAATCTTTTGGTAATGAACGGAACATCCTCCTGTTCTCCCAGTAAAAAAAGTCATCTCTATTAAAGATGTCAAATCACTTTATATTTGCTTTAATAGACTATTATTGTCGTTACTCCCATCCTTTCTGTTTTGCTCCTTATCCAATTCTCACTCAACGTTGCACGCACAAACAAGCAATCCTTTTTCTTTAGTCTCAACCTATGCCTAACGCTAAAATCATTAGAAATTTCAAACAACTAGCTAGAGGTTATGGTTGCTTTGACCATCACTATTGATTTTGAATTCCTAGGGAACAACCTGACGTCATGTTGCTATTGTCTCTGTCTAATGTTTATTGTCTATTGTCATTTATCTTCCCTTTTAATTCTTCTAATTTAACATGGTAGTTCTTCATCTGGCATTATATAACATGTCAATTCATTGGACAGTACCTTAAGCTATATAAGAAGGGATGATTACGATAAGAGGAATTGGTAACAAGTTAATTACAATTAGCAAAATTTTAAGTAAAACTATGGTGCCTTTATGTAACATTTTCAATCAAATATATATTACAATACATGTTTTGTCATTATAAGCATGAGTTGCAATACAAAGTCAAAGACTATTTTTTTTCAACAAGTAAATATAATCATAAAAGAAAGGTGCAGTGCTCGAGGGAGCAAAGGGGCATTTGTATGAAATTGTAAGGGAGCATTATAAAATTACATAGTTAAAGTTGAAGATATTTCCAACTTTTATATGGCTTTTTTATTAATATGTGTTGTCAATCAAATTCAAAGATATATTATATTTATTATCTCTTAATAACCATATATTCAAATTAATTATAACATAACTTAGACAATATTATATGACTTATATTTTTCTTACATTTATTATGAGTCATATTGGGTCAAATTTTATTAAATTGAAATTTTTTTTATTATAGACAAACTAGGGGTTAGGTCTGGCGGAAGGGGCTAGTCCCTCACAACGTGACAAATCTAAGTTTGAATCTCTATTGAGAGAGGTGCCCACATTTAGTGCCAAATTGTGCCTCAAACAGGACTACCTTCGAAAGAGGATACTTGGGAAAAACAAAAAAAATCTTATTACAATATCTATATAAATTATCTTTTAAATATATAATTCTACCAATTCAATTGCTATATAGAAGTTGAATTTTTAAGTATTAATGCAAAATTATTCTTTTCTAATATTTATATTTAGTAATTTTTACATATTATTTATTATTTTTTAATAGTTAACATTTTACAGTACAACAAATTGCGAAAAAAAAAGTGATGGCTAAAAATCGTCTCTACAAGACAAAAGCTGACGTTAATGTCTAATCTAGTGTTGGCTATGTGACAACCATGAGACCATTACTACTAAAGTCAACATTAGTTTTTGTGTTAGACAGTATTGGTCATTGCTTAGTTGAGATGCAATGACCAATGAAAACGACGAAAAACAAAAAAAAAAACTGCCAATGAAGATAATGATTCTCAATGAGGGCTGAGGAACCTAGAAAAATCCACCATCTCAAACCACCACCCCAAAATACCACACTTGCAAATCACCACTCTAAAGCACTACTACCACCTCACATCACCACCACTTGCAAGAGAAAGAAAAGAAAAATATGAAAAGATAAAGGGAAAAGGAGGAGAAAGCTGTAAGCTACAGTCACTTACAACAACCATCGTCACACTAGTGCCATCAACAAGACGCCTTCAACAATCAATAAGAGAAAGAAAAGAAAAAAAAAAAAGGAAAAAGGGGAGAAATCGCACCACCACTTGCAACCACCATTGCCACCACGCACTCGCCAAGCTACTTGTAATCAAAGAAAAGAAAAGGGAAGAGAGGAAGGGGAAGATAAATAGGGGTTCAAAAAGGGAAGGAGTATTGGGGTCAAAAAAAGAATTTTTTTGTCACTAATGTTGGCAGTCACAAAAATTTTAGTGACAAGTTTTTAATAATTACATGTAAATTGTGTTGTCACTAATGTTAATATTTTTTGTAGTGAGTTTTAAGAAAGAAAATTGATTTTAAGTGATGACTTGGTCATCATTTGAAATTTTGGCACTTAGGTTATGCTACAACTCTGTCATTACTTACCTTCAATAAATTACCAACAACGACCTAACTGTTGCTTACCTTTAAAAATTAAAACCCTAACTATTGCTGACCTTTAATAAAATACCAACAATGACCTATCTGTCACTTACCTTCTAAAAATTATTTGTTTAAAAAATATTTTTTAAAAATTACATCAATTTTTTTTTTAAAAAAATATGCTTTAGAGTTGATTTAACTAATAGCTTGGCGGTCACTACATAACCACATGGTTTTCACTATTGATTTGCCATCATTTTAGTGATTTGTTATGGTGTTAATCAAATAGAGTCTCTTAATTACAAATTAATCATTAATATAACTGCTAATTAAATATAATTTAAAATTATTAGTTACTAATTATAAATTGTAATAATGATATCACATTTTGCTAAAATTTCAAATTATCAATTACTTAATACAAGTTCTAACAATACACAATTATCTAAATTGATTTTTGTTATTAAAATATTTAGTACAAAGTTTAATTTCATTATCATTCCCTTTCATGTTTACCGTAGACATATATTTAAATTAATTTAAATCAAATATTGAATTAAAATTTATACTTTAAAATATAGCTAAATTTAAAAGACTCATGCATATTGCATAATTTACTAATATACTTCAATTTCAAATAACTCCTCAATCATATAATTTAATAATTTAACAACTTGGCCACTATAAGAATTGAAAAGTTTGTTTTTAATTGTACATTGTTATTAGATTTTATTTTATTTTTATGTTATAAACTTCTAAATCATTTTCAACTCACATGGTACATTGGTGGCTATTAATGATCATACTTATAAATATTTACCTTTTCATTATTTGATAATCATATTAAAAAAGTCAAATAATTGAATCAAATGGTTTAGTACCTTTTTATTATTAGATTTAGTATATTACTTTATAATTTTGAATTTATCTTATAATACATAAATTAAAGTATATCCTAAAAATTAATGTGATAGATAAGTGGATATTCAAAAAGATTATAATATCCAATCTTTTCACGTGATTTACAATTACAATCGCCCCTTTTGAAGTTCAAATTAATGTTAGATGATTTCATTATTATATTTTAAATGTAATAGATATATAGCAACTAATTCAATACAAATTTAAATAATTACTTACCTTACACATGATATTCAATATATTACTCTCTCAATTCTTATATTACTATATAAATGGAAGGTGTTTTGCAAATACAAACTCTACTTTACCTTCTCCTTTGTCACAATAGAATCCGACAAATTAAAATGGAATATCAATTTCTCCAAGACCTAACACAAATCATAATAATTGGTTTCTCAAAGTTCAGTAGTTCGATATTAACCCTTTGGCAAGTATACCATATCACACAAGTAGCAAGAAGTATGAGTATTGTTCCCTCAGAGTCTTAGCTCAATGCTTAGCAATTTGCAACTTTTCCACTATTTAGATGATTAAATTGAATAATCAAACTATCTCCACACATGTAATTTTTATTTTCAATAATAAAATTATAAAACTAACAATTTCTCTTTTTGTTTTGAAATTTAATAAGACAATATAATAAAAAAAATTAAGTTCTTATGAATTTAAAAACTATTAGGGTTCAATTAGCCTAAATATCTATCTCATGTTCTATAAAGGTATCTATTCAAATTCCAAGTTTAGAGTTGAGAAGAGACCACAAAAATACTCATGATTCAATTTCTCAAACCATAAGCCTAATCTTTATAATTAACCCCTAATTTCTTGGGTGGTTCAATTACAAAAATTGTATTAAGAACAAAATCGTATTTTTTTTTCTCTAATGGAGCTAGAGCTATCAAACGGGCTAGGCCTTTTTTTGGGGGCCCAGCTTGGCCCTAGATGGACCACCGGGCCAATTTAGCCTAAGTTTTATTTTAATACCGATTAAAGTTAGTTTTCTATTGTATTTATTATTTTTTTGTCAAAAATTATTTAAAATATTTAAAATTAAATCATTTCTTTTATGCACTCAAATGGTTCTAAAACTTTTAAAAACATGGTCAAGCAACAGGATATAAAGGAAATCTACAATGAAATTAATAAAGATGTCATAATGCTACGAGTATCCAAACCATGCTGCAGATCATGTTATTGTTGTTGTCCAAACCATATAATATCTATAACAAGCAATCCAGAATTCAATTCATTACCAAAAAAGTGTGAAATACTAAAAGTGAAAACGTAAATGCATGACAGGGTCTTTCTCTCACTAACACTTAATAGATATTACATGTGAGAAACATAATATTATAATTTTTTTAATTTATTTACTACTAGGCTAGCCCATGGCCCATCGAGCTAGCTCGGCCTAGGCCCAATTGGCCTACCAGACTAAACAACCTAGGCCTAATTGGCCCACCTGGCTAAACGAGCTGGGCCAAAATGGCCTAATTCCTTTCGGATTATGCTTTTTAAAGCCTAGCCTAGCCTTTTTTGTGGGCTTGATAGGCCAACCATCGATCCGGACCAATTTTGCCAACTCTAATTAGAGCAAATCTTATTCCTAAAAAGTGTCCCATTAGGTACTTGATTTTAGTTTAAAGTCCAATCAAGATTTTTCAATCATAAATCAAACTCAATTGTTCATTCTAAGGTTGATCAATCCAAAGAAAGCATTATGACCATAAATCAATTACTAACACAAAAAATTTTAAATTTAAACAGAAGCAAAATATAGCATTTACATGGGATTTCAATACCCCAACAACTATGAAACTAGTTAGTCATATTCATCGTACAATCCCTAATAGTATTTTGAATTCTTGATCTTTAGGTATGATAAAAGTATTCTCCCAACTCTCTATCTTCTCTTTAGTTGGCAGAATACACCCCAAGAAATAATCAGTCCTCTTCATATTGAAAAGTCACTTTAAATAGTGAAGGGTCTCATTAACATGTGCTAAGCATCGAGTTATGAGCACTAAGCGAGTCTTAATAATCAATTCGAAGAGTCTCAGGTAGTCTAGGGCTAAGCTCCCACCATGTGCGCCCAATGCGTCCTAAGCATCATCTCTAAATAATGCGCCTAACGCTAGCCTTGCAGGCCCAGCCCTATACTTTAATTTGATTTCCTTTATCAAACTTTTGAATTGGGCTTCCAAATTAGGCTTTCATCTTGGGCTGTCCACATAACTCATGTTAGGCTTCTAAGCCTATGTTGAATCCAATCCTTTGTTTTAATCATGACAAACTCTCTGAACGTAATTCATAAGCTTGTGAGAATTGAAAGGATCTAACAATGTTGTTCAGGTGTTTCAAAAAAGTTCAAATTTATATCTTCAAAGCTTTTTAAGTGATGATCGTATTTTGAAGAAATTAATTGAAGCATCAAACTATACCAACTAAGAACAAGATTCACTATAAAGGAAAAGGTCTTGTTGAACTTTCGAAACGATGCTTCAAAAATGTACCTCAGAAAGGTACATAAGAATCATATGACTTCAGAAATGTGCAGAAAATTGTGACGGTTGTATCTGACATAAAAGTAAAAGATACTGTAACTGTCATAGTAGCAAAAAGCTACTACAACCATGTCTCTAACTACTAGTTTTTTCTACTGATCCAATAAAGAAGATATTCTACTCCTCACATTGCTAAGTAAGCTAATTTTGTCAAAAAGGGAAATATACAAAAATAGCATTCCAATCCTCTATCTAAGGTATTTTGAGCAAAAAAAGAAAGCTTCTATATTTGAAATCTTCTCTGTGTGAGAAAGTGCCCACTCTTACAATTGTAATCCAGTGTTGTATAGATATATAGGAGTGTGAAAAGGTGACCCAACTATAAAAAAATCCTCTTTGTTGGGAGTTAGCTTAGGACTGTGTTCTGTGCAGTAAAGTCATGGAAGAAACTTGTTGTATTTGTGAAGTGTATTCCTTCAGACCAGTTTAAGGTGCTGAAGAAGAATGGTGCAGTGTGCTACTACTGTGTTTAGATGTATTTTGTTAAGGGTGAAGCAAGGTTGTTCCTCAAGAACTAGAGTGATTCTGTGGTAGAGAAAAACCTGAGAAAGGTTGACAGTATTTTGTTTGTAAGCTCATTGCTGATTTGTTAGTGAAAAATCCCACAGAGTTGTGGGGACTGGACTAGTAAAGAATGAACCAGGATAAAACACATGCAATGTTTTCTAATTTTTTTAATTATATTTTTTGTTTTATGAATATAAAAATATATCACACCAACAAAATTCATGTAGTTTACCATTTATTTTTCACATTGACCCTCTAAAAAATAATTTTCCAAACAAAGTTTATACTCAATTTTTCTTATAAAAATTACTTAAATTTAATGCCAACATTTAATTGTATCTATATATTATGTATAATTTCAACAAATATTTTACAATTATTTATTTTATAATTTAACGTACTATTTTTTTACAATATTTCTAATGTATCCAAATCATATCATGTACAAATATTAATTTACAAATAATTTGTTCAATTAATATAATTTTGACAAATATATATATTTTTTGCATATAATTTCAACAAATATTTTACAATATTTTTTTATAATTTAGTGGAATATTTTTTAAAAATATTTTTAGTATCTCCAAATTATTTCATATACATTTATTTATATACTCGCACAATGCATATGTCAATATCTAGTTTATAGTTGGTACCCCAAGAAATTATTAGGTAGTCTAAAATCACCATATGTTCATGGTCCCAACCAATTTTTATGTGACACGTACTCAAATTTTTAATTTAAAAAAGAATTAATAATATTCAACTATGTGCTATATAAAGATTAATAAGAATTATGATGGTCCACGACCACCTAATAGTTTCTCTCGGCACACAATGCGATGAGGTTATTAGAGATTTTGTAGATTACTGAATCGGATTTGGGGGGCCAATCTATGTTAATTAACAGTCAGTAAATCGTCATATTGTACCTATAAATTATACCCAAGGGCAGACCTACACTTAAATAAGGGTGCATTGCACCCCTCAATTTAATAAAACTATAAATAAATATGTTAAATTTTTATATTTTGCCCTCCCTATTTTAATATATTTGAACCCACTACTAAGGGTAGACCTATAATTAAATAAGAGTATGCAAATATACTCCCTTAATTTGATAAAATTACAAATAAATATGTTAATTTTATATATTTTACCACCCTTATTTTATATATTTGAACCCACTATATTGATAAAATTTTATGATTTTAACATTTATGTCTTTATGATTATATATATGATAATTATCATTATTATTTTTTATTTTTTTAAATAAATTGTCTCCACTGACTCGTGGTCTTGGATCCACCACTGATTATTCCCATTAATCTAAAGCTAAGAAAGTTATGACTTTATATCCGTTTGCATTCCCACCACAATGCCACCAATTAACAGCTAAAAATATCACTATCGACTGATCACAAAACAAAACTAATTTTAAGTCACCAACCTGCAATGTAGCGTTGCCGCTTGAAATTAATAATTATAATGACTTCTCACAGAGTTGACGGTGCATGGTCTACGTTCTCCAAATAAATTAACACAATAGCTTTACAATTCAAGTTTTTTAACTTTGATCCTATTAATTCCTTCTTCATTCTCCTCCTCCTTTTCATTCCATAACTTCTATGCATATTGCATGATCTCTATAGTAAATCATGCTTGATTTGTTGTAAGTGTCTCTTCTGGTGACAATATGGCTCTAGTGAACATAACCTCAAACTCTACCGCGTCCTTAAACACGAGCCAATGGATTTGGGAACACACTACTAAGTTTCAACGTTATTTAAAAAGAGTATTCTACGGCGAAAACCCTTTAAACTACACGCTATCAGTGGTCACTCTGCAGGCCTCCTTAGTCTGTTTGTGGACCACATGGGTGCAATTCTTTCTTGTCCCATTGGGGAGAGTAGCTTTGTTCCACAAGTGCTGGTAATATAATATTTTGAGTAAATTACACTCACACCTTTTGAGATTTTTTTAAATTACACATAATTTTTCTGTTTTTTTAGCATTTACATTAACTTCTTTTATAGGAATACATGATGTAATGTTTTTCAGACAATTAAGGAAGTTAGTGTAATATATAAGAAGTGTTAGTGTGATGTTTTTCAAATAATCAGAAGGTTAGTGTAGAAATAAAAAAAAGAGAAGTATCGTGTGTAATTTAAAAAAAAAACTTAGAGGAGTTAGTGTAATTTACTTTAATATTTTTGTTATATATATATATATCTTTCCATTATGTTTTTTTATATGCAAAATGGTTAATTTGCTTTGCGGAAGAGAAGAATTAAATGAGTGCAATGGCATTAATTAATGAGTAACTGCATGATTTTCCTTCTTTTTTTTTTCTAATAGCCAATTTGAATGTGAATATGTCTTGCAGATAATAGATGATCAAACATACACTCAAATGGTTGACAGCAGCTGCCACACCCATAGTGAAATTCTTGTGTGACCCATCTAGGAGTTCCTTGTCCTTAAACAAGAGGAGGACCATTGAGCATGCCTCTACCAACGTTGTACTTCCCTTGCTGGCATGCATACACTTTGAAGAAAACAACCCACCCATCATCAATGTTCTAGAAATGTCCAACTCCACAATTGAGAGTCCCATTTGCCTTTATGTCCTACACCTCATTCAGCTAATAGGCAGATCAGCCCCAGTTTTAATAGACCATCAACCCAAATAATAAGTCCAATTCATTGCAATCTAGCCATTCACAACACATAATAAACGCCTTCAAATCATATGAGCAGCAGAACACGGGCAGCAACGTGATGGTGAAACTCTTCACATCCGTCTCCCCTTACGAGACAATGCACGATGAGATATGCATGCAAGCTGCAAAGAATAGAGTATGCATGTTGATTATGCCTTTTCATAGGCAATGGAGATCAAATGAGATTTCGGAATCAGCACACCCCATTAGAGCATTGAACCGTCATTTACTCAGAACCACACCCTGCTCTGTTGGGATCCTAGTTGAACGTGGCAACTTGATCAAGAACAACCCTTTAACAAATGTGTCATTCTACAGTGTTGGAATTGTGTTTATAGAAGGGCCAGATGACCGTGAAGCATTAACATATGCAATGCGCATGGCTAATCACCCAAATGTAAGGGTCACGGTAATTCGATTAATGGAGCCTCACAAGAAAAGTATAAATTTTGTCGACAGAGACCCTGATGTTGACTTGATTCACAAGTTTAAGGTTGACTACATCCATATCAAACGCCACGATTACAGAGAGGAAGTTGTGAGAGACAGTGTGGAAATGATCAGTGTCATAAGGTCACTCGAAGGTTGCTATGATTTGATTTTGGTGGGTAGACGCCACGACAATGAGTCTTCATGACTGTTTAATGGGTTGATAGAGTGGAATGAGCATCCGGAACTTGGTTCTGTAGGAGACATGTTAGTGTCTTCGGATTATACTTTTGATGGGTCTGTGTTGGTGGTGCAGCAACAGAATAGGGTAGGGGGTGGTTATCATGATTTGCATTTGGACAATTCCTTCAATACCAATCAAGAATCCTTAACCATTTTGGAAGTGCCCCGTGATACAAAGGTGTGGCCATTAGTTTAACCATTGTACAGATCATGAACATAGTTTTAGATTCCGTTCGTGGAGTACGTACATTATTTGCAATTATTTTGTTAATACTTTGTAGGTAAACATTGGTCAATATTGGATTTGTAAATATAGACATGTAATTTAAGGTATATGTGTTCATAAAGTAATTAAGACGAAGGCAACATAATCCCTTGTTATTGAATTTGTCTGGGTGTTGGATAGCCTAACTAAAGACACAATCTACCTTTTAAGTTGCACTTGCATAATACCACCTGCAAGCAAACGAAAAAGATGAGATGATTACAGTGATTGAAATGAGGATGGTGGAACATAAAATAGCCAGTGGAGAATTACTTAAAAATACCTTGAATTGGCATATATAATGATGCTCGACAAAGTTGTACAAATCAATTATAACGACAACTATATATAATGCTCGTGGTACGTACGGGTCTTTGCCTTCCTCCTCTTTTTGGATACTTTCTTTAATGTTTCAACTAGTATGAGTGGCCATATTAAGGAGAAAATGGATTCTCTGCATTCATGTATTCACACATTCATGAATCGGAACCATTGAATGAATATCGACAATTTATATTTCAAATACATATTTTTAGATTTATTGAAATAAATTATAAGTAGTCCGATCTTTATTTAATGATTGCGATTAGCTGAATGTGGGAATTCCCTGACTGCCAGGAATCCCAATCAGTATTAAGGATGGAGGTTTTTTTATTTTTAATTTTCAGTAAATATACGGAGAGGTGGATAACACATAATTAGATTTTCTTTATCAGTATTTACTGTCCATTCCAGACCATTCGTATTTTTATTTGGGAGGAACGGATAGAAAGACTAATAACTAACAAGGGTAGGAAATTTGTTCATGTTTGCCCCTTGATAAAGAGTGATTAAGAAGTGAGCGGGAATCGGTGTGTGATTGCTTTAGGAGGGAAGTGTGAGTAGTGTACGGTGGAAAAAATTTTGATTTTTTCTTATCAAGAAAGTGTTTCAGAGTTTTTTTTAACAAAATAATTATTTTAAAATTCTGTTACAAAATAAAAAATTATTATTTCTCTAAGATAATCTAAATCAACCAAAAACTAAATTATTTGATAATCAATAAAAAAATGCAACTTACTTTCATGCTATATATACAAGAGTGAGTAATTATTTAGTGATGAAAATTTTGAATAATTTGCTTAAGATTTTAGCTTCAAACCTTATTAGTGTCTCATTATACACAAAATCAAACGGGTATAAGTGAGTTAGATTTTCGAGTTTTCAAAATGCTTACATTTTATAATAATTAGTTAAATTCAAGAGTCTCGATTTTGTTGCGCAAAGCAAATACAATAAACTTTTATTTTAATTTTTCTGTCTCCTCTCGTGTTTCATCACTTCATGATAACAAACACATCCTAAAATGTGACATTCAACAATATAAGTGTGGATAGATTGTTGCCCGGCTGTAATACTAATACCAAGACGAAGCTCTGTTTTGTGCCTTATATCAACCAAACATATATACAAGACATGAGAGTGAATCTATACAAATTCACTTGAATCCATTTAATTAAATATACATAATTCAAATACTAAAATGTCACAAAAAAGCTTGTTAAATTAAAAAAAAAAAAAAAAACTACAGTTAATTTGTCAAAATGAAAATAATATTCTTTCCAAGATTATGGTTCTACAACAACGTAAAAAACAGGGTTTTATTACCTCTCCTAAAAGCAATTTTTCTCCAATCAGCCACATTAATTACAGTGGATGGATAAAAGTTCAATAGAAGTGCTTTGCCAGCCTCAAAAAGTGATTTTACTCCTCTGGGAAACAAACTAGGATTGTATTCTTCTTCACCAATTCTCATCAAACTGTAACATATAGATGGTGGAGTCTAAACCAATTAGGTGTATATATAATGAAACTACAATCTCCAATGATGGGATGTGTGTGCATGTTTTGAGAGAATCAGGCTAGTTTTCTTCCGGGATTTGGAGACTGAACCCCGGGAACTTTGCTTCTTGATCTGCTTTGTCCTAACCAACTGTAGCACAAGGCTCAATGCTACTTACTCCAGTCCTTGGGATCTCCCTCTATCATTTCTTTTTGCTATATGTTATGCATTATTATCAATTTGATTGAATTTTTTAATTACTTAATCATTTCACTCATCTGTATGTTTAGAATCCGTTTTTGTGTTACCACCCGCGTAATCACACGTTTAGGAGCTAATGCAATTTTTAACTCTAAATATGTTTGACTAGTTTGTCTTATTCAATTCCGACAAATTTTTAAAATGGAATTGAGAGATCGTCTATTCTTAACGTTACCGATCATAAACGAAACTCATCACTGATTAATTTTTAAATAAAATCTCTTTAATTATATTTATAAAATTGTTTTAGCTAGCTAAACAAACTGGGAAATTGTAAAATGAATTATTTTTACTGTCATACGTATTGCAATTTAACTCAATCATACTCTTTGATTAAAAGCAAGTTAATGCTAAGTTCAAGAGTTTACTTATGTCCTTCCTTTTAACCAAACCGATGAAATTTTACCTTGAAAGAAGGACATCCAATCAATCCTGTATTCGCACGTATGTTGTTTAAAGTTAAACCATTTGATTTAAAGAAAAGAAAACTAACAACAATTAGTGAACCTCTGTTTATTGTTCACTAAAACAGATGTGCATCGATCTGTGAAATATGATGATCTAGGGCGTGAAACCAAGGTAGGTATATGGTCCAATCGAACTAGTATAATAATATATGGATGAGTTGGAGTGTGAGAAAGGGATGTGCAAAGTATTGTCTATTATTGGTATGGGAGAGAAGAGAGGGAATCCACGTGAACAACTGAGTAATTTAATAAGAAATAAGTCAAGGAAGATATGCCAGCTTTCTTGCTTGTGTAGCGTGGTGATGTCGCCAATATTTCTACCAAGTCCCACCTTTTTCTCCTCTCTATTGTTTCTACCATCTATCTTTTTCTTGTCCACCGTGCTTTTCCCAAAAAAATAATAATAATTAAATGTCATTTAATTACTTGTTTTACAAAATCTCTTGTAGTGAGTAGTCATTCATCAATCAGGAGTTTCCAGCTATTTGAATGCCCCCCTCTCTCTTTTCATTTTCGTTCATGTTTATTTCCTTGGCGGCCACAAATTGTTCAACACTTGTAAATTTTGGACTATGAGTAATATCTTGTAGCTATATACACGGATTTATGTCACAGAAATTTTCGTAACAGATTGCACATTTGCTATATGGTATTATTTTATATAGTACATATTAATATGAATTTTGAAATATAATAACATGTAAATATTTAACTAAAAAAATTATCTTAATATTAAATTCTTAATTTTTTTTAATATTGGCCAGCTAAAGTCCACTAACCGAGCTTGAATTGACTCGTAAATGTTAACGATGGAATGAAAGCTTAAACGCACAATCATCAACCTTAATTGGGATACAATCTGTACTTTGGCTCCTGGTTTCCTACGAAAACGCGTTCATTATTATGTGCTTAATTAAGTTTTACTTTGACTTCTTAGCGTGAACAAAAATACTTGTACATTTTTCTAATTATTTTGGACTTCGTTTGTTCCGGTAACAACTGTTCATCACCTAAAAGTAGAACTTATATCGCTTTAATCTAGACCAACTACAAATTAATTAGTAATTGAAATAATAATGTCAACCTAAGCCTTTTATTCCTTTTTATTAAATAGATTCCTTGAGTGGGCATAAGTGCCTAGCGTGCATGTTCTAATTAAATATCCAGATTGAAACTCGGCTTAATCATTGGAATATGGATCTAACTCTGGATGCCACCATTAATGTTTACTGTTTATGGTGCATTTATTGACTAATTAACCAAAAGCAAAACAAAACTCTTAAATTTTCATTTGGAAGAACCCGAATTCTTCAAATCATCACTCTTGAATACAAAATATTATTATATGGATCTGAATCACCATTTTCTGTAAATATTTATATGACACGTACTTCAGTTTTATTAATTTTTTCATAAATTAAAAAAATTGATTACGTATCACATAAAAATTGATTAGAACTATGGCCACATGATGGTTCCAAATCATGTAATATTTTTTTCTTAAATACATGATGGTCTCCGAACCATGTAATATTTTTTTCTTAAATACATTAGCTTGAATTTCAAATTTTGTGATATATATATGAATAAATGAAATATCCTTTCCTCTCTGTAATCTATAAGAAAGAGAAAGAAAACTAATGAATTCTTCATCCCTCGCTCGATTATTTTCCTTTCCTTTCTTTTTTGATTTGTGTTAAGCAAGCATATTATAAATTTGATTAATTCAACCCCAAAATCAAAAACGAAAAATCATATATGCACAAATTTAAACACTCACATACATTTAGTAAAAGGAAAAGAATAGAAAAAAGGAGAAAAAGGTCATGTTATATTTTAACAATTTCAAGTATTGAACCATCTTCGGTTCCCAGTCCCCTCCGGCAGCCAGATTCCGGCACCGGCCGCCTGAAAAAAAAAAACTAGTCTTCCGAGATACTCTCCAATCGAGGCCGCCACAATCCGCCGCGACCGTTCCGGCGATCCCGCCGCGAGCATTTCTTCTCCTTAGAAACTACAGAGCGTCCATTATGGCATTGCTGTGATGATGACAAATCATTGTTGCACTTCACGTTCTTCTTGGAGGACACTTTCTCGGTAAGGTCATTACTATTATTATTATTATTATTATTACCACCAGTGCTTCCACTCACGTGGGTCGCGCGCCTTTTCTTCTCCGGCAACGACGACGCCGGGATCAAGAAGTATATGCTGCCCCTCTTGAGCTCGGTCTCCGGCGAGAGGATCAGAATCCGGCGAACCCCGCCTTGGGAGCTTGGTTTGCTTAAGACATGGTTTGGATTCGCCTTGAGAACTTCCCCTGCGGTGATTGGACCCGTGATTTCTTCTACGTACCCGTTCAAATGGACTATGCGGATCAAGTCTAGAGCTCCACACGGAAGAACGCAAGCCAAACAACACCTTAAGCTGTTACCCATTATTGTATGGAGACTCAGAAACCTCCCTTTGTAGTTTCAAACTTTGAATCTTAATTGGGGAGTTCTATGAGGAAAGTTTGGAGGGTGAGGTGTCTATTTATATAGCAAATGACCATAGGTGCGATCATAATAATTGTTAAACGACCATAGGTACGATCATAAATAAATTAAAAAAAAATCAAAATAATGCAAACGAGGATTTAATAATAATTGTGAAACTTGTGGATTTAAATTGACGAAACCACCCAGCACGAAGAGTGGTTTCCAATTTTTTGTTGGACAAAACATAGGTACAGTTTAGGTGTTTTTGGTGTTATTTTCTAATTAAAATTAAAATTTTACCTTAACAATCTGTATGTATTAAAGATTAATACAGATTATTAAAATAAAACTTTAATTTTGATGAAAAAACAATACCAAAAGTTTTCAAAGAATTGCACCTATGTTTTTTCCTTTTTTTGTTTTGGCTTTCTCGCAGTCACGTTCACACGTTATAAGTGGTGGGGTAGTTCCTTCCTTCTATTATCTTTCATCGCTTCTCTAGCCGCCTAGTGTTGGTGCCTCGGTGTTGCTTTGAGAAATATGTACTGTGTACGGCTATGTAGTGAACTAAAGTAGAAATGTTTCTTTAGATAAACTTTTAAGAAGTATTTATATATATAAAAAAAAAAGATAAGATAAATTAAATATCTTTAATAAGTTAAAATTAACTTATAAACTTCAATTTTTATAGAAATTCTCTTATCTAATTAATCTAAAAACTAAATTGTATAAATTAATTTTAGTTTATAAAATAAATTTGAATTTTGTATTTTATTTTCTAATCATATAAATATTTATTCGGAAGTAAGGCCTAGACCTTATCAAGTTGGTTATGTATTCTTGTTCCTTTTTCTCTTTTTTGCTTCACCTTTCTACCTGAAAAAATAGCTTTGTTGTGGAAAATTTAAATACGTGCGTTTAATGTGCGGTTTACCCTAACTCGGCAGATACACGCAGTCAAAAGCTTATCCACAAAAGGGAAGAAACAACCAGGAAAATACACTTGAATTGACATTACAATTAGCCAAACAATAATGATACTTGCACAATAATTTTCCATACCGTTCTGGTATTATTTCCTTTTAGGACGGAAAAAAAAAAACTCAACAATAGCACGTTTAACATATTCTCGCTCTATCTTTTGTTTTTCAATGTAGAAAAAAAAAATAGTCTACTACAGAAGAATAGACAACAAATCTGTCTCCGTTGCCATATCCTTTACTTGATAAAAATTAATTAATTAGCATAGACACGATAGTTAGTTTAAACTCATAGTTTTATATTTAATTAATTTTTAGGAGATAAAGGCTATATTAACATATGTAAGTCGTCGTCTTCTTCTTCAAAAAAAAAAAAATACAATGTAACTCTTGTTGGGGAAAAGACTCACCCAAACCCACACGCGCAGTATAAAAAGAAAAGTTAGAAACAAAGAGAGGTTCAAGATGAATTTTATTGATCACCCGATACAACTCGACCACTATTTATATTGATACAGATCACATGTGTATGGTCAACTATTCACAAATGTACTAACTGTCTAACTGTCACACCAACTGAATTAATACTATCCATGACACTCTCCCTTTAATTCAGATGGGCTAGAGACACTCCTAGCAACTCCCTTTATTGATTGAATTTTTCAACTTTCAAAGCCTTAGTCAGGATATCTACAATCTGTTCTTCAGTCTTGTAATAAACTAGTTTCCTTATTCACCTGATCTCTAAGGATATCTACACTAACCTTCACTCGTTAGTCTCTAAAAAAGCACAATTTGCTTCAAATGTACAAGACTCTAGACTTTATGTTCTTTTACACTCAAAGAGTTGATACACAGCACAACATGGAGCTTACACACTCGTTAAGATGATACAACTAAGTAGAAACTAAACTAGAGTGATTAACTTAGAAAGGAATCTCTTCAAAAGATAACTTTCTTATTTATAAAATAATGATTTTGCAAATTTTATGTATAAATGTGTTACACTTCCTTTCTTTTTTGAATTTCTACCTCAAGTAGCCTTCATATAGAGGTCCAATCTTCAAACTAGTTGTTTATAGCCATTAGAAGGTCAGTCAAACTTGTTTAGAAGCTACTTGAGCTGTCATTTTCATTTTAGCAACCTTTTGACTGAAGCTTTGACTATTTATGCCTTTGAATCCTTCTTATTAGGGTTTAAATCCTTCCTTTTGAAAATCATTTCTTCTTGAATATAATTCAAGATTAGTAGCCTAAGGAGTTTTGGGATTTTCTTCAAATAAATATGTGACTATTTCTAATATCTGTTAGGATTTCTACTTCTACAAGAATTGATTTTCTGCAAAATACTTGTATTATGCTTCTAGACATTAGCAATGTATTCTAGTTAGACTTCCTTGATTGCTTTTGCCTTATTTGCATCAGTACAAGCCATGTTTGTTGACAATGTCCGTTTGGAATAGTTATGAACACAGTTTTGAGCACTTTTCTTTTGATACAAATTCTATTATACTTCTAGAGTAGCTCTTGACATTGCTGCTCTTTGATCTTCTATTGCTCATATTCCATTTTTTGATATTGCTTCTGATCACATATAGCTTATAAAGTTGTTTCACTTTATTCTTTTGAAAGCATGTATGAAGTCTTTATGCTTGTGGAGGTTTTCTTTCAAATGTTCTATTTTTTGAAGTAGCAAGTTTTACTTTCTATTATGCACACTTTGCATACATTGAAATGATGTTTCTTGAGATTGATTAATGTTCTAAGTTATGTGTTCTTTTGAATTATGACTTGTATTGTTCTTTAAACACATACACATACATAAGAAAAAAAACTATATTAATTAGAAAAGCATTATCTATAATAAGTTAGGTGTAAATCCTCATAATAATGCATTTGTTTACTCTATATGATCAAAGTTTCATGGTTTTGCAACAAAAGTTTGTGCACACACACATAAAAAACTATATTAATTAGAAAATCATTATCTATAAGTTAGGTGTAAAACTTCATAATAATGTATTTATTTATTCTATATGATCAAAGTGTCATGGTTTTGTAGCAAAAGTTTGTGCTAACATTAATATAAGTAACTTTCATAAGTTTTCATTAAAGTAGATTCAAAATGATATTTGTTTTAAGATCGATGGGCCATCCAAGGTTCAATAAAGCAACATCTCAAATTCTCTCTTAAAGATTAGATAAACCTTGAAACTAAGAAGAACTAAGGACATCAATCCTAAACTTGATCAAGGTACATCTCGATCATGTACTAGCAAGAGAAGATCAAAAGAACCTACTCCTTGAAAGATGTCTTATTAAAACTAAGAAAACAATCATCCTTTGGAAGATTGTCTTTATTCCATCACACTCCTCTAATGACCATACCCCTAGCCATTTCCTAAACATAAATCACAAAGGAATGTGCAATTATATGTTGGAATTTATAATCTTTACTTATAATTCTTTATTCTTTATGAGAAAGCAAAAAAAAAAAAACAATAGGTACGCATCCTAGGACAATTTACCAAAATCCCCAAGATCTACAACATGTCTAATTATTAAGGATTAAAATAAATACCTAGATCCATGGTCGATTCCTAATCTAAGCATTCTTCACAGAATCTTTGCAGATATTAATCACGAACATGAACAAAGAGAGTTGGTAGCTTTATGGTTCTTCCTCAACTGAATCTCTTAAGTTCTCGATAGGACCTTAGCCTTTCTTCAGATAGGAAAGAAAGGAGTATGGACTTTTTAGTGATTCGATATATTGGGAACCATAGTCTTCTTATAGTGTGTTAACCTAAAAGAGTTCTTATTATTCCCTAATGGGCCAACACTGAAATCTGCTCATTTAAGCCCATATCATCTTATTTAGTAGTCTAATGGGCTCACTTAATTTAGTCACATAAAATAAAGCCCACTAATAATAAATAACTAATATAATTGTCTTGTAATATTAACCCATATTGATTATTGAAATATAAGATTTCTACAATCTCCACTTGAGCTACATGTTATAATAATTATATCACAATTCTTTAGGCACACGTTCATATGTTATCTATCTTTAGATTTCCACTTTAACAATCTGGTCCATCTTATGTATCAATAATGGAATCACCGTGGCTTTTGTCATTGCTGTAAAATGTGACTAGCCCCAATGGCCACCACATCAACACACTTAATGACATAGATCAATATGGATGAGGAAATTACATGCAATGTGATCTTAATCATGCCTATTTCCAATTAGTCCAACTTTAGTATTTAGTGAGATCAATCCAAAGTCCTTAAATGCAAAATAATTTTGCACACAACAAGATACAAATAAGTTGATTAATAAACTCATAATCTTTATTTCTGCAGAAAAATTGAAATAACACAAAGTTTGTATCAAATAAACATAGAACATAAAGAAAGACTCCTACTAAACTAAGGCAACTTTAGTGACAACACCTATATGAGCAACATGCTCGTGAAAGACCTTAAGTGTCAAGTCTTTAGTTAGTGGATCGTCTACTGTAGACTCGGTTCCCATATGTTCTATTGAAATATGTTTTTTTTAACTCTTTCCTTAACTACAAGATACTTGATGTTGATAAATTTTGATTTCGTAGAACTCCTATTATTGTTGGAGTATAGCATTGCTGATTTATTGTCACAATAAATCTTAAGTGGCCTCTTAATGGTGTCAATCACACGCAGGTTTGTGAGAAAATTTCGTAGCCATAACCCATGGTTTGATGCCTCATAGCCAGCCACAAACTATGTTGCCATGGTCGAAGAAGCTACAAGAATCTGTTTGGCAGATTTTCAGGAAATAGCTCATTCAGCCAACATGTAGATGCAGCTTGATGCGGAGCGTCTGCTATCAGAGCATCCCGTAAAATCGAAGTCAGAATACCTAATGATATCTAAATTGTCAGACTTCTGATAAGTAAGCATATAATCTTTTGTTCTCTTCAAATAGTGCATCACACGCTTCACTGCTTTTCAATGTTATATACCAGGATTACTTATATATCTCCCCAGGACTCCCATTATAAATGCTATGTCAGGATGAGTGCAAACTTAAGCATACATAAGACTTTCCACAGCAGAAGCATAAGTAATTTTTTGCATCTCTCCCCTTTCAAGATTAGTAATAGGGCACTATTTAAGACTAAACTTGTCTCCTTTAGCAATAGGTGTATCTCCTAGTTTACTATCTTGCATGCCAAATCTATCCAAAGCTATATCAATATAGCTCTTTTGTGATAACCCAAGAATACCTTGAGAACGATCTCTAAGTATTTCGATTCCTAAGACAAAAGAAATGTCCCCAAGATCCTCATCTCAAATTTTTTCATGAAAAATTTCTTGGTTTCGTACATCAAGCCTATATCATTGCTAGCTAGCAAGATGTCATCAACATATAATACTAGAAAGACAATTTTACTCCCGCTAAACTTTTGGTATACGCAATTATCAACTTGATGAAATTTGTAATATCATTGACGAGAAGCTTGTTTAAGGCCATAGATCGATTTCTTTAGTTTGCACACTATGGACTTTGGATCACTTGAAACAAAGTTTTCTGGTTGCACCATATAGATTGTTTCATCAATGTTGCCATTTAGAAACGCTATTTTTACATCCATCTGATGTAGCTATAAATCAAAATGAGCTACAAGTGTCATTATAGTCTTAAGAGAGTCTTTTGAAGAAACCAGAGATAAAGTCTCTTTCTAATCAATGCCTTCCTTTTGAGTAAAGCCTTTGGCGACAAGACAAGCTTTATATCTCTCAACATTACCCTTTGAATCCCTTTTGGTTTTAAATATCCATTTACAACCATTGCGTTTTGCACCTTCAGGCAATTTGACAAGATCCCAAATGTCATTGTCAACCATCGATTTCATGTCGTCATTCAATGCTTCAATCCACTTTTGAGAGTTAGAACTTTGCATAGCTTGACTAAAGTTGATTGGATCTTCCTCAATCAAGCCAATGCCATCCTCCTGTTCTTAAAGAAATATAACATAATCATCTGAAATTGCATTTCTCCTTTCCTAATGGATCTCCTTAGTGGCACTTCTTGAGGTTGTTGAGTTTGAACTATAGGTGGTGCTTGGGAAGGAATCTCAGTGTTGTCTGGTCCTTGAGTGATGTTATGAATAACATCATCATTAATTACTGGATCTATTTCTTGAACAATGATAGGTGCAAAGACTTGTTCATTGTCAATAATAGGTTCTTCTTCAATGACAACACTCCTTATGTTTCCTTCCCCTTCAAACTTAACTTCCTCAAGGAATCTTGCATTCCCTATCTCAAAGTAATGATCTTATAGTGAGATTGTAAAACTTATACCTGCGAAAGCGTTTAGCATAACCAATAAAGTAGCAATTACCGTCCTTGAGTCTAGCTTACCTTCATGCGACCTATAAGGCCTTGCTTTAGCTGGACATCCTCAAGTGCGCATGTGTTGGGCTTTTTCCTAGTCCATAGCTCATAAGGGGTTTTAGCAACTACTTTACTTGGTACCCTGTTAAGGATATAAACTACGGTCTTTAATGCCTCTCACCAAAGCGACTCTGGTAGAAAAGAGTGACTAATCATACTCCTTACCATATCCTTAAGAGTCCGATTTCGTCATTTGCAACTCCATTCATGCTGGGTTTGCCCCGCATAATGTATTGCAAAACAATCCACGTTCATTGAGGAAAAGTGTGAAGCGCCTTGGACGTTGTTCACCTGATCCATCATATCTACCATAGTATTCACCACCATAGTCAGATTTGACAAGCTTAATTTTCTTTCCTAGTTGAAGCTTAACTTCAGCTTTGAAAGACTTGAAAACATCTAGAGACTAAGACTTCTCATGAATTAAATAAAGGTAATCATACCTCGAGTAATTGTCTATAAACGTAATAAAGTACCTTTGTCCATTCCATGAATCCATAGGAAAAGTACTACAAATATCTGTATGTATTAGTTTTAAGACATCCTTTGCTCTTTTGGCGCCCAAATTCCTTTTGTTTGTTTGTTTACCCTTAATACACTCAACATAGACTTGAAAGTCTAACAAATTTAAGGGTTCAAAAATTTCCTTCGACATAAGCCTCTAAATTATCTGTTTAGAGATGCAGCCTAAGCGCTTATGCCATAAGGTGGCGAAATTCTCATTTAATTTACATGTTGTACCACGCAAATCTATTTGCAATATCTCGTTATAAGAATGCTCAATATCAAGCATATAAAGATTATCAATTAAAGACCCGTAACCAACAACATTTGAATCATAAGAGAGACTAACTTTATTGTTTCCAATTGAACAAGAATAACCGAATTTGTCCAAAATAGAAATAGAAATTAAATTCCGTCTAATAGACGGTGCAACATATGTCTCAACCAAATCCAAATAAAAACTAATCTTTAAAAGCAATCTAAAAGTTACTATAGCTTCAACTGCAACTTTATTTTCATCACCCACATAGATGAATCTTTTGGCATCACTTGGTGGACGGCTCCACAAGCAACCCTGCATAGACATACTTATGTGAGTAGTAGCACCAGAATCTACCCACCAAGTGTCCTTGCGTACAAAAACTAAATTAATTTCGAAACAAATAAAAGTGAGAAGCTTACCCTTCTTTGCATGCCAAGTAGTAGTACTTAGAATAGTCCTTCTTCATGTGTCCTAACTTCTTACAGAAGAAGCAAGCAAAATCCTCATCTTGCTTATTCAACTTCTTCTTTTAAGCACTTTCCTCAGTTTCCTTATGTTTCTTCCTCTTCTTATTCTAAAGGTTGCAGCCAAATGAACAATTTCAGTCCTATCCCTCTGCAGTCTCTCTTCCTCCTGACACACAGTGAGATATAAGCTCATTATAGGACCATTTGTCGTTCTGAGTGTTATAACTCACCTTGAATTGCCCAAAGTGTGCTGGAAGTGAGATCAAAACCAAGTGCATAAGCAAATCCTAAGAAAGCCTAACTTTAATGCCTTGAGTTTCGATGCGAGATTAGACATCTCCATAATGTACTCCCTTATGTTCCCTTTACCTTTATACCTCATAGAGATGAGTTTAGCCAAATGATCACTCGTCTTGGCCTTTTCATTCTTGGCAAATAATTGCTCTATTGCCTCCAGGAACATCTTGGCATTCTCGCTCTCAACAATTGAGCCTCGAAATGCCTCTAGAATGGAGCTTTTGATGATCATGAGGTATATTCAGTTGGATCGATCTCGCCTCTCAATTTTTACCACATTAGAGTTCTCCGGAGTGGAAGTGGGTGGTTCCGTCCTCAGTATCAGGTCCAAGTCCATACAACCGAGAACAGTTTCTACGACCTCTTTCCATGACTTGAAGTTTGTCCCATTCAACATTAGGATTCCATTGATTTGAGTAGTAAAGTTAGGAGCAGCAGTGGCAAAAACTAAAGAGAGAACAATAAACATATAATAACATTAATGAGCATGTCAAAAAATAATTAATAAGACATGCACAACCAATCTTTATGGCAAATTTAAAGACTCAAACAAGATACCTAACGCAACATTAATCCCCAATCTTTGGATTGAAAGAACTAATTGCAAGCGGTATTTTCGACGCAATGATCAAACATTGGTGATAAGTCTTGTCAAGCAATGGTTGTCTTTGAACACTCCATTGTTCACATGGAAAATCAATTTTTATAATCACCACACGTTTACCATCGCAGGCATGTAATTATCCGGCCAAACTATGTCTTCCTTTGGGCCAAGCACAATTCGCTAATTCTACACAACATTTATGTAAATTTAATCAAATTAATCTATACAACAGAGGTTACTTTGGCAACATGTTTTAATTACTCTAACCAAAATTATCAGACAATTTAAAAAAAAATGGGAAGGGTCCAATTTGCTCAAATCACACATAAGTGTTGACGTCAATTTCTCATTTAATTCTATATTTTCTAAATACATCAACAATATACTAGTGAATTGGACAATTCAAAAAAAAAAGGCACAATAAATCATATATATATATATATATATATATATATATATATATATATACCAAATCAAAATCAATATCAAGATTTCAAAAGATATATATACATGTAATCAAAAGGTAAATAATTAATTTTAAATCAATATATGTTAATATATCGAATTAATGATTTTAAATATATTCTAGATCGAAATCAATATCCATATAATATAAGAAAATCAATATGAAATCGATTTATGTATATTACTTAAATTGCAACTCATTGATGCCATTCCCTTTATTACCAAACATTACTATAGGACTATTCTTTAAAAAAGAAAGCAAAGGAATGCAGTCAATTTCTTTAAAATATTCAAAGAAACCTTTTGAATGCCATTGCCTGGATCCACCCAAAAAAAAAATGACGTGAAGCCATCTACGGAAAATTCAAATGCCAATTGTTCCCAGTATGAATTTGATAGTACATATCACGTAACAGGTGTTAAAGGCATAATTCTCAATGAATCAAAAGCATGACTATGAAACCTTCCAACTACGAAAAACGCGTCATGGTCTGGATCCATTCACAGTACTTATTTCCTAATTAATCCAAACAATGATGAAACTGCTCAGATGCCCCTTGTTGGATTTTTTAATTCTTATCTATAACTTTATTCTTTATTGTAGAAGCCCAAAACATCGCTAGGTATGGATTCCTAGAACAAGTTTAACAAAACCCCCAGGATCTACAACATGCGATATTACGGATTCGAAATAAATACCTCGATTCATAGCAGTTCTAATCTACGTGTTCTTCATAGAGTCTTTGCTTGCAATTATCACGAAACAGACACAAAGCGAGAAAGAGAGCTAGTGGCTTTATGACTTCCTAACTTATTTCTTGAGCTCTCGATACATACTCGCCTCTCTTCATATGACAAGAAAGAGGTGGTTTTTTAGTGAATTTCGATATATTGAGACTATAGCTTTCTTCTAATTGTTAACCTAAAGGGTTCTCATTATCTCCTAATGGGCCAAAACTGATATGTTCTCATTTAAGTCCCATACCATCTTATTTAGTAGTCTAATGGGCTTATTTAATTTGACCACATAAAGTAAAGCTCACTAATAATAAATAACTAATATAATTGTCTTGTAATATTAGCCCATATTAATTATTGGAATATCAATATTATATAGCAGTGAATCAGCCTTCACGCTAATCCTTAGCCTACATGTAAATGTTTACTAGAATCGAATAGTCATCTGATCCAACCTTATAGGGTTAATCTTCCACCCCTGATAAAACTCTTTGACCTTACTCAATAAGCCTTTGCCTAATCATTACTAACTTAAGGGTCCATGTAGGTGACTCCAGTATTTGTCGTAAGGATCCGTTTGGTTGGATGGAAAAAAAACAACAGAGGAGAAAAGGTTTAAAAATTGAATTTAAAAAAAAAGGAAAAGAAAAGAGAAATTTAAATTTAAATTTTTAAAAATAAACTTTTTTCTCCTTTTTCTTCCACCTTTTCTCAAAGCCAAATATAAAAACATATCATTATTTATGTTTTTTTTGTTTTCTTTTTCTCAACCAACGTACCATAAGAAAAAGACCAATTCATATAACCTGAAGTATTAATTTATTCTACTAAGGACACTGTAAATTGTTTTATGTTGTGACAACATATACGCATTTAAATAAAAGTATAAACACAAAAAATATACTAATAATAAAAGCAGAAAAAACAAAAACACCAGTCCCCATAAAGCTGCGGCCTTGATCAATCAAGTATCAATCATGCATGTAGATCCAGAAGCAACCATGGGAAATAGCGTGCAGGTTATGAATTTAAATATTGGCATTGGATCAAGCAACTCATAAAAGACAAAGGAATAAAGGGCGGGGGAAAACCAAAAGAGATAATCCTTTTGCAATACGGACAAAACTATAAAACATGAACAATATGAAAACGCGGGTTGCAGTCTTGCAGGTGAACTTAGCAAATAGAGTAAATTAAAGTGGTATATCTTGAAATTTTTTGAAATTGTATAAAATCTTTTATTTTTTTAACGTCTATAACAATTTTTCTAATTTATAGAAATATATAGTGCAGTAGTTTTCAAATAATTAAGGTAGATTAATGTAATATATAATGAAATGTCAATGTAATATTTTTTAAACAATTAAGAAGGTTAGTATTAAAGTAACAAAAAGAGAGATATTAAAAACAATTTGACAAAATCTAAAAAAATATCAGTATAATTTACTTCTAACAAATATATATGTCGATTCCTGGTAGATAAGTAGGCTTATTATCGTTGATACTGAGTAATTTATTTTTATATTAAATAAAAAATTTACTTAAAGTCTTAATTTATTTTGATTTAAATAAATAAACATTTTATTCTTAATTTTCTTATTTTAAATTTATTCTTTTAAATTAATTATGTACATTTTTAAATTTGAATATTTTATATTTATAAATTAAATTATTTTATAAATTAGATTTAAACTGATTATATTTTTTAAAATAATTTTAAACTTATATTTTTAAATTTCATCCAAATTTGAAATGTTTATATTAGACACCAAATGCATATTAATTAATTATAAAAGTTTATATGAATATTATGGCTTCTGTGGAAGGGATGACTCACCGCCAATATTGCCACCTGATTCTGGCTCATTAATGTTCACCTTGTACAAGCAAATTCACGTGTGGCGGTAGGTAGTTAAGGATTGAATCGAGAATTGGAAAGTACCGTTATCTTTAAGTATATATTATGTACGTTGGTGTCCTATACTCAAAAATGGCTTATTAAGTATTTGACCTAAATTCATGGATAAGAGATGTGATCACATTCACAGTTTATGAAAAGCAATCTATTAAGCGTCTCCAACTCCAAGTTACTTAGCATCTAATGAAACCCTCAAGGTCTGCTTGGGAGAGTGAAAATGGGTAGGAAATAAGAAAAAGATTATGAAAATGGGTACGTAGAAAATAATTTGAGTTGTTTGGTAGAGTGGAAATAGAGAGGTGAAAAATTAAAAAGTGGTGAGTCCCACCAAAATATATTTCTGTGCAAAACATGCGAAAAACAGCAAAAAAATACAATCGAAGTGTTGATAGTCAACTATTTAATTTTAATAGTTAATTATTCAACATTGTGTACTAAATGTTGAATCTAATAGTCAACTATCAAATTGTGATAGTCGACTATTATATTTTCTTAATCAATTATTTAATTTAAATTTTAATTTAATTTTATTTTACTTTTTTTATTTTTCTCTTTTTATTTCTCACTTATTTCTTTTAAACCAAACACTTCTATTTCTCATTTATTTATATTTACCTATTTATTTCTTCTCTATTTTCACATATTTCTTTCTTTCCTCCCAAACACACCCTCGAATAACATGGATCGATGACAAATAAAGGAACGATAAAATGAACAATATAGACATAGTTAAAAGGTATAATAGGTATTTATTTTCTAAAATAAATTATAAAGCGTTTAACGCGTTTTAAAAATATTTAAATGAGTAAAAACTCTATTTTTAATTTTAATATGCACCTTAGAGGTACAAGTTAACTAAACACACGTATCTCGAGGGAGTACTCTTACCTAAGAATTAATTGATCGATATAAGCAGGGTGTACAAAATTTATGTCTCAACCTTAGAAAATTGCTTTGAAAGCTTTTAAGGATCTGTTTTGCATATTTACATGTAGGACACAACATTGGATTGTACAATATTCATTCTAGTATTCAGTTTTAGCCTTATGCAATATATGCAAAAATCAATCTTATACATGGAGAATATTTATAATATGTAATACAATAATGTAACATAAATAATCACTAATAAGTTTTTTTCATTCTCTTTCTGTGTATCTAAATAAATAAGTATTGGTAATATTAAAAGAATATAAAAACGGTGTTAATTTTTTTTTTAGATTAGAATAAGTCACGAATTTCGAACATTAAACATTTGCTTCAACTTTGAATTCTTTTTTTAATTTTAATATAATTGATTATAATAGTATTAATATTAAAATATGAATTTTCAAAAAAAAAGGGAAAAAAATTTAATTTGTATTCAACAAAATAATATTGTAAAAGTAAATTTTAAAAAAATAATTTTATTTAAATAATAAAGTTAAATTATTTTTAAAATATAAATGTATGCGTTTTTTTTAAATTAATAAATATTACACTTAAAATTTTGCTAAATGAAAATTCAGATAAAAATAGTATTTTGGCAATCAATTCTAGCTCTCGCAAAAGATTTTGAGACGGTAAAATTTTATCTGAATTAACAATTTTACTGTAAAACGCAATTTAGATTTTGGAGTGCAAAATAAACAGGCAGTAAGGTGCATATGAGAATGAAATTTTTGTAGTTGGTATAAATTGAAAAGTAATTTCGTAAATAGTGTAAATCAACAACACTAGTGTCAATATTGTTTTAGAAATCGACAATAACAATGTCAATTCATTAAAAAATATATTTTTTTTAAAAATATAGTTTATTTTCAATCCAAATGTGGAGTCGATATGGGCATTGTTTACTTTCATTTTTTTTTCTTTCAAAAAACAAAGTAGACAATGACATTGTCTACTTTACTTTTTATTTTTATTTTTAAGTATTAGAAGTAGACAATGGTATTGTCTACTTTTTTATATGTATTTTTTCAAAAATGAAAGTAGACAATGCCATTGTCTACTTCCTTTTATATATATATTTTTTAGAATGTGAAAGTAGACAATGACATTGTATTCAGCAAGTATAATTAAAAAATTGTTGTGGCATTTTTTTAGAATGTGTTGTGTGTGTGTATTAATTAGTTCTTTTATAATCACTACCATTATAATTAAAAAAAATAGTAATATAAAAATATCTATCGGGCCTTAACTCTTCAACTACATAGTCATATGGACTAGAGATGTGCCATTGCTTTATTGCATTAATGGTTGCTTCTTTCGATTCAAATTTCATACCTGCTACAAGATTATTATTTATGTTAAGATTACTACCTCCTCCTCTAACTCCATAACCGTATGCAAATTAAGAATCATGCATTTCTTCATAATTAATATTAGACAAATAAAATAATGGACTTGCTTGACTTGAACTAACACACCTTCACTTCTTTCAATACATTCATTTTGTATCTCATTCTTACTAAAATCACTCACAATATCTCTAATGTGAGTACAATCTTCAATATTATCTGATGCCATCTAAGAAAAGAAATTACTTTAAACATGTATAATCATCTAAGTTTAATGCAACAAATAATTTAAATTAATAAAATAAAAATATTATACCTCAAAGATTGATAATAGGTTGATGCTTTGCTTGATGAACTAGCAAAACATAATAGATTCAAAGGTTACACAAACATGGTATAAATAGAATAGGAAGCGCGAGTATTTTAAAGGATTGTCTACTTTCTTTTTTCTGTAAAAAAAATTAAAAAAACAAAATAAACAATGTCATTGTCTACTTTGTTTTTTGACAAAAAAAAAATGAAAGTAGACAATATCTACGTTGACTTCTATGTCCGATTGAAAAAAATATTTTAATAAATAGATAAGGCAATTGTCAACTTCTCTGATTTTTTTTAAAATATATGTATTTTAATAAATCAACATTATTATTGTCGATTTCTAAAACAATATCAACATCTTTATTATCGATTTACACAATCTACAAAAACTACTTTTTTTTTTTAAAGTAATTTCTGCCGTTGGTACAAAATTACTTTTTAATTTATACCAATTGCAGAAATTGTATTCTCATATATGTAAGAAAGCCGCTCGCTTCAATTGAATAAATTAACTCTCATTTAATTGTCGATACCGTCCTTCATCTTTCTCATACACGTATTTAGTTAGTTAAAACGTGGACCAACCTAAAATAATGAACTCATCATCTCCCAGGTCCCAAGCTATAATTGGATAAGAGAATGGGGACCACCATGATTGACATCTTCAAATTATTTCAAATAATTTTCATTCGTGGTAGATGTTTGTATTCAAATTTATTTTTCCCATTAGAGCAGTTAAATGGATCAGAAAGTTTTGGATGGAAACGTACAAGTTGGACGGTCCTCCAATTCAATCTAGTATTTTATTTCAAATGGATCAGATTTTTCGTGTTTTTTTTTTTCATTTTTGCAAAAATATACTACTAAAATAAATATTTCTTTAAAAATAAAAAATCAAACTACAAGAATTTTGTAAATTTTTCCTCACTAATTCCTCGCTGAATTTAGCAAAATATTAGCGAGGCAATTCCTCGCTGCAATTAAAGGTCATCAATTTATTGCAAAAAGGTTCCGACATATTTTAAAATTTTCGAACAAAAAAGATCGCCATTTCATCGCTAATCCACAACTGAATTCTGAAGGACGAGAGATGTCTACGTCTATAATTTTAGAAAAGTAATTTTCTTTGATTCACCTTAAATTAATTAACTTAGCCCTAAAAAAATTAATTTCATTTCAAATATTGAACTGTTATATGTGCAGCTGATTATGTTATATCTATTATTTAATACACACAATATTTTGTTCGTAGGGCCAAGAAACTTTTGAAGTAACTTGAATTAACTTTTAATATTAAATCGAAGATTAAATTGGTAAGAGTAGTTATAGGTTAACGCGTAATTAATTAGTTTAATTGGTCGAATTGATTTTTCAACCGGATTTTGAGTGTGTTTAACATAATATTTAAGTTAGCTAATGGTTTATTTGATTAACTACTAGCTAGCTTCTTAGACTAAATAAAAGTATTTGGTAAATTAGCTTATCTTATTAGTTTATAGTTTATAAGTTATAGGTTTCTTTCTTCAGCTAATCAAGAACTCTCAATCAATCTCTAACATGTATCATTTCTTTGAAATTGTATTAAAGATCATTTATAATGTTAAAAAAAAGATGAAAGATAAATGTTGCAATATGATGTAAATACCCTAAATTTTTATAATGGGTGCATTTGCATTACATAATTATATACACAACAACTCCCAAGATGACATGATGCTTAGCATGCTTGAGCAACATCCAAGTAACCAATGATGAACTCTCCAATATTATTGATAATGATACAAGTAGGGAAAAAATAAAGGAGAGATATATTGAGATGAAAGAGATTTGCAATAATATATTACTAATTTATTGTGGGATGCTAGATGTGAGGTTTATTTTGTTTATTAGTTTAGGATAATAGAATAATATGTAATTAACTAGACACTTATTATTATTATTATTATGCTATTTTGGTTATTTTTTAACATTTTAGGTTACTATTACACTAATATTTGTTAATAACATTAGCTACATTGGTAATTTATTCTAAATAAAAATATTTTAATATTATTATACTATTATACTATTTCTTCATTTAATCTTAAACTGTACTCTATTAGGCTTGGCCCTTAGAGGAAAATGACTCTAATATAATTCTCAAATTATTCATAAAAACATATCTTTTCGATTGATTTTGAAAATTATCCATAAACTATTATGATTTGATTTAAGGAAAATAGCTATTGATATTATTATTTAAGCATATTTAATAATTAGGTTATGTTGTGTGGTGAACACAAGAATGCGTCTTCGGTGAGCTCCCACGGTGGTTGCTGGCGTCTCTGGTGGTGGCACCTGCAAGGACTTCGATACTTAAGTCAGTATGGGTCTGAGTATGAGTGAATATGAGAGAGAGCGTATGTACCTGGTGGGTGTAGAGTCCTTTATATAATGCGCTTTTGGAGGGAAATTCAATTAGAGCTAGGTGCCACGTGGCAGCGTGCGTTTGGGTACTTAACTACACACATTCCTTGCCGTTAAGTGTTTCCCATGCTGTGCTGGGATAGAGGTAGATTAGATCCGGGATAGTAAGGGGTTATGAGCCGGGGTACCCAGTTCTATGTTAGCTAGGATAGAGGACATGGGAGCCGACTTAGATTATGGGTTCGAGTAACCTCCAAAATAGTTGCCCCCTAACCGGTGATGCTTAAAGAAGCATCGTCGGCTTAAGAGTCTAAGTCGGCCCCGTACCAGTTGCCCCTAAGCCGATGATGCTTAGAACAGGCATCATCGACTTAAGAGCTTGAAAGAGGGTTTAGGGAGGTGTTGCCTCCAAGTCGGTAAGGCTTTGCACTAGGAAAGGGTTGGCGATTTGGAGTTGAAAGTTCAAGTCTTTTCATTTTTCAGACAGTTGCACTATATCTTTTGGATGGCCAAGGCACATTAAATGCATAATGATTTGATATTTTAAACTTTGTAGCACTTCAAATTCCAAGAGATTTGGCGGTTGTCTTTTGAAAACATGGACTTGGGCCTGGCCCTGATATGGGCCCGTAATATAAAAAGATTTTTTCCTAACTATTTTAGTACGCTTGCGCCCATTCTCCTATTAAGATTTTTCTCCATTTTTTGAAAGTTCTTCTACTTTCTACGTCTTTTTCCTTCGACGAACATTGCAATGCTTGTTGTTTGTCTCAACGCTTCCTTCGACACCGGTCACTTCATATATTAAGGTAATATGGTCGTTCTCGTCTTCGCCTTAATTGGTTCCCTTGTGTTATGGTTTTTTTTGTACTGTATTGTGTTATTTTGGTCAAAGATGGACCCACGTAGACGCAATGTTTCGTCTTCCGCTCGGGGCGGTCGTGGAAGCCACCCAAGGGGTTTCACCACTAATTGGCTCTTTCAGTCTGCGGCAGTGCCTTCATCCCATTACACTGGTCGTCACAGCCCAAAGGGTGTCTCTAGTGGTGTTGGTTATTCAGCTGGTCTTGCAGCTACACGGGGGGGAGGGGTAGCGGTCCGGGGTGGGTTGAGTAGACGAGGGTCCGCTAGGAGAATTGATGAGCGCCCCATAACAGCCGACCTAAAACAACCTTTACCGCTTGAAATCATATTCTGTTCTGAGGTCTTGGAGAAGTGTCAGAGCCACTTAAAGGCCATAGGGATGCCATACAGCCCGGACGAGGTATTAGAGTATGCCAAGGTTTGGGTGCAGTACCCAGACTTGATGAGGATTCCTTCCGGGTCGGCCAATGGGTTAAGAGGTCGGCGCAGCCAAGTATCGAGGTTAGATCGCAGTTGAAACACCAACCCACCCATTTTGACCCTTTTTTCGGTGTTTTTGACAGGGAGATGGGAAAAACTATTAGAAATGTGGAAACCACTCCAGAGGCTTACCACAACGTGGCGATTCTAGGCATTAACTGGGTAAATAAGGAGGTGGTCAAGACACGGTCATGTTTCAACCAAGCGGCATTAGATGCCTTGTCCGGTCGTCTTGAGCTGAGCCGCGGTTCTACCGAGATGACTTTTGACGTGGTGGCTTCCAAGGATGACGGTCGTATATGCTCGCAAGGTAGAAAAGATAACATGGGGGCTCCATTGAACAAAGCCAAGGCTGCGGTGGTTGGGTATTTGTACCCTGACTTCTTGTAGGTATACTTGACATTTTTTGAGCATCTTGGTGTTAGGTTTCCTTTTACGGACTTCCAAGTATCGGTCTTGAATTTTCTCAATGTCGCTCCCTCACAACTGCATCCAAATAGCCAGGCATTCCTTATAACGTTTGAGAGTCTGTGTGGCCGAGAAGGGGTGGTGTGCAGCCAGAGCTTATTTTTGTATTATTTTTCCCCCATCCGACAAACATACAACAATAAGTTCTCTTCTGTTTCATTCCGGAGCGTCCGAGGTCGAGCCCTTCTCAAGCCCTTTCAGGACTCCTACAAAGACTATAAGGACAAGTTTTTCTTTTTGTGTCCTCACGCGGAAAGTTAGGAGGCATTTTTTATGGTTCGTGGTGCAAGCGAGAATGTTACTAAGCCCTGATTCCCTCTGTACTGGTCGTATGACCATTACTGCTTGGATCCAGCGAAGTTCTTAGTTTGGAATGATGATTTGACCCCGGAGGAGGCTCGGGCGCAGGACCATTTTTCCGCCATGATAAAAAATTTGCAGGATCGAATACCCTGGTAATGGTTAATTGGCATCACTCCTGTGCTGAGTACTGCCAAAACTTTGGTGTGTTTACGTGCGTTTTTTACATGTTTATTTCTGATTGTCTTGATATTTTGTGTGTAACCTAACCCGGTTCATGTTCTCTTGCAGACACAATGGTGAAGTCAAAGATGGTCTACTTTGCCTTGGCCTTCCAGCAAGATAAGGGGGCCAAAGCAAAAGAGTCGAGGAGGGCCAAGGGGAAGGTGAAGATAGTCAAGAAGACACAGGAGCTTCCTCCCTTGGTTCTCGCGACGGCCAAGGGGATAGTTATCCGAGAAGTGGGGGGCCAGGATGCACCAGGACCTGTGAGGTCGACTGCAGCTGAGGTAACAACTTCCATGGCCAGCGCATCTAACGGGGTTGCTTTTGCCGATGTTGATCTTGCCGTCGTCTCTTCGGACGTCGTTTCCAGGAAGAAGGTAGTGACTAGCGAGGTGCAAGAGAAGGCTCCACCCTCTAAGAGGCGTTGGGATGATCAGCCTTCTTCATCAACAGTGGAGTTGATAGACGAACAAATCTTGACGAGGGAGGTGGCCGTGTTTGAAGACAAAATTGGCTGTGAGGTGCGCAACATGCGAGGTGAACTGGGCGCCCTATAGGACGGTCTTAAGGGGTTTGGCACTCTCTTTAGCCATATGTTTCACGGTTATACTCAATATGTGCTGATGAGGGAGGCTTTGAGTAGCAAAAACCCTTTGGACGACTTGGTGGAGAAAGATGCGGTTATATCCCGGCTGAATGAAGCTGAGGAGGGCGCACGCATAGCCAAGGAGGAATCCAGCAAAAGAATCACCGAGCTGAAGGAGGAAGTGCGATCTTTGAAGAGAGAGCTGGTGGGAGAGAAAGCTGAAAGGCAACGAGCATCCAAAGCTGAGTAGGATCTTCAAATGAAGCTGTCTGCTGCAAATACTAAATATGTTGATTTATCTACTTAGCTCCAAGCTTCTGGAAGTAAAGTTAAAGATTTACAAGCTTTGGGGCGAGAGTTAGAATCCGGCAAGGCGGCTTCTCAAGTGGAGACCGGATTAATGCGCCAACGTTGGATCGAGTCCGTCCAGCTCTCCTTTGAGAACACTATGTAGCAAGTGCACTTCCTTCTTCAGAGGACTATGGATCTTGCGTGCGCCCGGCTTGATTGTGAGGTTATCGACGGCGTTTGGCATGCTAATGTTAATGGTGAAATGATGCCAGGCGGATCCAACTGTCCCAGCAGCTGATTCCGATTCTAAAAATGATGCCGGGGAAGATGAAGCTAGTGGAGAGAATCAAGGTGTCGGGGTCGATCTCGAGCCTCAAACAAATAAGCAAGATGCTGCAAGGGAACTTGCAGATAGTTTCATATCGACCCGTAAGTGACGCCAACTATCCTGCCTTCCACCAAGGTGGTGATCCTAAGCAATGATCCTGAGCTCGGGAACGCCGAGGTTTCTGAAAAGGCTGCCGACGTTAGAAATTGAAGGGCCGAGATGCCGGTTTACTTTGTATTTTTTGTTTAAGTTTTCTTCAGACCATGTACATATGTTAATACGTTGAATATAATGAATGAGTTTCATGTTTGGCTTCAATGTCTCCTCCGTTGATATAACTTAGCATATATCTTTTTCCTTACGTATACATAGATTGCTTTTCCTGTATTTGCAAGCACTCTTGCATTTATTTATTGCTTGTTCGCAGCTCTCATTAGACCACTTATGTTCAATGTGTTTATTTCTGCGCTTTCGTTGACTGCTTGTGACTATCAGCTTTTGTTCTTCGCGCTTTTATTAACCGAGTATGTTAGTTTATTCTTTTCTGCCTTTATTTTACTTTTATACTTGAAATGAATTTCACATATGTATTCGTTATATATACCTCTTTATGTTGGCCGTAGCAACCTCCTACCACGGCTGGAACGGATCCACGTATGCGGGGTAAGCATGGCTTGTCTCAATTTAGCGATCTTATCTTCCTACTACGGAGGTTGTTCGTAATGGCTTTGTCTTTTTTAGTGATCTTCCTACCTCGGCTGGAGTGAATCCACGTACACGGGGTAGTTCGCATGGCTTTGTCTTTATTTAGCGATCTTCCTACCCTAGCTGGAGCGAATCCACGTACACGGGGTAGTTCGCAATGGCTTTGTCTTCATTTTAGAAATCTTCCTACCCTGACTAGAGCTAATCCACATACACGGGGTAGTTCGCATGGCCTGGTCCTCAATTTTAGCGATCTTCCTACCCCGGCTGGAACGAATCCACGTACACGGGGTAGTTCACATGGCTTTGTCTTCACTTTAGCGATCTTCTTACCCCGGCTGGAGCGAATTCACCTACACAGGTAGTTCTCATGGCTTTTGTTCTTTGTGTCAGTTCACCCCTATACTCAGCTTTGTATGGCAGGCAAACTCTCATTTTATTAATCTCGTGGGACAAAAAATATTACAAAAGCCACAAGTTATAGTATGCGACTCTATCTACCTGTACTACAAACTTAAAATAGCTAGGGAATCAAAATTAGCATTACCTATCATGCCTTAACTGTAGTACCGTCTGAGGTTGCCTGCATTTCACGTCTGCAGGATAATTATTCTGGGAAGCGTCTCTAAGGTGTAAGCACTTGTTCTCGTCTTTGAGGTAACCCGGTATGGGCCTTCCTATTTCTCAGCGAGCTTTCTTTGCCTTGCATTTCTTCCCCCTATGTCCGCGCGTCTCAAAACCAAATCGCCAGGCTCGAAAGAGCGATGCACCACCTTCTTGTTGTATCTCACCGCGACCTATCTTTTCAAAGCAGCTTCTCTTATAGTGGCCACTTCCCTTCTTTCTTCCACTATGTCCAACTCTGAACGCAGCAGTCCGTCATTATCTTCTAGCCTCAAGTTAGCCACTCTCCATGTCAGCTCTCCGATATCTACTGGGATCATTGCCTCCACGCCGTAAGTAAGGTGGAAAGGAGACTCTCCTGTGGAAGAGTGGGGGGTTGTGCGGTATGCCCATAAGACATGTGGTAGTTGCTCAACCCAACACCCATTTGCTTCATCTAAACCTCGTCTGAGCCCTCTAAGGATAACTCTGTTTGCTGCCTCGGCCTGCCCATTTGTTTGAGGGTGTTCAACCGATGTGAAATGCTGCTTAATCTTCAAACCCGGCCAAGAACTCCTGGAAGGTCCTGTTTGTAAATTGCATGTCGTTATCAGACACAAGGACATCGGGTATTCCAAACCTGCGAATAATCTGTCGGAATACAAAGTTCTCAACATTCCTCGCTGTGATAGTGGCTAGCTAGTGCTTCTGCCTCGATCCATTTGGTGAAATAGTCGATCGCTACCACCAAGTATTAAACCTGGCCGGGTGCTTTGGGGAGGGGCCGAGTATATCAATACCCCACCACATGAAAGGCCATGGGGAAGTAATCGTGCTCAAATCTTCCAGGGGAGCCAGATGGATGTCGGAGCATTTTTGGCATCTATCACCTTAGTGAATTCCATGGTGTCGCTTAACCGCACGGCTAGTCTCTATCTCTGGCAAGTACAGTGTTGTTGCAGCATCCCTCATATCCCGATCACGTAAGGGGTTTTCACAGGTATTTTTTTATTGATTAATAAACCCACCAACTTATCTATCAGTAACATTTTTATATATATTTTAATGTGATTTATTTTTTTAGTTACATAGATCAAGAATTCGGATAACGAAATGAATGGAAAAGTTCTCACCAAACTGATATTAGTACGTAACCACTACTAATTTATTAACTAAATATAATTCTGCTAAGTTACATGTAACTACAAACACCGTCGTTGATAATTATTAATTACGATATAAATTTAACTAAGGATCAACTAACTACAATATAGGTTTACTAAAGTTTGCCTTAGATGTTGATGCCTATAACATGAACACACGTGTTGACAAACAGAAAGAAAGTGAGAAGCACACAGCTTGGAATTATGCTAATTGCAAGATGTGTGATTGTGGTAATTGAGTGATGGGGTCCTTTGCAAATTGATTTTTGTGATACTTGATCATGGAAATTTGGTAAAGTCACGTGCATGGCGGCTTTCCAAAAGTCACGTGGAACTTTAAGTACCCTACTGGTGTTATGTGATGTCGGAGAATCCTATCAGATCCTAGTTATACAGACAACAACTCGGACTCTAGTATCGTCAGCTTCTGGAAAAGCTCGTAGAACATAACATCGGCGAAGCTATCGATGTCCACCAGTAGCCTATGGACCTCCTTGTTCAACATCAAAGCATTCACTACTAAAGAATTGTCATGGTTGGGCATAACGTCGGCATAATTCGACTCATCAAAGGTCAAGGGTGGGAGCCTCTTCTTCACGGGGTTATCACTAGTACGAACCCTAGAAGAAGTTGTCATTACCTCTCTAGCATGTCTTTTCCTTGCGTTGTTCGACAGACCTCCACTTGAGAATTCGCTTGCAATGATATATATGATCTCGTGGCTCCATGCTAGAGAATGGGCAGGAGATCGTGTGGGCAGCCGAGAAGATGGCCTTATAGGAGACTGGCGACATATAGCATGTACCTCAACATCGTCTTGCGATGGCCGAGGTGGTGAGTGGTTTCTCGCAAGACTATGTCAGTGTGGTGACCTATCTCGCCGGGTTTGGGAGCGCCCCCTCCTTGGGCTCCTGGATCTCTCTCTCCTAGGTGGTGAAGGGCGTCGTCCTCTATCACTACGACCCCCGTTCTGCTTAACAAAGCGGTCTAGTCTCACACGTCTGATCAGTGTTTTGATCACATCTTTTAGCTGAAAGCATTCGTCGGTATCATGCCCAGTCGCCCTATTATATTGGCAGTATCTGGATTAATCCCCCCTTCTTTGTTTTTTATTGGCCTCAGAGGCTTTATTCCTTCCTTTACGAACTCCACGTTGAATACCTTGTTCAAAATTCTTCATCTAGAGGTGTTCAACGGTGTATATTCTTAAAACCTCGGGCCTCTTTTATATAGACCCCGGTCCTCATGATGTGGCGGTTTGTTGGCCTTTGCCTGCGGATTCCTCTTTTGCGGTTCAATCTCGGCCGTCTTCATTTTACCGACCTCTAGCACATTTTCATAATTGATATACTTCTCGGCCTTTTTCAAAAACTCCTCCATGGACGCCGGAGATGTTTTAGCGATCAACATGAAAAAAGGCGAGCTTAACCTCACCTCGTCCTTGGCCAGCATTAAAACCACTCTGGGTTGTAGATTATCCGTAGCTCATGCCCCTTGGTTGAATCTACCAATATATTCCCTCAACTACTCATTCGCGCCCTGGCGGATTCTTCTCAGATCGGCTTTAGTCTTCGGCCTGGCCTTGCTAGTCGCGAAGGCGGTTTGGAACTTCTCCCTCAACGTTGTCCACGAGTCAATGGACCTCGGTTCCAGAGATTGGAACCACTTTAGCGCTACTCCTTTCAACAAGAGCGGGAAACGCTTTGCACTTCAACGAAGTCGACACTCCTTTGTAAGACATCGTTGACTCAAACACTGAGAGGTGATCGCTAGGATCAGAAGATCCATCATACAACTCAAGGGAAGGCAGCTGCTGTAGCTGCCTTGGGACCTGCAAATTCAAGATCCTTAGGGAAAAAGGAAGGTTGAATGGAACCAACTTATCCTCCTCGTCCACCTTCTTGGCCATGTGCGCATCATGCATCTCCAGCACAAGTTTCAGACTAGATGCAACAGATCTCCCAGTGCGGTCATAGGTGTTCTATGTAACCTTCTTGCTGTCTCTCTCCGCTCAAAGTTCAGCAATGATCTTCTCCTCCTCCTTCAAAGCATCTTTCTGCTGCTGCAACAGTGTAGCGAGGTCTGCCATATTAATTGACGGTGCCGGAACATCGTGCGGGTGGGGAGCTGCCTCAGGAGTGGCGAAAGCAGCTTCGCCATCGTTAGGCGATAGTGGTGGAAGCTTCGGTGGTGAAGGTGCCACAATGGACTTACGATTCCTTGTACTTACCATCACGATCTTCAGAGGATGAAGAAAACGAAATGAAGAGAGGGGAATCTAAAAGCGATTCCCATAGATGACACCAATGTTGTGTGGTGAACACAAGAATGCATCCCTGGTGAGCTCCCACGGAGGTTGCTGGCGTCTCTGGTAGTGACACTTGCAAGGACTTTGATGCTTAAGTCAGTATGGGTCTGAGTATGAGTGAATATGAGAGAGAGCGTGTGTACCTGGTAGGTGTAGAGTCCTTTATATAATGCGCTTTTGGAGGAAAATTCAGTTAGAGCTAGGTACCACGTGGCAGCGTGCGTTTGGGTACCTAACTACACACGTTCCTTGCTGTTAAGTATTTCCCATGTTGTGCCGGGATAGAAGTAGATCAGATCCGGGATAGCAGGGGTTTATGAGCCAGGGTACCTAGCTCTGTGTTAGCCGGGATAGAGGACGTGGGAGCTGACTTAGATTATGGGTTCAAGTAACCTCCATAACAGGTTATAAATAATTTTATATGTTTTTTAATTTTAATATAACAAATGAATTTTTAGACAATTCAAATGAAATGAATTATCTTAAAACCGCTGTTTAGTTAATACATCTAAATATATAAATTAGTTCACATAATTAATTATTCAAATAATTTTTCCCATCTAATTCAAACACTCATTTAAAAAATATTAAAAACTAATAGAGGTATAAGTGTGTCAATTTTTTGCCCCCCTTTTGCCTTTGGGGCTGTTACCTTGAATTAGAGACAAAATTCGTACATTGTTGATAGATACGATGTGAACTATTGTAACATGACCATTTATTTGGCGCGTAAAGATAAGACAAGTCAAGACAGGTACAAATTCGCATTCCCAAGCTAAATTATTTAGATGAAGTTCAGTCACTATACGACAAATTTAGGATTTGTACTAGACTTTTATTACGCGTGACTTCTGCCCGGTTTAAGACTAGATTATGTCATGGGTTCATAAAAAATACATCTATTCTCATATTATAAATTTAAAATTTTATTTTCAAATATAAAAATAATTTTTATTATACTTCCTTTTCTTTTTATGATATATTTTTAATACATTTTTTATGATATATAATTTTATTATTATTTAACAGTTTTTATATTTTTAAAAAACATTCAAATTATTAACAATTGTTTTTAAGTTTTTCAACTAAATTATATTTTGCTTCTTTGAAATATTAGCGTCAATTATTTTTTAAGTTTAAATGAATTTTTACTCCCTATAAAATTATATTTTTTTCATCTTGATCCTCTAAAAATTTTCTTTCTGTTCGTGTTTCTATTATTTTTTTTTATTTCAATCTTTAATGTGAGAAAAATTTTGTATTAAGTGATGTGATGACGTGATAAATAAAGGTGGAAAAACAAACTTGATATTGCCTCAATAACATAAACTAAAATGAATTTTATTTACCATACAAATAGTTTATATAAAAAAAATTATAATTTTATAAGAATTGAAAGAATGAGATAAAAGGGTTGGGTGCCACATAATTTATGGACTAAAATCATACAAAAAAAATAAATAAATTAATAAGAACACAATCAGATGGAAAATTTATAGAAAACAAAAAACAAAGAAATGCATATTTTATAGCGACTAAAAATATCTCAGTCTTATTTTTATTATATATATATATATATATATATATATATATATATATATATATATATATATATATATATATATATATATATATATATATATATATATATAAAAGGCATATCTAGTGAGAATGTCATTTTTATATGAGAGTGAGAAGAGTAAATCTAGGCCATATAACCATACATGAAAGGTCAGGATTTAATGTCATGTGACTACTTAAAAAGTTATGTGACTTTTTAAAAATCTCAGATGATTTGTGTGTTTTAATCTTGACCATTCATGGTAAAATCTAATAGTCCAACTTTATTCCTCTCACTCTCACATAAAAAAAACCCTCTCACTTGATACGTTCCCTATATATATATATATATATATCAATTTTAATTATTAATGATCTCAAAATAATTTTATTTAATTTTAATTTACTGTATTTTTTTCATAACTTGAAGTTATTTATATCAAATATGTATATTTTTATGGTTTTAAATATTTTAAATTAACTTAAATAAAAATATTTCTATAATACACGAATTACTTACCTTTTTTTTTAAATAGGCAGAATTACTTACCGGTTAATATTTGAAAATCCATTTCACTTTCAAAATATCTTCTAATCCTTCTCTCTCTGTTTGCTACTACATAATGCTATTATGAAGATACAGTTTTTATTAACAAAATTGACATCAAAATATTATTATTACAAGAGCATCACATTATTTTACCTTAATAGACCTAAAACTATTATTTATGAGTAAGCTAAACATAAAAAATAAAGAGTTTATCTTCCGTACATTGTTAGTGCAAGATTTTTATACATCAACTAATCAAAAATCATTTTATATACAACTTTTAAAATGATAATTATAAAAATCAATAAATTTATCTTGGATGATGATTTGTAATTGAATTATGGTGTAAAAAACTTTTATATAATGAATGCATTTTAATTAAACTCAAAAACAAGTTTTAAAAACAGTTTTACAAAGTTCAAATCTTTATTAAATAGAGTCAAATATAAAACATTCATAATTAAATTCAGTAGCATTATCCAAACTATAGCAAATTCTTCGACACTTAAAAGTTTATATATTAATTGAAAACAATCGAAAAAATAGTTAATTAAATTGAGACTTAAGATTTTATTTGATTTGCCAAAAATATTTTTTTTATTAATAGTTAAAAAATATTACGGTTTTTTTTTATCTTCAAAGATTTATACAAGAAATTAAATAATGAGACTAAAATGTTATTTTAATTATTCTCTGTTCAAATATTTAAAAATAAAAAAATAAAGTAAATATAAAGTGACGTTTGTATACCTATCTGTGATACTAAAAAAATGTTTTTCAATTCCAAACAAGCCACCTACATATTCAGTTCTATAAAGCGACGTACCTCTTGTAAGGAAATTATTGATACATAGCACTTTTAACATTTGAAAGGAATGTCACAGTTATTACATCTAAAGATATGAGAATCTCACTAATCCATAAGGCTCAAGGATTAGAAGAATTTATGAAAACAAAAGCTAAAAGGTTTAAATTAATTATCATAATGTACGTGAACTATGTTTGATATCTAAAAACCAAATTCTTCAATCCATAATGCCTATATATTTTCAATTTAACGAAAAAAGAATTAAACTAAGACAAACTAAATTTAAATGAAGCGACGCGTATCATTTTATAATTGTATAATGTAAGTAAATTTTTAGTAATATAAAATATTATATTTAAAACTTTGTATTATTATTCCAAAAACAACGAATTCATAAAGGAAAAAAAAATCAGTTCATCCACGATTTTGCTGATTTTATAAAGACAAATGAATAATTCACAGGTGTAGAATGGAGAGAAAGAATACATATTGGAAAATAGCCCCATCATATTTATTTGGGAAGGGACCCAAAAATGAATTTGGTGAAATGTCCATCTCCTGGTATCTAGAGTAAGTAAGGCTTGATTTCCGGCACCGTCCAAATATTGAATTGGTTGAAAAGATTGAAGATCGTTGACTGGACCCTTTTATTGGGCCAGTATCTTATGGCTTTTTTTTATCGGACCCATGTTTAGATTTGCTTTGTGAGTGGCCTTTGTGTACGTTTTTACTTTGATATTCCAAAACTTGTACCAGTAAGATTTGTAGTTCTATTTTGGTTGTGGTAAATGTATGCTACAGGATCACATGGTGGTGATATCTCGTACTAACAGTCCAAGCAGATTGGGTTGACGATAAGCCAGTATTATTGCATATCTTGAAAAAGACGTACAATAATTTTAGTCATGTTACAGTATATAACGTTACATCTAGTGTGGAACGTTCTTTGCGGAAATGAAATCGGCTCCTTTGAAAGAAAAGTGATACATAAAACAAATCAAAAGCAAATAGGAATAGGATTAACATATGAATCGAATTATTAATATGATTACATAAGTTTCGCAAAAGAACTATTGTTTACAATTATAACAAAGCAAATAATTTTTAAAAGATTATTTACAGAATTTTCAAAATAAACTGCAACGGTATAAAAATCAAATATTTTCTTTCAACATCGGGTTCTAAATTCAAAGCCTCGTTAAAGATTCAAATTATTAATAACTTTGAGTTATCTTAAAGACAGATTTGAAATTCCTAAAAAAAAAGAGACAGATTTGGAATAACCAGCGTCTTACCATTTTTGAACGTACATATAATTGTGAGGATAAGCTTTTGTGATGAGACATGTGACTTTTGGCATAATATAAAAAAGAGTAAATTATGTTATCTCTTCCAGAGATTTTGTTAAATTCTCCACGATATCCTTTATTTTTTTTTCTCATATATTAACTCTGTTCAATTATTTAAAAATATATTATACTGATACTTTCTACACATTAAATTAGAATATTTTATTATCTAAGAAACACATTACATTATGTACTCTTACAAAAAAAAGTTGTTGTAATTGTTAAAAAGTATGAGGTCATGTGTAATATCAAGAAACCTCAGGAGAGTTAATGTAATTTATTTTATTAAAAAATAAAATATTGTTCATATTATTTCTTGTATAAATCTTAAAATACAGAAAATAAAATAAAGTCATATTTTATAATTATTTATGAAAACAAAATAATAAAAAGAAAAAAAATTCTCAAATAACAACACTATTTTCATTAAGATTTTAATTTGGGATTTATGGTTTAATACAACTTTGGTTTGATGATTTTTAATATTTAGGATCTATATTTGACCTTTAAAATATTGTTTCAGACTAGGTTTGAAGCTCAATCTGTATAATGAGTCACTTGGCCTAAATGCTAGATCAATCCAAATTACAACTATTGACCGAACTCAACACTCAAGTACAGGACTCCTATATGCATTCATAAATAGTAGATAGATGATAAATCTATATTATGTAGATTTATAGAGCAAGTTCGCATGATATTTGCATTAGCTCATGGAAATTTGTGAGAAAATAGACCATTAATGAGGATTTCAATGTGATGTGTGTTTCTAAGCTATTTATTTAAATTACATGAATTGCGTTAATTTTGTTGAATTTTATGTAAGAAGTTAGTTGAGCAAAGAAAAAAATCTAGTCTACAAGTATAGAAGAGTATTATACTTATCAAAGTGGACTTAAAAGAAGCCTATAAGCACAAGAACGGGCCAAAAAGGAAACTTGAAGCACAAAATGGAGTGTACAAGGCTGCACCCGCCCGGCTGGCCTTGTAGGCTGCCCGGCGGGACTTGCCTTAGAGGTATTCCGCCCGACGGGTTGGATAGCTCGCCCAGCGTCAGGCGAAGCGAATTTCGAAAAACTGCCCAGCAGGTTCCCAACTTCGCTGGGCGGGTCCGAGGTCCAAGTTTTAATTTTATTTGTATTTTTAATGGGCCTAGATTGTGCGGAATATACCGGGATTAAGCCTTCTACTCTAAAATTTTGAAATTGTATTACAAATAGCAAAGAGCAAAGCATAATAGAGACATCTCTGTCTTATATCTATTCTTTCCTCAATTCTTCCTTTTTTGGTCTTTGGCTTTTGGAGAAGGATTCTTGAAGGGCAATAGGATACTCAGAGTTAGAAACTGGAGAAAAACATTTTCTTGTAAAAGATTTCTTCTTTTCCTTTTGATGTATTTCTTTAAAATTATGATATCTCTTCTTGCTATGAGTAGCTAAATTTCTTGTTAGGGTTGTGGTGTACTTAGTGTTTGGAACCCCTAAATGTTTAATTTTAATTGAATTCTTGTTTCTATTCAGTCAATTAGATTACTCTACTATTTTTATTTTCTTACTTGGAATTGATCATCCCTTGTATACTTCGAATTGATTAATTGAACGGCAGTCGTGCCGCAATTAATTGGTAACATGTAGGGTAATCAAATTAGGTTTTGTCGTATGATCAACCTTCATTCCTAATTTTCAATTGGATTAAATAATTAATTTAATCCCCCCTTTTATTCCTCATGCCTTCCTAGGGTTTTAATATCTCACACGATCAACTGGAAATTAACTTAGAATAAGACTATTACAAATCTTATGACTAATAATTGACAATATAAGTTCGCAGGGGCATTATTGGTAATTGACGAATAGTAAGAGGTTCAATTAGATTAGATGTGAAGGAACTAAGAACATGAAGGAACTTAAGAGCATGAAGGAAACCACAACCCTAAGCCTATTTTTTTTTAGTGGTAATTTTTTTCTACTTGTCATTGCTGTTTTACCAATTCCTGTTTCACATGTATTCAGATTGAATCAACCCACTACCTATTTAATTCACCTAAACAATTATAGATTCTCTGGAAACCTTGCTAAGTCATCATTTAGTCCTTTGGGTGCGATATCTAGACCTCACGTCCTTTTATTACTACTGCGATAGGTACGCTTGCCTTTGAGTGTATTTTTTAGCGCATCAAAGAACATTAGTCTAGAGGTAAAAATTACTGTGTCACTATACCAAAATAAAGTATTATTGCCCTCGACAGGCCCTTGGGTTCCATGCTAGTGAATTCAGTCCCATCTCATACCCCTATAAATACAACCAACATTATTGTAGCAAGCAATAATTTATTATATATCTTCACTCTGGTGGAATCTTTACTGACTTAAGTGTTGGAGTGCCTTTTGCAAGTACTCACCCATTTCTCACGGTGTCTTGCCTTTGTCGGAGGTCTCATAGTAATCAAAAGACCTTAAACCTTAGTTCACTAAGAAGCATACCCAAGTCAATGTTTATCAGAGTTTAGTTTCAATCAATAGTTCAACTTAGACGCATCATTAGCTTCGTATGTGGGAATTTAGTAAATCTAATTTTCACCCATCATGATTAACAGTAGACATCAAATGATTAGGGTTAAGTCACCTTAGAGGGCCATATGGAGGAGGTTAACTCACTTTGTAACCCTCATATCAATCTACCCTTCTTAGCCTCTTTCACTTGTGCTACATCGAGTTCACAAAACGATAGCCAAAAATGGAGTTGTAACAGTTGATCCTAAGGATGAACTCATACATTGCCTTTAAGAGAAAATTAATGAATTGAAGCAACCCCACAAGATATCTCAGCAATTAAGGGGATGATTTAGATTAGTGTAATGCCACATCAACCACTTGGATCATGCTACAAAGAACCTCAGTACAATGTTGCAACTCCTAGTCAACAGCATGTCTATACCCCAATATGACACGTATCAAGGTCAGGGGTGTGTCTTATCACTACTTGCATAGTTGCATCAGGATTCAGTTCCTTTTCAGCATCTATATGTTAAGTACATTGTTGTTATGGAAATCATTGATCAATATGACATTCCTTTACCTATAAAACCTTATATGCGAGAAAAGGATCACAATAAGTATTTGAATGCTTTCCTAAATAAGATTATGTTCATTTGTGCACCTAATGCAATATTGTGAGTTAGTTATGTTCTCTCCCTTAGAGATATCGATACACATAGGGACAACCTTGTAATAGCTTTTACTTGACATTTCATCACACAAAGAAAAACTCCAAGAGATACTCATACACTAGCAAAGACTATTCAATAGCCTGGGGAAACATTGAAGAGTTTTCTATGAAGATTTTATAAGGAAGTAACGTTTATGTCATACTTGTCTGAAGATATCCAACTACACATTGTAATAGAATTCATATGGGTACACCTTTTTCCCTATCCTTAGTTAAAGAAAGACCCTGAAATATAGAGGGATTTAGAATTAGAGCTGCAAAGTATATTGGTTAGGAACAACATCTACAACAGGAAGGAATTAACTCCAATACTTTGGTTCCTTAAGTAGTGAAGAAAAAGAAGCAAGAGAAGAATCATGGCCAAGCTAAAGGCTGAGGTTAAGACTAACACCAAAACCTAAAGAAGGGCAATGACCCTTACCAAGCAAAGATTTATGATGAAGTTTACTTGACTGAAGTCACACAGGTCCCACACTCGCCATCATTGAGAAGAAGTTCTAACAAAAATATGAAAAATATTGTGTCTTTCAAGATGATTATGATCATATTACTAATGAATGCATTCATTTAAAAGATACAATTGAGGAACAAATTTCACGCGAACATTTTGGGCTTATATGTGCAAACAAGGCAAGGGGATAAGGAGGACTCTCATGAAAACAGACAAAAGGCAACAAAAAGAAGGGAAAAAAGAAGTCAACATAATTTCCCAACAAAGCACAAAATGCAACATAGGTGCCAAGAATTTGAATTAACAAAGATAATTCAGGGGGTACATTAGTTAGAGATTTTAAAGAAAAATATAACATGAAATTAAATATAGTAAGTAAAGATATTTTAGTGAAATCAAGTTTTTAAAGCTTATGAATAAAATGTGGTTTTGTATATAGTTCTTCAAATCAAGTTCTTAAATTTATAGGTGAAATTTAGTTTTATATACATTTGTCATGGAGAGACATGTAGGAACAATTTGCCAAAAGTAATGGGGATCAAAATCTATTACGACACGTAAGACCCATTACCAAAAGAGTATTTGGATTGAAGTCTATAAAAATTGAAAACCATAGAGTGTAGGACCTATGGTTACAAACCACAAGGATCAAAATCATTGAGAATCAAAAACCATAAAATGTAGGACTTGTGGTTACAAATCATAGGGATCAAAATCTATGAAATTGAAGATCATAGAGTATAGGACTTATGGTTATAAACCATGGGGACCAAAGTCTATAAAGACATAAGATTACTATGGAAAAAAAACATGAGGACTAAAGCCCATAAAAATTGAGTATAAATGTGTAGGGACCTATGTTTACAAACCATGGTGACTGAATTCTATATCAAAATCGAAAGTGAAAGAATGCATATAATTCATTATAGCTTGACTTAAGATTAATTTAAAGTAATCTTAAGGTTGTTATTAACCATTTCGAGATTAAGAATTAGGAAAACCCACATGTAGGTTGTTTGAAATACCCTAATCATTAATCATAATTTGAAATTGCACAAGAGAATGAAAGGATAAGGATGAAAAAATCATCATTCCATTAGTAAAAGCAAAAAACTTCAATACATAATCTTAAGGCTTAGTCTATAGAGGTGAAAGATTTATCTATGTTAAAATATACTATGTAATTGTCCTAAATAAAAAAGGTTAGGTGCAATAATGTCGACATCTAGATTTGGATTCAAAATCTTTAGTTGTGCAATGACATTATCGAAAGATTTGGTAATGATAAATTTTATAAAATTCGCATGCTTGATTCTTTTTATCCTAAAATTAGAAATGAGTTTAGCCTTTTAGATTCCAAGGCTCTCTTTTCATCCTCCCTTTTCAACCCTCAGATTAGCCAAGCCATCCTTAACTTTCTTTAATTTTTCAACTTCTTTTATAATTGATTTTTCTTAAATAAGAAAGTATCTTTTTCAGCAACAAGTTTGACCACTTGTTTTTGGGAAGTCTCGAGACTGGTAGTAAGCTTTGTAACCTTAGACCAACAATCTTTAAACGTACATTATTGGAGAGCAACATGAAGAAGACTTTCATTTACCAAATGCTAAAGAACAACATTAGCTTCTACAACTTGGTGACAAGCTCAAGCACACATAAAATTCGTAGAAGACTTGGAAAATTGATGTAATTCAAGAATAGTATAAATATGTTTATTAATGTTGGAGATATTGAAAACCTTCATCGAGAACACAAATGGGGGCAACATCAACCATTTCTCCTTCCTCGACCTTGATATCAAAATATGGACCATTATCCTCAGCCCTAGACTTTATATGCAGCAACAGTCTTCGAAACATCACTGTCCTTGGCCTCATATCCTTTATTGGTAGACCTAGTTTTAAAAATTTTTATTTGTTGCTTATTTTTCTTTTTGTGAAGAGTTTGGTTGGCAATTTATCCTTTATTTGATTTTTCTTTTTTGGCCATGAGGACCTTGTGTTTGATTCTTTCGAATCAGAGATGGAGGTGTTGATTGTTGTGTCCAATTTTCTTAAACAAGGGATTGAGGCAACGATTAAGGTGGTTGGTTGTTGAAGAATCACTTCAATGTATGAATAATTTGGTAAAACTCTTTCTTGAAGGGAGCTTTTTTTTTCTTTCTCAAAGATCCCTCGTAAGTTGACCTAACCCTTACCTCCTCTCGATCCAAAGAGTTTAAACACTTGAAAAAAGTTGAAGAAAAAAGTGCAAGAAAAGGAATAACTAAGGTGTTAACAAAATAGTTAAAAACCTTGTACATAGCCTTAAACATTAGGGTGCAACTAAGAAAGGGCAACACACAATTTTCTTAAGAATTTGGATCAAATTCTATAAAAGGAAATCGAACCCCTAGGATAATGAACATATAATCATGGATATGTACAAAAAAGCTAGATGTTTAAAATTGCTCACATATTCAATTACTTAACTGTGGTACCTCCAATAAATATTTGTTCTTTTGCTTTGGGTCTAATTTAGAACCACATTTTCTCTAAGTCGGTCCTACACAAAGGTGGATAAGTAGGTACGTGTTTTAAGCACCTCCTAATCCACCTAATCATATTAGTTTAGTAGCTTCGTAGGTATGGAGAAGTCATCCCCTCTCTTAGCCTTCCCCATAAGTTCGAGTTGACTTGTAAAGGCCGAATTAGGGCATAGAGTTAAAAAAGTTAAAGTTGGAATAAGGTTAGAAGTTTTGGAGGAGTCAAAGAAATTAGATGAAATATTTCAGAACTTAGTTGACATCTTAGCAGCCAATTGAGCTTTGTGCAACATTTCAAAAGGGGAACGACCTCGACAGACAAACTTGTCTTAAATCTTCTCATAGTGAAGAATAATAGTTGGCCCTATGTTTTTCCGTGAAATGGACTTGTCGCGGCCAGATTTTGGCCACGATGATGAGGGATCTTCAAGAATTTCCATAAAACTTCCACTGTTGTCCTCCTTTATTTCCCTAAGATTAACCATATTAAGAATGAGTGAAAAGGAGAAAGGAATGGTTGGAAGATACCTAAATATGGAAATTGTAAGAAAAGAAGGAAAGAATATACATAGGAGAGTTAAAAAAATCAAAGTGGTAGGAGATTGCCTGAGTTGAAGTAGAAGAAGGAAACCTAAATTCATGAAAAGTAGTAATAGTAAAATAGGGTCAAAACTATTTATAGAAAATCATGTAGGGGAAAAACCAATATTCTAGTCCTATAAATAGGGGTAGAAAAGGAATTTTAGTTTAAAATTTGAATTTTCATGATTGTTGCATAAAATCCTAGGGTGGTTGTCATAACTTTCACAAGGTTTGAAAACTAAACATCCAATTAGAACATGCCATGTATCCCACCAAGCTCTTCATTTACATTTCAATCACCCTATGGTACTAGAATAATCAAAATACCTAATTACGAAGAATCAATTCAAGAATGAAAATCAAATAATGAATCCTCTTTATATTGTCTCCACCAAGCACAAGATGTTACATAGGAAACCGAAAACAATAAATATTGATGGACGTAACGACTAATAAGAGGAAACAATCTAGTGACAACATTAACTAGTGAGAAAATGACCAAAAATGTGAAACTTGTATGAAAGACAATTCCAGGTTTTGAAGATCACGAGGACATGCAACTCGATATGCTTGACCCATGAGCATATCAGGTTGGGGGGCAATTGTTTCTTACTTATGATGGGTGACCTTGACTCAAGTGCTGGATCGACCCAAATTGCAAGTATTTAGCAAAGTCAACACTCAGATATATGACTCCTAAAATTCATTCATAAATAGTGAATCAAACATCAGCATGGAGCAAAATTACCATGTTGCTACACTAAAACAAAGTATTATTGCCTTTGATAGGCCTTGGGTCTAGTGCCAAGCAATCTAACCCATCTTAGACTTCTATAAATACAACCAACATCACTATAACATGTAAGCATTTATTACATACCATCACTTTGGTGAATTTTGTATTGACTTGAACGTCAAAATGCCTTTTGCAGGCACCAACCTATTTCTCATGGTGTCTTGGCCTTGCTGGAGAGCTCATAGTCATTAGAAGATCTCAGACCTTAACCCCACTCAGAAGCTTACCTCTTTATAGTTTGGTTTCAATCACTAGTCCAAGTCAAACACATCAAATATAATATATGCATTAACTAAATTATTTTCTGAATTTAATTGAAACGCATTGACAATGTGAAAGTTTTTACATTATTATCCAATAACATATTATTATGTATAGTAAATTTGTATATTTTTAAAATAATTATCTTAAAAGTCGTCTCATTCATATTTTTGATTGGTTAACATTATAAAACTTTGTACACTATACAATTAATTTTTTTATTTCAATCTTATTTATTTTCTTGAGTTGGAAATAGTTTTAACTTTTTATTGGGGCTGTTTTAAGCAATTTATTAAGGATATTATGTAATATGCCTTACGAAATTTATCCGAAATTTGTGACATGAAGTTTGTCTGAAATTTGCGGTTTTTTTAGAAGAACAAAAGACTGTATATAGTTTTATACTTCTAACTATTTATATAATTAGATAAATATACTAATAATATAAGTTTTTTATATATTATTATTTAATATTTTAATTATAAATTAACATGTATAATAATATTATTAACTTTATAGTAATTAATTTAAAAGTGATATTTAAAATATTTCTTATTAATTAATAATGTAAAAATTACGTTATATAAAAATTAAACCCTTCATTCCTTGTTCTACTGCATGTAGAAAGCCCTGCCTAGGGATCAGCTTGCATCCATAGTGAAAAACCTAATAGTAATGTATTAGTTTCATTATTTAAACATAAAAAATTAATACTAATATAATATTATATATTATTATTTTTTATATTTCTTAAAAATATACTTAAAATAAAAACAATTAATTTTTATTTATTTTTATCGTCCACAAAACATTTCCCATGATTGATTTGTGTTTTGTATGTACTACCAAACCAAAACCATGAGATAAAAATGCTGAATAAACAAAAATAAATAAATAACTGCAGAATCGCTTTGAATAGAGCAGACCAGAAAGATCCTCTGCACGTGCGTGTACAATTATTGCATCGATAAAAATTAAAACGGAAAAAATAAAAATCCTCTTCTCTCTCCTCTGCGGTCTGCAAGCACAAACGGACAAACGAATCTTCAAGTACTGTCTCACTGTTGATTTCGAGAGGAATACAGCTTTGAATGGCAGTTATAAAAGTATTTTTATAAATTTTAATACATAAAAATAAATTCTAATGAAAAAAAATAAAAGAAAAAAATTATTATTTTGAGAGAAAAACTATTTTTAAATTTCTTAAACTTTAATTCAAATATGTACTATGAGATTGTACCGTTTTCTCTTTCGTAGTATTACATGGGAAAGCGAGGAACGTACACCCATTTGAAATATATATGGATAAAGAAAAATGCTACTAATATACTCCTTGGCATATTTTCTGATATATTTTTATTATTAGTTAAAATTTATTAAAAATTATAAATTATATACAAAAAAGAGAAACAGAAAGAAAAAAGAAAAAAAAAATAAAGAAAGCGATTGATTTGATAAATAAATTAATAAAAAATAAAAAAGAGATAGAAAAAAATGAAAGAAAAATAAAATGAAAGAAAAAATAGAAGTATGTTAATAATAACTCTATTATATGCATGACATGATGGCCGCACGTGTTAAGTTTCCACTTCCTCCAATCCAACTGTCAACAGTGGCATGATAACTGTTTTTGGGTTAAAAAATCGTTTCTAACTATGTATCGAGAAATAATTACCATATAAAATTTTAATTATTTTACACAATTTGTTATTTTCAAAAATTAAAAATAAATTAGTTAATTTTTTATATTCATTTTTATCTTTTGATATCTTTATTATATGAACAAATTATTAATAAAATTACAGTATAATATAATGAAATAATTTATATTTACTTGAAATTAAAAATATTTAATGATTTTTAATCTTTATGCAAAAATTTAAACAATAATCATTTAAAGTTTAATAATTAATTAATTATTTTGTTGTCTTTTTTTATTTTATTATTATTTTAGTCTTGAATGAATCTGACATGATTAGGTAAAGATATAAATTTACAGTTCTCCTCTTATTAATTACTGAATTACTCAAAAAAATAAAAATTTAATGTGCTCTTTATGTATATGTTCTTTAATAGAAATTTAATGTGCTTTTTATGTAGTATTTTTTTGTGCACAATAGCAACAACAATGTTAGAACTTGTACATATTATCCAAAATTTTCACCACTGAGCTGGCTTAATGAGTTCTCTTTATGTAGTATGTAAAACCTTATATTCTATCACTTTTGAGCTGAAAAACAACTGTAACAATGGCATCCACAATTTATTTTACCATCATGGTTGTTACCACGGACAATATCTTAAGTTGTCATGCATTCTAAAGTACGTTAAGATAGGACTTTTTCCTCTAGTCACACTACAGCATATGGACTATGGAGCACGCTCCAATGTCCTTTTTCCAAAATCTTCTTTATATGTTTTTAAAATTACATCGGTTATTGAATGAGTAAAAGTATCATTCAAAGTTTAATGGTTGAATTGCAATTGAATTGCTATTAATAATAATGATAATAATAATAAAATATATAAAATAATATTAAAGAAACATAATATCATAATTTTATAATATTAAAAACTAAAATTAAAACATAATTTTATAACCTTTAACATTAAATTAAAGTATACACAAAAGTTCAAATCAAATATATCATAATACTTAGGTCTATTTTACCATTGATTAAGAATTTACATTTCACAATATCATTTGAACTTCAAACTAAGCCTTGCTCAAGGCAAAAGTTTTCTAAAAAAAAGAAAAAAGAAATTAACCAAGCATAAATCCAACGACGCCATATTTTTTTCTGGGGGTCCAGAGACCACATCCACATTTTCATTTTGGTCCACAAAGAACTACATCACATTAACCATGGGTATTTTGTTTTGGGATCTTCATAAGGTTGGGGTTTGAGTGTTTCACAAAAAGACCAAGAAAATTTCCTTACACTTGGGCTCAAACTTGGCTTTAGTCGTGCATCTAAATCGAACCTACGTAGGTTTCTCCATGGACCAAAAGAATCGTTCTCCCTCTCCACAATTTTTCTTTAAACGCTTAGCTCAATCAAATTCAGGAAAATTCCTACATGTTGTTTTCGCTTACCTAAACTGGCTGTCTTGGCATCATTCTCACGTTTTGATTTCTTGAATTCAGTTCACTTGCAATTTACAAATTTAAACTCGAAAGAAATTAACACGTCTCTTCTTACATGCCCTATATATAATATGGTAACTAAAGTCTTATCTTACCACATGAAAAAGTTGTAGTAATGGCTTATACAATCCACTTCATCATTTTGATGCACGTTTGTACCATTGTTGTTGTTACGAGCATTAGCAATGACTTGACGAGACCCAAGTTCTCATCCATTCTAGTCTTTGGGGATTCAACGGTAGACACGGGCAATAACAACTACATCAGTACTTTGGCCAAGGGAAATCATTTACCTTATGGTAAGGATTTCCCTGGTCACGTGCCTACTGGTAGATTTTCTAATGGAAAATTGGTTCCTGACTTTATCGCCTCTATGTTGAACCTCAAAGACACTGTCCCTCCTTTCCTTGACCCAAACCTATCAGATGAAGAACTTCTAACAGGTCTTAGCTTCGCATCTGGGGGATCAGGTTTTGATGACTTGACTACGGCTTTATCTGGTGCCATAGCAGTGTCTAAGCAAATTGAACACTTCAAAGTTTATGTAGCAAGGCTCAGGCGCATTGCAGGGGAAAATGAAATTAAACGAATACTTGGAGATGCTCTGGTTATTATTAGTGCAGGAACTAACGACTTTCTCTTCAATTTTTATGACATTCCCACTAGAAAATCGGAGTTCAACATTGATGGATACCAAGATTATGTGCAGAATAGGCTTCAAATCTTCGTTAAGGTAAATTTTGGTTATATTATTATAACTTACGTATTTTTTTTCTGAGTAATTACCAAAAATAAATTCGTAGGAGTGAATAAAATAATTAATATAGATATTAAGTAAATAGGCAATGTTTATTTTGTTATGTCTATATGTACATTTTTTTTTTCACTTTCAGATAAAGAACAAATGCTTATTTACTAGTGAGTTAATAGAAACCAATAATGCTCAAGGTCTCGTTAATTATAGTTATTAGGATTGAGAATGGGCTCAATTTCAACACTGAGTAGAAACGCCAACTGATATATATCATGATCAGCATGTCCTTAATTTGTATAAAAAATTGTAGGAACTCTACGACCTTGGATGCAGAAAATTTGCTGTCACTGGTCTTCCTTCCATTGGTTGCATACCCATTCAAATAACAGCAAAGTTCGTAAGTTTGAAGGATCGGAAATGTGTAGAGGATGAGAATTCAGATGCGAAGCTCTACAATCGAAAATTAGCATGGCGGTTGCTTAAAATACAAGCAATGCTTCCCGGAAGCAGAGTTATTTATACAGATGTATATGACCCATTGATCAACCTTATCCATCAACCAGAAAAATATGGTGAGTTATATTTATGGAGCATATTATGTCCATTGGTCTAGTATTGTTGCTTAAAGTCAATATATATATATATATATATATATATATATTACTATAATTGTTTTAAAATAAATATACAAGTTTTTCTCAATTTTAAGGTGTTGCCAAAAAAGAACTAAATACACATTATAAAATGACTTAAATATGTTTTTATTCTTTATAAAATGAACAAGTTTTGATTGTAGTTCTTGTAAAAAAATTTCTTTAATTTTCATCATTCAAAAAGCTGAAATCATTGTTTTTAGTCTCTACTATTATGTGATATTTGTTAATTGCTTATGTGTTTAATGAAAGGTCAAGTAAACATTCCAGGTGGCACTTAATAGTGTTTGCGGTACAATGTCAGCATGTAATACCTCTAAAATGTTTTTTAGATTCCTAAAATAAATGTTAATTATTTACCTTAAAATGAACGTTAGAAATCAAAATAGTGATTTAATATTTTCGAAAGATGAAAATAAAAAAATATATATTTATAGAGACCAAAACTAAAATTTGCTTATTTTATAAGTACAAAAAACAGTAATTTCAAGTTTTTGAAGGATTAAAAACAGAAAGAAAAAAATTTAGAGACCAAAATAAAAATTAGTTCATTTTATAAGAATTAAAAACATATTTAAGCTAAAAAATTATCATGGTTTAGAAAGCAGAGATTCATTTGTGATAATGTTTATTATGTACTCTTCTGACATTTTATCATACAGGTTTCAAGGAAACGAGTAAAGGGTGTTGTGGAACTGGCTTATTTGAAGTAACTCCATTGTGTAATGAAATCACACCGATATGTGAAGACCCTTCGAAATATGTATTTTGGGACAGTGTCCATCCAACGGAAGTAGCCTACCAGTATATTGCCAAATACGTAGAAATGGAAGTCCTGCCGAAGTTTCAATTTCATATGGATTATATTTTTTAAATACAGTGCTTAACACCCACCTCATCGGTGTATACTGGCATTATTTACGTATATATAGAATGTGACAAACTTGTTTGTGTAGAAAAAAAAAAATTAATAAAACAAATTTCGATCATTCTGCATAAATATGAATGATGTCTTTATAAAGTTTACAATTCGTAAACTCCATTATAAGCTTACTACCTGAAGGTGAACAATCTATAATAAGTTCTTAGAGTTACCTTTGCAACAAAAACACCATTACTTGTAATTTTTAAAGAATGGGAATTTTGAGAAGCTTGAATGGCAACCGATACTTGTAAATGTCTCAATTGAACAAGAAGTTCAGCTAAAGATGATTTAGCATGCTCTATGTCTTGATTGAGCTCATAGAACTAGCCAATTTCCTAAATCCAGAAAGACAAAGTTAACTCCTCAGATTTCTTTATTTTCAAAGGATTTAATCTCCCAATCAGAATCTCAAACAATGAAAGACCTAACAGTATGCACCAACAACGGAAGCAGAATAACATAACAATACATGTACATGAAAAAGTTGTCAAGAGAATTGGGGAAATAGAATAAGAAGGCACATGCCAACAAGCTTGCCCAAGTCAGGAACTAATACTCTGTGCGAGTGTACTCAACAACAAAAGGTACCTTTGAATACTTCGCAGTCATGAGGTGTCTACCACACCAAAACAGAAGCAACAGAAGTTAGCTAAGCAAGAAATACAATCATGAACCATGAAATAGAGCTTTTATAGATTCTTGATTCTTAATATTTTCGGGTCTGTCAAAACTATTTTTCTGAAAAATTCATACAAATATGGGAAAAAAAATCCTTACTTCCAAATTTACAAAAATAAATCATAATACCTTTTGAGCAGACATTTCATCGAACAAGTAGTAGGCAAAGTAATAAACCACTTGTCCGACAAATCACCTAAATAAAAAGATGAAGGCATGATTTTTTTAATTAAAAAAATGATCAAGACAGGGAAAAGTTTCAAGGCATGGGTACTAGAAAAGAAAAGACAGGATTTGAGCAAAGCAAATTTCAGAACAAGCAACATTTTGAATATGGATTAGGTTATGCAACAAGTTGATTTTTACAGTCTCAATACTCAATTCTCAGTTCCTGGCCTCTCAAGGTAAGTAGAAAAGCAAAGTTTAATTTGACTCTCATCTGAATGTGCACTGGATTTAGCAACAACTTCAAAGTTTAATCAGAGATGGATCCAAAACTAGACGAAAGTGGGGCTGAATTTTTTTTTTTTACAATTATTTAAATATCTAACTTCTAATAAATAATGACTTCTATAAAAATATATACTGATTTTATACATAAAACCAAAACTAATTTTTATTTCAAATAATAAAAATAAGAAAACATAATAAAAAAATTTATCACAATTTTTTTTATTTCAAACAATAAAAAAATTCTATAATTCATAGAATATTGATTATTTAAAAAAATAAGCAAATAAAATGATTATTTTTTAAACAATTTGTTGAGTAGTGTAATCATTGCCTAAAATAGATATACTATTGTTGAGTACTCTCCCGTCAGGGACTGATCTAGAACTCTATGAAGGGAGGGGCGGGGGCGGGTCGGGCGATTTTTTTTATTTACAATTATTTAAATATTTAACTTCTAATAAATAATGACTTCTATAAAAATATGTACCGGTTTTATACAGAAAACTAAAACTAATTTTTATTTCAAACAATAAAAATAAGAAAACATAATAAAAAATTTTATCACAAAAAAATTTCTATTTCAAACAACAAAAATATTCTATAATTCATAGAATATCGATTGTTTAAAAAAAAGAAAATATAATAATTATTTTTTAAACAATTTGTTGACTAGTGTAATCATCGCCTAATATAGATATTCTATTGTTGAGTTCTCTCTCGTTTCACATGCACAACAGTAATGGGACAAGACTTACAACAATAATCTCACAATCCAAAAGAGAAACAGAGTCCTTAGATATAATAATAATAATAATAATAATAAGTCCTCAAATTTTATAGCAATGAGATGTGTGTGTGCACGTGCCTCCATGCATGCGTGTTATATAAATAACAACAATTTTGACATAGACCTTAATGCAGACTTTATTATTATTTTAATATATCTTAAGTTTTTGATTGATTGGATATGCAAATATTATACTTACGTAAGAATTGTTTTTGCTTGCACTAATTAAGAGCAACTGCAATTTGTTTTGTTACTTGTTAAAGCTTACCAACCATGTAGTAGCAACTTCCTACTATTCCCATAAATCCCATATACGTGCGGCTTTTATTTTAATATCTTGACCTTTATACATATACAAAGTCCTTGACGGAGGGGGGGCTAGGGCCCACGCCTGCCTCTCCTTGAATCCATCCCTGAGTTTAACATCTTCAATTTCCATAATACTAAATTGTCTTGAAGGGAAATGTGGAAAAAATGAAAAAGAAAAATTCTTGCAGCTGATATCTGCATTACTCAAATAACATAATCAACCAAACCCATGTCTGCATGACTCAAACTAACCCAACAATAATACCCAACAATGATTCAAGGTAAAGACTCCAACATTGTCTTGGTTAAAATAAGAAAAGAAATGGTTTGAGCATCACAACACGCTTTACGCGTCTTGATTCTGACGTTTGCATTGTTAATTTTAAGCTTTTCTCATACAACATTCTATTGTCACATGGAAAAAAAATGCTTTGTAATGTGTTAAAAAAATGAAGAAAACAGAAAAAAATAATATGAGTAAAGAAGTGAAAGGAAATGTAATAAGAGTGGCCAAAGCTAGCATAGCAACACAACAAAATAATAGAACGATAAGAACCCATTCAAGAATCACACAAGACTTGCCCATACAACCACGAACCATCAAGTCACCTTTTTTGATAGAAAATCAATTGTCTTGTGGTAGAGATAAAGTATTAATAAAGTAGGTTTAAATATGTTTTTTTGGCCCCTATAATATACTATTTTTTTTGGTTTTGCTTTCTGTAAAATTATTTTTTTAAATGGTTCTTGTAATTTTTTTTTATTTTAGTCTTTGTTATTTTGTTTTAATTCTTGTAATATATCTATTTTTCGTTTTAATCCCTATAATATTTTATTCATTTAGAGTTAGTCTCTTTGAAAAAAAAATGGTAGGGACTAAAAGCAAATTATTCACATATTACAAGAACAAAAAAGAAATGAGTACATTACAAGGACCAAAACAAAATGACAAGGAGCAAAATAAAAAAAGAAAAATTTTACAAGGATCATTTTAAAAAAAATAATTTTATAAAGACTAAAATAAAAAAACAATATATTACAAGGACTAAAAATATATTTAAACCTAATAAAGTAAGAGAGTAATATAGATAAATCAATTTATATTTTTTAAAATTAAAAGTGTTTAATAATTTTTTATCTTAAAACGAAACTTTGAGCAATAGTTATTTTAATATTGAATAAACAATTGGTTATTTTTTGTTATTTTAGTCTTGAATGATTATGACAAAATTAGGTAAAGAAATAAATTAACATTTCCCTTTCTATTAATTGTCACACTACCCGATAATACATAACGAAATAAATGCCTTATTTATTGTAGTTTATATAAAGTGTAATATATGTGTTGTTGCCTATCAGCTGAAAAACAGTTATGTAATACAGGCACAATTCATTTTAGCATTTGTAGTGTCATGCTTATCACTACAAACAAGACTTGCGTTATCCAATTTTTCATCCATTTTAAATCTTTGGAAATTGGACGGGAGATGTGAGCTATAACAACTATATCAAGTACTTAGCCTAGGGAAATCATTTACCTTAAGGTTGAGATAGAGTATTAATGGAGTAGGAGGTAATAAAACTAAATCAATATATATTTTATTAAGATTGATTGTATTTATTTATATTTAGATTACTTTAAAATTGAAAAAAATAATTGATTGTTTTTTGCTATATTATTTTTTTTAGTCTTGAATCTGTTGACAAAAGAAATATTAATAATACTATTTTCAATATATTCTTTTCAATATATTCCTTATTACTGAGTGAAATTTATGTAAAATCTATTAAATAAAAATAAGACTCATATCAATGCGACTCGTATAAATCATCTTAATTATAAATGACATGTTGATGAAATAGTGGTGTAAGAGAATATATTATTAATTTTTCTCTTCTAACAAATTAGTTGGACAAAAATGAACACTTCTCTTTTTCTTAAGATGTGTTTGGTAGAAAGGAAAGAAATAAGTGAGAAATAAGTGAATGAAAATAGAGAAGAGAGAAATAGGTAAATAAAATAGGTGAGAAATGGATTAGAAATAAATGTGCTTGGTTTAAGAGAAATATGTGAGAAATAAGAAAGAGAGAAATAGAAAAATAAATAAAAAATAAATTTTAATTGACTTCTCAGACTTAATAGTAGACTATTGTACTCAATACTTGATTGTTGTATTTCAGTAGTTTTTGATAGTTAACTATTGTATTTGATAATCAATTATTGTTCTTTTGTGACGGTTTTAAATCATCACAAAATGTTAAAAATCACTATAAAATGTCAATTGTGATAGTTTTTAACCATCACAAAATAAATTGTCACAAAATATTAAAATTACCGCCTCTCACTATTTATTTTTGCGCATTTTAGTGCGGAAATAAAAAGTGGTGAGTCCCGCCACCTTTTTATTTCTATCTCACAAATTCATCTCTACCATTTTCACTCTCCTATTTTCATCCTCTCTTCTCCATTTCCACACAAACTCTTCTTTACCAAACACGCGGTTAACTAATGTACTACCCAAAAATAAATCAACTTGATAATAAAGAGTGTGTTGATGAAAAAGTGTGTAAGAGAATATATAGTTATTTTTTCTCTTCTGACAAAATTAGGTAGACATAACTGAACACTTCTCTTTCTCTTAACTTGTCTACTACAAAATAATAATAATAATAATAATAATAATAATAATAATAATATCTAGGTAGTATTTAAAGCCTTATGTGCTATTTTTCGGTTCAAAAACACGTATAGCAATGAGACCCACACTCCCTCTTATCATTTTAATTCATGTTTGTGCCATTGTTGTTTCTATGAGCAATACTATGCCCAATTTTTCATCCATTCTAGTCTTTGGGGATTCTACAGTGGACACTGGCAATAACAACTACATCAAGACTTTGGCCAGGGGAAATCATTTGCCCTATGGCAGGGATTTCCCCGGTCATGTGCCCACTGGTAGAATTTCGAATGGAAAATTGGTTCCTGATTTCATTGCCTCTGCACTGAATCTCAAAGACACTGTCCCTCCTTATTTGGACCCAAACCTATCAAAAACGGGTGTTTGCTTCGCATCTGCAGGAGCAGGTATTGATGATTTGACTGCGGCTTCATTTAATGCTCTATCAATGTCCAAGCAAATTGAATATTTCAAAGCTTATGCAGCAAAGCTCAAGCAAATTGTAGGGGAAAATGAAACTAAACAAATACTTGGAGATGCTCTTGTTATTTGTGTAGGTGCTAATGACTTCATTCTCAATTTCTATGACCTTTCCCATGCAAGAGTGACTTTCAGCATTAATAAATACCAAGATTATCTGCTTGATAGGCTTCAAATCTTCATTAAGGTAAGCTAAAGTTATTTATTATAATTAAATTATGCATGTTTTAAAGTTAATAACAACAAGAAAATCATGAGAGAGAAGAAATATAGATAAAAAAAATGTCTAATTTATTTATAATTTTTCTATGCTTATTCTTTCTTTTAGATAAACAATCATATTGAACAGTTTATAGTAATATGTCAAAAAAGACTTTTTACAATGCTCTTGCACTGTCTTTTATAATGCTTTGAGGTGTAATTTTCTGTTTTGTGAAACAGGGAAATATATTAAAATGTGTTATAATTTTTTGAAAGTATTTAACTGGAAGCACTATAATAAATACTTTTAAATTATCCTTTTCGTATAATTATCGAAGAAACACTTTTAAATAAACACTAAAAAAAATTATTTTCGACATAGTGTAGTCATTTAATAGAATAAATTCTATTTGCTGAAATTCCCAACTTCTGAGTCATTTTCCCTACTAAATTTATTGGAATCAAATCACATATTACTTTTGTATATTTCCTTCGTTTTTTCGAATACAAAATAATACCTTAACAAAAGAACTTAACTATAATTGAGAGAATGTTGCTATTTTTAAGAGGGAGAAATTTTTTAACGATATATAGAATAAGGATGGGAAAAAGATAAAATGAAGGTAATTTCAATCTAATTTTGTTCAGCAAGAAACTCATAATTTTATAGAAGCCACATCAAATCTAAGTTTTTGTTGATTCATTGTCTTGGTATCCATTTTTCGTAGTATGCACCTGCAGACAACTAATATTATTGCTTGTTTGGTAGATACTAAGTTAAAAAATTACTTTTTAAAAGTTTTCTTAAGCAATTAAAAAAAAATAATTGTTTCATCAAAATACAATAATTCAAACACTCTTATAGTTAATCATTTTCTGTGCGTAATACATACCGTAGGACCTATATGACCACGGATGCCGAAAAATTGGTGTTGCTGGGCTTGCTCCCATTGGTTGCTTACCTTTTCAAATAACGATAAAGCTTGAAGGGAATAGGAAATGTGTAATGGATGAAAATTCTGATTCTGAGCAATATAATCGAAAATTGGCGCAGCGATTGCCTCAAATGCAAGCTATGCTTCCCGGAAGCAGACTTGTTTATGCTGACTTATATTACCCCATACTCAACCTAATCAATCATTCTGAAAAATATGGTGAGCAATATTTATGAGTTATATATTAAAATGTATACCTGTACTGAGCTGTGATCACTAAATTTATCATATTAACATTTAGATTTGATTTCTTTAAAGTACAAAAGCATTGACAAGTTATTGACTTTTACAATAATTACTTTAAAAGTCATATTTACTATAATTTTTGATTGATTGACAGTGTAAAACTTTTTAAACTGTTAGTACAAAAAAAAATTAAAATCTTATCATTAATTTAAAATAAGTTAAAAATTTATAGAGTATTTTAATTTAAATCAAGAGTAGAAATATTTTTACTTTCTTTGTACCTCGATCTTATATATATATATATATATGGAGGAAACAAATCAAACAAGAACTATTTTCACTATGAGAAATGAAAACTATAAATTTGAGTTATATAACTATATATGAATGGTCAAGATTAAAAATTAGTTAGTAATCATATAATCACTTAAAAAAGTCATGTGTATTGTTTTTTAATCTTGAACATTCAAATATAATTTAATGATCTATTTTTATAGTTCTCATTTCTCACAATAAAAAGATTTCTCATTCGATACGTTTATATATATATAGGTATCAAAATTTTATATTTACAACACTTAATAACTTTTTGTAGAATACAAAATTAAACAATTCAATCGTTGAATCATTTGATATTATCTTTATGATCATATAAATTAGATTTCACCTAAATCAAACATTTTTGTAGGTATGTTCTCTAGCAATAGGCTTTTGCTTATATTTTAAATAACATATTGTTTGTCAAAACAATTAGGCTTCGTTTGGTACCGAAAAAATAGAGGAGAAGAAGAAGGAAGAGAGTGGAAGTGCGGGAAAGTGAGTTGTTTGGTAGAGTGGAAGTGTGAAGAAATTTTAAAAAAAATATGTGGGATCCACTTAAAAAAATTTCCATGCAAAGAGTGACGATTTGTGTGGAAATAATAGCTGCCCAATTCAAATTGATTTTGTTTTCCTATTAAATCGATTTTGGTAGTTCACGGTCCCTTTTTTTTTAAAACCAAAATCGGTTTAGGCCCTCCCTTTTTTGTACAAAATCGATTTCTTGGTGAGTGGTGATGCTTTCGTTGGTGTTTCATTATATATAATAATAATAATAATAATAATATTATTATTATTATTATTATTATTATTAAAAATAAATAATAATAAAAATAATATTAATAATAAAAATAAATAATAATAATAATAATAATAATAAATAATAATAATAAAAATAATCTTAATTTTCACTCTATTTCTTACCTATTTTTCTTCAACCAAACAATTTTAACTTCCACTCTATTTCTCACTTATTTCTCTTCTCTTATCTTCCCTTCCTTTCCCTCTAATTTTTCCTCTCTACCAAACACACCCTTAATATTTTATTTGCATGAAATTTTAAAAACACAATCTACTTCATAAAAACTTTCAATTTAATGGTTGACTTGATTTATTGAAAGTTATTAAGCAATGTAAGTGTACAAATTTGATACTTGGTGTCAATTGATCTTTTTATTCTTTTTTTTTCTCTTCTTATACATATATATATATATATATATATATATATATATATATATATATATATATATATATATATATATATATATAGGGTCAGGATTCGTTGACATAAGGTGTTAAAGTTAATCAAATTACACCTTCAATAACTTTTTGTAGAATGTAAATTTAACCAATCCATGTTGAATTGTGTGATATTATCTTCATGATCATGTATATCAAATTTCATATAATTTGGACTTTTCTAGATATCTTATCTAACATTGAGTATTTACATATATTTTAATATCATATTGTATGTTAAAATAAAGTGATGCGATGAACTACTAAATAATTTTAGAATTATATGAAATTTTATATTCTTAATCTAATTAATAAAAACATCAAATTCAACAATTAGATCGATTAAATTTGTATTTTACAAAAAATTATTAAATGTGTAATTTGACTAACTTTGACACTTGGTGTCAACGAATCCTGACCCATATATATATATATATATATGGGTCAGGATCCGTTGACACTAGGTGTAAGTCCTATGGTTTATAATATCTTAATATATATAGTAACTTTAACATATTTTTTAACAATCAACTAGTTAAATTTAATCAATCAATTAAATCATTTGATTTGATTTAATTGATTCTTTGATTGATTTAACTTTTTACTTTAATTATTTATGAAAATCATTAATGGATTAATTTTTTTACAATTTTTTCATAATAATTAGAAATATATATAATTATATTAAATTTGACATGTTTTATCGTAATAAATTAATTTTTAACTTGAATTAATTAATTAAATCATTTAAGTTAATTGTTTGCTTGTTTGATTGACTTTTTATAACATTATTTCCATAAATTGTTAAAAGATTAATTTGTAATAATTATTTAATATTTATATAAAAAACTAATTGATTGATTAATATAAAATGTGTTAAAATTAGCTTAATTATATATATATATATATATATATATATATATATATATATATATATCAATGAAAAAATTTCTAAACAAAAGAAAAGAATTCCTCCCTGCATTTCATTCTCTTTCATAAGTGGAAAAATCTTTGTTCCGCCTAATAATGATTGATTTTAAAAATACTTTGCATGGCAGTAACAGTGTATTTTAATCAGTAATTTTTTTTTTCGCAAAAAGAAAAAAAGTAAAGTTATGGAACCAAAAAACAAAAAAAAGACAAATACTGTTGTTGAAAAAAATTAAATAGAAGTAAAAAATATTTATAAGAAACAAATCAATCTTTTAATACTTTATGTAAATAATTTTGCTGAAAAAATAATCAATCAAATAAATAATTAATTCAAATTATTTAATTAATTATTTTAAGATAAAAAAAATTAATTAGAATAAAACATGTTAAAATTAATATAATTATATATATATATATATATATATATATATATATATTTCTATTTAATATGGAAAAACATTGTAAAAAAATATTCTGTTAATAATATTCATAAATAATTAATGCAGAAAGTTAAATCAATCAAACAATCAATTAAATCAAATCAAATGATTTAATTGATTAATTAAAATTAATTAATTGATTGTTACAAAATATGTTATAGTTATTATATATATTAAGATATTATAAACCGTAAGATTAACTTATATTAATGATTTAGATTTGATGTAAGTGTTTTAACTTACACCTGGTGTTAACGGATCCTATATATATACACACACACGCATACATGCACACACACACACACACACACACACAGATATCAAATTACACCAACTCTTAGAGTTACACCAAATCCAAATTGTTAATACAAAATGATCTTACAATTTATAATATCTTAATATACATATATATATGGGGCAGGATTCGTTGACACCAGGTGTAAGAGTTTGTCAAATTACACCTTCAATAACTTTTTGTATAATATAAATTTAACCAATCCAACCGTTAAATTTAATGATGTTATCTTTATGATTATGTATATCAAATTTCACATCATTTGGACTTTTCTAAATATGTTATCTAATATTGAATATTTACATATATTTTAATATCATATTGTATGTTAAAATAAAGTGATTTAATGAACTATTAAATAATTTTAGAATTGTATGAAATTTTGCATACTTAATCTAATTAATAAGAACATCAAATTTAACGGTTGGATTGATTAAGTTTACATTTTACAAAAAGTTATTGAAGGTGTAATTTGACTAACTTTGACACCTGGTGTCAACAGATCCTGACCCTATATATATATATATATATATATATAGGGTCAGGATCTGTTGACACCAGGTGTCAAAGTTAGTCAAATTACACCTTCAATAACTTTTTGTAAAATGTAAACTTAATCAATCCAACCGTTGAATTATGTGATATTATCTTCATGATCATGTATATGAAATTTCACATCATTTAGACTTTTCTAGATATGTTATCTAAAATTGAATATTTACATATATTTTAATAACATATTGTACGTAAATAAAGTGATGTGATGAACTATTAAATAATTTTAGAATTGTATGAAATTTTGTATACTTAATCTAATTAATAAGAACATCAAATTCAACGGTTGGATTAGTTAAATTTACATTTTACAAAAAGTTATTGAAGGTGTAATTTGACTAACTTTGACACCTGGTGTTAACGGATCTTGACCCATATATATATATATATATATATATATATATATAGTAACCTGAACATATTTGTGACAATCAATCAATTAAATCATTTGATTTGATTTAATTGATTGTTTGATTGATTTAACTTTTTATTTTAATTGATTGTTTGATTGATTAACTTTCTGCTTTAATTAATTAATTTTTTATACTAAATTTTTATAGATTCTAAAAAATTAAAATATATAACATTGGGATTTACTTTTTCTTTTTTAAAAATTATTACATCTTCTTCTTTAAAATATTTACTTCAAAATCCTTGATTTATTTAATACATATAAACATGGACATAATCTCATTTTTTTTATTCTTGATTTTTAATTATTTCATAAATTCTAAAAAAACTACTTGTCTATCCTTCAATAAATATTATTTAGAAACATTTTCATATTTTTTATATTTTATTATAAAAACTAATTATTTATATAATCTCAACAAAAATATTTTAAGAACTCAAGTCAATATTAGGGTAATTATATATATTTTTACTATTTATTACTAAAAAGATTTGTAAAAATTAAATTAATATATTAATAATGTATGTAAATGATTGTTAAAAAAAATAATCAATTAACCAAAAAATTAATTCAAATGATTTAAAAATTTAATTTAGGTTAAAAAATAAACTAATTGATTACAATAAAATATTTTAAAATTAATGTTACTATACATATTTTGCTATTTGTTATTGGAAAAAATTATAAAAAAATAATTTGTTAATAATCTTAATAAATAATTAAAGTTGAAAGTTAAATCATATTTTCAAAAAGTCAAAATAGCTTTAATTATATGAAATAAAAAGCTAATGTGCTATTGTTGTAAAAATATCTTATTAAAAGGTATTTTGAAAATATTATTTTAAATATTCATCAAAAATTGTATTTTATATCAATCGAACAATTAATTAAAGTAAAAGTTAAATCAGTCAAACAATCAATTAAACCAAATCAAATGATTTAATTGATTGATTAAAATTAATTAATTGATTGTCCAAAATATATTAAAGTTACTATATATATATATATATATATAGGAAATGGATCAAATGACACCGGTATAACTTACATCAACTATTACGCCATTCAATAACTTGATATAGAATGTGATTTTTATCGATCAACTGTTAAATTATAATTTCATATTACCAAGATTGTTTGTGTCAAATTTTGTCAAAATTGAATAACAATAAGAAGATAATCAAATGACTCAAGTTTTACTATATTTTAAAAAGTATATATTACGTCCATTTTGATCTATATGAATAAGGTATCAAATAATTTTGGATTAATATAAAATTTTGTACATATGATCTATGTTAAAGGAATTTTCAATCTAACGTTGGGTTTTGAGATAAAATTATCTAATTTAAAATTATTGAATGATGTAATAGTTGGTGTAAGTTACATTGGTGTCATTTGATCCTTCCCCATATATATATATATATAAAGATATTATACACTATAAATTTTGTATTAACGATTTGGATTTAGTGTAACTCTTAGAGTTACACTGGTATTATTGGATCCCTCTCCAGATCTATCGATACTAGGTGTCAAAGTTAGTCAAATTACACCTTCAATAACTTTTTGTAGAATGCAAACCAATCTAACAGTTGAATTTGATGTTTTCATTAATTAGATTAAGTATACAAAATTTCATATAATTCCAAAATTATTTAGTAGTTCATCACATTACTTTATTTTAATGTATAATATGATATTAAAATATATGTAAATATTCATTGTTAGATAACACATCTAGAAAAGTCCAAATTATGTGAAATTTGATATACATGATCTTGAAAATATTATCATACAATTCAACTGTTGGATTGGTTAAATTTACATTTTACAAAAAGTTATTAAAGGTGTAATTTGATTAACTTTGACACCTAGTGTCAACAGATCTTTACTCATATATATATAGGAAAAGACTATGCTAATGTGTTTTGAAAATATAATAGAACTGTGCCTTGGAAACCTTAGGAAAAATTTCTTCATATTTGCATAATGTTTTTATGTGGGAAAAGGATTCTATATGATTTTACAATATGAAAGAAAAATAATGAAAATAATTTGTTCTTATATTTATTTTGAGCATTTGTGGGCAATTTATCAAATAGGTATCGAGGTAACAAATAGAGGGTGTTGTGGGCTCAGTGAAGTTGAAGTAACTCCATTTTGTAATGAACTTACACTAGTATGTAATGACGCTTCAAAATATGTATTTTGGGACAGCTTCCATCTGAGTGAAGTATCGTACTAGTATCTTGCTAAGTACATTGAAATAGAAGTCTTGGCTCAGTTCAATTTTTAATGGTAATGAGAACCAACTACAACCTTCTTATATTTTAAGTGATGTCTTTATTTGCACCTTAATTGTAGTCACATTATTTATATTTGTAATACGTGAAAAATTTATATAAGATCTACTATTTATTCATAAATTAAATTCTCTTCAAACACTTCATTTATATACTCTATGTGGCTGGTAGAATTTATAACCTCTTGTTACTTTACCTACAAAAACTAGAAATTACTTGTAATTTCCAAATAGTGAGGGAGAAATGGGCAGCTTGAGTGGATGCTATCCTTTCACTACGCATTAAAAAGTTAAAAGAAAATTGAAAACATAGACTTCATTACATATTTTTGTGCAAGAGGTTTGAATAATTTTTACTATTATAAATAATACTCAACTTCTACAAATCCGAGTCCTCATAAGCATCATTCTCCTTGCTAGATGAAAATGTCATACGTTAAACCCTAGAATCCAGTCCTATATGTGTTAAGGAGCATGTTGTGGCATGCCATTTATACGTCTAACTAAGAACGTCACCAAACAAAATATGATAGGATTCAAGCATACGTAAAGGGTGAGCATCCAGACATGTACTAATAAGAGAACATAATGAATGACACACAAATACATACATAGATGTCAAACATTACAACACTAATAGAGGATATATCCATAACATCATAATGTAACAACATATACTCAAGCATAAGATTACAACTCGATTGTACTCCATGACGTTAGCTCATTATGCGCAGGATGATACAACTAGTAGTGTCCTTTAACATAGCAATATATCAAATATTGATATCATCGAATTCCATGGCAACACGTGCCATAAGCTAGTTAGAATGTAGAGCTCGCTAAGTGAGCCTTTTTATTGTGGTCTCCAGACTTCGTCTTGCTAAGTGACCATGACAGTCACTATGTGAGTAACTTGAGTGCTCTTGGGAAGTTTTTTTGCTAAGCGAGCAACATGCTTGCTCAGCAAATCTTTTGCAACAACAACAACTCTTTTGTACTTGTTGAGTGATTTTTTCTTTCGCTAAGCAAATCTACCATTCTTAACTTGCCCTAAGCCTTTAACAGTTGCATTCTTTCTTCACTTCATACATAAAAGCTAGCAAAACAAAAGTAAAACATTCTAAACTATAGACACTATCTACAAATCCTAATTACTTACAAACTAACTAAATTAGGGTCAATCAAAGTTTTAAGTTATAGAAAGGAGAGGATAATTGGATAGATACACACCAAAAAGGTATGCATAAATGACAATTATCATACAATAATGGCAAGTCAAGACGTTCATGCAAGGGTGGTCAAATTATCATGAAACTGGGGGTGCTTCAACTTGGTTACACGTGGGACCACGTGCCCAAACGTCCCTAAGGTATCCCAACATCCACAACTAATCTTTACCCACACTTCCTCTTTTAGGGAGTGTATCTCCCATCGTAATGCATGTCGTATGCAATATGTATGAATGCATTTAAGTCATTTAATAATTTCGTAATTAATTCTTATATGTGATTTTCTTTCTCTTGCCTTAGGCCCCTTGGCCTCCCTTATTTCAATTCTCAAATACTCATTACTAAAGCAACTGTGGCCCAAATCCTCCTCCTCCTCATCATTATGTCCATCATTCATCCCTTATACCTTTAAGTCTTATGCATTTGAATTATTTTATGCAAGTCCTAGAATCTTATGAAAGTTTTGAGTGCATTATGGAACCTAGAATAATTAACTAAGTTAAAATAATCCAATCTATTTAATGGTGGTGTTGATAAGTCTTAATTGGATAACTTAAATCAGTGATCCAAGATTTATTAATTATAAAGGTCAACTTGGTTGACTTTAGTCATCATATGGTCAATGAGTTGACCTTTGTCACCTTGGGTCAACACTGACTCCAAGTATTGGCCTAGGATTAATGGTTTAATTATCTAATTAATCATTTAATTATTTAATCAGGTCTTAATCATTGGTCATAAATTGAAATATCTAATTAAGTCTTAATGATTGCTTAATCATTGGTCAAACATTGTTTAATTCTTAGTTATTTATTAATTAATTATGTTCGTAATTAATTAACTCTCAATCTTTTGGGAGTCCTATTACCTTAATTAATGATCAAGGGACTATTGATCTATTTTGAAGTCTTATACCTAACATTTTATTTTATGTGTATATGTGCATTCAATTGGTTATGAGGTTATCTCACTCAATGAATTATCCCTAATTTCACTACTTTAGTTTATTCTTTGTAATTAATCTTTAAGTGTATTTAATTTATTTAAAATTCTAGAATTAATTTTCTTAAAATTTTCTCCAATATTTAATTCTTTTCTTAACTTAATTCATTTTCTTAACTGCTCGAATTTATTCCAAACATGTTATTAAGTGCTTCACTTTATTTCCACCACTAAAATTTATTTTTAATTAAATATTACAAAAGTATTAATTTTTTGGAATCAAAACTATTTTAATGTAAAATTACTATTTTGCTCGTAGTTTAAGAAATTATTAGTTTCTTATCTAATTTTCTATCCTTTGATTGATCTTCCACTTCTCTTCCACTTATAAACTTAATTAAAGTAATTAATTTAATTTAATTTTTATTTTTTAATCTATTTTCCAGAATTTAAATTTTTACCCTTAATTAATTTTTCTTTGCCTTTTAGCCCTTGTACTATTTTAAATTACATTTTTCTGATATCAATCGTATACTTAGGCTAAGTACTTTAATCTTATGGGTCATTAAATATTTTTAAACACTTAATCCATCTCATTTAAAGATTGACCAAATTTTATAACTACTACTTTAGTCTAATTTTTTTTTATAAATTGCCAAATGGTCTTTTTCTTAACTATATATCTTTCATAGTCCTTTTTTAAGTCTATTAATCAACTTTTTAACACTTAATAAAGTTTTTATTGATGTTTAACTCTTAGGGCAGAGGCACGCGAACCATGTGTAGCCCCAAAGGACCAATTTTACTCCATGAAATCATGTTCAAATGTTCAAGAAAACAACTTTGGTGCATTAAAACATTCACCACAAAAGCTCATAGAACACTAGTGTACATGCTTAGACAAAATTTTGATTATAATTTTATTACCATGTTAGAATGGGCTCTCTTTCAAGTTTCAATGCAATGTAGATCGAAACTAGAAGCGCACTTAAACTAATAAATTTAACACTCACATGTCTGTGTATAAAATTGTAGGAACTATGCGACCTTGGATGAAAATTTTGTCACTAGGCTTCTTTCCATTGGTTGCACACCCCTTCATCATTTTCTTTCGTGATTCATTTTAGAAGTAGATGTTAGATTATTTCTTTTGTTGGGGGGGGGGGGTTGTTCATGGCTGCAAATATAAGCGACAATTGTGTTGCATTACTGCTCGCAATTATGTATGTTTACTTATTTCTATGGAGGTGCTGTTGCCAATGATTGGAGCAAATTTATGATTTTGTGCTTATGGGTATCAGTCTCCTTTGAGTTCGTTACATCGCTAGTTGTAGATGAGACAATCATTCATTTGCCGTTGAACTCTGTTCTACATAAAATTTGGATAGACAAAGCAATGATCAAAGTCAGCGAAGACTGAGCATGTATTTAAAAGAAGTTTTAAAACGATGGTGCAGCAACTGGGAGGCAGAAAAAGAGATAGTAAAAGGGAACTTTTGACACGTTAACTATCATTAATATTTAATTTTATTAGAAGTGTTAAGATCTACAAGCAAAGTACAAAATTATAGTTCATATTTCATTTGGATATTGAGGAGTTCTCCGGTGCTGCACATCATAATCCAATTGTCCACTGCCCTGGGAGGCAAATGATTGATCAGGCAAGTAAGTGGTGACAGGCTCTGAAGGTAACAGTGAATATAAATATTCAGATGAGTAGTTCCGCTTCATTGTATGCTTAGCCTCGTGATGGGTGTGGGTACCCTGGTAGTGTATCTCAATAATTTCGCCGTCTAAAGTTCTCTTAACTTTTTTCTTCACATAGCAATTGGGGTGTGTGCATTTGTAGTAACTTACCTGATTTTCACTTCCTTTTACTACTTTATCTTCATATTTTTTCCAGTTGTACCCGTCACCCAACCTTCTTAACGACGGAATTTGTTGGTGGCCATTGCTATGATTAGATTGGAAATCACTTCTGTTCTCATCAGCTCCTCTTTCTCCTCCATTTGCAGCATCAATTTCTATGGGTTCATGGTCTTCCATCCCTAGAGTTCCAGTATGTGATTGAGAATCCAATTTGGAACGAAGAACAATGAAACAATAGCAGAATATGACTGCAACGATAGAGAGCATCAAATTGATCTTCATAAGTTGAACACTTAGACATCCAAGGAAGAAATTGAGGAGATCTGCTTCAAAACCAAGGTCAATCTGCCTTGACAGGCACAAAGACATTAAAGCAAAGGCTCCACACGAAATCAAACTTAACAGATCTGGTTTTCCATTTACAGATTTATCAGATACAAAAGAGTACAAAGAAGTGAGCAACAAAACCAGAACACCCACATGAGCTTTCAGCGAGAAACTCTTAGAACGTTTCCATTTCTTCAAAAATAACATCATGCTGCTGATAGAGAAACTTACCACGGTGTAAAGGATGATCTTCAAGAAGGTCCACTCTCCAAATAGATGGTTGAAAGAGGAACTCAACGCATAACAGATTAGTCCAATCACACTTGACATAAATCCCCCAACTCTCCATAGTCTTTTTTGTACCAGCCGATTGGAATTTCGGATAGGCATAGTACTTAATTTTTAAAGGGCAGTAAATCCAGTTCGGCTTATAAGACTCAGATGTTATAAGAGGCAGAGGGGTGTTTGAGATTGAAAGGAACGTACTAATAAATTGTAAGAAAATTGTTGCTGCCAGCTGGTGGCGGAAGACTCGGGAAAAGGATGATGGTAGTGATGTGTGAGTATGCAGTCAAAACCAGCCGTTGATTAATTTAGTGACAGTTCCTTGTGTTATACTGTTGCAACTTTGACTTGCACCTGACCCAAGACAACCTAAAACATGAAAACAAAATTAAGAAATAAACGTTTGGGATTCTGAGCAGAAAACGTGCAATGGTATATAATGAAACCGAGCAAATTTGGAATTAGTTCAAGACTTGAGCCATGCCATTCTAAAAAGTAATGTTTTTAAAATTTGACCGGTCATTAAACCGGTTAAAACACTGATTTAAGGTTCAATAGTTCAACCGGAGTTGAACTGTGGTCGAACTGGTATTAATAAAATAATAATTATTATTATTAAATAATACATAAAATAATATTAAAAAAACATAATATAATAATTTTGTAATACTAAAAATTAAAAATAAAACATAATTTTTAGGTTCTTTACATTTACAGTGTCTATAAGTGCAAATCAAATATGTTATGATACTTAAGAATAAGTTTTAACTATACACATCAATATTTATTAATAAAAACAAGTTTATATTTAAAATAAAAAAGAAAATGATAAATACTTTAGGTTGGTTTTTATTTTTTTAAGAAAAAAAATCAAAATAATGTTGTATTAAGCATTTTTCTTTGACCTGCTATGAACCGGTATTTTTCGGCTCTTTGACCGATTTTTCTTCAGGCCAGTTCTGTGATTTATTTGAACCGATCAGGTGACCGGTTTATCGATTTTCCGGTCCAACCGGCCGGTCCGGTCTGGTTTTCAAAACAGTGCTAAAAAGTAAGAACAAAACAAATAGGAAAAGTTGCATTCTAAGAAGAAAACATAGAAGGGCATATAGTACAAGCCATAAATCTTATTAGAACCACTTTTATGATAATAAAAGAGATTAGTTTATACAAGCTTTAACATTTTTTCCTTTTCTTTCAGATACTGATTCATTGGCGTGCTTCCAACAAACAAATGGTTGAGTTGGTCTTGAATATCAAACAATCCATACTTAACATACTCAGAAGGATGTTTACTAAGAACATCTTGGAACCTCCCAATGAAGTTTCCATATGCTGGCAACAAGATGTGTTGTAGTGATATTATTATTTGTTCCCTTAGCTGCTTATCAAAGGCAAACCATCTAGATTGAGTGCTACATATATCCTTAAAGTGCATGTTGGACAAATTGAGGTTGCCTTTCAGCGACTCTGAGTTAGCATTAGGCTCCACTAACTCACTGTTCTCTAGCTTCAAAAACTCTAACACCACATTCCAAGAGCTACTTTGATAGAGTTCGAGGTTTTGCCGAACTTTTGTTGTGCTTTTCTGGAAACAATCAAGGTCTAATCTCAACTTTTTTGCCTCTACCTCTACGTACCTCCAATTATTCATCATGAAAAGTAAACTAAAGCAGGGTTCTCGTAGTTTTTGGACATCGCCACCAGTTTTGTCTCCAATCGCTTCATTATTCGATCAATCTGATCAGAAACTGAAGATGATTTTCCCGCCTCATTAGCAAACTTGGGGTATTGTTCTAAAATTTGCTCCAAGATCTGTCGTGCCCGACTAGCAAAAACGAGGTAGCGAATGACATATTTGGTCATTAGATGAACCCGGCCATCTGCGGGAGCAGTTACCTTGGCCTCTGGGACATGGAAAATCACATTTTCCATGTTCATGAAAATGTCCCTGCTTGCCTCCCCTAGTTTATCGTGGACCGTCATTGCTTCCTTTCCCAGTGACTCCGGAAACAATGATTGAAACTCGGGAATTAGGCCATGCAGTGTCTCAAACATGTCAAGGATTTTGGACAAACGCCACTCCGAAGGGCTCCCACGCGCAACCGCATCGGCAAAATTCAGCATTTTAACCGTGGGTTCCCAACAAACCTCAGTGAAACAGAGACCCGCGACAGAAGAGAACCCCGAGAAGACGCAATCACAGAGTCGTCGCTCACTGGGAAATAGAATCCTAACAGCCACATTCACAGCTTTAATCCATCTAAAAATGTAATACTGAAACTCCCTCTGTTCACGTTTCTCCTCGATGTTGTTGATCCCTTGCAACCCTAGCAAATTTTTTAAGCACTCCTCTAAGCTTTCCCTCCGCCAATTACAGTACACGTCGCCGCACTCTTTCTCAAGCCCATCGCCCACCATCAGCTTTATAGTTTCCTGAAGGTCGTGGATTTTACCCGATGGTAGCGCATCTATCACAAAGTTATGGTCAATACCAGCTAGTTCAGATTCATCTTTAAGGTATTCCTTTGTACGCTCCAAAACCATGTTGGTGAGATTCGAATCACCCTGCTGAAACACCTTCATGAGTTGTTGCATCACACTAGCATTATACTGCGTTGCGCTTCGACTACGATATCTTGCCCTGCTGAAACGCCTTCAGATATATCACGAGTTGTTGCATCAACACCAGCACGTGCCGGTTGATCCACGTACAGCACTACTGCAGCAGCATCAGTTAGAGCCAGTTGATTATCTTGGACTCCAAGATTCTGGGATGAAGTGGTAGCTAAGGAGGAACGAAGAATAATAAGGGCATAGCTGAAACCTACTCCAGCAACAGCTAATGCCAAATTAATCTTCAAGAGTAGGACTATTAGACATCCCATGAAGAAATAAAAAAGGTCAACTTCAAATCCGCACTGAGTTTGCCTTGACAGGCTGAGTGACATGATAGCAAAGGCAGCACACGAAATCAGGCTATATGCATCTGGTTTCCCATTCACCACTTTATCGGCAAAATAGGAATACACAGATGTGATGGTCAAAACCAAGAATGATGAATGAGCTTTGAAGTGGAGACTAGTTGAGTGTCGACATGCCTTTGCGAACAGATTCCCGAGACAAATGAAGAGACTAAAAACACTGTAAAGAAATATCTTCAACAGGCTTCACTCTCCGAATAGATAGTTGAACGAGGAGCTGAGAGCATAACAAAGGAGCCCAACAATAGTTGAAACAAAACCAACAAATCTCCATACCGCTACCTGCGTCAGCCATCTCGTGATTTGGATGGTCAAAGGCGTCATATTTTTCTGAAGTGAGTACGAATTGCTTTCATAGTTATATATAGAGAGAGCAAACATTATTGGCGCAGGATGATGCCCACCCGTTTCTTCATATGAAACTTCGAGGAAAGGGACCAAAACCCTGCTCTGCTATATTATATTTTGGAAAAGAATACTTTGACCCCCAAATTTGATAGACATCCATCGGACACCCTGTTTAAAATTGTTTTTTTTTCCTGGGTTATTTAGTGACTCTTATGTGGAAGCTTAAAAAAATTAAAGAAAAATAAAAAAAACAAAATTGAAAAATAGAAGACAGGTAGACAGGAGGCAGAGTTTTCACAAAGAAGAAGACGGGAGGGAAACGAAAATATTAGAAGGAGATAGAAAGTAGTGGGAGGGAGAGTGAGCCTAAAGAAAGTTGGAATAGGGAACGGGGAAACAGAAAGAGAAGCTGGCAGGGAAGGAGAAAGAGATGACCATTGAAGAAGAAAGAGGATTGCAAAGAGTAGAGTTGTTTTAGAGGAAAGGGTGATAACAAAGAGGGGCCACCAAAAAGGAGACTTGCTTCAGTTGCAACTAGTAGGAAATACTAACGATTATGTATGTGTAGTTCATTTACTCAGGAATGACGGCTGATTGACCAATCTGGTGCAGTTTTAAAAACAAATTACCAAAATGGGACCCTTTTGAAATATATTACCAGCATGGGTCTGTTTTGACCGTTGATCGGTCAAAGTCGCAACTCTGACTAGCGAAACTCAGTCCACGTCAGCTTTTTTCTTCTTTTGTTTTGTAAAATTACACGTAGGCTGCCAACGTGGAGAGTAAAACACTAGTCTGAACTGCGGAACTCACCGGATCGTGCCACATGGCGCAATCCTGTCAGTTCCGCAAGTCTGAACTGTGGAACTCACAGGATCGTGCCACGTGGCGCAATCTTGTGAGTTTCGCAAGTCTAAACTGCGAACTCACAGGATTGCGCCACGTGGCACGATCCTGTGAGTTCCGCAAGTTTGAATAGTGTTTTAAATCCTATAAATTTCCCTTCACCTTCGGCTTACAATACGACTTCTCCATTGTAGTTACGTAATTTTTTTATGTTTTTTTAATCATTTTATATTTATGTAACTTTTTATATTTTTTGTGTAATATTATATTTATATTATTTGAAAAATATATATAATAATTTTCTTTTACATTTAAAAACAAATATATTTATTTCATGTTTTATTTATTACTGAGTTGATATTACTTTTTTTGGTAGGTACATCGTACACAATCATGAATTCAATTATAGCATTTGTGTATATAAATGGAAGGATGTATGAAGGTGTCGAAGGAGTAACGTTCGAAGGGACAAGAAAACAATACAAATTAGACATGGCATTAGTTTTAATGTTTTAAAGTGAAAAATTCATGACAAATTTAAATTGCAGGCAAATCAAGTTATATCTTCTGTTACATGTAGGTTTTTAATTTCAAAAGGCGAAGGCAAATACAGTGCATTACAAATATGTGATGATGAAGACATAGAATGCATGATTTATGTATTTCAGCAACAAAATGAAATGTCAGTAATAGAAATATATGTTGAAGTGGAAGTTGTTGGTAGTTCTATGATTTCGTTAGAAGGTGGTGGAATAAATTATCGCGTGTCTGGTGATCAGAATTTGTCTTGTAATCAGTCATTTGCACAATCTGGGATGCAAAGACAGGTAGAAGCAGATGACGACGATGATGACTACGACGACTATTATGTGTCGCAGTCATATGTTGAGGAATCATCCAGTGATGATATTCCTGATGATGAATCGTTTGACACAGATGATGAGACAACGTCCATTGAAGTAAGTCGTATGATTGAACCATTGTCAATATATCAATCTGAGGAAGGTATGTTTTTATCTTACATAATACCATTATGTTATTGCATACGTAGTTAATGTTTATTCATGAAGTTAAATACAATAGACAATTAAAAATTATTACATAAAATAGTTATACACAATATTTTTAATTATTTTATTTTATTTTATATTTGATGTCAAATTTTTATTGTTAATCTTTTCAAATTTATGTAGGGGGTGCAACTCAACTTCCATTTTGGTGTGATTCTTCCCACTATACAAACATTAATTGGAGTCACCCTAATCAGGAGGAGATGTCATCCTTAGACGTTTCTGCTGACTGGAGTGTTAGGGGAGAATTATATGTCAAGTTACAGTTTCAGAGCAAATAGGTTGTACATAATGCATTAAAACATTATGCAATGAAATTGCATCAAACGTATGTTGTTGTTGAGTCCAAGCCCACGAAGTTGATTTGCAAATGCCCAAATAAGAACTACGGTTGTCCATGGTATATGAGGGCAATTTTATAAAAAAAATAGATACTTGGGTTGTCAGCCAATGGGGTGAGCCACGTACATGCTTGAATTTGTCACTAACACAAGATCATGACAAGTTAGATTCTGAATTCATTTGTTCATGCGTACAAGGTATATTGCAAGTTTACATATTTGACTTTGTGAATCAATATGAAAAATATATATTTGAAATTCTTTTTTATGTGCAGGAATGATCTCTAAAGATCCATCCCTAAAAATAAGTTTGATTCAAGAGAGAATAACAGCTATGACGGGTTACAAGGTGACATATAGGAAGGCATGGAAGGCCAAACAGAAAGCTATAGTCCGTGAATTTGGAGACTGGGACGAGTCATATGCCATGCTTCCAAGGTGGCTTAAGTATATGCAAGGGAATGCGCCAGATACGTATTACCAACTTTGCCACGATGAATTTTTTGTTGGTAATCAACTCATTCGCAGTTACCGGCAATTCCATCGAGTCTTTTGAACATTCAAGCAATGTGGTGATGCCTTCCGCTACTGTAAGCCACTAATACAAGTCGACGGAATACACTTGTATGGCAAGTACCGTGGAACCTTGTTAATTGCCACAACACAAGACGACAACAGTAATGTCCTTCGTCTTGCATTTGCTGTGGTTGAGGGCGAGACTTTACAAGCGTGGTCGTTGTTCTTGTCGCATTTACGTTTGCATGTCACAGATAAACAGGGCATATGTCTAATTTCTGATCGACATCGTAGCATAAAGTCTGCTGTGTAGAATGAGGCCCTTGGATGGCAACCTCCACATGGTTATCATATGTATTGTATTTGACATATTGCAAGCAATTTTAATCATTGTTTCAAGAATGGAAAACAAAAAAAATGTTGGTTAATCTAGGTATGTTGTGAGTTTATAACCTTTAACTTCACAATTTTTTTTAACATGATCGTATTTTCAATAACAAATTTTATTTTTTTATTATTGTAGGATATACTCCATGCAAACACATTTTTGACAGAAAACTACAAACATTTCGCGAGTGTAGCGCAGATGTCGATAGATGGATAAGTGCCATTTCTGTTGACAAGTGGAGTATGGCATACGATGTGGAAGGTCGTAGATTCGGCCACATGACCATGAACCTGTCTGAATGCGTCAATAAGGTCTTGAAGGATTGTCGGAACATTCCAATAACTGCCTTGGTAAAGTCAACATACAGTCGATGTGTTGAGTACTTTGTACAGCGAGGGTCTCAAGTGAGGGCAGATTTGTCAGCTGGCAATATATATTGTGCCAAGTTAGTTGAGGCGATTCGAAAAAATGTTGAGGAAGCATCTTCTCACCAGGTTTGTAGATACGACATCCAGTCAACACGGTTTGAGGTTGAGGAGGCATTTAATCCTTTGACTCAGCGTGGCGGTCAGAAATAGATAGTTAACCTAAACGAACGTTATTGTCAATGTGGACGCTTTACTGCATTTCATTATCCATGTTCCCATGTTATTGCTGCGTGCGGTGTAGTTAGCGTTGACTACAACCAATACACAGACCCAGTATACACAAACGAGTACATACTACATGCATATTCAGCACAGTGGTGGCCGTTGGGTGATGAAGAAGCTATGGCACCCGATGATGAGCAATGGGTACTTGTCCCGGACCCAACAACCGTTCGTGGAAAAGGTCGACCAAAATTAACAAGAATCAGAAATGAAATGGATTAGGTTGAATCACAACCCAAACAGAGATGTCGTAGATGTGGACGGGAAGGCCATAATAGGCGCAATTGTCCATTACAAGCGCAGACAGGCAATTCCGAGCAAAGCAATGAAGAAGACATTTAGTTCATAACAATTTTTGTAATGTTAATTTATGAAAATTTTAAACTTTCTCTTTAAAACGCTATATTGTTGTTACCATTTTCGATTTGTTCATAAATGTGTTTTTCTATTTATTAACTTAATTATCAACACCTAGTAAATCAACGTGGATGACAACATTGTCGAATATGGTCAATAAAATATTAATATTATGTACAATAAATTGATACAACGACTGTAGAACTTAAAAAAAATCAAGTATCATCTGCCGAATGTTCGTGACCCTCATTTGGAGGTGTCAAAACACAAGGCCGTGACCAGTTTCTAGCAATTCGTGTAGGATTTCTTCTTATTGGTCGTACATCATCCGCTGTAGCAGCAGCATTCGTCGCAGATAGTTGACTAGCATTATCTGCCTCTGACGAAAATTGGGCACGTAGATCTACACCAATTACATGATCCATCCCTTGTACCCATGGAGATCCAGGTATGTTATATGGTGGGGCGCCTGGGGTTACATATGGCGAAGGCATGTTTGGACTCGGTGTCGAGAGCAGAGTCCCAAATAGTTAATCCATCGTGAATTCGGTGTTGATGGATGAGCATGAGGAGGGTGTTGTTGCGAAGTTCCAGCATCAGCCTGTTGCTGAAAAGGATAATAGTACATGGGTTGTGAACTGGGATAATGTACAAATTGTGCAGGTGTGTAATACATCCTAGGTTGACGTTGAGACATTGTCGGAAAATCATATGTTTCGGCCTCAACAACCCTTCTCCTTCTTCCAAGCCCTTGCGATTCAACACGATGCCCAGGAATATGAAATTGTTATGCATCGAATATTGGTGGAGGAGGTGGAGCTGGCGAAGCAGCCTTAGTTATGCTATTTTCTGCATTAGCCAAAATCATGATTTTCTCGACATAAGGCACCAGGTCGTCAACCGCCCACGTACCTCTACCTTCCTCGGAAACCATGTATGTTAATGTCTCCCCTACCTCTCCCTGTAAAAAAAACAAAATTAGACACACAACGACTTCAATATCAAAAAAAATATTACAAGTCAATTTACGTAAGTCATGTTACCAAAGTTGTTGCCTTAGCGTTTTTCGGGTCCACAAACATCTTTGTTTTCCGTTTGTACCACCTCATGTATTCGGAATTGTGACCCAAACTTCCTACTTGCGGGCCGGTGTCCTGAACTTATAGTTCGTGTCTATGATTCCATGCGTTGATCGCTGGTGCCAATATGTTATGCCAATTTTCACTGGTCTTTCCATGTAAAGTCAACGCATGTAACTCCTGTGGCTGAAGCGGAGGATGTGGAATTGGTTGCCGAAGACCAAATTGTCTCATCACTCTATCGGGTTGATGTCATTCACATACATTAAAACATATTAGTGGCACAACTGATTTCCTGACAATTTGTCCATCTCGGCATACTGGAGGCATTGCATTCATAATAGCCTCAGTGTATGGCTCCCAAACAATCTACAAAGAACAATTAAGTTAAAACCATGTATAGCAAATTAGAATTACAATTACAGGCTATACAAGATAGATACTTACATCATGCCTCCTCATAATGTCAAACGCTCATCGTTGTGATGTTAAATCGTCGTTTCCTATGTGGCTATGTCCATGTCGAAGCCACCTATAAAAATATGGAATCATAAACAATTTAAGCCAAATATGAAAATCATAACAAATGTATATTAACAACATTAATGTTACCTCATCCCTAAGGGTTGACCAACAATGAAGTCGGGCGTTCTTTTTGGAGCTATACGTTGAAATCTTTCCCACGCCCAAAGTTGCAGTAATAAGCACATGCCACCAATGGATTGCATCCTATAATTTGTGGCTATACATAGCTGGCGATATAAGCAGCTAAGTACAGCAGGCCCCCATGCATAGGTCCTTGTCTCGTTAAAGTCTCGTAAAAATTGAAGATATCGTAACGAGACTTTACTACTTGATTTGTCAACTAACAGTGCACCACCGATGAATCTAAGGATCCATGCCCGAGCATATCTCCGCAACTGTTCCTCATTGATAACATGTTGACCAATGTCATCAAAATGCTCAGCCAACCAGCGTAGTTTAACAAAACTACCATCTAGGTTCGCTGGTCGAATACCCAACAACTCTTCACACATAGCTCCCCAATCAAGCTGTGTAGACCCAATAAGAGGTAGCCTATCAACAGGAAGCCCTAACAAAATTGCGACATCTTGAAGAGTAATCGTGCACTCTCCAAATCTCATGTGGAATGTATGAGTTTCAAGTCTCCACCTTTCCACCAAAGCATTCACCAAACCAGTGTTGACCTTTAAAAAACCCATTCTGGCAACCCAATAGAAGCCAGATTGACTGAGAAATTCAATAATTGCTTCCGGAACACCTTCTACTCCATTATGTGTAGGAAGGGCCTGTCTAACAAGTAATCTGCTGTCTGGTTCACCATTCCACACATATTGCGAAACATGCATACTTTGCATCCATAAGACGTCATCATCAATTGGTCCAGAATGAATGTTGCTTCTATCGGAAGATGAAGAAGAGGCAATTTTGTAGAGATCTGTAAAAAACACTGCGTAAATCAATCAACAAGAAAAAATATAATCAGTTAATAAATTTATTATACGTAACTAAATAAATAGATATTTTTTTTTATTATCGTCCTAAATAATAAAATCCCAAACATATTATATTTATTAAGAGAGTAGATTTTAAAAAACACTACATACTTTCAATGTAATTAATCAAAAATTTAAATAATATTATATATGCTAAAACAATAATTTATCAAAGAAATAAAATAATTTATCGAAAAACACATTCACCACCTAAAAATACTATAATACATATAATCAATGAAATATAAATGCATATTACAAATTGAATAACAAAGTAAATAAATCCATAACTAGTTTTTTAATTTTTTTATTATTTAAATAAAAATATGTTACAACAAATTTAACCACATATAATTTCTTAACGTATAATAATAATTACATATATATTTCTTAACCACATACAAACAATTATATTACAAAAATTAAAAAATAAATAAACAAAAACATAAATTAACATAGTCAACTATTAAAATAAATGCAAAACACAAATTAAATTAAATAAACTTAAATTAAACATAAATAATTGTCAAAATTAAGTAAAATATACAATAAAATTCATAATTGAAAATTTTAAATCATTTATTGAATAAAATCGCCGCTTTAGAATACAATAAAACATATAATTAGTAAATTAATTACAATATATTGCAAACCATATAAATTAACACACAATGTCAAATAAATATTTGAAATATAAGCACATATTATAAATTGTATCAAAACAAAAAAAAACTTAAAAATAAGGAACTTTCTATTATTTAATAGACAAACAGTACAATTATCATTTAAATAAGTAACTAATTTTTACAAAATGTATACAAAATTTTTTTTTACCTAAATTTTAATATGCCAAAAACACCTCAGACGCGAAATTCAGACCTACTTTCGCTCTTCAGTTATGTTGCTTTCATGTGGGGATTCAAAACTATTTTTAGTTGCTTTCAAAGTGGGGCTGTGGAGGTTTCAAAGTGGGGCTGCGGAGGTCTTTAAAGGCTTTCAAAAAATATTTTTTAATTGCAGTCTCGCTATTCAAGCAGCGGGTTCCCCCTTGGATGCCACGTGTCGCTGTCCGGTTGGTAGGGAAGGAGGCGACAAGCCACGTGTCGCATGCGGGTGAATCCCGCTATTCGCAAATGCAGAACACATAGGGAGATGCCATGTGTACTTCTCCCGTTGAGTGGTATGACGGTCCCTGCGGATTGCGCCATGTGGCGCAATCCTGTGAGTTCTGCAGTTCAGACTAGCGTTTTACTCTCCACGTTGGCCGCCTACGTGTAATTTTACAAAAAAAGAAAAAGAAAAAAGCTGACGTGGACTGAGTTTCGCTAGTCAGAGTTGCGACTTTGACCAGTCAATGGTCAAAATAGACCCATGCTGGTAATATGTTTCAAAAGGGTCCCATTTTGGTAATTTGTTTTTAAAACTGCACCAGATTGGTCAATTAGCCCAAGAATGACTGTTTATTATTCATTACACTTGCTAGGAACTTGTCCCATTTCTGTTGTTCAATGTGGGGCGTGGGATATGAATTGCTTATTTGATGGATTGTTTTGTACTGGAAAGTAGAGTGTTGCAGGATAATACAAACTAGGTTAATTATGTTATTGGGAGTGGTTAATTCTGTTTAGTAAAGGTTAATAGATTGTATCTGATATTAGATGTGTATAAAGACTTGTGTTTAGTAGTATGCAACAGATACTGCAATGAATAATTTTTTTTCTCCAAATATTGTCAAATGCGTCATTAGTGTATGTGTGTTAAATTTATTCATGTCCACCATAAATAGTATATTTAATGATTTGAATTGGTCAATAAAGATGTTTGTTGTTTGTTAAAGATTTTATGTAAAGATATTCATTAAATACATGTTATATATGATTGTTATGCTTATTCGAAGATATTAAATAATTGTAATTAAAGTATGAATTGTGAAGGTTGTGATTGCAGCACCAAATGATAACAAATGAAATGATGGGGTATGATTTGTCAAAACCTAGAAAGGTGAATATCGTTTAAACATTTTATTGTACATGTTAGATTTTGACAATTTTGTAAATGATTGTTGTATTTGTTGATGAGCAATCTTCAGGTGCGTTTGAGGCATAAATGTACAACAAGGTGGCTTGCCAAAGTTAATAACAATTGAGGCGACACCATTTTAATGGTTAATGTGCTTGGGAGAAGAATAAAAATATTAGGGACATTGCTTATTGAATTAGCTAGTAGTTGGGTTGAGAAGGGCTGGGGTTTTAGAATAAAAAGTAAGATAATAGCTTTTACACCTTTAGATGCATGTTTAGCCTTGGGACTTCGCATAGTAGGTGAAGATGTGAAGTTCGAAGAAGACCTTGACTGTCACACTAGAAGATTGTTTGAGGGCAAAGAAGTTGCTATCAAAATAGTATTTGAACATCTTGTACAGCTTGACAGCGATAATGATGTTGAGGATTTTTGTAGATTTTATATACTTCTTGGGTTGGCAGAGTTCTATTTCCCCAAGACAACTCCCACTGTGCATGGTTGGTTGTTTAAGCTTTTAGATAACTTATATTCTCTTGGGAAATATAATTGGAATGTTGCTGTATATGAATATTTGGTTGATAGCTTATGTCGAGCATCTTTTTCCTTGTCTAAGGAAAAGAATTCTTTCCAGTTGCATATTATAGGATGTGCAGTTGTGTTGTAGGTATGTAATTTATTGTCGGTTATATTTTGTCAATGAAAGTGCCATAATTTGTAAAGGTTGTAAATATTCTATTTCGAGAAAGTTTGATACTATAATTTTTCTTCATATGAATGTAGATTTGGGCTTTGGAGCATGTATTGGTATGCCCTAGAAGAACAATGAAATTCATAAGTTCCTTTCCATGATTTAAAAAGTGGCAAGATGTTTCTATAGGGGACAAAAAATATCAAATTCATTTCATGAAAATGTGGGAAGTACAAGAAAATAAATATGTCGTTACTACTCTAATGACGCACCTATCCCTTTGTTAACATATATTTTGAAAATGAATTTTTATCTATTATCATATTGTGATATCTTTGACAAATTATTGAGGAGTTAAGTGTCACAAATGAAGAGCTTGCACATGATTTAGTGAGGGAGGCATTAGAAAAGGCACCAAATGGATTTCAACATTAGAAAAATGTTGTACTTGATAAGTATCGCTTAATTAGTGAGAATCAAATGCTACTTCTGAAGAATGAAGAAGTTGAACGAAGGATAGCACATGTTGAGGAAGAAGTCTGAGCAATAAAGGAATTATTATGTCATTCAGTAATGTCAATGTCATTGGCTACACCTTCTGCCTCAAATTGTGAACATTGTGTATGGTCTGTAAATATTACCGAAATTAAACATTTGCAAGTGGATAATGAAATAGGTGAACATTTGGACCTTCACAGTGATCTTCAACATGTAGTCAATTTTGAAGCATCTAGCATATACACCCGACTTAAAGATCATCCAAGAAAGTGTGTTGGAAGTGTAATAACACGAACACCGTGGATGAAATATTGTAGGAAAAAGAAGAAAAGCCAAGTGGTTTGACAATAGACTTTGATTGTTGAATGAAGTTCATCCTTCTGTAATTTAGGTTTAGGTTTATATAACCTTTTGTATATGTACAACTTGGAAAGAATTTCATTCTCCAAACACTTTTATTATATAAGGATGTTTTGCTAGTCAAGCCCACTAAGCTACATACTCACCCACATGTTATAAGAAGGGAATAGAGAAAGAGGGTTAGGTTTAGCCGTCACAAAATAGAAGAAGAAAGAAGTTAGAGAGAATAAGGAGAAAAGGGAAGAAGAAGAGGAAGAGAAGGAGGAGAAATAGAAACCGGAGAACGCAAACCCTAGAACTCAGCTTTGCATGTCCATAAAGGTGAGTGCTCTCCCTCGTGTCTTTCCTTGTTCTTGTTCATCTATTTATCTTTTTCCTCCTTATACTTAAGTTTAGGGATTTTATGGGTTTTGAGGGAGTAAGGAATTTATAGATTAGATTGAACAATTATCAATGTAGAAGAGTGAGTAAGAATCTAATTATTTATTTGGGAGCATTTAGAAACCAAAGACAATAGGAAAAATAAATTAAAATTAGTACCTTAGATCCGTCCGGCGGGATTAGATAGCCGTTGGGCGATTTTTCTTCAAAAACTGGATTCCGCGTTGGCACTAGGCGTGCGGACCCGCTGGGTGGGGTGAAACATCCGCTAGGCGGGTTGGATCCTAACACAGATCCACTAGGTGGGGTGTAATACCCGTTGGGCAGCTTGGGTTCCAGCGCAGACCCGCTGGGCAGGTTTGCTGGACCGCCGGGCGGGGCTTCCGTCCTGTCGGGTGAATACGACCTTTGCTATTCTTCTCTTTGTGCTTAGGAACTCTGTTTTGTAGTTTTTAACTCATTGTTATTTGTTTCTTTTATGCCTTGTTGAGTTTATAATTTATGATTATTATTTACCTTGAAAAAATTGAGTGTGATATGAAATTGTGCCAATGTTTCATGATAAAAGTCTATGAAAATTTATAAGCATTATATGTGACCATGCATCATAACATTTGAGTTATGTGATGAGGAAAGTATGTAGGAATCTGGCTGGTGGAGGTCGTGATGGATTGTCTAACCTTAGCCTTGGGGGTTATCCGGTTGGGAAAACTCCAATGGTCCAAGCTGATCCCATGGAGCCAGGGCGTACTGGCAAAACTAGGTAACCTTGACTAGTCGCCGGGGGATATCATACTAGTTGAGGATGTGAGAGCCGAAGGCATCGGTACCGATGACACTTCTTATGGCCGTGCATTTACTCCTAGTCTACTTTCCGACAAGTTTAAGTTGGTACCACATGTGCATGAGTAGTGGTTTAGGAACATAGCACGCATATGCATCTTGTTATGGTGTGATATGTTAAACTGTGCTACATTGTAATTGTGTGAAGTGTATGTGACCTTGTTCATAAGCAACTGATGTAATGTGTACATGTATGAAAATGTAATTGTGATAAAGTGTCAAGATTATGTATATGTGCTCATGTTATGCATGTATGTTATGCTTGTTTGGCGAAACAAAACGATGCGTATGTCTAGTGACTAAGCAAAAGATGTGAAATAAATGTATGTTTGTAATTAGAATTGTGTTTGCTACCTCAAGGATAAGTGATAGGCTAGGCCCTGAGATAGTGTTGTGAGGGTTCTAGTTGGATAATAATAATTGTGAATGAAATAGAGAAAGAGTTAATCCTCACACAACGCAATAGAAAGGTATAAGACAAGTAAGAGAGAACAAAATGAGGGTATTAAGGTGAGTGTGAAGGGAGTGTCAAAAGTATTTTAGAACGTCTGTGATCTTAGACTTGACCCTAGAGAATAACCTTAAATATAAAAAGGAAGAAGAGTAAAATCTAAACAAGAAGGGTTTAAATACTAGAGAGGGTTTTGGATAAGAAAGAGTTCTTAGGTTGATTATGAGATAGTAAACTAATATAATAGTCGGGAGAATGAGAGAGTAGTTAACGCAGGAAGCATTGAAGATTAATAGGTGTAGACTAGACCATAGGTATGGAGAATTATGAGAGACCTAGTGAGTTTAAAGCCATAAGAGATAAATGATTAAGGTTGTCCAAATAGAAGAGTCTAACCCAGCCGTAGAGTCCTTGGAGCACTCACTGAGACATTATGTCTCATTCCTTTAAGTTTTCCCTTTTTCAGGATACAGGTGAAGACATGCGTAGATGGAGCTTGGAGTCACGTGCAAGAAAACGTAGTCTAGTTTACATTAAGTTTTTGTATTCTTCTTTATATTTTGTACGATAGCTTCGGGCGATAGATGAGTTATATTTGGCATATATGTTTTATTATTGTATTGTTCGTATATAATATTTAATTATATTTATGAGTAGCATTTGTATGTTGTTTCACCCTTTTTAAGTTTGTTTTTTTGAAATCTAGACCTAGTTACGGTAATGCCCCTTAGGGTGTTACAACAGGGATCTAATTAGAGTATTTTTAATATTTGAGGCACTTTATTCAAAGAATTTTTTTTTGAGGACTAAAACCAAAACAAGTCAATTTTTGGAGGGCTAAAAACATATTTAACCCTTGTATGTATGTATGTATGTATGTATGTATATATATATATATATGTATGTATATATGTATATTTGTACTTGTCATTTAGACAGTAAGAATCCTTTTGTCGTGACCAAGATTTTAGTCTACTAGAATTCTTGTTGTATTAGATCTCTAGCTATTAGTTGGAATCCTTTGTTTGTGTCGTGTCTACTATAGGTGACTTTGGTGTAATCTTGAGTTTGGCTAGCTCAAAATTGCATTAGGTACTGCAAAGTGGAAGGCAATATTAGGAGATAAGCTTATGGATTGAGTTAACTTATGGTTTTCCTCCATGAGTTTAGAATCATTGGATGTTATGGTTGAGACTATGTGTTTTGTTTATTTGAATGCAATGATTGAGAATGATATGGTGTTGCAAGCTTTGTTTGATTGTGGTATATGTTATTTAAAAATCATGTACGACAAACCTTGCTTAGAAACAAACTTTGGAGCTGTGATGGATAAAGAAGAAAAGGATGATTGGAAATGACTCTAGACTCAATGAAGATCAAACAAAGATAAGAGACCAAGAGAAGATTCTTATAGCATAACCTTGTCTTTTTGTATGATTAAACTACCTTCAGGTGGTTTAAGTTTACTTGAGTGATAAGTGTTTACATCTTCATCAATCTTATAATTGGTAAAGATTGTCACTATACCCCTTTTGTCCTAGACCCACTTTTTTAACAACTCAATATCCTTGCCTAAACATCAAATTCATCCCTTCACGATGAGACAATCAATGAGACCAAACTACTCTTAAAAAGATCTTCTTGCATCTTTCCAAACCTTATCCTAAAGGATGGACCTAGTCCTTTAGTGTGGGAAGACTTCATAGTGAGTGATTACCATAGTCACAATAAACCTAGAAAGTAATTTTGTGACATAGAAGTGAAGCACAAAGTTCCTATGTGATTTATCTAGGAGAGTTTAGTAAGAATAGCCTAGTAACCTAGCCAAAATCACAAGTATTACCTTGAAACTTACCTAAAATTAGCATGACTTCAAGCTAAAAGACCAATACCTTAAACCTATGAGTGAATATGGTGTTTAAAGATCACATCATATCCAAATTAGTGAATGTAATCTATCGAAACCAAGATAAAATGGTATATAGCAAAATTGCCTAGTTTAAGTATCAAAACTGCCTAGTTTACATTGGTAAAGTCTAACCTTCTGCAAAATTTCGTGACCATTGGACTTCTGTAGCTCAATCTGAAACCTAAGGTATATTCTGACCCACAACTTGTTAATTCCAGGGCCTAGAAACTCTAATTTCGACTTGTAATAAATTCACAAGCGAGACCAACTTTGACACTCTTGTTTTTACCCTTATAAATTTTTTTTGAGGTTCCACGTTGATTCTCCCAGTAGGTTTAAGATTCACCCTCATAACCCCTTTCTTGAGTTGTTTTTGGCTTATAACTTGCCATGTGCGCTATTTTCAAATTGTTCGTGGTTTTTGAGTGAAACCAAAACTAACAAATTAGTTTTAGGGTACTCTAAATCTATTTTTAGGTTTTATATACCCTTGGGATTCGTAGCTCAGTTGGTGCGAAAAACCCGTTTTCTAGCCTATTGTATTTTGCAATCTTTCGACATGCTCCATTTCTTAACTACTTAGAATTTTTGAGTCAAACCAAAGCCCTCAAGTCCTATTTGATGCATATAAAATTGTTTTTGGTCTTCAATAAGTTTAGAGTTTTGTAGCTCAAATGGTATAGGAAACCACTTTGTGAAACTCATTTGAACTACCAACTTCCCATGCACATATCTTTCAAACCGTGAAAGCTTTTTGAATGAAATCAAAGCCCACAATTCTAGTTTTGCGAGTATTAAATCTGTTTTGGGTTTCCAAATTAGGGGAGCTTCACTTAATGGACTTGCTTCTCAATCCCACTTTTAAAGAAAACTGAACCAAAAAGGAATAGTTGAATCAACAACTTATTCTTGACACTAAAATTCCACAAAAGCTTGACTATTACCTAGAAATGATGTAAGGAATCTAAACTTTTGATTTTGGACAACTTAGAACTATGAGGTAAAGACAAATATGTCACCGAATCAATCTACCTTCGAATTCTTTCAAAACTACTCTATGTCTTTTCAAATTCCTAGCTTAGAAAGCTTCCTTATATAATTGAGTTTAGTTTAACACCATTGAGAAACAAATTTACATACAACACTATGAATGTAAAAGTTTATAGCAATTAGAATTTGTTTATGTTATCCTTTGACTTTAGTAAGATGCAAAACCTATTATAACTTATAAGTGTTCTATAAACTTGATTTAATGCTACTAGGTGATAACTTGGCTTATGATTCCTTATCTTTAAAAGTCATTGAGTGAGAGATACTTCTCTTATAGAAGTTATCTAAAGCAAGCTAGAGAATAGAGATACAATACAAGAGCAGAAGGATAAGATGAGAAAGTTGTGTTGCCAACTCTCTTATAAGTTAGTAAATTTCAGAGATGAAATTTCTAAAAACGAGGAAGAGTTGTAACACCCTCAATTTTAGGAAATATTATTATTAATATTTTGTTTCCAATAAATGCTTATATTATTATTTTCTATCATTTCTATTGTCTTGATATACAGAGACATGCATGAAAGCCTAATTATCAATTCTTTAACGTGAGAAATTAACACTTTCTCAGAACAAGAAATTGTATTTGGACTTATACAAGTTAGAGACTCACAAAATTAGCTGAAAATTTTGATAGTTGGAAACACAAACATATGAGGGTAGATAAATGTTAATTAAATATAAATGACAAAATAATATTTGGAACATAGAAATATGTTTAGAATATTATTCTATAATTGTAGGATTTTTCTATAATTTGTAGATATTCCTCAATTTTGAATCAAAGTACTCATGGGTAACTTTGCGAGCTCAACTGTAGATACTTAGAGGGCTGAAAAATTATGAAAAAAAATTCAAGAAGTTATTTTAATGTATCTAGAAGAGTTTCGTAAACAAAAAATTATAGATTTATACTCTCTTGAATTGAAAACAAAAATTAAGAGTTTAAGTGACTTACTTTAACCTTAGTTTCTCATTGTAATTGCAATATTTTCGCTACCCTCCTTATAGCATTAGAATTGTCACCCTCCTAGAAACCCTAGGGGAAAATTTTGTGTTCTTCCATAGTAGACACCTTCCCATCCATGATTCTTCCTTCATCTTAGCTTGGTAGGAACTTGGAGCACCTTAGGAACTTGAAGAACTCACCTTCCCCTCTCCCTCATCTTCATATTCTAAACCCTAAGATAAAGGGAAGAGGTTGTTTCTCATTTTACATGGTCTTGTGTTTGTTTATGTGGAGATACCCTTAGTTTCATATTACTATATTTTTTGTTAACAGCATATTTATGCCTTAATATTTGCTAATAAATCTAGCTTGAATGCATGTAAATGAGGATGTATGACTTGATTTGGATGTTGGAAATTACCTTAGTCTACTGAAAATATGGCTGCTATCCTAAGATGTTTTGGGATGGAAAATTATGAATCTAACATGCTATAAACCATAATTTGATGTTATAAATGGTGTTATATGAATCCTAGAATTGATGGAGTTCAAATGAAGCCTATTTGATGTGTTAAAGGTTTTTAAGTGCAGAATTTTTACTGCATAATTACTATACTATTTCACAGCATATTTTAAGGATAAATCCACGTTTAAAGTGTGCTAATCATTGGAAATTAAGTATCTTATGATTTGTACATGATATCCCTAATGTTAGTGATCAAAGGAAGCCAAAATGGCATGTTTTGGTGCATGAAAATGTGAATTGTGCAATAAAAACATGGTGGCTATTTTGTATGGTTTAGTGATGAAAAATCATGAATTTAACATGTTATAAATCATCATTTAATGTTACAAGTGGTGTAATATAATTCTTGGACCTAGTGGCATTCAAACTCTACCTAGAGAACATGTTAGAAGTATGAAACTATGGATTTTTGTTGCATTGTTGGCTCTACTATACTGCAGTGATTTTAGTGGTAAATTCATGTTTAGAGCATGTTATTTGTTGGAAATTTAGTGTTTTTTTAATTATCATATGATATCCCTAAAATTTGGTGAATATTGATAGTTATTTTGACATGTTTTAACATTTGAGGTTAGCCATTATGCAATAAACATGGGTTGCTTTCCTGCAACTCTATAACAATGAAAAAAATCATGTTTCCTAGTGTTTAAATGATATGTAACTGATTGATAATAAATGTCACAACATTAAAGAACATATAGGAGGAAGATTGAGTGAAATTGGATGCATTTTGAGCCATAAAGAGCATGTTTACCTACATATGTTGCATGATGTCCTATTTTTATTTATGATAGCAAGATTAGTTTTTGGAATGGAGTTTTAGTATATTGGAAGGCTGGAGATTTAGCTAATAAGGACATAGACGGTTGAAGCAAATTAGAAAAAGTGAAATCCACTTGAATTGATGACAAGACCTTATAAAGAATGCATGAAGAGAAATTGGCAATAACTCACAAAATTATATGTTCTAAAGGAAACATGTTTTATATTCTAGTAACTATAGAAATGAAGTTGAGATTAGTGTGCTTGTGATTAATGGTTAGCACTTGAAACTCATTATATGTTGTAATGGGAAATTAAACAAACAATGAGAAGCTTTCTAATTCAGAACCATGACTAAGAGTGGTAAGTGATAAATGGCATTTTTACACACTTTTTAGGTGTGTATTTATGTACTGGAAACTCTTTTACCCTTACTTAAGACTTTAATTGACCCTATTTTTAACTAAATGTAAATAGAGTAGGTAAGTAGGTGGATGCCTTGAATTTTGAAAACTTGACTATTAATCTTATTGATCTCATCTTATATTTGTAGGATTTGAAGGAATAGGATTGGAGCTGCCAAAATAGCATACATCTAGAAGAGGTCGCTGAACAAGTATGACTTTCGCTCAGTGAAATTATGAGTTCTAGAAGGAAGGAGAATTTGTAGGTGATGAATTCGCTCAGTGAGAGCATTTCTCACTAAATGAAATAGGTGCCCTGTAGTCTTAAAATTTGGGTATTCACTGAGCAAGAGTTGTCTTTGCTCAACGACATAGGCCAGCTCATTTAATGAACTTGCGAAGTGGCATTAGGGCACTAGTGGGAGTTTTTGAAAGAAAAACATTTTCTCTCTCAACAGCAAGCTTGTCATTCTCCCGTATATTGGAAGCCTTGGATTCAGTTGGAAAGCACTCCATGAAGTTTCGATCTACCTTCTTCATCCCTTTTTGGTTGCTCTTTGGTATCATGAGTAGCTAGATTTACCCTAGTTGGGGTTTGATGTAACTGAACCTATTTTCATGTATACTTTTTAAGTTATTTATTGAAAGTTTATGATTCATTTGTGTTTTGCTTCTACTCTTAATGCTTATTGCCTGATCTCCCATAATATGATTTTTAATGTTTGGATTTGTTGGAAAATAATTTTATTACATAGATTTGGAGTAAACACTTAATGAATCATGTATCTAGAAATGGAACACAGGTCATTAGCCATTTCTTAACCTCTGTTTTTAAAACAAGTTAGTTAGCTAAGCTAATCAAGGAATTGGTAAGTTTAACTGATTGATTTAGATCTATTCTACTAAGGGATTAGGGAATAGATATTTGTATGGTTTTCAATAATGAATGAATCATTGACTTAGTAAATGACCTTTGTATGCATGAAAGGATGGTTTAATACAGTTAAACCCTAACATTTTTAATTGCTTTTATTTATCCTTACTTTTGTATTCCACGTGCTCGTTAAAATTTTCTAATCGAACAAAATCTCTAACTTCCTTTTTACAACAAATTATGTAAACACCTAGTATTGATCAAGTCCCTTGGGAAACAATACTCATATTCATCACTATCTACTTGTACGATTTGTAGCTTGTCAATAGGTTAGCAAGTTTTCTGGCATCGTTGCCGAGGACTTGCATCATTATACTAGGCATTTACACATTTGTTGTTTTTTTGGATTTAAATTCCTTTATTCTTTAATCCATTTTTTTGTTATACCACATTTTTTCCTTTGTGTTACTAACCCCTTGGTTCTAGTTTTGCTGTGTCTTTTCTATGCGAGATAAAACTCTAGCGGATCAACTACTCTTTGACCTGGAAATTAAAAAGACTACCTGGAGAGCCAACAACAAGGTTAAAAAGAAAAAGGAGTTAGTCAAACAAAGGAGTCAACAAGAAAATCCCCTTCCCTCTTTAATTTCTCTTTCAAATCAACCACAAAAGCAACAAGACATGGCTGTTGAAGGAGAGCAGTCACCCAAGAGAACAGTTGGATATTACAGCTACACTCAAGGGCCAAGGCACTACTCTAGTATAGTGTGACCCCAAATCATAGCCAACCAATTTGAATTGAAGCTGGCATTGCTAAATCTTGTGCAACAGAACCAATTTGCTAGCCTTGACCATGAAGATCCCATTGCTCACCTCTCCACATTCTACGAGTTGTGTGATACAGTGAAGATCAACAGTTTGTCAGATGAAGCCATCTGCCTCAGAGCTTTTCCTTTCTCAATCACAGGCAAAGCCAAGGCTTGGCTCCAATCTTATCCAAGTCAAAGTTTAATAGAATGGAATGATGTGGAGAATAAATTTCTACAGAGATTCTTTCCTTATTTAAGATATTTACAGGCAAGAACCAACATAACCACCTTTGCTCAGAAGGAAGGAGAAACGTTTTGTGATGCTTGGGAGAGATTTAAGCATCTGTTTAGGAGTTGTTCAGGACATGGCTTTGATGATCTCACCTAAATGCAAACTTTCTATAATGGGTTAAGACCACATAATAAGTTGATGTTAAATGCCTTAGCAGGTGGAACAATGAACACAAAGACAACAGATGAAGCACTAACTCTAATTGAAGCTATGACCTCTAATGACTATTTGATCCAGCATGATAGAGAAGGATTAGCAGTAAAAAGAGAAAGGGGAGTCTTGGAGCTGGATTCTCAAAGTGCTATCCTAGCCCAATATAAGCTGTTGACTCAACATATTGAGGCCATCACCATGCAGATTGCTTAACTTAATAGTTTAAGTCTATGTAGAGTACTCAGGTTCAACATCATCAAGTTATGAGGTGTGACTTTTGTGGAGGAAACCATCTTAATGGTCATTATGAGCCTACTTCTACCCCCAGTCAACAAGAAGAAGTTAATGATGCAGGGAACTATGGGAGGCAAGGCAATAATCCATATTCCAACACCTACAATCAAGGGTAGAGGAATCATCCTTGCTTTGGATGGAGACAAGATATCAGTCCCTTTAATAGACACCCATCTCCTTATCAGCAACACCCACCCCAACAACACATGTAGCAAGATCGAACTTCTAAATTGGAGGAAACATTGAATCAGTTTATGCATGTTTCAATTTCAAATCAAGAGAATACTAAGGCCTCTATTAAGAATTTGGAAATGCAGGTTGGTCAACTAGCCAAGCAACTAGTGGAGCAAGCTGGTGGAAATTTCTCTGCCAAGACCCAAACTAATCCAAAGGAACATTGCAAGGTTATTGTGACAAGGAGTGGAAAAGAATTTGGTAGAAAAGTAAGTGAGAAAGAAAAAGAAATTGAGGGAGAAAAAAGTGAGGATAATAAAGTGAGTGAAAAGGAGTTGGAAAATGAAAAAAAGAAAAGAGAGTGTGAGGAAGAAAGGGAAAACTTAATAGGGAACAACATTCCTCTGACTAAGCCAAAAAGTCAAATTGTGAAAGAGGAGAAAAAGTTACAACATTCCCTTCCTGCACAGCACCTACCTTACCCACATGCTCCATCAAGGAAGAACAAGGAACAACAGTTTGCTCATTTGCTAGACATTTTTAAGAGATTACAAATTAACATTACTTTCTCAGAGGCATTAGAGCAGATGCCCACTTATGCCAAATTCATGAAAGAACTTTTGACCAAAAAGAGGAGATTCATAAAAAGGAGACAGTAGAATTAGAGGGCCATGCAATGCTATTATTTAGAAGATGGTGCCTCAGAAAGTGAAAGATCCCAGTAGTTTTACAATCCCAGTCATCATTGGAGAATTGGCTATTAGGAAGGCTTTATTGGATTTAGGGGTAAGCATCAATCTTATGCCCTTATCTATGTTGAAAAGAATAGGAGATGTGAAGCTGAAACCTACCAGAATGACTTTATAGCTGGCAAACAGATCCATCAAATATCCTCATGGAGTAGTAGAGGATGTCCTTGTGAAAGTTGAGAAATTTATGTTCCTACTGACTTTGTAGTGATGGATATGAAAGAGGATTCTGAAGTTCCTCTCATTCTTGGAAGACCATTCATGAATACAACTCGTGTGCTCATTGATGTTGATGATGGCAAGCTCGCTCGTGTGCTCATTGATGTTGATGATGGCAAGCTCACAATTTGAGTGCAAAATGAAGTAATCAGCTTTGATGTTTTTGAAGCTAAGAGTCATCTTAATGCTTTAGGGTGGATGTATTAGATGAAGTCATAAAAGGTGCCATGAGACAACTGCATTCTCCTTTTTCTCTTGAGTGTGCTTTGAAAGACACCCTAGAGAATCTCATTGAGGAGGAAGGGTAAAAAGTTGAAAACATTCTACAGCAGCTAGATTCAACAAAAGAAATCCCACCAAGTGAGCAGAAGATAGAAGAATTGAAGAATGAAGACAAAGTGGAGAAATCAAAGCTCGAACTTAAAATGTTTCCATCCCATTTGAAATATGTGTTCTTTGAAGACAATGGAGATAAATTGATGATCATCAGTAAATCCGTATCTAGCAAGGAAGAGGAGAAGCTGGTGAAAGTACTCAAAGAAAACAAAGAAGTTATTGGATGGTCCCTCTCAAATCTCAAGGGAATTAGCTCATTCTACTACATGCACAAAATCATGATGGAGGAATATTTCAAGCTAGTAACTCAACCACAGAAAAGGCTCAACCCCACTATCAAGGAAGTTGTTAGAAGTTCTCAAGCTCCTTGAAGCAGGAATCATTTATCCTATATCAGATAATGCTTGGGTTAACCCAGTTCAGGTGGTTCCAAATAAATGTGGCATGACTGTGATTGTGAATGAAAAGAATGAATTGATCCCAACTTGAACAATCACAGTTTAGAGGATGTGTATTGACTATTGCAAGCTCAACAAGGACACCAGAAAAGACCATTTCCCATTGCCCTTTATGGATCAAATGTTGGAGAGACTAGCTAGCCAAGCTTATTATTGCTTTCTTGATGGTTATTCGGGTTATAACCAAATTGTGATTAAATCCAGAAGACCAAGAAAAGACAACGTTCACCTGTCCCTTTGGAGTGTTTGCCTACCGAAAGATGCCATTTGGGTTATGCAATGCATTGACAACATTTAAGATATATATGCTAGCCATTTTCTCAAACCTATTGGAAGATGTATAGAGGTGTTCATGGATGACTTCTCAATATTTGGAGCCTCTTATGACTTATGCTTGGCAAATCTACATACAGTGTTAAAAAGGTGCATCCAGAAAAATCTCATATTGAATTGGAAAAAATGTCATTTCATCATTCAAGAGGGAATTGTTTTGGGCCATAAGATCTCTGCTTGGGGCATTGAAGTAGACCAAGCAAAGGTTGATGTTATTGTAAAGCTGCCACCAGCAACAAATGTTAAGGGTATTCGAAGCTTTCTTTAACATGTTGATTTTTACAGAAGATTCATTACAAACTTCTCCAAGAGAGCTAAGCCATTGTGCAACTTGCTGAATAAAGATACTCCATTCTACTTTGATGATAAGTGCATGAAAGCATTTAGCACATTAAAGGAAAACTTAGTCATAGCACCTATGATTATGGCTCCAAATTGGGGCCAAGAGTTTGTATTGATGTGTGATGCAAGTGATTATGCAATTGGAGCTGTCTTGGGGCAAAGGAAAAACAAGGTCTTTTCATGCTATATACTATGTAAGTAAAGTGTTAAATGATACTCAACTCAATTATGCCACCACTGAGAAAGAGTTACTAGCCATAGTGTATGCCTTGGAGAAATTTAGGCCTTATCTCATTGGATCCAAGTTTGTGATCTATACTGACTATGCATCCATTAAGTACCTCCTCACTAAATCAGACTCAAAGCCATGACTCATCTAGTGGATTCTTTTGTTACAAGAATTCGATAAGGAAATCAATGACAAAAAAGGAAGTGAAAATGTAGTGGCTGATCATCTATCCAGACTGATAAATGATGAGGTGACCACTTTGGAAATGGAGATTAGAGAAGAGTTCCCTAATAAAACCTTGCTTCTAGTGAAGGAGCGACCTTGGTTTGCTGATTTGGCAAACTTTAAGGTTGTCGGCATTGTTCCTGAGGATTTTAATTGGCACCAAAGGAAAAAGTTCTTTAGGGATGCCAACTATTATTTGTGGAATGATCTTCACTTGTTCAAAATTGGGGCTGACAACCTTCTCAGGCGATATGTCACTCATGAGGAAGCTAAAAGTATTCTATGGCATTGCCACAATTCACCCTATGGCGGTCACTATAATGGAGAGCATACGTCTGCTAAAGTCCTTCAGTCTAGTTTCTATTGGCCTACATTATTCAAGGATGCATATGCACATGCTCAAAGTTGTGATAAATGTCAAAGAACTAGAAGCATCTCTAGATGTCATGAAATGCCATTGTAGAATATTTTGGAAGTGAAAGTCTTTGATTGCTGGGGTATTGATTTTGTTGGACCCCTACCATCCTTATTCTTAAATGAATACATAATTGTTGCTGTGGATTACGTATCCAAATGGGTAGAGGCAATTGCAGCTCTAAAAAATGATGCCAAGAATGTGATACAGTTCCTTAAGAAAAATATATTCTCCTATTTTGGTGTATTAAGAGTTCTCATTAGTGATGTGGGGTCACGCTTTTGCAATGCTCAGCTTCAAAATGTTTTAGAGCATTACGATGTGAAACATATAGTGGCTCCTCCATACCATCCGCAAACCAATGGCCAAGCTAAAATTTTCAACTGTGAAATAAAGAAAATCTAAGAAAGGACAGTGACATCATCCAGGAAAGATTGGGCAAAGAAGTTGGATGATGCTCTTTAGGCATACTGCACAACTTTCAAAACACCAATTGGACTATCTCCATTCCAAATAGTGTATGGGAAGGCTTGTCATCTGCCAGTCAAGATGGAACACAGAGCCTATTAGGCTATCAAGTTTCTCAATTTTGATCCATCTCAATCAGCTGAGAAAAAACTCCTTCAACTACATGAACTGGAAAAGATGCGCTTAAATGCGTATAAGTCCTCAAAACATTACAAGCAGCACATCAAAGCTTATCATGACAAAAAGCTTCTCAATAGAGAATTTCAACCGGAACAAGTCTTCCTTTTCAACTCTCGGTTGAAACTATTTGCCAGAAAGCTTAAATCTAGATGGTTGGGCCCATTTATGGTTAAAGAAGTCAAACCCTATGGAGCAGTGGAAATTGAGGACACAAAGGCAAACTCAAGGCATATCTTGGTGGTGATGTTCAGAGACTCACCACTGTTTTGCATCTCATAAATCCTTGAAGCCTTTGGCCTGTCAAGCTAATGACATTAAAGAAGCGCTGACTAAGAGGCAACCCAGCTTTCTTAACCCTTTTTCTCATTTATTCTAATTGTCAGTTTACCTTTAATTTTGTTTAGGATACATTGGTGGTGAGGGGGAGAACCTTTGGAAGGAGGTTTGAGGGATAGTGACCTTATGTGCCTAACTTGCATCTTACACTTTGCTGCATTTAGATTTTGGTCTTCCTGAATTGGTATATTCACTGAGCGAAACATGGTCTCGCTAAGCGAATTATGCAATAACCCATCACTATAACATTTCTATCAATTTCACTCAGCGAATAAGGCCTTCACTGAGCCATTTTAGGTTGAAGAAAAGGGGTGCTTTCTGTTGTATGCACTTTTGCTTAGTGAGCATGGACCTCACTGAGTGATTCCTGGGAAATTTGAAATGTCACTCTCTGTTGCCTCGCATTTTGCTAAACAAATTATAATTGCTAAGCGACTTGTAGGCTTCCCTTTCTAGCATTCTCTGTTATGCTTATTTTTGCTCAGCAACTACATGTCTCGTTGAGTGAATTTTTGCTAAAAGTTAGGACTCTCTGTTACACTTGTTTTTGCTAAGTGACCACCAACGTGGCTGAGCGAATTTAAATGAGTCGAAAAATTAGACTCTCTAAAGTCTTATAACTCACTAAGTAAATATAGATGTTCACTCAGCAAATTTGTGAAATCTGCATGCCTTTTAAATCGTTTTTCCCTCATTTTTTTTTCAAGTTTTCAAACAATAAACCGTTGAGTTTTTGAGAGTTCTCCTAAAAATCTGTCAACTTCCCTTTTCTGAGCATTTGCTTCTTCCTCCCATCACACTTTAAGTTTGCCAATGTTCAATAAGTTTTCATTTATCTGTTTTTGTTGTTGTTTTTATGTATCCTTGTGTAGATCCTCTACTAATTCTACATTAAGATATGATTTTTGGATAAATTAGGGCAATTTTATTATCATATGCAAAGTGTTTGTAAGAATGCCTCAGCTAAAAATCTGGCTAATCTGCCCTAATTGCTGAGCAAATCCTCCATTCGCTCAGCAATGTTCATAAATATATAGCATCTGGATCATTCTATGAATATTGTATTTCTGCATAAACCCACATTGCAAATTTGCAAATCGACCATTGGGTTCGCTGAGCGAATTCCATTACCACAAAATGCATTCTTTCAATTCATTGAGCAACCAAAGATCTTCGCTCAGTGACCAAAGGGTTCGCTTAGCGAATCATTCATTTTATCCATATTCTATGTTTGCTCAACGAAGTTTTAGCTTGCTCAGCAAAAGCTTTAAACAGAGCATTGTCATGTCATTCATTTTTGAGTATTACAACCATTGTTATTTTGCAACTTAATTAATATCTAATATTCTTGAATCCTTTTACTCCATTGTTATACAGATGGCTCCTCCACATCAGGCCCAAAAAGTAGTTGCTAAATCCACTTTTGGAGGGAAGAGAAAGGCACCAGAAGCTGGCCAAGCTTCCCAACCTCCTCCACCATTTAATAACAGCAAATTCCTTTCAGAATTCCATGAGAACAGATACGGGTAGCTATCAGGAGAGGAATTCTAGCTGAAAGGAAGGTCAACCTAAAGCAGTGAGAATATAACGAGTTTTAGGTTGAGCTGGAGAGGAGAAAATGACACATTCTAACTAACTTGCCTAATTACATTAATGAAGCCATAGTTAAGGAATTATATGCTAATGCCATTCTAGAGGAGGTTGGACAGGCAGGGAGGAAAGCATTTGTTAAAGGCAAGCAAATTAGCTACAGTGCCAAGACACTTAACTAGCTGCTCAAGATTGAGAGGAGCCCTAATGCCAGCTTCTGTGAGTTCAACAAATGGGTGAACAATGAGCAGTCTGTAGATGATGAACCAGTGGCTAACCTGCTGAGCATTCCAGGTAGAGGATAGGAGAGAAACCAAAAAGAGGAACCCCTCCGGATAAGCAGGAAGCACATGAGGACCATCGCCCAAATCTGGACCACTTTTCTTTATTTTAACATTGATCCCTACTCACATTCCTTTGATCTCACAGTGGGTCATGCCCGTTTTATTTATGGTATTCTTGCAGGGATAAATATTGATATTGAAGCTGTCATATCCTTCCATATCAGACTGGCTGTAGATTCAGGTGGCTTGGCTAAGTTGGGATTTCTTGCCCTCATTACCATACTATGCCAAAGCAAGGGTGTGAATGTCTCAAAGCATTCCATCACTCCTCTTCACCCAGCCATCACCGCCAAATACATCCATAAGAACTGAGTTAATGATAAAGAGGAAGCCACTTCTACCCCCAAAGCGTAGCCCAGATATCAGAGTTCCTAACTCTCACAACAGATGCTTCTTTGCAGGTAGGAGAATGTTGCTCTTCATCGGGGACAGTTAGCACTTCTGGAGGCATTTCGTGGCCTAGCATTGTACATTTCATCAAAAGCCTCAAGTCCTGCACCCTGCCCTATAGAGGAGAATTTTCTTGCTCGAGTTCAGTGGCCTACAGAGGCTGGGGATTAGCCTGCTAATCCAGAGGGAGGTGGAGCAGCAATAGCTGGAGATGGTGATGAGGAGATGGTAGAACATATATCTCAAGAGGATGATGTTGACCTCCTTGTGTAGCAGCACCATTCATGACAGTGGGTATAATTTTCTTTTTGGATTACAAGGTATACATGCATGACAGTGGGATTGGGTTTAGATTTTCGCTTGCTTGACATGATTCCCGCTCTTTTTGTTGCCTATAGCCGTTTTGAATGCATTAGTGCTTTGTTATATGTTTTGTGGTTGCATGCCTAGTTATGATAACTTTAGTGCACTGCGCGCTTCATGTGATTAATGTTTGTGGCATGATATCTTGAAAGGCTTGAAGATCAATGAATAATAAAACAATTGATAAAGCGAAGGAACTAGCGGAAGTTATGGCCTCCAATGAGCACCAACTAGATCATGATAGCAATGGACCATTTAAAAAGGGAATTTATGCCTTGGAAGCACTAGATGTTTTGGTTGTTCAAAATAAGTTGATCCAAAACTAGTTAGAAACTTTAACTAAACAACTGACCCTCATGCAAGCAAATGTCATTCAAGCCCAAATCAAGTCCATCAAGTGTGACTTGTATGGTGGTAACCATGGAAATGGTCAATATAAGGCCTCTTCACAAAATCATGAGCAAATAAATTATATGGTGAACTTTAATAAACAAAAAGGTAGGACTTATAATAATAATTATAACCAAAGTTGGAGAAATCATCCTAACCTATCTTGGAAACAAGATGGACCGTAATTAAATACTCAAGCTCAACCACTAATTTCTTCAAATGATAGCAATGTCAAGTTAAAGACTACCCTAAATTGATTCATCTAATTCACAAAATCCAATTTCAAAAATCATGAAGCATCAATCAAAATCTTGGAAAATCAAATACGGTAGCTCTCTAAGAAATCGATTGACGTAGGAGATGGAACATTTTCTAGAAATACAATTAATAATGCTAAAGAAGCACCTCTTCCCACTCTTCTTGAAGCTCAAGATAGTGAAAACGTTTAGCTGGTGACCTTAAATAAGTCCCATGTGGGAAGGAACCCATAGTTCATCTCAACATAACAATATATTTTGACATTGTCAAATTGAGATTGACTCAAATGAAGTTGATTAGGATTTCTTTTAATTTTAAAGGATTTAGATGTTTTTAATTTTCTAGGATAGTAAATAAGTATGAATAAGTAAACAAAAACTTAAAAGTCTAAAAAATAAATAAAGATAAAGGTCCAAAAATAAAATAAGATACCACAGGCTTTAATGGATGGGGCAATTACCCTTCTTCAATCAAAAAGAAGGAAATTTTAAAATTTGGTCACATCACACCACGACATATAGGCTCGCAAGACTATGATCAAAGTTGCAAGCTCATGCAAGACGATTCAATTTGGCGCCTCATGGTATCAACAACACATGAAAAGAGTTAGAAATTGAAATTTTTAAATTTTCTAAGCAATGACTTAGCAGATAACGACTGATTCATCTTTGCCCTGTTTCAGTCACTAATGTGATTAGTAGAACTATTCACGAGTTGATTTGGATTGAATTTGGGGGGAAATGAAATCTAAACTAATCAATTTTCATTGGTTCGAATTTGCTGAAATTTTTTGGACAACCCGAACCAAATTAACCTGAACAAGAACGGATTGGTTTGGATCAGATCAATAAGGTCTCCTGCTACAAAAATATGCAAAATTTTGTTTTTGAGAAAAAAATAAAAAAAGACATGATTTTGCCCAAAAATTCACACATAATATTATCATTAAAAAGGTGTGCACAATATATTTTGTTGTAATTGGCTTCCACCAACTAAATAGCAAAAGAGTTACTAAGTCTAAAGAAATGTGACAAAATAATATTAAAAAATTTAATATTAGAATATATGTTTGGTTTGGTTCGGGTTCATTGGATTTGCAAAGTCCTAACCTGATACCCAAACCAATGACGATCAGATTAGTTTAGTTTGGTTCGGGTTGAACCTGATTGAGCTGAAAATTTTGAATCAATTTAATTAATTCAGTTTTGATCATCAGATTTATCAGATTGATCCAAACCGATGAACACCCGAGTGATTAGCCACCAAATTAATTTGTCTTGGAACCAAAATTTTCAGTTTATGGCGTGTTTTTGTAGTAATTTTTCTTGAAATTTAAGTTTAAATTTACATTTTCAGATATTTACATTATATTCAAGTTACATTCTTACAATTTAAATTTCAAAAGTTCTTTACTTTTCAATTCGCATTTCTTTCTTCATCTTATTCTTTCTTGTTCTTATAAGTCTTCCTTTTATATTTGTAGCCGATTTATATTGCTTTTCGAATTTAGTTTCCTTCATTACATTTCAAGTATTGCTCTTTTTGAATTTTTGTTTTAATTTGCATCTATTTCTCTTATTCATTGCTTTTAATTTTGAGTTGCTTTTAATTTCTTTTCATAATTTTTAGCCTTTCCATTTAAACGCGTTAAATTTAATGCATCCTTTTAAATATTTGCATTTTTACTTTTAAAGTTCTTTATCATTTCATAATTTGCATGTTTTATTTGCATTTCGCCATTTAATTTTTAATTGCATTTTGCTTATAAGTCACAAGTTCTATCTTTGCCACAAGTTTCTCTTTAACTTTGCAATTCTTGGCATGCTTTATCAAATTACCTTTGTTAAATTTGTCAAGTTGACATTCAATTTGATTTACGTCAAGACTAAGTTAAATAAATGCTTTGTTTATAAATATTCATACTTGTTCAAGATAACAAAATTAAATTCATAACAGAATTTGATTGTACAATAATCAAATTAAATTCAATTTGGTTGTTTGCTCTTGTTTGCAAATCAAAGTGTTAATCGAAATAAAGAATTAAGATTTTCAACCCATACACATATCTTTTAACTAAAAGTTAAACAACGCTGGTTCAATAGAACCCAAATTAGATTTTGATTCTAAGTCTCCAATATTATCATTTAGAATCAAACAGAGAAAATATTGAGACTTCAACAAATATTACATTTTCAAATTATAAATAAACTATTTTGAAGAGTGCTAGCAACACATTCTTTGACACACTCTTTTTAAAACACTTTCTATTATTAACTGGAGATTAATTTCTTTCGAAATGCAGAGATTACTAAAATGGATTTTGTCTCTTCCCACAAATTCTTCTTTCATACACATGACCAAGAATCAAACTCCTAAGGGACCCAGGTACCTTGTTGGTTTTTACTGTCGTCAACAATTGGTATTATTAATTGTTGTTCACTTAGCATATCTTCATAGGCAAGCCATGTAGATTGATTGCCACATATAAACTCAATGTGCTCGTTGATGAGGTTGTCTTTGATAGACTCTGCATCCACTAACTCATCGTCCTCTAGCTTCAAAAAGTCTAGCACCATTTTCCAAGAGCTTCTTTGATAATGTACGAGGTTTTGTCGAACTATTGTGGCGCTATTTTGGAAAAAATCAAGGTCGTCTAATCCCAACTTCGCTGCCCTTCGCTCTATGTAACTCCAATTATTCATCATGAAAAGGTGGCGTAAAGCAGGGTGACTGTAGATTTTGGACCTTGCCACCAGTTCTCTCTCCAATCGCTTCATTATTGGATTAATCTGATCAGAAACTGAAGAAGACGTTCCCGTTCTATCAGCAAACTTACGGTATTTTTCTAAAATCAGCTCCAAGTAGTCCATGACACAACGGGTCATTGGATGATCCGTGGCATCTGGCCGAACAACTATCTTCACAAATGGGTTACAAAAAATCTTATCTTCCATTTTCATGAAAACGTCCCTGCATGCTTTTTCTAACTTGTCGCGGACTGTCACTGCTTCCTTCACCAGCGACTCTGGAAACAATGAATGAAATTCAGGAATTAGGTCACACAACGTCTCAAACATGACTAGAATATTGGACAAACCCACCTCGCAAGGGTCCCTGCTTGCATAATAATCGGCAAAATTCAGCATTGTAACCACGGGTCCCCGACAAACCTCAGTGAAACAGAAATCAGCGACAGGAGGGAACCCAGAGAAGACGCGATCACAGAGTCGTCGCTCACTGGGAAATAGTATCCTAAGAGCGGCCTTCAGAGTTCTAATCAATATTTTATCAACGTCCCAGTCTAATGGCAACCTTGGACGTTTCTCGTCGATCACAATCTTTTGCAGCTCAAATAAGCACGCCTCTAAGCTTTCCCTCCGCCAATTACAATACACCTCGCAGCACGTTTTCTCAACCACATCGCCCACCATCAGGTTTATACTTTCTCGGAGGTCGTGGATTTTTTCCGATGGTAGCGCATCGATCAAAAAGTTATGGTCGATACCTTCTAGTTCAGATTTATCTTTAAGGTATTCCTTCGCACGCTCCAAAAGCACGTTGGTGGGATTCGAGTTGCCCTGCTGAAGAGCATTGATACAAGTCGTGAGTCGTTGCATCATTCTAGCATTGACATCAATCACTACTGAATCATCTTGGACTCCAAGATTCTGGTATGAAGTGGTATCTAAGGAGGAACGAAGAATAATAAGGAAATAGCTGAGACCTACTCCAACAATAGCTAAAGCCAAATTAATCTTCATGAGTAGTACTATTAGACATCCCAGGAAAAAGTAAAAAAGATCCGCTTCAAATCCGCACTGAGTTTGCCTTGACAAGCTGAGTGACATGATAGCAAAGGCAACACATGAAATCAAGCTATATGCATCTGGTTTCCCATTCACAGCTTTATCAGCGAAATAGGAATACACAGATGTGATGGTCAAAACCAAGAATGCTGAATGAGCTTTGAATCGAAGACTCGTTGAGCGTTGACATACCTTTGCAAACAGACTCCAGAGGCAGATGAAGAAACTAAAAGCACTGTAAAGAAAAATCTTCAACAAGTTCCAGTCTCCGAATAAATAGTTGAAGGAGGTGCTGAGAGCGTAACAAAGTAGTCCAACAATAGTTGAAACAAAACCAACGAATCTCCACACCGCTACCTGCGGCAAAGGAGTCATGTTTTCTCTGAAGTGAGTAAGACTTGCTTTCACTGATAGATATATAGAGATTACAGAGCAAGAATTTTCCGCGTAGGATGAGAAGCCCACCAGTTTCTTCAGATGCAATTTCGAGGAAAGGGATAAGAAATCTGGTATCGATTTCTCTTTCACGCGTGTGAAATTAATTTCCAGGAAAGGGACCAAAAATCAGAAGCAACTCACCTACCGGTTTGCTTTATCACCGGCCTTACCACACTGAAGAGTCAACTCTGGCATTACAAGGGAATTTTCATAAAAGAAAAAAAACTGAAATGCAAATTAAACAAGTTCACTTGTTAACTTCATAAATAATAAATAAATAAATAAAAAAACGTTCACACCAAAGAGGAGAAATTAACATGTGGTATAAGATTATGTTGTCAGTGACTTATTCCATATGATACATTATTAACTTTTTCTAATATAATTGTGTGTTGTAGGCTGAGATCAACGTAGTCTCATGCTATGCAATGAGAAAGATAAGAAGATAAGTAATTGATATACCTATTGACGTGATGTAATAAAAGAAAGAGATAACAAAAAAAATGAGTGAAATATAATAGGTGTGACTATCGTTAGAGTGGTGAGGGAATTATAGTCGTATATTAAGTGTGTACCAGTAAGTTTTTCTCTTTACTTTTGTGACAGAATGACTTGCACAATAATTAAATAAAAATGAACTAATTTTGTGTTTGTTACTTTGGTGAGGTTTGAAATTTTTCTTTACAATTTTTTTCTTAAATTATGAAGTTAAAGATTTCATAAGTTATTTAGATCTAGTTATGTTGTTTTTCCCCCAAAATAAAAAAGGTTATGTTATTTTATTTTTATGCCTTTCACACATGCTTTAATTTTTTTTTTCTTTTTTTAGTTCCGCACAGGTATTTTTCTTCGAAGTTAATCTTATTTGAGACATTGTCAAATACTAAATATGGGCACTTTTCTCAGAGGAAATTTAAATATTGGCTCGCCACGTTAGGAAAGGCTAATCCCTTTTGCTAGACCCAATTCTTGTGCTGGTTTTACACTTTTTTACCTATTCTTTAATTTTGTCTTAAGATTCATACAAATCGACGCATAAGATTGTAGAAGATAAATTTTAGTATTGTAGTATAAATTTTACACACGCATTTGGCATTTAAAAAGAAAAAGAAAAAGAAAAAGAAAGTATGCAGGTTTTCAAGCTTCATGATTATATCAAATTCACTCTTTTGTTAAACTAAAATCAAAATCTTTTGATTTTATTTGAAAATAGTTTTTGAATTTTGTTTTCAGTTCAACAAATCTAATATTATTTATTTTGAGCTAGCTTGTGGTGCCGTACGTGGAACTATAATTCCTTTTCCTTTTGGGCTTCTCTGGTTGTTTCTTAGTCATAGATAACAGGATATTCAATAACTGTTTTTATTTTTATTCGAAAAATGAAATAAAATAAATCAATTATATACATTGCAATGCACCGTTTAGTTTAACTAAAAAAAAGAGGGAAAAAGAAAAACTGATTATATAAAGGCAACTTGTAAAGACGTAATACATTTTCTTTCTCATTTTGTCTTCATCTGTGATGCTCCCTGTCATCGTCTCCCCCTCTCTTTCTATCTTGTTTCATTTTTCCATTATTTTTTTCTACTTCCAAGCATCTTCTTGAAATTCAAGAGGAACTTTTGATTTCCACTTATTACTTTTTTCACTTAAATAATTCTTGGTTAATTTTCTAAAGTTAGGTATGATACTCTAAAGAGAAAGAGAAAGAGAGATGTTACTCATCCCTTCAATAATTAATGTTGGGTTAAATATATTTTTAGTCCCTTAACTTTTCTCGATTTTGGTTTTTAGTCCCTAATCAAAAAATTGACTGGTCTTTGTCCCGAACATTAAGTCTATCTTTACTTTTAGTCCCTGTTGTTATGTTGCTCTGTTAAGTGCTTACCTGTCGCAATAGCTGACGAATTCGGTGATGCCAACATGGAAAAAATGATGACGTGGCGGACCATGTGTGGGGAGGTCAATTTTAATTAATTTATTTTGTTAATTATAAATGTAAATAATTTGTTTTTTTAAAATGTAAGTTAAATTGAGCCTTAATAAACGAAGGTGGTCTATGTTTTGGCTTCTTCTTCCCCCTTAGCTGAGACAGCATCGTCTTCCTCGTCGGGACGTAATGCCGCCAGTTCAAAGAGCAGAATCATTGGGGTCAAGGGGCTTCTCTTCAGGGGAGAGGTTCACTGCCTCCTCAAACTTGTCTTTGTCGTCCATTGTCACTGGTTGGAGAAGATGCTATTGTGGAGGTAGAGAGGTGCTCGTGACATCTCAAAGCACAAGGAACCCTGGAAGAATGTTTTGGGGTTGTCCAAACTGGAGGGTAATGTAATGTGTTGGTTTTGTGAATTGTTTAGTAACCATTTTTTATTAAGTGTCTTTTTTTCAAAAAAAAATTCTGAGGGGAATCCACTATGATTATTTTAGGTGGGCTGATGAAAACAATGGTGGATTGGATGGTGTTGACCAAGTTGTCACAGATGCTGTTGAGGAATAGAAGAAGAAGATATGTAAGTTGTAGAATAAGCTCACTGTTGAAAAGAGGAAAGGGAAATTTTGGTTGGGTCTTGCAATGGTGTCGTGGTTGATGACTATCCTTGGAGGCATGTTTTGTGTTGTGAGATGCACCTTGTGCAAAGGGTAGCAATGAGGATGTAAATGTTGGGCTGTTTTGGACGAATTTGTCTTGGAGGAGTCTATTTTGGATAATAGGGTATTGGTAGCAGTAGCAATTTGTGTTTATATATGTAATTGTGTCATGTAAGTTGAATTTTGGTCCACTGATGCTAAGAACAATGTTTTGGTATATGGGTTGTCAATGACATTTGAATGTTGGTTGGACTAAATGCCATGTTATTGACAATGATTTACAAGATAAATAGAAGTGTGTCTTATTATTTCATCATATACCCTGATTTGGCAATTTAACAACCTATGAGTGCAATGTTGGTTTGCTTACGTGTGTTATGAGTATGTTCATTTAAAAGTTGGTCCATTTTGATTTACAATAATGTTAGTTTATTATACTCATTTTTTTGGTCGAATACGGCATTGGAAATTAGTTAAGACAGTGAGTTTGGAAAATATATATCAACTACAGAATAAAATTCATCAATTTGCTAACATGAGAAACATAATGGGTTCATATGTATATATATCTATATTGAACACAGATATTGTTTAGTACATCCAAATACACCATATGGCAGTAAATGTGTAATAACTATATGGATGTTTGAAACATCCAAAAATATGCCAAATTGGATGGTAAAAACATCCACCAAAAAATACCAACATATAATAAACTCCTAATACTTGCAATAGAACTTATTCCTTATATCCTAGTAAATACACCCAAAGTCTTTCAAAAACCAAAGAACAAAATATAAAGACATCCAAGAAGACACCAAAACATGTAGTTGGTATGATTGCTTGCAGTTTCTGCCAACACCAAAACAGGAACTAATATTGTGCTACTTCCTCTTCAAAATCTTCAACTTCCTGTGGACAAAGAGTAATCCCAACTTGGTAACTTTGTTCATCCAAATAGAATGGAAATGTATGTATACAATATTGACAAATAGACATGCCACTTACGACAGTCTCTGCCAATGCTTTATAAGATTCAACAAGATTATGATCTTTGTCACCCTGGGAAAAATAAAGTGGACAGTTACATAGCAAATTATATAAAGTCAACACCTTATAAAAAAGAAGATAATAGGACCATGAACTAACTTGGATTTGTGCAGAATTAACAATGTTGTTTGCCATTTCACCAATAGAATCAGTGATAGACCGTACATGTTGATATTTGGCCTTCATGAGTCACAAAGATATGTTAAAACCTTGTGCAAAACAGTTTGGACAATGCATAAATGAGTGTTTATTTAGTTACCAATTACCTTGCTAATTTTTGTTCCCTTATCTTTGGCAATTCTTCTCGTTACCTTGTGAGGTTTTGCAGCAAGTTGGACCTTGTCTTTGTTTTCTTACCTCGTACGTCTACCACTTGGGATTGCATCTGCCATAGTGGGAGTCGCACTGCTATCCGCTGAAGGATGAATTATTGGAGTTGCATTGTACCCAGTTGTTTCGGTGTTTAGCGTTGGTGTCCCATTTGTTGAATGATCCTACATACACATATGTGGCGTTAATTGCACCGAAGATTTTACAACCTAAAAACTAATAAAATCTAAGTAAAGAATTCACCTTCATTACTGTGTCACATCCCTGTGTAGTCTAAGTTGGGTCATCTTGTGTACTTGGTTGTGTCCCATCCAATTGAATCTCTGCTTGACTATCTTATGGTGGGCTACTCGTGCATGTCCTCCTGTTGTGACCAATCTGATTGCAATATGTGCACCTTATCACAATTTGGGTGTTTACGTTGCGCAATTTGATTTTGTGTCGATCTTCATCTACCTCTCGTTTTCTCAGTTTCTTTGGCCTACCAAGACCACGCTTGTAATTTGGTGGTAATAATTCTTGCTCATCAGTTCTTGGTCACTGTGCTTGTCCATTAATAGGAGATATGACTTGATCATAACATATTTTATACAACTCCCTCTTGTAGTATTTGTACACATACATTTCAGGGTTATCTCCTTTATATGTTATGGCAGCCACACCGTGTCTACAAAGGATGCCTACTAAATCCCAAAAATTGCATGAGCATGATTGCTTTTCGAGGTTTACAATAAACCTATCAAAGAACAAGTTATGTGTTACTTCAAACGTTGTGGCTCCAGCCCATGTGGCAAACCATTTTGCACTCTTCTCTATCTCTCTATCTAACCTCTTCCTAGGCTTAGGCATGATGTCTCCTTCTTACTTCACTAAACTCTGTCTTAATCTTCCAAACGTCCTTATTAAGTATGTTCTAATCCATTCCATCATGGTTAGGATTGGCTTATCTTTGGCCATTAATAAAGTGTTATTAAAGGATTCTATGAGGTTGTTTATCAACACATTGCACTTTGAATGATACTTAAACGAGTGTCTACACCAACATCTTCTAGGAATATCCCCTAGCCAATTATATGCCTTTTCATTAATGTTCTTGATCTACAACATCTTCTCTTCCCAAGCAGTGAAATATGTTGCCTTAGCTGCCCCCATCATTAGATCTCTTATTAGTATACCCCTACCAGACCTTTTCTTGAAATTACTGTACAAATGACGTAGGCAAAATCTATGCTCACATCCCTCCATCATATCCTCAACACATGGAACCAATCCCTACATAAACTTAGTTATAAAATATTAGTAAACAAACATGTCATTGGACTAAGGATAACTGCATACTTGTGGCATAAAGACAAAAGGGTCAGTGCATAGCTTTTGTTGGTCTGATTAGAGGACCCATGAGTTGGACTGAGGATGAACAATGTCATCAAACAAGAGTGTCAGAAACCATCTCCAACTATCTTTGCTCTCTGTTTCTACCACAGCAAATGCTATAGGCAGATTTTGATCATTTGGGTCTCTTTTAACAGCCACTAATACTTGGCCTCCATACTAATTTTTTAAGTGACAATCATCCACTCCAATGAAAGGCCAACAACTCTATTGAAAAGCTTTTTTACTTCCATCAAAACAAACATAAAATCTCCCAAATCTAGGTTGGAGTTCCAAACTAGGTCTATCCACTAATAACTTGCAAGTGTTGCCCAGACATGCTCTTTTTAGTTCTGCACAATATGCCCACAATTGTGAATACTACTTCTTTCCATCCCCCTCTACTATCTCTAAAGCCAACTTTCTCCCTTGATGAGCAGTTGTTGATGTTATACCAGTAGAAAACCTAGACCTTATATCATCAACAACCTCCACAACTGACATCTTCAAATTAGACATTAGCTTATCCAACAACTACCTACACACCCATGCACTCTTAGCATTCTTATTTGCAAAAACCCTACCACACGTATGTTGAGGTACTAGAGTCTTAACCCGGTATGTGTAATTGTTTTGTACCTTGCTGACCAACATTGTAAACCCACACTTCTATGAACATGCAGCCCTGACTCTCAAGGAATCATTTTTCACAAATTTAATTTGCCTACCATTCAAAACAGAATGTTCCAAGATTGCATCCTTGAACTGTTTCAATGAAGTAAACTCCATTCCAAGAGAAAATCTAAAGTCCTTACTCATGTCTTCTTCCTTGTACTTCACGAACTTAGGCATCCCTTCACTGTCGGATTCAGACTCAAAACCACTGTCCAACTCCTTAGTAAAATACTCTTCATCTATATCATCCATGTTTGGTATATTGAATGATGGTCCGCCTCTAAACCAAGTATACGTTGTATCTTCTAACACCACATTATCACCATTTCTTTGCACATCATCAACCGAATCACTATCTTCATCACTAACAAGACTTTTCTACACACTGTCTCCCACAACTGATGATGGAATGAATTCTGAATCACTGCTCCCATCTCCACTTGACTAAGGTCCCATCCCTTTACCCGATTTAAGACCCCTATCCTTACGTGCCTCTTAACCCCCCTTCTTTACTTGACTCAGCAACCCTTTCTTTAGTTGATTTAATACCTTCATCGTTCCATGTGTCTACACCAGCACCATTATTTGGCTAAACAGAATCCTTGGCTAGCTTAGTAAGAGCATCCATATTTGATTCAAAACCACCATCATTACCAGCCTGCCAACCAACATCAACTTCCCCACCGACATCTTCTCCACCATTATCCCCACCTGCCTCCACACTTTTTCCCCACTCCAACTCTGTAATAACAGTGGGCTCACTCATTACTAAGTGTTCAACATAAATGTGCACTTCATTATTTGTTCTAATTACATAATTGTATAATTCCATAGCATCCTTATCTTCATATATCTGCCTCAGTCCATGTTCAAACTCCACCTCATTCACCTTCCACCATAACCTGAACTTGTCACGATATCCCAAATCCTTCACCAAACCAACTGCTTCGAAATAGAACCATGTGTCCACATCCACATTATGAACAGCATATATGTCTATATCTTTATAGTGCAATTGGGGATCTTTCTTAAAAGAACCCCGGTGATGTATCACTAATGTAAAGGACATATCTGGCACTAAAAATATTACAAAAATTTGAATCATTAAACAATTATTTTTGAAATAAATTAGTAATTAAAAAAAAAGGCACCGCACATGCTAACACTATTCCATTTTAAGGTTACATTCACAATACAATATTCACACCCAAATATACAACACACAGCTTAGTGTACTCGAAACCCTAAACAAAGTAAAAATCCATTCACAGACCCCACATGCTTTCACTTCGTACAGCAACCCAATCCCATTTGCTTTCAATACATAGACCAACAATGCCCCACGTAATGAATAAAGACACCAACCCAACTCAGTATGCTTTGAATACAGACACTAAAGACAACAAACACATGACCAGACAAAAATGGTATTAAAGAGGCTTTCAACTGAACCATAAAACTAACAACAAAGCACACATCGGACAAAAATCCACATACCTCGGTGCACACGAAAGGCTCGTCTTCAACTTGCGTGGGACCAAATGAGATTCTTGCCAACCACCTGTGACTCCCTACACCAACTGATAAAGATTCCTTGCGCACTGACAAAGCCTTCTACATACTCGACCCATCGCTTTCGTTGGAACTCATATCTCACTCTTTGTTTGATAGGGTTTCTAAAAGTGAGACATAGCAATTGGGGAGATGGAGGCAAGGGCACACAATTCTCGAATGGGTTTTGGGCCAACCTTCTTATTAACCCATTTACTAATCTTCTAACTTAAAAACTAATACCACATTTCCAAATAATTATAGATATAATTAAAAAAAATAAATTAATTAAAATTGACCTCCCCACACATGGTCTGCCACGTCATCATTTTTTCCACGTTGGCATCACTAGATTCGCCGGCTATTGCAACAGGTAAGCACTTAACGGAGCAACATAACGACAGGGACTAAAAGTAAAGACAGACTTAATGTTCAGGGACTAAGACCAGTCAATTTTTTGATTAGGAACTAAAAACATACTTAACCCATTAATATTTAACAGAGAATGTTATTCATTAGATGGAACTATTCCTATACGAGAGTCCAAGGTTAGGAGAAGAATCCAATTTGGGATCTTAATTTTCTTTTAGTAGATTTTTTGTTGCTACATATGATTTTAAAATACTCATTAATTTTTAATCTAATCATAGAACTTAACTTGAGTTCTTAACTTAGTTTTAGTGGGTCCCATTTTATCTCCTCATTCACATAAGAATCGTCATTTAAATCTGAAAAATTATTCTTTTTAACAATTAAGCAACCTTGTAGTTGCTTATATAAGCAACTTCTATAAAAACAATATAAAAACTCATTTACTCCAATGGTATTCTCAAATTGCTTAACTTTAATGGTCAATATATGAGAAACTCAATTGGAGTTGTTCTTAGATTTTGATTTTCTCATATGTAATTCTTATTATATTTATACTTATTCCTTATTTTCTATGTTTACTATTTAACATATTTATTTGTAATTTTATTTTTTAATTTCTAGGGTAATAACTCGTTCTTTCTGTGAATATTAAATTTAGGCTTAATTGCACATTTGTCCCTCATCTTTCATGATTTCATGAATTTATTTGTCTCTCCAACTATTTTATTTACACATTTTGCCACCTAACTTTTAAAATTTCGTAGATTTTGCTACCCTTGTCTGATGCTATTAGTCGACGAATGACGTGGCATTTTGATCACTAATGTGGTGGGTTGACCACTTACATGGCAAGTTGACCGCTTATGTGGACTGATGATATGACAATCAGATGATGACATAGCAACTTGCCACATCAACGGTCAAAATGTCACATCATCGATCAACTAATGACATCAGATAGGAGTGACAAAAATGCACAAAAATTTGAAAGTTAGATGCCAAAATGGGCAAATAAAATAATTGGGTGGAAAAATCTGCAAAATCATGAAAGATAAAGGACAAAATGCGCAATTAAAATAGTTGGGTGATAAAAGTGAAATATGGGTGGCAAAATGTGTAATTAAGCCTTGAATTGGCTTAATTGCACATTTTATTAAGAATTTGGATGACCATTCATTGGATGCCACTTTTCCATATCACCATCGCCATTGACTATCATTTTCTTTTTTCTTCATTCATTTCACTTGTATTATTATGTTTTTACTTGTAATTATTATTATTTTTTTAGATTTATACTTTCATTGTTTATATATATAGTCACTTAAATTGAGATGTAAAATTCATTTGATTCATTCTATTTTATTTTTGGTCTTTATTCGTAATTGTGATTATAATTACAAAACTACAATAAAATGTCTAGGGTTTGATATGTGTATTCTTGATTTTATAATTGTAATTTCCGGGTTTTGCTAAATTTTGGACTTTTATACAAGAATCTAGCAAATTTTAAATATAAAATTATTTAGCGGGGTTGTTAGCATCGACTAGGACCATGTTAATTAAATAATTTTTTAATAAATAAATTATTAGTATGGGACGTTAGCGTCGACTTGACCCACACTAATTAAATATTTTTTAATAAATAAAAAATTAGCATTGGCCTTTAGAATCGATCCCCACATTAATTAAATGTTTTTAAAATAAATAAAAAAAATAGTGTTAGTCGTCAGCGTTGCCTAAGCCCATACTAAATAAATGATTTTTTTAATATATAATTGCTTTGTGTCTGCCTAATCAACTCAAAAGTAGTGATGCGTTGCATTCCATATTATCTTTGCATAGCATTTTAGTTAGGTTTGTTTGCACTTTTCCTTTATTTATAGCTTAATTTCTTCATGTTTTCATTGCTTCTCCATTTTTTGGAACTAGTTACGATGTTAGGTGTTTTTGTATTTCAGGAGTTATAATTTTAGACTTAGGAACACTAAAGTTGGAACAAAGACATACTGGAATGAGTCAAGAGATGTTTGGAACCATTAAGACTAAGGTAAGGAAGATGGGAAGCATTAAAGCTAAAAAGAAGAACCGAAGGAGCACATTTTGGAATGTTTGACAAGACCTGTCACCATTCACACCCGTGAAAGTTACTGTGTGGAGCTTTAATGTGTTGTAGAATCATTCACGCCCGTGAACGTGTCCCTCTTCTATTTTTGCAATTTTTGCATTTTTAATGTAATTAGGCCCAAACCCATATTTGACCAATAGTTTAAATAAAACCTTTAGGTTATGGAATGACATCTCTAGGCAGAGGATTGAAGATTATTCTTCCTCTTCCATTCTTTCTCTATCTCGAGTTTAGATGTTCCTTCTTCTTTGTTTTCTTTTGTCCATGGTTATATCTTTGTTTTTCTAGGATTAGGGCTTAACCCTTGGTTGACTAATTGTTTAAATTGAATTGTCTTTGTGCCTAATTTTGTTCTCCTCTTGATTCTTTTCCTATTGATTTTCTTTATGTGAAGCATTTGGCTATCGTTTTTAATAATTGTGGGTGCTTATGGAAGTACTAAAAGGTGAACCTAGTCGTTAGAACCATAATGAGAGGACTTAGGTTTTAAATCATGAAAGTACATTTAATCCTTCGAGGATCAAATAAATTAACAAAGATCGTAAAGTGCCTAATTGTACATAGTTACCATGAAAGTAGGGGTCAATTCAATTAGGTACATCTCCATGTCTTAAAAGGGAACAGAGATTAGATTAGGTTCATTCACCTTCAAAAGAACCAATTAGAGTACTTAGGTAAGCAAATTTTGTTGGAACCAAAGATGTTGAAGCATCCAATCCTCAAAGTTTTGAAGATAACAAACTTATTAAAGTTTAAGTCTCTCCGTGAATTAACGAGTTTTACAGCGTCCAAACTCATGGCGTCCAACACGCCAATCTCATCGAGCGTCCAAAGCTTATACATGATGACCATCCAAGAGTAAAGTCTCATTAGTGGACTATGTGTCTTAAGCATTAGACACTTATACTAGACACGTCCAAACGAAAGCTCTTAAACAACTAAGTATATTTTAAAATATTCATCCAATCTATACGTTTTATATACATTATTTTCAAGACTAATGCCTTACCATTTTAAGATCTAACGTTCAAAATATTTCTAGCATTAAATGGTAAACAAAAACTTTATAGTGCAAAAGCGCAGCTCTTTTGAAAAAGGAAGTCAACTTTTCAAGCTGCCAAACCAAATGAAGATTGTTTAGAAAAGCAGACCGTCAACACAGTCCTGCACCTTCAATTTTGGTGCAAGTTTAGAAGTTGCCTTTTCTAACCTGTCTGAAAGCTCGATATGTGCGCCTCTCTCTTGAAGACTAAAGCTAAGTCATCTTCAACGGCTCTTTTTCGCTTAAGACTATATATTTACAAAGAAAGAAGAGCAAAAAGAAGAGAACAATGAGAACGTTAAAGTCAAAAGAATAGACGATATTTGAAATTCTTTTGAAAAGAGTACATTGTTTCCTTGCGTTCACTGAACGATAGTGAAAACTCTCAAAAGCAATTCTGTAGTGAGCTTAATCTTTTACATCCTCACTTTGTAAGTCGATTTTCTCTATAATCAACTGTATTTGTTGTGAAAGCCTAGAGAGGCTTAGTGAAAAAGAATACTTGGTTGTTAAAGCAATCTAGGGTGATTGCGTTGTAAAGCCTGAAGACGCCGCGAAGAATACTTGTAACTTAAGATTAGTTAGTAAATACCTTTTAGGTGAAGGGACTAGACGTAGCTCAAGATTGAGTGAACCGGTATAAATTCCTTATGTTTTTGTTCTTCTCTATTCTTTGCTTAAAACACTTACGAACTTGCTTTAAGGTTTAAAAAGTTTTTTATCACACAATTCAACCCCCCCTTCTTGGGTGATTCTTGCTTTTTCAATTGGTATCAGAGCGCGGCCTCTTGGGGTTGAGCATCTAACAATGCAAGGGTAAAAAGATCTTGAGCATTCATGGACAACGAAGGACAAGCTGTAAATAGACCATCGCTCTTCAAAGGTCAAAATTATGACTATTGGAAGCAATGAATGATAGCCTTCTTCGATGCTTGCCACATAGACATGTGGGATGTGGTGGAAATTGCTGACTATCTGCCCCTAGACCAAACTGGAACTGAGTTACCTAGAGGTCAGTGGACAGAAGCTCACATACAAAGGTACCTTCTTAACTCTAAAGCTAGAAATGCTATTATGTGCGCTTTATCCGAATCAGAATATGAAAAAGTGCATAGTTTGAGAAGTGCCAAAAAGATGTGGGATACTCTCGCTCTTGTTTACAAGAGTACCTCACAAGTAAAGAGATCTAAACTTAGCTTACCTATAAGACAATATGAACTCTTTACTATGGATGATAATGAAACTATTGAACTAATGTTTGGTAGATTTCAAACTATCATTAATAACCTAAGATTCCTAGGCAAGACTTATGATAATTATGATTATATTGATAAAATTTTGAGAAGTTTGCCTAAACAGTGGAGACCACAGGTTACAGCATTGAGAGCTTCCAAGGATCTAACAGCACTCTCCATGGAAGAGTTACTGGAAACTCTCAAAGGTCACGAGCTGGAGCTAAAACAAGATGAAGGATAGAAAATGAAGTCTATCGCCTTAAGCGTGAAATAGAAAGAGCACACAAGAAGGGGGGTTGAATTGTGCGTTTAAAACCTTTTAATACAATAAACAATTTTAAAAATGTTTTCAAGCTAAAAGATAGAGAGAGGGATAACACAGAGAATTTTTATACTGGTTCACTCAACTTGAGCTACGTCCAGTCCCTTCACCTTGAAGGTATTCACTAACCAACCTTAGGTTACACAAGTATTGTCCGTGGCCTCTTCAGGCTTTACAAGGCAATCACCCTAGATTGCTCAACCCAAGTATTCTTTTTCACTAAGCCTCTCCAGGCTTTCACAACACAAACAAGTGTTTATACAAAGGTATCCACTCTCGAAGTGAGGATTTGAAAGATTAAGCTCAAACACTCAGAATATTTTTACAAGACTTCTCACTATCGTCCAATGGATGCTTCTAGTTAATGTACAGAACGTTTTTGATGTATCGTTAAGATTGTCACTGGTTAACAAAAATCACTTCACTGTTCTTTCACTTCTTCCTTGGTGCATATATAGTCTTCCTGAAAAAAAAAGATTTGTTGAGGAAGACTTGACTTCATTATACAAGGAGGGGCGTGAAAGCTTTTAGATTTGCACTAAAACGGAAAGCGCAGGACTGTGCTGGCAGTCTGCTTTTTTGAACATTCTTCATTCGGCTTAGCAGCTTGATAAGTTGACTTGCTTTATTTGTTTTGCTGTGCTTTTGCACTAGAATGAATATGATTACATTTAATGCTTCAAACAATTTGAACGTTAGATCACAAGAATGGTAATATGTTAGTTTCAAGGAATATGAACATAAGTAAATTGGATATTTAAATAAGACTTAGCCGTTGGAAGATTTGTCATTGGAAGCTTTTGTTTGGATGCATCTGATATTTGAATATCTTCTAAGAGACAAGTTTTAGCTTCGGACGGTCATCTTCAGCTTGTTCATTGGATGGTCTTCTTTAGCACATCTACTGAACGGTCTTCGTTAGCACGTCTACTGGATGGTCCATATAAGAGTAACTTGCTTGCTGTGACAAGGTTAGTCCTTAGGTAGAAACTTAAATGTTAATAAGATTGTTATCTTCAAAACTTTGAGGGTTTAGACACTTCTACGTCTTTGGTTCCAACAATCTCCCCCTTTTTGATGATGACAAACCTTATTAATTTTTAAGTTTTTGCTAGAATATAAATAGGCGCATAAAGGAATTTTCGAAAGACTTACTATGCTCCCCCTGAGTCTGATATGCCATGTTTTGTATGCTTTGAGACATAAAATATATTAGTTTTAAATCCATACTGAGTATCAGAACATACTAAGAATCAAAGCATATTATATCTAACAGTTATAAGATCAAACAAAAGTAGAGCAACACCTTGAGATATATCAGAACAAAGCATGTATTTTATTGTATTGGAAGATCATACAAAGCTTAAATTTAAAAAGAAAAAACAGAACATTTTAATTCTCCCCCTTTTGTCATTAGCAAAAAGTAGGCAAAAAGAAAAGGGAGCGTCATCACGATAACTGTGGCGGCAGCGGAGGAGGAGGTGAGGAAGGTTGGGAAGGGTGTAGGAGTGCTTGTTGGTTCTGTAGGATTTGGTGAAGAAGAGTAAAGATGGGTTGAAGCAGATTTGCAACGTACTATTGAACAGCAGGGTCAATAGGGAGGATGGGAGAAGGGGCAGAAGTAGAGATGGGAAGGCTAGCGAAGGCTTGGGAGCTAGGAGTTGGCGGCGATGGAGGTGTGGGTGACGGTGGTTGAGAAGGAGTTGGGGGAAGAACTTCAGTGGGTGGAGGAGGTGCTTCTAGAAGTTTCAAGTCTAGTACATCGAGTTGGTAGGGACGGGGAGTGGTCCATGGGTAGGGTGGTTGGAAATTGTTAAGGTGGGTGAGAACAACAATCATAGTGTACAGAATAGAAGTTTCTGTACCGAGGGATGGACGTTCATTTGGTGGGTGGACAAAGGCAGCTAAAGTGTCCAAAAAGTGAAATACACGAGCTGGATGCTGCGTGAATTCACAGTTCGTTGCAGTAGGGATGTCGGCCTTATCGTCTGGGGAGACTCCACTACTGGACGCTTCTTATTCGCATATGAACATGTGTTGTTGCCAGAAGCATTCAGCATCGTCCTCGTCCATGTCTGTATAAAGATGCTGAGCTATGAATCATTCAAGGGAATGCGTTGAATGCTGTTGAATTTCAACTCTGGACGGCAGAGGCAAGGACGATGCCTTAGTCAGAATCTTCTTCTTTTTGTGGTTGACATCTATGATTGGCAACCTTGGGCATACACGATCTGGTTGGATTCGGATGGATGTGGAAAGTCGAATGTGTTGTGATGGAGGGATGAAAAGTTGATGCTTCAAGGTTGCTAAACCTTTGAGAGTGTTACAAAACATGTGCTCAAAGGCAGACGGAAAGAATCCATCTTCTTCTGGATCCATTGGCCTAAACTTCAAATCTCCAGGCCTTAGATGGACGGTCCGCTCGTCCCCTGGTCTTCTTTGGTGCAGAGCTTGCTCGGTGTCTTCTACTGGAGGTACTCTGTGTTGAAATACTCCAAAAGGATGGGCATTAAAGTGCCATGCTCGTACAATTCTAGGGTACCTCCGTCTGATAAACCACTTGAGCGGCAAGTGTTCTATAGCTCCAAGAGGTAGTGCTAGATAAGCTTCAGACGGTTGATGAACATAGTCTTCCATGTATTTGTCCATATTAATCGGGGAGTAATCAAAACCAAAGTCTAGCTTAGGAAGCTCTGGACGCAGAATAATTGCGTTGTCGTCCATGAGGTTTTGTAGGTTTCCCTCAACAAAAAGTAAGGGCCATTTCTGTTTTATTTTCTCCAAGGTTTTTAAGGGGGTGGAAGATGTAGGGATGGGAAGGATGGCAGAGGAGGAAGATGATTTAGGGGGTTTGATGGAGAGATGTAACTTAGAGATGCCAGGGATAGGGATGGTGCAGGTGTAACCTTTATCACCAGGCAACAGCATGTCTGGTTCAGGTGTGGCTTGTGTTTCGGGTTATGGTTGGGTGAGTCTATCAAAAGGTTCAACAAACATTGATTCAACAAATTCACTAGCAGGTTCATCAGCATCAGGAGTGGAGGGCTTACTTTTCGTAGACTATGCTTCCCTGGTCATTTGGATGGGGTAGATGGTTGGACAGCTAAAGGTTGCAGTTGCGCAGGAACAGCAACCATGGCAGTTTTCTGCTTCTTGACAAGCTCGTCAATGGGCTCGTCGTCCTCATCGTCAGAAGCAACGATCAAACATCTCGTAGCAAGAGCTGGTGTTGGAGCAGATGGAGGAGCAGATGCAGCGATGGGAGCCGCTACAAGAGGAGCAGGCGGAGCTAAAGGTCGTTAGGCCTTGGACCTTGTAACTCTGGTCGCTTTCATCTTGAAAGACTTCCTCTTGGTGGACAGTCTGGCAACAATAGGATTGACAAACAGTGCCTCGTCGTCCATCGGCTCAGCATACTGGACGATTGGCTCTTCTGTCTGCTGAGGCGGCATCTCAACAACCACTTCTTTTATGTCCACTGGTTTGGACGTGGTCTCCAAAGGCTTTAGCATGAAACCAGCCTTCATTTGTGCAACGTTGTTGCGTCCAAACGGTAGTTGTGTAAATCTATGGCCACCACCAAGAATCCTAATCTGGTTCTGCTCTCCAACAGACAGAGCAAAGAAGGCATGATACACCTTCTGTTGCCAGAAAATCTTGTTCAGGAGAGCGGCGTATGTGATTTGGTCGCGCTCTCCGCGTCCTCTCATAGTCCTGAAGATGTTGCTCAGGATGAGATGCGGCAGGTTAAACTGTTAGCCTGTGATCATGTGGAACAGCGCGAACCTGTGTAAGAAGGTGACGTTGTCCTTTGATCCAGCCTTGTGTAGTATCCCCCTGTTCAGAAACTACTGGAAAATCTTTCCCTCTTTTATCAGCTTACTGTACTTGACTGGGCCTTCGCCTTCTAGACCCATCAGTGCAGCGTCAACTGTGTCGTGTCCTCCAAAGTTGTCTTCCCAGCCGTTCTTGATGCAGGACCCAGCCCGCTCACAGCCAATGGCTTGGGCGACAGTGCCAAGATCCAATGTGACCTTGACTCCCAAAACGGTCCTGACGATGTTCGTCTTGGAGAATTCAACAGAGTTCCAGAACTATCTAATGAGCTCTGGGTAGATAATCTCGTTCATGTGGAAGTAGTTGAAAATTCCACATCTAATCAAGTTGTCCTTCACTATCACACATATGTCATCTAGGGCTTGAATGTTGAAACGGCTTTCAATAAGAACAACGGCCTTGTCTAGGCTCTCCACACGAGTCATAGCCTTTACAGCAGCGTCAGCCTTTTCCATTGCCATTTTTGAGAGCTTGAAGGATTTAAGGGTTTGAGATGTTTCGAGAGAAAGTGTGTGTGTGTGTGTGTTCAGATAGATTTGAGAGGAGGTGAGTGTTTGGTTTGGTGTTTGAGTGTATATGAAGAAACTGAAGGGTTTTGCTTTTGGCGGTTTTTGAATTTCAAAGAAAGAGATGATGTGCAATAAATGTTGGTCAGGCGCTTACATTTTCGAGGGTGGTTATACGGCACGTGAGTGACTCAGACAGGAATAAAGCATTTATTTTAAATCATTATCAGTGAAAACATAATTAAGTACAGATGAAGATATTTATGCACATATAAATGTGAGTTGTTATGGAATGCGAAAAGTTGTGCAAGAGGACGGATAAAATATTGGACGCTATGAAACCATAGGACGCTACAAAACATTGGACACTCATGTCCTTGGACGGTCAAGGCATATTGAATAAGACTATTCATTTATAAATTCCATACCAAGACGATCTCGAATATGGATGAGTTTATCTTCAGGAAGGGATTTTGTATATATATTGGCTAATTAATTTTCAGTGTTAATGAGCTAAATATCGATAACTCCCTTCTGAACATAATCTCTTATAAAGTGATGTTTTATTTCAATGTGCTTTGCCCAAAAATGCAAAATAGGATTTTTAGACAGATTTATAGTAGTAGTATTATCACAAAAGATAAGAATGTTATTCTCGTAAATACTGTAGTCTTCTAACTGATGCTTGATCGATAAAATTTGTGAGCAACAAGACGCAGCTGAGATATATTCTGCTTCCGCTATGGATAGGGCAATCGTCCCTTGTCTTTTGCTCATCCAGCAGACTAGATTTCCACCAATGAGGTGACATCCTCCACTGGTGCTTTTGGGTTCTATTCTGTCTCCAGCATAGTCAGCATCACAGTATCCAACTAACCTGTATTCTTTGTTTGACTTAAAACACAAACCAAGGTTAGTGGTTCTTTTAAGTATCTAAAGATTCTTTTTACTACTGTTAGATGAGTTTCTCCAGGATCAGACTGAAAACAGGCACATAAGCATACACTGAACATAATGTCAGGTCTGGACGCTATGAGATATAATAGAGACCCAATCATACCTCGATATGTAGTTTGGTCTACCTTTTTGGATGTGTCGTCCAGGCTAAGTACTGACGATGGATGCATAGGTGTACTTATTTCCTTGGCATCGTTCATCTTGTACTTCTTGAGAAGTTCGTTGACGTGCTTTGTTTAATGTATGAATATGCCATTTGCAGTCTGCTTTACATGAAATCCCAAGAAGAATTTTAGTTCTCCCATCATACTCATCTTGAATTCTGCTGTCATTATCTTAGAAAAATCCTTGTATGATGCGTCATTAGTAGTACCAAATATAATATCGTCCACGTATATTTGCGCAATAATAAATGTGATTTGATGTCTTTGCGAAAGAGAGTGGTGTCTACTTTTCCTCTAGAAAAACCATTTCTAAAAAGAAGGAACTTAGATTTTCATACCAAGCTCTTGGAGCTTGTTTAAGTCCATATAAAGCCTTTTTGAGTTTGAAAACATGTTTAGGAAAAGTATCACACTCAAAACCAGGAGGTTGTTTCACATAGACTTCCTCATTTATTAGGCCATTTAAGAATGCACTTTTTACATCCATTTGATAGAGCTTCATATTACTATGAGCAGCAAATGAAAGTAAGATGTGAATGGCTTCTAATCTAGATATTGGTGCAAAAGTTTCGATGAAGTTTATACCTTCTTGTTGAGAGTAGCCTTGAGCTACAAGTCTAGCTTTGTTTCGTATCACTTTGCCAGCTTCGTCTAGCTTGTTACGAAACACCTATTTTGTTCCAATGATAGACTTGTCCTTGGGTGTAGGAACTAGCTTCCAGACATCGTTTCGTTCGAATTGATTAAGTTCGTCCTTCATGGCACTGATCCAGCCATTGTCCAGAAGAGCTTCGTCCACTGTCTTTGGTTCCAGTTGAGAGATCAAAGCAGTTTGAGCTTGCTCCTTGAAGGTCGATCTTGTCCTGACATAATCTTGTACGCTTCCAAGAATTTGATCATCTGGATGATATGTCTTCATTTGCCAATATCGTCCAGTTGGTTCCTTTTCTTCTGTTTTTGAATCGTCCAACTGATTTCTGGACGCTGGAGGTTTGGCATCTTCCAGCTTCATATCTGCAAATGAATCATCTAGCTCTGATATTTCTTTATCAAGCTTATTGTCATTGAACTTAACGTGGATGGCTTCTTCAACTGTTAAGGTTCTAGAGTTGTAAACTCTATAAGCCTTGGATGTTTCAGAATAGCCTAACAGTATTCCATCATCACACTTAGAATCAAACTTTCCAATATTGTCCTTAGTGTTTAAGATGAAACATTGACATCCAAAGGGATGAAGATATTATATGTTGGGCTTTTGTCCTTTCCACAATTCATAAGGAGTCTTTTTCAAAATAGGTCTTATATATATTCTACTTTGTAAATAACATGCAGTGTTTACGGCTTCAGCCCAAAAGTGCTTAGGAGTGGAGTTATCATTGAGCATGGTTCTAGCCATTTCTTGCAATGACTTGTTCTTTCTCTTTACCACACCATTTTGTTGTGGTGTTCGTGGTACAGAGAAGTTGTGGAGAATTCTGTTCTCCTCACAGAACCCTTGAAAACTTTCGTTTTCGAACTCCCCTCCATGATCACTTCTGATTGAAGCTATACAAACACCTTTTTCATTTTGGATTCTTTTGCAAAAGATTGAAAAGGTTTTATAAGACTCATCTTTGTGTTTTAAGAACATAACCCATGTTCATCTAGAGTAGTCGTCCACTACAACTAGTCCATATCGTTTTCTGCTAAGGGAGGCTATTCTAGTTGGACCAAACAAATCAATATGTAGTAGCTCAAAAGGTCTAGTTATGGAAACAATATTTTTTGAATCAAAAAAGTGTTTTACTTATTTCCCTTCTTGGCATGCATCACAGAGAATATCATACTTGAAAACAAGATTTGGAAGTCCTCTTACGAGGTTATGCTTATTTAGCTTTGAGATTAGTCTCAAGCTTGCATGTCCAAGTTTCTTGTGCCAATTCCATTGATTCTCTTTGATGGATACTAGACATGATACGTTTTGATTTGTGAGGTCATTTAGATCAATCTTATAAAGATTGCTTTGCCTCTTAGTAGAGAATAATATGGATCCATCTAGATTCCTGACAATACATTTGTCTTTGTCAAATGAGACATTGTGTCCACTATCACATAATTGACTTATGCTCAGTAGATTGTGTCTAAGTCCTTCAACATATAAAACATTTTCAATGGAAGGGAAGGAATGCTTACTGATCGTGCCTATGCCTGTGATCTTTCCCTTCTGATTCCCTCCAAAGGTGACCCATCCACCATTCTTAGGTTGCAAGCTTTGGAACATACACCTTTCTCCTGTCATATGTCGTGAGCAACCACTGTCCACGTACCATGACTAGTGTCTTCTTTCTGTTGTCAAGCAAATCTGCAACAGGGATTATCATTGACTTAGGTACCCAAATGGACTTGGGTCCTTTTCTGTTAGTTCTGAAGGCATTGGACGCCTTATCTATTGGACAATGTATACACCTTGTTGGTTCATGCCCACTCTTTCCACATATTTTACAAAAAGTCATGTTTTTACTGGATTTGTAATTTTCTTTCTCAACAAAACCAAGCCCAGATTTGTCATGAGGACTTCGTCTATAAGATAGAATTTTATTTAAGTTTTCAGTCCCGCTGACAAATTTGGACAAGCTTTGTTTCAGATGAGTAACTTCTTTTTGAAGTTCTAAGGCTTCATGAGAAGATGCTTCTTTTGAAATGTTCTTAGTTTTTTAAAACTCATTTTCTTTTAAAAAAAATTTATGCTCTTCTTTGAGCAAATTAAATTCTTTTGTTATTTTTGAAAATTTCTTTTTCAGTTCTTTATATCCCATTGAGAGAGTTGAGGAGTTAGCAAGCAAATCATTATAGGCTTCTTGAAGAGAGATTAAGTCATTGAATTTTACCTCTTCGTCTTGCTCATTGTCTGAGCTATCAGAGCTGGTCTCCGCCATGAGACACAGGTTAGCTTCTTCCTCCCCTTCTTCTTCTGATGAAGATAGGTCCATGTCTTCCCAGGTAGCCATGAGACCTTTTTTCTTGAAGAATGTCTTCTTTTTGTCCTTCTATAGGCTAGGACATTCAGCCCTGAAATGTCCAGGCTTCTTACATTCATAACAAACTGCAGGACTCTTTTCTTTAGGTAGCTTGCTAAACTTCTTTGTGAAGTTTTTGGCTCTGGATCCTCCTTTCTTCCTCCACATAGCTTGTATTTTTCTAGAGATGAAGGATATCTCGTCCTCATCAAAGTCATCTTCTTCGGACTCTTCCTCAGAGGATTCTTCCGAGTTTAAGGCTTTGGACGATGATCCTCTGGGTGGACGTTGGACGCTTAGTGCGATGGACTTTTTCTTTTGTCCTTCGTCTTGCTTCAGCTCCAGTTCGTGGACTTTAAGAGTTCTAAGTAACTCTTCCATAAAGAGTGCTGTTAGATCCTTGGATGCTCTTAAAGCTGTAACCTGTGGTCTCCATTGCCTAGGCAAACTTCTTAAGATTTTGTCAATGTGATCATAATTATCATAGGTTTTGCCTAAGGATCTCAAGTTATTTATTATGGTTTGAAATCTACCAAACATGAGTTCGATAGTTTTATTTTCTTCCATAGTAAAGAGTTCATATTGTCTTACGAGTAAGCTCAACTTGGACCTTTTTACTTGTGAAGTACCCTCGTAAGCAAGCGCGAGAGTATCCCACATTTTCTTAGCACTTTTTAAACTATGCACCTTTTCATATTCAAATTCAGATAAGGCACACATCATAACATTTTTAGCTTTTGAGTTTAGAAGATACCTCTGTTTGTGAGTTTCTGTCCATTGACCTCTAGGTAGCTCCATTCCATCTTGGTCAAGGGGCAAATGGTCGCCAGTTTCTACTACATCCCACATGTCTATGTGACATGCATCAAAGAATGTTATCATTCTTTGTTTCCAATAATCGTAGTTCTGACCTTTAAAGAAAGGTGGTCTGTTAACAGCTTGTCCCTCGTTTTCCATGAGTGTTCAAGATCGTTTTTTCCCCTGCAGTGTTAGATGCTCAACCCCAAGAGGCCGAGCTCTGATAGCAATTGAAATAGAAAAAGCGCACAAGAAGGGGGGGTTGAATTGTGTGTTTAAAACCTTTTAATACAATAAACAATTTTAAAAACGTTTTCAAGCTAAGAGATAGAGAGAGGGATAACACAGAGAATTTTTATACTGGTTCACTCAACCTGAGCTACGTCCAGTCCCTTCACCTTGAAGGTATTCACTAACCAACCTTAGGTTACACAAGTATTGTCCGCGGCCTCTTCAGGCTTTACAAGGCAATCACCCTAGATTGCTCAACCCAAGTATTCTTTTTCACTAAGCCTCTCCAGGCTTTCACAACACAAACAAGTGTTTATACAAAGGTATCCACTCTCGAAGTGAGGATTTGAAAGATTAAGCTCAAACACTCAGAATATTTTTACAAGACTTCTCACTATCGTCCAATGGATGCTTCTAGTTAATGTACAGAACATTTTTGATGTATCGTTAAGATTGTCACTGGTTAACAAAAATCACTTCACTGTTCTTTCACTTCTTCCTTGGTGCATATATAGTCTTCCTGAAAAAAAAGATTTGTTGAGGAAGACTTGACTTCATTATACAAGGAGGGGCGTGCAAACAATGCTTTTAGAAAGATTAGGTGTGGCAACTTTTAGATTTGCACTAAAACGGAAAGCGCAAGACTATGCTGGCAGTCTGCTTTTCTGAACATTTTTCATTCGACCTGGCAGCTTGATAAGTTGACTTGCTTTATCTGTTTTGCTGTGCTTTTGCACTAGAATGAATATGATTACATTTAATGCTTCAAACAATTTGAACGTTAGATCACAAGAATGGTAATATGTTAGTTTCAAGGAATATGAACATAAGTAAATTGGATGTTTAAATAAGACTTAGCCGTTGGAAGATTTGTCGTTGGAAGCTTTTGTCTGGATGCATCTGATATTTGAATATCTTCTATGAGACAAGTTTTAGCTTCGGACGATCATCTTCAGCTTGTTCATTGGACGGTCTTCTTTAGCACGTCTACTGGACGGTCTTCTTTAGTACATCTGCTGGATGGTCCATATAAGAGTAACTTGCTTGCTGTGACAAGGTTAGTCCTTAGGCAGAAACTTAAATGTTAATAGGATTGTTATCTTCAAAACTTTGAGGGTTTAGACGCTTCTACGTCTTTGGTTCCAACAAAGCGTCTAGCGTCCAACAAAAAAGTCATTGTCCAAATCCCTAAACTTGGAAGAATCTTCTGAAGAAGCGTCCGAAGAAGAAGACTCTGATGAGGATGAGATATCCTTCATATCAAGAAGAATCCAAGCCATATGGAGAAAGAAAGGAGGATCCAGAGCTAGAAACTTCACAAAAAAGTTTAGCAAAGAGCCCAAGGAGAAGAGTCCATTAATGTGCTTTAAATGTAAAAAACTTGGACACTTCAAAGCTGAATGTCCAATCCTGCAAAAGGAGAAAAAGAAAACATTCTTCAAAAAGAAGAAGAAAGGACTCATGGCTACTTGGGAGGATATGGACCTATCCTCATCTAAAGAAGAAGGAGAGGAAGAAGCAAATCTATGTCTTTTGGTGGAGACTAGCTCAGAAAGCTCAGAAGCTGAGCAAGAAGAAGAGGTAACCTTCAATGACATAATTTCTCTTCAAGAAGCTTATAATGAATTACTTCCAAATTCTTCAACTCTTTCAGTAGCTTATAAAGAATTGAAAAAGAAACTTTCAAAAGTAACAAAAGAGTTCAATTTGCTTAAAGAAAATTATGAAAATGTTTTAAGAGAAAATTAAAAATTAAAAATAAAAGACATTCCAGAAGTGACACCTCCTAATGAAGCATTAGAACTTCAAAAGGAAGTTACTCACCTGAAGGAAAGCCTATCCAAATTCGTTAATGGGACTGAAAAATTTGAATAAAACTTGTCTTATAGACGAAGTCCGTATGACAAATCTGGACTTGGCTTTGTTAAAAAGGAAGCCTCTGGAACATCCAAAGTTATTGCTCATTGCAAATATTGTGGGTAAACTGGTCATGATTCTTCAAGATGCTTTCATCGTCCAGTCAAGAAGGTATCCAATGCCTTCAAAACTAACAAAAAAGGACCCAAGTCTATTTGGGTACCTAAGTCCATGATAATTCCTGTTGCGGATCTTCTTGACAACAAAAAGAAAACACCAATCATGCTACCTGGACAGTGGCTGCTCATGACACATGACAGGTAAAAAGTCTATGTTCCAAAACCTCTAACCAAAGAATGGTGGATGGGTCACCTTAGGAGGAAATCAGAAGGATAAGATAACAAGTATAGGTAAAATTGGTAAACACCATCTTTCCTTTATTGATAATGTTCTATATGTTAAAGGACTTAGACACAATTTACTGAGCATAAGTCAATTATGTGACAGTGGACACAGTGTCTCCTTTAACAAAGATGAATGTATAGTCAAAAACTTGGATAGATCTATATTGTTTTTGGCAAAGAAGCAAAGTAATCTATATTAGATTGATTTGAACGATCTAACAAATCAAAATATGTCATATCTGGTATCCATCAACGAGAATCAATGGATTTGGCACACGAAACTTGGACATGCAAGCTTGAGGTTAATCTCAAAGCTAAATAAGCATAACCTTGTAAGAGGACTTCCAAATCTTGTATACAAATCAAATGTTCTCTGTGATGCATGTCAAAAAGGGAAACAAGTGAAAAGCTCTTTTGATTCAAAGAATATTGTTTCCACTAGTAGACCACTTGAGCTTTTACATATTGATTTGTTTTGACCTACTGGGACAGCCTCTCTTAGTGGAAAATGATATGGGTTAGTTGTAGTAGACGACTATACTAGATGGACATGGGTCATGTTCCTAAAACACAAGGATGAGTCTTACAAAATATTTTCTATCTTTTGCAAAAGAATTCAAATGAAAAAGGTGTGTGTATAGCCTCAATCAGAAGTGATCATGGAGGAGAGTTTGAAAATGAAAGTTTTCAAGGGTTTTGTGAGGAGAACGGAATTCTCCACAACTTCTCTGTACCACGTACACCTCAACAAAATGGTGTGGTAGAGAGAAAGAATAGGTTATTACAAGAAATGACTAGAACCATGCTTAATGATAACTCCACTCCTAAGCACTTCTAGACTGAAGCTGTAAACACAGCATGTTATTTGCAAAATAGAATATATATTAGACCTATTTTGAAAAAGACTCTCTACGAATTGTGGAAAGAATGAAAACCCAACATATCATATTTTCATCCTTTTGGATGTCAATGCTTCATTTTAAACACTAAGGACAATCTTGAAAAGTTTGATTCTAAGTGTGATGATGGAATATTGTTAGGCTACTTTGAAACGTCCAAGGCATATAGAGTTTACAACACTAGAACCTTAACGGTTGAAGAAGCCATTCGTGTAAAGTTTAATGACAATAAGCCTGATAGAGAACTATCAAAGCTAGACGAATCTTTTGCATAAATGAAGTTGGATGATCCCAATCAACCAACGTCCAGAACCTAGTTGGACGATCCAAAGATAGAAGAAAAGGAACCAACTGAACGACAATGGCAAATGAAGACATATCATCCAGAACATCAAATTCTTAAAAGTGTACAAGATCATGTCAGGACAAGATCAACCTTCAAGGAGCAAGCTCAAACTACCTTGATTTCCCAGATGGAACCAAAGACAGTGGACAAAGCATTCCTAGACAATGGCTGGATCAATGCCATGAAGGAAGAACTAAGTCAGTTTGCACGAAACGATGTTTAGAAGCTAGTTCCCACTCCCAAAGATAAATCTATTATAGGAACAAAGTGGGTGTTTCATAACAAGCTAGATGAAGCTAGGAAAGTGGTAAGAAACAAAGCGAGACTGGTAGCTCAAGGGTATTCTCAACAAAAAGGTATAGACTTTACTGAAACTTTTGCACTAGTAGCTAGACTAGAAGTCATTCGCATTTTACTTTCATTTGCTGCTCATAGTAATATGAAGCTTTATCAAATGGATGTAAAAAGTGCATTTCTAAATGGTATAATAAATGAAGATGTTTATGTGAAACAACCTCCTGGTTTTGAGTGTGATACGTTTCCTAAACATGTTTTCAAACTCAAAAAGGCCTTATATGGACTTAAGCAAGCTCCAAGAGTTTGGTATGAAAAGCTAAGTTCTTTTCTTTTAGAAAATGGTTTCACAAGAGGAAAAGTAGACACCACTCTATTTCGCAAAAACTTCCAATCACATTTTATTATTGCATAAATATATGCAGACGATATTATATTTGGTGTTACTAATAATGCTCTGTGCAAAGATTTCTCTAAGCTTATGACAGCAAAATTCGAGATGAGCATGATGGGAGAACTTAAATTCTTCCTGGGATTACAAGTGAAACAGACTAACAACAACATATATATACATTAAACGAAGTATGCAAAAGAGCTACTCAAGTAGTACAAGATGGATGACGCTAAAGAAATAAGTACACCAATGCATCCATCTTCAGTACTTGGACTAGACGACACATCCAAAAAGGTAGACGAAACCACATACAGAGGTATGATTGAATCACTATTATATCTAACAACATCCAGACCTGATATCATGTTTAGTGTATGTTTATGTGCCCGTTTTCAGTCTAATCCCAGAGAAATACATCTCACGGCAGTAAAAAGAATTTTTAGATACTTAAAAGGAACCACTAACCTCGGTCTATGCTTTAAGTCTAATAAAGAATACAGGCTAGTTGGATTTTGTGATGCTAACTACGCGGAAGATAGAATAGACGTAAAAGCACCAGTGGAGGATGTCACCTCATTGGTGGTAATCTTGTCTCTTGGACAAGCAAAAGACAAGGGACGATTACCTTATCCACAGCAGAAGCAGAATAATCTCTGCAGCGTCTTGTTGCTCAAAAATTCTATGGATCAAGTATCAACTAGAGGACTACAGTATCTATAAAAGTAAAATTCCTATCCTTTGTGATAATACTGCTACCATAAATTTGTCTAAAAATCCTGTATTGCATTCTAGAGCAAAGTACATTAAAATAAAACATCACTTTATGAGAGATTATATTCAGAAAGGAGTTATTGATATTCGGTTTATTAACACTAAAAATCAACTAACTGATATATTTGCAAAACCATTTCCTGAAGATAAACTCATCCATATTCGAGATCGTCTTGGTATGGAACTTATAAAGGAATAGTTTACTTTTATATGCCTTGACCGTCCCATGACTAGTAGCGTCCATTATCATTACATCGTCCATTATACATGCATCCATAAGCATGACTATTCACATTCCATAATGGTTCATATTTATGTGCATAAAAATCTTCTTCCATACATAATCATGTTTTTCACTGATAATGATTTGAAATAAATGCTTTATTCTTGTCTGAGTCACTTATGCGTCGAATAACTGCCCTCGTAAAACGTGTGCGCCTGACCAGTATTCAATGCTTTTTTTTTTCTCTTTCTTCAAAATTGAAAAAACTGCCAAAACAAAGACCCATCAGTTTCCTTCCTATACACTCAAACACTCACACCTAAACACTTACATTTATTATCTCAGAAACCCTCTTTCTCTCTCTCGAAGACTCTTGAACCCTAAACCCTCAATCTTTCAACTTTTGTGATGGAGAAAACCGGTGCCACCATGAAGACTGTGGCTCGTGTGGAAAGCCTAGACAGCGCTATGGTCCTTATAGAAAGCCATTTCGACATCCAAGCTCTCGACAACATGGGTGTCAAGGTCAAGGACAATCTGATGCGTTGTGGAATTCTCAACGATTTCCACATGAACAAGATCATCTACCCAGAGCTCATCAGACGCTTCTGGAAATCTGTAGTGTTCTCTCAAACGGACATTGTTGGAACTGTTCTGGGTGTAACGGTCACTTTAGACCTCGGGAGCGTTGCGCAAGCCATTGGCTGTGAAAGGGTTGGCTCCTGCATCAAAAATAGGTGGGAAGACGGTTTTGGAGGCCATGAAATAGTAGACGCCGCTCTTATGGGACCAGAAGGCAAAGGCCCCGTCGAGTATAGCAAGTTGATAAAAGAAGGCAAAGTATACCAGTAGTTCCTGAATAAGGGTATACTGCACAAGGCTGGGTCCAAGGACAGCATAACCTTTCCGCACAGGTTCACATTGTTCCACATGATTACTGGACAACAATTCAACTTGCCTCACCTCATCCTTAGCAATATCATGAGGACCATGAAGGGGCGAAGAGAACATGACCAAATCACCTATGCCGCTCTTCTGAACAGGGTTTTCTGGATACAGAAGGTATATCACGCCTTCTTTGCTGGTGAGCAAGCTCAGATCAGAACGTTGGGTGGTGGCCACAGGTTCACCCAAGTGCCTTTTTGAAGAAACAACATTGCCCATATGAGAGCTGGGTTTGTGCTGACACCACTAGAGAAGTCGAACAAACTGGTGGACATCAAAGAACCAATAGAGGAGGCACCTCAACAAGTTGAACAACCAGTTTTTCAACTAGCTGAGCCAATAGACAATGAGGCTCTATTCGTCCACCCCATCTCAACTGTCAGACCGTCCACTTGAAGGCAATCATCCAAAGCAAGGACGTCTAGAACAACAAGGTCCAAGATGCAACAACCTTCTGCTCTACCTCCTCCAGTCACTACTCCTCCCCCACTTAAAACTGCTCCTCCTCCAAACGCACCTGCACTAGCACCTGCCAAGAGAAGACTCTAACTGATTGTTGAATCTGACAATGAGGACGATGTGTCCATTGGGTTTCTTCTTAAAAAACAAAAGACTGTTGTAGTCGCTGTTCCAACCCAACCACAACCACTAACCGTCCAACCCTCTCAACCATCCAAACGACCAACAGAAACACAACCAACAAAAGCATAGCCAAAGAAAAGTAAGTTGTCTGTTCTTGCTGTTGCTGAATCAGATGTTGATTTTATTGAAACTCTGATTGTTGAACCCCCTAAGCAACCCTCAGCCCAAACACAAACCCAAACAGCAACCGTACCTGAACCAGACATGTTATTGCCTAGTGATAAAGGTTATACCTGCACCATACCCATACCTGAACTCACTAAACTATATCTTTCCATCAAGCCCCTCAAACAACCTTCTCCATCTTCCATCATTCCCATAGTCACATCATCCACCAAACAAGAAGACCTGACAAGAACCAAACAACAGTGGCCTTTACTGTTTGTTAAAGGGAATTAACAAAATCTGGTGGATGACAATGCTATCATCCTGCCTCTAAAGCCCCTTCCCGAGCTAGATTTTGGCTTCAACTACTCACCCATCTTCCCCAACAAATACATGGATGACTATGTTCATCAGCCGTCTGCAGCATACTTGGCGCTACCTCCTGGTTCAATTAAGCATTTGCCGTTCAAGCAGTTCATTCAACGAAGGTATCCAAGACTTGTGCGAGGCTGGCGCCTAACTGCCCATCCTCCTGGAGTACTTCAACATCGAGTACCTCTAGTGGAAGAAATAGAATAGGCTTTACAACAAAGGCGAAGTAAAGTGTTTGAGCGGACAGTCCACCTAAGGCCAGCAGAATTGAAGTTTAGGCCATTGGACCCTGAAGAAACTGGTTTCTTCCCCTCCCCTTATGAGCATATGTTTTGCAACTCTATCAAGAGCTCTGCATATTTGAAGTATCAACTCTGTATCCCGCCTTCTCAATACATCAATCCATCCACAACTGTCTACATCCAACCTGACCGCACATGCCCACAGCTTCTAATCATCGATGTAAATAGCAAAAAGGAGAAGACTCTTACCAAGCTGCCCTCTTTGCCGCTACCGTCTAGAGCTGAATTCAACATCATCCAACCATTATTCCAAAATGGTACATAGCTCAGTGCCTTTCACAAGACATGGATGAGGATGATGTTGAACGTTTCTAGCACCAACATATGTTCACTTGTGAACAAGAGGCATCCTGCAATGGCATTTCACAAGACGATAAGGCCATCACTCCAACAGCAACGAGTTGTGAGTACACCCAGCATCTAGCTCGTGTCTTTCACTTCTCAGACACTTCTGCCGCCTTCATTCGTCCAACGGATGAGCATCCCCTTCTTAGTATAGAAACTTTTATCCTTTACACTCCGATTGCTGCCTTAACTCACCCCAACTCTTTTCAACCTCCCTACCCTTGGGAAGCACCACGTCCATACCAACTCCAAATTCCCAATCTTCTATTCTTAGAAGCACCCCTTCGACCCACCGAAGTTCACCCACCGACTCCTTCTCAACCACCATCATCAACACCTCCACCGCCGCCTACTCCCGGTTCTCAAGCATTCACAAGCCTTCCCATCTCCACTACTGCCCCTTCACCTATTTCAACTGTTGACCCTGCCGTCCCACAGAACGGCACTAGCCAACTACAACCCATCTTCACCCTTCTCCAATAAATCCTCCAAAACCAACAAGACCTCCTTCGCACATCACAACCTTCCCCCCTCCTCCTCCACCAGCTCCCAAGTGACTATGATGACACTCCCTTTCATTTTTTTTTTATAATGACAAAGAGGGAGAGATAAAGAGATAAAGTTTTTTTTGTATATAGTCTTATCTTTTGATCAATAAAATATCTTTTCTGTATGATCTATGTTTTTTTTTATTAATTGCTCTTATACGATTATCTCTGACTGCTCTGATACGTTTTCTTTGCTCTAATACTTGTTCGCTTCGGTACATTTGCATTACATGACACACATGCATAAACATTCTACAATCTGATAAGTATGTTTATCTGGACTAATATCATGTATGTCTTAAGTACGCAAAATATGACATATCGGACTCAGGGGGAGCATAGTAAGCCTATCGAAACCCACTCATACAATGCGTTCTTCTTTTGGATAAATACTTGCAAAAACTTAAAAATTAATAAGATTTGTCATCATCAAAAAGGGGGAGATTGTTGGAACCAAAGACGTTGAGCGTCCAATCCCTCAAAGTTTTGAAGATAACAAACTTATTAAAGTTTAAGTCTCTGTGTGAATTAACAAGTTTTACAGCATCCAAACACATGGCGTCCAACACGCCAATCTCATCGAGCGTCCAAAGCTTATACATGATGACTGTCCAAGAGTAAAGTCTCATTCGTGGACTATGTGTCTTAAGCATTAGACACTTATACTAGACGCGTCTAAACGAAAGCTCTTAAACAGCTACGTATATTTTAAAATATTCGTCCAATCTATATGTTTTATATACATTATTTTCGAGACTAATGCCTTACCATTTTAAGATCTAACATTCAAAATATTTCTAGCATTAAATGGTAAACAAAAACTTTCTAGTGCAAAAGCACAGCTCTTTTGAAAAAGGAAGTCAACTTTTCAAGCTACCAAACCAAATGAAGATTGTTCAGAAAAGCAGACCGTCAACACAGTCCTGCACCTTCCATTTTGGTGCAAGTTCAGAAGTTGCCTTTTCTGACCTGTTTGAAAGCTCGATATGTGCGTCTCTTTCTTGAAGACTGAAGCTAAGTCATCTTCAACAGCTCTTTTTCGCTTGAGACTATATATTTACCAAGAAAGAAGAGCGAAAAGAAGAGAACAACGAGAACGTTAAAGTCAAAAGAATAGACGATATTTGAAATTCTTTTGAAAAGAGTACATTGTTTCCTTGTGTTCACTGGACGATAGTGAAAACTCTCAGAAGCAATTCTGTAGTGAGCTTAATCTTTTACATCCTCACTTTGTGAGTCAATTTTCTCTATAATCAACTGTATTTGTTGTGAAAGCCTAGAGAGGTTTAATGAAAAAGAATACTTGGGTTGTTAAAGCAATCTAGGGTGATTGCATTGTAAAGCCTGAAGAGGCCGCGAAGAATACTTGTAACCTAAGGTTGGTTAGTAAATACCTTCTGGGTAAAGGGACTGGACGTAGCTCAAGATTGAGTGAACCAATATAAATTCCTTGTGTTTTTGTTCTTCCCTATTCTTTACTTAAAACGCTTACGAACTTGCTTTGAGGTTTAAAAAGTTTTTTATCGCACAATTCAACCTCCCTTCTTGTGCGATTCTTGCTCTTTCAAATTTATCCATTGAAAAACCATTGAGCAAACCCCTAATCTTGGAAGTATTCTCATCATTAATTCCCCCCATTTTTGATTACTTGCTTTTGTTCTTTGCCTTCTAATCTCTGTTTTCAATCTAGTCATTCTCTCTCCCAATCAAATAATTCTTTCTCATTTTATCTTTTTGAATCACAATAAATTAGTAATCATAAAACATAGACCCTACAGATATGTTATTTTTATTACTTGACGATTACCGTACAAGTAGCGTTGACTTGGCCAATTCTTAGTCGACGCTAATAAGCCTTTTAGCCTTGATTTTTTATGGTTAATTAATGCTAGTCATAAGTTGACAATAATTAGCAAATTTACAGTAACAACTCATGCATTAAGCTTGAGATTCTTAAGAGCTCACATAACCTACAAAACTCCATTCCTAGAAATTATGTAAATTAAGTATTTCAAATGTTAGTTCATCTCAAACTCCATCTTTTGAGTTAACCCTAAACTAGATTCTAATGGTGGTTTTAACCGAAAACTAATTCTTAATGCAATGCATATGGATTATAATTGTTTTGATTAAAATACTTAATTTATTATAGTTTATGTGACAAGTATGATAAAGTAACAGGGAACTTTATGGAAAATTCGACTGAGTAAGTATTAGAAATCAGCTGTGGAGTTCTCTGTTCTCACTTCAGTATTATATTTGGGAAAAAGAAATAGGGAAATGGTTGCGAGGGACAAAAAGGAGAGAACGATGATACCACTACATAAATCACTTTGAATTTGAGTAGTATACACAAAGGTCTTAGGTTTTAACTTTGTTACACTCATTGTAAAAACAAAAAACTTCTTGAATTAAAGAATACACCAGGCTTTATCTCTCTTTAGCCACAATAAAACAAAAGCAAAAGAAGAAGAAAAAAGAAAATATCCTTGGCTCAATCAAATTCCATCAACCCAAAATCCCTTATTAGTTAGAACAACCCATTAGCTCTCGTCCTGGATACAAAATATCTTTCATGAAATAACATAAATAACAACTTGAAAATCTCTAATACTTTTTCAACGAAAGAAATAAAAGTTCCGATCCTTAAGGGACTAGGATGTGAACGAGCAAATTAAATCTAAAACAAGAAAACCAAAGAAAAGGAAACATACATAAATAATGATAAAACATAAAAAATAACTTGATTCAGTAAACACATACTATTCTGAGAACTGCACAAAAGAATAGTTGATGAAAGCAATGACCAATAAGAACCACGTCAATGTGACAACAAAAACGTTAATTTTGTAACTCAAACGGCTGTTAACTTCAAAACCCTTTCCAATCCTCCACAATGATGCTAAGCACTTAGCACAATAACTTACAGTGGTATTTTATAGTACAAGACCAGACCACAAATGTTTAACGACTACAGTTGTGATAATCAAAACACTGTATTTTAATTACACTACAATATACACGAACATCTAGTAGCAGCCTCACCTTCACTTTCGCTTACCAGTTGATCTACCGCTTCCCTGAAACAAATCATTGAGTCTTGCTTGAATGTCCTCTGTTCCATACTTAATGTACTTATCAGCATGCTTACCAAGTTCCGGAATACTCTGGAACCTCCCAACAAAGTTTCCATACGCTGGCAACAAGATTTTCTCAAGCGATATTCTTATTTCTTCCCTAAGCTGCTCATCAAAGACAAACCACGAAGCTTGTTCCCTGCATATCTCCTCGAACAGTGCGTTAAATGACTTGAGCTTCTCTTTCATTGACTTTGCTAAGCGATTAAGGGGCACTGAGCCACTGCCGTCCAGCTTCAGAATCCCCAGTACCTTATTCCACTGAGCTTCTTTGATAGTGCACATGGAATTTCCAAACTTTTGCAGCGTGTTTTCGGATCCAATCATCCCCCAAAAGGGTTCCTAATTCACTATCTTTGGTCTTCTGAGCAATGTACCTGCTATTATTCATCAAGAAAACATAGAACAAAGCAGGGTCCTTGTAGATCTTGGACTTTGCTTTCAAATTGCTCTCCAACAGCTTCATAATCCAACCCATTTGCAATGACAGACAGGAAGAAGAGGGTGCTTTATTATCAAGCTTGGAATGCTCTTTCAACGGATGTCCGCAGTTTTCAAAAACTTGCTCCAAGGCCTGCCGTGACTGGCAAGCGGCACAGAGGTAGTTCATCATATAGCGAGTAATCGGATGAAGCCCGCCACCAGGAACCGCCATCAGCCTTGCTGTATCTCGGCGAATCAAATTATCCAGTTCTTGAAAATGCCTCTAATCGCTTCCCCCAATTTCTTCCAAACAGTAATTGCTTCATTCCTGAGAGACACACTGAACTGATCAGAAAACAGAGCCTCAAACTCTGGAATTAGGTCACCTAATGTCTCGAACACCTTGAGGATTCCAAACAACCGTTCTGGCGAACGGCTCACAATCGCGAGGGATTCAGCGAAATTCAACAACTGAATCGCGGATACTTGGCAAACCTCCATGAACGAGATATCGGCGGCATAGGAGTATCCGAAGAAGACGCGGTCGCAGAGTCGTCGCTCGTCGGGGAAGAGAATCTTTAATGCAACATTGGAAGCTTTAATCCACTTTTTAATCTCGTCTTCAAGGTCCTGCCACAGTTTCTCGTAAATGTCCTCGATGCTAAGCTTCTGGAATCCTAATCTTGAGATGCTTTCCTCCAAGAACTCCCTCCGGCGACTGGTGTACACGTGCGACCACTCCTTCCCGAACCCGCAGGCAAACATTAGCTTAGCGATTTCGTGAAGGTCGTTGATTGTCCCCGACGACGACAACGCATCGATGACGATATGTTGCCCTGCTGAAGCACCTTAATATAAGTTATGATCGATCACTGCTAGTTCAGAATAATCCTCAAGGTATTTCTTCAGATGCTCATAAAGCATGTCGGTGAGATCCGAATTGCCCTGCAGAATCGCCTCCATACAAGTCATGAGTTGTTGCATTATGCTAGCAATATTAGTACGTTGCGCATCAATGACGATATGTTGCCCCGCTGAAGCGCCTTCAGATAAGTCATGAGTTGTTGCATCAATATCAGTACGCGCCAGATGTTGCGAATTGACTTCAATCACTACTGAATGCTCATCTTGGACTCCACGATTCTCGTATGAAGTGGTATCTAGAGAGGAACGAAGAATAATAAGGGCATAGCTAAAACCGACTCCAACAATAGCCAGTGCGAATTTAATCTTCAAGCGTTGTCCTATTAGACATGCAAGGAAAAAATAAAGAAGATCCACCTCAAATCCGCAGTGAGTTTGCCTTGACAGGCTGAGTGACATGACAGCAAAGGCAGCACAGGAAATCAGACTATATTCATCTGGTTTCCCATTCGCAATTTTATCCATGAAATAAGAATAGACAGATGTGATGGTCAAAACCAAGAATGCTAAATGAGCTTTGAATCGGAGACTCCTTGAGTATTGACAAACCTTTGCAAACAGACTCCCAAAGCAGATGAAGAGACTAAAAGCACTGTAAAGAAAGATCTTCAACAAATTGCACTCTCCAAATAGATAGTTGAAGGAAGAGCTGAGACCATAACAAAGTAATCCAACAATAGTTGAAACAAAACCTACAAATCTCCATACCGGTACCTGCGTCAGCCATCTCACGATTTGGATGGGCAAAGACATCATGTTTTCTCCAAAGTGAGTAAGAATTGCTTTCACAGACAGATATAGAGAGAACAAGCCCTAGTTACATCATTCTCTCCATAAACATGCGTACCCCATACCAAATTTACCGCATACCAAATTCCTTAAAGAAGGTATTCTAATAATAACTTAAAAAGTAACGAACCGTGTACTTACATGAACCACGACCCGTATCTATGCCACATACTTGATAACTATGGTACAAACATTTTTGGCGTAGAATGAGATGAGAAGTCCACACATTTCTTAAGGTGAAACTTACAACTTGGAGGAAAGGGTCTAAAACTCTGGTCTGGTATAATAAATTATATTTGTCTTTTACGCCTCTGAGCATTGACGTTATGAAATTGCGAGGAAATCACGCGTATAAAATTTCACGGAAAGGGACCAAAAGCAGTGATATTATAACCGCATGCTCGAGATTTCTTGACACTGTTAACACGGATCAACTCAATCCAACCCGCCCTCAATTCGTTGAAAAACGGATTGAGTTAGGTTAGGTTAAATCTGGGTTGATTAATCAAACTGAGACAATTTTAAAAATAAATTATCAAATTGAGTCTCTTTTGAAACATATTATCGGCATGGGTCTGTTTTGACCGTTGATCGATCAAAGTCATCACTTTGACTAGCAAAAATGGGTCCACGTCAACTTTTTTATTTTTTTTAAGTTACACATTGGAGTCCTACGTGAAACGTAAAACGGAAGACCGAATAGCGAAAATAATAGAATTACTACACGTGGCCACATCCAGCTATTTTCGAAGTTCAGACTAGCGGAAATCACCCCCACGCGCCACGTGTCCTAGCCCGATCGCCACGTGGCAAAATCGTGGCATTTCTGCAATTCAAACCAGCGAAAATCACCACGCAGCGCCATGTGTCCCAGCCCGATCGCCACATGTCTAAATCGCGGCATTTCCGCTGTTCAGACTAGTGGAAATGACCACATCACGCCACGTGTCAGTTCGTCTGCATTTCCGCTATTGTGAATTACTAAATTGAGAGAGTTGCGCCACGTGGCATCATCCAGTTATTTCCTTTAGTCAGAATAGCGTTTTAGGTGGCTATAAAACCCATTTTCCACCTTTCTCTCACAATACGACGTTTGCATTGTAGTTATGTATCATTTTTTTTTGTGTTTTTTGAATCAATTTAAATTTATGTAACATTATTATATTTTCTGTGCAATATAATATTTATATTATTTGAACAATATTTATATTATATTATTTGAAGAATATATATAATAATGTTTTCTTTTATATGTAAAAAAATAAATATATTTTTATGTTGTTTTCACATAAGTCTCATAATATATATGCATTTACATTACATGTTTTTAATAAGTAATTAATAGATAAATAAATTTTTTATTGTATATGAATTTATTATGTATTTAACTTAGCAATTATTTATTTATAAATTTTTATATTTGTAATCTCATATTTATTTTATGTTTTAATTGTTACTAAGTAAAATATTACTTTTTTTTGTAGGCACATCGAACAGAATAATGAATTCGATTATAGCATTTGTATATATAAATGGAAGGATGTATGAACGTGTCAAAGGAGTAATGTTCAAAGGGACAAAGAAAGCAATACAAATTAGACACGGCATTAGTTTTAATGTTTTAAAACGAAAAATTCATGATAAATTTAAATTGCAAGCAAACCAAGTTATATCTTCTGTTACATGTAGGTTTTTAATTTCAAAATGTGAAGGTAAATACAATGCATTAGAAATATGTGATGATGAAGACATAGAATGCATGATTTATGCATTTCAGCAACAAAATGAAATGTCAGTAATAGAAGTGTATGTTGAACTAGAGGTTGTTGGTAGTTCTAACAAAATGAAATGCCAGTAATAGAAATGTATGTTGAAATAGAGGTTGTCGGTAGTTCTATGATTCCGTTAGAAGGTGGTGGAATAAATTCTCACATGTCTGGTAATCAAAATTTGTCTTCTAATCAGTCATTGGCACAATCTGGGATGCATAGACAAGTAGAAACAGATGAGAATGATAATGATGATGACAACAATGACGACGACTATTATGTGTCGCAATCATATGTTGAGGAATCATCTGAGAATGATATTCCTGATGATGAATCATTTGACACAGATGGTGAGACAGCGTCCATTGAAGTAAGTCGTATGATTGAACCATTGTCAATATATCAATCTGAGGAAGATATGTTTTTACCTCACATAATACTATTATATTATTGCATAAGTAGTTAATGTTTATTCATGAAGTTAATTACAAATAGACAGTTAAAAATTACTACATAAAATAGTCTTACATATGTTTTTCAAAATTAGTATGTTATCGTTGAGTAAGACATTAGTTATGAAAGACAAACTATTAAAAAAAACCTATTATAAACTTATATAAAATTAAAATGTAATAAAATACTAGTAAATAAAATTTAACAAACAAAAAGTAAAATAATGGTATCGTTTGTTGAATAGTCATTATATTTATAGAGTACTAATTATTTATATTTATTTTATTTTATTATATATTTGATGTCAAATTTTCATTAAGTTTATTTTATTTTATTTTACTTTTTTATATAACTTTATTTTTTTCTTCAATTTTTTTCCTATATTTATTTTTCAGAATTAGAATCTTATTTCACAAAGTGGATGTTTTTATATATTTTAACTTATTAATGAATAATTAAATAATGTTATGTAGGTGCAAGTCAACGTCCATTTTAGAATGATTCTTCCCACTATACAAACATTAATTGGAGTCACCCTGATTAGGAGGAGATGTCATCGTTAGATGTTTCCACTGGTTGGAGTGTTGGGGAAGAATTATATGTCGGGTTACAGTTTGAGACCAAACAAGCTGTACATAATGCATTTAAACATTGTGCGATGAAGTTGCATCAAACATTTGTTGTTGTTGAGTCCAAACCCACGAAGTTGATTTGCAAATGTCCAAATAAGGACGATGGTTGTGCGTGGTATATGAGGCCAATTTTATCAAAAAAGACTGATACTTGGGTTGTCACCCAATGGGGTGGGCCACATACGTGCTTGAATTTGTCACTAACACAAGATCATGACAAGTTAGATTTCAAATTCATTTGTTCGTGCATACAAGGTTTATTGCAAGTTTACATATTTGACTTTGTTAATCAATATGAAAATATTATTATAAATATATTTGAAAATCTTTTTTTGTGTGCAGGAATGATCTCCAAAGATCCATCCTTAAAAATAAGTTTGATTCAAGAGAGAATAACAGCTATAACTAGTTATAAAGTGACATACAGAAAGGCATGGAAGGCCAAACAGAAAGCAATAGTCCGTGAATTTGGAGATTGGGACTAGTCCTATGCCATGCTTCCAAGATGGCTTAAGTATATGCAACAGAATGCGCCAGGTACATATTACCAACTTTGTGATGATGAATTTTTTGTTGGTAATCAAGTAATTCGCGGTTACCAGCAATTCCGCCGAGTCTTTTGGACATTCAAGCAATGTGGCGATGCCTTCCATTACTGTAAGCCACTGATACAAGTGGATGGAACACACTTATATGGCAAGTATCGTGGGACTTTGTTAATCGCCACAACACAAGATGGCAACAGTAATGTCCTTCCCCTTGCATTTGCTATGGTTGAGGGCGAGACTTTACAAGCGTGGTCGTGGTTCTTATCACATTTACGTTTACATGTCACTAATAAACAGGGCATATGTTTGATTTCTGATCGACATCGTAGCATAAAGTCGGCTATACAGAATGAGGCCCTTGGATGGCAACCTCTACATGCTTATCACATGTATTGTATTCGACATATTGCAAGCAAGTTTAATCATCATTTCAAAAATGGAAAACAAAAAAAAAATGTTGGTCAATCTAGGTATGTCATGAGAATATAACTTTTAATCTCAAATTTATTTTTTACATGATCATATTTTTAATAGTACTAATTTTGTTTTTTTATTATTATAGGATACATTCCATGCAAACACATTTTTGACAGAAAACTACACACATTTCGCGAGTGTAGCGCAGATGCCGATTGGTGGATAAGTGCCATTTCTGTTGATAAATGGAGTATGACATATGATGTGCAGGGATGTAGATTTGGACACATGACCACACACTTGTTGGAATGCGTAAATAAGGTATTGAAGGATTGTCGGAACATTCCAATAACTGCCTTGGTGAAATCAACATACAGTCGATGTGTTGAGTACTTTGTACAACAAGGGTCTCAGGTGAGAGCAGAGTTGTCAGCAAGCAATATATATTGTGCCAAGTTAGTTGAGGCGATGCGAAAAAATATAGAGGACGCATCTTCCCACCAGGTACGTAGATATGATATCCAGTCAATGCAGTTTGAGGTTGAGGAGGTATTTAATCCTTTGACTCAGCGTGGTGGTCAGAAATGAATAGTTAACCTGAATGAATATTATTGTCAATGTGGACGCTTCACTACATTTCATTATCCATGTTCCCATGCTATTGTTGCGTGCGGTGTAGTTAGTATTGACTACAATCAATATATGGACCCAGTGTACACAAACGAGTACATACTGCATGCATATTCAGGACAGTGGTGGCCGCTGGGTAATGAAGAAGCTATAGCACCCGATGATGAGCAATGGGTACTTGTCCCGGACCCAACAACTATTTGTGGAAAAGGACAACCAAAATCAACAAGAATCAGAAATGAAATGGACTAGGTTGAATCACAACCCAGACAGAGATGTCGTAGATGTGGACGCGAAGGTCACAACAGGTGCAATTGTCCCCTACAAGCGGAGACAGATAACTCTGAGCAAAATAATGAAGAAAACATATAGTTCATAATAATGTTGATAAAGTTAATAAAATGCACTTTTTAAAGCGTGCTTTTATATTATATATTTCGTTAGCATTTTTAAACTTGGTTGTAAATGTGTTTTTTTCTTTGTTAACATAATTTTAAACATTGAGTAAATCAACATAGATGACAACATGCGTATAATGACCATAAAACATTAAACATTATGTACAATACATGATACAGTGACCACAGAACATTAAAAAAATTCAAGTATCATTTGCCGAATGTTCGTGACCCTTATTAGGAGGTGTCAGAACACAATGACGAGACCAGTTTCTTGCAAGTCGTGTAGGATTTCTTCTTCCTAGTCGTACATCATCTGCTGTAGCAGCAATGTTTGTGGCAAACAATTGGCTAGCATTATCTGCCTCTAAGGAAAAATGGGCGGGTAGATCTACACCCATCATCTGATCCATCCCCTATAACCATGGAGATCCAGGTATGTCATATAGTGGTGCCCCTAGAGTTGCATATGATGAAGGAATGTTTGGTGTTGGTGTCGAGTACGGAGTCCCAAATATTTGATCCATTGTGAAATTTGGTGTGGGCGGATGACCATGATAAGGGTGTTGTTGCGAAGTTCCAGCATGACCCTATGGCTGGGAAGGATAATAGTACATGGGTTGTGAACTAGGATAATGTACAAACTGTGTAGGTGTATAGTACATCCCATGTTGATGTTGAGGCATCGTCAGAAAATCATATGCTTCAGCCTCAACAACCCTTCTCCTTCTTCCAAGCCCCTGTGATTTAACACGATTATGAGGAATATGAAATTGTTGTGCCTCGAATACTGGCGGAGGAGGTGGAGCAAGCGCAGCAGCCTCAGTTACGCAATCCTCTACGTCGGCTAAAATCATGATTTTGTCCACATAAGGCACCAAATCTTCCACCATCCACATACCTCTGCCTTCCTCAGAGACCATGTACGTCAATGTTTCCCCTACCTCTCCCTGTAAGAAAACTAAATTAGAGACACAACGACTTTAATAACAACACAAATTGTACAAGTCAATTTACATAAGTTATGATACCAGAGTTGCTGCCCTAACATTTTTGGGGTCGACAAACATCTTCGTCTTCCGTTTATACCACACCATGTACTCGGAATTGTGACCCAAATTTCCTACTTGTGGGCCGATGTCGTCAACTTGTAGTTCATGCCTCTGATTCCATGCGTTGATGGCTGGTGCCAATATGTTCTGCCAATTTTCACTATACTTTCCACGTAAAGTCAATGCATGTAACTCCTGTGGCTGAAGCAAAGGATGTGGAATTGGTTGACGAAGACCAAATTGCCTCATCACTCTATCAGGTTGATGCCATTCATATACATTAAAACATATTGACGGCACAACTGATTTCCAGACAGTATGTCCTTCTCGGCATATTGGAGGCATTGCTTGCATAATAGCCTCGGTGTATGGCTCCCAAACAATCTGTAAAGAATAATTAAGTTAATACCATGCACGCCATATTGCAATTACAATTATACGTTATACAAAAAATAAATACTTACGCCATGCCTCCTCATGATGTCGAATACTCGTCTGTGTGATGTTAAATCGTCATTCCCTATGTGGTTGTGTCCACGTCGAAGCCACCTATAAAAATATCGACTCATTAAGAATTTAAGCCAAATGTGAAAATCATAGCAAATGCATATTAACAACATTAATGTTACCTCATTCCTAAAGGTTGACCAATAACGAAGTCGGGAGTTCTTTTTGGAGCAATACGTTGGAATCTTTCCCACGCCCAAAGCTGCAGTAATAAGCACATGCCACCAATGGATTGCGTTTGATAATTAGTGGCCAAACATAACTTGCGATATAAGCAACCAAGTACAGTAGCTTCCCATGCATAGGTCCTAGTCTTGTTAAAGTCTCGCAAAAATTGAAGGTATCGTAACGAGACTTTACTACTTGATTTGTCTACTAACAGTGCACCACCAATGAATCGAAGGATCCATGCCCGAGCATATCTCCGCAACTGTTCCTCATTGATGACATGTTGACCAATGTCATCAAAATGCTTAGCCAACCAGCTTAATTTGACAAAACTATCGTGTAGGTGTGTTGGTTGAATACCCAACAACTCTTCACACAGAGCTCCCCAATCAAGCTGTGTTGCCCCAATAGAGGCAGACCATCAACGGGAAGACCTAACAAAATTGCAACGTCTTGAAGAGTAATTGTACACTCTCCAAATCTCATGTGGAATGTATGTGTTTCAGGTCTCCACCTTTCCACCAAAGCATTCACCAAACCGTCATTGACCCTTAAAAAACTCATTCTGGCAACCCAATAAAAGCCAGATTGAGTAAGAAATTCAATAATTGCTTCCAGAACACCTTCTACTCCATTATGTATAGGAAGAGCCCGTCTAACAATTAATTTGCGTTCTGGTTCACCATTCCACACGTGTTGTGAGACATGCATACTTTGCATCCATAATACATCATTATCAATTGGTCCAAAATGAATGCTTCTTGTACCAGAAGATAAGGAAGATGCCATTTTGTGAAGATCCGTAAAAAATACTGCATAAATCAATCAACAAAATAAATATGTAATCTATCAATCAATCGCCATATTATTTTTATTAAAAGATTGAATATTAGTAAAAATATAAACATATCAATCAACATGAATAAACTATTATTTAAAATCTAAATAACACTACTTACTTCCAATATAATTAACCAAGAATTTAAATAACATCATATATGCTTAAACAATAGAATTTTTCATTTAACAAATTAAATAATTTATTGAAAATCACATTAATCACTTAAAAATACGATAATAAATGTAATCAATTAAATTATTACAATAAATACCTTAAAATATAAAATTTACACAATATCAACAAAAATATTTGAAATAAATAAATAACCATTTTATAAATTATTTACTATGTAAATAAAATTTTGGACAATAAATTAAATAAACACTAATTTTCATAAATTATATACCAAAAGAATAAAAAAAATTAATGTTCATTAGTATGTTCAGTCTTTACGTATGTAAAAATACAAATTCCCATTTAATTTCCTAATACATAATAATAATTACATATATATTTAAATATAAACAATTATATTATAAAAAATAAACATAAATTAACAAAGTCAATTATTAAAATTAATACAAAAGACAAATTAAATTAAAATTAAATTACACTAAAAATAAACAATGATCAAAATTAAAAAATATATAATAAAATTAATAATTGAAAAAATTAAAATTTTCATTTAAAAACAATCACTACTTTAGCATACAATAAAACATATAATTAATAAAATAATTGCAATATATTACATAATATATAAACTAATCCAATACCAAATAAATTGTATCACACAAAAAAAAAAAAAAACAAAATAAGCAATTTAACTAAAAAACTGTAAATACAAAAAAAAATAACCTACAATTATTTAAATATAAAAAAAAACAGATAAATACACTTCTCAAATAAAATAAGATAAATAAAAAAAAATTACTTACAGTGTCGACAATCACTTTTATGTGGGGTTTGAGTGGGGCTCGTGTAATATATATGAAGGGAGGGTGGGCGACTCGATTTCTGCTATTCGAAGCACTGGAACAGCCACACGCACGCCACGTGTCGCGCTTTGGTTGGCAACGAGCAAGGCACAAATTGCGTTGCGACACGTGGCGCCACAGGAGCATTGTCGCTATTCTCAATTGCGGAAATAAGGGGGAGCCGACACGTGTCCTTTTCTCGTTAGCAAGTTGACCAGTCCCCTCCGATGCAACCACGTGGCGCAACCCTGGCAATTGTGGTATTCTAAATAGCGGAAATACCCAAGAGGCGACACGTGTGGCGATCGGGCTGGTGGGCTAGGACATGTGGTGCTGCGTGGTGATTTTCGCTGGTCTGAATTGTGGAAATGCCCCGATTTTGCCACGTGGCGATCGGGCTTGGACATGTGGCACGTGGGGGTGATTTCCGCTAGTCTGAACTGCAGAAATAGCTGGATGTGGCCACATGTCGTAATCCTGTTATTTCCGCTATTCGATCTTGCGTTTTACGTTCCATGTAGGACTTCGACGTGTAATTTTTTTTTTTAAAAAAAAAAAGCTGACGTGAACCCATTTCACTAGTCAGAGTGACGACTTTGACCGGTCAACAATCAAAACAGACCCATGCCGATAATATGTTTCAAAAGGGACCCAATTTGGTAATTTTTTTTTAAAATTGTCCCAGTTTGGTTAATCAGTCATTAAATCTGTTTTTTGTTTGAATTGGGATTCCCAATCCAATTCAATCCATGACAGGTTAGCGGTTTAGGTTGGATTGACCTTCCAATTCATTAAAAAAATTATAAATTATTTAATTTTTTTTTACTTTAATTTTTTTCAAATTTTATGATTAAATATAAAATGAAAAAAGATAAAAAATATGTTATAAAATTAGTAAATAAAAAAATCTACTTAATACTTAAGAAATTATTAATTTATCATAAACTTTAAGTAACAATTTTTATTTGTCTTAAATTCTAATGACCATCAAAATTTGTCTTTTTGTATTGAAACTTAAATAAGACATATTTAAATAAAAAGAAATTATAATTTCAAATATAACATAAACTATAATACAATATTAACTCAAAAGTTCAAGCTAAAAAAAAAATTGACGGATCAACTCAACCCAACTTGTCATTTGGCCCATCAGGTTGGCGGATTAAATGAGTTAAGTTATGTGAGTTGAAGAGTTGAACCACATAATCCAACCTAGCCCGTTTTATCATATTATACAAGTTGACCCGCTAAGTTGGGCCCATATTGCCACCCCTACTGGACACACATCATACAAGAGTAAGATTCTCTATTTATAGTTGAGGTAAAAAATAAAATGATCGTTGAGTTATCGTAAGTGTTCTACTATCATATATAATTTCTCCCCTAACTGTCTTTAATACATAAAACCATATTTTAAGGAAATATGGAGTCCCCTAACGGCTTTTTACTCAGAGGGTAATTTTTTCAAAAAATTATCAAAATGGGAAGATTTTGAAAAATTATCTGAAATGAGGTAAGTCATGTTTGAAAAATACTATTTGTAAATGAAAGTCTTATCCTTTTTGTCTACTTTAGACATTTTATTTATATTTTATTTTTTTATTGGATGTCGTAAACAAATCACGGCTTTCAAATGTTTTTTACAAAATTGTGTATGATTTTACGATTTTTTTTATTTTTAAATGAAAGTCATAAAATTAAATACAAATTTACTTTTTAATATTTTTTATTTTCTTAAAGAAGTCGTAAATTAAAACACAACTTTCATTTTTAATTATCTTTTTTAATAAAAGTCGTGAAACTGATCACGACTTCCAGTTTATTTCTTTTGCATTTTAAAAATCTTTTAACACGATATACGAGTTTACATTTTTTATTTAACTATATATTATAACATATTATAATATTAATTAAATAGTTTAATATAAAATTAATATATTCTTATTTATTAATTTTATTAATTATTATAATATTCAACTATATTATTATCTAGTTTCAATAAATAATACTATTATTTATATTATTAATTAAATATAATAATGTTATATATTTATTATATTATTGATTAATATATAATGTTATTAAAATTAAAAATAATGTTAACAAATATATTTAATGATATAATAATATATATTGATTAATATATATTAATTAAATATATAATATTATTTTAATATAAATAATTTATACATTGATTAATATATAATATTATTCATTATAAATATTTATGAATATTGTTAACTAGATATTATTTATTATATAATATATTAATTATCAATAAATATTATTATTTACTATTATAAATAATGTTATATACATTATTCATTATAATAATATAATACATTATAATATTTATTATAATATAATAATAAAAATGTTATTTATTATTAATATATAAGTGATTTATATATAAATAATAACTATATTGCTTATAAAGTTCATCATGAGAAATTTATAAAACTAGTGGTTGGATGATGTTCCACTGAAGATCTTCTTCTCTTTTGTGGCGGTTGAATCTTTTGATACTGTTGCACTTCAAGTGTCCTATGATGTTTTTCAATAAAATTATAATTAGCATAAAATTTCTTACTCTAAATTTTTATTATTAATTTTGTCCCCAATTGCAAAATTTGGACATTTATTTTGTAATTTCAATTTTTTTTTGCAAATTTTGTCTCTCAATTTATAAAATATTGCGAATTTTGTCTAAATATAAAAAACTACTACAATTAAAATATTTTGTGGTAGTATTTTTTTTTAAACCGTCATAATTAAGACAATTTTGTGGAAGTTTTTCTTTAATTGTGGCATTTTTTTACTCGAGAGGGAAAATTCGCAATATTTTATAAATTGAAGGGCAAAATTCACGAAAAAAAAAATTTGAGATGACAAAATTCATAAAATTGTAAAACTTTGGGAGCAAAAAGTACAATTAAGCCAAATGATTATTAAGTTATCACACATAAGTGTTCCACTATCTTAAATACTAAAATGTTTTTCACACTCAAAAACTATTTGACACATGAGAAGAAAAATTATTAGGTGGTCTATGGTCGCAACTAATTTTCATATAACACGTAATCGGGTGTTAATTATTTTTTGTAAATTGAAAATTTTGAAAACATGTTACATAGAAATTTGCAGGACCATAGATACTTAATAGTCTAAGACTACCAAATAATTTCTAGAGAGAAGAGAAAGATAAAAGGAAAAAAAAATATAGGTATGATAGATAATAATATGATAGGAAGAAAGACATAGAGAGAAATGAGTGTTAATTAAGTATTTAAAAAAATGGAATGTCCAAAAATCAATTGCTCTCTTAAATAATTTCTCATTTATTGTCTTTTATACATAAAACCATATCGAAAAAAAATCTAGTTTTCTAAAAATTTAAAATCGAGAATTAGGACTCGTTTGGTTTTAAAAATATTTTTTTTATTTTTATTTCTTATATTTATTTTTTAAAATAATTTTTACTTTCAAATTTTTAGATTTAAAAAACATTTGGTTTGAGTTCCTGTATTCAGAAAATGAAAATATTGAAAATATTTTTTATTTAGCCATTTAAAAAAACAGTTCATGAATTTTTTTTATTTTTTATTTTTTACATAAAACAACCTCCAAATAAATTTAACATATTTTAAGTGTAATAATCATCACATTAGTTATTCTTTAATATAAAACCATTCTATAATTGTATGATTCATCCTTAGATTAAAATAATCTAACAGGGAAGACTTTGACCCTGATGATTACCCACTGCATGGTCCTGAGGAGGATGGTGCGATCTCAAACCCAATTTCTTTGCTCTTGTAAAAAGTTGTCAAGAAGGGAATAAAGCGAAGAGGGCACAAGGCAAGATTGGGACTGGAAAGGGAGAATTTGAGAAGGTGATGCAAACGAGGCTGTTGTGCATTTCGCAAACTCTGTGGTCGTTGGAGAGAAGGAGTTCGAGGAAGAGGGAGGATTTCGGGGAGAGATGGTCATGTTAGATGCAGAATTAGACGTGGTCACGGCAGTTCCTGAAATGGTATCGATGACCATGGACGGAGAAGAAGGTGGAGGAGGTCGATGAAGAGGGGCGGTTCTTGGTGGTGGTTGAAGAAAAGGATGGGTTGTGTCTTGTTGGGGAAGAAACTTGGGATAAAGAATGGACGAGTGTGTTGATGCATTGGAGAAGTGGATGCCAAAGAGGAAGGAGATGAACAAGGGGACCAGCCTTGAAGATGAGACAAGGAGTCAAAGAAAAAACACAGAAGGACTTCTAAAATTAAAACAAACATATTTCACTACTATTTTCAATTTTCGCTGAAAATAAAAACAAAAAATGGGCAAAACAAACTGTCCCATTTTCTCATGTTTGGTATACAATTTTATATATATAAAAGAACATTATTACGATAAATTGTTTCTTAGGAAAGTTTTGTACTCATGTTTTCTATGAAATTGTTCCCATAAAAGAGGTGAGAATCTAACTTTCCCTACCTAAAAAGAAAGTTATTTTTTGTTAACATGTTATAGGTGTGAATTATTCATCCACTAGTTTTGTCGATAACTAATCTCTACCGAAAAACTTGACTAGACGCCTTTAGTGAAGTCTCACCTCTCAATCACTTTTTTGCCCATTCACAAGGCTCAAACCTAATACGTTGTTTAAAGGATTCAAGCTAAGTTCCACTCGAAACAATGTTGTCATAACCCGCTCTGAGGTCATGACTGGGGCACAAGCTAACACTAACTCAAATGCCCTCTAGCCTACAAATCATAACGAACTAAGAAGACATGCTCTAACAAGACAAAGTTTACTAAAAATTTGACAAAGTTTTCTTTGTATTTCCATCATCTTAAGGATAACAAACACCTATCAATCACTTAGTAGAGATAGTTAAAATTCACCAAAGAAGGTCTCATCATTCAAATATAAGAACTGTCTTAGAGTTCTCAAAATAGCGGTATCTAACCATAACATATCAAGCCTAACGTATTGGATGTAGTGCAAAATAAAATAACATAACCACTCATATCCCTATAGCTACATTAATTACACTGAAGTCAAACCAAAAACTAGGCATGACCCAAAATGGAGGGGCTTGCCAAAAAGCGAATCTTTGAGGAAGATTTGCAAATCCCAGTAGCTAGCTACTCTAGCACTTATGCATCTGAGATAAAAAGGAAAGAATAAGGTAAGTCACAAAGACTTAGTGAAAGCATAATAAACAAAGAGGACAAGAAGGAGAAGCAGACATAACACAAGTTTTTTTACATGCAAATAGGAACTTAAGATAACAAATAATTAAAAATAAAATATGACATAACCCACTTTGTAAAGATGATATTTATTCTCTTGGGAAGCAGTTAAAAAAAATCATAATCAAGAATGGAAATTTTCTATGAAATCTATAAGATATACTCATATTGGATTGCACACGAAAAACTACATCAATGCAAAAGTGAGAAACAAAAATATCAACCCATTAGGTTGTGTGCCACACATATCATGCTTCGAGGGCTTTACCCCCATCTATATCTCGTCGCACTATGTGCTTATATAGACCACATTATCTCTTTGTTGTGGTGAACAATATTTATGAGGCTACAGGCACTTAGCCTGTAGGCTGCATTCTCTCTTCATTGCAGCAAACGGTATTATAGGAACTATAGGTACTTAACTCATAGGCTGCATTCTCTCTTCATTGCAACAAATGGTGACTATTTGAGCTATGAGCACTCAACCCATAGGTTGCATTCTTTCTTCATTGTAGCAAACAATGTTCTATCATAGAATCCACAATGAGAAATCAAAAGTCCACATTTAAAATACATTATCAAAATTATTAAGAACCATGGGAAATTGATTATAAAAGCAATAAAATAATTTTATACTAATTTTCATCTTAAATGCTCATAGAAACCATAGTCCAAAAGAACCTATCTTGAAATTTATTTGCCTTTCCTAAAAAAATAGTAAAAATGCCACAAGATAGATTAACTACTCATAACTATGAAGAATCAACTTGGCCTCAATTAGTGCCTTCAAGAGGAGCCACCGAAGCAACTTCCTCTAAATCTGAGCAGCTAGAAGTAAAATTCTTAACCTTTAGAAGTTCATTCTAAGCCTTAGCAACAATGCGTAATGAAAATTTGTCAAACCCCCAAATTGACAAGGCTTAGAGTTTTAAAAGGGATATATGAAAGCCTAGGGTTTAACTTCTACTACATTATGCCCACATTCACCATCTATCTATGTTAAAAATAAAATTTTAAATCTCATTGGTTATAGGTTTACCTTAAGGAAATCCAAATAAGCAAATTCCTAAGAGTGGGTATTTCTTCTATCACTTAAAGAAGCAACCTTGACTTTTTCTCTTTATAGGTGCAAAAGATTTGGGATGGGATATAAAAAATTAAAGGAAGAGGGTATTTTTACACAAATCAAACTTTGAAAAAAAAATTATTGGATTTTTGAATACATCAAAACAACCAATGAAGAAAGAATAAACAACTTATCTAGTACTAGATTTCACCATTGATTGTGAAATTTCATTGTTCTATTAGAAGAAGGATAGTTATACTAATTTGATATACTCAAAAGACATCGTTGGTACAAAATGGATGATCACCTCTAACCATCAAATGACATGCAAATAACTTGTCCTCCTCTCTTTGAAACAAAGGGTGCTTCCAGTTATATCGGTGCTTGAAATAATTTTTTCTCCATATTATTATATCTCTAGAGTCAATAATTTTATATGAGGAACTATTGAACTCAATTACTTGTTGTCATTACTCTTTAGTTTTCTATTGAGGTCTATCCTGTAGAGGTATTCTAATTGGATTAGTGATCGATTTCTAGGTTTCGTTGTAAACCTAGTTGGTTACTTCCAATTATGTACATCAATAGTTCAAACCATACTCAAAGGTAGGGCATTTTCCATTTTTATAGGTAGAATGAGTTCTTCCCTCACAATCTTTTCTCCCTTGCCTAATCTTTTCTCTCTTGCCTTTGTTACCATGGTGAATGCGTGGGTTTTCTAAGATTTGTAATTTGTGTTTTAGTGTTTTAGGGGATGCGTTTTTCTTTCTAAAGGTGTGTTTTAGGGGAAAGGGCACACATCTCTAAAACCCTCCCCTAACTGCCTTTCTTTATTTAATAATGTTAGAAGACCACAATTTTTCCATTAGCTAATTCAATAATATATATATATATATATATATATATATATATATATATATATGTATGTATATATATATGTGTGTGTGTGTGTGTGTGTGTGTGTGTGTATGTGTGTGTGTGTGTGTAAAGTTTTGAAACATTTTCTTATTAGATGTGATAAATTATTAAATTTAAGAATACGAAATACCAATAAATATTCTTAGTATACTCATTATAATTTTAAAAATAAAAATTCTTTTATAAATTATATTGTTTTAATTTGTTAATATATTTAATATTATATTTTTAATGATTTTTATTTTTAATTCTTTAAAAATCATCAAGGCATTAATTAACAAATTGTTTAAGAATATTATTGTCTCAACATTCAAAATATTTAGAAACTGTAAAAAAAAAAGAAAAAAGTATCTAACACAAAGAGAATGGAAAATTTTGTGATGTTAAAAGTCAAATAAAAATATTAATAATCACATCAACATATTTGTAAGTTTAAAATTTATGAAAAATATTTTTACAACAAAACTTATCCAAACCTATAATTGATTAAATTAATTTTTAAAATTTATATTAATTTACATCAACGAAAATGTTATAATAAATTGTTTATAAATGTTATTATTCTTATAATTATTTTAATATTATTCATATAAATTATTTAGACTGAACTAGTAATACTAAAATTTAAATGATTTACATAAGGAAAATGCTAAACAATTTACATAAGAAATTAAAATAAAATTTACACAAATTTAATTTTTATAAAACCATTTAATTATTATCTTGTTAAAATTAAATATTTTCTCAAAAATAGTTTGTTAGTGATAACCATTTTGAATTTACTTCTTGTTTGGTTAACTCAAAAACCTTATGTTTTTAGAAACGTTCAAGTCACGATAAACTAGTGCTAACTTTTCTAAATTATTAAAAAAATATTATTAGTAATAAATATTTTGATTCACTTCTTTGGTTATTGTGAAAACCTTATGTTGGAATGCTTCAATCATGACAATTTAGTAATCTCTATCTTTTCTAAAATAAAATGGATGACTTTCTTTTGGTATTTTTATAAAAATAATATTTTAATTAAAATTAATCAAATCTAAGAATTTGCTAAAAAATTACATAACTTTGATTTACCATTGTACTCAAGAATATGTAGGAGTATGAGAACACCATTGTCGAGTTAAAAAAACATTTTTGTAAATTTTTCCTTGATATAAAAATAATAAAATTTGTTTTAAATAATAAAGATTCTCCTATGGTAAATAAAAAATATTAAAAAAACGTTTAAAATGTGTATTTAATGAAGTTATTTTTCTAAAAAGATATTTTTGAACAAAAACACTTATATATCTAGGAAAGTTCTATTAAACTCAAACATGAGAATCTTCTATTTGCAAGAAACATGTTTAAACATTCTCCATAATATTTATAACTAACCAAACAGATTTTAACTACTTTTTAGGAATCATGACTGTCAAGTATAGAAAATTTCCCCATACCAAACACTCCCTCAATGCTAATTGGTATTCCCTTCAATTTTGAATATAAGTAAAAAAAAAAACTCATGTATGTTAGTCTCAAATATGAGCCATCTTAACTAATTTCAACCTATTTAATGAAACTATCTCTGAAGGATTTGCTAACTAGTACCCTTAAGGCATTGGTTAATGAATCAATAAATAGAAAAATTTTATTGGAAGAATTACATTGGAAAGCATGAGGAAGTGCACTATTTTTACTACTATTTTTCATGAATTTTATAAGTATTTACGTCAAATATACTCCTATCTAAATTTCTAATATTTACAAAACTATACTATTTTTATTATTTGTGTGAGATTTCTTATTATTTTTGGTATTAAATTTCCTAAATTGGTTTACTGAATCTGCATCTCGTGAAGATTCATCACAATCCCAAACATAGAGATTTGTTTGTCCTCAAGCAAAAAGAAGTAAAGAAAAAATCAAACAATTTTGGGAATTAAACCTACTTTTTGAATACATTGAGAATCAATTTCATAATTAACTAATTGAAAATGAAGTAGTAAAGCTTTAATTATCGTTTTAAGCATGAGATGGATTGCTCACGAAAAGAAATAAGTGTGTTCAGCTCGATTCGTTCGCAAGATTTTTGAAAATGGGAGAAAACCATGTACCACAAATATGTTACAACCAAAGATTAGCAAATCTTCCTAATACAACCTCATAGCACAATCACAATCTCAACAGACACTAATGCAAGGCATATGGATTATAATTGTTTTAATTTAAAATACTTAATTTTTTTTAATTTTTGTGAGAAGTATGATAAAGTAACATTTTAAAGTACCTTCAATCTAGTTATATACAGCTAATAGTATTTGTTAAATATAACCAAGAGGCGAAGTGGTATAGTTGTCAAAATTTTGATGTAAACTCAATTGCAAAATGAAAATTGGCAAAAGTTTTTAGATGTTCTTTATGTGATTATATAAGTTTGATCTCATTTTGATTTCTTATGACAAATAATTGGTTTAATAACTTTTTTTTTGTGTGTGTGAGTCGGAAAGAAGTACAAAGAAGCAAGAAACAAATCAGCGAAGGAACCAAATTCCCATTATAGCTAAAAGCACTGGCAGCAACTCAATAGGAGCAGATGGCCATATCTTCAAAGTATTTGTGTTCTTGACCCCAATCATAGCCATGGCATCCACGCACTGGTTAGCCTCTCTACAAATGTGCTGGATTTGGACCTACTATTGTTTCTTGATCATAATATGAATATCCTAAACATAACTCCATACTTATGGTATTTGGCTGACTCTTTAGAAAAGAGAAGTCTCACCACATCCAAGCAATGGACGTGCGTAAAGCGTAAGCAAATAATTCTTGCTTCTATGTCATTTTAAGAGTTTTGATGCAGATTTGCTTATAGTGTGTTTGGTATAGCATTCGCTTCTCTCATTTTCACGTCAATTTTTCACATCAAAGCAAAAGTTACTTTTTGTACCTTTCAATATCCATGTAAAATACGCACGTCCTATGGTTTAAATGGAGAACCAAACACAGGCTTATAAACGTGCAACTTGGACTCGGATCCAAACGTGCATTTCGTGCATGTCTGGAAACACGTTTTGAACGTGAAAATTCACGTCAATACCAAAGCTACTCTTTGTAGCCTCTACATCTTTTAAGAATTGACGTGAAAATATGTTATAAGTGCGTTACCGATTAGATTCCAAACACGCTATTCGTAAATGATCATTCTATGATTTCTGTTCCAAGCATACAAGATCCCCTCTTTCACAGATGCGACCGCTAAGATGATCTAACTTTTGCCAGCAAAGCCGGAGAATCTAATGTCCCATATATCTACATATTTTTCTTTACAGCATTTTTGGATATTATGTTTATTCTTAAATAATAATTTGAATATTATTTAGTAATTAAATTTAGTTATGATATTTGTTTCTCGCCTATTAACAAAATTATTGTACACATGGCAAGGATAAGCCACAACTTGAAAAGAAAATCTAGTTTACTTTTTTTTTTTTCTGATCTGTAAACGAATGCTACGAATTGGCAGCACATGACTTTAACTAATTCAGAATGGAGATAAAGCTGGACAACAAAGATTCAGGTAATGAAAACTTTTAGGCGTGGTCATTTTCGTCTCCAACTCTCAGAACATTTTCAATATCACTTTTGCAGTGACATGTTATATGATAATAATGATATCAATGAACTCTAGGGAATTGCGGCTGATGTAAGTATTAGAAATCAGCAGCGGGGTTCTCTGTTCTGACTTCAGTATTATATTTGGGAAAAAGAAATAGGGAGATGGTCGCGAGGGACGGAAAGGAGGGAACAATGCTACACTGCATAAACCACTTAATGAATTAAAGAATACACCAGGCTTTTTATCTCTCTTTAGCTACAATAAAACAAAAGCAAAAGACAAAAAAGAAAATATCGTTGGCTCCAATCAAATTCCATCAACCCAAAATCCCTTATTAGTTAGAACAACCCATTAGCTCTTAACTTGTCCTGGATACAAAATAAGAATTTGAAAAACTTTAATACTTTTTGGACGAATGAAATAATATTCTGGTCCTTGAGGAACTTGGACCTGACCGAGCAAATCTAAAACAAGAAAACCAAAATACCGGAAGCGTAAATAAATGATAAAACATACAAAATAGCTTGAGTCAGTAAAGAGTAAGCACATACTATACTAAGCAGAATATTATGGAGCCCGTGTTGTACCTAGCTTGATTCAGTAAACACATGCTATACTAAATGCACAAAAGAAGAGTTTACGAAATCAATGACCAATAAGAACCACCTCAATGTTACAACAGACACGTTAATTTTGCAACTGAAACGGCTCTTAACTTCAAAGTCCTTTTCAATCCTCCACAATGATACTAAGCAGAATGACATACAGTAGTATTTATAGTACAAGAATAAAAATCTTTTACGACTACATTTGAGATAATCACGACACTGTATTTTAATTACACTACAAATACACACGAACAACTAGTAGCAGCTTCACCTTCACCTTCGGCTACCAGTTGATCCACTGCTTCCCTGAAACAAATCATTGAGTCTTGCTTGAATGTCTTCCGTTCCATACTTAATATACTTATCAGCATGCTTACCAAGCTCAGGAACACTCTGGAACCTCCCAACGAAGTTTACATACGCAGGCAACAAGATTTTCTCAAGGGAAATTCTTATTTCTTCCCTAACCTGCTCATCAAAGACAAACCACGAAGACTGTTCCCTGCATATTTCCTCGAACGCTGTGTTAAACGACTTGAGCTTCTCCTTCATTGAGTTTGCCAAGCCATTAGGGGGCACTGACCCATTCCTATCCAGCTTCAAAATCCTCAATACCTTATTCCACGAGCTTCTTTGATAGTGCACATGGAATTGCAGAACTTTTGCGGTGTGTTTTCGGATCCAATCATCCCCCAAGAGAGTTCCCAATTCATTATCCTTGGTCTTCTGAACAATGTACCTGCCGTTATTCATCAAGAAAACATAGCACAAAGCAGGGTCCTTGTAAATATTGGACTTCGCTTCCAAATTGTTCTCCAACAGCTCCATAATCCAATCCATTTGCACTGACAGAGAGGAAGAGGACGGAACTCTATCATCAAGCTTGGGATACTCTTTCAACGGATGCCCATAGTCTTCAAAAACTTGCTCCAAGGTCTGCCGTGACTGGCATGCAACGCGGAGGTAGTTCATCACATAGCGAGTAATTGGATGAAGCCCACCACTGGGGGCTGCCATCTCCACGGGGTCTCGGCGAATCGAATTCTCCAGTTCCATAAAAATGCCCCTAATTGCTTCGCCCAATCTTTTCAAAATTGTAAATGCATCAATCCTCAGAGACACACTGAACTGATCACGAAAGAGAGACTCAAACTCTGAAACTAAAGTCACGCAATGTCTCGAACACGTCGAGGATTCTAAACAACCGTTCTGGCGAACGGCTTGCAATCGCGAGGGCTTCAGCGAAACTCAACAACTGAACCGCGGATGCCTTGCAAACCTCCATGAACGAGACATCGGCGGCGTAGGAGAATCCGAAGAAGACGCGGTCGCAGAGTCGCCGCTCGCTGGGGAAGAGGATCCTGAATGCAACACTGGAAGCTTTAATCCATCGTTCAATCTTGTCTTCGAGGTCCTGCCACGGCATCTTGGAAATGTCCTCGATGCTAATCTTCTGGAACCCCGATCTCGAGATGCATTCCTCCACGAACTCCCTCCGGCCACTGGAGTACACGTGCGACCAATCCTTCCCAAACCCGCCAGCGAACATTCGCTTTGCGATCTCGTGAAGGTCGTCGACTGTCCCCGACGACGGCGCATCGATGCCGAAATGTTGCCCCGTTGAAGCGCCTTCATATAAGCTACGATCCATCCCTGCAAGTTCAGAATTACCTTCAAGGTATTTCTTCATATGCACATAAAGCATGTCGGTGAGATTCCAATTGCCCTGCTGAATCGCCTCCATACAAGTCATGAGTTGTTGCATCATACTAGCAATATCAGCACGTTGCGCGTCGATGACGATATGTTGCTCCGCTGAAGCTCCTTCAGATAAGTCGTGAGTTGCTGCATCAATATCAGTACGGGCCAGTTGTTGCGAATTGACTTCAATCACTACTGAATGCTCATCTTGGACTCCAAGATTCTCGTATGAAGTGGTATCTAGAGAGGAATGAAGAATAATAGGGCATAGCTGAAACCTACTCCAACGATAGCTAGTGCCAATTTAATCTTCATGAGTAGTACTATTAGACATCCCAGGAAAAAATAAAAAAGATCCACTTCAAATCCGCACTGAGTTTGCCTTGACAGGCTGAGTGACATGATGGCAAAGGCAGCACACGAAATCAGACTATACACGTCTGGTTTCCCATTCACAACTTTATCCATGAAATAGGAATACACAGATGTGATGGTCAAAACCAAGAATGCTAAATGAGCTTTGAACCGGAGACTCCTTGAGTATTGACATACCTTGCAAACGCACTCCCAAAGCAGATGAAGAGACTAAAAACACTGTAAAGAAAGATCTTCAACAAGTTCCACTCTCCGAATAAATAGTTGAAGGAGGAGCTGAGAGCATAACAAAGTAGTCCAACAATAGCTGAAATAAAACCAACAAATCTCCATACCGCTACCTGCATCAGCCATCTCGTGATTTGGATGGGCAAAGGAGTCATGTTTTCTCTGAAGTGAGTAAGAATTGCTTTCACAGACTAACCGTCTGTGTGTTACAACAGAAATAGTAATGAAAGGAAGAGAAAGGAAGAGAAATGGGAAGTGAAGTGGGTATAGAACTTCAGTTGTTTAGTTGCCTAAAAATAGAAATGAAATTTTAAAAAGCGTGTGGGACCTACATAAAAACCTTCTACATTGGATTGCAAAGAAAAGCGAAGAAATATTTGCTTTTACATCACTACCCACGTCACTCAAACACTCTGATACACTTGGGAAGCAAATTTTAATTATTTTTTTTACATGTTGTAGTCACTAGTCAGCGTGATTTCTTGTAAGGCCAAATAAAATCGATTATTAAACTTCTCTTACTCGTAGTGTGCATTTACCCACACCCTTTTTTAGTACCACATAATCGATTATGCATTCAGTATAATCGATTATGTGAAGATACGTAAAAAAGAAATGAAAGGCTGATGTAAGAGTAAAATAGTTTTTTTTTTAATTTTTTTTAATTTTTTTTAACCAAATAACTTTAACTTATATTTTATTTTATTTTCTTTTTTTCTCACTTATTTATTTCTAATTTTATTTTTTTTTCTCTATCAAACACAAAACAAGCAATTTTGACGTAGGATGAGAAGCCCACCCGTCTCTTCAGATGAAAATTGGAGGAAAGAGACTAGAAGTCTGTTCTGCTGACTGCTATAATAAATCATGTTTCTCTTTTACGCCTATGAGCAATGACGTTATGAAATCTTGAGGAAATCGCGTATGAAATTTCAAGGAAAGGGAGCAAATGCAGTGGTATTAGAACCGCATGCTCGAGATTTCTCGACGCACATCATCTTTCATTCTATATTTACCGTGTGTTTGGATCCGCTTCAGACAACTTGGACGTGGATCTGCAAAAGCAACAATTAGTTGCTTTTACATCAATTTTGACGTGATTCTTATCTAAATTGCATCTTGGATGAGTAACCAAACATGCACTTATAGTTGAGATAAAATGATTATCAAGTTATCACACATTAGTGTTCCACTATCTTAAATACTAAAATGTTCTTTCACACTCAAAAATCTATTTAACACATGAGAAGAAAAATTATAAGGTAGTCTATGGTCCCAATTAATTTTCATATAACACGTAACCAAATATTAATTATTTTTTATAAATTAAAAATTTTGAATATATGTTACATAAAAATTTATAAGGACCATAGATACTTAGTGATTCGAGATTACCTAATAATTTTAGAAGGAAGAGAAAGATAATATATATATATATATATATATATATAGGAAGAAAGATATAGAGAGAAATGATGAGCATTAATCAAGTGTTTAGAAAAATGGAATGTCCAAAAATCAATTGCTCTCTTAAATAATTTCTTATTTATTGTCTTTTATACATAAAACATATCGAAAAAAATTCTAGTTTTTAAAAAAATTTAAAATCAAGAATGTTAGGACTCGTTTGGTTTAAAAAATATTTTTTATTTTTATTTTTTATTTTCATTTTTTAAAATAATTTTTACTTTCAAATTTTTAGATTTAAAAAATGTTTGGTTTGAGTTCCTGTATTTAGAAAATAAAAATATTGAAAATAAAATATTGATTTAATATCTGCCTCCCATTTACTTTTTTCCCATCTACAGAGCTCAAACCTAAGATATTGTTTAAAAAATCTGAGTCGAGTTCCACTCGAAACAACATTGTCACAACCCACCCTAAGGCCATGACTGGGGCACAAGCTAACACTAACTCAAATGCCTTCTAGCCTGTTAAGCCTATAGATCATAATGAACTAAGAACACATACTTTAACAAGACAAAATATTTACTAAAAATTTGACAAAGTTTTCGAATTTGTATTTCCCTCATCTCAACGATAACAAACACCTATCAATCACTTAGTAAAGATAGCTAAAATTCACCGAAGAAGGTCTCATCATTCAAATATAAGAATTGTCATGAGTTCTCAAAAATAGTGGTATCTAACCACAACATATCAAGCCTAACGAACTATATGTAGTGCAAAATAAAAGAAAATAACCACCCATCCCTATAGCTACATTATATTGAAGTCAAACCAAAACTAGGCACAACCCAAAATGATGGGGCTTGACAAAAAGTGAATCTTTGACAAAGATCTACAAATCCCAATAACTAGCTACTCTGCCACTTGTGAATTTGGGGGGAAATGGAAAGAATAAGGTAAGTCACAAAGACTTAGTGAGAGCATAATAAACAAAAAGGAGAGGAAGGAGAAGCAGACATAACACAGGCCTTTTACATTCAAATAGGAACTTAAGACAACAAATAATTAAAAATAAAATAAGATAAAACCCACTTTGTAAAGATGATATCTATTCTCTTGAGAACCCATTAAAAAAATCATTATCAAGAATGGAAACTTTCTATGAAGTCATATTAGGGTTGCAAACAAAAAACTAAATCAGTGCAAAATGAGAAACAAAAAATATCAACACATTAAGTTGAGTGTCGCACATATCATGCTTTGGGGGCTTTGCCCCACCCATATCTCATCACACTATGTGCATATAGACCACATTATCTCTTTGTTGTGGCAAACGGTATTTACGAGGCTGCGGGGCACTTAGGTTGTAGGTTGTATTCTCTCTTTGTTGTAGTAAATGGTATTATAGGAACTACAAGTACTTAAACCATAGGATGCATCGGTGACTATATGAACTATGAGCACTCAACCCATAGGTTGAATTCTTTCTTCATTGCAACAAACGATGTTCTATCATAGAACCCACGATGAGAAGTCAAAAATTCACATTTAAAATACATTACCAGAATTATTAAGAACCATGGGAAATCGATTTCAAAAGCATTAAAATAATTTTATACTAATTTTCATTCTCAAATGCTCATATAAATCATAGTCAAAGAGAACCTATCTTGAAATTTATTTGCTTCTCATAAAAAAAACAGTAAAAAAGCCACAAGGTAGATTAGCTACTCATAACTATGAAGAATCAACGTGGCCTTAATTAGCACCTTCAAGAGGAGCCACTGAAACAATTTCCTCTAAATTTGAGCATCAAGAAGTAAAATTTTTATCCTTTAGACATTCATTCTAAGCCTTAACAACAAAGGGTAATGTAAATTTGTCAAACCCCCACATTTACAAGGCTTAGAGTTTTAAAAGGGATACATGAAAACCTAGGGTTTAACTTTTACTAGATTATATCCACATTCACCATCTATCTATATCACAAATAAAATTTTAAATCTCATGGGTTATAGGTTTACCTCAAAGAAATCCAAATAAGCAAATTTGTAATATCCTAGTTTTTGGGTTATTGTATGACCAGTGTGTGTAAGCCTTGATACGTATGGAATACTAGTTGATATTACGTGTTAGTATATAGTTATATATTAATTAAATTAAATTTGTTTGACTATAAAAATAAGTATACAAACTTTTAAATAAAAGAGTAATATGCTAAGCTCCTCATTAATTCTCAAATTAATATATGATTTTAATAATATGGTTTTGTTGTTATTAACTTATTTTGACTAGAGTGCCTTACCTATTTAATTGCTACATGAATATATTTTGAGAAAAAATGGTATGAAATTTCTAGTTTTTATTAATTTCTTTTAATTATTATTATTATTATTATTAAGAAGAAGAAGAAGAAGAAGAAGAAGAAAAATTATAAATATGTAGGTTGGATTAATTTAGAAGTAAAATATATACTATAGATGTTGTATCCTTTTCTTATTGAGGTGTATATTGCTGAATAAATATAAGAGATGGTTTTTGGGACTATAATTATATTCCCTTAAATTAATGAAGATCATTGAAATGATTATTTAAGTTGAAAAATAATATTCTTAAGTGCTTATATTAATTAAAGTTGTTCATTAAAGTTGTTATTGGTCGTGATAATTAACAAAAATATTACTATTATCAATATTTCATTAATTAGAGCCTAAATTAGATTAATTTACTAGTTTAATAATTAAATTAAATGCTTATTGATTAAGAGATTTTATAAAATTGATTAAGATTATAATTAACTGGGATGAGAACTAGCTACTTCTAGATGCTTTGTCCAGCCGAACCGATCATTATTAGAAGGCAAATCTTTTTCTTTCGGATACCCAAATACATCCTCTGTGACTTTTGAGTTTCATTACTCAATTTTTTAAATCCTAAGTACCAAAGAGTAACCCAAACACCCAATTAAATTCCTAAATTTAAAAAATTTATTTCCTAAAACTATAACTTGTAAAAACAAGTGCCAAGCACTTGTTTCCCCCTTCCTTATATCAACCAACATGGACTCCCTTCAAAAATCAGATTGACGCCCTCTCCAACATCACATACAAAGCTTTCTTTTTCTCTTTTGCACCACCGTGAGCTCAAGGCCAAGGGGGAGGGCCAAATTCTTGCCTTTGGAAGGTTGATTCCACCCATTGATCTTCCTTTTCCGTTGAATCCTTTGGTGAGTTCAAATTGAAATTTTTCTTCTTCTTATTCAAGCATGGCCGAGAGCCATCCTTAGGATGCCATAAGTTGCATGTTGGCCTTTCGGTTGCCAAAAGCCACATGCAGCCAAGTAACTATATCCTACTCATCGCCCTCTTTAATTTGATAGAGTCTGGCTGTTGTTACATTCACCAATCAAAAGTTACACCAACCAAAGCTCAGAAACCTTACGCTTGAGGGACATTGAACGAATTGTTTAAGGCATTAATTATCAAATTGTTTAAGAATATTATTGTCTCTATATTTCAAAATATTTTAGTAAAAACTATAATATATATATATATATATATATATATCTAAAGTGGAGAGAATGAAAAATTCTGCGATGTTAAAAGTCAAATAAAAAATACTAATAATCACACCAACATATTTGTAAGTTTAAAATTTATGAAAAATATTTTTACAACAAAACTTATCCGAACCTATAATTGATTAAATTAATTTTTAAAATTTATCTGAATTTAGGTCAAAGAAAATGTTATAATAAATTATTTATAAATGTTATTATTCGTATAATTTTTTTTACATATTATTCATATAAATCATTTAGATTGAACTAGTAATACTAAAATTTAAATGATTTACATAAGGAAAATGATGCTAAACAATTTACAAAAGAAATTAAAATAAAATTTACACAAATTTAATTATTCTTAAATTTAATTTTTATAAAACAATTTAATTATTATCTTGTTAAAATTAAATATTTTCTCAAAAATAGGTTGTTAGTGATAACCAATTTGAATTTACTTCTTGTTTCGTTAACGCAAACACCTCATATTTTTAGAAATATTTGAGTCATGGTAACCTAGTAATCTCTAACTTTTCTAAACTATTAAAAAAATATTATTAGTAATAAACATTTTGATTCACTTCTTTGATTGTGAAAACCTTATGCTGGAATGCTTGAATCATGACAACTTAGTAATTTCTATCTTTTCAAAAATAAAATGGATGACTTTCTTTTGGTATTTTCATAAAAATAATATTTTAATTAAAATTAATCAAATCCAAAAATTTTCTAAAAAATTACATAGCTTTGATTTACCATTGTACTCAAGAATACGTAGAAGCATGAAAATACCATTGTTGAGTTAAAAAAAAGTTTTCATAAATTTTTCCTTGATATAAAAATAATAAAATTTGTTTTAAATAATAAAGCTTCTCCTATGGTAAATAAAAATATTAAAAAAATAAGGTTTAAAAAGTGTATTTAATGAAGTTATTTTTCTAGAAAGATATTTTCAAACAAAAACACTTATATATCTAGGAAAGTTCTATTAAAATCAAACATGAGAACCTTTTATTTGCAAGAAACATGTGTAAACATTCTCAATAATATTTATGACTAATCGAATACATTTTAACTATTTTTAGGAATCATGATTGTCAGGTATGGAAAATTTCCCCATACTGAGCTCTCCCTCAATGCTAATTGGTATTCCCTTTAGTTTTGAATCTAAGTAAAAAAAAATAAAAAGAAAAAAAGAAAACCCTCATGCATGTTGGTCTCAAAAATGAGCAAATCTTAACTAATTTCAACCTATTTAATGAAGCTATCTCCAAAGGATCTTGCTAACCAGTACCCTTAAGGCATTGGTTAATGAATCAATAAATAAAAAGTTTTTCTTAGAAGAATTACATTGGAAATCATGAGGAAGTGCACTATTTTTACTACTTTTTTTCATGAATTTTGTAAGTATTTACATAAAATATAACTCCTATCTAAATTTCTAATATTTACAAAATATACTAGTTTTTATTTTTTATGTGAGATTTCTTATTATTTTTTATATTAAATTCCCTAAATTGGTTCAATGAATCTCCATCTCATGAAGATTCATTACAATCCCAAATTTAGAGATTTGTTTGTCTTCAGGCAAAAAGAAATAAAGAAAGAATTAAATATTTTTGGGAATTAAACCTGCTTTTTGAATACATTGAGAATCAATTTCATAATTGAGTAATTGAAAATGAAGTAGTAAAGCTTTAATTATATCATTTTAAGCATGAGATGGATTGCTCACGAAAAGAAATAAGCGTGTTCAACTCGATTTGTTCGCAAGATTTTTGAAAATGAGAGAAAACCATATACCACAAATATGTTACAACCAAAGATTAGCAAATCTTGCTAACGCAACCTCATAGCACAATCACAATATCAATAGACACTAATGCAATGCATATGGATTATAATTGTTTTAATTTAGAATACTTAATTTTTTTAATTTATGTGAGAAGTATGATAAAGTAACATTTTAAAGTACCTTCAATCTAGTTATATACAATTAATAGTATTTGTTAAATATAACCAAGAGGCGAAGTGGAATAGTTGTCAAAATTTTGATGTAAACTCAATTGCAAAATGCAATTGGTAAAAGTCTTTAGATGTTCTTTATGTGATTATATAAGTTTGAACTCATTTTGATTTCTTATAATAAATAATTGGTTTAATAACTTTTTTTTTTGAGTCAGAAAGAAGTACAGAGAAGCAAGAAACAAATCAGCAAAGGAACCAAATTCCCATTGTAGCTAAAAGCACTAGCAGTAGCTCAATAGGAGCAGATGGCCATATCTTCAAAGTATTTGTGTTCTTGACACCAATCATAGCCATGGCACTGGTTAGCCTCTCTGCAAATGTGATGGATTTGGACCTACTAAGGTTTCTTGATCATAAGATGAATATCCTGAACATAACTCCATACTTATGGTATTTGGGTGAGAAATCTCACCACATCCAGGGCAATGGACGTGCGTAAAGCATAAGCAAATAATTCTTGCTTGTGTCATCTTAAGAATTTTGACGTGGATTTGCTTATAAACGTGCAACTTGGACTCGAATCCAAACATGCATGTAAACGATCATTCTATGATTTCTGTTCCAAGCATACAAGATGCCCTCTTTCACAGTTACGACCGCTAAGATGATCTCACCTTTGCCAGCAAAGCCGGAGAATCTAATGTCGCATATATCTACATATTTTTCTTTACAGCATTTTTGAATATTATGTTTATTCTTAAATAATAATTTGAATATTATTTAGTAATTAAATTTAGTTATGATATTTGTTTCTCGCCTATTAACAAAATTATTGTGCACATGATAACGATAAGCCACAAATTGAAAAGAAAAACTAGTTTACCTTTTTTCTTTTCTTTTTGCTGATCTGTAAACGAGTGCTACGAACTATTGGCAGCACTACATGACTTTAACGAATTCAGAATTGAGACAAAGCTGGACAACAAAGATTCAGGTAATGGAAAACTTTTAGGTGTGGTCATTTTCGTCTCCAACTTGCAAAACATTTTCAATATAACTTTTGCAGGGACATGTTATATGATATCAGTGAACTCTAGGGAATTGCGGCTGATGTAAGTACTAGAAATCAGCTGTGGGGTTCTCTGTTCTCACTTCAGTATTATATTTGGAAAAAAGAAATAGGGAGATGGTCGCGAGGGACGGAAAGGAGGGAACAACGCTATACTGCATAAACCACTTCTTGAATTAAAGAGTACACCAGGCTTCTTATCTCTCTTTAGCTACAATAAAACAAAAGCAAAAGACGAAAAAGAAAATATCGTTGGCTCCAATCAAATTCCATCAACCCAAAATCCCTTATTAGTTAGAACAACCCATTAGCTCTTAACTTGTCCTGGATACAAAATAAGCATTTGAAAAACTTTAATACTTTTTGGACGAATGAAATAATATTCTGGTCCGTGAGGAACTTGGACCTGACCGAGCAAATCTAAAACAAGAAAACCAAAAAACCGGAAGTGTAAATAAATGATACAACATACAAAATAGCTTGATTCAGTAAAGAGTAAACACATACTATACTAAGCAGAATATTATGGAGCCCATGCTGTCCCTAGCTTGATTCAGTAAACACATGCTATACGAAATGCACAAAAGAAGAGTATGAAATCAATGACCAATAAGAACCACCTCAATGTTACAACAGACACGTTAAGTTTGCAACTCAAACGGCTCTTAACTTCAAAATCCTTTTCAATCCTCCACAATGATGCTAAGCAGAATGACATACACTAGTATTTATAGTACAAGACTACAAATCTTTTACGACTACATTTGAGATAATCAAAACACTGTATTTTAATTACACTACAAATACACACGAACAACTAGCATTCACCTTCACTTTCGGCTACCAGTTGATCCACTGCTTCCCTGAAACAAGTCATTGAGTCTTGCTTGAATTTCCTCCGCTTCATACTTAACATACTTATCAGCATGCTTACCAAGCTCCGGAATACTTTGGAACTTCCCAACAAAGTTTCCATATGCAGGCAGCAAGATTTTCTCAAGGGAAATTCTTATTTCTTCCCTAAGCTGCTCATCAAAGACAAACCACGAAGACTGTTCCCTGCATATTAACTCGAACTCCGCGTTAAACGACCTGAGCTTCTCCTTCATTGACTTTGCCAAGCCATTAGGGGGCACTGACCCATTATTGTCCAGCTTCAGAATCCCCACTACCTTATTCCACGAGCTTCTTTGATAGTGCACATGGAATTGCCGAACTTTTGCGGCGTGTTTTCTGATCCAATCATCCCCCAACAGGGTTCCCAATTCACTATCCTTGGTCTTCTGAACAATGTACCTGCCATTATTCATCAAGAAAACATAGCACAAAGCAGGGTCCTTGTAAATCTTGGACTTCGCTTCCAAATTGCTCTCCAACAGCTCCATAATCCAATCCATTTGCACCGACAGAGAGGAAGAAGAGTGCACCCTATCATCAAGCTTGGGATAATCCTTCAACCCGTAGTCTTCAAAAACTTGCTCCAACGTCTGCCGTGACCGGCACGCGGCTCGGAGGTAGTTCATCACGTAGCGCGTAATCGGATGAAGTCCGCCGCCGGGAACCGCCACCTTCGCCGGATCCCGGCGAATCAAATTCTCCAGCTCCATAAAAATTCCCCTAATCGCTTCCCCCAACCTCTTCCAAATAGTAACGGCTTCATTCCTGAGCGACACGCTGAACTGATCACAGAAAAGAGCCTCAAACTCCGGAATCAGGTCACGCAGCGTCTCGAACACGTCGAGGATTCTGAACAACCGCTCGGGCGAACGGCTCCCAATCGCTACGGCGTCGGCGAAATTCAGCAGCTGAATCGCGGATCCACGGCAGACCTCCATGAACGAGAAGTCCGCGGCGGAGGCGAATCCGAAGAAGACGCGGTCGCAGAGACGCCGCTCGCTGGGGAAGAGGATCTTGAGAGCGACGTTGGAAGCTTTAATCCATTTCTCGATCTCGTCCTCGAGGTCCTGCCACGTCATCTTGTGCACGTCCTCGATGCTGAGCTTCTGTAACCCTAACCGCGACACGCTTTCCTCCAGGAACTCCCTCCGGCAGCTGCTGTACACGTGCGAACACTCCTTCCCGAACCCGCCGGCAACCATTCGCTTCGCGATCTCGTGGAGGTCGTTGATCGTCCCCGACGGCAGCGCGTCGATGACGATGTCGAAGTCGGTGACCGGCAGCGCCACCGGAATTTGTTCCTCTTCTTCTCCGCCGCCGTTCCTCGCTTCTTCTTCTTCTTCCTCCTCCTCCTCCGACTCGAACGGTAAATTCTCTTCGCCGTTGCGGTAGCTCCGAGTGAGGCCGAACGACTCGCCGCCGCGCTCGATGAGCGAGCGGAACTCGTCCTCGAGGCGGAACATGGCTTGCTGGAGCATGTCCTCGGCGCGGACGAGGCACGCGGCGACGGACTTGTCGGAGGCAAGGTGGTTCCACTCGGCGACGGCGGCGACTAGCTCATCCACGGCGTCGAGGAAGGCGGCGGAGTCGGCGGCGTCCGCCCAGATTGGGCGGTCGGAGGAGACGTAGTGAGAGATCCGGCGGTCAAGGGATTTGAGGGAGTGATCCAGTGCGGCGCAGCCTCTGGAATCGGAATCTGCGCCCTTTTCGGAAAGGTTCTCTCTCGAGAACCTTCCGTCGAAGTTGGAGAGTATTTGGAAAATGTCATCGGACATGGTGTTGTTGTGGCCCAGCGTTTTCGCTATGTGCCGCGCCACAGCGAGTAACTTCTCTTCCCCATTTTCGGACATTTTTCTTTGAAAGCTAGTTCATCACTTGCACCAAAGGGAAGAGAGGGAACAAGAACAAGAAGCGGAGCAGAGAAAGATGGAATGACGAAAATGCCCCTTGGGAGACGCGGTTTGTTGAATAAGTGGACCGCAAAAGTGGAAAATGGGACAGCGCAGAGATAGAGAGCAGAGAGCAGAGACCAGAGAGAAGAAGATAAAGTAAAGAGTGAACGTGGGTAGCGGTTTCTTTGATTGATAGTCGTTGCAGGTAACTTTCTTTTTCTATTGCTTTTATGTTTTATTGGTTGATTTAGGACTTGAAAATTGCAATTTCCAACGTTGCTATTAAGTATTTTGACCTTTGACTTGATTTTTTAGTGCAAACCTAATAAAATGATGAACGACCAGTAAAAATTGGAGTGACGCATAATTTCATTTTCCTATTTCTTAAGTTGGATTTTTTGTGTCAGTTATTTATCTTTTTTGTTACTATTTAGATTTAGTATTTATCTTCTTTCGGAACCCAGTTGGTCTATGGATCTCTTGATTGATATTTTCGTTCTTCGTATTGTGGGTTTTTTAATCTACCAATCACACTTTTTTGGAGGACGTTGTTCAGTCGTTTTCAGTGTGAAATATCGCAGGTTTTTTTAAAAGGAAAATTCAATAATACTCTTATTGAATTTTATAAGTACACTGTACACAAATCAGGTATTAAAATAAACTATGACGTGTAAATTGTGTGGGATGGTATTAATACTTGAAATAAAGAATTATGAGTAAGATATTTTTAAAAAATTAATTATAACCTTTCCATATTGTAATATTTAAATCATGGTGACTTTTGATTATTCTAGGTATATCTTGCTGGTAAGGATTGCTTAAAATTTTCTTAGGGTTAGACATGAAATTAACTAAAGATATGTTATTGCACACACACAAAGAATTATAATTTTTATTTACACCAGCAAACCATTATAGTCGTTAAATGTATATTTGTAATATATGTTCAGTTTAAAGTTTAGGACATTAATTCATTTACCTGAAGGACAACAATATATGTTTTCAGACAACACTATCTTTGTTTGTTTTTTTTTTTTTTTGGTTGTTGAAATCAACTGAAGAACCCTCTCTGAGCTTTGTTTTCACGCCGAACAATGGCATGTGCATTTTGCAGATGCCAAAAGATGAACTATGAAAGCTATCGGGTAGTAAGTGGTGTTGATATATTTCAGAAACATGTAGGGTATGTTTGGATTCACGTTTAGGATTCTCCAACATATTTTTAGACTCTAAACTCAGTTTGCAATAGAAACAAGATTTGACTTGTTTTTGAAAATTTATTTTTTCGTTGCTAATATATATGCAAGTACAAAAATACTTTTGATTACTACTATTTAAACAAATTTCACTTTGTTAATGTATTTTTGAACAAAAAATATCTACACATAAATTACATTATAGTAAATTCATTTTTTTTTTTATCAAACTTGAGTTTACAACATACTTTTAAATTCAAACTTATACTTGCAAACTTTAATTGAAATATGCATGTAGTACTCCAGAAGTACCTTGTGAACTAATAAAGGAAAGGCCACAGTCACAGAATCAGGCACCTGACTTGCAAATTTAGATAATGAATCTCTAACATAGTTAACCACAAATAGTTTTGGATAATCTATCATCTATAACAATATAATATAGGCGCTAACAAATTTTAGTTTATATATATTTTATTAATTTTACTCCCTTATCTATTATTTGTAACAATTCATACTTAATAATCTCTTATTTTCTTTTCTATGTTGCTCACTTTGAATGAAAAGGGTCTCACACTAATACCTCTTTTAAACTTTTACATGGATAAATTTGGATAAAAAAATTGCTAAAAAATATCACACTTAAATAAAAATTGTCAACCAGTGGAGGGTTTTTCTAATGTATTAATTCGTCTACTCTCAATTTTTAAGGTGGACACAACATTGTATTGAGTTTAGAGAATATTTAGATCCAAACTAAACAATGTTAATCAATTTGTGTTGGTTCGGGTTTCTCAAATTTATTTGTCAACCCAAATCTAACCAACCTTATCATATTCAGGATATTTTGGATTAAGTCATCAAGTCTATTAATAAAATAATAAAAAAATGAAAATATAGAAAAAATTAGAAAAATATGGAAGAAAAAATAGAAATCATAATAAAAAAATGATGAATAGTTTTAAAAGTTAAAATTATTGAATTATCAACATAAAAGTTAAAAATTTTCTAAAAAGTGTAGGTTTGAGTTTCATTTGTTAACTAATATAATCAAGTATACAATTTTAAAATTAGAACCAAAATGATAGTTCAAAACAACCTAAATTTTTTCCTCCAATTTGATTCAATTGATCGAGGGGGACCTAAGTCTACCCTTACTCAGTTTTACTTTTGGTACTTACTTTTAACTTTATAGCACCAATTGATATTGAAGCCTTTGTAATCTCATATTACATCATGACTAGGAGTGGCAAACGGATGGATTGGATAAATTTTTAGTCGGATTATAATGGATTGGATAAAAATAATCCATTTTGATCCATTAAAAATTCATTTAAAAAATCCAATCCATCCATGATCCACCAAATAATATCTATTGTTAAGACAAAAGATGAATTTATAACCCTCAATTATTTTGATAATAACAAACAACTAAATTATATATGTCCTTCATAATCATCTGATCATTCATTCACAAACAATCGTTTGATGTTTTTATAATAAACATCGTCTTATCCTTTGATTAGATAAACTTCGTAACTAACAAATCTCACAGACGATGACAACGTTCCAAAAATGATCTGCACATCAATCAAAGCGTAAGCTACCTCAAAACATATAAAAGTCTATATATCTACTCTCGAGGAAAGTCAACGAAAAAGAAGAAATATGTGTCCGTATGTTAGAATGAAAAAGCGGACATGACAACTGCTACAAGATTGAGTAAAAAATAGAAAAGATAAGCAGACTGCTTTATCTTATCATATGACAAGTTGGTGAAAAGCATTAAATACTGCATTTAATGCTTCAATGACTCTCTTCATCACACGAAGGTCGTCTTCTGCAAAACACTCAACAGATACTTTTGGAGAAACCTATAAATAGAAGAAGAGACATCCTTCAAGCAGTTGTTGTTGTTGTCATAGTTGTTGTTGATTCTAAAAAATCATATTTGCTTTAAGAAAAGAAAAAGCTCTTGTAAACTCTATTTGTAAAATCCTTTTTATACTTCATTGTATATTCGTTTGATAAGACGTTAAACCTAGTGAGGTAAACTTACACGTAAACCTTTTTCTTGAAAAGATTGGTGGAAACTTAAAGAGGCTTTGATTCAAAGAATACTTGGGTGTTTGCTAGGAAAGGCAAGTGAAAGACTACTTGGGTTGAGCTTGAAGAGGCTTGTGAAAAGAATACTTGTAACTTGAAAAAGTTAGTGAAACTTGGTTGTTGCCAAAAACTAGACGTAGTCTCTAGAGTAAACTAGATGTAGTCTCTGGAATGAGACGAACTAGTATAAATTCTGTGTGCCTTCCGGTTTGTTTTTCAGCTTTCGTTTGTCTTTTAAAACGTGTTTGAAAATCTTTTTGATCTTATTTCAAACAATACGTCTTTAACAAAAGAATTGCGAAAATTTGATATAACACAATTCAACCCCCCCCTTCTTGTGTTATCTTTGTGCTCTACATCTATTCAATCCATCAATTAACAATTTTTTTTGGGATGGATATTCAATCCATCCACAAAAATAATATGTTTTAAAAACTAAATAGTTTTATTTTAAAATATTCTCTCTTTTCTTTCTCCTCCCTCTCTCCTCTTTCAAATCCAATCCACAATCAAAATTTAAAGTTATTTAAATTTAAGTTTAGAGTTTATAGAAAATGAAAATAAAAAAATAAAAAAAACTAAAAGAATAAAATTTCCAATCTTACGCTAGTATATGTTTAGGATCTATATTCACCAACAACATTGAATTGGATCGTTTTTTCAATTTTTTAAAAAAATAATTTTTGGTGGGTGCATATGAAATAAATTGTGAACTATATATAAAAGGTGTTTTCAGCCATGTTTCAAAAACTACAATGGTCAACGACAATTGATGTATATCTTCTTTTAGTTTCATTATATGTTTATCATTTATTTCCCTTATGCGTCTTTGTCGTGTGTTATCAACCTGAAGCTAACTTTTTTTACTTTTGGATGTTTAATTTATTTATTTTTTGAAAATTGAACTGTGTGTTTTTATTCTTTATTTTACAATCATTTTTATGGTTAAGTTAATTAATTTGCTCAATTGATAGTTTAATGTGAGGGAAGTGAATATTTCTTTTTTGGCATTTTTCTATTTTTCAATTCAAAAAGGGAGAGAGAGAAGGGAAAAAGAGAGAGGGAGAAAGAGGAGAGAAAAAGGAGATATAAAGTATTTAAAAAATAAATATGAAAAAATTATGTTGGATTAATTTTAATCCATTAAGTATTAATTAGATAATCCATTGGATTTGAAAATAAAAGAGGATGGATTGTTACCCATTCATTTTATTATGTGATCCATCCAATCTAATCCAAGTTTTTTTTTATTTTGACAACTGGATGGATTAAATTGAATTTTACATGGACGAATTGGATGGATCATGAATAAATGGATAATTTTGCCACCCTTAATCATGACTCATAATCCAAGAGATTAAATTTGAGCCTTAACTGTATTTTGGAATTTGGTAAAACAAATTGAGCCCAAGTTTGTCAAACACCTACTAAAATAATTATGTTAAATTGGTTAAATAAGAGAACAAGGACTAGAGCAAAAATATTGATCATTCTAAGGTCTATTTAATTTGACAAAATTATTTGTGTTTTCATCTTTTATTTGTATAATTTATATACCAAAAGGATCTTAGTGAATACTTCAACAAAATAAGTTACGGGCTAACATGTATTTGATTGTTGTTCTCGAAGCTCTTCCTGCTTATGTTACGCAAGCTAATTGGTTGTCTTAGGAGTTCATGTGATGAGCTAGATAAAAGGAACAAAGAATTCATTTTGAATGATAAGGAAGATAAAAAAAAACATCCATATTGTGGCCTTGAAGAAGATATGTCAACTAAAGATTAATGGCAGGTTAGGGTTGAAAAGTAGCAAAGATTTTAACTCATCTTTCTTAATGAAAGCTGGATGAGAAAAGTGCTATAAGAAGGAAATTCCTCATGTTAAAATTGTTTGCTGCAAAGTGTAAACATGAGAATGATATTATTCCAAAAATTTTCTACTAGGAAGGGCAACTCAAATTTGTGGACAAGTATGTGCAAGATAAGGATCTCACATACAACAAAATTATTTGGAGGCTTGGGAATGGAATGTAGATCTCTTTTTGGAAAGATAGCTGGGTTCCAAATGTGGGAAGAATTATTGATCATATCACTAACAATATTGTTGGTATTGACACTAATTCTATTATTCTTGATTATACAGATGGCAATGACCAATGACTTATCTTCCTTTTCACATTGTTGATAAAATTAGAGCTATAGTTGCCTTTGTCCTTTAAACAATCTTGATAGGGGTGTTCATGACTTGTCCCGTCTTACTTCTCTAGCTTGACCCAAAGGACTTTTGATGGGTATGGGTTTGAAAAACCAAAATCGATGCATTTTGAGAACGGGTTCAGGTTATACCTTGGTCATCCCAATCCGGTCTAATGTCATATATTCTTTTAAAAATATAATTTTTTAAACAATTATGTATTGATAATACACATTATTGACTCAGTAAATAATGTTTTGTTTAACATGATATTATATGTATATTGATATCATTTATCTTAAAATATATATCATAAAATATACCTTAATTGCAGTTGTATACTTCTTTAATTCCACATTGTAACTATATATAATGTTAAGACTAATATACTGTGACAACAAGTTAGGTTGACCTGACCTTATCCCAAATGTTATCGGGTCTTTATTGGGTTGGGTTCGAGTTTACAAAATTGACCCTATTAAACTTTCAGGGCAAGTAAGGACATAAATAAACTTGTCCCAACCCATTCCATGAAAACTCCTAGGTCTTGAGACTCTTGCTTGGAATTCTTCCACTTACTCCATAAAAGTTAGTACTTGGTTGAAAAACCTATTTTTCTATCTTATTTGATGATGGCATGGACCAAAGGATGTAAAATAATTATATGGAAATCTTTTAAAGATGCTCTATTGACTAATGAAATCAGATGTAGGTGACAATTGACTTTTAGCAATGCTTGGCTTAGGTGCCCTTATCAGGTTGAATCTATTAGCCATGTCATTAGAGATTGTTATTTTGCCAAAGTCATGTGGTAAAAATTGGCGGGTGAGTCTTTGGGTCCAACTTTCTTTCAATAAGATTTTTTTGATTGAATGGTGTACCCTCCTAGTTTTAAGCCAACTTAGATTTGTGGTCATAAACAGATTTATTACTAAATATTAGGCTTGTTTTCTAATATCTCTTAAGACCTCAGTCCATAAGCAAATACACTAGTTGTTATCTAAAGATTTGACGATTAAGGAGATAAGATTTATAATAACAAAGATCCCTCAAAATTCAAATAATCGCCAACCACCTCAAATTTAAAATTACCCATCAAATTTGAAAAGCAAAAAAATATACTTTTAAATGCTCTAGTCATAAGTGATCTTTAGGGTCGTGTTTCAAAAGTTTTCTATGACTAGAACAGATGGTGAGTAATCTTAAGCCTACTAATTCTGCTCTAGATCATTGGTATATCATTTTTGGGATTACTATTGAATCTCTTTGGAAAAATAGATACAGTCATACTCTTTTACATTCTTGTAAGATTTTTGATGTTGCTCCATATATCATCTCTCTAGTCTTCTTTGGGATGTATCTATTCTGAGGTTTATTTATTAGTTTTGTTGGGCATTTACGGAGCCTTGTGAATCATACAAAGCACATTGCATGTATGAAAGCCGGAGTAGCTAATTGTGTACATCTTTGGATTGTCATGCATTTGTTGGACGTGTTTTCTTGCACGACAACCTTGATCATTCTTGTAGATGCACCTGTAGTATTTTCTGTCAAATACGTAAATTGTAAGTCACTATTCAATGAATCGTAAGTTACTCATTAATTAGCTATCAAAACCGTGCGAGTTATAATATTATATTAAATTTTATTATGTTTTGCTTGGGAAAACACTCTAGTGTAAATTGGTTACTTTATACTTAATATGTATTATTTTAATTCTACACACTTCCATTTCTCAATCGTATCAAATAGTAAAATTAAACCGTTACATTTGCGGGATACTAACCAATATTATAAACATTCTGAATATAGAGAATACAACTCGGATGTTAATAATAATAATAATATTCTTATTATTATTATTATTTGTAAAACTGTCTTTAGAAACTATTAAAACACCATTAAATGCATGTTAGTTTAAAAAATAAAAATAAAATGCTAAAATTATATAATAAAATGATTATATTAAAAAAAGTTATGCATTCCCTTTTTTGGTAGACAAAAAAATTGTCAGGTTGATTCTTTAAAGTAGAAGAATTTAAAAGACAACAATATTGGAATCCAAAGTGTTGACTAAAAGAAGAGTAATGATAATTTTATGAGCATGAAAAGAGTAAATATTAACTTTTAAATTGCACTATGAATAATTAAAATTAAAAATTATTTAATTACAATCACATTATGTTTTAAAACTTTACGAGTTTTGTATTTTAATATCAATTATTTATATATAAGAAATTCATTTACTTTAAAAAGTAAGTCTTGTAAACTTAATTCATTTAATATCTTTTCTAAAATATAAATTTAACTATTAAATTATATAATATATATCAACTGAAAAATGAGAGTGTAAGAAAAGCATAATCATCCATCTATATATCTATAAAACTGGCTTGCCCTAATGGAACAAAACATTCATCGTTTCTAGTTCTTTGTAAAGCATCTATATCTAATGATACTGAAAACATCACATCAGATCATAAACTGTAACCAATTATATTAAAATGACACTGAAAATATATATAATATGTAAATTATATATTATCAAATAAATTAAAAAGAAGAATAATAAAATAATATTAAAACAGGCAACAATTAGTAAAAACAAAGTAATATACTACAAAATAAAAAAACCATACAACAAAAAAACGGAAATAAAAATAGAGTAATATTATTGTAGTTAATAATCATAAATAATATTATAAGAAATAAAAAATAAAAAATTTAAGTATCTCACTACACTATAGTAGTATTATTATTATTTATCTAAATTTATAATAAATATATTTTATTTAAAATATATTACGAACAGTGTTCATCCAAAATAATTTTATTTATTTTTATATTTTGATTTTACTCTAATATTTAAACGTCATCTATCTCTCGTGTGTATAAACCAAAATAATAACAAAATAGATGTGGAACAAAAACCAGAATTAAAAGAAAATTATACAAAGTTGTAGTAAAATAAAATTAAAATAGTGTGAAATAAAGAATATTTATAAAATATGATATAGTACATACATACCGTCAACTGTAAAATTATTTTATCACAAACAATAATAAAATCATATTTAAAACAGAAAAAAACAATATAGAAAATTAATTTTATGATCTTTAAAAAATGATAAAGAGATCATAAAAAAATAATGATAATATAATGGTTAAAATCCGAAATAATAATATATAAAATAAAATTGTGAAAAAAGGAGAAAGAATACAGTAGAAGTTAGAAATAGTAATAAACTAGTGTTGTTGTCAGATATCAGAAATAATGGCAAAATAATATTGTAATGTTGAAATCAGAAATAATTATAAATAATATTATAAAGTTCAAAGAAATTATAAAGCAATTTAAAAAATTGTAAAATAAAAAATATTTTTAAAATCAGAAATGATACTAAAAGAATATTATTAATGAAAAATCAGAAACAATAAGGTTAATATATTATAATGCATTGAAATAGTTAAAACAAAGAATAAAATTCAAAAGTTATGTAATAATCAATACTATTATTATTTAAAAAATAATAAGAAAAATATTCAAACATGAAAAGACACTAAAATATTTAGTTTTAATTTCTAATAAATTTATTTGCTATTATAAATCTGTTAAATAGTTTAATTTTTTCTTATTAAATTAAAAGTTCTATTTTCGTAAATTCATATTAATTTAAATAATATCTTAATGATAAATAGATTCTAAAAATATAATATTATGAAAATAGAAAAATATACGCTTGTACATTACATGGATCTATAATCTGATTTAATTAAAACAATTTATTAAAATTAAATTTAAATAAAATAATCTTTATCATATAAGTATATGTATATGAATAATATTACTTCTTTTTATCTATGGTACACTACTATGCTCAACGTGTGTGAACCCATGTGTGTCCCGTTTAAAATAAAAAGAGGGAACCTAATTGATGATTTACCTTGGGTGTGTAGAATTAAGGATTGTCTTTTCAGCGTACTTCACCCATTCATGAAAATCTTGTGTGCTGGGCACAGCTACGGCCCATGATGGCTGAATTATTCTGCAAAACACTACGATTCAATCCTATATGGACTCTCTGTTTCCCCCAAAACAATTCTATGGATACTTTTCAACCCAAATTAACGAGGAACTACTTGAGTTTATTTATTTTTTTCAGTAATGTTATTTTGACAATGCTTTCTCAAAACATATCTTCAAATACGGAAAGAGATAAAGAGAGGGAGAGAGAGAGAAATTAATGTGAAATAAAATAAGTGATGTAATGAAGAGAAATAAAAGAGAAAAACAAGTTATAAAAATTGTTGTAAAAAAATTAAGTAGAAATAGTATTATTTTTTAATAATGTTATTCCCACATAAAACTCTTATAACTTTTTTTCTTTCTTTTTATCTCCATTTCATCACATTATCATATATGTTATTTTATATTTTTATTTTTTCTCTTTCTATTTTTTTATTATTATTGTAAATGTGTTGGGAGAATGTTATATAAAATAGCAGTACTTCTTTTTTTTCCAATCTTTTTGGAATGCTCTAACCCTATATTATTAACACATGGGAAAATGCTCTTTATATGTAAAATGTTTGGGGATGAAAAGATGCTACTTGCATAACTCTTCTTTTTGTTGTACGATGGCGGTAATAAGGTTAAAACTTAAGATCTTATGCATACTATCCTAACTCCCACCACTATTTATTTACGCATGCATAAATAAATAAAAAGACTATTCTTATATATAAATGTGTAATTAATTTTAATTTTTATATAATTATGCAATAATTTCATCTATTCTTTACCTTAATTTTTTATTATTATTTTCCTGTGATATTACATCATTCATGATATCTTTTATTTTTATCAATAATTAAATATATACATCCCATGAGTATATACCAACCATTTTCTTTAAGTCATGTTAACTTTATTCATATTTAATGAATGGTAATTGTTTTGCATTGACACAATGATCTTAGATTCTTATGTTGTTGCTTCACAAGATGATTGGACCATGTGTTGCTTCTGTGATCTTCAATAGGGGTGGAGTCACATGTAAGAACTTCGATATTCAAGTATGTGAGCAAGTTGAGAAATCCGAGAATTAAAGAATGACTCATACCTTATTATCCTATTTTATATTCCATTTATATAGTGTGCTCTTCTTGTTTGGTGGCGTTTTTGTTGGTAATGGAATAATATGTTTTTTCCTGCCTTCTGCAATTCTTAAGAGTAATTGTTTGATATTTTTTGATCTTGATTTGGTACTGTGTGGGATCATCATCTTGATGTTTTCTATGTTAGCCAAGTAATTAGGCTAGTGTGTCTTTAATTAGGCCTCTCGAGAGGCTGTCTTGGAACATTTGCCTCCCAAGTCAATGGACTATATGCTGGGTGCTCATTTTTTCTTGTTGGGCCTTTTGCATCATTTATCTGTGTGGTAGAAATTGATAGGCCTCCCTTAATGTAGACTTTGTTGTTTGTCTTGTGGTAATTTGCCTTGATCTGGCCCATCTTCTTTGTGTTTTGTTCCCCAAATTCTGAGCCCAAGTTTTTGAAACTAGCAGTTTGTAAAAGCAAAAAGTTTCAATTTTTTTTTTATTTTTGTCAATTGTTTTTACCTTTTCTATTTCCTTCCACAATTTTTCTACCATTTACACTTTTTTTTTCTTCTTCTTTTTGTGCTTCCTTGCATTTCAACTTTAAGCTTTTCATTGCCTCCATTACTCTCCTATAAACGATTTCTCAGTCTCTCCCAAGCTTTAGGTATTTTTGCTTTTGTTTCTTTTGGGAATGGGTAGAGAAGGTGTTTTCTTTTCTTTAGAGAAAAGGGTTATCATCGAAGGTGATCCTTTTATGTCACCTATTGATGACTAAGGCTACAAAAGGAAGTTCATAGGTCCATTGAAAAGCTTATTTTAGTTGTCTCGTTGAGGAGTGTGCCCCCCATTTCTAGTGATGGGATGATCGGATGAGGGAGATGGTAGACGTGGAGGCCCTAACTAAGTAGAGCTCTATGCCTTTGACCTAATCCTTTGATTCAAGTTTGAGTCTTAACGAGTTCTTAAATCTTTTGGATAGGTCGAAGGTAAAGATGAGTTGGCAAAGGATGGCTTCTACCTTCTCTTGCAATGCAAAAATGTTCAATTGGGTAGATTTAGACATTTTGGGAACATAGTGAATGTGGTCTTTGTAACAAGATTTAAACAACTTGCCAATATACATAGAGGTGGCTTAAACCCCTGAGGAGTGTATAAACTAGGTCTTTTATTTGCTTGACGATGATGAGTATATTTGCTCAAAGGTAGAAGACCATAAACATTTCCTTCCTATGTACAAGGTTCTTTTTACGAGGATTGGTCTTTGACTTCCTTTTACTCTAACAGAGGTGTCAAGGTTGGGAGGGGGAAGCCCACTACCAAAGGGATATTTTGACCTTAGATCGTCAACCTCCTTTAAAGAAGCAAAAAAAGGGACAATGGGGAATGGGTGACAAAATCTACTTCTCTGTCAACATCTACTCTAGACCTAAAATAATCTATCATTAACTAGGACTTGATGTCAATCAACTACTAGATGTACTATATACTTTCCTAAGACAAGGTGATTTTCAAAAACTCATCACTAAAGGATTACTATCAAATGCTACTCTAGGTTGTGCTTGGTCTTAAAAGGCATAATAACCTCCTTATGGGCTCCTCGAATTTAAGGTGAAAAGGCTAACCATATCAAGGTTCTTAGCCTTGAGAAGGATGAGCTCAAAAGGCAAAAAGAAGATCCCAATAGGCTTTTAAGTAATAGGGAGGCTGACATTTAAGGCTTGAAGAAAAATCTAGAGGAGGAGAGATTTGCCAAGGCCACATTAGAGGAATCTTCTAATGACATCAAGGCGAAGCTCCTCTAGGTTAAGGAAGTGGTAAACCAAGCTCTTACTTTATCTAATGAGGTGAAACGCTTAAGAGCTAAGGCGAATTGATAGAGAAAAAAAAGAAAAAGATGGTGGCCTTGGAAGCCTTAAAGACTAATTGGACACATCTTATGCAGTGATGGTCAAACTAATGAAGGTGATTGGCAAGGGCTAGTTCGAGAATGACATGATTAGGCATTAGTAGTTCATTTGGCCTTTGTTGGTGCAACACCTCCTTGGTGAATCTATTTATATATTCCCTTAGTAATTCATCCAACCTTTGTTGGATGGTCATTAGGTTGGCGTCTATCCTTGGTTTTGCTTTACTTATGGAAAAATGGTTGGTAAATTTTTTGCTTTAACTTTGTCTAAGTGTTGACGAATCTTAGTTAAAGCATCTGGAACCATTTGAGTGTTGTCATCTTATGTGTTAAGGGGAGGCCTTGCACATCACTGGTCCATCTGTGCCCTTATATGCGAGGAATGATTTAAAGACATCCAGATGTTCGAGTAGGTCCCTTGCATTGTACCCTGTTTTCCTAATGCATAATTTAGTGTTTTAATAACTAAAAAATTGGAAATATAATAATATGATGTTGGTGATTAAGATGAATGAATAAGTTGTGTGGTATGAGCTGTTGTTGATTGTTATTGACCATTGTTGTGGTGTGATTATAGTTTTGTGTCATTGTCTTAGAGTTTTTGTTTGAATTTGGGGGACTGAGGAAAATGTTGTTCTTGAGCCAAAGTGAGAATGTTGGTATTATATGGGTTGTTAAGAGATATACAATTGAGTGGGCCAGTCGTGAGTAGTGGGAGATGGTTAGATGGACCATGGGCTTTAGTGGGCCCAAAGCTGTCGTATGGCTAGGGAATGGTTTTAACCCCTCTTCCTCCTAACTTTTCCATTTTTCCCTCATCTTTCTCTCTCTAAACTCTCTTATTCTCTCAAACTCTCCCAATTTCCACCAAGCCAGAGGCAAGATTCATGACCCATATCACTCTCTTGGTGAGAAACGGTGTTTGCTCATAGGATTTAGCTCAAGAATTGGCTTCTCTCACGTTTTCTCTTCCCTAAATTCAAATTTGAAACTTCCAAGAGGTAAGGGAAGCTTACAATTATTGAAAAGTAGTTATGTGAACATAGTTGTATATTAATGTGACTCTGGTTTGTGCTAAAAAATGAATTAGAGTAAGTTATGTTGAGATTTGTGTGGAAATCGGTTTCCTTCGATTCTTAATGATTTGGTGTTGAAATGATGTGTGGATTGTTGCATGTGTTTAGTATGTTGTTGTGTGCTGTTGTATGGTCGCATTCAACCTTTGTGGAATCGATTTGAGGCAGGGATGAGTGAAAAGTCTTTATTTTTTGGGTTTTTCAAAGAAAGTTCTGGTTTTGTTGTTTAACAGTCGTTGAACAACTATGGCTCTCATTGAGCGAGAATGCCATTGAGGCTAAAGGGAGATTGTTGGGTTGAGGATTCGCTGAGCGACCCATTGCGTCACTGAGCGAATGTTCTTAAGTTGTAGGGAGTGACTAAATGAAGTAGAGACTCGTTGAGCGATGGCCAATTCGCTAAGCGAGTGATCATGAGAATTTTGGAAATTCTCCAAAAGGTGGCTCGCTGAGCGAACATGGTGTTCGCTGAGTGAAGGTGAGCATCCTAATATGCCTGGACGTAATTCGCTGAGCGAACATCGAGCTCGCTGAGCAAACATTGAGCTCGCTGAGCGAGTTAGAGTCCTAGAGAGTGGTTGCTTTCTGTTGCAAGTGATTTGCTGAGCGAACGCTGAGCTTACTAAACTAATTGGGGAGCCTTGTAGGGTGGTGCTCTTTGTTGTAAGTGAGTCGTTGGGTGGACAACCAGTTCGCTGAGCGAGGAATGTGTGGACAAACTTTGGCTATTCTTTGGAATGGCCATTCGCTGAGTGAGTAAACGACTTGTTGAGCTAAATGTGATCGAGAGAAATTAGAGGAAGTCCTTGGAGCAGATTCGCTGAGCGACTCTAGTTATCATTAAGCAAGTGACTCTAATTCGTTGAGCGAGACTCATGGTCGCTGAGCAAGAGTCTTCACAGAGGGAGGCTGGTCCCTTGTAAGGAAGGCTTTCGTTGAGCGAGCAAGGGGTTTGCTGAGCGAACACAGTGTCCTATTTGTGATTAATGGTTGTGTAATTTATGGATTGCGGAGGACTCCTAGAGAGAGTCTAGGGGTAAGAATGTGGGAGAAGTGGCAGGTTGCTTAGATAGGACCTCTATTTGATGTATGTGTTGTGATTGCCCGGAGTTTTAATCTTTTGGCGTGGGCTACTCAGATGGGACCCTAGAGTGGCAGGTTGCTTATATAGGACCTCCACTGGTGGCGATTGAGCTATTGTGTGAGATTTCTCATTAAGTGGATTGCTCGGATGGGGCCTTACCTGTTGACTCTATTAAGGCCAACTTGTGCCTACATGGTGATGGTGAATGTTGTGTGGTCATGTGAGGTAGCTGGCAGTGGACCTCAGGCCATGATTTGTATTGATATACATATATAGATGTGTGGTATGTTGATTGGTTGTGGTTAATTGATGTGGGGTGTAATACATGCATTCATGCATAGTTGGTGGGTGAGGTAGCTGACGATAGACCTCATGCCATGGTGCGGGCAAGCACGTAAGTTAGATGGTGACCAGAGCTTTAGCTTAAACGGGCCTTTAACCAAGTGCTAGATGAGACGTAGGGCAGCTAACAATGGGCCTTCAGGGATGAGTGGATGGGCAAATTCCGCAAAGGGCTAAGGCAGTGCAGGCTTTGTGTCGCGGTAAGCCACCACCCACATACACTCATCCTGACAAACCACTAAGCTTATCCGCAGATCATAGTTTGGCAATCTCTGAATGGTGCTTGGATAGGCCATGGTAAGGGGTGAGACCTAGCTGATCGCCTGAGAAGTTGTAAATCGCTTGAGAGTCGTGTCATCATGCATTGACATGGTTGTGGTGAAATTGCCGTAATACAAGGTACATGGTTGAAAATGTTAATCACGTGAATGTATGTTTTATATGTGTGTGTAAGTGGAAATGTTTGAGGATTTATTATTGGTTTTGGCGATTATATTTTATATCTTTATTTTCATAAGCTTACCGTTGCCTTGCATTTTCGTTGTGTTTTCTGTTGCCGTGGTGTGTTGGTGTGACTGTGATGATCACGTCCTTTGGCGTGGGAGCAGGTGGTAGTGCTGCAGTGGACCCAACTTCACAAAGTTGAGGATGGAGCAACGAGATGGACACATTTGGCTTGAGGAGCCAAACTTTTGCTTCTTTTGTTATATTTCACAGTTTATTCTTTAGATGGGGTTGTATAGAGTGGCTAGCTTAGGGAGTGTGTTTTGTATCCCTCTCCCCCTGTTGATATAGTTGCATGTTTTGGTCAGATGAAACTAATATGATGATATCCTATTCTTTTGTGAATACAATTGCTGTATAGAATTTGACGTATGGTGATAGGAGATGAATGGATCTCCTAGAGCTTGTATGGTTTAAATTTATGTCATGATTTCATTTACTCGGTATGATAATAAGAGTATGATTAGTGGGGTTGTTTAGTAGCGACAGTTTGGTTGTTACACATCACTGTATTGCTCCATGATTAGGAGTTGTTCTAAGTTCTTGGAGACTAGTACCATCATGATGAGTTCTAAGAGATGTTGATTAGTTGCTAGGATTTCCTCGTATGTAGTGTGTTTTGCATGAGATGGGTTTGGAAGAGGATATCCCTTACTGATTGAAAGAACCTTGGTGAGGCTACAGAGATGAATCTAACATTAGATTGAGTGGTCAACGATAACATTATCGTAAGGAGGGAGAGTTACCGATGGTTCTGAGGGCTCTATGGTAGGGCAAACTCTAGACTTAGGATTTTCGTGATCATTTTGGTGTGCTATTTCTCTAGGTGTTTAATTCGCTAACTTTAGGCCTTGTTGAGCCAAGAGTGATTCATTCTTCCTTGTCCACTTCTTGGTGAGGCCTTTTGTCCAATCTTCACGAAAAGAAAGAAGTAGGTTGTTGTTATTTTGTACTTGACTCCATGAAGGAGCATTGTTATCTAGATGGAGGAGAGTTGATCCATGTTTTGTTGGCCATGGTTGCTGGAGGCAATGGTGGTAGGAAGAGAATCAACCGTGGTAGTGAAGAACAAAATACGATTCAACAAGGAGATCGTTCCCACAAATGATATCAAATGTTTTGCCCTGTCCCTATGATCTCGTATCCTTATGCTGATTCTTTACAAGATGATTAGACCATGCATTGCTTCTACGATCTCCAATGAGGGTAGAGCTAGCCACTTATAAGGACTCTCACACTCATGTCAGTATGTGAAGGAATTGAGAAATCATATTGGGAAATGACCCATATATACCTTATAATCCTATTCCCTATTCCTTTATACCATTTTCGTTAGTCACATAATGATACTTCCCATCTCCTGCGATTCTCGTGGGTGGTTGTTTGATATTTTCCAATCTAGATTTGGCACTTCACGAGTTCATCATTTTGACGTCTTACTGGGCTAGCTAGGTAATTGGGCCCACATGTCTTAAGAATTTTGAATCTCCCCGAATGTTCACCAACAGTTACAAATATAAATTGCACCTCAAAAACGAGGAGAGAGGAGAACTGAACTATTCTTCATAATAACTGGCTTCTTCATCTCTTGGTTTTATTAACCATTTAACCTACCATGTAATCATTCAATTTTAACATATCATCACAAATAAAAAATTGTGTTTGTACGTAAATTTCACAATATATATATATATATATATATATATATAAGAGAGAGAGATAAAAGAAGGAAAAAATGTGAAATAAGATAGTAGTTGATATAGTGGAAAGAAATAAAAAAAATATAATTATAAAAGAAAAAACAGATTATGCACTGAGAGTGTAAAGTAATTTTACGTTGTTATTCAATCACAAACTATTATTTGTTGTAAGTTTGTTGATTTTTATAATAAATACTTTAAAAATCATATTAATAATGATGTCTGATTAGTTGACATTGTAAAACTTTTTAAATAAACAATGTATTACCATTAAATTCAGTATAAAAAGTATTCTAAAAACTTATTGAATAAATAATATAACTCATAGAAAAATAGAAGTTGAAAATTCAGAAACGAACCCGGGCTTTCGGTGTTCATCTTTTCCCTGGAATAGGTTGTCTATTACAGCCGCAACATCTTGGACCCCAAAATCCTCATGCATGCCGACACCTTCTGGAGGACCTACACCTTTTTGGAATCTTCCGCTGAAATTTTCAAACGCGGGCAACAAGGTTTTCTTCAAGCATCTCTTTATGACCTCTCGTATTCGCTCATCAATGACTACCCACGTTCCCTGCACCTGACTTATCTCCTCTAATCTCAACTTCAACATCTCAATCTTGTCTTTCTCGGACCCTGCAGATTCACCAGGTTCTATATTCAACATGCCAAGTACATGATCCCACGAGCTTCTCTGGTAATTCACAAGGTATTGCCCCATCTTCGCCACGTGGTTCTGGATCCAGTCTTCCCCTAACACCCTTCCTAATAACTCACTTTTTTTGACCTTGTGAACTATGTACCTCCAATTATTCATCATGAAGATGAAGCACAAGGAAGAGTCCTTGTAGACTTTGGAGTTTGCTTTCAAACTTCTCTCTAACACCTCCAAAATCTGAGCCACGTGGAGGGACAATGATGATGACGACGACCCTTCAAAGGCAAGCTCAAGGGTGTTCCAACATTTACAAGCAGCAAAGAGGTAGTTCATAACATAGCGGTTAGTTGGATGAAGCCCACCACCGGAAACAACCACCTTTGCCGGGTCCTGACGAATTAGATTCTCCATCTCCATGAAAACCCCTCTAATATCTTCTCTCAACGCTTTACAGATTCTATTTGCCTCGTTCAAAAGAACCACACCGCACTCATTACCCGAGAATAGTGACTCCAAATCAGGTAACAGGTAATTTAGAGTCTCCAACACAGAAACTATTCTAAACAAACGCTCTGGTGACCGACTTTTCCTACTTGCCACGGCATAGGCAAAATTCAGTAGATAAATGGTGGGTTCATGGCAAAGCACCATGAAAGAGCGTTTAGCAAAAGGAAAGAACCCAAAGACTCGATTGCAGAGATTCCATTCACTCGGGAATAATGTCCTGAAAGCATCTTTGGAAGCTTTGATCCAGCGTTCAGTTGGGTCTTTAAGATATTTCAGTGGCATCTTGTGCACCTCTTCTACACTCACGAGGTCCTGCAACAGCTTTTCCTCCAAGAATTGTCTTCGCCAATCGCAGAAAACGTGGTAGCAGTGTTCCTGCATAAACCCAGAAGCCATTGCCTCTATGAGTTTAGCTTCTAGGTTTTCAGGGTACATAACTGTCTTCTCATGATCACTTTTGATCTCAATTCCCAGAAAGAAATAGAGTTGTTTTATGTGATCTGTGTCAGCTTCTCTTTCTTCTTCCGTACCGGTATCAATTGCAATTTCAATTGCCACGTGCTCTTCATGACTAACAGTTTCAATGTCTAACTGGAAATCTAGGAGTGAAGAACATTGAGCAAATAACAATAAGCTGCTCCAACCAAAACGAGCCACAAGTTAACCTTCATCAATTGTATTGTAAGACACCCAAGATAAAAATTAAACAGTTCCGGTTCAAATCCAAGGTCATTTTGCTTCGATAAGCTCAATAACACCAAAGCAAATGACGCTTCGGAAATCAAGCTAAATACATATATTTTACTATTTGTGTCTTTATCGCTGAAAAAATTGTATGTAGAGGTTAGCATCAAAGCCAAAACTCCCACTAGAGTTTTCAAGAAGAAACTCTGCGTGAATCGCACGTCCCTTGGAAATAGCATGACACAGATGATTGTAAAACTCACCACACCGTAAAGAGAGATCTTCAAAATGTGATACTTTTCACGCACGTGTTCGAAAGACAGGCTCCACGCATAACACAGCATCCCAATGACACTTGATACGAATCCCACAGTTCTCCAAAACTTGGGCTGAGTTAACAGATTTCGAAATCGTGGGGGCATTTTTCTTGTAGCTGGTGGATTTGCTGAGTATGTGTGGGATTATAGTGTAACAAGAGGCAAGCAAGACTTTTGAGATGGAAAGAAATCGTGCTTGCTAGCTAGATATAGTGTTAAAGGATATAACTAGTAAGCAAAGGGCGTAGGTTTGAAAGTCTTCATCAACTTCGAAGTAATTTCCATCTTGGACGAAGATCAGATAATCGTTTTGGGTAATCATTTTCATAGAAAGAGGAGACATCAATGATATGGGATAACTGCTTATTGGCGTGTGAAGTTGCTTGGAAACTTAGCCTAAGGTGTAAATATTCATGAAAAGATCGGGGTCGAATATACTTTTTTTTTTTTTAAGTGAATTGAAAAGATTCTTGGATTGTGGTCCATTTTTCAGCACCCTCTACAGTTTTGTTGGGCTTTCTAGAATATATATGATACCCACTTGATGACGATTCCCTTTTGAAAAATCAAATTAAGAAATAACTTTTTAATGCAAAATGAATTTAGAATTATAATGAAGTAGTTAAATTATTATTCTCTAGTTTATGAAGATTGAACAAATATATGATCTTTGTCCAAATTATACGAGCTATAATCTTATAAGTTGAGCTAAGCTAACTACTTTAGTAAAAATGTTTTCATGATTATATATATATATATATATATCATATCCCTATACTTTTTTTTTTATGGTAAAAAAAGGCGAGGAACTTAAATTGAATATCTTTTCTCTTCATTAAAAAAGGATGTAGAAATATAAGATAATAAGGATTTAATACATCAGTTGGTTTTTAAACTTTTGAAAAAAAATTAATTAAGTTCTTAAACTAAAAAAATTTGTAATTAAATCATTGATCTTCTATAATTTTTGTAATTGAGTCCCTTTGTAGGGATTTCACTACCTCAAAGGACTCAATTACAAAAATTGTAAAAGATCAAGAATCTAATTACAATTTTTTTAAAAAAAGACCTTTATTAAAATTCCTAACAAAATAACCCTTCTCCGTTAGCAATTTGAGCTTAGAATCGTTAATAAAGGAGTCCTACACTATTAACAATTTTTTAATGAAACTATTAAATAGGTATCTTTTAAATAATCTATCTATTCCTGCATTACAATCAACTTACCATAAAATTCAAAAATTGAAATTTAGGATTCAAATGTGTTACAAACCTTAAATATCCAAAATACAGATTAAAACAACTATTGAAATTATAAATTAAAACAAGGTTTAAATATATTTTTAGTCCTCTAAATTTAAGTCAAGTTTGTTTTTAGTTCCTCAAATTTAAAAGTTGTTTTTTAGTGTCCCATAACTTGGAAATAACCCACTTTTGGTCCTTATCAAGGACTAAAATTATCACAAATCAGAGATCAAAAGTGAGTTATTTTAAATTACAGAGACTAAAAAAATTACTTTTAAATTTGAGGGACTAAAAACAAACTTAATCTAAATTTAATGGACCTAAAAGATATTTCAGTCTTAAAACATCTATCCTACAAGACCACAAAGAAAATCAATTAAGTTAAAGTAAATTACATTGATATCTCCTAAGATTTTTTCAGATTGCACGTAATATTCTTGCTTTTTTAATATTTATAATAACCTCTCTTATAGAGATACACAATATGTAATGTCTTTCAAACAATTAAGGGGGGTTACTGTGATGTATAAGAGGTATCAGTTTAATATTTTTCAAATAATTAAGGGAGTTAGTGTATAAATACAAAAAAGAAGGATATCGTGTGTAATTTAAGAAAAACGCAAGGAGTGAGAGTATAATTTACTCATTAAGTTACACTTATTAAATAGACAAGACAACCAAGTTTCAATACATTACAAGGCGGAACTTTAATCCATACGCTTCATCCTGAAAAATGACAAATGGTCAAATGTCAATATCATTAAAGTAAGTAGAAATGAAAATGCTAATTAATGTGAGGATTGACCTAAGTTAACAAATTTCATATCCTATCTAATTTAACGAAGATGATATCACTTATGTACTAGATGACAATATCTATTTTTGATGTAGAGAACGTCAAAACACAAAGGATAATCACTCTTCAATTAATTGATCTATTTTGTATGTGTACAATTATCACACAGAGGTTAGAACTTATAACTCCATGTATATTACCAAAATCCTCCATCACTAAGCTAACCTTAGTAGGTTATTTAGTTGATTTTTTTTTTGGGGCAGGGGGGGGGGGGGGGGGGGGTGAGGGTATACAATGGTTGCATTGAGATTATAATCTATCATCTCAAGCATATTACCTCAACCTCTTACCATTAGACCGACCCTAATGAGTTTTTATTTAGTTGATCTATTTGATCTTTAGAACAGGAGGCGTATGTTTTATCAGAAAAGTAAGGTGAAATAATATATTAACATAAAATGAAGTTAGAATTGAAGATAGATCAAATATATTTTAATCATTCTTATTATTTTTATCAAGTTATGGATTTTATTTAATTAAGTTTGAAGATATTTTTGTGAATTAAAAAAGAATAGTAATTACTTGAAAGATGTAGAATTTTGAAACATATGAGATTGAGATTTTCGTTCTTGAAAGAACGTTGATACAAATTAAAGATAATTTTGATATATGTATTTTTGAATATTCATGATAGAATCCTATAGTTGTTAATAGAGAGGTAATTTAAGTGCAGTTAGTTATATGTTTCTAAGAAGAGAGAACAGTCTGCCTCCATTGAAATGATACGATGTGATTGACATGATCTAAGAAAAGAGAGAATCATCTGTTAACTGGAGGCACCTTATGAGAAAGATCACTCTTAGAAGGAGGGAGTTATTAGCGAGTTGGAACCACACCTTAATGATTTATTCTCATGTGTAATCCTAGTTATTTAAAACTAGCTAGTTAGGTTATTCGTGTGATGCACATGTCTGCTTATATTTAATTTTAAACATAATTAAACTTTTACTTAATAAATAAATATTTTAAATACGTTCTGATTAATAGTTTTAGGAATTATATCCAATAAAAATATGTATAGAAAACAGTGGGGTAGGATTAGGAGGTAATTCTTGAAATAGTGACAAGAATGAGACGTTCCAGTCGATGTCCATTTTGATTATGAATATTCGGCAAGCGTTAAGACTCAGGCCTGGATAAGGAACATAAGGTCTAAGATACCAGTTCAAGGTGACATCTGACTAGGCTTAAAGTAAGGTCTAGGGTCTAAAAAAAGGACAGAAGGTCTGAGATCCTGGTTAGAGGTAACATCTGACTTGGACTCAATGAGTTGAAGTTGTGTCCCATTAAGGTCTCAGAGGCTTTGAAAGTCTAGGCCTTTACAAGAAGTTGGGCAAAAGTATCTATCTGGACCCAAAGGCTTAGCAAGGTAAGAAGCTTGTCACCTAAGCCAACCCAAAGGCTGGTAACCCAATCCAAAGAGACTGATTCAGATCAAGATATAAAATTGGTTAAGCGGGTATACTATTTCTTAGTAAAAAAGGATGAAAGATTTGGGTTTACCATCGATTAGAGAACATGTATACTGTACTACCCCGATCTGTTCGAATAACTAAAGATGGATGATCAACCTAACCGATCATCTATCTGGTCGAACAAGCTAAGGATGGCCAATCGGCCCAATCGATCGGCCATCTTGGCACTCGTCCTAAAAGCAGCCGACCGAACCCCCTCCGGGGAATCATAAATTAGGAAAGTAGGAAACCAACTTAATAACGGAAACCGAGAGATAAATCTGGGAATGAAGGTAAAGATCCTCCGTGGCATAGGTAACAGACACCTGACATTAAAAAAGGGACAGGTGCACACTTTCTAACCCTAATTTGAATCCAATACTAAAGAAAAACCACTGCTAATCCTGGGGCCTCCTTTGACTTGAGCGTTGGAGTGTCTTTGTAAGTACCCCCCCACCCCGCAGAAGACCAGATCACCTATCGAAGAGGAACAGCACTGCCTTGGGAGGCAGAGACCAAGGAGGAACCGCTTTTGGAGAGAACAATTGGCGCCCACCGTGGGGTGAGGTAAAACTGTTCCTCGACCATTATACGATGGAGATGGTAAGAACTAGGAGCATAATGATGGATGACCATGGCCGCGACGCAGAGCCGCCCTTGATCCAGGCCCTGCACTAGGAGATGGTGGACATGCAAAGAAAGAACGAGAAGAAGATAGAGAGGCTGTGAAAGGAAAACGTAGAAATACGCCAGCAATTGGAGAAAGAGAGCCAGCGAGTGCAAACTGTTTGTGAACAAACTGGAGAATCGGAGCACCCCACAAACCAGCGATCTCACGCAGAAACTAGTCGACAGCCTAGGGTGCACTCGAAGGCATAGGCGGTATCACGACCCAGGACCCTGGCCGAATCACGCCTTCAACCAACGGGTGGGGCAGTTCGGAGGCACCCTTTGTAGACGGCATTATGGAGACTCCTTTACCCCCGAGCTGGAAGAATTTTAACCTAGACCGCTATGATGGAACGATCGATCCTGACGAGCACATCAACGCGTACACCACTCAAGTAAACTTATTCACAAACGATGATGCTATTCTATGTCAGGTATTCCCGACCTCTCTTAAAGGGGCGGCTTTAAGCTGGTATACTGATGCGCTAAAAATACGCTCAAGGACAAGCGTACCCTTATCACAGTAGTAACAAAAAGACGTGAGTCCAGATATTAAACCCAAAGGACTAAATGGTAATTACCAGTTTCCAGAGATTCTATAGTGTTTAGGTAAAATTAAATAGGTACTGGGTTGGTTCAATAGTGATAAACGTAAAATAGGAATTGTAAAACAAACAATGGCAAGTAGAGAAAATTCAGAGAAAAATAGGCTTAGGTTTGTGGTTTCCTTCGTGCTCTTAAGTTCCTTTACACTCAATTCTAATTGAACCCCTTACTATTCGTCAATTACCAATATTCCCTTACGAATTTTATTGTCAATTGTTGGTCATAAATTGCAATAGTCCTTTCTCAGTTAATTTCCCAGTTGATCATGTGAGATATTAAAACCCTAGGAAGGCATGAGGAATAAAATGGGAGGATTAAATTAATTATTTAATCCAATTGGAAATTAGGAATGAAGGTTGATCATACGACAAAACCTAATTTGATTACCCTACACGTCTACCAATTAATTACGGTACAGCCGCCGTTCAATTAATCGATTCAAAGCATACAAGGGATGATCAATTCCAAGTAAGAAAATAAAAACAGTAGAGCAATCTAATTAACTGAATAGAAACAAGAATTCAATTAAAATTAAACATTTAGGGGTTCCAAACACTAAGTACACCACAACCCTAACAAGAAATTTAGCTACTCATGGTAAGAAGAGATATAATTTTAAAGAAATACATCAAAGGAAAAAGAAGAAGAAATATTTTACAAGAAAAGGTTTTTCTCCAGTTTCTGACTCTGAGTATCTTATTGCCCCTCAAGAATCCTTCTCCAGAAGCCAAAGAGCAAAAAAGGAAGAATTGAGGAAAGAATCAAGATCAGACAGCGATCCCCCGTTTTGTGCTTTACTCTTTGCTATTTGTAATATCCTTTTAGAATTTTGAAATAGAAGACTTAACCCCGGTCCATTCTGCCCAATCTAGGTCCATTAAAAATTTAAATAAAATTAAAACTTGAACCTTGAACCCGCCCAGCTAGGTTAGAAACCCGCTAGGCAGTTTTTCGGAATTCGCTTCGCTTTGACGCCGGCCGGGCTATCCAACCCGCCCGGCGGAATACCTCCAGGGTAAGTCCCGCCGGGCGACCTGCAAGGCCCGCCGAGCGGGTACAATTTTGTGCACTCCATTTTGTGCTTCAAGTCTCCTTTTTGGTTCGTTCTCGTGCTTATAGACTTCTTTTAAGCCCACTTGATAAGTATATTACTCCTCTATATCTGTGGACTGGATTTCTTTTCTTTGCTCAACTAACTTCTTACATAAAATTCAACAAAATTAAGGTAATTCATGTAATTTTAAATAAAAAGCTTAGAAACACACATCATATGAAATCCTTCATTAATGGTCTATTTCTAAAAAATTTCCAATGAGTTAATGCAAAAATCATGTGAACTTGCTTTATAAATCTACATAAATATAGATTTATCATATACTCGGCTACCGCCGACTCAGGTTGACTCCTTTGCCACTCTCGTTGCGAGGTTTGGGGCATAGTACACAACAAGCAGGCTGCATCACCTCACGTCAATCGCCTTGGTGAACCTCAAGCAGGAGGATGATGAACCTTTGTGGGCATTTATGGAAAGGTTCGCAACGGTATCGGTTAAGATCCGAGACTTGAACCCAGAAGTAGCGTTGCATTCCATGATCATGGCCCTAAAGCCCGAACCGTTCTCCAAGAATCTCTGCAAGAAGCCCTCGTCGGATATGGATGAACTTAGGGCCGAGCAGTAGGTTACATTCAAATGGAGGAAATGGCCGAATACAGAGATTAGGTTCGAGCAAGGATGTCAAAGAGAACCACCAACCATGAGAAGCCCCGGTTAGGTCAAGAAAAAAAGCAAAGAGTGGAGTGGAACACCCTAGCCTGAAGTACAACCATTATACCCCACTTACTGATAGTAGAGCCCGCATCATGGAAGAAGCCTACAGCGTGGAACTGCTGTGGTTACTGCCTAAAAGTCGTTCTCCAGAAGGGGCGAAGCAAACTAAACACTACCAATATCATGGAAATTACGGACACTTGACAGAGGAATGTTGGACCTTCCGTAACAAAATTAAGGAACTCATTCAGGCCAGGCACTTGCAGAACCGTGTCCAGAGGAGTCAAGTCAGTCGGGACGGAGGTCGACGGGACAATAGACATCAAGGTCGTATGGAAGAGCGGGCAGAGCCCCAGCTTGCAAAAGAAGACGGTCGGCAAAAGCCTCCCCCCAAGAGGACTGACACTTGCTTAAGAGGAGTCATCAATACCATAGCCGGAGGGTTCGTAGGGGAGGATTCAGCTTCTTTGCCAGGAAACGTCACTTGAGAGTGGTACGGTTGGTCAATATGATGAGCAAGGCCTTGAAGACCCACCCCCTAATAACATTTACGAATGCCGACTTCAGGGGGGTAGATCCCGAACAGGACAACTCGGTCGTCATTACTGGTGGAAATCGCCAACTTCGCGGTGCAAAAAACGTTAATCGACCAAGGAAGTTCGGTTGATATCCTGTATGTGGACACCTTTTGAAAGTTGGAAATCCCTGTGGCACTTGATTTAGCTGTACCTGGAGCAACTAGTAGGATTTGTGGGAGAACGAGTAGACACTCGTGGGTATATCAACCTATTGACTACCTTTAGAGATGAAAATGCCTCCGAACTATTACGATGAGATACTTGCTGGTGAATACGGACACTTCTTACAATATTCTGATCGGTCGGCCTGCCCTCAACTAGCTTGGGGCCATAGTGTCGACCCTCCACCTAGTGATGAAATTCCCCATGGTGACTGGGCAGATAGTAACAGTTAACGCAGATCAAAAGATGGCTCGAGAATGCTACGCGGAGAGTTTGAAGGTAAGAAGAGGGCCCAGGCCGCAGGGTCGGCCCGTGTGCATGACGCACCCTTTCATGCCTAACGAGTAGGTCAAACTAGACCCTCGGGTTGAGGAGCTGAGAGCGGAACCCAACAAGGACCTGTGGAAGTTTTAGTTAGATAACCACCCAGACCGATGTACACAGGTCGGTGTTAACTTGCCAGAAGGAGTATTGGCCAAAATTACTAACATCCTCAACAATAATGCAGACCTCTTCGCATGGACGGCGGTCGACATGCCCGGGATTGATCCCAGTTTTCATTGCCATAAACTTGCTATGTGTTTGGAGGCGTGACCGGTGGCTCAACGAAAAAGGAGGATGGGAGAAGAGAAGAGACAGATGGTGGAGAGGGAGACATCAAAATTAGTAGAAGCAGGGTTCGTCAAAGAAGTAGAATACCCGACGTAGCTAGCCAATGTAGTACTGGTGAAGAAGGCGAATGGTAAATGGCGAATGTGCACGGACTACACTGACCTCAATAAAGCTTGCCCCAAGGACGCCTACTCGTTGTCGAGCATTGACTGGTTGGTCGATGGTGCCTCGAGGTGCAAGTTCCTGAGCTTTTTAGACGCTTACTCAGGGTACAACCAAATTCCTATGTTTTCGCCGAATGAGGAAAAAACAGCTTTTATGACGGATGGATCAAACTATTGCTATACGGTAATGCCATTCGACTTGAAAAATGCAAGAGCTACCTACCAGCGCTTGATGGATAAGGTTTTTGCAGAACAAATAGGTCGAAACTTGGAGGTGTACGTGGATGATATGGTGGTGAAATCTGGGGATGCGGAAAAGCACATTGAAAATTTGGAAGAAGTATTTAGCTAAGTCAAGCGGTACCACATGAGGCTAAATCGGAAAAATGTGTATTTGGGGTTCAAGGAGGCAAATTCCTGGGCTTCATGCTGACCCATAGAGGAATCCAAGCTAATCTCGACAAATGTCAGGCCCTGATAGAGATGAGAAGTTCCCAAAATATCAAGGAAGTGCAAAGGCTAACCGGAAGACTAGCCTCCTTTTGCGCTTCCTTCCCAGGGCGGCCGAGAAAGCACGCCCCTTCTTCGGCCTCCTAAAAAAGCCAAAAACGTTTCACTGGGATGAGGAATGCGAGTCAGCATTCAGAAAACTCAAGATATTCCTGGCACCCCCCCCCCCCCATTTTAACTCGACCAATCCTAGGACAAGGACTTGCTGATTTACTTGGTTATATCTAATCAGGCTGTCAGCTCGGTCATCGTGCAGGAGGTAAGGGGCCAACAAGTCCCGATATACTACACTAGTCGTGTGTTACAAGGGGCGAAAATCTGATATCAAGTCATTGAGAAGCTAGCTTTAGCACTGGTAGTGGCGACCTGAAGACTACGACCGTACTTCCAAAGCCACCAAGTGGTGGTAAAGACCGATCACCCCATTCAGCAGGTGTTGAGAAAACCAGAGCTAGCAGGAAGAATGATAGTGTGGTTAGTTGAATTGTCCGAATTCGGATTACAATACGAAGCGAGAGGCCCGATCAAAGCATAATGCCTTGTCGACTTTATAGTTGAACTATCGTCACCGGCAGAACCCACTTCGGCACACTGGGCTTTGTATGTGAATAGATCATCGAACCAACAGGGAGGGGAAGCCGGCGTCATTCTGGAAGGGCCCAAAGCGGTCATGTTAGAACAGTCTTTGAAATTTGACTTTCAGGCCTTTAATAACCAAGCAGAGTATAAGGCACTTATCGTAGGGCTAAAGTTAGCAAGAGAAATCAGGGCCAGCAAAATTAATTGCAAAAGTGACTCCAAGTTGGTAACAGGTCAAGTGTCTAGTGCGTTCCAGATCAAGGACACCCAACTCCTGAAGTACTACCACAAGGTCGTGGAGTTGATAGCCGATTTCAAAGAATTCAAAATAGAATATATTTCAAGGGAGGAAAATGGGAGGGTCGACCTCTTATCGAAACTGACCACAAGAACTAGGAAAATGGGGCAAACAACGAACGGTCATACAGGAAACCATGACGAAACCCAATATTGAGGAGATCTTGAGCATAGCGAAAGATGAAAACGGGTGGATGGTCCCTATCAGGAAATACCTCACAACCGACGAGTTGCCGGCAGACAAAAACGCAGCAAAAAGGATACGGCGGAAAACCAACTACTATGTCATTGACGGAGTAAACTTATACAAAAAGGGATTCCACGCCCCATTACTCAAATGTTTGGAACTCGACCAAGCTGAATAAGTCATGAAAGAAATCCATCATGGCATTTACGGCATGCACATTGGAGGGCGAGCCATGGTAGCTCGCGTCATTTAGGCCGAATATTATTGGCTAATTATCCGAACTAATTGCGTCGAATACTTGAGAAGGTGTTAAGAATGCCAGAGATTCGAAAATTTGTCCAATACACCCGCAGAGAAGTTACACTCGATTTTATCCCCTTGGCCCTTTGCTACGTGGGGCCTAGACATACTCGGACCCTTCCCTATTGCTAAGGGTCAAGTGAAGTTCCTATTGGTGGGAATCAAATACTTTACCAAATGGATAGAAGCTGAGCCCCTAGCTCGGATAATGGCCACGGATGTGCAGAAATTTGTGTGGAAGCATGTCAGTTGTCGATATGGAATGCTGCATACCATCATTACAAACAACAAATGCTAGTTTATAGATAGGTCACTCACAAAAGTTTATAGGGGCCTTGGGATTCGGCATCGAACCACTTTGGTCAAACACCCGCAAACTAATGGGCAGACCGAGGCAGCGAACAAAGTAATCTTGGGGGAATTGAGGAAGCGAGTGGGGAAGGCAAAGGGAAGTTGGCCTGAAGAACTGCCTGAGATCCTTTGGGCTTATCATTGTACACCACAATTGACAACCAGGGAGACTCCTTTCAGATTGGTGTACGGAATCGACGCCATGATTCCAGTGGAGTTAGGGGAATCGTCCTTATGCCACACAGTGTTCGACCTTGAGAGAAACGGCGAAGCGCTCAAGGTGGAGTTAGATCTAGCGAAAGAACTAAGGGAGAAGGCCAGGATACAGGAAGAAGCGGGAAAGCAGATGGTTGCTCGCAGGTACAATAGGAAAGTGAAGCAAAAAGACTTCGAACTTGGTGACTTGGTATGGAGAAAAAGGGGGGAAGCGCGGAAAGAAGTCCAAGAAGGAAAGCTAGTTGCCAAATAGGAAGGGTCGCTGCGAGTGGTTAAGCGGCTGGGAAGTGGAGCCTACCAGTTGGAGCAACTCACAGGTAAAGAAGTCCCACGCATGTGGAATGCTTTTCACTTAAAGATGTATTTTAATTGATAAAATGAAATGATGATGTAATCTTTTTCCTACCTCAGTTTTTTGTCCCAAAATGGGTTTTTGTCGGCAGAGGTTTTAATGAGGCACGTCAATATTAAGTAATAAAGTTATTTCGAATCCATCTTGTTATTTCTTTCAATCTGAATACCCACTGTGCTCGAAGACTTGAAAGGTTTCGATCCACTGAAACCTTACCGAGCTGACCTACCGTGCTCGAAGACTTGACAGGTTTCGACCCACTGAAACCTTACCGAGCCAACCCATCGTGCTTGGAGCCTTAAAAGGTTTTGACTTACTGAAACCTTACCAAACCGACCCACCGTGCTCGAAGACTTGACAAGTTTCGACCCCTTGAAACCTGACCAAGCCGACCCACTGTGCTCGAAGACCTGGCAAGTCTTGACCCACAAAAGCCAAACCAAGTTAGCCTAACAATTATTGATTCACTTGAGTCGATGGGCTAAATTAAAATAGTAGTAATCCAAGACGACCGAATAACAGAAAATAACTTTCATTTTATAAACATGGAACTTGGTACATATAACGCTCCGAACACGGAGACTGAATATAACATAGGTATCCTAAAGCCTAAAAGCCTAAGAAGGAAGAGTCACGGGTAAAGCATTCAGACTTCAGGAAGCATAGAGCGCCAAAGCTCATACAACGTCAACATTGTCATCGACCTGCTCGACGTCTCCATCTCCCTGCTTCTCTTCCTCCTTGTGGTCGAAAAGGTTGGCCACATCAACCAACACCCCCCTCCTTAACATCTTTTTATACGTTAAACTCGGAGGTGTCAGCGTCGAGGTGGAAGTGTGAAAACTGTCGCAGTGCTTTCTAAAAACCCCCGATGTGCTCCTCCATTATAGACCCCTTGGCTTCCACTAGATCGGCTTCGAGGCGCTTCACTTGAGCAAGTGCCCTCGACTGACCCGATTTGGCCTCGAAAAGTCCAGCTTTGAGAAGCCCCAACTCTTCCTCCAAGGTACCACGGGCTCTTCAGCTCGGATAGCTCGGCTTATTAGAGTCTCATTATAGGCCTTAGCATCCTTCAGCTCAACCTCCAAAGCCTCAGCCGCTTTCCTCGCTTCAGCAGCCTCCAGAAGCAGTGTCTTGTTGGCACTAGAAGCTTCCGCCAGCCCAATCCATGCCTCTTGGATAGCGGCCTCTAACCTTTAGACCTCGGCCTCTTCGACCTCAGCAATTGGGAAGAAGCATGGGTGCTCGCTAGTTCTGCCCCCCAAAATTGGGCGATCGCCCAAGAGCGAGCTTGGAAAACAGATAACGCTTCCAAACTTGCTTGGGGACCGACTTCCCTAAGAGCTCGGCGATCGACCTCTGATAGGGAGCCGAGGCCCAACAACTTGGTGGGGTTGAAATCCCGACCCCAAAGGGACCCGAGGCCCCTCGGCAGCAACAAAAAATGCCTGGGTGGACGCCGACGGATGAAGAGTCTTTGATTGGTGCTGGCGAGGGAGCAATCGTTGGGCCCTTGGCAAAAGGGCTATTCGAGGGAGCCACTATGACCAGGGTCTTTGGAGACGGAGTGGTTGGCGTATGGTTGGAGACTTGCACCATCAGAGGGACGTGTGACACAGGGGAAGCAGAAGCAACGCCCACTTCGGCCCTTTTAGCTTTCTTCTCCCGCTTTGTGCAAAGCTTGGCGAAGTTGAAGTGTCCTATAATCCCTGCGAAAAGAGCAAAGAAAAATAAGAAGCGGCAAGTGAATATCAAACAAAGATAAAAAGTACTCATGCTTTATGTCCCTCAATGGCTTCTTTGAATTAATAAGCCCTAGCACAACTCAATATGGGAGTAGGCAGAAGAAGCTTGTGCAAGTCAACCATGTCGTCCTGATTAGACTTCGACATGTCTTGTACTCTCCAAACAGTGTGCTTGTCTAGATCCCTTGTCCAGTAGAAGGGGAACCTTGGGCGACCACAGCCATCGAAGAAGTTGCTCCTTCTGGTCGGACTCGGTTTGGCCCGAAAGAACCCCCCCTTGAAATCCTTGTACGAGGAGGTGAAGGCGGTAAAAAGGGAGACACCGCTGACACCTAACAGCGATACCCAACCACCCTTCTTCCTCTCCTTTGCCGCATAGTGATGAAGGAATTTTGGAGTGGTTAGCACCATGAACAACAAGTTGTAGAGGACTCGGAAAGTGGTCATCGCCGCCCAACCATTGGGATGGAGTTGGGTGGGTGCCACATTCAAAGCTTTTAGGACTTCGACCTCGAATCCATCAAAAGGCATGGAGACCCCAAGGTTTTCGAAAGAACGTTTCATATACGTACGTGAAGACCGGTCGTCCCGCCGCAGCCAAAAGGTACACGTGCTCATCAGAACCATACGGTTCTACTATAAGTTTGCCCTCGTGGTTAGGGTCACAAAAAGTGATGGCCTTCATTAGATCGGCGATGGCAGAAGCCGACTGGAACTTCGAATGGTAAACACCAATCTCACTAGAAACCCACTCATACCTAGGTCGGGTGATGGGAGGAAAAGCCTCCTTTACCCCCCTCTTACGCCGCATCACTAGTGGCTGCTCGGGTGTCCCCTTAGATAAGTTGTCTACCTCCGAGGGTGCCACAAGACGTTTGGCCATGGAAACATCTAGACGAACTATGTCGTTTGCGAGTACTTGTAGGGGGTGGGGATCGCTGTCAGACCTATCCAAATAGGAAGAATGCACGGACTAGCTAGACATCTAAGAGTCGTCGCCGATAGGCTCAATTTCCAGTGAGAGCATTATTCTAGGCTCAGAGTTGGGAGAAACCCCCATATTCGTCACTTGAAGCCATTGAGGGAGAAGAAAGCTAAAAGTAAGGGGGGTATACTTGCAAGGTTTCTAGAGAAGAAAGAAAAAGAGATGACTGCAACAACCACGAAGAACACTCTAGCACGATGAAAGTAGAAGGAAAGAAAGGCACAATGGGAAGAGATGAGTGTTAAAGAAGGAAGAAAGCACGAGAAGAAGCGTCTCCCGCTCCTTCTTATAGGGTCGGAAGGTGATATACGGGCCAAAGGCCCATGATTTTCCCACCATCAGATCTTGTAACATCCTCGACGAGCCAATGGCTTAGATGAAGCGACAATTAGGGTTTTTAGGTCATCATCAGCATGAAGTCTTGTCAACAACCAAGCATTGAATGCGCGCGAAAGCACGAGCAACGGTTCCCAAAGGAAGACGTGACCTCTCGAGATCTTAATGTTTCGATCCCCTGCCAGGTAAAATGACTAGACAGAGGCCTGAGTGGACCGAACAAACCACCTCGGCAACAAACTAGCCTTAGAGGTCCATCCAAACTAAGTCTCACATGGTCAACTGCTCCACGCGTGTTGAAGCTCGGAGGGGGTGGTGTACTACCCCGATCTGTCGAATAACTAAAGACAGACGATCAACCTAACCGATCACTTATCTGGCCAAACAAGCTAAGGATGGCCAATCGGCCTAATCGATCAGCCATCTTGGCACTCGTCCTAAAAGCAACTGACTGAACCACCTTCGGGGAATCATAAATCAGGAAAGTAGGAAACCAACTTAATAACGAAAACCAGGAGATAAATCCGGGAATGAAGGCAAAGATCCTCCAGTGGCATAGGTAATGGACATCTAACATTAAAAAGGGGACAGGTGCACACTTTCTAACCTTAATCTGAATCCAATACTAAAGAAAAACCCTTGTTAATCCTAGGGCGTCCCCTGACTTGAGCGTCGAAGTGTCTTTGTAGGTACCCCCACCACCCCGCAGGAGACTAGATCACCTATCGGAGAGGAAGAGCACTGCATTGGGAGGTGGAGACCAAGGAGGAATCGCTTTTGGAGAGAACATATACTATGTTTCCTCTAAATAATGACGTGTGTAGATTGCTTGGTATTTCATGGTTAACTATTTCTAGGGCAACTGCAAAAAGTAAAAATAACTGCAAAAAGTAAAAATTATTAAGTTTAACTGGCCAAGCAACCAAGCAAGTTTAGACAAATACAAGAAAATCCATAAATGTAGATTAATTAATTACAATATATGTTGTATTTCGAGACCTTGAATTTGATAGCCATTAGAAATTGATGAGCATCAAACTTTTAAAACTCTGCCTCACTTCCATGTGAACCAAAAAAATTTAAACGAAGTAGTTACATGTCTGAAAAAGAAACTCATTAATTGCACAATAGAGCAATCCTCTGACAGATGGGCGTAGTACTTATGATTCAATTGGTAGTGGAGAAGTAGCGAAAAAGAGAGAAAAAGAGCGTATAAGTGAGTGGGAGTCAGTCGTTTAGTAACGAAGAAATACACAGCAATTTTTAAAAAAATGTGTGGAACCCATAAAAAAAAATTTCTTCGCAAAACAGCAAAGAAATACACAGAAGTAGAAAATTGCTTTTTACCAAATCGCTTTTAGTTACTTACTAAATCGATTTTGGTTGCTACCCGTCCCTCTTTTATCACTGTAAATCAATTTTAGGGATCCCCTTTTATACACAAAAATCAATTTATGGCTCACTATAAATTGATTTTTTACACAAAAATGGATTTCGCTTATGTAAATCGATTTCCTCTATGTGTAAATCGATTATGCTTTTGCTATAATAATAATAATAATAATAATAAATTATTATTAAATAATAATATTAATAATAAAAGAAAATATTATTAATAATAACAAAAATAATATTAATAATAATAATTAATAATATAATAATTAAAATGAAAATTAAAAATAAATGATGCAACAGAACCAACAAAATCGATTTTGTTGGTTAAAGAAATCGATTTGGACACAATGAAAGCCATATCTTTAACAGCCACACACAGCAAATCGATTTTGTTGCTGTACAAAATCAATTTTGTTGTTTTATTATTTTATTTTTTATTTTCCTCTTTTCCACTTTTCTTTTATTTCTATTCTATTTCTCTTCAACCAAACAACCTTAACTTGCAGTTTATTTTTCACCTATTTCTCTTCTATTCTTTTCTCACTTCTTCCCTTCTTTTCTCTTGATTTCTTTTCCCTCTACCAAACACACCCTTAATTTCTAAAGGATTGTGATGTTGTAAGAGGCAGACTGCAAAGAGGGGCCAGGTTTGAGACGGAAAGAAACTTCATAAAATGAAAAAGAAAATTACCATATAGCCAATGGTTGGAATATACTTAGGAATCCTATGATGATAGTGATAGGTGATTTTATTTCTTTGCGGTCACAACCAGCTGTTAACAAATTTCTTGATAGATCCTTTTCCACTAATAAAACAAAAGATCTATTTCTTGTTCTAACTCAGACTTGAATTTGAGTCAAGTCATTACTTCAAATCTACTAAACTTGTGTATCATTTCCTCCTCTTCTGGTATAGAATTACGAAAACTACACAAACTTGAATTTGAGCTAAGCAAATCTTAAACATGGAAACAAAATAAAAAGGGAACATAAAATGGTATATAGCATAAGGACACAAATCCTTTGGAACTATGTTTGTGATAATAAAAGTTTGAGTAAATTACATATGCACCCCCTATATTTTTTGTGAATTGCATCCGATACCACTCCGTTATAACACATTACTTTTAACCCCTTACACAAATGGCGTTAATTGATGCTTTTAATTTTTAGTAGATTGACAAAAATGCCCCTCTCAATTATCCCCTAGACCCATCACTCACATGCACCACTTTCCTTTCTCTACACCTTTCTTAGCTTTCTTGTTCCAACTTTTGCCATGGAGTTTAACCATCGTGCTGTCTAAAATCGAACAACACCAACATCGTACCCTCTTCCCACCGTCACTTACCTCCTTGGAACTTTTCTTCACATTCCTTTCAAGAGACCTGTTTGTTTTGCTGTTTAAAAAAACAAACTTTTGTCATATGAGTTCATTTTATTCACCATCCACTTTTTAGGATTTGCGTTTTTGCCAAGTGGTTTTCCCGGTAATGTTTTGGAGCCCGAAGTTTTCCAAACATCGATGTTAGTCAATGCCGAAGAAGAGATGCAACAAGAGTTGGAGAAAGAGAAAATATGATGAGACCTGGAGAAGGAGCAAATCAGGAGAGAGATAATCGTCGACGAGATGGCACTAGCACGACGTCGAGAGCTAGAGGAGGAAATGAGGAGGGAAATGGGATCAGAGAGAGTGTTGTAAATCCTGATGCTAAGACCAGAGGGGTTCTCGGTTTAGCAATGGATTTCGATGCCTTCAAATCAAAGAATGAACAATTGGCTGGTTAATAACAATTTAGGATACCAAAATATTGTGTTGTGTTTCGTGCCGTTTACAGAATCCATTTTGGGAACCAGATTTCCTGTTGTTTGATTTTTCATACCTTCACATGCTAAGAAAATTGGAACCATTTGACAAAGATCTTGTGATGTTGCACATAATCACAAGAAGCTAAATTCTTTCCTCCTGCAAGTTGTTGCCCAAAGAGCAGAAAACATTCTTGTTTTTTGTACCTGTTGCAATGAAGAAGAAAAGGGCAAAATTGAACAAAAAAGTCCATTAAAAATTATGTTTCCCTCACATGACGGGTTGGGGTTAATGGAGTCAACCGTGTTACAAAGTTAGGGAGTCACGGTGTAACGAAGATCAAACAATTAAGGAGTTTTCTATAGGTCCCAAAAAAGCAGGGGTGTCGGGTGCAATTCACAAAAACTACAGGGGGTGTGAATAAAGTTCACTCTAAAATTTTTGTATTCTAAATCAACGCTAACTCAGGTATCATTTCCTTCTATTCCAGCATCGGATTCATGTACTCAATTACAAAAAACAAATCATTGACTTGATCTTTAACGTCAAGGATTCCATACTTAATGTACTTATAAGTGTGCTTATGAAGAAAATCCTGAAACCTCGTGACTAGGTTTCCATATGTTGGCACTGTTGGTTAAAAGATTTTGATACAACTCAATAATAGATTGAGAAACCAGTAGATGCTGAAAAATTCATATATACTAACACATCATCTCCACCATTTACGTTTCAGATTAATTATTATATACATTATGTATTTTAAGACCATCAATTTGATAAAAAAAATAAAATTAGAAATTGATGAACAACAAACTTTAAATTTTAAAACTTCGCCTAAACAAAATACAAAACTTACCGCACCTCAAATAGAAATCACTTTATGTAAGGGAGTTATGAAAAACTGAAGCAGTGAATTCTTAGATAATGAAGGTTGATACCATTTTAAATTTCAATTTATAACATCCACATCAAAACCTATAGAACTTCAAAAACCAAAAAAAATACTCAACCTGAAAACCACAACTTGATTCAATTGCAACCTTTGTGACATATTATAGACTCTTATATTGTCATTTAGCCTTCTAACTGTGAAATTTGCAATTTAACCATGCAAAACTTTAAAATGATGTCACGTTAAGTCTATTAGTGCTACCAGCCTGAAAAGCCTGCATTTTTCGAATGGTTCACTTCAAAAGCCAAAGGAAAGTTTGATGAATATACAACATTAACCTAACATGTTCATTGCATAATGAAGAGTAAGCTAAAATTTTAAAACCAATAGCATCTTCAACATCTCAACAAGAACTAAGCATATGCCAAATTGCCGATTGATGATGAAAATGTAGGGAGCAAAGGTTATCATCATATTGCCTACGTAAATTTTAGGTTTTTAATTAAGCACAACTTATGGAGATCAATGGATTTTACATCATTTGTACTTGGAATGCCTTATTATGCTCTAATCTCACCTTTCAAACTTCTACTCAGTGTTGTTGTCTCTGTTATCATGTCATATCAAAAGAAATGACAACATTATGGGAATGTTTCACTGAAAGCTTAATAGGTTTCCTTTTTGTGCACCTGCCAACCCTTCAATGCAAATACCTACAGTTCCATTTGGTGCACGGTTAGTATACTTAATAATATTGTATATGTACAAAAAATTGATATATATGTGTCATTTTAACTTTATTCATTTATTAATGAACAAGTGACATCATACATTCCATCGGACATTCAAATTCCAAAGACAAACCTCCTCAACTATAGAGAGGCATTTGACAAGATGAGGCAGGACGATGTAAGTTGTTTTCAAAAATAATTTATTAATTTATGTTCGATTTAGTGTTATGTGTAACGCATTCCTCACATGTGTAGATTGTTTGTACTCCATATATGAGTCATTACGATATGTTATCGGATTATTGTACAGAAAGAGTTAATGTTTGGAGATCAGTTGTACAATTAATTAATTTCAATATCATTGAATGGCACCAACCAGATTAGGTAATGCGCCAATTTAATATGGTTCAACATATTCCATTTGCTCTATGTCAGCCATAATAGCTTCATGACTTTACGTTGTGAGGGAAGCATGACACGGATTGGCGCCAACAACACATTGTCTATACAGACAAATGGAAAAACCGTCATGCTCACCAATATAATACCACGATTGCCAATAGCCAACAACTAACACATAATTCAGGCTACATGATATGGTATAGGAAACGCACTCGATGATGGATCAGTCGATTAGGGGCAAAAAGGGTTTTGTGGTAAGCATATTTATACATCTATAAAGTATATTTTAATTGTATAAAATGAGCATTTTTCGTTTATATGCAACAAATATATAAATTAATTACTATATTGTTGTTGTAGATTGATAGCTTGGAGCGGAAGTACCATAGTGCGACCGAGGACTAGCAAAGTAGCTTCAACTTCAATGAATTGAGAAAAGATCTCGCGAACTGCTTGGAGGCATATATGGAGATCAATCGAGTGACCGATGTTGCTGAAGAAGCTCCTCCATCACAACAATACCCGATCATTAGTGATGACATAGGAGCAAGGCAGAAGGAAGGACGAGGACTGCACCGTCGTTGTAGGCGTGTTGACCATGAATCAGTTGTGCTACCAATGCCCCCCATAGAACCAATATAGGGGACATTTTATGCCTCTCCCCCTTCTCCTTATGGTGACTTTGTATCTTATTAGTATCCATCATAGCAACTCATGTCACTGGTGGACTTAGGCCAAAATCTTTTCACACCTGGCACTACTCATACATCGGGACAAAGTTTGTGTTATATTCTTGATCCATTGACGTATTCAACTCCACCAGTATATCCACATCCCATGTTCACACTAGGAGCGTCTTTTCATTTTGTTCATCCATGGCAGGACACACCAATGATGTCTTTAGCATCTAGTGGGCCAATGTTTCGAGGTTCTAGTTCCTCACAGCAGCATGAACCCCCAAGTGTAGGATTAAACCTAAATGAAGCTTTTATGGGAGAAGCCAGTGCGTCACATGTGGAGGAGCATATTGGGAGGAACCTAGATCGTGGCATGAGACATAGACAATGTGGGTGTGTTTTAACACCAAATGATCCTGAAGATGAGCGTTGGAGACCCAGGAAATGAGTTGTGTTTAATGTTGTCGATGATGTGTTCATTATGTGATGTATATGCTGCATGTATTATGTGTTTTCAATGTAAATATTAAGTAACAAGGAGATTTTAAATTAATGTAAGTAAAAAATTATTAAAATCAAATATAAATATAATTATAATAAACACAGTGCTAATAATTTTAATAATGCTATTACCAATAATACAGACATCACACGTACTCATAAGAAAATTACATACAACTACTAGTTTTGGTCATTTTGATCATCATCACCGAGACTATACTGTTGCATAATACGGGGATATGAATTGCGACTGTCGCCTTCGTGCTTACAATAACAACAACATTGTCTACGTTGTGATTCCCTCCAATCCATTTCATTCCTTAAATGTGTTGACTTCAGATGCCCCTTGTTGCGAATCATAGACTCATTAGGAACAATTTTGGGACCACTACTATTAGCAATATTAGAGTCATTGTCGATAGGCCACCACTACCCAAAATATGCATTAATGATGTTTTCAATTGAATATACAGGGTCCCACATACTAATAATAATTAATGTTGATTTTGGCACATATAGCTATGCCATGCGAACACAGATATTTATATGCTTGGAATGCACCACACTCACATTGTCGTGCATTTAAAACAACTGCCTATGTCTGACCACCTTTTTGTGTAATTGGATTGAAAGGTTCTTCAACTTCAAACCTGGTGGATTGAATGTTGTACGAACGAACGTGTTAGGTGCTAGCATCCTCTATATTTTTCTGCATGGCATCCACTAACTTCTTACAATACCTTTGACTAGAACTGAACTCAGCTCTTGCCTGGGTTCCTCTCTGAACAAAATACTCCACCAGTCTCATGTAAGTACTCCTCACTAAAGCAGTAATTGGCAAATTTCGTGCACCTTTTAAGATTTTGTTAACAGCTGGGACAAGTTAGTCGTCATATGGCCATATCTACACCCTTCTTCATCATGTGCTATGCTCCATTTTGATAGCAATATGCTATCAATCCACCTACGTATTTCGAGGCTAGTCTCACAGAATGCTTCCAAACGCCTTTGAAATTGGTGTTTACATGTTGTGTAGCCTGCAACAATAGCAACAAAACAAAATTATCTAATTAAACATCAACCAGCAAAATAAAACATAAATCTAAAGAGAATTAAAATTACCCATGCTTATTAACTCTTGCTTTAATTTTGTATTCTTAAACTGGTGGTTAAAATTGCTTGCAATGTGTTGGATGCAACATATGTGGTATGCACTTGGTGGCTGCCATCCAAGGTTTGCATTTGAAACAGCTGATTTAATACTTTGGTGACAATTTGAAATCAAACATATGCCTTGCTTTTGGGTCACATGTCGTCTTATCTTCTACAAGAACCATGACCAGTTACTTAATGTCTCGCCTTCAACAACAACAAACGCAAGTGGCAGTGCATATGCATTCCCATCTTGTGTTATGGCGATGAGCAATGTCACTCGATACTTGTCGTATAAAAATGTGTCATCTATTTGTATAATCAGTTTGCAAAAATTGAATGCATCACATACTGGCATAAACGTCCAGAATACGCGACGAAACTTGTGAAATCGAGGGTCAACTTCGTTGTTGAAGACAAAATCAGTTTTGTCCAATTTATATGTTGATCCTGGACAACACTCAACCATTCTATCTAACCACCTTGGCAATAAATCGTAAGATTCGTCCCAGTCACCAAAGACCCTTGCAATTGCTTTTTGCTTAGCCTTCCAAGCCTTTCTATATGTGATTTTATAACTATATTGACCACTTATTCGTTCTTGCATTAGTAAGATAGAAACTGATGGATCTTCATTCACCATACCTAACCATAAAATCACAATGAAACATACAAAGTCACATACAGTTTGAAAAATGTAATATGGACTTAAAAAATATTACCATGTACAAAATAGAGTCAATAATTTTGTACCTATTATGCATGAACAGATGAACTCAGAGTCTAATTTCTAGTTGTCTTGAGATAGCAACACGCTCATACATGGGTGTCGATTGCCCATTTAGTAATGGTCCATTTATTAGTCTTCGTGGACAATATTGCTCTCATTTTCCATTTGCACCCTTCCGCACTATTCGGACACGTCATCGACAAAACTGTCAGCTTGGATTCCATAACACAATATGACTGATGCGTCTTCATTGAACAAAGCTTCACAGCCATCTGCACATCACGTTTAGTATCAAACTACAAACCAGTGTAAAGCTCATCGCCCACACTCCAATTGACAAGCACATCGGACCCATGAAAAGGAAACTCTTGGTTAGGTGATCCCAATTGATATATTTGTAATGGGGTGACATATTCTAAAGCGGAACTTGTGTTTGACCTAAATATAATTAAAAAAAAATGCATCAAGCAAATGGTATTAGATTTAGACAAAAAAAATATGAAATAAACATTTGAACTTACCTGCATATTGCAGCTGTTGTTCATCAATCGGTAATGATGAACTAATCGAGGATGTAGCTAAAAAATTGGGGGCCAAGCTGTTAGGCTCAAGATTGGCATCAAAGTCGCCACCTACATCTGCATCTGAAGAACTCCCGTCCAAAATTTGACCGTTATTTTCATCATCGTCACTTTCATCTCCATTGTCGCTTAAATGCATGGTAACATGAAGATCAACGTCAACATTTAACTCTGCATGTTCAGCAACATAGTCGAACTCCTGCTGAGATGTACCAGCTCTTGAATTAATAAACATGTGAGGTTGAGTGTGGTCTATCTCAACAAGTAATAAGGAACAACTAGCAGTCTCAACGTCAACATATATCTCAAGGATCGTCATCACAAATTGTTGTTCAAATGCATTAATCATATACTCAATATCTTCATCGTCACATATTAAAACACCTGAATATGTGATCGGGTTTTTGCATGTCCAAAATCTACAGGTCAAGCTACAAATAAATTGATGTCTTAAAAGCTTCAATTTATCAGAAATTTTTTTAGTCAACACATCATAAGTGACACCACATTTAATTTGAATTGTTCTTTTATCACCTTCAAAAGTCATGCCTTGTGGACCATTAAATTTTCTACCATTCGAATATATAAAAGGAATAATAGAAGTCATTTTTAAAAACGAAAACAAGATGCAACAAATGATAAACGAAAATGATAAATGAAAACAAGAGCACACAAGCTTAAAAACACACAAACATGGAACAACAAAAGCAAGAGAGCAAAGAGCAAAAATATCAAACCAAAGGAGAAGCACACAACGAAATACATAGCCTTCTACATATCAACTCTTGTGTATTTAAACTCATCAACTCAGTTAAATAATAATTAAATGTCATCTTAAAATCAGAATAAGAATTAAAATAAGAATCAAATATCATATATGATATTACAATGCATGCATGCGCGAATATGTTTAATCAGAAAACCCTATTATTTGTACAATGTCAATTGTGGGTCATGCATTTTACGAATGGCACTAGTTACAGGAACACCAAGAAAATTAACATGTGGCGTTAGTGTAATGAGCACCTTTTGCGCTTTATACGAAAAACAAGAGGCACCAGTTTGACCAGCCCCTTTGACCAGTACCAAGAAAAGCATCAAACAGTCGTGTCGCATGCAGAAATTCCTGTTTCATAAAAGACAAAATTTCATGTCTTCTTTTACTGTCTGATTCTCATGACTGCAGGTGTCAAATCAAAATATACAAGTGGCGCTGGTCAAACCAACGCCTTCTTTTTTTAATGCATAATATTGAGCGGCGCCACTACCAGTAGCGTCTTGTGTAGTGCCACTGTTACTAGTGCCTTCTATACGTCACTTGTTCACAAACAACTAATTTAGATAAAAAAAAAAAAATTCTTACAATATTTTGGTAATTTTTTTTTTTAAATACCAATTTGGTAAAAAAGCTAATATATTATAGTTCTCACCGGCGGTGATCCATGTCTGTAAATAGACAATTGTTTCAGTAATTGTAACAAGCACTTCTAGATAAGTCAAATATAGTCTTTCCATCAAAATAACTATCAACTACAGTTATCATCCAGCATCTTACACTCTTTCTCAAACCACCCACGTCATTTAGCTCCTCTAAATTACCCACAGCTGCCGCATCCACTCGATTGCCCCCCGCATCCGCTGGGACGGCTCCCGCTCCTGCATCTTCCACTTCTGCTCCCGCATCCGCATCTTCCGATGCCGCAGCCGCTCGGGCTCCCGCAGCTCCCGCTCCCGCTCCCGCAGCCCCCGCTCCCGCTCCGACAGATCCCGCTCCCGCAGCTCCAGCCGCCACAGCAGCAGCAGCATCTCCCAGTACATCTCCACCCACAGCACCGGCTCTGGCCCCTCCCAAATAGAGGATTGTATATTATCACTGTCACTGTTGCCTGGTGGAAGGAAGCCGCGTTCAATGTCTCGATTTCTGTATTGGGCTTCACCATGCTCATTTCTTGGCGAGAGTGAAAGGGAATTGATTTGAATGCCTTGATTTCCGCCTTGGTTTTCAACATCCCCATTTCCTAGTGGAAAACATAAAGTGAAACAGAGTTTGGCTAGACAATAACCAAAACTTCCTCCATCAATGATTAACCATCCGTTTATTTTCATGAGTTGTCCTGTTAGAAGTCCGATGAAAAGTACTAGGAATTCAGGCCCAGCTAGTCCACATCCAAAGCGACTTGGCAAGTCCAAAGACATGATAGCAAATGCAGCACTCGAAACCAGACTATATGCATCTGGTTTCCGTTTCCATTCTTTGTCCAAGAAAAAGGAGTATGCAGAACTGACTATCAAAACAAAATGGTCACCTCAGCTTCCAGTCGGAGAGATCGGGGAGAGCTGGAGGGCTCCCTTTCCTTTGAAAACCATACCGAAGAGAAGATAACGAAACTAAGAACGATATAAAGTAATATTTCCCACCACGTCCATTTTCCGAATAAATCATTGAAGCAGGAACTGAGAGCATAACAGAGCAGTCCAACAACACCCGAAACAGTACGCACATACCTCCGTACCTTTGGCTTAAGCGGCTAACTCTTAATTTTGTTGAGCATGACTACCATATTCTATCTCAACTCTCGGGCAAGATTTGCATTCAGGATTAGAGAAGCTGATACCGACCAGGATTCGAATATGTTTTAACTCAAAATAGATACCGAAGAGTGTAGAGTAAAAAGGAAAAGAGAGATAGAAATAATAGAAAGAGCGGAAAGGCTGTAGGAAAGGATTGGGATCATTTTAACTTGATATAAATCCTTCACTTTTGATGGAAATTTAGGGTTTAGGGAGATTTCAAGGAAAGAAAGGGAGTGCCGCGTGAACTGCGCGTACGTGGTTGACGCTGACCCAAAAGCTAACATACATTAGTAAGCTGTCCTCCACATCGGCCGTGCACTTGCGTTGAAGCGGCATAGGCTCGCTGAACCTTTTCAAAATAAATTCCTTTTATCCAAGTAATTTTTTTTTTTTGATAAAATTATCCAAGTAAATTTTAAAAAGGAAAAAAGTTTAACTAATGAATTGGTTCTTATACTTACCGCCAACTTTTGATTTTATTTATTATACTCAAAATTCTATGTTTTAATTTTTATACAAGTAATTTTTTTACGTTATAGTTTTTCTACTTTTATTTTATGATAGTTTTATATTGTCAAAAAATTAATAAGAACTAAAATATAAACAAATTACTTATATAAGAACTAAAACATAAAATTTTTAGATATAAAAACTAGCATGAAAAGTTGGCATAACTAATTTAGGTCCTGTTGGGTTAATTTTTAGTGTTATGTTTTAAAATTTTAAAAAATCAAAACCACTTTTCAAATTTTAGTTTTAAATTTTTAGTTTCAATTTTCAAAAGTTACTGTCAATCTTATAATTCTTTTAGGTTAAATTATTTTGTAAGTCCTTCAATTTTTAAGCAATTTTTAATTAAGTCCTTATACTATTTTTTTAATTCAGTTTTTAATTTTTAAATTTTTTTAATTAGGTCCCTGCAGTTAACTTTTGTTTGATTATTGTTTGTCTCGGGGATTTAATTAAAAAAATTCAAAAGATTAAGCACTTAATTATAAAATTGCCTAAAAGTTGAAAGACTTACTCAATAATTTAACCAATAACATTATGTTAGTCTAGTAAAGTTTTGGGTTTGGGCCTTGTGGAAGAAAAAAACGCAATTGGAAGAAGATACCTCATTAAAAAAGGTTAGCCAAATTCTTCGACAGAGATTAGTTATCAATGAAGCTAGTAAATACTTTGTACCTTTTTTTAAATCTACGATTTTAGTTCCCCAAATTTTAAAAATTTGCAATTTTGATCTAGCGTTAAATGTCCATCTGTTGACTATTAATGCCTTAACGTTAGCTATGATGTGACATTAGATTGAATACATGACAGATAATATTTAACAAATTAATGTTACATCATAGTCAACATTGAGTCATTAACAGTCAACAAATGAACATTTAATAGTTAAACCAAAATTGTAGATTTTTAAATTTAGGGGACTAAAATCACAAAATTAAAAATAAAGGGATCTAAAATTGAGGATTTTTAAAAATTGGAGGACTAAAATTACGGAATTAAAAATAGGGTGACCAAAATCGCAGATTGAGAATTATAAGGAGACCAAAAATACAATTTAGCCACATAATAATAAAACGACAGTATTTGAATATTGAAAGATGCTTTTTACTCATGTTTATAATTTCTCCTTTTTTTTTAAAATTAAACAAAGGCAAAATCAAGATTAAAAAAATAAAAATAAGGTTAAATTAGTGAATATGTTCCTGAACTTTTAGATAATTTTTAATTAGGTTCATATACTATTTTTTTTAATTGAGTTCTTATCAAGAAATATTCTGTCCAAGTTAAAGAATATTCACGGCAATGTAACCCTAAAGACCCAATTAAAAAAATTTAAAAGATTAAAGATTCAATTAAAAAAAATTAATGTGAGGGACCTAATTAAAAATTGCCTAAAAGTTTAGGGATCTACAGAATAATTTAACTTTTTTTTTTAAAAAGTTCTTGACAATGACAATTCTTTCACAAATCATGTATTTTTTTAAGTTTCTATTGTGCAAAAATTACATAAGCAATAATGATAAAAAAATAAAATTAATTTTAAACATAATAATATTAACAACAACAATAATTATATTTATTTTTATAATAATAATAATAACAATAATTTTAATCATAATAATAACAGTTTTAATAAAATTAATTTTAATCATAACAATATTATTTTGAATAATAATAATAAGAAGAAGGAAAACAACAACAACAATAATAATAATAATTTTAATAATAATAATAATAAACATGGTCTTGACATTGTTGATAACATAGTTTTAGAACCCAAAACAAAAAACCAATTTTCAAATTTTTCTCTCTTTTTTCTCATTCTCTCTCTTAATTATAAAATTTATTGTATAAATATCATTTCTCATTTCATTTTTCTACTTCTTAAGTTGGGTTTTTTGTGTCACTTATTCATGTTTTTGTTACTATTTAGATATAGTATTTATCTTCTTTCGGAACCCAGTTGGTCAATGGATCTTTTTTTTTTTTTTGATATTGGTCAATGGATCTTTTGATTGATATATTGTCATTCTTCGTATTAGTTGTTGGTTCTCTATGCTTTTTAATCTGCCAATCACACTTTTCAGGACGTTGTTCAGTCGTTTTCAGTGTGAAATATCGCAGGTTTTTTTAAAAGGAAAATTCAATAAGAATATTGTTTAGCCACTAAGATGAGAATAAGCTTGTAAATGTTATAAGTACACAAATCAGGTATTAAAATAAACTATTTGTGTGATAATATTAATACTTGAAATAAAGCTTCACGAGTTTCTAAAAAATTAATTATAATCTTTCTATATTGTAATATTTGAATCATAGTGACTTTTGCTTATTCTGGGTATATCTTACTGGTAAGGATTGCTTAAAAATTTCTTAGGCTTAGACAAGAAATGAACTAAAGATATGTTACTGTACATATAGAAAAAAATTACAATTTTTTTACACCAGCAAACAATTATAGTCACCAAATGTATATTTGTAATATATGTTCAGTTAAAATTTTAGGATATTAATTCATTTACTTGAAGGACAATATATGTTTTCAGACAGCACTACCTTTTTTTTTTTTTTGATGAAATCAACTCAAGAACCCTCTTTGAGCTTTGTTTTCACGCCGAACAATGGCACGTCCATTTTGCAGATGCCAACAGATGAACTATGAAGAATAATGGTAGTGTGTAAGTGCTGTTGGTCGGATCCAGAAACTGTATAGTAATATTCCAGAAGTACCTTGTGAACTAATATAGGAGAGGTCACAGATTCAGGCACCTGGCTTGCCAATTTAGATAATGAATCTCTACCATGGTTAATCACAAATAATTTTGGATAATCTACAATCTACAACAATAATAAAGTCGATAATAAATTTTAGTTTATATATATTTATTAATTTCACTCCTTATCTATTATTTGTAACGGTTTATGCTTAATAATCTCCTATTTTCTCTTCTATATTACTCCCTTTCATTGAAAAGGAACTCACATTAATACCTCTTTTAAATCTTTACAATCCATTATAATTATTTGATAAATTTGGATGAAAAACTTCTTCAAAAAATATCACACTTAAATAAAAATTGTCAACCAGCATAGGGTTTTTCTGATGTATTCATCTATCTCAATTTTAAAGGTGGACACAGGTCAAGTTGAATTGGATTTGGAGAAAACTTACACACAAACTAATCAACGTTAATCAGTTTGTGTTGGTTTGGGTTTCTCAAATTTATTTGTGAACCCAAAACGAACCAAACTATAATTATATTCAGGATGGTTTGAAAGTCATCGGGTCTATAAATAAAATAATGAAAAATGAAAAATATAATATAGAAAAAAATATAATAAAAGAAACAGAAAATCATAATAAGATGTAAAAGAAGCTGATGAATAGTTTCAAAAGTTAGAATTATAAAATTATAAAACATAAAAATTATAAAATTACAGAACATAAAAAATTAAAGATTTTCTAAAATAGCATAGTTTTGGATTTCATCTGTCCAGATTTGATATCCAAACTAATATCATTGAGTATACAATTTAAAAATTGAAACTAAATTGATAATCTAAATCAACCTGAATTTTTTCCTCTGATTTGATTCGAGTTGATTGGGTCAATTAGGACCATGTCCACCCCTACTCAATTTTACTTCTAATACTTATTTTTTATTTTACAAGACCAATTGATGTTGAGTGAAGCCTTTGTAATCTCACTTTACGTCATGACTGATAATCTAGCAGATTAAATTTGAGCCTTAACGGTATTTTAGAATTTGGTAAGACAAATTGTGCCCAAGTTTGTCAAACACCTACTAAAATAATTATGTTATATGGGTTAGATAAGAGTGCAAGGACCATAGCAAAAATATAGATCATTTAGGGTCTGTTTAATTTGACAAAATTATCTGTGTTTATTTCTTATTTATATAATTCATATACCGAAGATGATCTTAATGAATACTTCATAACATGTATTTTACTATTTTTTCACACTAGCACAGTAAAAGTTACTTTCTGTTACTAATTTTAAGTTTTGAAAAATTTACACCCGTTAATAACTCTTTATAAATAGTAAATTTTATAAATTAAATCAATGGATGGAAACTTATGATATATGTCAAGTTTAAAATATCATATAATTTAAATTGATATTTCATACACTACTTTGGATTTGTTAATATACATTATATTTTATCTTATTTTTACAAGCTAATTTTACAATAATTAAGAAATTAAAAATGAAAATTTTTATTAAAAAATGCAACATATAGTGTTATTAATATATTCTTATCCTGATTTTAAATAAAAAATTATTTATTTATTTTTTAATCATTGTGGTTAACAAAATTGTTTCTTGAAAGGATGTGTTAGCAAATTATAATTTTAAATTTATTAAAATGCTTCCAAAGATGCAACTTGGTACTTCTAAACAAATATATATATTTGCACCCTTTGGTAAGTTGAGTAGCAATTAACAGCAAACAAACCTTAGAAGACGTCCATTAGATTTGTTGCTTCTTGGTTGACTCATAAGGATTTTCTGAGGCTCCTCCACTCTCTTTGAAATGAGCAACATCATTGAAGCAAGCAAATAGTTGACATTCAAAAGGAGATACAGGTGTCGATCAAAGAATTTTTAGCCATATCTCATCTCTAAAAAGAAGAATCCTTGGAAGACTTAATGGTATTTCTACAGCTCTTAAGAATGGCCCAAATCAATTTTCTAAAAAGCTTAGGACAGATTTTTGTGGAAGCAATATAAGGAGGTAGTCATCAGGGAAGAAATTCTTTGGTTCCAACGATCTAGATGTAAGTGGTTGGAGTTTGGTGACAAGAATACATATTATTTTCAAGGCCTAAGCTAACTTCGATTAGAAGAAGAGCCAAAAAGTTTTATTCCATTCAAAATGACAGTGTGCAGTGGATTTCAAACAAAGAGCAGCCAGAGGAGGCGGTCTCAAGCTATTTTAATAATCTCTTTTCGGGTGATCTTGTTAAACCTATCTTCTATTTACAAGGGTGTTACCCTAAAATTGAGGAACAATATAACACCCCAAATTATATAAATATATTAATAATAATATTATGTAACGTTTTTTATGCTCAAAATTTCGAAGTAATATTTTTTTCCCATCAGGATTTCATCACCATTAGTAGATACATAAAAAAAAATTAAAATATAATATTACAATTCCTAAAGCTGGTTATACTAAAAAAATAAACTTTACTCATACAATAATAAAGTGACAAAGAGTTGCCACAGGAGAACGTTGAAAAGATCTTGCTAAGCTCTTGCTGCGCTATACTAATGTTGACTATTGCCACCTATGCATTGGGGGAAACATGCAACAAACAGCAAGCAAAAGAAAAGGAAAAACAACACACAAATAAACGAAGAAAGAGTGAGGTTCTAACTTAAAGGCATCCATACGGCAATAAATATCCATGGGGCCTAATCTAACAATATAATCGCAACAAAACTTAATAAATAAAAGAATTCGTATTATATCACAGACAAAAATCAATCAAATGCAATGCATGAATGCATAGAAGTTGACTCATGATTAGACACAATAGATAGGTATATGTGCTGACTCATCTCTATGGAGGACTATCTAACAACAGAGTAGCATGATCAGGAGCTCACACTCCACCAACCAAAGCATGCCAAATCAATATCAATATTCACCTAATCTATAATGGGAATAGCATTAAGTGATTCATCAACCAAAGCTAGAATGCAATAGCCTTTGGTAGTAATAGGTACGCGGTAGTACTCTCCACTGATCATGGATAAATTGTAGTGACTTGTTAGGAATGTTAGTGTGTAAATTGTCCTTACCACGACACATAGTTGTGATCCTCTGGCCCCCTGTAGGATGATGTGCACCAAACATTGTCAAGGTCTCCTTTACCTCCAGTACAAGATTCACAGCCCATCACAAGATCTAACTACTCTAAGACCTTGGGTTTGACAATAATGATATGATTATAGTCTGTCTTATTAAAGTTGATATGAATTAAGTATTTCAACAGAGGGTTTCAACTTCCCTCAATACAGATTTTCAATTCGTCAACATTAGGCTTCACAACAAATCATCCTAATTAGAGGTTAAAATTCAATAAGTTCACTCGATATCAACTTTAATATAAAAGATTAATCACTGTGCACATGGCAGTATATATTTAATATTCATCTAGTGAAATTAATCACAACAATAGTAAAGAGCTAAGTTTAATTGTAGGTAACTTCACTCGTATATTCTCTCGCCTCTCCTCACTTGCACCCATTCCCTAAGGATTAGTAACCAATAACTAATTCACAAGTTTTATTAAATTTTATGAGAGAATTTATTCTAATTAAGATATTTTAGACTTTTAATCTCTTTTAAATTTTATAGAATCCTCACTTACAATCAATTTCACTTAATTTGTTTTATTACAATTTATTATTTCAAATGTTATTATATTTAATATTAATAATTATTTAAGTATCACTTTTCTTTATTATTACTTGTATCTTAAAGTTGATATTAAGTTTAGTAGATTGCTTATAATTTTCAAATTTTACATATCTATAACTATTAATTTGAATTAACAATAATAAAGTTTTAAGGTCTAAATCTACAATTGGGTCTCACTCTTAAATCTCTGAATGTCATTTGTAGAGACTTTCATAATTTATCTAATTAATATGGTACAAGCCACAAAAGCCTATAAGTGACCTCATAACATATATTTAATTGTATTCTATTCTTGTTATCATCATTATTATTATTATCATCTATTATTATTGTTGTTGTTGTTATTGTTATGATGATGATGATTAACATTTTTATTACTATTATTTGTTATTAATATTATTGTATTTATTATTATTATTATCATTCATTATTATTATTATGTATTATTATTATGTTTTAAGAAATCTTTTCGAAACTTTCTCCTGTTGTTAAAACAAAATGGTCACTTTCCATTTTGGATTTTGAATTATGGCTATTACTATCTAAAGCCCAATTACGTAATGCTGTACCAGTTTTGCTTTGTTTAAATTTTCTTCCTCTTTTTAAATGTTTCATTCATAAGGTTATGGATCCATGTCTGTAGGCCGACGAATACCAGCCCAAGAGAAGCACATTCTTATTCACGTTCACTGGTTCACACAAGCTACACTAGTCATTCCCCATGTTCTTCGCACCGCAGCCCAGGTTCTTCAACAGCATTTGATACAAGTCAACGTTCAGTATTCATATTGCAGCAATTTCATTTGTTTTCATTGCAAAATTATTATTATTATTATTATTATTATTTCCCCAAAATAACAACACATTTTGTTAGCCTAAACACCTCTCCACTCTCTCGGACAAATTCAGCGTGAAAAGGAAAAGACAGGAGAGAAAATTTTTCAGCAGTTTAAAACTTAATTCCAATTGAACAATGATAAATCAAGCAATTTAAAACAACAATTATCATCACATTCAAACAGATTTCAGCACCCTAACAGTACCTCAACAAGAATACACAACATCACAACCAAATCAATGAAAAGGAAAAAGAGATCACATATTTTTATTAAGTAATTAAACTCCTAAAAATTACCATATTGAAGCTTAACCTCCTCCCCACCTTGAGTTTTTTAGAGAACAAAACGTTGCTCCTTCTCCATGCACATAGATGAGTCCACGCCCCGCTCTTAATCCTCACATTACCATCAGTAGCGAGAATGAGTTTGGATTGAAGATTTGAGAAATTTTAAGAGGTTTTGGGAGAGGAAGAAAACTTATAGAGGGGGGCTATTGGAAAGATTTATTTTTTTTCAGAGAAGAAGAGATAAAGATCTCTATTACCTTTTGACTAAAAAACCGGTGAGGACCCTTTCCCTGTTTTCCTTGCGTCGACAAGTCTAGAAAGAGGGAGAAAGTCTGATTCTAATTTTGATCCAATGGTGGAGAGTCTCCTATTACTCCTAACCGTTAGATCCCTTTTAGTGATTTCTTATCACAATAAAACCCACTTGGGTTGAGCATTTCGTGGGCTGGGTGTACACGTCTTTGATCCAGCAAATGATAAAAAAATATATACTACTCAGATATTAAACACATGGGCCTGCAGTTTAAGGCCCAGGAAATAAAATAAAAGCCACTAATTATCTTACTAATCCTATTCTAATTATCTATTAACATACTCAGTTAATTATTTAATTGAATCTTCCTCTAATTATTCATTTAATCAATTTATTCTTACACTATCCTAATTAATTTAACTATCAACTAATTATTTACTTGATTTTGGTTAATTATTTTCGTATGTACTAAAATATCTAGTCTTTTCATTAAATTTCCAATTAATATTTAAAGCTTCACAATTCTTATTTTGATCTAGGCACAAATCCTTAATTTATTTAAATTCATAATATTTTTCTAAGCTAATTTCTATGACTCTTTTTAACTACATTTAATCTAGCATAAATATAATTATAATACAATTAGTTAAACCAATAATCAATAATAATAGCAAGCAAATAAACTATTAATTTATACATAAACAATAATTCTTTTAACTAATTTAATTTTTTAACAACCCTTTTTAATATTAAAAACTTTAAACTTTATTTTAATTTACACAAATTTTTTAATCTATAATATTTTCCAAAACTAATTAATATAATTTCTTTTAAATATCTAAACCTAATTCAAATATAATTGCAAACACAATTATTAAATTATTATTTAAAATAGTAACAAACAAAAATAAAATAAAGTACTAATTTTTTATTTTATTTTTATATAAAAGAAATTAGGAAAAAGAGGATGTTACAAAGAAGTCTTGAAATGCTAGAAGCTTCATTTACTAATAGTGAAATGTAGCAAATCATCTTTTCTATGGAGGGGGGTTATAAGGCTTCAAGCCCTAATGAATTCCATGTTGTGTTTTATCATATTAGTGGCATATTATTGGCAGTAGATTCTATGATCTGGTGAAAAAGGCTTTTCAGAATCATTTTAAGGTGAAAGATCTCAATGAAACCGTTATCTACTTGATTCCTAAAAGGGATAATATTATAACATTGAAGGACTTCAGACCAATCAACTTATATAATGTGATGTATAAGACTATTACTGAGCTAGTGGTGAGGAGGATTCAATTGATTATGCAAAAGATTAAAAGTCCTTGGTAATGGCGTAGAGAAAATATTGTCATAAATCAGGAAGTTATCCATTCTATGTACAAGAAAAAAGGAGCTAAAGGTTGGATGGTTATCGAGATTGACCATGAATATGACCACATTAACTCGAACTTCATCAGGGATTCTCTCTTAGATGTTGGTCTTCCTAGAAACCTTGTGTCACTTATCTGATATTGTATTTCTACTTCTATGTGTGTTCTTTGGAATGGTGAGGCCTTAGGTAATTTCTTCATGTGAGGTACATGATGTAATAAGTCAAATGGCTTATTGAGAAAAGACAATAAATATTAAAAATCTTCATGTTTAAGAGGCAAGTACTCATATTTATAATATAAAAATAAATTATATCCTTCTTAAATTTGTCTCTTTTAAAGTGAGAAATATACTTTTAAAGATAAAATATAGAATTACGATAGTAGATTAATAATTATCAAAATACCTCTAAAAGAGAGAGAGAGAGAGAGAGAGAACCCTAAAAGATGTCTCAGAAAAGTGGCAAAAAGGTTTCCAAACACATGACACGATTTAAATATGGACTTGGGCATGTGCCACTGCTTGACAACAAAAAGCACCACTCAAAGCTCAACAATTAGAAGGGGGAAGGCTATATGTGATCAATGTATAGCACTTAGGCCCAATTGCCTAGGCGGTAGACCAGTTGTCGGTTGTCTAACAACCAGATGCTCGAGCAACAAAATCCAACCTTTTCTTCTTAGGTGTCTATGTGACATTGTAATCATTCTCCTTTTTACCTTCCAGTACATTTGGTACTCCATAGTGAATTCCCAATGTTCTGATGATAAGGTTTACTTTTCCTCTTGGTTTCATTCCTCATAGTTTCAAGTAACATTTCTTACTCTAACACCTAAAATCAAAATGGTGTAATTAGAACTCAAGAGCTCTCATTTGATATTTATCAAAAGGCACTAACAATGTTAAAAGATGGATATAAGTGTTAAATTCTATTAAAAAGTATAGGAAAAATAAGGTAGGGTCGAGGGTGAGGAAAGTTTTACCATGTGATGTCATTTTGTCTTTTGTTAGATGAACTCTTTATATTGTATTTACTAGATTTAGAACTAAAAAGGATGAGTGAATCAATATTAAAAGTATAATGTAAGAATTCTCATTAATTTATTTCAAAAAAATGTTATAACCTTAAAGTTGGAGAATTAAGTCATGTACTTTTAGGTGATTTTAAGCTAAAGTTCACTAATAAGTGTTACTATCAAATTAAATTATACTTGACAATCTTAAGAGAGAAGAGATCAAATATTTCACTAAGATGTTTTACAATATAGAAATCTACAAAATAAGGTTAAATGACTTAGTTGGTCCTTAAATTATTTGAGAATTTTCAAGTAGGTCTCTAAACTATTTTTTTAATAGGGTCCTTGATTATGTAAATTTGTCTTTAATTGAATCCCTAGAATTTTTAAAACTATCATAAATTATTATTATTTTACAGTTTCAAGTTGCTAGAAATTAACCCTAGGGACATTTTTTTTAGTTTAAAGATCCAATTAAAAAAAAATAGTTTAAGGGACTTAGTTGAAAATTCCTAAATAGTTTAAGGTCAACTGAATAATTTAACCAAAAAATGATACACGATATTATAGGTTTTAAGTGTCTTTCTTTAATTTAATATGAGTGTGAGAATTGTGAGACATGTATTATTTCTAAATTTGATTGTGTATTACTCTATGAAGTTTTTAATTTTTAATTTTTAGTTAGGAGTTCAATTAAGGAGTGATAATTACATGTCAAGATCCTAACTAGATGCATTTGGTATCTATGTGGCATTGCAAAAGGGTAGGAAACTTCAAAACAATTTAGCAATGACTTGTTAAAAAATAACACTAATTGGTTATAAGTTCAAAGAAACACTCTCATATTTACATTATTTTAATCAAAATAAATTTTATTTTAAAAATAAATATAAATATACTATTATCTATTATGAACTCTTTAAATCTTATTTATAATTATGATATTTATTTTAATTTTTTAATTAAATAAAACTCCTTCAGTATTTTCTAATTAAATTTATATTTTCTTTCGAAATAAATCCATGCGATACCGTGCATCACGGGTTAACATCTGTAAAGGAAAACACCTTAATTTCTGTTATTGAAGCTCAGGGAAGCAGATCGTGTGACTTTAACATGAGAACGTCACAGGACCGTTCCTAGAATTTACACTGTTGGATTAGTTATATAAACCAGATTTTGGCACCTTTTTTTAACAATATTTACTTTCCAATAAGGTGACCCACTAATACAATTTTATGGTTGGGTGCGAGTATACCCTCACTTGGAGAAAGATGAGTTTTGTATTTAAAATAATTGTTAAAATTTCATGTAAAAATCATTAAATATATATAAAATAAAAATGAACTAAAAATTTGACATAGAAATTTAGTAAAAACTATTCTAAAAAGGAAATTGGATTAATTGATAAGAAATGACCACAAAAAATAAAAATAAAAATAAAAATCTAAAAGGCACTCTTGATTTACTATGAGCTTATTTCACTGGAATGTTTTGCGCCACCAATATGCATACCTGCATAGTCTTGTTGCCTGTTTTCAAATATTTTTTTGCGCCACCAATACATTTTTTTTGTCCTTCTATAACACCATATAACTACAATTTAAATATAATTGCAATTTAAATAACAAGGTTTTTTTAGTAAAAAAATTAATTACTGTAAATTCTGTTAACAGAATTTTTGAAAACTTTTACTATATATAAAATTTTATTGACAGAATTTGATCAAATAAAATAATGAAAAGACTTCATCAAAGTAATCCTCTGTCCCCTCTCTATATAAATTATAATAGTTATTTTAAACAAGAGTATTTTTGGGAGCTATAATTCAACGAAAGTGTTTTTAGTTTTTAGAAGTTTTTCTTAACAAAAATGTTTTTAGGAGTTGTTATCACTCTCATTAAGACACATGTCTTATTCTTATCTCATATATTGAGAATTTAAATTTTTTTTTATTTCTTTGAAATATATTTTAATTTTAATTTCAAATACGACTTAGTTTAACAACTACCTAAAAAAAATTCTTTCTTGACTATCTCAAATCACTCTCCTTTTATCGTTATCTGTATATTTAATTTTCTTATTTGCTTATATCTTTTAATTTATCTTTTTCATCTTTATTTCTAAATTGAATTTTAATAAAATATTAGATTGTTAAAAATAATCTTGTATCACACTATAAATTCTCTATCATAAATATAAAATATAATTTATAACTAGTTATTAAAAAAGTTAAAAGACTAACTTGGAAGAAAAAATAATATTAGAGAATCACTGTAATTATAGAGGGAAAAAAATGTCTTGGTGGCGCAAAAATTTATTTAAAAACCGGCAGCAAGACTATGCGTATTGGTGGTGCAAAAAATTTCAGTAAAATAAGCTCATAGTAAATTCAAGAGTGTCTTCTATATTTTTATTGTTATTTTTTATGGTCCTTTCTTGTCAATTAATTCGTTTTCCTTTTTAGAATAGTTTTTACTAAATTTCTACGTCTTCAGAAAAAAAAAAAACTAAATTTCTATGTCAAATTTTTGGTTTATTTTTTATTTTATATATATTCGATGATTTTTATATGAAATTATAATAATTATTTTTAAATATAAAATTCATTTTTGTCCAAGTGAGGTTATACTTTCACCTGACTATAAAATCTTGTTAATGGGTGATGGCCAGCTTTGGTTCATGAGAACTGGCAATACCTATGATAGTATTTTGATTTCGAAGGTAAATATTGTCAAAAAATCGTGTCAAAATCTGCTATATATAACTAATCCAACTGTGTAAATATTAAGTACTACACGGTGACGTTTCCGCGTTAAATTGGAAACTTCGCTCTCGGAAAATTGGAAAATTGGACACTCACAGTGCTTCTACGCGTCATGTCTTCATGTACTTGGAAATTCGCTCCGAGTCAATACCAAAAAGATGACGGGGAGAAAGACTTATTAATTACTACCCAAAAAATAAAATGAAATAAAATTACTCGCACCTATCTTGGAATAATTGTTCTGGTGTTCCATTTCATTTCAGGTTCTTATGCAGCAATACAATCTTAACATCTCATATAGAAAGATATGACTCCGCCAATCCCAGTTCTCAGTTTGTTGAAGCAGCCTCTGCTATGGAGATGTATCGGTTTTCTATCAAGTATAACAGGACTCCTCTGTTATGCACTGAGCTCGTCTTTCAAACATCTTTTTGGAGACTGGAATTTGTTGAAGATCATTTTGTTTGGTGTGTGGAGCATTATTATGTGCAGCGTTGTGTTACTCGCAAAGAAATGGCAACTGTCAAGGAGTCTCACATTGAAAGCTCGTGTGGGATTTTTCGTTCTGATGCTCACCTCTGCATACTCCTTCTTCTATGACAAGGCAGTGAATGGAAAACCAGATGTATTGAGTCTGATTTCATGTGCTGCATTTGCTTTGATGTCATTCAGTTTGTCCAGACAGATTGACCTCGGATTTGAGGTAGATCTGCTTAATTTTTTCCTAGGATGTCTTATGGTGCAGCTTATGAAGATTAACTTAATGTTAGCTTCTCTTGGGGGGGCCTTTAGTTATTTACTTGTCATTCTTCGGTCTTCTTTGGATTCCCAACAAGAGATTGGAACTGTTGGTGCAACTGCCACCAATCATGTAGCCATAGAAATTGACACTGCAAATAGATTGGAAACAGGAACTAACTTTGGCACCAACAATGGTTTCCAATCTGAATATAACAATCACCGCCGAGACTTACCCTCGTTACGTAAAAGGTTAGATCACGGAGAAAGTTGGATTAATAAAAGATGAGCTTTTGTTTTCCTTCTAAATCTTTGTCCAATTTTATACAAATGTTTAACATTCCTCTTCTCACTAAATTCGTTACTCATGATATAATATGTCCTCAGCTGCTCAAAATGTGTGACATGAAATACACTATGGTACAATTTATTTATCTTTTAGGCATTTTGTGACAACTGTTCCAGACGAGGTGTATCTGAAGAATGCAAACTGGAGAAGTGCTAATGGTGCAATATGCATACAAGCTGCATTTAGGGAACACATACTGAAAGAATTGAAGGAATTTCAGTTTGCCGATCCAGAGGCTGAAGCACGCAAGATAGTTGCAGCCATGAAAATTCAACATGCCTTTCGAAACTATAAGACAAGGAAGATGGCTATAGCTGCTACTCGCATCCAGCATACTGTCCGTGCACGGAAGATCCATAAAGAATCTCTCAACATTCGTCACCAGGCTATTAAAATTCAAGTAAAAAATACTCTTCCATCGTACCTCTGCTATTGATAATTAACTGATTGCCCTGGTTAAACACAGGTCAAGTTGCAAATTCATGCCACTTGCTAGTTTGAGTAATAATTTGGATTTATCAATTGTACTTTAGGTTAATGTAGTTGGCACAAATTTTAGCGTGATGTGACCGTGAAATTATTTTATGGATTTAGTTATTACTTTTGTTTAAATTAATCCAACTACCGTATTTCCTTTTTCTTGGTTTGTAGGAGTCAAATTGAGTAAATTTCACTGGATATCAGTAGTTTTTATCAGTTATATTCACTTGATTATCTAATCATAGTGTAAATCTAATTGTCTAATTTCTAAATCTGTTTATGTATGTTAACAATGCAGGCTGCTTTTCGAGGTTTCCAGGTGCGTAGACAATATTCTAAAATTCTCTGGTCTATTGGTGTCATTGATGAAGCAATCACGCACTGGCGTTTTAAGAGAAGAGGCCTTCGTGGGCTCTACGTTAACCCTGTGCAAGAAATGGAAGATCAGAGGTGGGAAAATGAAGTAGAGGATGAAAAGCAAGCCAAAGAACATGTTATAAAATTTGTAGTACATGCACGTTCTATGAAAATATGTCAATAGTATAGGATGATGAAAATTGATACATGATCAAGCGATAGTAACTATGATCTTCTCAATTATGGTGCAGAAATGAATGTTTTTTCTTTTATTTTCTTTTTCTTTTTTGTAGTATGAATTACCTGCAAAGCTTTTAAATTGTTATACCATAGCCACTGTTGCAATATTGTGATTGTTCATATTCTTTTTTTTTTCCACAGTAATTACAGTAACATAGTTTCCAAAGTTAGACTAACGCTCCCTGAAAGATCTTATTCACAGGAAATGTAACTTGCAAGAATCAGCATTTTCTTCTTGCTCATGTGTTGTTCATGTATTCTTGTTTCGTTAACTGGGTCCACCAGTAGAACTTCATATCTTTTGAAACAGAAAATATTACAAAAGCAGGTGTTACATTGTTGGTTTTGATGCTTACATATTTGTTCAAATGTTCTATCTTGTTACCATATTGTATCGAAGGAAATCAGTATGTAGGAAATTTCACTGAAAGCTCGCGATATGTTGTTGGATTTGATGCTTGCATATTTGTTCTAATGTTCTCCTTTTCACACAACAAAAGCACGCACATAAAACCAGGTATGTTAAGCTTGATTTTCAAGGGTGCATTTGGGTTAATGTCACAGATTAAATAGGCTACTTGATTGGTTGCCGTTGAACTGGTCATATGCTACCTTTTCTTGGAGAGGCAGCTATGTTAAACCTTAACACAAAATAACAGTCATGTAGGTAATTGCTAACGGATTTGAGGAGTGCCTCATCTGTATAACAGGTGGCATAGACAATACATGAAGAGTCTCCATGATGATTATCGTTCTTGGTAAATCCTTGAGAAAGTACTCAAAGACAATGTTGTTCAGTTGAAAGGCTAACATATTGCCGAAGAGAATCTGTTAGGACCCTGCTCTGTGCTCCATTTTCTAGATGAATAGTGGAAGTTAGTTCAGAAGGTGTTTGAGAACTAAAGTTTTACATCGGACAAATAAAGTCAAGTCAAAGTGTATATAAAGATAGAGAAATCAAATCCAATTGGTTCGAATCTTTTGGGTGATACACCTCTTATCCTTGATACACATCTAAGCCCAATCTACACTCTCTCACTGGGCCCCCATTACATATTATAACATGGTATTAGAGATCAAATGACGTAACAGTCCGTACCAGTTTAAAAAATAAAAAAAATTGGGTCTCTGAGACTAAAGAAGCATAAGCCCAAGTGGCGTACAAAAAAAAAAAGAAGCATAGACCTGAGGCTGACTTGAGTACAAACCAAAAAAAAGAGTAAAAAGGTAGAAGCCAAGTTCAAATAAAAAAAAAATGATCTATGGCCTACTTAATGATAGTACGCAAGTCACAATTGTAACAATCCAGTTGGACTTGAGGGGGAGTGTTAGAGAACTAAAGTCCCACATCGGACAAATAAAGTCAAGTTAAAGTGTATATAAGGATAGAGAGATCAAACCCAATTGGTTCGAATCTTTTGGGTGATACACCTCCTATAGTTAATACACATCTAAGCCCAATCTACACTCTCCCATTGGGCCTTCATTACATATTCTAACAGAAGGCAAAAAAAAAATGGTAACCAAACAAGTTTAGGCAAATACAAGAAAATCCACAAATGCAGATTAATTATAATATTGCCAACATGTATTTCAAGACCTTGAATTTTATAGCCAATAGAATTGATGAACATCAAACTTGGTTTAATTATTTATTTGGTCTCTTTAGTTATAAAAACTTTTCCTTTTAGTCCCTATACTTAAAAACATCATGTTTTGGTCCTTACATAGTACACATCATTTTTAATCTCCTTCAGTCCTTACACATAGCATTTTAATCTCTTTTAATCCTTACAACGAGGACTAAGGGATTAAAAATGGTGCGTAGGTACTAAACGGGAATGGTTTTAAGTATAAAATTTTTATAATATAGGGAGCAAATAAGTATTTGAACCATCAAACTTTTAAAACTCTACCTCACTTTAATGTCCACCAAAAAAATTTTAACAGTAGGTTGTTTTTTTGCTTTCCAAGCAATCAAGGAATCCCCCAGAAAAATACAAAACCAGTGGTCGATCTGTGTGTTACTGAACAAATTCCCCAATCAGCATCAACATATGCTGAAACCTTCAAGGATGTGTGTGCAGGAAGCAAAATGCCCTAGCCCTGAGTGGCTTTCAGATACTGCAAAATGTGATGCACAACATGCACATGTGGGATGCGGGGATTGGTCATGAACTGGCTCAATCTGTTAACTGCAAAAGTTATATCAGGTCTAGAGATAGTGAGGTACATAAGTCATCCAATCAATCTGTGGTACATTGAGGCATCTTCAAGGGGAACTCCATCAATTTCATTTAACTGCAGATTTGGATCCATGGGAATAAGAGAAGGTTTGGCATAAATAAAACCTGTGTCTTGTAAGAGTTGAACAGTGTACTTTCGTTGACAAAGATGTATGCCTTTGCTGGACTTGGCTATCTCAAGACCAAGGAAATGTTTAAATTCGCCAATAATTTTCAGCTTGAAATGAGTTTGTAGCAAAGTTTGTACATGATGAAGGGTGTCAAGATTTGGACCAGCCACTATTATGTCATCTATATAGACCAAAAGAATCACAAGGGATTTTATTTAATTAAGTTTGAAGATATTTTGATAGATCAAATATATTTTGATCATTCTTATTTTTTTTTTAAGTTATGGAATTTATTTAATTAAGTTTGAAGATATTTTTGTGAATTAAAAAAATAGCAATTACTTGAAAGATGTAGAGTTTGGAAAATATGAGATTACTTTTAAGAAAAAAAAAACTGTAATTACTGGCAGTTAAAAATACATATTCTAGCGGCTAAAAACTGCCACTAATGTGTTTTTGACGTTTAATAAAATTGCCAGAATGATGCCACGTATATCCTTCTTGGTCTGTTTGTGGCCAGGGGAAGTCGCATGAATAACGCAAGATACAAAAGTTAGATGCCCTCTAATCTGATTTTTTTGATCACTAGCCTTATGCCAAAAACCGCTTTTGGCAGATTCTGAATGATCGTTGGTATCTTTGCTAAAAAAGAATAAACAATAACCGGCGGCTAAAACCGCCGAATTGCATCAATTTTCATCATCTACTGGCAGCTAAAAACCACCAAAATTTGCGTCCTTTGTCTTAGTCCATCTAATATTTACCATTTACTGGAAGCTGTAAACCGCCAAAAATTATATTCTTAGTTCACACACACACATATATATATATAAAGTTTTTATAAAGCTATTTGTCTTGATTTAAGACCAATAATTGTTTACAAACTATTTTTCAGTAATCTTTTTATAAAATTATAAAGCTACCAGACTCCTTGTGTAAAAAGAGAATAGAGAATAGTAGGACCAAAATTGCTAAAGACAACAAAAATAAAGTCAGTTTGCGAGAGGCAAATGCAGAAATGACCATAGGATACTTGAACTTCATTTTATATTACGAATACATATATTGGCAGCAAAAATAGCATGCTTGAGATCAAGTGACAGAAGAGAGGAATAGATGCAGAATCAAAACCTAAGACTGCTCTTATTGAGAGCTGCCAATGTCTAATTAGAAGATAAGTTGGGAAACTGTCATGTTTTGAATTGTATACCTCATCTGCATTTAGCTGCACATGCTCATAAACTGCACGAACCAAGTAGGACAACTCATTCCATATTAACCATACTTCCAGAGAACTTTCTAAAACTAAGATTAAAATAATGATGACCGATCGAAACTTGCTTTGATGCAATTCAGATAGTTCAAACGTTGCTCTGCTCTAACCTGAACTACATCAGCAATCTATTTTGTAATTTCGGGTAAACTTTGATACATCAACCTCCTCACCAAGAATTACCTGCATATGAGACAGTGCACAAGGATGAGACATACCATAATGAAACCGTTTTTTCTCCACTTGATCTAAATAATAAATAAATAAACACTTCTCCACTGGCAAGTGCCCGATTAACACTTCTGTGCGCCGTGTAACAAGCATTGCACAACAATTTTCTATTAATTTAAATAAAAAAATAAAGTAACTCATTGATACAATAATACGCTATATCTTCCAAATGCAGCTTCTCCTATATTGGGGTAGGTAATGATTCCTTCTCTGCTTTCAAAGCTCTAAAAAATTCCTTATTTTTTTAGAGCTGCTTTAAAAAATATATTTTTGATGCAATTTCTTGTTTTAGAGCTTTTTCAAAAAATATATTTTTGATGCAATTTCTTGTTTTAGATTTAAAAAATATATTAAAAATATGGCAAATAAAATTGGAAGGCAAGTTGTGAGAACGTTACCTTGGGTTTGCTCTAGTGTAGAAGCCAGCGTTAATAGAACTGCCGCCACCCGAAACCACAGAGAAGATTCAATGCAGAACAGATTTAACATCAACGGAATCCATCTCTTCAAAACAAACCTATGACTAAGGTTTCAACAAGAGTGAATAGACAAAAGCAAAATCCTTACGGGTACTTTGTCTCCAAAGGATTCCCAGTCCTAGATTTCTGAATGAATATGCTTAAACAATACTCAAAAACAAGGTACCTCGCATTTGGTGTAGCAAAACCAATTTGCAGGATTAGATCATGAAGATCCTATCACACATCTCTCAACTTTCTATGGGTTATGTGATACAATGACGATAAATGGAGTCTCAGATGAAGCTATCTGCTTGCATGCATTGCCTTTCTCAGTAATTGGTAAAGCTAAGGCTGGCTCCAATCCTACCCTAACTAAAGCTTGACTGAGTGGGAGGATGTGGAAAGGAAGTTCTTGTAGCGATTTTTTTCCTATTCTCGTTATCACCTGGTAAGGGGCAACATTACCACATTTGCCCAAAAGGAAGGAGAACCACTTAGCGATGCATAGGAGAGATTCAAGCATTTGTTGAGAAGTTTCTCGAACCATGGATTCCATGATCTCACCCAAATGAGAGCTTTTTACAATGGGCTTAGACCACATGACAAGCTTATGCTTGATGCTTTAGCAAGTGGAACTATGAATACTAAGGCGACGGATGAAGCGAGGACTCTTATCGAAGCCATGGCCTTAAATGACTACCTAATCCAACATGACAGAGGAGGTGCCTCCTCAAAGAGAGAAAAGGGAATCTTGGTGTTGGATTCTCAAAGTGCCATTCTTGTAACACCCTAGAGGGTATTACCATAACTAGGTCTAGATTTCTAAGAACAAAAAGGAAAGACTTAAAAACATAGAAACATATTGAAGCAACTCTTAAATATAATTAGATATTATATATGAACAATACAATAAAAAACACATACGTGCCTAATACAACTCATCTATCACTCGAAGGTGTCGTACAAAATATAAAGAATACAAAAGCACAATGTAAACTAGGCTATGTCTTCTTACACGTGACTTTAAGCTCCATCCGCACATGTTTTCACTTGTATCCTGAAAAAGGGGAAAAAGGAGTGAGACATAATGTTTTAGTGAGTGCTTTGAGGGTTGTACAGCTAGGTCAAACTCTTCTACTCAGACAACTTTTATCACTTATCTCTCATGACTTTAGCCTCACTGGGCCTCTCATAATTATCCATACCTATGGTCTAGTCTACACCTTTTAATCTTCAATACTTCTTGTGTTAACTACTCTCTCATTCTCCCAACTGTTATATTAGTTTACTACCTCATTCTCAACCTAAGAACTCTTTCTTACCCAAAACCCTCTCTAGTATTTAAACTCTTCATGTTAGATTTTATTCTTCTTTCTTTTGATATTTAAAGTTGTCTTCTAGGGGTCAAGTCTAAGGTCACATACATTCTAAAATATTCTTGACACTCCCTTAACGCTCACCTTAATACTCTTATGTTATTCTCTCTTACTTGTCTTATACCTTTCTATTACACCGTAAAGGAATTCACCTATTCTCTATCTTATTCACAACTATTATTATCCAACTAGAACCCTCATAACACTATCTTAGGGCCTAGCCTCTTACTTATCCTTAAGGTAGCAAATACAATTCCAATTACAAGCATACATTTATTTCACATCTTTTGCCTAGTAACTAGATGTACTCATCGTTTTGTTTCATCAAACAAGCACAACATACATGCACAACATGAACACATATACATAATCTTGACACTTCGTCACAAGACACAATTACGTTTTCACACGTGTACACATTACATCAATCGCTCATGAACAAGGTCACACAGATTTCACGTAGTTACAATGTAACACACTTCAAAACATCACACTACAATAGGATACATATGCATGTTATGTCCCTAAACCACTACTCATGCATATATGGTACCAATCTAAATTTGTCGGAAAGTAGACTAGGAGTAAATGCAGGCCATAAGAAGCGTCATCGGTACCGATGCCTTCGGTTTTCGCACCCTTAACTAGCATGATATCCCCCAACGACTAGTCAGGGTTATCCAGTTTTACCAGTACGCCCCGGCTCCATGGGATCAACATGGACCATTAGAGTTTTCCCAACCGGATAACCCCCAAGACTAGGGTTAGACAACCCATCACGGCCTCTAGCAGCCAGATTCCTACATACTTTTCTCATCACATAACTCAAATGTTATGATGCATAGTCACATATAATACTTACAACTTTTCATAGACTTTTATCATGGAACATTTAACACAATTTCATATCACACTCGATTTTTGTCAAGGTAAATAACAATCATACATTATAAATTCAAGAAGGCATAAAAGAAACAAATAACAACAAGGTAAAAACTGCAAAACAGAGTTCATAAGCACAAAGAACAGAATAGCAAAGGTCGTATTCACCCAGCAGGACGGAAGCCCCGTCCGGCGATCCAGCGAACCCGCCCAGTGGGTCTGCGTTGGAACCCAACCCGCCCAGTGGGTCCGTGCGCCTAGTGCCAACCAGAAATTTAGTTTTTGAAGAAAAGTTTCCAAGAGACTATTTAATCTATAAACTCTTTACTCCCTCACAATCCTCTCAAAACCTATCAAATCCCTATTCTTAGGCATAAGGAAGGAGAAAAGGTAAATAGATGAACAAGAACAACATAAAGGACAAGGAAGAACACGGGAGAGAGCACTCACCTTTAGGGACATGCAAAGCTGAGTTTTAGGGCTTGGATTTTCTGGTTTCTATTCCTCCTCTTTCTTTTCCTCTTTTTATTCCCTTTTCTCCTCATTCTCTCTACCTTCTTTCTTCTTCTATTTTGTGATGGCTAAACCTAATTCTCCTTCTCTATTCCCTTCTTATAATATGTGGGTGGGTATGTGGCTTAGTGGGCTTTAGTCCCTTATTGGGCCCTAGATGCTCTTTTGGGTTCTATGATAACATTCCTACTAATTTCTAATATTAAGGTGTCGATAACAATAACGCTAATAATAACAATAATAATAATATAATAACAACACCATAACAAAGAATTAATAATAATAATAATAATAACAACAACAACAACAACAACAACAACAATAAATATAATAACAATGATAGGAACAACAACAACAACAACAACAACAACACTAATAATAATAATAATAATAATAATAATAATAATAATAATAATATAATAATATATAATAATAATAATAATAATAATAATAATATAATAATAATAATAATAATAATAAGTGATCTAATAACAATAACTCTTAAGACGTCTTTTGTCTAATAACATATAGGAAGGATTCTACTAAGAGCTACCTCATAGTTTATTTCTAGTACCTGAAATTTAGGGTGTTACAATTCTCGCCCAAGACAAAATCTTGACCCAGCAAATTAAGACCGTCACTAAGCAACTAGCCCAACTTCCCCAACAACTTAAGGCAATGCAATGCACTCCAAGCACACACCATCAAGTGTTAAGGTGTGATTTTTGTGGAGGGGACCACCATAATGGCTATTGTGAGCCTACCCCAAAATTTCAAGAAGAAGTTCAATATGCGGGGAATTTTGGGAGACAGGGAAATTAAGGCAATAATCCTTATTCCCAATCTTACAATCCAGGGTGCAAGAATCATCCCAACTTCAGTTGGAGGCAAGATGTTGGTTCTTCAAATAGGCCACAACCACTGCATCAATCTTATCAACCACCACCCCAACAAGCACCTCAAGAGCGCACCTCAAAGTTGGAGGAAACCTTGACATAGTTTATACAAGCGTCCATCTCCAATCAAAAGAACACAGAAGCTTCAATCAAGAATCTTGAGATGCAAGTTGGGCAGCTAATCAAACAATTGACTGAACAATCAAGTGGGAACTTTTCAGCCAACACTCATCCAAACCCGAAGGAGCATTGTAAGGCAGTCATTACTAGAAGTGGGAAAGAAGTTGGTGGAGTTGGGGACAAGAAGGGTAAGGGGCAAGAAAATGAGGAAGAAGTAGTTGAAAAGAATGAGGGAGAGAAAGAAAAAGATGAAGAGAATAAAGAAGAGAAAGAGTTAGAACAAGAAAAAGCAAAAAAAAAAGAGTGAAAAGAATAAGAGAAAGAAGTTGGTGGAGGTAGATTTCCCTCTAAGAAAGTCAAAGGCTCAAATTTTAAAAGTGGGTAATAGAGCTCAAGATGTTCCAACCTATGCATCATTACCATATCCCCCCACTAGCTCCAAAAGAGATAAAGAAAAATAGTTTGCCAGGTTTTTGGATATCTTTAAGCGACTACAAATCAATATTCCTTTCTTTGAAGCACTAGAACAAATGCTGACATATGCCAAGTTTATGAAGGAGCTTCTCACCAAGAAGAGAAGATACATAGAACAAGAAACCATTGAGTTAGCGGCCGGTTGTCGTGTTAGTGCCATGATCCAAACAAAGTTACCGCCAAAGCTCAAGGATCTAGGAAGCTTCACTATCCCGTGCACCATTGGGAACCTCTTAGTGGGGAAGGCCCTATTTGACTTAGGGGCAAGTATAAATTTGATGCCTTTGTCCATGTTGTAGAAGATTGGAGATGTTGAGTTAAAGCCTATAAGAATGACTTTGCAACTTGCTGACCGTTCCATTAAGCACCCACATGGTGTGGTGGAAGATGTGTTGGTGAAGGTGGACATGTTTATTTTCCCAGCTGACTTTGTCATCATGGACATGGAGAAAACGTGGAAGTCCCCCTTATTTTTGGGAGACCATTCATGAAAACTGCCCGTGTACTCATTGATGTGGATGATGGATAACTCAAAGTGAGTGCAAGATGAAGCTATCACCTTTAATGTATTCGAAGCAATGTCCCATCTCGATGATAAGGGTATTTGTTTTCAAATGAATACAATTAATGAAGTGGTGGGAAGCAAGATGAAACAGTTGCACACTACTTCTCCTCTTGAAAAAGCCTTGATGTAATTCTTTGAGGGCATTAATGAAGAGGAGGAGAAGGAAATAGAATAATGCTTAAGTAGTTTGGAGGTTTTGAAGAGTATAAATCCACTTGATGTGAAGATGGAGGAATTAAAGAAGATTGAAGAGGACATGAAGACTAAAATTGAATTGAAGATACTATCCTCTCATCTCAAGTATGTCTTTCTGGAGGAAGAGGGTGAGAAGCCAATCATTATTAGCAATTCACTATCTCTTGAGGAGGAAGAAAAATTGGTGCAAGTCTTAAAAGACAACAATGAAGCTATATGGTGGTCCTATTTCCAACCTCAAGCAGAATAGCCTTTCCTACTGTATGCACAAGATTATGATTGAAAAGGAGTTCAAGTCAATAGCTTAACCATAAAGGCGGCTCAATCCAAAAATGAAGGAGGTAGTTAGAAAAGAAGTACTAAAGCTTCTTGAAGTTGGCATGATTTATCCCATATCAGACAGTGCATGGGTGAGCCCTATGCAAGTGGTTCTGAAAAAAGGTGGCATGACAATGGTGAGGAATGAGAAGAATAAGTTGATACCCACCAGAACAGTCACTGGGTGATGGATGTGCATAGACTACCGCAAGCTCAACCAGGCCACTAGGAGGGATCACTTTCCTCTTTCATTCATGGACTAAATGTTAGAGAGGTTGGCAGGGCAAGGTATTACTGTTTTCTAGATGGCTATTCGTAGTCAATCCAGAGGATTAAGAAAAGACAACCTTCTTATGCCCCTTCAGAGTCTTTGCCTATAGAAAAATGCCATTCGGATTGTGCAATGCACCCGCCACCTTTCAACGATGCATGCTGGCCATCCTCTTTGACCTCCTTGAGAAGTGCATTGAAGTGTTCATGGATGATTTCTCTGTTTTCAGCATATCTTTTGATCTATGCCTAACTCATCTTGACATTGTGTTGAAAAGGTGTATGGAAACCAATCTGGTGCTGAATTGGGAAAAATGCCATTTTATGGTAAAGAGGGGATAGTGCTTGGCCATAAGATTTCAGCAAGGGGGATTAAGGTTGAGAAGGCCAAGGTGGAGATCATTGAGAAGTTGCCCCCACCAACCAACGTGAAAGGAGTGCAGAGCTTCCTTGGACATGCTGGCTTCTATAGGAGATTCATCCGTGACATCTCTAAAATTGCCAAGCCATTGAGCAACTTGCTCAATAAGGACACTCTTTTTGCTTTTGATGAAAATTGTTTAATTGCTTTTGACTTGTTAAAGGAAAAATTGGTCTCTACTCCTATAATCGTTGCACCTAATTGGAAAATTGATTTTGAACTTATGTGTGATGCAAGCGATTATGTAGTGGGAGCAGTCCTAAGACAAAGGAAGGAGAAATTTTTCCATGCTATACACTGTGCTAGCAAGGTCTTGAATGAGAACCAAATTAATTATACAACTACTGAGAAAAAGTTGCTGGCTATAATGTTTGCTTTGGAAAATTTTCAGCCTTATTTAATTGGCTCTAAAGTCACTGTGTTTACTGATCATGTTGCTATCAAGTACTTGCTAACTAAGCCAAATTCTAAACCAAGACTCATTAGATGGAATTTATTGTTGCAAGAATTCGACTTAAAAGTCAAGGACAAGAAAAGCAATGAGAATCTAATAATCGACCATCTTTTTAGGTTGGTGAATAAGGAGGTGACTACCAAAGAGAAGGAAATTCGGGACGAGTTTTCGGATGAAGCACTACTGATGGTGCAACAAAGGTCGTGGTTCGCTGACATGGCCAATTTCAAAGCTGTCGGTGTCATTCCTGAAGATTTTAGCTGGCAGCAGAAAAAGAAGTTTTTCCGGGATACCAACTACTATGTGTAGGATGGCCCCTATTTATTCAAAGTTGGCCCGGATAATTTGTTGAGAAGGTGCGTGAGTCAAGAGGAAGCAAGAGCCATTTTGTGGCATTGTCACAACTCTCCATATGGCGGACACTATAATGGAGAAAGGACAACTGCCAAGGTGCTCCAATCCGAGTTCTATTGGCCTACACTCTTTAAAGACGCTCACATTCATGCACAGCGATGTGAGAAATGTCAAAGGACCGGGAACATTTCAAGGAGACATGAAATGCCCCTCCAAAATATGTTAAAAGTTGAAGTTTTCGATTGTTGGGGTATATATTTTATGGTCCACTGCCATCATCATATTCCTATCAATACATACTGGTGGCAGTGGACTATGTCTCAAAGTGGGTGGAAGCGATTGCAACACCAAAGAACGATGCCAAAACCATCATCAAATTTTTGAAGAAGAATATTTTTGTAATGTTTAGCGTCCCTAGGGTGCTAATTAGTGATAGAGGATCACACTTCTGCAATGCACAGTTGAAGAAGGTCCTAGAGCATTATGATCTGAAGTATAAGGTGGCCTTTCCCTATCATTCGCAAACTAATGGCCGGGCAAAGGTGTCAACCATGAGATTAAGCGAATTCTAGGGAAAATTGTTGCATCCTCACGGAAAGATTGGGCCAAAAAGTTAGATGACACCTTGTGGGCTTGTCGCACGGTAGTCAAGACTCCCTTCGGCTTATCACTATTTTAGATGGTTTATGGGAAGGCCTACCACTTACCAGTAGAGCTGGAGCACCATGCTTATTGGGCCTTGAAATTTCTGAATTTTGACCCTTCCCTTGCTGGTGAGAAGAGAATTTAGTAGCTGCATAAGTTGGAAGAAATGAGGACGAATGCTTATGGGAATACAAAGATGTATAAGCAAAAAATAAAGACATATCATGATAAAAAGGTTCTCAAAAGAGACTTATGACCAGGGTAACAAGTGCTTCTATTCAATTCTAGGTTGAGGCTATTTCCTAGCAAGCTCAAGTCCAAATGGTCTAGCCCATTCACTATCAAGGAAGTGAAGCAGCATGGAGCCATAGAAGTGGAGGACCCAACATCAAAGAGGAGCTTTGTGGTTAATGGCTAAAGGCTTAAGCCCTATCTAGGGGGCGAGGTTGACAGACTCATTGCCTTGGTGCACCTTTAGGATCTTTGAGATCCCTGATTGGCAAGCTAGTGACGTTAAAGAAGCGCTTACTGGGAGGCAACCTAACTTTTTGTCTCTTTGTTTCTTTGTGTTATTTCAAGTTGTGTGTGGTTTGTTTTTCATTTCAAATAAGGCTCATAACTATCTACTTGATTGGTTGGATACAATTGTTGAGTGGCAAGCCATTGTTGTTTTTACATTTGGAAATTTCTCTAGTTTAGTTTTGGGAGTCATGTTTCGATTATGCCATTCTGAAGTTTTCATCTTTCGCTCAGCGAGTTCATTGCTCACCCAGCGAGTTTTGGCACCCTAACTCCCAGGGGTTTTCTCACTCAGCGAGTACTAGGCTAACTGAGCGAGACCAAAAGTTGATAACTAGATACAAAATTTTTCATAATCTCACTGAGCGAGCACAACAATTAAGTAGCGAGACATCCTCGTGTCAATTTTTGTGCTCTCTAGAGCTATTTTCGCTCAGCGAGTAATGTCTTCACTGAGCGACATTCAAACCATCTCTCTATTTAATTTTCATTGAGCGACCATAATATTCGCTCAACGAGAGAAAAAAGTTAATTCAAATTCAAAATTTCAAATTGTCCAACATAGCCTTTCGCTCAGTGAGTGACACCACTCGCTCAATTAACAGCATTGACACCTTCTTGTGGGCCAATTGGGCCTTGAACGTTGTTGGGCTTGAGACTCGTTTAGCGATCCTTATGTTTGTTGAGTGAGAGGTCAATACTTGAAAGGTTGAGTCTCCATTTGGTAACTCCCATTTCCCCTCATAACTCCTCATAACTTCTTTCCCCCCACTCACATTTTAAATCCTAACCATCACTCTTCTCCTACCACTCCCATTGCTTTCTCTCTCACTCACGTTTGTACATATTCATTGTAAGTTCATTGTCTCCCTTTTAATTGTCATTATATCTTACTCTGTTGATTGGTTCTTACTGGTTTAAGATTTATTTTGTTCTTCAAGGGGTTTTTTGCTGTTAATGGGGTTAAGGTTATTGTTCTTGTGTTTTCTATTGACGTTGAAAAAAAAATTGTTAGGGGTTTTGCTGTTAATGTGAGCCTTAGATGTCTTTTCTCTTTCAAAATTACTGTGCTAGTTACCCAGCGATGAGCATTTGCTGTGCGAATGTCACTTTCGATGAGCCAATGTTCATATTTTTTAACTTATGCCTTAAACGCATGAACGGTCGCTCAGCAGCCATCACTTACCTAACAACCCCTGAACCCCTGTACTCTTGTACTCGTTAAGCGAACCTTATGTTTGTTGAGCGAGTTGGGCCACTTACAAAGACCTTTGTCTATTGTTGCTGAGTGAACCATATGTTCGCTGAGCGACTTGGGACACTTACAGAGACTATTTTTTGGATTCGCTTAGCGATTATTTCGTTCACTCAGCAAATCAGGCCACGAGTCCATTCTTTTTTGCTGTCTCGCTGAACGACCCACTAGTTCACTTAGCGAGACCTGTTACCTGTAGCACCTACTTTAGTTGTAATTATAATTTGTTTATTAATCATTTTTAACATTTTTTGAACCTTAACTATGTTGTCCTACTGCCTCCTTATTTTGTTACAGATGGCACCACCAAAGCAAGCATCCAAGCAAGCTGCTGGCAAAAGAAAGGTTTCTAAAGCTGAGGAGGGCTAATCCCAGCCTCCTCAACCATTCGATAACACCAAATTTCTCTCTTACACCCACCAACAAAGATTCCAAGATTTATAGAGGCGAGGCCTCTTAGCTGAAAAGAAGGTGGACCTCAAGGAAGGGGAATATGAGGAGTTCACTGCTGAGCTGAATATGAAGAAGTAGGGAGTCCTTGCTGATCTTCCCAACCACATCAATGAAGCAGTGGTGAAGGAGTTTTATGCTAATACAAAGCCCAACAGAGTCGGGGTAGACATCAGAAAAACTTATGTCAGGGGAGTCTAACTCTGCTTTGATGCCCAGACTATCAACAACTTTTTGGGCACTTCCAAGGGGTGGGATGTAGGTGAATGCCAATTCACCATTTGGAGTAAAGATGAAGAAGAAATTAATTATGAGGCAATTGTTGGCCTCCTGCGCATTTCGGGAGGTGGCTTTGAGATTAACAATAAAGGCAAGCCCCTGAGAATTTTGAGGAAGCATATATGGTCCATCACTTGTATTTGGGCCACCTTCATCTACTCCAACATCACCCCTAACTCTTATGTTTCTGATCTCGCCGAGCTAAACTGGTGTATGCCATCATGACTGGCATGGATATTGATGTAGGAAGTATCATCTCCATGGAGATGCAGATGATTGCTAGTTCCACAGGTTCTGTCAAGCTCGATTTTCTAGCTCTAGTCACTGCCCTTTGTTAGAAAAAGGGTATTAATGTTTTTGAGCCTCCCATTAGTGTCCTCTGCCTGGCCATGGATAAGAGCTTCATTAAGAAGAATTGCTCCAACCCAGATGAAGAGGCTGCTTCTCAACCTAGGCATCAGCCTACTTCCTAGTCCCTACAGTAGGAGGTTCGTGAGCTAAGGTGTGACATGTTTTTGTATCATCAGTAGAATGCTGCTCTACACCGAGGCCAACTAGCTCTCTTTGATGCTTTTAGAGGTTAGCCATCCTTCTTTCTTTTGGCACACCTGGCCCGATTCTGATACCCACTACGGAGGAGTTTGTAGCGCATGTCTAGTGGCCATCCACACCTGGGGACCAGCCTGGATTCATGGGGGGGAGGGGGCAAGGAGCTGCTGCTGATGATGGTGCTGGTGAGGACAAGGCCCCAGGAGAGGGCGATGTTGATATGGACGATGCTCCTCAAGAGGACTAATGCATACCCTAAGTAAACTCTGATGGATGTAAGACTTTATTTAAATTACTTATGCTTAATAGTATTATTTTCTCTTTTTTTTTTTCTCTCTGATGCATGACAGTAGTATAGGGTGATTACAGTACGTATTTTATGTTACGTTGTGGCTGTTCATGGGTTGAATCAATTGCATGTTTCGTTTATCCTTGCATGATCTGCGCATTTATGCATTTATTGTTTTGAGCTGTGAGTCGTGAATGTCGCATGCATGTGATTATACGCCTAGCTTGTTAATCTTGTTGTGTTTCTTGTTTATTTGTGGTTAATGATTGTGGTATGATGTGTTGATAGTAGTTGGATGCTTAGTCAAAAACTGTGTGAGTTTTGAGCCTTATTGTCTATTCTTGTGAGAGTCGTCATTTGAAGTTATACAATTGATTTTGCTCAATTCACATTTATCACTTGTTCCATATGCTTGTATGAACATGATCAAGGTTTATTTGTGTTTATAAGCCACCTAAGCCAAAAAAGCCAACCAAAAATTTTTTCCCTTTCTTTGATTAGCCCCATTGTACCTAAACTTAAAATTCTTCAAAGTATAAACCCCAAGCCTAAATGAAAAACACTCTACCTCCCACATCTTAGGGATAAGAGAGCAAGCAATTCATGATGGGTTTCACATAAGTTTGGGGGAAGGGAACTATATGATACAAAGTTGGAAAGTGTGCTTTACAGTATTCTATTCAAAAAAAATATTTAAATTAAATTTTGAAGACAATTTAAGTGTACATTTGATGAAGAAATTGTAGCTTATGCATTCAGTTTTGGGAATTGTAAGGGTTTTGAAAATGGGGAAGAGTAAGAGAAAGAAACAGTGAAAGTTAATCTAATTTAAGGATTGCTCTCCTGCATTCGTAGATGATAAATTGATTTACCTGAAAAACCAATGTTGCTTGTAGCCCAACCAAGTTACAACTAGAATAAAATCCTTATGATTCTTGCATGTATGTGGTTTTATGAGTACAAATGAGATGAAAACCAAAGTTGACTTGTATGCTTTCAATGTGTGGATTGGAGATATACATTCACCCTAATACACTGTGTGCTTGAGTGAAACACATACCTTGTGAGGGACTAAGTGTTCTCTATCAATGCAATTGTTGTAGTGCCACTCTCATTAACCTCTTGATAATTCTTTGAATATGCATCATGGTGAACAACTTTTAGGTGGATACCACAATATGTGATTGACATGACTCGCCAGTCTATAAATATTGCTTTTAATTGGGAGCATGAAAGGATAGGTGTGTTGTGATTGAATTCAACCTGTGTCAAGTTCATTTTTTGCAGATACCGTACAGTAGGTATGCTTTTGCTTAAGGAAAAGCAAAGTTGCAAGTTTAGAGGAGTTGATAAATGTCAATCATGTTTCTCTTTTTGGTATTTATTTGCATATTTACTGCTCTCTTTCCCGAACTAAAGGCTTTGTTTAAACCCAATTTCAGTTGATTTTTAAGTAAGTAGCATTTACAAATAGAATTATACATTTTGGGCATTTTAATTACCAGTTGATGATTTTTTGTAGGAAATGAAGATAGAAGACAGAAGCAAGATGGGAGGAATGTAGCCGCCCAAAGTTATTGAGCAAGTAGTTCATTTGCTCAGTGAAATCTATTACAGAGAGCAATCAAGGCTCTTGCTCAGCGATACATATATTCGTTGAACGAGACTCGTTCCAGAGACCACGAAGTGTAGACTCTCGCTCAACGAGCCTTGTGTTCGCTAAGTGAGAACAGTGCCACCTCACTTAATGAATGAGCGACAAAACAGTAAGGGAGGCGGCTTTTGACTACACTTATTCATTATGCTAATTTTCATGCTAGGGCTCAGAGGAACAGTGTGGGAGCACTTCCTTGAAGCTTCAATACAAGACCTTTATTCTTCATCTTTTATTTTGGTTCACTCACCCATGAATGACTAATCTTTTCCCATTTGGGGTTTGATGTAACTAATCTACTCTCATGTATACATCTTAAATTATTTATTAAAGTTTATATTCTATTCATTAGTGTCTCTACTTCCATACTTAATGCTTGTTGTGGCTTGATCTCCTATAACTTGTTCGTTTTGTTTTGATTGATGTTGGAAAAAATTTTCGTTGCATAAAACTGAAGAGAGCACTTAATAGATCTTGTAGCTAGGAATAGAACATGATTTAGTAACCATTTCTAAACCTCTTTTCGTAAAACAAGTTGTTTGGGTGAACTCATTAAGAGATCAATATTTTATTCAGATAACTTAGGTCCATTCAACTAAGGGATTAAGGTTTGGATATAATTGTGGGTCAATGGTAATGAATAGGATATAAACTCAATAGGTGACCTTTATGTTTCATGAGAGGATGATAAGTGTAATCAAACCCCAATGCTTTTGCTTATTGTCTTGTTTCTTAAAAGTTGCACTTTAAATGCTCGTATAAATTCTCCTTTTAACAATCCATTTATTTGAGTGAAAAACCTAGTATTACGCAAGTCCTTTGGGATACGATACTCTATTCATTTCTGTCTACTTGCGCAACTTGGTACACTTGCCAATGGGCTAGCACAGATCTAGGACTTCGGCTATAGCAGAAGGTCGCAAGGACTTTAGTGTTGGTTGTAGGGGTATTCAAGGTCGGTTTGGGTTGGGTTTGGCCAAATCTGATACCTGAATTGATCAAATTGGGTTGGGTTAGATTGAATTTGTGTAATTTTTTTATCAAACCTGAATCGATCCAATTTGATCAATAATGGGTTGGTTTGGGTTAGGTTCATGGGTACATGTTCTTATTTAGTGATATAGTAAATACACTTTTATAAAAAAAGGAAGAATTATAAAAAATAAATTATATTTTTAAAAATAAAAAATCATAATAAACATTGCATTATTCACTATGTGTGAATGATGGACTCTACTATGTAAACCAAGATCTAATAGCCACATCCGTTGTTTTCATTGGATTGACTTGGTGGTCGATATATATATATATATATATATATATATATATATATATATATATATATATATTTATATTTATATTTATATTTATTTATTTATTTATTTATGTTTGTATGTTACAATTAAAAGGAGTCAATTCAATATTGAAACACTCATTATTCATAATTTTTTAAAACTAAACATATATATATAAATAATAAATTTAAAAATTATTCATGTCAACGGGTTGGGTTCATGGGTTTAAAAATAAAAACCCATTGCCTAACCCGTACATGAACGAGTTGGGTTGGGTGCTACCCGAACATCCAAAAAATCCAAACCGAAGTGTTTGGGTTAGTTTGGGTCGATTTGGGTTCACGGGTACCCGTACCCGTGAACACCTTTAGTTGGTTGTTTTACCTGGTGCTCGACCTCGTGGTCGTACCACCCGTCGCGGAAGGTCATGAGGATGGGTCCTTCTGAGGAGAGCAGCCAGCTCGAGCTAGTTAGAAGCATGCAAAGGACGCCGCCGTTGGTAAGGCATACCTTGCTTTGAATGTTTTGAGCGGACCCTAGGTAAATGCAATTCAGATGTGCAATTCAAATGTGCATGCTGTGCAATTCAGACGCCGTCATTGTGCAATTCAGATGGTGAATGTAGACCCTTAGGTTTTCTCTTGACTCTCCCCTTCGCCTTTCTCTCCCTCCTCATGGCAACCATTGGCCTCTTCGTGTGAATCATTGGGTAAGAACAATACACCCTTCAATATCATCATTTTTCTTCTTCAAAATGTAAAATTAATTCCCATGTAATTTGAATTCAATTTTGTGGGTTGGGGTTGGTGTGACTTCTAATTTGTGACATAGGTTTGGGTCTGATTGAGTGAAAATATCAAAAAGGTTAAAACTTTGGTTCATAATATTTGTAAGTTGTTGCTGACATGCATATGCCCTTCCTGCTTGTGCCCAACTATAGTAGTGGAGTGTGCATTGGAGTTAGTGAAGGCTCCACTTCATTTCATGGAGTGGTGCACCTCTCAGATCCCCTGTTAGCTTCTACTTTTAGTTTTACCAATTCTATTACAAAGTGCTACACCGAGGTCTCGCCGTGGTACTTTGGGCGGAGTAAGGAGGAGAAAGGGAACGAAGTGAGGCATAGCTTGTTCTAAATGTTTCCTTCGGTTTTGTAGAGGACGAAGTGGGGCTTGTTCTACTTTTTGCATAGTCTTTTTAACTTGGTTCCACAAACAATTATGTAAAATGGTTCATGAACCAATTTAAAATATCATTTTTAACCTATTTAAAAAGTCTTTTTCATAGTAATGTACATTTCCTTTTAATCCTTACATATACCATTCTTAATTCTTTTTAGTCCTTGTCGTAGGGACTAAAAGGAATTAAAATGATACGTGTAAGGATTAAAAGGAATTAAAAGTGATATGTGTAGGACTAAAAGGAAATGTTTTTAAATATAAGGACTAAAAGAATTTCTTTTTGTAACTATAGGAACCAAAGGAGTAATTAAACCAAATTTTTGTATGTTAAATATATGCTAACTTGGGTATCATTTCATTATGTTCCAGCATCAGATTCTTCTACTCCGTTACAAGAAGCAAATTGTTGACTCGATCTTTAACGTCAAAGATTTTATACTTAATATACTCATAAGCGTGCTTACCAAAAAAATCCTAAAACTTCCCGATGAAGTTTCCATATACTGGCAACAAGATGTTTTCTATAGATTTTATTATTTGTTCCCTTAACTTTTGATCAAAGACAAACCACATAGATTGAACATTGCATATCTCATCAAAGTGTTTGTTGAAGGAATGAAGCTTGTCTTTCATTAACTCGGCTGCAACATTAAGAGACTTATTGATGTCTGCTTTAAAAAGCCCACAATTTTATACCATGACCTTCTCTAATAGTTTAATGAACCTTCGATTGTTCATGAACGCAAAGTAGGGACATTGTAATTTTTGGAGTTGGCTTTTGAACTTCTCGCTAACAGCTCCGTTGTCCTAGCTATGTGCATAGATAGTGAAACCTTTCCCTCTTTATCAACCATGGTGTATTCTTCTAAGAAAGCTTGTCTAAGGCTATTGTTCCTATTTATGGAAACATCACAAATGTAGTTCATCACTTCACAAATGTTGTGCATCACTTCATGGGTAATTAGATGAATCCTAACACTGGGAATAGTGGCTTGCACCTTTTCACCATAAGTAAGAATAAGATTTTCAACTTTATAAATTTTCCCGAAAATGGATTTAGCAAATTGCTCCAATCGGCCAAAGCATTGGCAATTCTCAATAGAGGAGTCGTCAAATCCGAGCAAATCTCCCTGAAAGCAATATCCTTAGAGGAAATGAATCCTTCAAAGATGCCATTGCAGAGTCTCCTTTCATTGGGAAAAAGTATCCTCACAGCTATGTGCAAAGCTTTTATGTAATACTGATTCTTCTCCATCCTTCGAATGTCCTTCATGTTGAGCTTTTGCAACCCTAATGTCGATGGACACTCGTTTAGAAACTCCCTCCGATAACTACTGTAAATGTGGCAACACTCCTTCTCAAATCCATATACCACCATTAGCCTCACAGTTTTATGAAGGTCGTTGACAATTCCTAACTTCAACGCATCCACCACCAAGTTATCGTTGCGATGCATTTGTTGTTGGTGCAAATTGGCAGTGATGGCTTCGCAACAATGAAGAAATATTACAAAGAAAATCATTGATGGTAATTGTCCTACAAGAAAGAAGAAATAACAAAGAAAAAGTGCAAATCTCCAAGGCATGTGTAAAACACTAACCTTTAGGTTCGATTTAGCCCCACCAATCTTTATAGAAATTGGATGCAATAAGGTGTCTTATCGAATCCCTTCATGATAAAATGGAGTTCCTTGACATGATTTGCACACCTACATCAAGTGTATCATCATTTGTAATTTACAAAATAATAGTTTTCCTAATTCTCCTTGCACATAAGGGAAGAAAGGAAGTGATTTGAATGAAAAGAATCAGTGTCTTACTATTCTCATTGTCCATTTTTCTGTATACAGATTGATTCTATTTATAGACTATCTTATATCTTTTGGTGAAGAGATATAACCTTTTAAAGAGACATATCTCATGAGTCTTGGTGAAGAGACACTTCTCATGACTCTTGGTGAAGAGACACATTTCGTGACTTTTGGTGAAGAGACACATCCTTTAGTGAAATAATACTTACTTTCATTAAAGAATACAACTTTTCATACTTGCATCTTTTCATGAATAGACATATCTTTTCATTAAAAAACATAAATTTTCATGAAAGAACACAATTTTTCACACATACACCTTTTCATGAATAGATGCATATTTTCATGAAATGATACAACCTTTCATTCATCTTGAAAATATCTCACATTTGCAAAATTGGAATATGCTCATCGACAACATTAGCTTCACCTTGTGTTTGGATGATGAATTTTAAGAGGGTAATTCATTTTTATAGGGAATTTAAAATACTTTGTGGTAAAATATGTTGTTTGAATAGGGAATTTAGTAAGAAATTAAAATTCTAGTAATCTATGAAGGTATTTTGATTACCTAAAATTGTAGAATTTCAAATTCTACCAAAAAAGTAAAAATTTGAAATTCTTTATACTCACTTTCTCTCACTTCTATATCTATTTTCTCTCTCCTCTCTCCTTTTCTCTCCTCTTTCTTTCTTCTCTCTCTTCCCTCTCTTCTCTTCCTCTCTCTCTTCTTTCTCTCTCCTCTCCTGTCTTTTTGTTCTCTATTTCTGTATGGCCTATCTTTTTTATCTCTCATCTCCCTCTCTTCACTCTCTTTCTTCTCTCCTTTCCCTCTTCTCTCTCCCTTCTGTCTTATCTCCCTTTCCTCTCTCTCCCATCTCTTTTTTCTTTTTCTCTTTGTTCTTTCTCTTCTCTTTATCAATATTGACGTAAAAAATATCAATATTTATATTTTTGAATTATTAAATATTATTTAATAGTAAAATTATTTGTGAATTATTAAATATTTAAAAATTGACTAATGTTTATTTTAGGAAAAAATTAATATTAAAATTTTAATTTTTAAATATATATTTAAAAATTAAATTTTGTATATGATGAAAATCAAAATGTCATATCCAAACTTAAAATTTGAAATTTAAAAAATTTGAATTGATTTATCCAAACAGAATATTGAATAATTGAAGAAAATTTAAATTAAAGTAATTCAAATTTCAAGCATTTTAAATTCTTTGAAATTTTAAAATTCTTCATCCAAACACAAAATAAAAGTATTTGGGTACATGCTTGGAAATCATATCAACAACGTTCACGTTCTCCTTCTTAAGCGCGTCTCTGTATAACCTATGAATCGTGTCACGATGCTATTATCACTATCACTATTGTCTTCTTGTGAATGTGAACCAACTTGAGTGACTAGGTTTACTTGCTAAGGTTTATGGCAAATCATGGATTGTTACTTGTTTAAATGTTTCCATTTACCAAAATAGTGTCTTTAACGTGTTTTTTTTTTCTTTTTGTTTTCTCAACGCCTAGCATACAAATATATGTTTTTTTTTTCTTAATAAAGACATGGATATACACGGTGTGTTGATCTCATCAATCTTAGACTCTTAGTGGATGTTACTATTTTTCTTTTTGTCTATAATTTGTATCACATATAAACAATGAAGGAACCTAATTCTTAAATGGTTGACAATAAGTTATTTAGAGAAAAATAAGCCACCAACATTCATTCAATTGAGTAATTGAAGCACCATAATATGGAAGAAATATAATGAACAATAAATTAAAAGTAAATATAAAGAATTGATTGAATGACATATATGGCTAGACTCTTAGAGAGAAAAAGAAGGATTAATCCAATACATCACACAAATGACACAATGTTGATGTGGCAAGATGTATGCCAATACCATAATTCACACTTTAATTTTTATTTTTATATATTATAAATAAAGGAGTCTTTCTCACTTATATTATTTAAGTTGCTTATTCTTACTTAATGCATGACTTTTATACTCATACTTACCACTCCAACACATAGAAACAAAAATATATATCCCAAATTGTCAAGTTAATCTTAAACATGGAAACAAAATAAAAAGGAAACACACATTCGTGATTTTGTGTGGAAACATACAGTGATATACAGGCACAAGGGCACAAATCCCTTGGAACTATGTTTGTGATGATAAATCCTTTTTTTTCTGAGGAAATTCTGGCTCCCTTACAAGAAACAAATTGTTGAGTCGATCCAGAACGTCAAACATTCCATACATAATGTACTCATCAGCGTGCTTACCAAGAAAATCCCGAAACCTCCCAATGAAGTTTCCATATGCTGGCAACAAGATGTTTTCTATGGATTTTATTATTTGTTCCCTTAACTCCTCATCACAGACAGACCATGCAGACTGAACGTTGCATGTCTCATCAAAGTGCTCGTTGAACCAATGGAGTTTGTCTTTCATTAACTCAACTACAACATTAGGCTCTAACTCATTGATGTCCAGCTTCAAGAAGTCCACAATCTTATTCCATGAGCTGCTCTGATAGAGTTCAAGGTTTTCTTGGAATTTTGTTTTGTTTTTTTGGAGCCAATCATCTCCAAAATTAGGTCCCAAAAGCCCCCAATTTGCCATAAGTTCTATGAACCTCCGATTGTTCATGATGAAAACATAACCCAAAGTAGGGTTATTGTAATTTTTGGAGTTGGCTTCCAAACTGCTCTCTAACAGCTCTGTCATCCTGGCTACGTGCACAGACGATAAAAGCTTTCCCTTTTCTAAACCTTGCCTAAGTTTGCTATCCCTAATTTTGAAAACAGAATATAAGTAGGGCGTCACTACAAGGTTATTGTAATTTTTCGAGTTGGCTTCCAAACTGCTCTCTAACAGCTCTGTCATCCTAGCCATGTACATAGGAGCTGAAAGCTTTCCCTCTTCAAAACCTTTGCTAAGTTTATCAAATGTACTATTTTTGTAAACAAAGTAAATGTAGTACATCACTTCAAGGGTAATCGGATGAAGCCCGCCACCGGGAATGAGTGATACTTTTTCTGATGCCTCATAAATGCGCAATCTCTGCCTTATCAGGTCCACTTCATTATGTCTAAGTGTTGTACATAATTCGAACTCTTGTATCAGCTCCTGCAATGTGTTGCGGATGAAATGGCTCCAATTTGCCAAGGCAAGGGCAGTGCTCAGTAGGCTAGTCACCAATTCCGTGCAAACCTCAGTGAAAACAAACTCCCAAGAGGAAATGGAACTTTTAAAGACACGATCGCAGAGTTTCCTTTCACTGGGAAAGAGTATCCTCACAGCTACGTTCGAAGCTTTTATCCAACTATCAATCTTCTCCATCTTGTCAGTGTCCTCCATGTTGAGCTCTTGAAATTGCAACCCAAATGTCGATAGACTCTCCTTCAGAAACTCCCTCCGGCAACTACTGTACACGTGTAAGCATTCCTTCTCAAACCCATCTAACAGCATCTGCTTTACGCTTTCATGAAGGTCGTTGATAATTCCTGACGGCAACGAATCCACCAACAAGTTGTCGTCGTGATGCAACTTGGGCACCGAAATCTGGTCCTCATCAAGAACATTAGCTTTAAGGTATTCGTCTACATGAATGGAAATCGTGCTGGTAATGGACCCATTTTCCTTCTTAAGAGCCTCTATACAACCCATGAACCGAGCAATGATACAACTAGGAATTCTAGATACTCATCTTCGGGAGGGGCATCAGCATCTCGTGCCTCAATAATTGGAAGATAATCATTTCCAGTATCAGTAACAACTAACAATAGCTTGGGGTGAACTCACTTGAGAAGCACTACGATTGGTTTCTTGTGAATGTGAATGCAAACCAATTTCAATATCTACATGATCACGGTCTTGGAGTCCATGATACTCATTCCTTGGTCGAGGATCCAAAGTAGAACGAAGAATGATGAAGCAATAACTGAAACTCCCTCCAACAATGATTAACCATAATTTTATTTTCATGAGTTGTACCGTTAGAACACCACTGAAAAAATACAGGAGATCAACCTCAAATCCAAAGTGACTCAGTCTTGATAAGCCTAGAGACATGATAGCAAATGCAGCAAATGAAATTAGACTATACGCATCTGGTTTTCCTTTCACTCCTTTATCAAAGAAAAAAGAGTATATAGATGTGATCATAAAAACCAAAAAGGTCGTATGAGCTTCCATCCGGGAAGAGGAGGAGCGCTCCTCTGCGAACAAGACGACAAGGGAGATTATGAAACTAAAAACAGTATAAAGTAATATCTTCCACCAGCTCCACTTTCCGAATAAATGATTAAAAGAGGAGCTAAGAGCGTAACAGAACAGTCCAAAAACAGATGAAACAAAACACACAAATCTCCATACCTTTGGCTGCCGCAGCCAACTCTGAATTTTGATGAGCATGATCATTGTGTTCTTTTCCAATCAAGCAAGGTTTGCTTCAGGAATAGAAAAGCTGATAGCTGCCACTTTTGACTTGGAGTAAACCCTTCCCACTTTAATAGAAAATTTTCAAGGAAAGAGGACAGAAAGCTACAATTCTCTTCTACTTGTTGACTTGAGATTGGACAAAAAATGAGTGAGTGTAGAATTGTGGGTTCCTTTGTTGAAAAATGGAGTATTAATTTTTGTCTAGCAATTATGTTAGTGGAATTTAGTGGAGCATTTAATTAAACTTGATTCATCATTTAGTTCATGTATTTTGAGATTCATACATGCTAACACGTCAACTCCACCAATTATGTTTCAGATTTTATTATAAATTATTGATTTAATTATTTTTTTGGTCTCTATAATTGTACAAATTTTATCTTTTAGTACCTATAGTTAAAAACTATCCATTTTAATTCCTAGCTATTTTTAATCCCTTTTCCATGTCGTCTATAGTTGCCTAATGCCGTTTGTGTGGATATGATGTGTCTCAGTTAGTTCATGTGGCGTTAATGTGTTTGGTAAGGTGGACAATGGCATGGCTTGTTATTATTTGGAAGGAAAACGACGCTTCTTGTCCTTCATTTCTTCTTTGTCTTCAATAAGGCGTGTAGAAGAAAAAACACCACAAAACCTAGCGAAGGTAACGACTTTCATATGGGGATGGTTAATAACCTATTGCCATTCTCATATTTAATCCGTCCCAACTTTTGTTGAATCAAGTCTACTCTTTCCCTTGGAGGTGGTGCCTGCTTGTCTACTAGAACCTTGTCCCGGAAAGAACAAGACGCCACCACCGCTGCCTTATTTTGACTCCCCCTTATGAGGTGGCTCCGCTGGAATTGGCTATGCCGTGACCTTAGTCGAGAGAACCGAATCCCTCCATCTTATGACTGATATTTGTTAAAAATAAAAAGCTAAATATATTTTATGTAAATAATTTAATATAAAAATTATAATGATTAAAAAGAAAAACAAGAAATATGCTTGACAATTTAATTTATATTAATAAAATTTATTCAAATGTAAATATAAATATAAAATTTTAAATGATAAATAATCAAATAGAAACAATAAAAATTTAGCTCTGAAAAAGATAAATCGATTTATGGTCATCACAAATAATTTTGCCAGCTTATATTTTAGTCTGCTTTTTTCTAGAGTACTTGCAATCATAGAATTCCTTTATAATTAAACGAAAATTGAAAATTATTGTTATTTGGTGTATTATTAATTTGTCAATTTTGAAGTCGTCGTTGTTGTCTTTTTCTGCAGAATTTTGAAATGTTCGTATTTCATCATCTTTTTCGCAGAATTTTGTTATCATTTTGACATTTTTGAAGTCTTCCTCATCGTCTTTTTCTGCAAAAATTATTTATCATTTTGTCAGTTTTAAAGTCCTGTCGTCTTTTTGCAGAATTTTTGGGTAGTGTATTATTTGCAATCTTATCATTATCAAGTGCTGCTTGTCCATTAAATTTATTTCGGCCATAATGCAAACTTAAGAAAATTATTTAAAAAATATTATAAGATATCATTATGGTTCTAGCCTAAAATGTTAGAAAAAAAAATCCTTTCTTACACGTTTTGATGACAAATCATGATTTTTCTTAATGGTTTAATAACCATAATCACTACAAAAAAATAGTTTTGATAACAAATCATGATTTTTCATAGCAGTTGCATGTCCAAGCTGCTAGAGAAGGAGTTTTTTCCTGAATTATAAAAGATATAATACAAAACAGTTTCTTAAGTTTTTTTTTTATTATGTTTTCTTAAGAATTTTGTTGTGTAAACACTACACTCTGTTTACTTATCTTAATGGTTTTATAACTGTTAGGATAAGTTCATAAGAAAGGTCTTTTATGTTTTAGTGAAAGTTGATTGTTCAAAATAAAAAATTGATTGCATGAAATTTAAATTTAAAAATTACGAGTGAATTTCTTCACATAATTTGTGGTTTAAATTTTTATTATGTCGAGTAATATACATTTTAGTTAATATGACAAATATGAATTTGATAACAAATATTGATAGGTAAGGGAAAATGTAGCATTGGTAGATAATTATATCTTCTGTGTTTGACAATGATATATTGATAGGAATTGTGAAATTATAGTTAGTTAAAAATTTAAAAAATATGAGTTGTGACTTGTGACCGGATGAACTACTTAGACAAAATCATATTTTGTATAGTATGTTTGACAAGTTACTCTAGTAGTTTATAGGCTTATTTGACTAGTTTAAGATATATTATAGTTATAGCTTATTAATGTACTCTAACTAAAAAATAAGTGTGTGTATGTTAACAAACCGAACAAGCATTTGCTAACATACACACACTTAATTTTTTAGTTAGAATATGTTAGCAAGCTACACCGTTGGTGTATTTTAGGATACATTGTAATTATAACTTACTAACGTATTCTAATTAAAAAATATACGTTAGCAAATCTATCTACACATACAAATATATAGTTATTTTATTATAATCAAATAACTAAATATATTATTTTATGTCATTTTACATTTATTAGTTAGCTTATCAACTAATTCCACCAAACACTTTCAATTCAACCAGTTAACTTATAAGTTTTAAGCTTTTTAACTTCTAACTTTTAGCTTGTAAACTTTCAGCTAATTTATAAGCTTTCAGTTAACTTATATGTTAGTTTTGTCAAAACATACTCAAAATGACAAATTTATAATTATAATAAATCTATTTAAGATTAGAAAATGTATTGATTTTTAATATAAATTTTTTAATAGATCAGTAGTTTATTTATTTTCTCTTTTTAAGTTTTGTATTACATTGGAATTGAATTATTTAAGTTGATTGATTATTTTAGTTTTTCAACAATGTTTTCTGATCTCCATGAAGAAATTTGTCACTTTTTCTATTTTTTTTTTAAATAAACGAATGCCCCTTCAAGCACGGTGTACTATTAGTTTTTACTTTTAATGTCAATTACATATTTCTTGTATAATGGGGTTGAGCTAAGAATTTCAAAGTGCTCCCCCAAAAAGTTACGTACGATTGAGCTGAGACTTTTCCAAGTCCTCTCCAAAAATGTAGTTTTTTTTTTTTCATAAATTATGAATTTTAGTTTGTTTGTTATTTTTCAACTTATTTTAAAATGTGGATGTCATTGCCTACTAGTGTACGATATACTATTGGATTTAATATTAGTCATAATTATTTATTTGATGGGCTTGATTAACACTTTTTCAATCTTCCCTTAAAATGTGACCAGTCTCACATGAAATATAACGTACAGAATGCTACATTACTTTGTAAAATTTATTTTGGGTTAAATATATTTGATCCTCCAAAAATTGACTTCATTTGATTTTAGTCTTTAATTTTTTTTTTCTTGAATAAGTCCTCAAATATTAAAAATACTCTAATTAGATCTCTGTACTAAATTTGTTTAACTTTCTGTTAAATGACCGTCACATTAGCATCACAGTCACCATTAATTTGCTGATGTGACCATCTATGTCAACAATTATGTCTAAGTCAGATTAGTAACATACTTTTTAAATAAAATTATTACATGTTTAATTCTAAACTATAGATTTTTTTTAACCATTAAACAAAAGTAATTACACAATTTTTTATTAAAAATTATCATTGAGCACTTCAGGTAATAAAATACTTTACTTAGAAGCTGATGTAACCATCATTTAACAAAAAAGTTAAGCAGAATTTAGCACATGGATCTAATTAGGGTATTTTTAATATTTGAGGGGCTTTATTCAATTTTTTTTTTCTAAGGACTAAAACCAAAATAAGTCAATTTTTGGAGGACTAAAAACATATTTATCCCAATTTATTTTTTATTTAAATGATTAAATATTAAATTAAAAAGGGTTAAATATGTTTTTAGTCCTCTAAAAATTGACCTATTTTGGTTTTAGTCTTCAGAAAAAAAATTTCTTAAATAAAGTCCCTCAAATATTAAAAATATCCTAATTAGATCCTTGTGCTAAACTCTGTTAAACTTTTCTATTAAATGATGGCCATCTCAGCTTCCAAATAAAGTATTTAATTATATGAAGTGCCCAGTGATAATTTTTAATAAAAAATTGTGTAATTACTTTTGCTTTAGGGTCAAAAAAATCTGTGATTTAGGATTAAACATGTAATAATTTTATTCAAAAAATATGTTACTAATCTATCCTGGACATAACAGTTGATATGGACGGCCACATCAGCAAATTAATGGTGACTGTGATGCTAATGTGACCATCATTTAACAAAAAAGTTAAACAGAATTTAGTACAGGGATTTAATTAGGGTATTTTTAATATTTGAGGGACTTTATCCAAGGAAATTTTTTTCTGAGGACTAAAACCAAAACAGGTCAATTTTTGGAAGACCAGAAACATACTTAACCCAATTGAAAAATAAAAAAGCAGTGGTAATATTAGTAGAAGTTATGCTGCGGCATTGTTGTGTAAATTTCGTCACTTTTAGTCATAAAAAAAAGGAAAGGCAAGTCATTTTAGTAATTTATAAATTAGTTTGACTAAATTATAAATTGATTTGATCAAAATAAATTTATTTAGTACACGAACTTATTTTAATAGCTTCTAACTTATTTTTATAAGTTAAGTTCAACAAGTTTTTAGCTTATAAACTATTAGTCTTTTTTTTTTTAATTTTTATTCTCACTAATTTAGTGGATGGATAGCAGTAATCCAAAAGTTGGGGTTACACATTCCAACTTTGAATTATTTATTTATTTATTCATTTTTTAATCAAAAATTAAAAAAAAAGTGAATAGGTAATTAAGAGTTGCTACGTTTCAGAGTTTTAAGGCCATTGCTTTTCATTTATTTCTTTTTGCATTCATTCAATAAGATGATTCCACTGCATACTGACATTGCCCATTCTTCATTGTTATTGTTTTAGGTGTAATATCTTGTTAATTTTATGATTTTAATTTAGGACAATGCAATAATTTGATGATCCAAAACTTATTTTATGTATTTATTTTTATTTAGCTTCTTATTTCATTTATTCATTTACAATTTTTATTTTACGTTAAAAGGATTTATTTAGAGATAACACCTTGTTAATTCAACGTTTTAACTTTGGCATACCAGAGTTGTAACAATTTAATGATCCTGAACTTATTTGTCGAGCTAAAAATAAATTTCAAAACAGTTTCCTTTGTTTTATTTTGGTCTCTTATTTTATTTAGGGGTTAAACAAATATTTTAAAACTTTAGAATAATTGCACAATTAATTATAAGATAACTATTTTTAATAGATGTATTAGGGGTGTAGTGAAATTTAATTTCCACATTGTTAGAGGCATTTCCACATTCATTGAAGTAAAAGGGAAAGGATATTTTAGAGGATGAAAGAAATATCCACGCAACTAAAGCACCAATAATCTTGAATCAAAATGCAAAATTTTTAAAAGGGTCTTATAAAAAAAAATGCTTCTAATTAAACTTTGTAAAATGTCTTATATTATGGATCATCAATTTTATTTATTTTTAAATACAACCTGGAGGGATATGTTGGGAATTTTGCGCAAATAAGGACAATCCCTAAGTGAAGATTATGACTGCCAAATATAAGTGTAGGACAGATGCTATTCCTAATATTATTCAAAGAAAAGGAGGATCTAATTTTTGGCATGGGATTTGCAAGACTTAGAGCCTTACAGTAATTTGGCTTAGAGTATAGGTAATGGCAAGAGTGATTATTGGATCCCCAATTCAGGGAGGCTGGCGGACTATGTGTCTAATTTTCCTTATGGTGTGGATGTTGAAGCGAAAGTTTAGGATTACGTTACACTGATTTGGAATTGGGCTGGCACAGAAATATGCAAAATCACATTATTAAAGGTGCTTAAAATAGGCCAATGACAAATCAGATCTTCTTCTGAACTTGGTGTCCCAAGTGCCCAAACGTCATAGAATCAGCTTGCCACGTGTTTAGAGAATGCCTTTTTGTGCTGGACCCATTTTAGTTGTGCTACTGTTACGGAAGTTTTTAGAAGAACAAGTTTCTTTTTTTTTTTTTTTTAGAAAAAAGAAATGGGAAAACTTAAAAAGCTTTCAATTTTTGTCTTTATGCCTGCCATTGAAAACCATATAACATTTTTGGTTTCTATTTGATAATAGTTGGTGAGGTATTTGGTGGCATTTGCTATAAGTGATTAAATTCTGTCTTAAGCCATGGTGTGTTTCAGTTTCTCCAAGTAAGCATATAGGGGAAACTTGATATCACGTCATGAAATACTCGAATCCATTCTATCCACTAGCCGATGGCAAACGGATTCACCAACAACACGTAAGAAGAGGCTAGAAAACAAAGACTTGAGGAAAACATGAAGGGGTTTGAGGTAATCAGCATTTTGTTACAGATGATATAATCTTAATCACAATTCTTTTTTCTTTGTTTATACAATCAATAACTTTGTGAGCAGCATATATGTGCATGTGCAAATACTTTTATGTTTGTTTGAATTGAAATGCCTAAATTTTTCTCTTACAGATGTTGGTATGTATGGTGTTCTGTTCTGTTTTGAACTTTGATGAGTGTTCAATTTACTTGGTTTCACCTTTTGCTCTCAAGGATTTCAAAAAATTTGACTGAAATCACAAGTTCTGCAACACTGTTAAACTTGTAATTTATTTGCTTTCTCTCCGCAAAGAACCAGGGTTTGATTTGATTCATTTCTGCATCTTGCCCTATGCAGGTGAGCATAGACTTTCCACCTTTATGAAAGAGGTCAAGATCAAATTCTTCATCACGGGAAAGGTGGTTAATTACTTAATGACTGTGGAGCACTTAATATCGAGTTACTTTTTTTAGTTCTTATTTTATTTTGTTAACATTATTCGATTTATTTACTTACCTCTTATTTAAAAGAAAAAAAAAAGGAAAGAAAAAGAGAAAGGAAAAAAAGGAAGATGGAAGAAGAACTATTACGCAGTTGGATGTACATGCTGAGCCTCTAAATTGGAGTTAAAACCGCGGTACAAGCTCATCTGTGTTATCATTTGGTTATTACTTGTGACCCTCAAACGGCTAAACATGAAGTACCTTTCTCACGTGAATCAACGTCCTTTCTTCATACAACGTCTTCCAGGCACAAGGCTCGAAGGTTCTCTTTCGCCGTGTTTGGCGGTTGACCAAAAATGGATGAAGCTGAAACCAGTATGTGAAAAAGAAGCAAAAACAGAGTTCAAAATGGAAAAAGAAAAAGCACAAGATTTGCCAGAGTTCAGTAACACACAAGAGGTCCAGTTCTCAAGGTCAACACCATCAATCCTCTAGAGAAGGTCAATAAGAGGACTCCAACACACAGAGAGAAGGGGGAAATCATTTCAGAACTTCAACACAATTCCAGCCCATATGCCCTAAGCTCCCAATCTTAATCATTCATCTTCCATTCGTCCTATGGCTCACTCATCCCTAGCACTCTTCAACACCAGATAAGGCTGGACTCAACTCTCAGTATGACTGTGTGAACAAGTTGGAGAGCTTTTAATAGAATATTTGTTGAGGTGACATGCTTTGCATAATAAGGATGTATTCTTGAATTAAAATATTGGTTTAATTATCTTTTTAGTTTTTATAGTTGTGTAAATTTTTCTTTTTGGTCCCTATAAGTAAAAATAATATGTTTTATTTCTTATACATACAAGTTCATGTAGTTTTTAACTGTTATAAATTGAATAAAAAAAAGCCAAAAAATGTCTATTTGTGATGGTTTTACACAACCAATTTTTATTTTGTGGTAGTTTTATTTCATGGAACTAAGACATACTTGATAGCAAAGACCAAACCAATATTGAAAGTGCATATATAAGAACTAAAACATATTATTTCGAACTATAGAGACCAAAAGAAACTATAAGGACCAAAAGGTAATTAAACTTAAAATATTGGTTATTCATAAGGAAAAACCAAGGTGGTAACTATTAGCACTATTGTCCTTTGCCCTACTAGAAATATAGGTACTTAATATAGATAAGTAACGTCCTTACTTTATTCCTTTTATCAGGAACAATGGCCTTGTTCCTGCCCCTGCACCTGAGCTCCCTATCTTAACTGCATGTGCCCCCTATTAGTGATTAGTCCTATGGGTCACTCGTTCACACTCATTCCATAGCTAGATTGTGGCTTGCAATTTGTAATGGAATTTATGTCCTCAAGTTGGAAAGACTTCATAATTTTCTTAAATTGGCTTTTTTAGGAAAGCATTTAATAATGTTCACTAAGGTGACATGGTTCACATAATTAATGGAGAACATCTCTTGATATTCTCCTCTATCAAGGCTCTGAGTTCTATAAAATGCAAGAACCTAAGTCTTATGTGTCAGGACATGCTTCATTTGTCTTGAGATTTAAAATGAGCATTCTGTTTCATAAAATAAATAGCTTAACAATCAAACTAGCATTTTGATTTTGCATTCTAGTTTCATACTCCTTTTTCTACTAGTTCCCCTTAAAATATTGTTTCTTGGTTTGAGAATATAATAAACATTCATTATCAATTTATGAACACCATTTATCAGCTTGCAAGTTTTATTTGGTAAACACACCAAGTATATGATGTGAATTGAAATGAGTCGCAATTTCTCTATTTGTGTTTTATAGATAATATATTAGAAATAAATAATGAACCTAACATGTTATTACTACACATTTATAATGTTAAAGCATTTCCAGATTCAGTTGAAGAAAAAGGGAATGATATTTTAGAGGAAGAAGGAAATATGTGTGCAACCAAAGCACCAAAAGCTACAAGGAATCTTGAATCAAAATCCAAGACAAAAAAGCCAAAACAAAACTAACATATCAGAGAGTTCTTAGGAGTATCTGCCAAATAATAGTATTGACAATAAAGTTAAACCACAGGGGGTAAATCCAACTAAGAAAACTACATTATCTCAGAAAGTTTAATTACCTTTTTGGTCTTTCTAATTACATAGATTTTTTTGTTTGGTTCTTATAGTTAGAAATAATCTGTTTTAATTCCTATACATGCATTTTCGATATCAGTTTGGTCCTATCATTTTAAACCGCCACAAATTAAATAAAAAATGTTAGAAAATGTCAATTTGTGACAATTTTACATAACCAATTTTCATTTTGTGTCGGGTTTATTTCACGGAGTTAAGACACACTTGTTAGCAAGGACCAAACCAATATCAAAAGTACATGTATAGGGACTAAAATGGATTATTTCTAATTATAAGAACCAAAAGAAAAAAGCTGCACAACTATAGGGATCGAAAAGGTAATTAAACTTTATAAAAAAAAATGCAAAAGAAATCTAAATTTCCTGGTGTTGCTAAGTCAAAAGGAAAAGCACAAATTTAAACTGAGAAACCAAAGGCGTCTTTAAAGCTATCACACAAGGCAGGGAAGTCAAAAGAAGGTATTTGTAAATGAAAATTGGTGTCTTAAGCAATGCTGAGAAGTTTCTTTCAGACAATAATCTCATCAAACCAAGAGGGACTAACCAAGGCAAGTTAGAGAGGAATGTGTTAGTTTATAGTGTAACACCCTGGGAGGCATTACATTACATACACACTTTCTATTGCGAAAGATATAAATCTCACAGAAAATAAAACCTCAAACTTGTATTGATTAAATATAAATTCTTAATATCGTGGGTATCCAAGGTACCTTACAAAACTCAAGATGATAATACAACATAAGGGTGCCTTATCATCGAGGGCTTAGTCTTAAACATAGTAATAAATACTAAAAGAAAAGCATAAAACATAAATGTGAAGCTTGCGAACTTCCTCCATATAAGTAACTTAAGGCTCCATACCTGTTCAATCTAAAACATTTAAACATAAACTAATGAGACAAAAGTCCTAGTGAGTGCCCTAGAACACTACAATATCATGAAAGCATATAATATAAACATTAATAGTTAACTCTCATAAATTATGACATTAGAGCATATAAACATCAATAGAATAAAATAATTTATACATCAATCATAGAATAAGAGATCCTCATCAATAATTCATAATACATTAGCATTTCTTAATTAAATATTTTCTTTTCCTTTACTTTTCTTATCTATCCTATTGGTAGATTTGAGCTGAAAATCTCAACGAGTGTTCCCCTTGCTTTTGTTAAACAACTTCCCTTTACTGGAGGTTGACACCACCCTTTGAGGATCGAAGGAGATAGATATCCTTTCCTTGTTAAAAGGGATATTACATGTTAGACATTCTTTCTTTTAACATTTAGCTTTTGGCTATCCTTTGGGGACTAAAAATGTTTCTACCTTTCCCTTACCAAAGAAGACCTCATACACAGTTATATATATATATATATATATATATATATATAAGAATATTCATTTATAGTCATACACATCACATTGTATTCATTAATATGAGAACATTCATTTATAGTCATACATATCACATTGTATCCATTCATATGAGAACATTCATACATATCACATTATATTAATTCATAAGAGGACATTCATTTATAGTCATATATACATCACATTGTATTCATTCATAAAAGGATAGAGAAAATCATACAATAAGGGTAATAACATAAACATGTATATTCATCTTGTAGGCACATAATTTATCTCATATTATAGGTTAGACATACATTTTAGATTACCTTTTAGGATAGCAATACATTATATCTCTTACCTAAGGGATAAACTTATATCTTATCTTATACCTATTATGACAACTACCCATTTGATATTTAGGAATTGCATTTTGTTTTATTAAGTTCTTGGGTACTATCTCCTTCATTTCCTCTTACAATCCTATGACCTTTGTAGAGTGAAAACATGATATTTAGAGTTATACTAACCCTATCAAGTTGATCTTTATCTTATTTGAAAGATAAGATTATCTACAACTTTTATGTTGACCTCAAAATTGGTTTGATCATCTACTATGCCGAAACTTATGATGAATATGAAATCATTGCCTAATTCTGACAACTTGACCTTTGCTCACTAATTTAATCATATCTTGAGCTATAGACATTATTTTTAGGTGATTTCAAAGCTATTAGTTAGCTAACATCTAGGGCTACAATTCTTATGAAGACACATTCGCACTCTAAGAACTATGCATGGGTGTGCTAAACCAAGCATGGTCGTGCTTCTTTCTAAGGCGTTAATGTGAATTTGATGCAAGTCCATGCTTCCTGTATGCACAGCCATGCTTTTTGTCATTCATATAACTTGCGAAACTAAGAATAAAAATTAAGAGATAAATTATTATATAAATTTATCAATTTGTATATATATATATATATATATATATTCTAATTTTTTATTTAAAATATGATTTATAAAATAATTCTTAATTAATAATAGAATAATAAAAAACAATTGAATATTTTAGTATATATTTATGTATTAAATTTTGTAATAACTACTTTTTAATGACTAGAGGTGGTCGAGTTGCATCATGGGTTATACAACCTAACAAACTTGCTACACAAATCAATTGCATGAGATGCCGCAAGAAAAAGACTAGAAATCAAGCATTCGACTAACCTATACACCTATGCTACCAAAGACATTATACACCACCACCTACTGACCCCACCCATCCACCATCATTTATAGGCTTCACGATGGTCCTCCAATCCCACTTCTTTCTTTCTTAGTCAATAACTTAAGGTGGGGTCATCATCACATCAGTAGTAGTAGAAGGAGGTACCACACCAATAAAAGGAAGAGGTACCTTAGACACACATTCGCAGGAAGAGGAGGAATCACAGGGTCAGAGGCAGTAGAGGAAGGATGTTATAAGATGTTCATTATATGTCTTATTGGTCGCATGCAAGTTATACTTTTCTTTATTTCTGTTTGTACCTGTTAAACACTAAATTTGATTTTTGATATTGACTTTTAATTCTTTGTAGGTGGACTCTGTCAAATCCAACTCTTAATGCCATTACGTGTGCCATCACAACATAATTTCAAGATCCTTACCCTTCTTACTTTGTGATCATAAAGGATGTTAGCAATGATTGGATTTTGAGATTTGGGGTAAGTTTTACTGTGTGTATTATCCATAAAACCTTTAAGGAGCATTGCTTAAAGCATCTTACGAATATTCTAATCAAGGCAACAAAGGTCGGGAAGAAATTGCATTGGATGGGGGATGAGGCTTAGGTCGACCTTCTTACTTATTGGGATAATTCGAGCTTCCAGAGATCATCATCCCAAAACAAAGCTAGTTGGGCCTTGATCAGAGGTGGATCAATCCACACTATAGGCTGTAAGTCTTATGTTAAGGTGGCATTGGACCTGGTATGTTGGAACTCTCACACACGTGTTTTACATAGTTTAATATCTTTTGAATGTATCATATTTTTAAACTAAACATTTGTTTCATTTTTGCAAGACTATGAGACTTCAATGATCTATGGACCTTGCTGAGCTCTTCTTAGTTACCCATGAGAAGAAGTTGGGCAATTAGGTTGATAGCCACTTACTAAGGATATATCTAAGTTGTCAATCATATACTATATTTTTATACAAATAGTTTGTCAAACAAAATATTTTTTTTATTAGTTTATGTTCTTGGAGATTAAATAGGAGGACAATCAGTAGCTTCTTAGCCAAATGTAGAGCAAATTGTTGAGGCCCCAATGGGTAGGATGCAGGAGGTTACAGTTGTACCATTAGCCAAGATTGCAGACATCAAGCAAGAATTGTAGTCGGTAGGAGTAGAGGATGAGTTTATAGCACCAAAGACTAATCTAGTAGTGTTTGTCGTGGGGTGTCATTGCTAACTCAAGAGTCATGAGCTCTTTTTACATTGACTAGTACCATGTTTGAGGAGAGGGTTGCTAGAGTTGAGTAATAGGTGCGAATGCTAGGCAAGAGGCTGCAGATGCTAGACAAGAGGGCGTGACTGCTTAAGAGAGGACTAGGGTTGTTATGGAAAGGACTATTCCCTTGAAGCAATAAATGTAGAGTGTGTTGCAATGGTTTGTACTTGTGGATCAAAGGCCAAGCTCTCTTGAGAGTAAGGTGTCTACACATCTACAGTATCAACATCATTTAGACTATTGATCCTTGAATGCTTAGATACTTTTGTTTTGTTTTGTTTTATATATTTTTCTAGTGTACTTTGACTATCGTATTATATACATGAGGATAGTTGTATATATGATGATTATTATTTATTCTTATATTATTATTCCTATTATAACTTTGTTATGCTTTTATTATTTTAATTTATATATTCAAATTTTGTAATGGATCAATAACAAATGAAGAAAATGATTTAAAAAAATATAACTTCAGCTTCGGCTAAGTTGTGCTAACATTTTTGCATCTATGTAGTGTCGATTTTTTATTCAATTTTTCGTTGGCCATATGGATGCTAACATTAGCATCAACCTGTTTAATTTGTTATTAGCTTCCATGTTTGTGTCGATCAAATCAATGCTAAGTAGCATTGATGAGCCAGAAACGAATGCAAAAATTTTTCTTCGAGTAAATTTGTGTTAGATACGACATCAACGCAAAAGTTGATGCTAAATGGCATTTAATGTTGGTTTTCATTATTTAGTGTCGAATTTTGATCAAAGCTAAACAACAATTTTCTTGTAGTGTGATATGAATTCTTTAATTTCATTTGTAAGCAAAATTATTAAACTAAAATTAACAAGAAACTTTTTGACCTTTTTTATTATTTAGTTAAAATAATATATACATATTTTCGTGTGATATCTATTACATCTTATTTTTTTTATTTACAATTATATTTGTTATAAATTGCAACTCCCAAGAAGTAAAACAATTTTATAATAAATTTCAAACATCACTAAACAACTTTAAAGATGACACGTGCTCAATTAAAAATGAGCATCTTTAGTTTAGCTTTTTTTGAAAAAATAATATCCATTAGGATCATCCTAAGTACATACTTACATGTGAGAGATATGGATACTATGAGTCTTTTCGATTCTCTTATTTGGTGGTTGTAAAAACTATTTCTTAAAATAATTTATATAACTTGTTTTCAAAAGGAAAGAAAAAAAATTGCTTGATTCACTTTTCATTCCAAAAAGCTCTCCTTGTCTATTTAAGTTTTTTTTTGGTAAATCAAAATGCAAAACAAAGGACTAGAACACCTTCTAGGGAAACTAATACAAGCTAAATATGCTTTTATAACATTTAAAATAAAATCAGGCACTGCTTCAAAAACTTGACTCTGGACAGGAATATGCATTGCGTACTTGGCAAAGCATTAGCCACTCGATTAGCCTCTCTAAACACATGAGCACAAACAATGTGATCTCTATGCTTATGGATCTCATGGATACACTTCACCAGACTATAATAAGGATGCAAAAAATAACACCCTTTTGTTAAGAGGTTAATAGCAACTTGGGGATCAAAATTGACTTTAATCCTTCTAAAACTTCTCTTCTATGCCAAAGAAGACCATAAAAAATGCCCCAAAGTTCAGCAAATAAAATAAAGCACACACCTAACTTTGTAGCGAATGCAAATAAAAATACCCTATACTCATCTCGAAGCACTTCGCCACAAGAGGACATACCGCCAAAATTCGAAACAAACCCATCACAATTTAAGGCCACCTAATCTCCAAAAATAAGTGGCACCCAACTTATGACAATGTTTCTATCATCAATCCTATCCAAGCACAGGACAACATCTTCAATACATTTAGCAATAGATAATTGTTATAAATACTCATCTTTAGGACTCACATTTAGGAAAATTATCCATATTTCCCTTATTTAGAGCTATGTTTGATCACCTTTAAGGTAGAATTGTATATAATTTAATTTTTAGGATAAATTAACTATTTTGAAAGGTTGCATTTTAATTTTTGCTCAGTTTTTGTAGAAAATAAAGGAGCTAGCACAAGAGCGTTTGGAGAAAATTTGAAATTAAAAAAAATAAAGAAAAGTTGAATTTGGAGCATTTGCCTACTGAAAGAGCATCTTGCCAAGCAAGTGGAACTCTTGTAGAGGAGACCTTCTGCCAAGGCTCGCCAAGCGAATGCAAGCCAGAATGTATCATTTCAATTGCTCGTCCAACAATGAGGTTGCTTGCCCAACGGATTTGATTTCTTCTGAAGCCTGTATTTGAAAAAAGTAGGAATCACTCAGTGAGATCATGGCTTGCTGCGTAAATCCTTACTAGAGCTTGTCATTTTTGGTAAGAATCAGAGAAGATATAAATGTGGAAAGGTTGTCTTTTTGGACATATACAAAGATTTCACGAAAAAACCACTGTTCCGCACTGCTCTATTGGCTCCAAGCTTTCCCAAGGTTAGATTTTTCATGTTATGCATTTCCATGTATATTTTGATGCTACAAATGACAATGAGTAGCTAAAAATCCTCTTTTGTTGGGGTTAGCTTAACCAAACTCAACTCTCTTGTATTATTTCTAAGTAATGTATGTATCTTTGTTCTTCAATGTTAGTGTTTACTTCTTTGCTTAATGCTTGTTGTGGACTGATCAACTCGTAGTTTGTTTGTTAGCTTGAATGTTATTAGAAAATGCTTTCAAAGCTTTGAACTAGAGTAGAACACTCAACAAATCTTGAGGCTAGAAATAGTTCTTGACTTGTTGATCATCTTTAGGTCACAATTTTTAAAGCAAGTTACTTTGTTAAGTGTTCAAGGGATTGACATTTAATCAAGGAACTTAGGATTTTTCCTTTAAAAGATTAAAGAGAGCAATTTTATTGGCTGATGTTAATATTGAAGTACAATATGTTGTTATGTATTAACAAAAAGAGAGTGAAGTTTGGTGTAGTTTAACCCCAACAATCTTTTACTTTATTAATAAACAAAACTTTCAGCATTTATTCCTTTATAAAAATAAAAAAGAGTTTCTTGAGTTAGTTTAACTTTTATCAAGATTTAGTTTTATGAAAAGTAGTCTTCTTGTTACATATCTCACTTATCATTGTCACTTTTAGTGTTAGATGGTATAAATTTGTGAAACATTGCTAAGCATTGCGCAAGTCCTCAAGGGAACAATACTCTACTCATCATTTGACTACTTGTACGACTTGGTACGCTTGCCAATGGGACAACAATGATCTACCATGAGCATATCATACCAACCAACCTTTGAAGAATGACATCATAAGTGTCCACAACTTGCTGAAAAACAAATTTATTCCTCCACCACCAAATCAAACTTAACACAAGGCCAAAGACCATACTCCAACTTACCCCATGCACCATGTGATTTTTTGTAATGTTAATATGGAGCCACTCTTGCCATTAGTTCTTGCAAAAAAAAAACTTCACTTGGAACTATCAAAGTCAAACTATCCCAAATGGGTTTTACACCAATACAATCTCCAAAGAGATGGAATAAATCCTTAGCTTGAGTGCTACAAAACTTGCATAAAACATCATGAGATAGCCCTAATTGAACTTTCTTAACATTTGTGAGTAACCCACCATTACAAGCCTTCCACAAAAAATTTCTATTCCTTTTAGGTCCTTTCCAATTACAAACTCCCTTGAACAAAGCTTTTGTAGGTAACAGATCAAGGTCATGTAAAAAATCATATGTTGTACTTGTAGAGAACTACCCGTCACTTGTTCAACTCCAAATCACCACATCCACCTATGCAACTTAAGAGGGAGGCTTTAAAGTGACAATCCTGTTAAGGCAAGACTCCAACACCAAACCACTAAAGTTCCCAACCAGTCACTCTCCCTGCTAACTATAATAGCAACATGTTTCACTAACTTCAAAGCTAAAGTAGAGCTTGAAGCCACCTCTACTAATGGACCATAACTAGGTATCCAACTATCATACCAAAACTAAATTGTATCCCTATTGCCAATCCTCCAGGTGATATTCTTGTTAAACTGCTCCCAAGATGCACATAAACCCCTCTAGAAATTGTTCCTTTATTTAGATGGATCAATTTGAGGCAACCCTTTATCCCCACACTTATATTTACTTCTAGTAACACTAGCCCATAGAGGAAGGTTAGGAGAACACAACGTCCAATTTGGTCTCATCATAAGGCTAAGTTAACATCCATCGTATTCCTTAAACCCAAGCCACCAATCCTTTTAAGCAAACAAATAACATCCCAAGAGATTTGATGAATTGTCCTTCCATTCACACTATCACCCCAATCAAAGCCCCCACAAGCTTTATCAATATCATCACACATAGATTTAGGTGACAGGATTGTTTTTATGACATAAGTGGGCAAAGCCTACAAAACTGCTTTAGTTAAAGTTAACCTTCCTGAAAAAGATTAGGTTTTCGCCTTCCAAGCACTAAGTCTCTAATTAACTTTGTTCAAAATGATCTGAAATGTACTCGTGGAAGCCCTTTTATGGAAAACAGGAACTCCCAAATACTTACCCAAATCTTTAGTCCATTGGATACCAATAGTATCACTAATTTGCTGTTTGGTATGCCAACCCACATTTTTAGAAAAGAATATTCGAGACTTCTCCAAGTTGACCTTCTTACTAGAACTCTTGCAAAAAAGACTCAAAATGGTTTGGATAATACTCACTTGATCTAAAGAAGCCTTCGCAAAAAGAATAAGATCATCTGCAAAGGCCAGGTGAGAAATAAGATAAGAGGACTACTCCTGCTTAACCTAATAGGTTTCCACACTGCCTAATTCACTGCAATAGAAATCATCTACAACAACCTCATAGGACAAATAGATATAGAGATATAGGGTCTCCCGAACGAATCCCCCTTGTAGGCTTGAACTCATCCAAAGCCTTCCTATTCCATAATAATCGCATAGAAGGCAAAGAGATATAGTGCTATACTAAATTGATAAACCGATTTGGAAAACCAATATCTTGTAAAGTGTCCTTAATAAACTCCCATTTAAGCCTATCATAGGCTTTCTCAAGATCAAGCTTTATATTCATCCACCCACCCTTAGCCTCACATTTTCACCTCATGGAGTAGAATACGTCCTATGCCACAATAATATTATCCCCATTTTAATAAAAAGGAACAAAACTAGATTGGCAAGGACCAACTAACCTCCCCATTACTTGATGAAGCCTTTGAACAATAATTTTAGTAACCACCTTATAGGCCACATTACACAAGCTAATGGGCCAAAAGTCTTTAATAAAGCACACCTACTCTTTTTTAGAAATCAATGTAATAAAACTGTTGTTTATCTCCTCTACTTTAGAAGGCTCATAAAAAATACTTTGGATTAAGTTACAAAAACCGCGTCCTACCACCTTCCATTGATTTTTAAAAAAGAAGGCATGAAAACCATCCAGACTTGGAGCTTTAAGACTCCTCATATGTCTGACCATTTGACAATCCCCTCACAAGTAACCCGTCTCTCCAAATTCCTCTTCAACTCCTCACCCAACTCAGGGAAAGCATTAGACAACTCAAAAGGAACAAAAATTCCATCATCTTGATAAAGAAGTTTATAAAATTTGGCAACGATGCTCTCAAGTAATGAAGGCTCACTAACCCAATTCCCATTTTCATCTTTGAGCATATTATATCTATTTTTCCGCCTTTTGATGGCCATACCATGAAAATATTTCGTATTTCGATCCCTAAACATAAGCCATTTAGCACTCGAGTTTTGAAACCAATGAAGCTCCTATTCTGCAAGAACCTACTCTTACTCCTTCCAAATACGTTTAAAATCAACTTCCAAACTAGGATCATAAGCCAGCCTTCTTCTGTAATCTAACTGATCAAGTTTCCGAGCCAAGCCTAACTTCCTCTTCCTTATGCAACCAAAAACTTCTTTATTTCACTGTCTTAGGTCATTAGACATCCTTGAAATCCTCTCAGACCAAGACAAATTCAACTTTGATTCCCAATGAGACCTGATGAAAACCGAAAAATCTATGTGAGTGGCCTAAGCAGCCTCAAACCTAAAGGGTCTTCTAAATTAATTCCTACAAATCTGCTTCTCAAGTTTCAATAGCAAAAGACAATGATCAGACTTCATCCAGCCCAGATGAAACATAACTGCATCCTGAAATCTCAGTCTCTAATTCATATTAGTAAGACACCAGTCCAATCTAACACCCATCCTACCATTTCTCCAGGTAATAGGATCCTCCTAAAATCCCATATCAATCAGGTTAACTTCTTGGAGGACCCCTCTGAACGTCTCCATATCTCTATGAGCCTGAGATTGATTTTCGCCTCCCCTTTCATGATCAGCCAGAGTACAATTAAAGTCACCTATAAGAGCCCATTCACCCATCACAGAATCTGCAAAATTGATCAACTCATCCCAAAGAAATTGCCTTCTCACAACCAGGGGAGCACCATAAATACCAGTAAGTAACCAAGGGCTGTTATTACACCGTGGAACACTCACAAGCACAAACTGTGACGAGCTCCCAATGACATCCACCTTCCACTCCATTGGATGATTCCATGGACGCCAAATCCCACCAGAGTGACCAGAAGAATCTTGAACAAAGGAGCCCAAGAGCCCAGTCTTTCTAATAACGCTTTTAGCTTTCTCACCACTAGTATGAGTCTCCAATAATATAATGAAAGAACACTTATTTTCCTTCATTATATCTTTAATCAACATGCTGAAACCTTTGCTTGTCGTCCCACGGCAATTCCAGCTCACTATATTCATTATAAACCTCTAGAAAGTTTGGGCCTCTTAGAACCCTTTTGCTCCAGACATTCATCCTCCACCATATCAATGGAAGTCACGTTTCCCACAATAGCCTCTGACGAGATCAAATTAGCTTCATTAATTTCCTTTAGCCTATGAGCAAAGGCTACAACTTCATTATCCACATGCACCTGGACTATGGGCAGCTCAACCCTACTTCCCCCTCCAAAATTATAACTTGACAACTCCAATCTTTTCGAAACAGACCCTTCACCTCCAGACACCTTTGTGAGTTTTTGGATAACCACCTACTCAGCCGAGGCCTCACCCGCCTTCCTTTTAAAAGAAAAAGAATGGGAAGATGATTTCTTACCACCTTTCTTCACTCCCAACCTAAACTCCCCTTTTTTAGTACCTTGAGGATTTTTACCACCACTCGAACTTGTCGTTGGGATTTCTGAACGTTCTCCACGTTGCCAATAGGACAAGTATTTTAAAAAACAAAATAAATAGAAACAATTAGAAGATGTTTGTTCATCATCTTCTTCTATTTTCTTCTGTGTCCCTCACTCTGCATGGAGTCCCTGAGCTGTTTTTGTTTTCTTCCAAATCATGTGTACCCGATGAAAGGACTAAGAGAAACTGACATCAGATACACCCAACCAATAATCTGAACACTAGTTAAAATCATCACATCCATGCAATCAGCAAAACAAAAGCAAAATAATGAAATCACGAAAATGCATTAGACAGAAATAACAGCACAAATTCAATCTGATATGAAAACAAAAAAGGTATCAAAGCACAAATTCAATTCAATATGAAAAAGAAATAGGTATCAAACCACAAATTAAATCCGATATGTTGATATTTTTTCATCGTTAATGGATTTTTTTTTTAATTTGTATATGTTAAAGAATTTATTTCACCATAACATATTCCCTGTTTCAACTTGGATTTGGATTTGAGTTATTCCACTCTGAAACATAGAAACAAAATTAAAAAAAAAAGGTTGTGCTTTTTAGCTGTACATGGTCACAAATCGATTAGAATTACGTTTGTGATAACAAAATTTTTGTATTCTAAATCCTCGCAAACTTCAGAATCTTTTCCTTCTTCTCTTCAGCCTTCTGCATTGCTAACAAGAAACAAAAGGCTCAGCCGATCTTGAATGTTCTGCATTCCATACTCAATGAAGTCGTAAACATCCTTACCAAGAACATCATGAAACCTTCCAAGAAAGTTTCCGTAAACCGGCAACAATGTGTTTTCGATGGATTTTATCATCTGTTCCCTTAGCTGCTCATCAAAGATAAACCATGCAGACTGAACTTTGCATATCTCGTTGAAGTGTTGGTTAAACAATTGGAGATTGTTTTTCATCGACTCTGCTAGCGACTCACTGCTGTCTAGCTTCAAAAAGTCCAAGATCTTATTCCATGAGCTTCTTTGATAGAGTTCAATGTTTTGGTTGATCTTTGACTTGTACCAATCTTCGCCAAAAATGACTCCATATATATATTCCCCGTATTGTAAAAGCATCAGATTGTTTATCATGAAAACATGGCCCGAATGCAGGGTCTGTGTAGTTTTTGGACTTGGCTTCAAATTGCTGTCTAACAGCTGTATTATCCTGGCTACCTGGTCAGAAAATGAAGATATTCCCTTTCTAATTGAAAATTCTCGTTATCTGTGAAAACATCTCTGAGGTAGTCCATCACTTTGTGGGTAGTTGGATGAATCCCACCATCCGGAACAGTTTCCTGCGCCACCTCACGGCGAATAAGACTCTCCAACTTCACAAAAGTGCCCAATCTCTTCCCAACAAGGACCGCATCATTTCTGAGTGATTCACTGAACAACTGATCATAAAACAGTGAATTGAAATTTGGAAACAGGTCACTCAAAGTCTTGAACACTTTGGGGATGACATGGAACAAATGATACGGGGAATGATTCTCAGTTGCTAAGGTATTTAAAAATCTCAGTAGACTAATAGTCAATTCCCTGCAAACCTTGCCGAAAGAGATATCCGCAGCATAAGATGACGAGAAGACGCGATCGCAGAGTCTCCTTTCATTGGGAAAGAGTATCCTCACAGCTACGTTCAAAGCTTTTATCCAACTCTCAATCTTCTCCATCTTATCAATGTCCTCCACGTTGAGCTTTCCAACTTGCAACCCAAACTTTGACAGACACTCTTTCAGGAACTCCCTCCGGCAACTACTGTACACGTTGATGCACTCATTCTGAAACATCAGCCTTCCGGTTTCACGAAGGTTGCTGATAATTTCCAACGGCAACACATCCGCCACCAAGTTGTCATCAGCTTGCAATTCCGGCACTGGAATCTGATCTTCGATCACAACATTAGCCTTAAGAAATTCACTGACATGCTTGGAAATGATGTTGATAAGCTTCTCATTCTTCTTCTTAAGCTTCTCAATATGACCCATATACCGGGCCCTGATAAGACCTCTATCACTATTGCCTTGTTGTGAACGTGAAGCAGCTTGGGTTACTTGAGTTGCATCAGCTCGTGAATGAGCATTACCAGTAGTTTGGGGAGAATCAGAAGCATTGCCACTGGTTTCCTCTGACTGCGAATGTGAAACAATTTGAATGACTACATGATCTGGGTCTTGGAGTTGATCATGCCCACTCGGTAGAAGATGCAAAATGGAACGAAGCATGATGAGGGAGTAACTGAAACTCCCTCCAACTATGACCAACCATAATTTTATTTTCATGAGTTGTACTATTAGAACTCCACTGAAAAAATATAGGAGATCAACCTCAAATCCGAAGGGACTCAGAGTTGACAATCCCAAAGACATGATAGCGAATGCAGCACACGAAATCAGGATATATGCATCTGGTTTCCCTTTCACTTCCTTATCGACGAAAAAAGAGTATACAGAAGTCATGAGCAAAACCAAAAAGGCTGAATGAGCTTCCAGGCGGGAAGAGGTGGAGCGCTCCCATGTGTTCGCAAATAAGTAGACAAGGTAGATGATGAAGAAGAAACTAAAAGCAACATAAAGTGATAACTTCCACCAGGTCCACTTTCCGAATAAATCATTGAAAGAGGAGCTGAGACCGTAACAGATCAGCCCAACGACAGATGAAACAAAGCACACAAATCTCCATACCTTTGGCTGCCTCAGCCAACTCTGAATTTTGTTGAGCATGAGCACCGTGTCCTTTCTCAAGCAGCCAAGCTTTGCGTTCTCGGCAACAGAAAAGCTGATAGCCACCAGTTTTGACTTGGGATAAACCCATCACTCTGGTCGAAATTTCAAGGAAAGGGAAGGAAAACTACATTTTACATGGGTTGAAAAAACCTTCACAGTTCAACTTTGGTCTCCACCACAGACTATCAATTGTGATAACAGAGCATATCACAGACGATACGACGCAGTGTATACTAAAAGGCGTGAACTAAGGTATTGGTTCCAAGTCTTGGTCAATCACTTAGTAAGGTGTCCCACGTCCACGTGGTTAATCACAGTGCATTTGCTTTCGAACGGAGGGTACAATATTGAAGGGCACCAAACTTAAATACAGTACCACCACTTGGTAAAATACTGTATCTAAATTTTATTCTATTCAAAAAGCATAGTCTTGTTATTTTTTTTTTCAAAAAAATTCCTTTCATGTAAGTAAATTTATAAAAAAGAAAAAAGTTATTTTTTTCGTTTAACTGTCTCAAGCTGGATTAACCGCAAGTGGAAGTGACGGTAAAAAGCCCCCCATGGCTGGTTGTTTGTCTCCTTATGGCTCATGCTAGGCCTTTCCTTTTCCTAGAGAAAATTCTGAAGAAAATAATTGATGGATTGGAAAGTTTTTTCAGTTATAATCCAATTGCATCCTTACAAAGAGTTACTCAATTTAATATCTAAAAAAAGGGTTTTAAATAATCCATAAAAATTACAAATAAAAGACACTTCAATTCTTTAATTCTTTTGAGTTACCCTTTTTGAAAGAATATTTTTTTTTGGTAGAGGTATTCTCTTTAGAAGACAATCATACTTGAGCAAGATAGGACTATTGGGCACTAAAGCTTTTCTGTCGTGTATTTAACGCAGCTGCATATCTAGAATTTAAACTTAATATCACCGCTTAAGCTAAAAAAAACCTCGCGCCATACATGGTGGACTAATTTGAATAACATATGATTATGTCAAGGACTAAATTAGTAAATGATTCACTTTTTTTTTAAGGTAATGATTCACTTTTTTATAACTAACTAACATGTTGATCCTTGCATTTGCACGGTTCGCATTTATATTTATATATGTATTAAAATATGACATGTAAATATACAAATAAGTTAATTAATTTATAGAGTTTATTGCTATCTATTTATCTATATATTTATAGAGTTTATGACTATCTACATATTCTCATGAAAATAATTTATGATATTATATTTTTATTAATAATTTGTAGTAAAAATATAGGATTTTGTAAATTACTAAAATACATGTCCTTCAGATAAAAATACAAAATTAAAAAGATAAAATAATCCAAATTAAAAATTAATCAAATGAAAATTCTATATAGTAGAAAAATGAAGGTTGTTAAATGTATAAAGTGTGTATATAAGTAGGTTAAAATGAAGGTGTGATCATAAAGTGTGTATACAAGGAAAACATGATATATAAAGAGTAAAGGTTAAGTTCCCATAATTAGAGTACATAAAAGTGCTATGTTTTTTGCACTTTATAACTAAAATTGTAATTCAATTAGAACCCATTTAATATCTATATTCCCTATATCTCCCAACCCCAATCACTTTTAGGACCCATTTGGTGTTCAGGATAAGATAGAGTACTATAGGATATGACAGTAAGATAAAGATAGAATAAGATAAGAACAGGATGAGCTATAATCTTATCCAATGTTTGGTGCATACCAGATAACAAATTAGATAATGATAGGATAAAACATAAAACATGTTCAAATAACAAAATTACCATTTTGTTAAAATTACATATAATTTTATAGAAAGTAATTTTAATTTTTACAAAAAATATAATTTTAACTAAGTATAATAATAGTATTTTTTATATATGTAGTTACTTTTCTTAAAATTATAAAAATATACATAAATTTTAAAATTATAATTATTATACAAATATTTTTTTTAAATATTTAAATATTAATTATTTAATTTTTAATATTTTAATTAATATATATTTTAAATTTATATATCAAAATAATTATAAATATACATATATATACTAAAAATGTAGATTATAAATATAATATATAGTAATATATATTGATTTATATAATATATATTATGTACATTTTGTTATTATATATATATATATATATATATATATAGATATATATATTTGTAATAGTTAAATATTAGAACAAATATTGTATATAATTATATATATAATTTATTTGTATATATATAATATTTTTATAATATTCAACATATTACATAATATACATAGAAAGAGGGGAAAAAAAGGTTATCCTATCCTATTGCTTCCTAACGCAGCTTCTCTCAAGATAAGAAATACACTAAAGCAACAGAATAAGATAAGATATAGGATAGCGTTATCATATTCTATTGGCGTAACAAACAAAGAATTACAATAAGATAGGAAAGGATAGTTATCCTATCCTATTCTATCATATCCTGGCCGCCAAACGAGTCCGCCCTTAAGTTATTGGATTTGTCCAATCAAATGTCTACTATCCATATATATCAAAACTCTACTTTTTGTTTATTTGCTATCTTCTTCATGAAATGCATAATGTTAGGCTATTCTATGTATAACACTTTGAGATATAGTGTCATCCTATGGGAAATGCTTTTGGACGAAAAATGAAAAGCTGGAAGAGGAGGCAACACGAGTTAATGAGGATGTTCTTTTAATATATTGTAAATAGATTAATAATTTAATTTCTATAAATATAGGGGATAAATATTTTTTAATATATATATTTAATCACATAAATTAAAGTTCTTTTATTATATTCTTTTAATGAATTAAATTAATATAAAAATATCATTTAACTTGATTTAAATTTGAAGATAATAGTATAATTATAATACTAATATTTTAAAGACAATAAATTTGTTAGAACTTAAAATAAAATAGGAGTTAATTTAAATTTTAAGGTAATAACATATTCTTGATAACAATAATTAAAATAAATGAATTTAGAATTAAAAATAATTATTATTATAATTTAAAACAAATATAATTTAATTTTAATTTGAAGATAATAACATATCCATAATAAAAATAATTTAAATTTGAAAACATTGTAAAATCTTAAAAACCAATACTACTCTTATGAATTGTGTGTAGAGATTACAATGTAATGGAAAAAGGGGGGAAAATAAAAAATGAGTTAATTGAGATAATGGAAAAAGTGAAAGTCATTTTCTAAAGTGAGTACTCAAAGATTATAATATAAGAGTAGATTATTAATGTTTTATAAATTTAGAGTCTAATTAATTATTTTTTTCACTTATATCCATATTTAACAATTAATACAACAATAATTTTTTATTGGTATTTTACATTCATTAAGTATTCCTTAATATGTAAATATTAACCTTAAAATATCAATAAATATAAAATCGAGGTACTATCATTTTCAAAAGTAATGAAAATTCAAAGATACCTACTTCAATCTTAAGTAACGAAAAGTTTATGAATAACTTGTTTATATGTGCATATAAGATTGCCTTATTCTTTTACATAAAAATTGTGTTAAATATTCAATTAATTAAAAAATTAAAAAAATATTTAATAAATAAAATAATCAATTATAATTTTTGAATAAAATAAAAATATATAATTCAATTTTTTTCTCGTAGTTAAAAGTTCTGGTGAATCTAATTCAAATTTTAAGAAGAAATATATTAAAATTTTGGTTTTATCTAAAATTTATTACTATATAGTTTTCATTGTAAAATAGTCTTTAATTTTCTTTGTTTTCTTAGTTTTGTCTTATTTTTTACATAAAAAATGTTTTAAATTTTAAATTAATTGTAAAACTAAAAATATTTAAAAATATATATAAAGAAGCATAGTTCAATATGTTACAGTGTAAGGAATAGGAAATAATTTTGAATAGTACCTAGTATTTACGTAAACAAATACATTTTATTTTCTTTTATCAAATAATATTAATTTTATAGTTTTAAAATAATAATTATATTATTTGATAAAATATATTAAAAAATGCTTTAGCTTTGTTACATATATTGTTTCAAATTCATTACCAAGACGATGTGTTAGGTCAACAGCTCTCAGTCTGGTGTAATGATGTTATGATGTGTTAGGTCAAAGACCATATGGTGACTTTTCTTTCCCTTAAAGACCAAATTATATCAAGCCATTTTTACTCTTTCTTTTTTATGTAGGCAGTGACGGAGTTTTAAAAAAAATAATAATTTGAAGGGACCAAAATAATGTATAAATTAAACATAATAATTTTAATAATATCATCTCTTAGGTTATGTTTGGATTGGAGATAAATAATGGAATAGAATGGATAGGAATATAATAAAGTGGAATGGAATAGATTAAAAATATCATTCTATTGTTTGAATATTTTATAATTTAACGGAACATATATTCAATTCCATCATTTGAAAAAAGGATGGAACAAATGAGTTATAACTTTTTAATTTCTCACATTGCCCATACTTTAAAAATATTTTATATTTTATTTATTTCATGTTCTTATGCATTATTTTATTAGAACCATAAAATTTAGTGAAAAGATACAGTAAAAAATGACTTAAGAAGTGGCATGTGTCATGTTTTAATTTTTGATATTCTTAAAAGTAATTTGCCCCTATACTATAAATCATAATCCTTAACTTGGAGAATAAAACTCTCATTCTCCCCACTCTTTTAATTAGAAATTCTCAATATTTTTTTTCTTCTTCTTGGGAGGTGCATTTCACATACTATCCTCACAACTAGCTAAAATATCTTTCTCAATCATCTTAAACTACCTTCCTTTTATCTCTATCTGCATACTTGATTTTCTTAATCACTAAACCACTTCAATTTAAAGATAACTTTATATTACAACTCAAATTATTTATTATAAATTGAAAATATAATTTATTTATTTATTATAAATTTAAATTTAAAAATACTTATTTATTATAAATTATAATTATAATTAAATACAAATTAATATTTATCCAATGCAATACACGTACAAATACTAGTTTTTAATATGTCATAATACATTAGACTATTTTTTGTTATAATTTAGTCAACTATTGTCATTCTTATCTAATGTTTGACATTGAAAGCGCAAACGACGGTGAGGCACGTGAGAAGAAGGTGAGACAGGTGAAAAGAGGATGAGACACGAAGCAATCAAAGCAAATAAGGGAGAATGACGCAAGAAGCGGGAACCAATGTATAGGACAAATATAATAAGGTTAAAAAAGTCAATATATAATAGAATATTTGTGTTTCATTACATTCCTCCCAAATTGGAGGGGATGAAAAATGCTTGTAAATAATGGAATGAATGGATCCCATTCCATCCTTTTTTAACAAGCTCCATCAAAATTTATAAAAACTAAACAATAACATCACTTGTCTTCCCATTTCATTTGCTCTCAGTTCCATCTCTTTCCATCAATCCAAACATAGTTTTATAGATGATTTTAAGAATTTAATGATACTCTTGAAATATTAATTATTTTCTTAATTAATTATCTTTATCATTAAAATATCTTGTTGTACTTTATTAATAGCACTCCTCTATTATTATTTTTTATGAGTTGTATTCGTTTATTACTGAATCAAAAAAAATAGAAAATTTATCTGTAAATTATTTTTGTAAAAAAATCTATAAGAAACATTAAGTTTTTATATAGAAAACAATTGTACAAGAATACACAAAAAAAAATAAAATTTCTATGGATTTTTCTTGGAATTTAGGGAAATAATCATATTTGTGCCAAAATTCTAATAAATTTTGCAAAAGAAATGCAAAAAAAAATCCCAAAACTTATAAAAAAATTGCATGAAAAATCCACAAGAAAAATTCGAACGCAAGACAAATTTGTAGATTTAAATTATATTGTATAAATTAACATTTCTATATAGAATGAGAATATAAAAGTCATAGAAAAATGAGGTCAAAGAATGCAAAAAAATAGTTTATATTATGAAAAGGAAATTAATTAATTAATGGAATAGTTAATATATAAAAAGTATTATTAATACTTAAAATTAGCCATTAATGTTGATGTTATCAAAAGCAAAAATTGAAAATGTAATATTAACATAAAAAATTCAATAAAAATAATAATAATAGAAAATGATTAAAGATTACTTTCAATTAAAGTATTGCTTTATATACTTATGTAATGACTTAAAATTACTAATAGTTAAGAAATAAATATACATACACTATATATATATATATATATATATTGGAAAAAAGGCTTTAGGATAAGGATCAAATGACGCGGAGTAACAGTAGGAATGCTAGCAACACTCTCTTTGACATATCTTTTTCTAACACATTCATTACTATTAGTTTAAATTTATTGAAAACTACAAAATCATGAAAGAAACTTATTAAATTTAAGCCAATAATAGAAAGTGTACTTAGAAGAATGTGATAAAGAGTGTGTTGTTAACATTTCTTTTGAGACTATTTTGTTTTGGATTTAGTGGTTGGTGAGATGAGTGACTTTACCATTGGTACATGGCACCCCTATATCCTAAAGAAGCCTTGCCATTTGCAATTAGAAGCATCTAAGTGATCAGAAAGAGGAAAAGGAATTAGGAAACAACAATTTTTTAAAATTGTATTTCCACACACGAACTTGTGGCAAATTTCAACTAAGCAATAACTTGCAAAGAAAAGCAATTAGCTAGTTACTAAATGACTCTAGAAGTAAATTGCTTATTTAAACAACCCAAATGAAGACTTTACAATATGAAGGAACACATCAAGCACAATAAACCTTTGTTAGCACCATAAATTTTTATGCAGTATATTTATACAATTTATTTTTTCTAAACATAAGCAACCTTTAACCAAAGTTACAAACCAAACAAAAAAACTGCAAAGATATTAAATATTTTAATATGACAATTGGAAAAATCTCAATTTTCAGCATTCCTCTTTGAGATTTTATTTTCAATACTCCAAGCTTTGATCTCAACTATCATTCTCACACATCTTTAGTGGGTCACCTTCAAGTAGATGAGCATGTGTGGGGATAATATCCCCTAGCTTAACACTAATTATATTACCCAAATTAACAAGAATGTTTGCATTTTCCTTAATCCATTTCCTATCTCAAAGGACCTTAGCCATGAGAGCCACAACAGCATTACCAGCATTGTTCTCCTCTATGAAACTTATTGTTGAATTGATAAGAAGGAGTGTGATAATCCCAACAAAGTCTTGTTAATTAGGAGTTTTACCTCCATTAGCTTCCTTGACCCATGAAAGAGGATTCCACGTAAATCCCAAAAACTTCAAAATCTTGCTCTCCTTCTCCTCAAGTTTGTTGTCACCAGAGATGACCAACCTCTCCTTAATAGCTTCTTTTGTAAGTCCATTTGAATCACACATTAAAGTTTGAAATACCCCCTCAAGTGGCATGTTTTCCAAATCCTCAGCTTCTTTTAATAGACATTAGTTCACACTCGAAAAGGTCAAACATAGTACATCTCATATCTTCAAAACATAAGGAATAATTCCTTTCTAGCATTTGTCCCACATTCAAAAGGCTTTGATTTATCTCACGCACCAATAGAACATTTGAAATATATTTGATACCAAAGGTAGTTTCAACAATAACTACTCTTTTTCTTTTGTCAATGTTGACTACAGAGAAGTAGGATTGATCAAGTTCCTTAAAAATGCTAGCATTGTGGGTCATATGATTTGTGTATCCATTGTCTGTGTATAAGCCATGTTTTTCTTTGCTACTGCTAGCTGAATATATAATAAGTAGCAATAAACAATTGTTCCTCATTGTGTTGGTGATGCTTAACAACTTAAGCTATTGTCTTCGTTGGTTTACTTTATTTTTTGCAAACATTCTCCACATGACTAAGCTAATTGCAGGCCCAACATTTAACTCCTAGCCTAAAACAACAAAACATTTTAGTATGATTTTTCTTTTTACAATGGGGGTAAGATACGATAGAAACTTACTTTTCCAACCTCCTCCTTCGTTGCCTTCTTCCTTCTTTTCACCTTCCTTTTTCTTCCCTCCAAATGGCTTTTTCCCAAAACTACTATAGCCTTGGGTTTTGCCTTTGGTGTTGGACGCTAGAGCATCTTTAATATTTCCTTTCATTCTCAAAGATCTTGTCTGTTCTGTAGCTTGCAAAGCATTAATGAGCTCTATAATTGTTATTTGAGAAAAATCCTTGTTCTCTTCTAGGGAGGAGATTTTAGATTCAAACCTCTCTAGAAGACACACCTAAATTTTCTCCACAATCCTTTAATCACTAAGCTACTCACCACCAAGTAATCTAATTTGTGTAACTACCTTTGAAAGTTTGTCTGAAAACTCTTAACAATTTTAGTTTCTTTTAGTTTCAATGCTTCAAACTCTTTCCTCAAGTTCAGAACTTGCATTCTTTTTGTTCTTTTACTCCCTTGGAATTCCTCCTTCAATTTATCCTTCAACTACATCATTATGTAGTATTACATGTATAATGCCAAGTGCTTTGCCTTCCTTTTCCAGGCCATTTCATCATTATGATTCCTTATTTGAGCAACTATTGGATTGTTTGGTAAAGAAGGAGGATTACTACCATTTTTCATCACATCCCATAAACTCTGAGCTCTTAGATAAGTCCTTATTTTTGCAACCCACAGATGATAGTTTTCTCCTACAAATATAAGAGGTGGAGGAAGAGAACAATTGCTGGAAGTCATTTTTGTATTTAAAGGTTTTTTCGTGTGAATTTTCTTGCTAGTTTTCTCTCACCTTACTTTTCAGTTGTCTCTCCCTCATTAACTCTAGTTTTATTTTTCATGTTAAAAATCTTCTTATTTGAAGATTGTATAGACATCCAAGTATGTAAATAGGTGAAAGTTGTATAATTAAGAATTAGTATATCTAAATTAACTTTATTTATGTTTGTTATGTACCATGAATGAGAGAGGTCAAATGCAACCATGCCAACTTCATTAGGGTAGTCCTTTCTAGTAGCTTCAACTGTCTGCAAGGCATGTTGAATTTTAGATTCTTTTATATCAGGATCAGCCATGTCCACAATTTCATCAAGTAGTTCAACATTCCCTTATACCCATTTTGACTTTATTCAATTTACTATATTTGTCCCTCATCTTCTTAACTAGCCACATCCACAATTTCATCAAGTAGTTCAACATTCTTGTATACCCATTTCGACTTTATTCAATTTCCTATACTTGTCCCTCATCTTCTTAGCATGCAATAAATTGGCTGCATGTCAAAGAACTATGTTTTTATGTTGTATAATATGGTTTGCAAGCCAAAATTCTAGGAAAGGAAATCCTAATGAAATTGCTATGAAAGGACTGATTGTAGAAGGGTGTATATATAGTTTCGTAATCGAAAACTAAGCATATTATAATTTCTGCCAATGTTAGTAAAAAGGATATAAATATTTGATTTGATTTTGCTAAGGCAACCTCAGAGAGATTGAGTTTGGAGACTATAATCTTTTATTCTTTAATAACATTAATTGTAGATAAGTGAGTTATGAAAGTTTTAATATCATTGTGGCTGTTTCAATGATGCACTAATTGCAAAATGTAATGTGAGTTATGAAAGTTTTAATGTCAAATAAAAGTTATTGAAGGGTTAAGATTTGAGAATTGAAAGAGACGTGGTAAAGGCCTTTGGTGAAAGGAGAGGTGAGAAATTGGAGGAGGTAGAGGATGACACATCAGTAGAATATGTGATGTGGCAAAAAATATGTTATTTACGTGTAAGCGTACTGTTTTGCAGCTCAAGAATTATATATTATAAATAGATAGATAATAGATGAGAAAGGTTACGGTAGAAAGTTTAAGAGTGTTGGTTAAAAGATTTTGATACAGCAAAATAATAGATGGAGATCAAAAGCCAGTAGATGTTAAAAAATTCAGATATGCTAACATGTCATCTCCACCACTTATGCTTTAGATTAAGTATTATATGCAGTATGTATTTTAAGACCATCAATTTGATAATAATTAAACAAACTAGAAATTGATAAACAACAAAATTAAAATTTTAAAACTCTTCCTAAACAAAATACAAAACTTATCATAGCTCATAAATCACTTATATAAGGGAGTTATGGAAACATGATGCTGTGAATTCTTAGACAAGGAAGTTTGAAATCATTTTAAACTACAATTTATAACATCCACATCAAAATCTATATAACTTCATAAATCAATAAAATATACTCAACTTGAAAACCATACTTTGATTCAATTGCAACCTTTGTGACATATAATAGACTCTTATGTTCTCTTTTAGCCCTCTAACTTTGAAATTTACAATTTAACCTGCAAAACTTTAAAATGATATCAAGTTAAGTCTGTTAGTGATGCTAGCCTAAAAAGGTTGCATTGTTTGAATGGTTCACTTGAAAAGCCAAAGGAATGTTTAAAGAACATACATTACTATATTCAACATCTCAACAAGAACTAAGCATATGCCAAATTGTTGATTGATGATGCAAATGCGGGGAGCATAGATTATCATATTGCCTATGAAAATTATAAGTTCTTAATTAGCATAAGTTATAGAGATCAATGGTTTTTACGTCATTTGTAGTTAGAGTGTTTGCATTTGCAGTTGGAGCTAGAGTGCCTGTAAAAGGATTGGAGTTAGTTGGATATATTTACTAAAATAAGCTAATCCTATTTTTGAAAGACCTGTATAGAAATATGCAATAGATGTAACTAAAGCTAATGCAACGGTAGTATTTATATCATTTGTGGGTGTAGCTAACTCCCCAAGGGTAATTTTATTATTTTCCAAGGCAAAAGAGCCCCTGACCAATTAGAAACAAAAATAAATAGAAACATAGTTCCAATAAAAGGAACCCATAGACCATATTCCTCTTCGATCTGAGTTTTGCTCACATCTCTAATGAATTCAAGAACATATTCAAAGAAATTTTGACCGAAAGTGGGAATGGTTTGCTTATTATGCTCTAATCTCACCTTTCAAACTTGTGCTTAGTGTTTGTAACTATAACTATAAGTTCTGCTGTCTTTGTTATCATGCTGTATCAAAAGAAATAACTTTTTAGGAATTAGTCCACTAAAAGCTCAATATTGTTTTTTATTTTGATGCTTACATTTTTGTTCTGATGTTGTCTTTTAACAAAATAAAAGCATGCACATAAAACACTGAGCCTGATGTTCAACAATGTATTTGGGTTAATTTTTTGGGTGAACTTGAGATATTCCATAGCCAAGAGCCATAGACTAATCATGCATTTGGGTTAGTGTCACATATTAAATAGGCTATTGAATCGCTTAAGGTACAATTAGTGAAGGTCAACTTGATGCTACCTTTTTTCCACAAATAGCAAATTAACAACTATATATGTTTTGGGTGTAGAATGGATGTAAATTAGACTTTATGGCATTAGAAAAAAAGTTGGAATCAAATCCATCTACAAACTACTTGAAGGAAAAGCCCAGATTGATTAGCTTGTAATTGGAAAATATTTATGAATCCAAGTAAAAATGATGTGATGATTCATAGCAAAAACAAGTTTGAAGGCAATGTTTTCATGCTAATAACTTGTGGCCTTCCACTAAATATTTCATTTGAATGCAAAATGTTAAAGAAATAATGATTTGACATTTCAGGATTCTAGCTCAAGCAATTGTCCTGACTCAAAAGATAAATTTTCAAAAACTCAAGAAATCAACCACAAGGAGACCCAAAACAAAGAAAATGTTTTAGAATCAAAAATAGACAAACCAACTTTCATTTAGGGGTACATCAAAAGAATGCCCAATTAAAGGCTTAGAATCCCTGAAATTGACCTCCTAATGAATATTGGATCACTTTTCTCACTACTCTCAAAGTGTTTTAGAGTAAAGACAATTAACATTCAATTCTCCAAGTGAATGTACATTACCATAAGCTTGTTTATTGATCAAATCTCCACTACACAATTCATAAGCATGCAAAAAGCCAGGGGGCTTTCATGGCATGTAATGGGGCCATGGGAATATTGTTAGGTTGGAAAAAGAAAAAGGAGTTATATGCAAAAAGACTGAAAATTTAATTCAAAATCAAGCATAACCCTCGAAAGCACTAATGGAGCAATCAGAGTTTTCTAGACCCGACTTTTCTCAACTTTTCCTTACCTCTTTTTCCTTTTTACTTTCATCCTCTTTTCCTATGTTCTTTAAAGGGTTCCTTCCTAGACCTAAAAACATTTATTTTTTATTTATTTTCTTTTTTTCACTTTTTCTTTTACTAGAAGAGAAGAGCTTCTCGATATGCCTACCTTGCTTAATTCTCATTTGTCCTACAAAAGGGTTTCAATCCCTCAACAAAGCATAACATTATGAGGCACCAACTTATCAAAAAAAAATTTGCTAATTGTCACTATTTTTGCTTTCTAGGGTTACCATAAACAATTTTGCAATTTATAAAAAGTTACTAAAGAAAATAATTTACAAGTAGAATCAAAATGGGCAACTAATGGATAAATCAAAATAATAATTTGCAGGCTTGAAAAATACCTAGAGATGCCCCCAAATAGACTTTCACATGCAAGAATTTCAAAACAAGTTCTAGAATGCATAAATTGAACAATAAATAAGTAAATAAATAACACACAAGCAAAGAAAGGGATAATTATTGATGCTGTTAGTGTAACGTCTTGTTTTTCTAATGCATGGTTAAGTGTTTTAATAACTAAAAGTGGAAGTTTGATATGTAATCTAGGTGATTAAAAGAAATAAATGAATTGTTGTTATGTATGGTTTGTTGTTTGTGATGTGGTTGTGTGTTGTTTGTTTGAAATTCAGGTTTGAATTTAAGAAACTTCAGATATGTGCTTGAGCCAATGTGGGTATATTGTGAGTGTAATGTTGGGTTTTGAGAGAAAAACAGTTAAGTAAACCTAGTTTTGAGATAAGGGGAGTGGTTTGGTGAGATTTAGGCCTCAATTGGGCAGAAGTACGTGTGAGAGCTTTAGGGAGTTTGAGTATATAAGAGAAGGGGGAGGTGGATTTCCTCTCATTTCTCCCATTCTCTTTCTCTCTTATCTCTTCATTCTCTCTTTATCTCTCTAAGATTTCTTGAGTTTGTGGGGTTGTAAAAGGAGTTGTGAGCTTAGTTTAGCACTTGTGGTGAGAGAAGGAACAAATCTGTGGAAGATTTGGCTCAAGACACCGAATCCTCAAAGAACCTAGATTCGAATTCGAAGACTTTTGGAGGTAAGGGAAGCTTACTCTTGGTTGATTTTATGATTGTAGTTGTTGATATATTGATTAAATGCTTTGGAATTGGTTGAATCTTGATAAGATTGTCATGTAGTTAGTTTTTGATAAAGATGGGTTTTGAAGAAATTTGAGATTTGTTGATGATTTGTGGATAAAATTGTTATGTAATTGGTTAGAAATGTATTAGAAGTGATTAAAATTATTTTGCGATGTTTGTTATTGATTGATTTAGTCAAAAATGGGTGTTGGTGAGTGATTTGTGAAGAAAACGTGCAAAAATCGCACCCAGCGATTGATGGCTTGCTCAGCGACGGATTTTTCGCTTAGCAACGGATTTTGAGGTTACTAGAATCTGTCATTCGCTCTGCGATGGAAAATTTCGGTTAGCGACTAATTTTAAGGTTGTTGGAAGCCCACTCATGCAGTGAGTGAAATGCTTGCTTAGTGACGGTCGCCTAGCGAATGATTTATCGCTCAACGACGGAATTTGATGTTCTTGTCCAGTCATTCGCTTAGCGACAGAAATCGCGCTTAGCGAGAGAAAAATAGAATTTTCATGACTTTCTTATTATTTTTGTTGGTTGTTGATGATTTTATTGACTTCCATGGATGTCAAATGTATATTTTAAGATAATTGGATATTTAAATGGTTTTCTAAACTAGTTTTTGGTTTTTCTTTATTATAATGGTGGATTTGTTTGATAAGTTGTAAGTGTCTCGCTAAGCGCCACATATGTTCACTGAGCAAGAATTCTACCTGAGACTTGGATGCTCTCTGGAATCAAGTTCGCTAAGCAAGACTTATACTCGTTGAGCGAGAACCTTCGAAAAGGAGAGTGTGCTCCCTGTATGAAAGGTATTCGCTGAGCGAGCATATGGATCGCTGAGCGAGCGTGTAATTCTGCTTTGTTGTGTGTAAATTTTCAAAAAGTATGTGTTGCGTAGACATTGTCTTATCTGTTGACCATGCAACAGGCCAATTTGGGCGTGCATGGGGTTGATTGGTGGTTGATGGTGATTGTTGGACCACAGGTGGTGTTAAGTAGGCCACGTGGTCATATGTTGACACATATATATATATGATATGATGATTGTTATAGTTGAGTTGATGGTTATCGTAATATGTTGATATATATATATATATTGAGTTGATGGTTGTGGTGATACATGCATTGGCATGCATATGTTGTTGGCTGAGGTTGTGTGGGCCTCAAGCCGTGTGAGGGTAGGCATGTAAGGTGGATGGTGACTAGAGTTGGTACTCAGATAGGCCTTCAACCTAGTGCCTGGATAAGAAGTATGGTTTTAAAGTTGGACCTAGAGGATAAGTGGATGGGTAATCCCATAGGAGGCCAAGGCAGTGCAGGCCTTGTGTCGCAATATACCACCACTCACACACACTTATCCTGACAATCATAAGCTTATCCAACTGATCAGACTTTTGGCAATCCTGAATGGTGTAAGATGGGCCATGGTAGGGATAAGACTTGGCTAATTTCCGAAAATGTAGAAATCTCTCAAGAGTCATGTCATTCATTCATTGACATATAATGGGTTGAAAGCATGGTATGTTTTGTTGTGATGTATGTGAACCTTTTCTTGATGCATTGACTTCCTTATTGAGTATGTTGATGGTGTGAGGATATGAATTATATATACTATGTTGGTTTTTGTATCATAAGCTTACCTTGCCCTCTTTTTGTTTTGGGTTTGTTTTGTTATGGCTATTGTTGTTGTTGTGGTGATTATGTGGCGCTGTGACTGTGATGATCATGTCGTTTGGCGTGGGAGAAGAGGAGAGGTATCGGAGATCCTGCTTCTCAGAGCAGATGAGAGAGGTTCAGATGGAGACTTTGGAGACCTTTTTTGGGTGGAGCTTTTATGGAAGCTCTTTTGTTTTGTTTTGAGGTATATGTTGTTATAGCTGACCAGTTATAGGGAGTTGGGTTTTGTGTTTCTCCCTTGGTATTGTAATATAAATGGGCCTGTATACAGTATTATTTCATATCTTGTATATGTTTAGAGTAACATGATGATTGATTATTATTATTAAATATTGATATTATACATATATATATCTATATAGATATATATATATATATATATATATATATATAGGGTAGGATCCGTTGACACTAGGTGTCAAAGTTAGTCAATTACACCTTTAATAACTTTTGTAGAATGCAAATTTAACCAATCCAACCTTTAAATTATGTGATATATCTTCATGAACATGTATATCAAATTTCCATTATTTGGACTATGCTAGATATGTTATCTAAAATTGTAAATTTACTTATATTTTAATATCATAATGTACGTTAAAATAAAGTGATGAGATGAAGTTTTAAATAATTTTGGAATTGTATGAAATTTTGTATACTTAATCTAATTAATAAGAACATGAAATTCAACTGTTGGATTGGTTAAATTAGCATTCTACAAAAAGTTATTGAAGGTGTAATTTGACTAACTTTGACACCTGGTGTCAACGGATCCTAACTCATATATATATATATATCTATTATATGTATATATATATATATATATATATATATATATATATATAATTGAGGTTTGTTTGTAGTACTGTGGACAGAGGGTCATTACACTTTTGGTATCAGAGCTAGTTGTGTCTTTAGGTTGGCTATGGGAAATAGGTCCAGTATGCTTGTGTTGTGTGTATATGTTGTGTTGCTTGGTGTGAATTGTTTTGTTGTGGTACAGTTCCTTCCATGAGTGAAGTGATCATGTTGGATAGTTGATGAGCCGTTGTTATGGTGGTTTTGTAGAATTCTGATGACGAGGTCTAACCAGCCACCACTACCTCCTCCAGTTGATTTCTCCCAAATAGATAGAACTATGGAGGCGATGGTTGCTACTATGGCCCAACAGCAGAACACTGTGGCCCAGCAACAGACCACCATGGCTTAGCAGCATCAAGCTGCCATGGAACAACTGGAGATGTCTCGAGCTGCTGCTAAAGTTGCTCGTGTGTCGATATGCCTCCCAAGTTTCAAGGGTTGGCAGAGTTTAGGAAGAGTGACTCACCTCAGTTTAAGGGTGAGTCCGATCCTGGCGCCACTTACCAGTGAATGCGGGAGATAAAGAAGATTTTTAGGGCGATGGCTTGCCCTGATGAAAGGAAGGTTATTTATGCCACTTATATGCTTGTTGGTGAGGTAGAATATTAGTGGCAAGGAACCCAGTGAAACACTCCTTAAATTTTAAATATAATTCATATTAATTTAAGCTGATGAAAATGTGAGTAAATTTTTTTTGCCAATTTTATAATAGAAAATTTCTAAATTTAACAAAATTTGGAAATAAAAGTGAAATGATAAAAACTGCTTATGTGTGTGTGTGTGTGTGTGTGTGTGTGTGTGTGTATAATTGTACATCATGGTTTGAGTAATACATAATAGTTAGAAAACAAAAGTACATCAAAAGACATATACTACCTAGCCCAATATATACATCAAAAGATCCCATACAGAGCAGTATTTATCTACCCTATCCCTCATACAAAAAGAAAATACTATAGGTCTTCAGGTCCTCCCCCGTTGAGATGTCCTCTAACTCGTACTCAGCATCACGGGGCGTTATTGTTGTCTTCAATAATCACGATCAATTATACACATAAGAAAATAATGAAGTGAGGTGTTTTGTTCAAAAATCACTTTTACATGTATGGTAGGCAATCTACCATAAAACAAAGATAAAACACAGATGACAACAAAAGGGATTCCTAAGGTTCATTCTAAGCTGTATGAAACTACCCTTGACTAGGTACGGATCCATACTTCCCATTAGTGGGTAATAGTTCTCAACAGAACTTAGGAAGTGACTGGGAGTACATATACCTCTCTCAACATCATCACATGATACAGTCCTCATTATCATTGAGGAAAATAATCAGTCAGGATATCCATTTATAGAGGTATACTTTCAAACCAATCCTGAATGCTGAGCTGTTGTCGGGGTTATCAAGTTTGGCTAGGCGAATATCTCGACTCAAGAGCGCTACCCTGGCCATTGGAACCTTCACCATTCGATGCCTACTCCCAAGACCTCCGCAAGTAGGGTCCCTTCTTTCATTCCTCAGTGTACCAAACTGTAGCTTCCCTAGCAGGGTGCCATGCCACTGCATGTCACTTGCTTTACATTACTCACTAAACTATCAATTCCTAAATTCTCAAGCAGAGGTTTTCCTAGGTCTTATTTAATTTGAGCACTAGTAAAATCAACATTTCTACCTTATTTTGTAGAAATTGCGCAATATCATAATTTTAATAGAATAATGATTTATATAAAATTTTAGCATAATAACAACATAGCAATTATAATTTAATTACTAAAATTTTGGCAAAATAACAACTTAAATAAATACATTTTAATTTTCTAAATTTGAGTAAAGTAACAACTTAGTAAATACATTTTAATTTTCTAAAATTGAATAGAATAATAGCTTAGCAAATATAATTTAATAATTTAAATTTGAGTAGAGTAACAATTTAGCAAAAATTAAAGTTTAACACTAAACAGTAATAACAATACTAAAACTTAAGCCTAAACGGGTTTAAGGGAAAATCCCTTTACCAACATACAAAGTGACAATAATTTAGAACTAACCCCACTCCCCCCATTACCTCTAAGGTGGTAAATGAAGAGGATGAATTTGTTGGTGCAAAGCTCCTAGGACAAGAACTTTACTAGTTATTGGAAAACTAGTAAAATTTTAGCATAAAAACAAAATAAAAGAAAATTTCTTTCTATAGAGAGAAGCTTTCTAAGAATTTGGTAGCTTGAGAGAGAGGAGGATATGTGAAAAATGACCAATGGGAGGTATTTATAGAGGAGGAGGGTGGGTTAGGTGTCCCCTAGATGACACAAGCTGATGATACAATAAAACTTATTTTTAATTTCTTTTTAATTAATTTTAGGGACACATATCCCAAATAGGTGGTGAACAACCTATTTTAGGTTGGGGACATGCTCCACCAGCTTGTCCCAAGCCTCCATGTGTCAAATTTTATCTGTAGGTGAATTAACTTGATATCGTTAAGAACGCCTAAACTTGAAAAATTAGCTTTTAATATCAAAATAATGCATTTTAATGAAAAACTGGACAAATACATTATTTTTCATCAAAAATAAGTTTCTAACAATAAATTTTATTTTTATTAATTTATCTCAAATTATATGTATTTATTTTGTATGTTTAAGCTAGAAAATCCATTTTAATTCAATAAATACCAAAATTTCTATAAAAATTTTAAATTAAATATTTTACCCATAAATAAACTAAAATTACTATTTTCACCCTTTTTGGATGTCAAACCAATGCTAGTTGGCTTATCAGACACCTAAGGATATTTTAGTCATTTTACATAGGAATTCCAGAAAATTCTTAGAAAATTTTTCAAAATTATATTTTAATATATATGACATAGTTCCAAGCTCAAATTGACATTTTAATGTCAATTGAATCTTTTCCTCATGTCAGCCCTTAATATTGAGAAATAAGGATATAATCGTCATTTTCTAATTTCTTCGGGCTCCACGAAAAAATTATTAAAAATCACTATTAAATAGCTCTCGAAATTCCGAGCGAAATGGTGTGAGTCAAAATTTTGAAATTCCATCCCGATTTTCCAAAATTGCATTGTCAAAAACAGTTGAAGAATTGAAACAGGATTATTATATTTTCACTACTTTTCTTCAAAATAAAGTTTTTATAATGAGAGATACTTAATATAAAATTCTCAAAATATTTTGAGATCAAAAAGTCTCTGCTTGGTTCCCACAGTTAAGTAAGGGTATTTTTATCATTTTACTAAAATTATCTCAATAATTCTAGAAAAATTTCTAAAATTATTATTAATTATTCTGAATACATTGATGACTTAAAAACAATTCTTAAACATACAAAATAATTTAATACACAAAAGTAGGGGTGTTACACCCAGCAGTTGATGGGAGCCTAGGGTGAGGCTGTCACCTGGGCTAGTTTTGAGAGTGTTTCCTAGATAAATATTTTCTAGCAAGCGCTAGACATGCAAAGGAGATGGAGTTCCTAAGATTATATCAAGGGAACATGACAGTGAGCGAGTATGCCAGCATGTTTGAGTACCTGGCCCGATTTTTATCACAGGCGACTACCGAGGAGTGAAGGTGTCGCAAGTTTGAAAAAGGTCTAAGATATGAGTTGAAGAGGATGATCATCCCGAGGACTATCAGAGAGTTTCCTACTCTGCTAGAGAAGGCAAAGACAGTGGAGAGACTGGAGTCTAACACACAAGCGGTGAGGACTCAGAGTAGTGGATCGTTTGGATCCAGGAAAGGAGGGCAGTAGAGGAGGCCTTATAATAGACCCTAAAGTCAATCACAATTCTCTAGATCTCAACAGTTTGGGACTTTTAGCTCTTAGAGTCATTCCTCTGTTACACCCTAGACCAGACAATAGGAGGTTAGATGCTTTAGGTGTGAAGGACCACATTATATAGGCCAGTGCCCTTTGAAAAGCAATGTTTGTTTCAGATGTTAGCAGCCTGGACATATAGCTGGAGACTGCATAGCTTCAATAAAGGTGAAGTCCACCGTGAATGCTACAAGGGCAGTGAGACCTACAGCAACTGGACATGTGTTTGCCATGAACGAAGCAGAAGTTGCTCATTCCGATGATCTTATTTAGGGTGAGTGTGAGATAGCTGGTAATGCTCTATCAGTGTTATTTAATTCTGGAGCCACTTATTCCTTTATTTCATATGAGTGTATAGAAAGGTTACAGTTGTCGACCTGTCCTCTAATGTTTGATCTGTTTGTTTCTACGTCGACTTCTACCCTTGTGGTAACATCGGTGGTTTATGCTAATTGTCCGATAGTAGTGAGTGGGTGAAGGTATAAGGTGAACCTGATTTCTCTTCCCTTGACGGATCTGGATGTGATTTTGGGGATGGATTGGTTGTCTTTCAACCATATCCTGTTGGATTATGCCAAGAAGACTTTGATCTTTCCTAGTGTGGAAATTCTAGATTCATTTCTGCTACCCAAGCTCAGATTTTTTTGCAAGAAGGAGCTTAGGGGTATATGATGTCTTTTCTGGAAGTCAAGCGTGACTTGGATTTGGATTTAGTGGTAGTGGTTAAAGAGTTTTTTGAAGTCTTTCCTAAGGATGTGCCTAGTGTACCTCCACAGAGAAAGGTGGAGTTTGTTATAGACTTAATTCCAGGAGCGGGACCAGTGTCGATGGCTCCTTATAGAATGGCACTAGTAGAGTTGGCAAACTTAAAGAAGCAAGTTGAGGAGTTGCTAGAAAAGAAGATGATCTGACCTAGTGTTTTTCCTTGGGGAGCACCGGTATTGTTGGTGAAAAAGAAAGAAATGGTAGTTCACGCTTATGTATGGATTACAGGTAGTCAAACAAGATTACCATCAAGAACAAGTATTCGTTGTTAAGGATTGATGATTTGATGGACCAGTTGAGGGGAGCAAAGGTATTCTCAAAGATAGATATGAGATAAAGGTACCATCAGATAAGGGTAAAGGATGAAGATATACTAAAGACTGCTTTCAGGACTCGATATAGGCATTATGAGAATGTAGTGATGCTGTTTGGAGTTACAAATGCTCCTACTATATTCATGGATGACATGAATGGAATTTTTCAACCTTTCTTAGACAAATTTGTCATTGTATTCATTGACAACATTCTTGTTTATTCCCAGTCATATGAAGAACATGAGGAGTATCTGAGGGCAATGTTAGGGATCTTGAAGGAGAAGTAGTTGTATGCCAAGCTATCCAAGTGTGAGTTTTGGTTGGATGAAGTGGAGTTCTTAAGCCATGTGATCTCAGCTGAAGGATTGTAGTTGATCCTGAGAAAGTGGAGACAGTGTTAAGATGGGAATGTTCGAAGACTGCTACAGAGATTAGGAGTTTTGTTGGGTTGGCTGGATATTACCAGAGATTCATAGAAGGTTTCTCAAATATTGTTGCGCCTTTGACCCAACTTACCTATAAGAATCAACCTTTTGCATGGACAGAAGCTTATGAGGGTAGTTTCTAGGAGTTGAAGAGGAGGTTGACTACTTCTCTGTCTTGGTGTTGCCTGATCCTAGTGAGCCTTTTGAGATTTACTATGATGCTTCTCATCAAAGGTTGGGCTATGTGTTGATGTAGCATAGGAAGGTTATGACCTATGCATCTAGACAGTTGAAGATTCATGGGAGAAACTATCCTACTCATGACTTGGAGTTGGCTAGTGGTGGTGTTTGCTTTAAAAATATGAAGGCACTATTTGTATGGTGTGAAGTTTGATGTGTTTAGTGATCACAAAAGCTTAAAGTACTTGTTTGATCAGAAGGAGCTGAACATGAGGCAAAGAAGATGGATGGAATATCTAAAGAATTTTGATTTACAGTTAATGTACCATCCTGTCAAGGCAAATGTGGTAGCTGATGCTTTGAGTAGGAAGACTGTTCACATGTCAACCTTAATGGTAAAGGAGTTGGAGTTGGTAGAGAAGTTTAGAGATCTGAACTTATATATAGAGTTATCATCTGACCATATTAGTTGTGCTATAATTACTGTGGCTAGTGATTTCTTGGAAATGGTCAAGAGCAGTGGATCCTAGTCTTTGCAGGACTAAGGAATTGTTGGCACAGATAAGGCGATAGATTTCAGCCTAGGTGTAGATGATAGTTTGAGATTCAAAGACAGAGTATGTGTGCCCGCAAGATCTTGAGTTGAAGAAGCTGATTTTGGAGGAAGGCCACAAGAGTAAGCTAAGTTTGCATCCCGGTACTACCAAGATGTATCAGGATTTGAAAAAGATGTTTTGGTGGTCGAATATAAAAAGAGATGTGGCAGAGTATATTGCAGCTTGTCTGACCTGTCAGAAAGCCAAGATAGAACACCAGAAACCCGATGAGATGTTGCAAACTATGGAGACACCTGAGTGGAAATAAGATAGCATCACCATGGATTTTGTTGTGAGTTTGCCTAGGATGGCAAGAGGTGTTGATGCTATTTGGGTCATTATTGATAGGTTGACAAAGTGTGCTCACTTTTTACCTATTAACATTAAGTATTCTTTGGAGAGATTGACTTAGATATACATTAAGGAAATTGTACGTTTACATGGAGTGCCTTCCAGCATTATATCTGATAAAGATCTAAGGTTTACTTCAAGGTTCTGGCAAAGTTTGCATCAAATTTTGGGTACGAAGCTGAAGCTTAGCTCTGCATATCACCCTCAGATAGATGGTCAGTCGGAGAGGACAATCTAGTCTTTGAATGACTGTTTGAGGGCGTGTGTGTTAGATCACCTTGGGAGTTGGGATGAGGTGTTGCCTTTGGTGGAATTCACCTACCACAATAGTTTTCATGAAAGCATTGGAATGGCACCATTTGAAGCCTTGTATAGTCAGAGATGTAGAACACCATTGTGTTGGTATCAAGGTGGAGAAAGCATGCTTGTAGGGCCAGAATTGATATAGCAGATGACAGAAAAGGTGAAGAAGATTCAGGAGAACATGAGAATTGCTCAAAGTCACCAGAAGTCATATGCTAAAAGCAAAGGAGGCCTATTGAGTTTGAGGAGGGTGACCATGTTTTCTTGAAGGTCACCCCAGTAACTGGAGTTGGTAGGACAATCAAGTCTAAGAAGCTTACTCCTAAGTTTCTTGGTCCTTACCAAATCCTTCATAGAGTTGGACCTATTGCCTATCAGATAGCTCTACCACCTTTCTTATCTAATATCCATGATGTCTTTCATGTGTCTCATTTGAGGAAGTATATCCATGACCCTGCGCATGTCATAGAGCCCGATACGGTACAGGTTCGAGAAGACTTGACTGATGCGGTGTTGCCAGTAAGAATCATGGATAGAAGGACAAAGCAGTTAAGAGGCAAAGATGTCCAGTTAGTGAGAGTAATATGGAGTGATGAAACTGAAGAATCTACATGGGAATTGGAGGAGAAGATGAAGGAGTAGTATCCAAATCTCTTCCCAAGAAAGAGAATTTTCGGGGACGAAAATTTTTCTTGTTGGCGAGGATTGTAATGTCTTGTTTTTCCTAATGCATGATTAAGTGTTTTAATAACTAAAAAGTAGAAATTTGGTATGTAATCTAGGTGATTAAAAGAAATAAATGAATTGTTGTTATGTATTGTTTGTTGTATGTGATGTGGTTGTGTGTTGTTTGTTTGAAATTTGGGTTTGAGTTTAGGAAACTTGAGATATATGCTTGAGCCAATGTGGGTATGCTGTGAGTGTGATGTTGGGTTTTGAGAGAAAAATAGTTGAGTAAACCAGTTTTGAGATAAGTGGAGTGGTTTGTGAGATTTAGGCCTCAGTTGGCTAGAAGTTTGTGTGAGAGCTCTAGGGAGGTTGAGTATATAAGAGAAGGGGGAGGAGGACTTTCCTCTCATTTCTCTCATTCTCTTTCTCTCTCATCTCTTCATTCTCTCTTTATCTCTCTAAGATTTCTAGAGTTTGTGAGGTTGTAAAAGGAGCTGTGAGCTTAGTTTAGCACTTGTGGTGAAAGGAGGAACAAATTTGTGGAAGATTTGGCTCAAGACATCGAATCCTCAAAGAACCTAGATTCAAATTTGGAGACTTTTGGAGGTAAGGGAAGCTTACTCTTGGTTGATTTTGTGATTATGGTTGTAGATATGTTGATTAAATACTTTGGAATCGGTTGAATCTTGATGAAGATTGTCATGTAGTTAGTTTTTGATAAAGATGGGTTTTGAAAGAAATTTTGAGATTTGTTGATGATTTGTGGATAAAACTGTTGTGTAATTGGTTAAAAATATATTAGAAGTGATTAAAATTGTTTTGTGATGTTTGTTATTGATTGATTTGGTCAAAAATGGATGTTGGTGAATGATTTATGAAGAAAACAAGCAAAAATCACACCCAGCGATTGATGGCTCGCTCAGTGACCAATTTTTTGCTTAGCGACGGATTTTGAGGTCGCTTGAATCTGTCATTTGCTCTGCAACAGAAATTTTCACCTAGTGACAGATTTTGAGGTCGCTAAAAGTCCACTCACTCAGCAACAGTTGCTTAGCGACATATTTTTCGCTTAGCAACGAAATCTAATGCTCTTTGTTAAGTCATTCACTTAGCGATGGAAAAGCTCGCTTAGTGACAAAAATCTAACTTAGGGTTGGAAATCGAGCTTAGCAAGAGAAAAAATAGATTTTCCATGACTTTCTTATTATTTTGTTGGCTGTTGATGATTTTATTGACTTCCATGGATGTCAAATGTATATTTTAAGATAATTGGATGTTTAAATGGTTTTCTAAACTAATTTTTGGTTTCTTCTTTATTATAATGGTGGATTTGTTTAATAAGTTGTAAGTGTCTCGTTGAGCGCCACATATGTTCGCTGAGCGAGAATTCTACCTAAGACTTGGATGCTCTCTAGAATCAAGTTCGCTGAGCGGGACTTATACTCGTTGAGTGAGAACCTTTGAAAAGGATAGTGTGCTCCCTATATAAAAGATACTCGCTGAGCGAGCATATGGATCGCTGAGTGAGCATGTAAGTATGTGTTGATTGGACATTGTCTTATCTGTTGACCATGCAACAGGCCGATTGGGGCGTGCATGGGGTTGATTGGTGGTTGATGATGATTGTTGGACCACAAGTGGTGCTGAGTAGGCCTGGTCAGATATGATGATTGTTATAGTTGAGTTGATGGTTATGGTGATATGTATATATATATATATATATATATATATATATATGATTGCTGTAGTTAAGTTGATGGTTGTGGTGATGCATGCATTGGCATGCATATGTATGTTGTTGGCTAAGGTTGTATGAGTCTCAAGTCGTGCGCGAGTAGGCATGTAAGGTGGATGGTAACTAGAGTTAGTACTCAAATAGGCCTCCAACCTAGTGCTTAGATAAGAAGTGTGGTTTTAAAGCTGGACTTAGGGGATAAGTGGATAGGCAATTCCACAAGAGGACAAGGCAGTGCAGGCTTTATGTCGCGGTATACCACCACCCACACACACTTATCCTAACAACCATAAGCTTATCCAACTGTTCAGACTTTTGGCAATCCTTGAATGGTGCTAGATGGGCCATGGTAGGGGATAAGACCTGACTGATCGCTAGAAATGTAGAAATCTCTCGAGAGTCGTGTCATTCATTCATTGACATATAATGGGTTGAAAGCATGGTATGTTTGTTGTGATGTATGTGAACCTTTTCTTGATGCATATACTTCCTTATTGAGTATGTTGATGGTGTGAGGATATGAATTATATATATACTATGTTGGTTTTTGTATCGTAAGCTTACCCTTGCCTTCTTTTTGTTTTGGGTTTGTTTTGTTATGGCTATTGTTGTTGCTGTGGTGATTATGTGATGTTGTGATTGTGATGATCATGTCGTTTGGCATGAGAGCAGAGAGTGAGATATCCACAGATCCTATTTCTCAGAGCAGATGAGAAAGGTTTCAGATGGAGACTTTTGGAGACCCTTTTTGGGTGGAGCTTTTCATGGAAGCTCTTTTGTTTTGTTTTGATGTATATGTTGTATAGCTGACTAGCTATAGGGAGTTGGGTTTTGTGTTTCTCCCTTGGTATTGTATATATAAATGGGCCTGTATACAGTATTATTTCATATCTTGAATATCTTTAGAGTAACATGATGATTGATTATTATTAAATATCGATATATATATATATATATATATATATATATAATTGTGGTTTTTTTATAGTACTGTGGCGACAAAGGGTAGTTACAGTTGGCACAATCCTATATTAGTCCAAATCTCACAATTTTGGAGCTTCATTCAATGGAAGATCATAAAGACAAAGGATCATGGTAATTCTTAGATTTCAAAAGACAATCCATTCAATTTTAGTTGCAAGTGTTTTAAAGAATTTTTATTTTTATTTTTTTATTTGGGATCCCTTGCTAGTCAACAACTTCCATTTTCCAAAAACATAGGATAAAACTTAGCTAGCCATTCACATGAAACAAACAATTCTTATATAGACAATGCAATGAAATCATCACATACAAATGCATCTCATACAGAGTTTCCCCTCACCACACTTAAAGTCTAGCACAGTCACCTCCCCACACTTGTTGCTGAGCTACTGTAGGATGGCCATCATGGTGGTATATTGCTTAGTAGTCTACTGAGCATGGGCATCAAAATGCTGGGAGAGACACAAGATGATCTTCTATTAAGTGTCCAAATGGAAAAAAATGCCCAGCTCCAAGCAATCAAGTCATGTAGTGAGTCTTTGGTAGTTTGCCCAAGGAGCTGCTAAGGGCTATGCATTTGTTAGAATGTCGAGTCCTAAACCCTACTTATACTCTTGGTCTTGCTGGAGTTGGCCTGCTTCTACTTCCTGTTCCATCTTGACATCAAAGGTTGCCTTGATGTTTAACAAAATGTTTCCCCAAGTGTCATGGTGCAACATCCCGATGGAGAGTTATGTTGACTAGCCAATGCCCACCATAGTAATGTAAGAAGTGTAGGGGTCAAGAACATACCCGTAATGTTGGACCAGCTTGGAAATGAAGGAGCCGATGATGATATGGCCCTCGATGGTGTATTTGTAGCCTCCTCCCTAAATTAATGCATGTGAGGTGGAAGACAAGACTAACATTACACTAGTGTCTTATTCCGTTAGACATGCACCAGTAGAAATAGGTTGATGCAGGTGACAGTCCCTCTGCTCCGGGGGCGCCTAATGATGGAATCAGCTAGCCACCTATGAATGGCCTAGATGGCTAGATGGCAAATAATGCTAGCCTTCGATCAACTGGGTTGAAGTGTGGATCCCGTGGATCCTAGTAATCGATCGTTAGAAGACAGAGTCATAGAAGGTCGAAGCAATCTCTTTTAAATCCCTCTGATATCCCTTCTCTTTCACTAACTTCTCAATCTCAAAGTCTAGAGCCATATTAAACTCAAACAAGGGCATATGACGCCATTCCCCCAATTGTTGGAATTAGATAGTGATCTCTAGGTCTATATCAACACTAGACAAAGAGCATGGGCTTGGAACTCTAGTGCTAGCTCCTTATAAGTAGGGCATTGAATAGCAACCACTCTTTCTTATCTAATGCTTTATAGGAACATCTGTATCTTGCTATAGGCTAGAGTCAACAAGGGCCTCTCCATTAGATAGTGGGTCCTATGCCACTCAAAGGTACTTAGTAAGGTGTACCTGTCCTAGTACTATACTGAGGGACAGGAGGCATAGATGGTGCAGGTGCTTGAGTGTAAAATTATATACCCTACCTAATTCAAATGAGCCTGATACCCACCAAATATTAAGGGGTATATCCATCCTACACAAACCAAAAAAGCTTACAAATTTGCAATAAGAGCCATTTATAATAGAGTATGTTTGCTTGAGGCTGAGTGTGCAACAACACCAATTGACACAAGCAAAAAGGCTATTACTATTCTGGACCATGCATATTGGCCTCTGATACATGTGAAATTTGAGAGAACCTTATTAATTATTGTGGAACGAGTATTCCAAAAAGCAAAGTACCACCCCTCTAACATGATTACTTGAGGTGAGAAAACATAAGAGAACCTTATAATGACAAGTTACCCTCAGTGGACAACTGAAATAGGTGATTTACTAGTGGGACCATTTTTTGACTAGATATAATAGGTTACTTGATTTGGGCACATCATCACAATATTTTTGAAAATTGTAGAATGCACCCAAACCATTCAACGTTATTCATCTCCTCCATCACTAAGAAGCCAATGTCAAGCCACTAAATTTTGTTCAATAGTTATACATTCATGTGCCACAAACTCGAAAACATAAGTTCCAGCCACCAAAAGATCAAAGAGCCAAACTCACACTCACCAATTATTTACACATTTGCTCTAACCCCAACAACATTTAGCACACCTGCCAAGCAAGCCTTATAATTAATTAAGTAGTAAGCAAACTCCATTTTTAATTATTTTTCCCTAGAAAAAATTGATCCAATCAACTATATGCAATTTAATGAAAATTTGAAACAGGGGAAAAGGCACCACAATTCATTCTAACACAACAAGCAAAATAAAAGTAATTAAGTTACTGAAAATGCTCAAAATAGATTTCCTCCCCACCCTACTCAATTGATTGGGATAGCTTCTTCTAATACCAAGCTTCTCTTTCTTGCATATTTCATTGATCCACCCTTGCAAACATCCTCTTGCACGATGCCCAAAACAATGGAGTGGAAGTGATGGAGTTTTTGGTTTTTTGAGACCTTAAATGAGGATAGAAGAAAGAGGGAAGAGATGTTTGACAAGGAGCATGGTGGCCCGAGGGAACGCATCGCCACGTGCGGTGGCAACAACCAAAGACTTTCTCTTTGGGTGAGAACTGGGGGTTGTGTTAGATCTGTGAAGGTTATTTTGGCTTCTATGAAGTGGATCATATCTTAGGTTTTCTGCACAAATAAGAAGTGGGTGGGTTTTGATTTTCGAAGAGAGAAAGTGAAGAGAGAAAAAGGGATTGAGGTTTATGATGTTTGAAACTTTGTGCCTCTATCACCACCATCTTAAAACCCAGTGGTCGTCACCTCCTCTTCCTCCTCCGTCACCAATTGAGAAGTCACGGATGCCGACGATTGCATCAGGCATAGGAACTCACCTCAATATGAGGACTAATTAGCAAAATAATTTTAAATGGTAAAAAATGATACCAAGAGTTTCAAGTAATTAATCCTAACCATTCAATATTTAATTGATACATTTAATGGTTACTATCCATTTGTCCACATAAATCATGTGAGACACTTCCCCACCCTAGCCGCCATACCTTATAATTGTCAAAATTAATTTTGCTTCTGTTGTAATATCAAACTAAATTGACTAGAGATATCAATTTTAAAGGCCAAATTAATACACTGTCAAAAAAAAAAAAAAGACCACATATTTCACTCATAAATTTTGAGACCATTATAGCGATAAAATAGTAATAAAATTTTAGAGGAATAAAAATTAAGGAGGAAAGAGTCGTGCCCGGCCGCTGACCCTTACCTCCATCCGTCTCTATTTCTAGTTTAGTCCATTGCGTTGTAGATATTGTATGACAATAATTCTTATCATAACATGAGTAAGTATTCTTGTTTCTATTTTATTAACGCTGTTTTATTTTTATTTTATTTTTTTACAAACCGTGCTACTTAATTCTACAAATCATCCTACATATTAATTGAAGAAAATATTAAATAAAACATTAAATATATTTAATATTTTAAATATATAAAAATATTTAATTATTTTATTTTTATTTAAACGTTTATTAATTAAATAATAATTATATTTATTTATAAGTTTTATAATTTCTTGATCATAATTTTCATATATGATTGTCATTAAAATAATAATTTTACATATTTATTTTTTATTAGCTTATTAGCTATTTATAATTTATAGACTAAATATTAATTATAAAAATTAATCGTATTTAATTATTTTTAATTTTTTATAATAACATTGTTAGCAGTTTCTGAAAGGTGAAAATTTAGATATAATTTTTAGGTGCTATTTGTGTTGTTCTTCAATAAAAATTGAAGTTTTATCTCATAATTCATGCAATAATGATATGCATTAAAGCATTGTATGGTTTACTGAGGTGAAACTTCAACTGATAGGATAATAATACAAAAGCACTTGAGGAACTGTATTTAAGTTTTCTCCTTTTGAAATAAATGGTAACGTCCATTGATATATTAGAGGTTTTATAATTAACCACTAATATGTTTTAATAATTAATTGATTAATTAAATGTATAATTAATAATTATTATATTTGTTTACCTATTCTAAGGTTTATTAAAGAGTTGTGTTAATCATACAAAAACCTATACAACAGCTTATACAATACTATTTTTTATCTTTTTAACTACCTTTTCATTCCATTTTTAATTACATCTCATACTTCACTCTCCTCTTTCTTTCTCTCTCCCTTTCTCTCTCTTTGTTATAGAATTTGTTGTATAAATTATTGCACACATAACATTTATCTTTATCAAATATCAAATATATTACATAATTCAATAAATATTATTATTGAAAATTCTTTCCTTTATTAAATCATAAATAATATATTTATTTTTTATTTAAATGTGTATTAATTAAAGTTAATTATATTTATTTGATAATTTATTTTTATGATTATTATTGAAATAACAAATTATATTTACTTAATTTTTTATTAAATTAGTTACTATTTATAATTCTACATTAAATATTAATTGAATTTTCAAATTGATTGTATATAATTATTTTTTTAATTTTTTAATAACTACATTAGCGTTTTTTGAAATAACTGCTACTATAATGGATAATATTAGGTGTTTCTATTAACCTCTATTATATTTATTTAATTATTTACAAGGTTTACTCAATATCGATTATTTTTCATAATTCAAATTATATAAATTGGCCGGTTTATTATAGAGTTTAATTGCTATGCACTATTAATGTAAAAAAAAATCACTGTTAACTAATTAAAAATTACCGTTGGTACTGACTTTTAATATAGTTATTATAAAAGTCAACAGATTTATTATACACAATAATTTGTGATAGGATGACAGTATAAAACTTTTTTACATTGTTAGTGTATATTCTTTTTTCTCTTTATTATATATTAATAATATGTTTACAATTTTATACTTTAATTTAAAAATATATTAAATATCGATATTTACTTAACTTATAACTAATGCGTTTAATAATGAAAAAAATTGTTTGTATCATTAGCTATTACTTAAGAATCACTAAGTTTATATTTTTTAATTGATTTTCTTTTCAGAATTTGTTAGTACTTTTCTATAAAATCTGTAATAAGGTCTGCATTTCATTCACGGTTATCTAGAAAACCGCTAACATATATTTCCTTCACAATGGGATGTGAACTCATCTTTAATTTCATTTGTAAGAAAAATATTAAAATAAAATTAACAAGTGATTTTTTGTCCTTTTTTATTATTTAATTAAAATTATATATATATATATATATATATATATATATATATATATATATATATATATAGCATGATAGCTATTGTATCCTACATATTTTTATTTACAATTATATTTGTTATAAATTGCTACTCCCACGAAGTAAAACAACTTTATAATAAATTTCAAATATCATTAAATAATTTTAAAAATGACACATCTTCAAATAAATATAAGCATGTTTAGTTTAGCTTATTCTAGAAAAATAAAACCTGTTTTATCAATTTTTAAGAGATTTTTTTACAAAAGAACGCAATTATTTTCCAAAATTTAAGCTAAAACAAACATGAATTAAACTTTCTCAATTTACAAAGAGATCGACTTTGAATACCTTAACAGTTATTCACAGAAAAATTGGCTCTAGACAGAAGCAAAAGACAATATTACCTATAGGTCTCTAAACAAAATGGAAACTACATACTCACATGTGAGAGTTATGGATACTATGGGCTTATTTGATTCTCTTATCACCTTTTGGTTTTAAAAACTATTTTCTAAAACAATTTTTAAAACCTGTTTTTCAAAAGAAAAGCAAAGAAAGAAGTTGCTTGATTCACTAGTGCTTTAGCATGTTCCTTGTCAATTTAAGTTTTGAAACTTGATATGGGTCTATTTCCAAGTTTAAGTTTTAAAAATTGTTTTCAAAACAAGTTTTAGAAAATCAAAATAGAAAAAACTGAGAAATATTTTCTCATCCGCTTCTATTTTCTTCCATGTCCCTGGTTCTCCATGGAGTCCCTGAGCTGTTTCAGTTTTCTTCCTAAGCATGTGTTCCCAACAAAAGGACCAAGAGAAACCGATATCAAATGCACCCAGCCAATAATCTGAACACTTGTTGAAATCATCACAGACATGCAATCTGCAAAACAAAAGCAAAACAATGAAATCACGAAAATGCATTAGACAGAAATATCAGAGCACAATTCAATCCGACATGAAAACAAAAAGGTATAAGAGCACAAATTCAATCGGATATGTCAACAATTTTTTCATCACCCACTTGTAGAATTCATTTTTTTTTTAATTGATGTGTCAAAGAATTTATTTCACCAAAAAATATTCCCTGTCTAATCTAAATCATAGAAATAAATTTAAAAAAAAAAACACAGGTTATTGATTTTGAGCTGACATGTACAATGGTATATATAATACATGGTTACAAATCCTTCAGAATTACGTTTGTGAACACAAAATTTTTGTGTTCCAAATCCTCGCAAACTTCAGTATCCTTTCCTTCTTCTCTTCAGCCTTCTGCATTGCTAACAAGAAACAAAAGGCTCAGTCGATCTTGAATGTTCTGCATTCCATACTCAATGAAGTCATAAGCATCCTTACCAAGAACATCATGAATCCTTCCAAGAAAGTTCCATAAGCCGGCAACAATGTGTTTTCGATGGATTTTATCATCTGTTCCCTTAGCTGCTCATCAAAGATAAACCATGCAGACTGAACTTTGCATATCTCGTTGAAGTGCTGGTTGAACAATTGGAGATTGTTTTTCATCGACTCTGCTAGCGACTCACTGCTGTCCAGCATCAAAAAGTCCAAGATCTTATTCCACGAGCTTCTTGATAGAGTTCAATGTTTTGATTGATCTTTGACTTGTACCAATCCTCGCCAAAAATGACTCCATATATATATTCCCCATATTGTAAAAGCATCAGATTGTTTATCATGAAAACATGGCCCAATGCAGGGTCTGTGTAGTTTTTGGACTTGGCTTCCAAGTTGCTGTCTAACAGCTGTATTATCCTGGCTACCTGGTCAGAAAATGAAGATATTCCCTTTCTAATTGGAAAATTCTCGTTATCTGTGAAAACATCTCTGAGGTAGTCCATCACTTTGTGGGTAGTTGGATGAATCCCACCATCCGGAACAGTCTCCTGCGCCACCTCACGGCGAATAAGACTCTCCAACTCAACAAAAATGCCCAATCTCTTCCCAACAAGGACCGCATCATTCATGAGTGATTCACTGAACAACTGACCATAAAACAATGAATTGAAATATGGAATCAGGTCGCTCAAAGTCTTGAACACTTTGGGGATGACATGGAACGAATGATACGGCGAATGACTCTCAGTTGCTAAGGTATTGGCAAATCTCAGCAGACTAATAGTCAATTCACTGCAAACCTCGCCGAAAGAGATATCCGCAGCAGAAGATCGGAGATCACCGAGGTCCGCAGCATAAGATGACCGGAAGACGCGATTGCAGAGACTCCTTTCATTGGGAAAGAGTATCCTCACGGCTATGTTCAAAGCTTTTATCCAACTCTCAATCTTCTCCATCTTGTCAACGTCCTCCACGTTGAGCTCTTCAACTTGCAACCCGAATTTTGATAGACACTCTTTCAGGAACTCCCTCCGGCAACTACTGTACACGTTGATGCATTCGTTCTGAAACATCAGCCTCCCGGTTTCACGAAGATTGTTGATAATTTCCGACGGCAACACATCTGCCACCAAGTTGTCATCAGCTTGCATTTCCGGCACTAGAATCTGATCTTCGTTCACAACATTAGCCCTAAGGTATTCACCAACATGCCTGGAAATTGTGTCGATAAGCTTCTCATTCTCCTTCTTAAGCTCCTCTATATGACCCATATACCGGGCCCTGATAATACCTCTATCATTATTGCGTTGTTGTGGACGTGGAGCAACTTGGGTTACTGGAGTGGCATCAGCTTGTGGATGAGCTTGGGGTGAATCCACTTGAGAAGCGTCACCACTGATTCCTGGTGATTGTGAAGGTGGATCAATTTGAATGTCTACAAGATCTGGGCCTTGGAGTTGATCATACCCGCTCGGTACAGGATGCAAAGTGGGACGAAGAATGATGAGGGAATAACTGAAACTCCCTCCAACAATGACCAACCATGAATGAATTTTCATGAGTTGTACAATTAGAACTCCACAGAAAAAATATAGGAGATCTACCTCAAATCCGAAGGAACTCAGGGTTGACAATCCCAAAGACATGATAGCAAATGCAGCATATGAAATTAGACTATATGCATCTGGTTTCTCCGTCACTTCTTTATCGAAGAAAGAAGAGTATACAGAAGTCATAAGCAAAACCAAAAAGGCTGAATGAGCTTTCAGCCAGGAAGAGGTGGAGCGCTCCCGTGTGTTCGCAAACAAGTAGACAAGGCAGATGATGATGAAGAAACTAAAAACAACATAAAGCGATATCTTCCACCTGGTCCACTTTCCAAATAAACCATTGAAAGAGGAGCTGAGAGCGTTACAGATCAGTCCAACAACAGATGAAACAAAACACACAAATCTCCATACCTTTGGCTTCCTCAGCCAACTCTGAATTTCGATGAGCATGAGCACCGTGTTCTTTCTCAAGCAGCTGCATTCGGGAACAGAGAAGTTGATAGCCACCAGTTTTGACTTGGGATAAACCCATCACTCTTTGGTAGAAATTTCAAGGAAAGGGAAGGGAAAACTACATTCACACGGGTTGAAAAAACCCTTCACTGTTCCAACTCTTGTCTCCACCTCAATTGTGATATCTGAGCATATCATACGCGATCCGGATGCATTGTATACAAAAACCTGTGAACCAAGCTACTGGTTCCAAGTCTAGGTCAATCACTTAGTAAGCCGTCCCACGTCCACATGGTTAACCACAGTGCATTTGCTTTAGAAAGGAGCCTACAATATTCAACGGGCATAACCTCGCTGAATTTAAGATTTCTTTTTCCAAAAAACTCCTTTCATGCAAGTCAATTAAAAAAAAGTTATTTTTTTCGTTTAACTGTCTCAAACTGAATCAACCGCAAGTGGAAGTGACGGTAAAAAGCCTCCCATGGCTGGTTGTTTGTCTCCTCATGGCTCATGCTAGGCCTTTCCTTTTCCTAGAAAAAACATTCCGAAGAAAAAAAAATGATGGATTGGATAGTTTTTTCAGTTACAATCCAATTGCATTCCTAAAAAGAATTACTCAAATTCAGTTAATATCTGAAAAAAGGTTTTTAAATAATCCATACAAATTACATTCATACAAATTACAAATACGAGAATGAGACACTTCAATTCTTTCATTCATTTGAGTTAACATTTTGAAAGACTAATTTGAATAACATATGATTATGTCACTAAATCAGTAAATGACTCCCTTTTTTATAACTAATTATGTACAAAAAAAAAAAAAAAAGATGAATACAGAGCTAAAGAAGTCACAGAACTTTCAAAGACTATATGGTGATTGGTGACTTTTCTTTCCTTAAGTACCAAATTATACCAAGCCATTTTTACTCTTTCTTTTTTATGTAGGCAGTGGCGGAGTTTGAGGGAAAAAAAAATTGAAGGAGCCAAATAATGTATAAATAAAACATAATAATTTTAATACTATCATCTCTTATAGATGATTTTAAGCATACTAATGAAATATTAATTATTTTCTTAATTAATTGTCTTTTATGATTAAAATATCTTTTTTCTACTTTATTAATAACACTCATTTGTTTTTTTTTTTTTTCATGACTTGTATTCTTTTATTACTGAATCAAAAAATTAGAAAATTTATCTGTAAATTATTTTTGTAAAAATTCTGTCAAAAACATTAAGTTTTTTATACAGAAAACAATTGTACAAGAATACATAAAAAAAAATATTAAAATTTTCTATGGATTTTTCTACAAATTTAAGGAAATAATCATATTTTTGCCAAAATTCTAATAAATTTTGCAAAAAAAAATACAAAATTCATAAAAAAAAATTGCATGAAAAATCCACAAGAAAAATTAGAATGCAAGACAAATTTGTAGGTTTAAATTATATTGTATAAATTAACATTTCTGTACAGAATGACAACATAAAAGTCATAGAAAAAATGAGGTCGAAGAATGCAAAAAATAAGTTTATATTATGAAAAGGAAATTAATTAATTAGTGAATAGTTAATATATGAAAAGTATTATTAATACTTAAAATTAGCCATTAATGTTGATGTTATCAAATGCAAATATTGAAAATGTAATATTGAAAAAAAAAAATAATAACAGAAAATGATTAAAGATTACTTTCAATTAAAGTATTGCTATATAATTATGTAATGACTTAAAATTATTAATAATTAAGAATAAACAATTTTAAAAATATTATAAATATACATACATACAATATATATATTATTTAAAAAAGCAACGTCTTAACTCTTAACGTACTCTAGTGCAAAATCAGTCCATGATGAATTTAGCCATCATATATATTGTTATAAAATTCGTTAGTTAAAACATGCTTAAATGGTGAGATATACATACTTATTAAATATTATAAATAAATTCTCATATAAATAATATATTTTTCACAATATTTCCCGAAGAATTATCCTGAGAAATATTATCAAAAGTTCAAAATAAATTTCTCTAAAAAATATTCCACATATTTCTTTACCAAAAAAAATTAATATTTGGATTATTACATTTATTTTTAAGTAAATATTTCTGAAAAAATATAACAAATTTTTACAACAATTTCTCCGCATTCACCTTTTCTCTTTACCTTTTTCTAACACATTACCTAGCTATCTTATTATACATTTTCTCCGTTCTCTTCTTATCCCTCTCCCTTTTATATAATTTGTTGTAAAAATTTGATGTGTAAATAACATTACTTTTCGTGAAAAGACTTCAGGAGACAAGTGACAGTTAATGTTGAAAAAGTGGGATTTTGATATGTTAAAACGTGGGTCAGCAGGATAAGTTCAACCGTGGCCTGGTCTAAACCTCAAGCAACCATAAATAAGACTATTTATTTTAAAAAAGAGCATATCGCAGAAGACAATGCCTTGTTTATCTATACTTATTTTCAAAGAAGTTGTTAGTTCCAAGTCTTGGTCAATAATTTAGAAATGTGCTCAAAATAAGCAGTCCCACATGTGCATGTTTAGTAACGACCAAAGCAGTGAAAACGGATGGTATAATATATGACGAAGAAAAATGATACATGGACACCTTTGGGTTAATCTACACCTTGAGAGACAAAGAGATAAAACAGATAAATATAGATATAATAGGTAATATAATGTGACAAGAAGAGAGAAATAAAAAGTAACAATTAGGCGTATATACTGTATAGGTGTTCATACACTAGTGCAAAAAATCAATATTAGAGCAGGACTTTAAAACAGTTCACATTCAACTGATTTAAAAAAAGACACGGTGGCATTTTTGCAATTTTAAACGAAAGTTTTTAACTCTGTTGTATTATAACCGAGTTAAAAACTAATTTTTAAATCGGTTATAGATGTAACCAATTTAAAATGCATAATTTTAAATTGGTTCTAAAGAAGCGATGTAAAAAATAAAGTTTTTAAACTGGTTCCTATTGGAACCGCTTTAAAAAGTGCATCATTTTAAAATTTTTACTCATAAACGAGTGGCTCCGTCGTCTTATCTTATTGTTCTGCGCATCGACACCCCCTCTCCCTCCCTCCCTCCTTCACTCCAAACTCAAGTTGCACTCTCCCTCCCTCCATTTGTGTTCAAGTGGCGCTTTCCCTCCCTCCATTGTGGTCGCATCCCACTCTCCCTCCCTCCATTGTGTTTGCGTCGCGCTCTCCCTCCCTCCATCCATTGTGTTCGTGTCTTGCACTGCTCCCAAACTTCATTGAAGTTCAAAATCTGCATTGCATTGGGGCGTTTGGGCTTTCGCGCTTCACCTTCACCTCCATTCAACACCAACAAGTTCAGCATTGCATAGATGCAAGCTCCATTTTTGCAATTTTTGTTAATGCATGTGCTGTCATTATTGCGGTTTTGCAATTGAATTTTCTTACTATGGGAAATTAATTGCTAGAGGCTATGCTTGAATATATATATTGATGAATAGAAGATAAATTTAGTTGATTTTACATGTATGGATTTACGAATCTTTAAGTAAAAATCTAAAAGTATTATTTAAGTTAGTCATAACTTATATGAGTATATGTTAAGGATTTTAATTGTTGAGAATTGAATGACATAAGTTATACAATCAATTGAAGTCAATTATTTTGGTTAGTACTTAAGTTGATGTTGCTTAGTAATGAGAAAGGATAAAAATTTGAAATTAATTTAATTAAAGATATTTAAGGAATTAATTGTCATAAAATATATTATATTTTGTTTAATATGTATGATGCCTATAGAGTTGGAGGATTATAAGAATGAAAGAACTAGCCTTAGTGTAGATTGGGAACATTGTTAGGAAATTAAAAGATAATAATATAAGTGGACTTTTGTGGGAGAATACACTGTTAAGATAAAGTGAGCAAAGTTTAAGAGTGAATTAGTATATAAGAATCTAAAATTGAATAATTTAAGTGCTAAAGTTTAAGAGATTAAGAAATTTAAATGTAATAATATTGGCCATGAGAGTCGATATGTAAGAGTTGTTGTGGATTGGATTGTCTGATCGGTTAATCTTTAGTCTTATGATTGAATACATATTAACAGGTATTTGGGAAAGTACCAAAATAAAAGGAAACTCTGTCAAAATTTCTATATAAATTATATTCATTATGTTTGTGTTTAATTTTGTTGTTTTTTATTAAATTTATGCATTACGAGCGAACCTTAGTTTCTCATTTGAGATTCAATATAATGATTAAAGTACTAATTATTGTATTGAATCTTGAATTGTCCAGTTAGACAGTTTGGAAATATTCATTTTTTATACTTGATTAATACGTAGTGGTTAAGTTTCATCTTAAATTTGATTAAATTTCGGTTTAATGCATTTCATGTTGTGTCTCCGGGTGCATACTTGATTGTGGTGAATTTGATGTCACCACTTTCATTCCATGTACTTGGAGAACAATGCGAAATGCTGCTGAAATTTTGTCAAATTTAAGACATGAGACTAAACCTGTACGTATTAATCAAGTTTAAGAAAATGTCTTTCTGAATGGGATAGGGCCACACCTTGTATACAAAAGTGAGATTTACATGCATTAAGATATGGTTCGTGGATCACAATACGAAGTTATGGATCGTAGTTGAATTAATTCTAGACGCACAACTGATGAGTATCAAAATAGAGTGGAAGAGTTTATCTAATTTGTGGAAAGAAATCTTCATAATAGTAGTGGGTTCTTCTATTGTCCTTGTGTTAATTGTTTGAATGAGAGACGAATACAAATTAAGCAAATACGGGAGCATGTTCTTTGTGATGGGTTTTGCAAGAGTTATATAACATGAACATGGCATGGTGAATTATTAGACATGCTGAGTGTGTCTCAAACAGAGCAAGTTGATGTACCTATGGATGATTGACTAGAGGACATGATTCGTGATATTGGACCAGAGTCTTTTCAGCGAGCTCATGTACACGACACTTTGTGCAATGATGCAGGTAAGCCTCTATGTCCAGGGTGCACTAAATTCACACGGTTGTCAATGGTTTTAAGATTGGTGAATCCTAAGGCAAGAAATCGATGGAGTGATAAAAGTTTCACCAAATTACTTGAGTTGTTGAACGAAATGCTTCCAGAAGATAACACGTTGCCGAGACGTAATTATGAGGCAAAGAAAGTGTTGTGTCTGATGGGATTGGAATACAAAAAAATACATGCATGCTCTAATGATTGCATATTGTACAGAGAAGAGTTTGAAGAGTTGCATAAATGTCCCAAGTGTGGGGTGTCATGATATAAAGTAAAGGATGATGATTGTAATAGTGATGAGAGCAAAAAAGAGGGTCCCCCTGCAAAGGTGTTATGGTATCTTCCAATAATTTCAAGGTTTAAGCGATTATTTGCTAATGCAGAAGACGCGAAAAACCTTACGTGGCATGTAGATGGGAGAAAATGTGATGAATAGCTTCGCCATCCTGCTAATTTTCCGCAATGGAAGAAAATTGATCATTTGTTTCCAGCCTTTAGGACTGAGGCAAGAAACCTTAGGCTTGGACTTGCTACAGATGGAATGAATCCTTATGGTAACTTATCTAGTAAGCACAATTCATGACCTGTTCTCCTAGTTATTTATAATTTGTCTCCTTAGTTATGCATGAAGCGGAAATATGTTATGTTATCTATGATGATTGCGGGCCCAAAACAACCAAGAAATGACATAGATGTCTACTTACGTCCCTTGATTAAAGATTTGAGAATGATGTGGGATGAAGGTGTTAATGTGTATGACGAGAATCGTCGTGAAAATTTCATGTTACGTGCAATGTTATTTTGTACTATCAATAACTTTCTAGTATATGGAAACTTAAGCGAATATAGTGTTAAGGGGCATAATGCTTGCCTTATCTATGAAGAAGACACATGCTAGATACAACTAAAACATGGCAAGAAAACAGTTTACACAGAGCATCAGAAATTTCTCAGGCCTAATCACTATATCGTAGACTCAAAAAAGCTTTTAATGGATATTAGGAGGATGGTATTGCGTCACCCACCTTAACTGGCGAGCAGGTTTATCAACGGGTGAAGGATATCAGTGTCGAATTTGGAAAGACTCAAAAGAAAGCCACCAAGAAAAACTTGTGGAAGAAGAGGTCGATTTTCTTTGATCTTCCCTACTAGTGCGATCTAGATGTTAGACATTGTGTAGATGTAATGCATGTTGAGAAAAAAGGTTTATGATAGTGTCATTGGCACTCTTTTGAACATTAAAGGCAAGACAAATGATGGTTTGAATGCTCGTCAAGATCTTGTTGAGATAGATATACGCCTCTAGTTAAGTCCATAGTTAATGGGTAAGCGGACATATTTTCCCCCAGCATGTCATACCTTGTCAAGAGAAGAAAAAATAAGTTTCTGTAAGTGTTTACAAGGCGTGAAGGTGCCACAAGGATACTCTTCGAACATCAAGAGCCTTGTGTTACTGAAAGATCTTAAATTACTTAGGTTAAAGTCTCATGATTGCCACGTCTTGATGCAACAACTCCTATTAGTAGCTATTCGTGACATATTGCCTAAAAAGGTTAGACATGTCATTACGCGACTGTGCTTATTCTTCAATGCCATATGCAACAAAGTCATTGACCCTATGAAGTTGGATGAGTTAGAAAATGAAGCTACTATTATATTGTGCCAGTTAGAGATGTGTTTTCCTTTCATTTTTTGACATCATGGTTCACTTAATAGTGTATCTTGTGAGAGAGATTAGATTCTGTGGTCCAGTTTATTTACGGTGGATGTATCCTGTTGAATGATATATAAAGATCTTGAAAGGGTATGTCAAGAATCCATACCATCCAGAAGCATCTATTGTTGAAAGCTACATTGCTGAAGAAGCCATCAAGTTTTGTACGAAATATCTGTCACAAGCTGAACCTATAAGGCTTCCTAAATCATGTCATAATGGAAGATTTTTCGGTAAGGGTACTCGAGGTGTAAACATTAAACCAATGAGTCAGGAGGAAGTTTTACAAGCACACTTGTATATATTGAATAATACTAATGAAGTTGAACCTTACTTTTCTGCTCACAAAAACATTGTCAAGAAAAACAATCTTAGAATGCCGAAAAAATGGCAGTTGAATGAGTATAACAAAACATTCTTAAATTGGTTTAAAGAACAAGTTTTGAATGATGATAATGCTTCTAACACATTAAAATGGCTAGCACATGGACCTAACTTTAATGTCATATGTTGGACTAGATACGATATCAACAAGTTTTGTTTCCATACAAAGTCATTGGATGAGAAGAGTACCGTGTAAAACAGTGGGGTTATGGTTGTGGCTAAGTCCATACACTTCTCTAGTTCAAAGGATAAAAATCCCGTTATGGCATCCATGTGTTACTTTGGAGTTATTGAAGACATATGGGAGGTTGACTACACAAAATTCAGAGTGCTTGTTTTTAAATGTAAGTGGGTTGACAGTAATACTGGTGTGCAAACCGATGAATTAAGGTTCACATTGGTGAATCTTAGCAAAGTAGGTTATAAGGAAGAGCCTTTCATTATGGCCTACCAAGCAAAACAAGTTTTTTATGTTAGTGATCCTTTTAACAAAAGATGGTTAGTGGTTCTGCAAGAAAGAAGCGTGCGTGCTAGTGATGAAAAAGAAGATTCAAATGTCAATCTTATTGACATTCCTTCTTTCTCAATATAGGTGCCCACTTTTAGTGATGAGAATGAAGTGGATGATGTACATACCACCCATGATAATCATCACGAAGGAATATAGGAAAACATACGTACTTGACAGTGTTAGTTACTAACTTATATTTATCTTATTGTTTATTCTTGTTTTTGTTATTTTTTTAATTTTTTTTATTTTATTTCAATTGTAATGTTTTTCTTTCGAAATGACATGTTTTGTGAATGTTGATACTGATATACATTTCTTTTCTTTTTTCATTTGTAAACAGGCTCATGACTGATTCTTCTAGTAACCCTTCTGATGAGTCTACAAAAAAAAAGGGTAGACGAGAGACACAGTTAAAGGAGTTGACTCTCAGTCGGGTTGGTGACCATCTAATACCCATAATAATTTTTTCTCTATGATGAAAGGAGACATGGCCTAGTTGAATGTTTTTCAATAATAATTTTTTATGAAGTCAATTTAAAAATAATAATTAGGTGACAGTCAAACCCGCCCATGGCTGTATGTTTTTTCTCCTCATGCTCCGCCTTTCTTTCTTTTTAGGAAAAAAAAAGGTTATGAAAAATTTTGCATGGAACCAAAAGGAAGAAAAGGAATTAGAGAACAGTTGTATTTAAAATTATGACTTAATTATATTCTTTGTTCCTTTAATTTATTCTGTACGCTTTTAGTTTCCCAAAATTTTCTAAGCTTTATGGCATTAGAGTGTATCTAGTACTATAACCTCGAAGGAAATTGTTTAAGCAATCCAATATTAAAAAAAGGGAAAGGCAATCATTTTTCAGGTTTTTCAAAAAAGTGTTGAAGAAAAGATTTTCAAAGTTAATTTTGATTTGCTCAATTCATCTCCACTTGAGTACAAATATTACCCATTTTCTTGTTTTATTTGTTTCTTGTGTGTAATTAAGTAAAACTCTCTAAACTAGGGTTGATGAATTTGACTTAGATCTCTAAGTAATTTGGACGTTTTTCTAATATAATCTGATTCTTGTGTTGTGGGCTTCTATCTTTCTGGTCTTTACATTTCTTTAGTTTCTATAACTATAGAAATTGAGTTTTAGTTCGCACGTACTGTAATTGAAAAATTGGGCGTAAGTTAAAACTAAAATAAGTTGCCATAAATTTGGGTGTGTCTAGAAAAAGAATATTGAATTTTTGAGTTCTTTAGAGATCTTTGTTCTCGTTACTTAGCCAATGTATCAATGGAATTGTGAATACTAATTCAGGTAAAAAGATTCTAACCAACTAAATTAGGCTTCATTTGTTTTCGTAGTTTTAAACTGCAATGACAAGGATTAGATTATATTAGATTGGATTGCTACATAGAGCGAAGAGGAAGAGGATTCTATCCTAGTTACCTTTCAGATTATCATATTCTTTTAGTCGTTGTGCTCGTTTATTTGTTCTTATTTCAATTTTGGTTTAAATATATTTTTAGTCTTTCAAATTTGAGGTAAATTTGTTTTTGGCCTCTCAAATTTAAAATTAATTTTTTTAGTCCTTGTAATTTAAATAAAATTGTTTTAGTTCCATTGCCCAAATGTCATTTGAGATTTCACTTACTTGACTAACGAATTATAAGTTGCTTACATGGCAGCTCTCATTGATTTTGCATTTTTATTATCAAACACCATATTAAATGTGTATTTTTCTTTCATAGTATTCATTTTAACGACATTTGTGCAAAAAGCGTTTGTGCAGAGAGACTAAAATAGGTTTTTTTCAAATTACAAGGACTAAAAAAATTAATTTTAAATTTGAAGGACCAAAAAAAATTATTTCAAATTTGAAACTAAAAACATATTTAAGCCTTCAATTTTTTTTAATTCTTTGGTTTGCTTAAATAATTCAAGTTGATAGTAGTTGTTAATTGGCTCAATTTCAGGAAGGATCAACACTCTACTTACCTTTATATTACTTGACACAATCGGCGTAGTTACCACAGTCGAATGTTCATATTTTCTTAAATTTTTATACTCCTACCACACCTTCGTTATCCATGATTCAACTGACTTCATGAAAAGGAGTAAGTAGAATTAACAAAAACATGTCCTAGAAGTCTAGAACTATCTTCCATCCAAACCCACCCATCCATCTTGCACCTCCTTACCTCAAAAGAGCTTCTTATCACGTAAACAAATCCTGCCTCCACTGCCATTTCGAATACCACATTCTATTCTTCCACTCACCTAAATGAGCAACACATGCATTCTTAACGGTAGAAACTTTTTATAATATAGGGAAAGAGTCTATAAGAGAAGAAGTGTCTCTCCCGTGATCATGCCAAAACTTTACCTTTTTTTCCTATTCCTTATCTTTCTCACCCTTCACCAAGTAGAACTTTTCGCCGCCCCTTGTTAATCAAAGACGTCTGATCCAAAGGGCCTATAAGTACTAAATTAACCGGTGATGTCAATCAAATTGATAATTTTTGTAACGTGAAAGACCAAATTAAAGGGTAGAACAAATTTTTTATGGACTAAATTGACATTTTATCTAATGTTTATTCACTTCTAGCCCCTTTTTTAAATTATTTTTTAGATCTGTTTTTTTAATTATTTTCTAGATCTGTCCTTGAGAAGGGTCAATATGTGGTCAGTACACGACTTATAACCCAAAGCTTTCGTTTCAAATCTTTGTTGAAACTGAGGATAAGTTGGATGATGTGCTAGAAGAGTGTGATCTACCAAATAATGGTTCAGAATATCACAATTAATCTCACTGAGCAATTGGGATTTGAGTTGGAGTTGGGGGAACAATTAGAGATAAAGTGGATATTTACAAGTTAGAATCTAGTGAAATCAGAAATGAAGTTGAAGGCTTTTCATTGAAAATGAAGATGAGCTAGGAGATTCATTTCATCAAACAAAGAAACAGTAGGTTTTTTTTTTTTTTTTACTCATTTCAACAAGAACAAGAGAAGGAGAAAACGTATATGACAGAGTGTGTTTAGTAAATTACTCTAGTAACTTATAAACTACTTTGACTAGCATATAAGTTAATTTGACGAAAAAAGCTTGTTTGGTAGACAAGCTTATGGGTGTGTTTGGTGAAAGTATGTTATAAGCTAACTGAAACTTATAAGCTATAAACTAAGAGTTAAAAAGCTGAAAATTTATAAGTTAGCTAATTGAATTGAAAGTGTTTGGAAAAATTAGCTAATAAACTAACTGATAAATGTAAAATGACATAAAAGAAAATATTTAAAAAAGAGTAAAAAAGATTCAAATAAATTAGTAAAGATAAAAATGAAAAAACAAAAAAGCTAGTAATTTATAAGCTAGCTTATTTTCATAAACTATTTTAACTAACTTATGAAAATAAGTTAGAAACTAGTAAAATAAGCTTGTATACCAAACAAGCTAATTTTGGTTAAAGTAGTTTGTTTATAAGCTACTAGAGTGATTCGCTAAACACACTGGTTGACTGTTTTTCTTAGAGTTTGACCTGGATATTTAAAAGCTGGTCTAAGAATGATATATATAGGAAGTTTGTGTTTATGTCTGAAATATGATTTGAAAAGTTTTCATCGGATCATAAAAAATAGATGATCCTCTTTGAAAAAAAGATAATTGATTTTCATATACTTCAATATTTTTATGAGTTTCCTCCAAAACTCCTTGTGATTTTTTTTATAAGCAAAATTATGTATTATTAATTGAAGTCAAAAAGAGCACAAGATGTGCCAAAGTTTGGAAAAAGAGGTACAAAATGCAAGAGATATTAATTACAGCATAGCCCCACAAAAGAACCGCAGAAGCCAAGCGCCTATACAAAATACCAAATAAAAAAAAGTACGCCCTTTGATTGAAGCCCTGCATCCCTTTTGAAGTAATCAGACACACCAGTGAGACACTCACACGGCTGCAACTATTGTAACCCGAGTATTTCAATTTTTATTGCCAATCCTGCACACCTGCTAAGTACCCAAAATAGTTGCAGTCTTTTATCTCAACCTCCACTTACAAAGCTCACAAACAACCTTCTTAAAACGGCAAAACTATGCATTTAACGTGTGTTCTAAATACACTGTAGCCGTTTAAAACTCTTTGTGATTTTAACATAAAATAAAATCGTTGGTTTTTCCTTTATAATGATCGGCATATTTTTGTTTAATTGAAGATACTGCAATTCTCTCCACGGCCATAACTAAGTTCTTAAGGGACCTAATACGCTTATTTGGGGCCCTACTGTTGATCAAAATCCATTTCTTAAAAGCAAAAGTCTAGTTAAAATAAATAATATGAATATTATCTTAAGAACCAAAAATGTTTTCAATTTCATTCTACAATTAATGCCAAGCTAAATGCATGGTAATTTATAACACTTCTCATCGTCAGGTATTTTCGTGAAGTGCCGTGATTGGTAAAGGAATTAATTAAGCAACATGAACCCAAAATAGGTCTCATCCATGGCAAAATTCCAAGTGGTTGTGCAGTGTTATTTTGTCTTTCCAGCCAAGGAAAATTTTAAATAAAATAATGAATACAGAAATATTTTGATTTGTATATATACATTGAGGCAAGCCAATCTTAAACATGGAAACAAAATGAAAAGCTGGAAACATTCATTTGTGATTGTGTCGAAACATACAGTTGCATATAGCACAAAGGCTCAAATCCTAATTAATAAAGCTTGTAATTAGTTCATATACCAGTTAGTTACATTTTATTAATGTTGCGTTGCGAGCCATTGATAAGAGTGTTTGCGCAACAGAGCTTCAAGATGGAGCTCTGATACCATCTAATAATTTTGGAAGAAATGAGAATCTATTCAATTGAATGAAAAAGGTATATCAGGGTGCTATATATAGCAATCCAGGGACTCAAGAGTGAAGGCTAGCTGTCTGTTACTGCCTAACAGATTCCTAACTAAAATAACAAAATGCAACTAACTGGTACATGAACTAATTACAAGCTTTATTACTAATCTTGGCAGACTCGGGTATCCTTTCCTTCTCTTCCGGCATTGGCTTCATCTACTCGACTACTCCCTTATAAGAAACAATTTGTTGAGTCGTTCTTGAACGTCAAACATTCCATACTTAATGTACTCATAAGCGTGCTTGCCCAGAAAATCCTGAAACCTCCCGACGAAGTTTCCATATGCTGGCAACAAGATCTTTTCTATGGATTTTATTATTTGTTCCCTTAACTGCTCGTCAAAGACGAACCACGTAGACTGTACGTTGCATACCTCGTCAAAATGTTCATTGAACGAATGGAGCTTCTCTTTCATTAACTTGGCCGCAGCATTAGGCTCTGAGTCATTGATGTCCAGCTTCAGAAAGTCCACAATCTTATTCCATGAGCTTCTCTGATAGAGTTCAAGGTTTTGTTGGAATTTTATTGTGATTTTTCCGAGCCAATCATCACCCAAAATATGTTCCAATCCATGCCTTTGTGCCCCTAGTTCTACGTACCTCCAATTGTTCATGATGAAAACATAACCCAAAGTAGGGTTTTTGTAAATTTTGGAGTTGGCTTCCAAACAGCTCTCTAACAGCTCTGTTATCGTGGCTACGAGCACAGTCGGTGAATTAAATGCCGCTAGATTCATGGCGCCGAATAAACCTTGCTGATTCCCGTATATCATATCAATGTAGGCCAACACATCACGGGTAATGGGATGAACCCTGCCACCGGGAGCAGTTTCTTGCTCTTTATCACCATAAGTATGATTTAACAAGTCCCCAAAAATACCAAAACTAGTACTCCTCCGAAACCTTAACGCGTTTATTCCGAGTAATGCACGCATTTCCTCAGAGGGAATGGACCCTTCAAAGACGCGTTTGATGAGTCTGCTTTCATTGGGCCAGAGTATCCTTTCAGCGATGCTCAAAGCTTTTATCCAACACTGAATCTTCTCCATCTTGTTAATGTCCTCCGTGTTGAGCTTTTGCAAGGCAAATGTCGATATAATCACTTTCAGAAACTCCCTCCGGCAACTAATGTACCCGCGTAAGCATTCCTCCTTTAACCCTGCTGTCACCATCAGCCTTGTGCTTTCACGAAGGTCGTTGATAATTCCCAACGGCAACGAATCCACCACCAAGTTGTCATCGGGATGCAATTGCCACCCTACTGGAATCTGGTCCTTATCCACAAGATTAGCTTTAAGGTATTCGTGTACATGCTTGAAAATCGTGTCTATGATATTCCAATTCTCCTTCTTAAGCGCTTCTATACAACCCATGAAGCATCCCTTGATATCACTATGCAGTCCTGGTTCTGACTGTGAACCGATTTGCGTGACTAAGAATCCTAGATCCTCATTTTCTAGAGGGGCATCAGTTTGTGGATGAGCATTACCAGTAACAGTAATAATAGCTTGTGGTGAATCCACTTGAGAAGCACCATCACTGGTTCCTCGTGATTGTGAATGCGAACCAATTTCAATAACTACAATATCTCGGTCTTGTAGTCCACAATACCCACATCTTGGTGGAGGACCCAAGATGGCACGAAGAATGATGAGGGAATAACTGAAACTCCCTCCAACAATGACTAACCATAATTTTATTTTCATCAGTTGTACTGTTAGAACTCCGCTGAAAAAATACAAGAGATCAATCTCAAATCCAAAGTGATTCAGTCTTGACAAGCCTAGCGACATGATAGCAAATGAAGCACACGAAACCAGGCTATATGCATCAGGTTTTCCTTTCACTTCTTTGTCAAAGAAAAAGGTGTATACAGAAGTGACTAGCAAAATCAGAAAGGCCATATGAGCTTCCAGCCGAGGAGAGGTGGAGCGCTCCCATGCCTTTGCGAACAACACGGAAAGGGAAAGGATGAAACTAAAAGTAATATAAAGTAGTATTTTCCACCAGGTCCATTTTCCAAATAAATTATTGAAAGAGGAGCTGAGAGAGTAACAGAGCAGCCCAACAACAGATGAAACAAAACACACAAAACTCCATACCTTTGGCTTCAGTAGCCAACTCTGAATTTTGATGAGCATAGTCACCATGTTGTTGGTCAAGGAAGCAAGATTTGCATCCAGGAACAAAGAAGCTGGTAGCCACCAGTTTTGACTTGGTGTAAACCCTTCACCTTTTGATAGAAATTTCAAGGGAAGGGAACGGAAAGCTACATTTTTCTGCTTGTTGACTTAAAATTGGGTAAAAAAAAAAAAAAACGTATATTTGAGTTTCTTCTTTTGCCTTTCCCTTCCTTCTTTCCAGAGATCCTCCAACGTTAACGTAATATCTAATCAAAAAATCATGTAACTTTCTGTGTCCATAACTTTGCTGAGGTTCAAAGATTTATTTTTACCAACTTGTTTTTAATCTATCAATTTGAAGATTTCATAAATTAATTAGATTTAGATACGTTATTTTGTTTTTCAAGCCTTTTATACATACTTTAGAATGTTTTTCTATTGTTTAATTTTATCTTAGAATTTATAAATTCCAACAAATCAATGCAGTAAGATTGGAGAAGGTAAATTTTAGTATTGCAGTAGAAATTTGCACAGTTAAAAAATGATAACTCTATGTAGATGATCAATTATCAAGATAATGACACCATTATTTTACATATTATATATGATTAATGGTATATTGAGCATTGTTAAAATACTACCTAATAACTTATAAGCACGTCTTTATGATGTAGGGATTGCTCTAATTCAATCCCGAGATAATGACAGTGAAAAATAAGATAGGAAGGTAACCTTGAATTGTGAAAGATGAATCTAACATCGCATACAGAGTCATGGAAGATCTTCGATTATTGGCCACAGTAAAAGTCTTTGTTCATCATAAAATGAGCATGGTTGAGGAGGGAAGAGATTTTAGACGTGCTGTTTAAAAGTTGTTGATACATCTCAATGATAGATAGAGTTCAAAAGCCAGTAGATGCTGAAGAATTCAGGCACGCTAACATGTCTCCACCACTTTAGTGTCAAATTTTATATATTATAAATTATTATATGAAGTATGTATTTCAAGACCATCAATTAGATAAAAAGCTAGAAATTGATGAATGACAAAATTAAAAATTGAAAATCTGCCTAAACAAAATATAGAACTTATCACACTTCAGAAATCATTTTTGTAAGGGAGTGTTATTGAAACCTGAAGCTGTGATTTCTTAGGCAATGAAGCTTTATACAATTTTAAACTGCAAAATTTTTCTAAGTCTTTCATATTCTGCTGATGTCACTGCGCGTTATCATGCATTGCTCAGCCGTTCACATTTCGAGCTTAAAGGAGGACTCTTCAGAGACCTCGCAGTATTAGGTTCAGCAGTAGTTAGGTCAGCTTAAGATGTTGATAGTGTCTTCTTGGTAGTTTTTTTGTTGTATTTTGATGGACCTGTACCTATGCATTATACTGTATTTTGGTTACCATTCCACTGGTCATCTATTATATGGTCGTGTACTTATTTATTTATGCTGACAGGTTATAGCACCTTTAGGTGTGAGACAAATTTACATTTCAGTTTATGATATGATGCTATTCAGTATTTTATTTTGTCTCGTTTCTTTTTATATTCATTTAACTATGCACAGGTTTTGATTTTATATTTGAAAAGCGGAAAATTTACTTGTATTTAATTTACCTACACAAATTATTTTTTTCGTAAAATTAATTTTTTTTGTAATTATAATTAGTTAAGTCAATATAATGTCATCTCTCAGTGCAATAAAAAACTCAAAGTTACATCATCCTGGAAAAGATTGTGTATTGGAGATATATATAAAACAATAAATTATAAAAATAAAATAAGCTAAAATTATAAATAAAATAGTCATGTTAAAAGTCATGTATGGTAAAAAAAAATTATAATATGATATAGAATAACAATTGCACTTAATCATTTTATTGCAAAAAAAAATCATTTTACCTAACAATCTTATTGAATAAATTAAACATCTAAAATGAAATAATTGTTAATAAAAGATATAAAGCATTTGTAAGGACAAACAAACAATAATATAGAAATTGAAAACAAAAAAAAAAGTAAAAAAATGTCTTCTATTTAACTTCTTTATTTTACTCATTCTATTTTATCTTTTTTAATCATATATATTTATTCTTGATTATTTGTTAGCTAATTTTAAGAGAAGAAAAATTAGATATACATTTTTAAAATTTACATGCATAGGGAAATTATAGAAGAGAAAAAGAAAGTAAAAAATTTTAGAAATAAGAGAGAAGATCGTAAAGAAGATAATAGGTTGTTGTTGATTTTGAGTTAAAGGGGAAGTTATTGTTGAAAAAGAAGAAAAAGTAAGAGCATTACAAAAGAGGAGTGTGTAATTCACCACTTCACCAAAAGACAGTATTTAAACGAAAATAAACATAAGGGAGAGTGGGAAGAGTGAGTTCCTCCAGTAAGGTTCTAATATATAGGATGGATTTGACGTCACCAAACTGTCACAACTCACGTATACCTCATTAAAATATAAGAATAATAAAGTGTCTTGCTTAAATTAATCTATTTTATTTTTATAAGAAAATAATAGTGATATTAATTTATTTTAAAGAGAAGTTTTGAAGCATCAAGTTATCACAACTCATACACCCCAAATTAAAATTGCAAGAAAGGAATGTTAGCAACACTATCTCTAACACTCTTTCTAATACTCTCTCTACTATTAATTGAAATTTATTGAAAATCACAAATTTTGGTAGGTCTCACTTTTTCCATAATTAGTCTCTCTCATCCAATATCATGGTAAACATCCGGTTGACTGAACTAATTACTTTCATAGTTGGTGATTTTTAGATGTTTGTACATTTTTGTACGTGCAGTGTTATTTTTTTTTTCATCCAAGAAATATTTTAACAAAAAAATTGTCTAATTTACACTAAGTAAAAATAAAATTAAATAATCCTATTAAAAATAATGATGTAATTTTTTATATTATACTAACTATATTTAATTATATAAAAAATTACATCAATCATTTTTTATGAAATTATTTAACTTTATTTCTACTTTACCTTAGACGACTCCTTTAACAAAAAACAGAACTCTTTTGATTTGTATGCATTGAGCCGAGCCGAACTTAAAGTTGAAAACAGAATAAAAAGGAAACACCCATTTGTGATTTTGTGTTCAAATATACAGTGGTATATAGCAGGAGGACACAACTTCTTTGGAATTATGTGATAATAAAAACTTTTATTCAAAATCTACGCAAACTCATTCTTTCCCTCTCTTTTGGCATTGGATTCATCTACTCCCTTACGAGAAACAAATTGTTGAGTCGATCATGAACGTCAATCATTACATACTTAATGTACTCGTAGGCGTGATTACCAAGAAAAATAAGGCTGAACCAAACATAAATGATGGAAAAATGAAAGCAGGTCTACAGACACGAATGACAGCAGGTCCCTGAGGAAATCTGAAGGAGACAACAGAGATAAAGGTCTAGTGAGAGGTTGCGCCACTGCGCCGCTAGGGCTTTTCCCTTCACCATGGCCACGTGATGGTGGTGATAGGCGGCAGATGGCGGACGCAATTCACATGGACGATTGCAGCGACTGGGTCCGATGATGGGTGTCTTTGTGGGCTCAATGGGTGGCTGATGCTTGTGGGTATTGGTGTTCGCCACAGTGGTGCCTAGGGTCTTGTCTCAATGTCGTTCTCGGTGGCTGAGGGTTGGTTGCAGGATCGCGACGATGATGGTTTGGTGGTATGGTCCGATAGGTTTGGTTCGTTAGGGCGAGGTTGTGGGGCGCGATGGTCTATGCGTGGTTTGCGGTGTGGGTCTGTGAGTCACTCAGGGTGTTGGTCTTGGGCTGGATGAGCGACATAACAGGGGCGGCTCTAGTTTGAGGAGTATGGCTGGCCAATTAACTAACTGATTATGGTTCTGTTCAGATCTGAGTGTTTTCTCGTGTGGTTTAATACTCAGTTTTGGAGGCTGAAGGCTTCGTGACAGTCACGAATGAGTCGAGAGTAAAGAAAACAAACTGAAATGTTACCTTGTTGCCACTAACGGATGATCTCCTTAGCTCTAGAATTGATCCCAATTCTTCTCTGGTCCTAATTTCTAACCTCAGTCACTTTTACCTGTTTATTTCGAATTTCACTCTCAAATTTCTGCTTTCACAACGTTTTTTTTTTTCACCCCCACTCTTTAGTATTTATGATTTATTAATTTCAATTGATTAATCCCATTTGCATACTCTGTGTAGTGACGGCCTGATGGGAGGCCAAGTAGGGAGACAGGGGATGATGAAGGTGGTTGTGTCAGAGAGCGCAGGGGAGGCGCGGGCGCCTACAACATAAACATGTGACTTTTTATTTGTTTTTATATAATTAAAATCTACAATAATAAATATTCTTTAATATATAAATTATAAAATAAATTACACTAACACTTCTTGAAGTTTTTTGAAATGACACAAAATTCCTTATTTTTTTAACTATTATAACAACTTTTTTTATAAAAGTACATAGTATATTGTTTTTCAAATAATTAAGGGGTGTTAGTATAATATATAAGAGATGTCAGTATAATATTTTTTAAACAATTAAGGGGGTTAGCCTAGGGGTAAAAAAAATTAGGGTATCGAGTATAATTTGACGAATTTTCAAGAGGAGTCTTTGTAATTTACTCTAAATTATATTATAATTAAAATTTATAATAAATAAATATATTTGAATATCTAAATTATATTTAGATTTACAATGACTAATTGTGACATAAAATTATTTTTAATCATCAACAATTTTTTAAAAAAAAAATTAAAATTCAAATGTAGAAATAGAATACAGAAAGATAAATTGAAAGAGATAAATGATTAACAAAAAATATACAAATAAAAATTAAAAAAAATGTAATTTGACATGATTAAAAGAGATTTTTTTGGATAATTATGAAAATACCGTATGAATTGTGAATAAATGTATTCTATTATGTATTTTATTTTATAATATTAGAATAAATGAAATATTTTTATTTTGCAAATTGTATTGAACTTTATTTTGAATGGGCTAGAGTAACCCAATGTATTAAGTGTGTTTGGTTTTGCAGTTGATGCATTTTTCAAAGCACCCAAACGTGAAAGGAAGAAATCCATAAATTGTTGTTCAATGTGAAAATAAACGTGAAAACAAACACACACTTATTCTTGTATTTTATCAATTTATTTTATTTTTTGTTTTCTGCCTTCTCTTAACTGAAACAGGCTTATATAAACATGGAATGCTGATCTCTCTGTGATGGTGATGAATGTCGATCCCTTCGTGGACTCTACGATTTTCGATGAAACATGTATATCGGAGGGGCAAATTGGTGGTGACACCTGCAAACACCGTGACACTCAAGTCAATGAGGGAAATGAGGGGAATGAATGGAGAAAATGAGAGTCTAAATCATTCCTAGGGCACTACACCCTTGTATAATGTTATTTTGGAGGGAAAGTGATGTGGACAATTTGTTACGTACTCTTGGACAACATGACTCAAGGTATTCCATATCAAAAAAGTAATTAATGTTAAATGAAGACAATCTAAACCATAAAACATAACTATAACCATGAGAAAAGTATGAAAAGAGAAAAAAGGAAAGGAGAGAATAGAACAATTTCGTATCTGCTGTAATGCCTCTGTATTCTACATACTTGCATTCATATTTTAGTGAATTACAACTAAAATAAGAGCCATACATCATACCCATACTTGTTGTCAGCAAAAAAGGACATGTACCTACTACATTAGGTGTACAATTTTCCAAAAAATAGACCAAATATACCCACTATGCAGAACATTAGCAACTAACATAATAAAAGTAAATTACACTAGCAAAGAAGTATTTTAGAAAAGTTTTACATTAGTTAACACTTCTCCTTAAAACTTTTCTTAAAGACTCCCAGCTTGCTTCTTAGCTCATTAAACTTAGCACTTGGAAGCGCCTTAGTGAGTATATTTGCCAATTGCTCCTCAGACCTGCAATACATCAATTGAACATCTCCATTCTCTCAGCTTCCTTTATAGCATGAAATTTGACATTGATATACTTGGTTCTCCCATGTTGAATTGGATTTTTGGCAATAGAAATGGTTAAATTGTTGTCACACCATAGCACAGTAGGTTCTTCTTGCATTTAATTCAAATCAGTCAATACCTTTCTAATCCAAATAGCTTGATTTGAAGCAGCAGCTGCAGCAATATAATCTACTTCAGCTGAGGATTGAGCAACTACATCTTGCTTTTTGGAGTTCCATGAAAACACTCCACTGCCAAGTGAAAAAACATACCCAGTTGTGCTCTTAGAGTCATCAATAGAACCAACCCAATAACTATCAACAAAGCCTTCAAGCTTTCCATCACTTTTGCTATACCAAATGCCAAAATCTGCAATACCTTTCAAATAACTCAGCACTCTTTTGCCTATACCAAAGTGTGTTAAACTTGGTGAATGCATGAACCTTGAAAGCAAACTAACAGAGAACATTAAATCTGGTCTGGTTATTGTCAAGTAAAGAAGGCAGCCAACTAAACTTCTATACTGAGTTGCATTTTCCTTTGCATCACCATCATCCTTTGAGAGCTTTTCATTTATAGCAAGAGGAGTTGAAACTGGATTTCAACTCTCCAATTTAAATCTTTTCAGCAAATCATTGGCATACTTTCTCTGTGAAAGAAATATACCATCATCAAGCTGATGCACTTCCATTCCCAAAAAATACCTCATCATTCCAAGATCTGTCATTTCAAAAACCTGCAGCATGCTCTTTTTAAATTTGTCAATTTCATCAATATCATCACTTGTAACCAGTAAATCATCAACATAAAGAGAAACTTCAATTTTCTTCTTATTGCCACAATCTTTCACATAAAGAGTAGGCTCATTTTGGCTCCCCCTGAAATCATTTTGCAGAAAATGTGAATCAATTCTACTGTACCAGGCTTTTGGTGCCTGTTTCAGCCCATACAAGGCTTTGTGAAGCCTATAAACTTTGTCTTCATGACCTGCAACAATAAAGCCAGCAGGCTGTTCAACATAAATTTCTTCTTACAAAACTCCATTTAAAAAAGCTGATTTTACATCCAAATGAAAGATTTTCCATCCATATTAAGCTAATAGAGCAACAATTAATCTAATTGTTTCATGCATGGCAATCAGTGCAAATGTATCACTATAATCAACTCCAGCCATTTGAGAATATCCCTTTACAACAAGTCTAGCTTTGTGCTTATGAATGGAACCATCAAGATTTAATTTTGTTCTATAAACCCATTTGACACAGATCATATTCTTGTCTTTAGGCCTTGGAGTGAGTTCCCAAGTACTATTTTTGTTAATCATAGCCAGCTCCTCCTTTATTGCATCATTCCACTCTATTTGCATTGAAGCCTCTTCAAAACAAGAAGGCCCATTCACCACAAAATTGCATTTTTCATAAATTTCAACCAAAAACTTGGTTTTTAGCACTGGAGAATCAAATTCATTGGAATTGGTTGTCAACTATTCTAACTTCATGCTTCTTTGAACTTGATTATTTTCCCAATCCCAATATGCATTCTCATCAACTTGAAAATTCCTGCTGATCATAATCTATTTTGACTTCATATTGTACACTCTATAATCTTTAGAGCTTGCAGCATAGCCTAAGAAAATTCCTATTTCAGCTTTGTCATCCAGTTTGGATTTTTTAGCTGCTGCAACATGAATATAACATATTGATCCAAAAATCTTCAAGTGTTTGGCAGAGGGCTTCAGTCCTAACCAAGCTTCAATTGGTGTTTTCTCTTGAACAACTCTTGTTGGTAGCCTATTCAAGAGATACACTGCTATAAAAATAGCTTCAGCCCAAAAGCTTTTTTGTAGCCTTTTTTCTACAATTAAGCATCTTGCCATCCTTATAACCGTTTTATTTTTTCTCTCAAAAACTCCATTTTGCTAAGGGATATAACTAACTATCAATTGATGAATAATCCCCATATCTTCACAAAACATATTAAATTCGTTAGAGGTATACTCCTTCCCATTATCTGATCTCAATATTTTAATCTTGCAGCCACTTTGAGACTCCACCATAGCTCTAAACTTTTAAAGACATCAAAAGTTTGAGCTTTGCTTGATTAAAAATATACCCATGTCATTCTAGTCAAATCATTAATAAACAAGATGAAATACTTGTTTTGACTTAGAGAAGGTACACTCATAGGACCACATAAGTCAGTGTGAACAAGCTCCAATTTATTCTTTGCTTGTGTGACATTTGCTGATGAAAAAGACTTTCTATGCATTTTCCCCAATTGACAAGCATCACATAAATCATTAATACAACTTATCACAGGCATGTCTCTCACCATATCATAAGTTTGTAGAAATTTCAATGCACCCATATTAAAGTGGCCATATCTTTTGTGCCATAATGTAGAATCATCATGTTTGGAAACAAGTGCTGAATGATTCACTTGATTCAAATTGATTGGAAAACTGTTATCACACATTTCAACCTTAACAACTTCTAAATCATTAGGATCCAGTATGATACAACCATTATTTTTAAAGGAAAGTGAATATCCTTTTTTCATTAATTGAGCAACACTTAGCAAATTTTGATCCAAGTCAAGAATCAACAAAACATCATGAATAAATTTAGGACCTTTGCTAGTGTAAATAGAAACTGTACCTCTCCCTTGAGCCTATACAATATCTCCATTTCCAAGCTTGACTTTGATTTGGACAACCCTATCCAAAGAAGTGAAGAGACTTGAGTCCCTTGCTATATGGTTTGTGCACCCACTATTTACATACCATACATCCTTTGAACTTGAACTACATGTTTGAGTAGCCATAAACAAGTGATCTTCAGTCTGAGATTGCTTATCAGTGAAGTTAACTTGATATGCAGGTTGTGGTTGAGATTGGTTCTGCTTAAATATGCAATACTTCTCTCTATGTCCCCATTGCTTGCAATTGTGACATTGAATTTGAGGCTTCCCCTTATACCAACAATCTTTTGACAACTAATTTGTTCTTTTGCATGTAGAACAAGGAGGAAAATTGTTCTTTGCTGCAGATTCAGTTGAACCCCATCCATTTTTCCTTTTCCCTTTTGATCACCCCCTCTTTTATAATTTTGCTTCTTTTGATTCTTCTGACCAGATTGCTTTCCCTTGTGTTTAACTTGAAATGCATTTTCAGTTACATCATCCATTCTCATAGAAAATCTTTGTTCTTGAGCTTGCAATTTACTAACCATCTCAGAAATAGTTAGCTTCTTGAGATCACATGATTCTTCAATGGCAACAACTTTGGCTTCAAATTTTTCGGGTAGACTGATCAGCATCTTTTCTACTACCTTGTAGTCTTGCACAACCTCACCATACAACCTCATTTGGTTCACCAAGTGGGACAACTTTGAAGTGTACTCCTTGATAGACCTATTTTCTTTCATTTTCAGCATTTCAAACTCTCTTTTAAGAGTCAATAGCTTGATGGACCTTACCCTTTCATCACCTGGATACCTTTTTTTTAGTTCATCCCATATTTGCTTGGCTGTTTCCAGATGCATAATGCATGTAAACACATCATCTGTTAAAGCTGAGTGTAGACATGAAACAGCTTTCTCCTTCTTTAAAGTCTCCTCCTCATGTTGCTTGATTTGAGCTATGGTTGGATTAGCTGTCAACAGTGGAACTTGCTTGTCTTGATCTACATACTCCCATAAGCCAAAAGACTTTAAACACGATCTCATTTTGACAACCCATATGTGATAATTTTCCCCAGAAAATTAAGGAACAGCAAAGACAGCATTGCTCCCTGAAGCCATTTGATCACTCCCCACTCACAAGTGTTTTATCTCTCCTCTCAATTTTTTTCAGACCCACGGCCTATAAAAACACTACTCTAGATACCACTGTTAAATGAAGACAATCTAAACCATAAAACAGAACCATAACGATGAGAAAAGTATGAAAAAAGAAGAGAGGAAAGGAGAGAACAGAGCAATTTCGTATCTGTTGTAATGCCTCTATATTCTGCATATTTCCATTCATATTTTAGTGAATTACAACTGAAATAAGAGCCATACATCATACCCATACTTGTTGTCAGCAAAAAAGGACATGTGCCCACTACATTAGGTGTATAATTTTCCAAAAAACAGACCAAATATACCCACTATACAGAACATTAGCAACTAACATAAGAAAAGTAAATTACATCAGTAAAGAAGTATTTTAGAAAAGTTTTACATTAGTTAACAATTAACTGGAACCCAAAATGGGCTCATGCTCATCCAATACCATAGTAAACTTTCGGTTGACAGCTAATTACTTTCATAGTTAGTGATTTTTAGATGTTTGTACTTTTTTATACCTGCAGTGTTTTTTTTTTTTTTTTTTCATCCAAGAAATATTTTTACAAAATACAGATCTCTTTTGATTTGTATGCATTGAGCCAAGCCGAACTTAAAGTTGAAAACATAATAAAAGGAAACACCCATTTGTGATTTTGTGTCGAAATATACAGTGGTATATAGCAGGAGGACGAAAATACTTTGGAGCTATGTGATAATAAAAACTTCTACTCAAAATCTACGCAAACTCATTCTTTCCCTCTCTTTCGGCATCGGATTCATCTACTCCCTTACAAGAAACAAATTGTTGAGTCGATCTTGAACGTCAATCATTCCATACTTAATGTACTCGTAAGCGTGATTACCAAGAAAATCCTGCAACCTCCCAATGAAGTTTCCATATGCTGGCAACAAGATGTTTTCTATGGATTTTATTATTTGTTTCCTTAACTGATCACCAAAGACAAACCACATAGACTGATCGTTGCATATATCATCAAAGTGTTCGTTGAATGAACAGATATTGTCTTTCATTAACTCGGCCGCAACATTAGGCTCTGACTCATTAATGTCCAGCTTCAAAAAGTTCAGAATCTTAGTCCACGAGCTCCTCTGATAGAGTTGAAGGTTTTTTTCGATTTTTCTTTTGTTTTTTCGGAACCAATCATAGCCAATAGCTCCCAATCCATACAGATTTACGTGTTGATCTATGTAGCTCCGATTGTTCAGGATGAAAACATAAGCCAAAGTAGGGTTATTGTAATTTTTGGAGTTAGCTTTCAAACTCCTCTCGAACAGCCTTGTTATCCTGGTTACTTGCACAGATGGTGAAAGCATTACGGCCTCTAAAGCTGGCTTAAGGATACCTTTCGTATCTATGGAATTATCACGAATGTAGTTCATCACTTCACGGGTAATCGGAAGAAGTCCGCCGCGGCCATAAGTAACAAGATTTTCCGAATCCATAAAAATGCCCAAACTCTTCCGAACCCTGCGCGCATCCTTTTTGAGTGATTTACTGTACTCACCAGAAAACACTAATTCGAACTCATACAACAGCTCCTCCAATGTGTTGCGGAAGGAATTTGCCAAGGCATTGGCAGTGCTCAGTAGATGAGTCGCTAATTCCGTGCAAACATCCGTGAAAGCAAAATCCGAGGACATGGACCACCTTCCAAAGACCAAATCGCAGAGTCTCCTTTCATTGGGAAACAGTATCCTCACAGCTACATTCAAAGCTTTTATTAAATACTGAATCTTGTCCATGTTGTCAATGTCCTCCATGTTGAGCTCTTTCGCTTGCAATCCAAATTTCGAGAGACTCTCACTCAAAAACTCTCTCCGCCAACTACAGTACGCTCTGCAGCATTCCTCCTCAAACCCTGTCATCACCATCAGCTTCGCGGTTTGACCAAGGTCGCCAACATTATTGTCGTCATCATCAGACCGCAGCGCATCCACCACCAAGTTGTCGTCCCGATCTATTTGCAGCACCGGAATCTGGTCCTCATTGACAACAGTAGCTTTAAGGCATCTGTCAACGTGCTTGGAAATCGTGCCGATAACGCTATCATTCTTCTTCTTAAGCACCTCTATACGACCCATGAACCGTGCTACGAGAATTTTTCCGATCCTCTCTTTCTCAATTACTGTGCAAGAATCAATCACCGGTTGAAATGTTGCAGCACGTGTAAACATTGTATTACGTGCAATGGAACGTTCACCCGAGAGAAGCTCGATTAGAGAGGATATGCGCTGATCCCGCAAACTTTTGTCTTTTCTGTTGGATAGGTTTGAGGGCAGCAGAGGATCAAATTGGCTATTATCACCATCACTGTCACCTTGTGAATCTGAACCCACCTGAGTGACTAGGATTGCTAAATCCTCATTTTCTAGAGTGGCATCAGTTTGTGGATGAGCATTAACAGGACCAGTAATAATTGCTTCGGCTGAATCCACTTGAGAAGCACTGTTGCCTTGTGACTCTGGATGCGAACCAATTTCAATAACTACGTGCTCTTGGAGTCCATGATACCCACTTCTTGGTCGAGGATCTAAACTAGAACGGAGAATGATGAGAGAATAACTGAAACTCCCTCCAACAATGACCAACCATAATTTTATTTTCATGAGTTGTACTGTCAGAACTCCACTAAAAAATATAGGAGATCAACCTCAAACCCTAAGTGACTCAGTTTTGACAAGCCTAGAGACATGATAGCAAATGCAGCACACGAAAGCAAGGTATATGCATCTGGTTTCCTTTCACTTCTTTGTCGAAGAAAAAGGAATATACAGAAGTGATAATCAAAATCAAAAAGGCTATATGAGCTTCCAGCCGGGGGGAGGTGGAGTGCTCCCATGCCTTTGCAAACAAGACTGCAATGCAGATAATGATACTAAAAGCAACATAAAGTAATATCTTCCACCAGGTCCACTTTCCAAATAAATGATTGAAAGAGGAACTGAGAGCGTAACAGAGCAGTCCAACAACAGATGAAACAAAACACACAAAACTCCATACCTTTGGCTCCCGCAGCCAAGTCTGAATTTTGATGAGCATGATCACCATGTTCTTGGTCAAGCAAGCAAGATTTGCACTCAAGAACAGAGAAGCTGGTAGCCACCAGTTTTGACTTGGTATAAACCCTTCACCATTTGATAGAAATTTCAAGGAAAGGGAACGGAAAGCTACATTTCTATTACAATTGGGGGTTATATTTGTGAGTTTCTTTTTGTGCTCTTTCCATTCTAAGAGATTCTCCAAGGTAATAAATAAATAAAAAATCATGTAGCTTTCATTGTCCGTAACTTTGCTGATGTTTGAACATTTTTCTTTACAAACTTGTTTTTAGTTCATCAACTTAAAGATTTCATAAATTAATTAGATCCATATATGTTACTTTATTTTCAAAGCCTTTCATACATACTTTAGAATGTTGCTCTATTGTTTGTGTTGTTTTACGATTTATAAATTACAACAAATCAATGCATTAAGATTTAAGATTGTAGAAGGTAAGTTTTAGTATTGCAGTGGAAATTTGAACGGTTAATGAGAAAAAAAAATATATATGTACATGACCAATTTTTTTAGCTAATAACACAATTATTTTACAATCTATTATGCATGATTAATATTTACTGATATATTGAGCATTGTTAAAATTCTACCTAATAACTAATATTAGCCCATCTTTATGATGTAGGGATTGCTCTGATTTATTACCGAGGTAAGTGATGGTGAAAAACAAGAAAAACCTTGAATATATGGTACCTTGAATTGTGAAAGAAGAGTTTAGTCTCGCATATGAAGTCTAGAAAAACCTTCAATCTATTGGGCACAGTAAATGGCTCTGTTTATCATAAAAAATGTGGAAAGTTGGGGAAGAAAGATTTGAGAGTGCTGGTTAAAAATTGTTGATATAGCTGAATAATATATGGAGTTCATAAGCCAGCACATGTTGAAGAATTCTGTCAAGCTAACATATCAATTCCACCGTTTATGTTTCGGATTTTATGTATTATAAACTAATATATACAGTATGTGTTTCAAGAACTTGAATATGATAAACAGCTAGAAATTGAAGCAGCAATTTCTTAGGTAAGGAAGCTAGATACCATTTTAAATTACAATTTATAATAAACATAAGCATCAAAGCCAATAGAACAAACCTATATAACTTGAGAAACTTCCAAAATTTTATTACACTCACCTGAAAACATACCTTGATTCTACCACAACCTTTCCGACATATCCTTTAAGACTTGTGTTTTCCTTTACCTCCTTTAACTTGGAAATTTTGAATTTGTTTTAAAATGATGTCACTTTAAGTCAGTTAATGCAGACGGCAATGAATAGCCTAGATTTGGATGGTTCACTTGAAAAGATAAAGGAATGTTTGATGAACATAGAACATTAACTCAAACACTGAATTGGGAAGTAGTAAAATAAACCCCACAATGGCTTGACAGACTGTAATACCTCTTGCCATAAAAGACAGGTTCACATTAGAGGCATATCATACTTCCTCTCTCTTCACTGTACTATTTTGTTAGCCTTGTTTTAGCTATGAGACATGTATATTTGCTCTTGCTTTTAAGACTGTAATACCTCTTGCCACTGTACTACGACTGGTTTCTAAGTAGTAAATGTGAACCACTTTCAATGTCTGCTTGATCACCAACTTGGAGTCCAGGATACACACTCTTTGGTAGAGCCTCCAGAGTGGAACGAAGAATGACGAGGGAATAACTGAAACTCCCTCCAACAATTACTAACCATAATTTTATTTTCGTGAGTTGTATTATTAGAACTTCACTGAAAAAGTAAAGGAGATCAACCTCAAATCCAAAATGACTCAGTCTTGATAAGCCTAAAGAAACTATAGCAAATGCAGCACATGAAAGCAGACTATATGCATCCGGTTTCCCTTTCATTTCTTTATCCAAGTAAAAGGAGTAGACAGAAGTGGTCAGCAAAACCAAAAGGTCGTATGAGCTTTCAGCCGGAGAGAGGTGGTGCGCTTACATGCCTTTGCGAACAGGATGGCAAAGCAGATGATGATGCTAAAAACAATATAAAGTAATATCTTCTACCAGATCCACTTTCCGAACAAATCATTGAAAGAGGAGCTGAGAGCATAACAGACGAAATAAAACATCCAACTCTGAATTTTGATGGGCATCCCAACCATATTCTTTCTCAACTCTCAAGCAAGATTTGCTTTCAGGAACAGTGCCACCAGTTTTGACTTTGAATAAATCCTTCACTTATCGATAGAAATTTCAAGGAAAAGGAACGGATAGCTACATTTCAGATGGGTTAAACCCTCCAGTGTTCAACTCTTGTCTCCGCCTCAGACTATGGATTGTGATATTTGAGCGTATCATACAAGATATTAATGCAGTGGTGAACTTCCAAGCAATCTACTGGTTCCAAGTCTTCGTCAATCACTTGGAATCAGAAATGCACTGAGAGGAAGCCAGGAGCTTTGGTGTGTGTTTTGTTTCACGGTAGAAAGCATGAAAATTGATTTTGTTTCACGTCAAACGTAATTTTAGTAAAAAAAAATAAATACATATGTTTAATTATTGTTACATAAAATTGATTTTGCCTTCAAACCTCAGTTTGACTAAAAAAATAAAAAGTAGCTTTCTTTTAAGTTCAAAAATTTACACTAAGTTCTGTTACTTTCAAGGCAAAAATATCCGATTATACTTTGAAAACAATTTTAATCAAAATCACTTCACTTCATCTCAATATCAATTTTAACTAAAATCAATTTTAGAAAATCAATATTATTCAAAATTAATTTTATAAACATTCATCCAAACACACACTTGTAAGCTGTCCCACATATACATGGTTAATTACAGTGCATTTGCTTTCGAACGGAGGGTAAAATATTGCAGGGGCATAGCCTGGCTGAATTTGAAAAAAAAAAAAAATCCTTTTATGCAAGTCAATTTAAAAAAAAATGTTATTTTTATTTAACTGTCTCAAAGACTCAAACCGGATCAACAGCACGTGGAAATGACGATAAAATGCCGCCCAGGGTTGGTTGTTTGTCTCCTCATGCTCAGCCTTTTCTTTTCTTTGAAAAAAAAAAAAATGAAGGAAAAAATTGATGGATCGAAAAGTCTTTTGGGTAATAATCCGATTTCATTTCCAAAAGAGTTATTCAACTTAATTTAATCTCTGAAAGAAGTTTATAAATATTCCATACAAATTACAAATATGAGAAACCTCAATTCTTCCATTCATTTGAGTTAACATTTTAAATGACTGATTTGGATAACATAGATTATGTCAAGGACTAAATCAATACATGATTCCATTTATTGCAACTAATTATATACTAAGATAGAAGAAAGATGAATAAAGAACTAAAATGTAACGCTTTTATAACTTCTAAAGATTATTGGGTGACGTATCGTTTTTCAATGGACCAAATTAGATCAAGCAAATTTTTTTCAGGTTCCAAATGATTCACTTTCTTTTTACAAATAATTATGTACAAAAAATAGAAGAAAATGAATAAAGAACTAAACATTACGGGTTTGTAATTTTTAAAGACTATTAAGTGATTTTGTTTTCTTATAGAACCAAATTAGATCAAGCACTTTTTTTCAGATGCGGAATTGTACACTTTTTTATAACTAATTATGTACTAAAAATAAAAATATAAGGAAAATGAATAAAAAACTTAAAACGTAGTTTGCAAGCCTGTTTGGTGACTTCTTTTCTTATAGGACTAAATTAGATGAAGCAATTTTTTTCATGTAAAGAACAAGTATTTATTCATTCTTTTTTATGTAGAAGCATCCGAGGGACCAAAAAGATGGAAAGGAAATAGGAAGCAACGATCTAAGATTCGCCAACATTACCTATTTGATTAGTGGATTCGGGGCAACCCCAGGCTAAGTACGTGATTTCAAATTCGAATTTGAACACACGAACTTGACCATAAAAGAAAAGGATAACAGGCTTCTTCTCATATGTATTTAAAACTTAAAAAAGTGACGTGTTAGGTGCTTTCTACGTTGAAGAAGTGATGCAAGTGGTTCACTTGTGGGGAAGTTAAAAAAGAAGCTACAGTGCACAATTAATTTAAATGGATTTTAATTTAAAAAATATAAAATGACAAAGAATAGGGGGCCGTTGGAGCGGGTGTTGTGAGAAGGGGCATCGGAGAGTGAGATGATAAGTTGAAAGGGGGCGAGTTTGGAAAAGGGTTGGGATATTTTCTAAAAGTTGATAAGGGCATTTTGGATATTATGACTTTTCCAAAAAAGTAAAAGAAGAAGAAGAAGAAAGGTGCAGTTAGGAAAAAAAAGTGTAAATAGAATTGCCCTTAATGATGGGCTCATTTGCTATTAGTGGCCCAAGCCTGAAGGTTTTGTTCTGACTAAATAGCCCAGATCCATTTGGGCTTGGTTAGTAAAAATAAGACGTTGACCCAAATTTAATTGATAGTCCAAAACCTTTTGAACTAAGTTATAACATGTTTAGATTCATGTTACATGACAAAGTTATGTTAAAATACCACTTAATGTAATTTTAGATAAATGTTTATATGTTTGGTTCCATGTTTAAGAATTAATTCTGGGATTAGAATTGAGTTTGCTCTAGAATTAATTTTGAATTGTATCTTTTGTGTCCAATTAAAAATTTTATAATGAATTTTATTGCTAAACTTACTTTTAATGTTAAAGTAAAAGTATTCGAACATAAATCACATCACTACAAAATTAATTTTGTATAATTAATTTCATTCAAAATTAATTTTACAAATACTCACTCAAACACACGCTTGAGTTATCTTTGGCCCAACTTATTCTTAGCTTAAAAGTTTTTTAAAGTTAAAGCTCAACATAAGAGCTTTAAAAAGTTGTTCAATAATTTATTTTTCTTTTAGTTTTAAAACTTCTTTTAAGCAAAAAGTTGTTTGGTAAAAAATTTTAAATTTTAAGTTTACTTAAAACTAATTGTGTCACTCAATAGAATAATACACACACACACACTCACACACACACACACACATATATATATATATATATATATATATATATATATATATATTTAAATATATATTTATATTTATAAAATAAAAAATAGTATGTAAAGTTAATTTTTAGTTACAATTATGTAAAATTAATTTAATCAACATAAATATATTTTAATGATAACAAAAATATATAAAAGCATTAAAATATATAAATTTTTAATTTTTAATTTTAAAAAGGTTAAAAACTATTTTAATTAATAAAATTTAATTTTAAATATGATTTATAAATATTTTATTATATATAATACTAATTACAAAAGTATTATTTAAAAAAATTGTATTATTGTTCAAGCATATTTTTAGAAGATAAAAAATTTATTTAAATAGAATTAAATAATGTCAATATATATTAAATAGTATCAACAACAAATCCAAAAGTATTTAATAATATATTATTGTAATCAAAAAATAAAAAACTTAAAAGAAATTAAAAAAATATGAAATCTAAATTAAATTTAAAGAATAAATATTATAAATATTTTTAAATATAAAAATTTATTTAACTATATTATTTAGTTGTTTAAGTAACGTTTTATTATTTCATGTAATAAATATATTTAAAATTTAATTTAAAATTTAATTTAATTAAAAAATTAATTTTAAAGATAATTTACAAATATTTTATTATACATAATATTAATTAAATAAATTTAACTATTAATTACAAAAGTTAAAATATTTAAAAACTTTTATATTATTGTAAAACAATATTTTTAGAAGATAAAAAATAATTTACTTAAATAAAATTCAATAATGAAAATTATATTAAAAATTATTTAATAAATAATCTAAAAATTATTTAATAAATATAATATTGTAATTAAAAATTCAAAAACTTAACTATAGATTAATTTTTTTTAAATATGACATCTAAATTAAATTTAATGAATAAAAATTATAAATATATTAAAATATAAAAATTTATTTAATTATATTATTTGCTCTTTTTATTATGTTTTTTATTTTATGTAAAGAATATTTAAAAATTTAAAAAGATAAATAATATTTTTAAAATTTTCAAAATAAATAATTTAAAAACAAATTAAAACCTTAGAATAAATAATCATAATTTAAAATAAACTAATATATGTAAATAATATTTAACCGAGAAGCTAGTGAAGCAAAAGCACTCAAATTAGAAAAATTAAGAAAAATTAAAAAAAAAAAGTATTTTTGGTTGTGTTGTAATTCGAAGAAGGTGCGAGAATAAGTTCCGTAAAACTAAAAAAAAAATTCTTCATACTAATTTAATTATAAACTATTTTTTTTAAAATTTTATTCTATAAAAATAAGTAATTTATTTTTTTAAGAACTTCTTATGAAGTTTGTTTGATGTAACTTCTTTTTTAACGACCAAATAAACTAAAAAAAGCTGGCCAAACATACTGTTACGCTGTGTTTGGTATCGAAGAAGTAGCGAAGAAGAGAAGAGAACTGCGCAAAAGAGAAGAGAACGACGGCATTTCTCTTCGTTTGGTGGTGCGGAAATAGCGACGAAGTTTTTAAATTTTTTGTGAGTCCCACGCCAAATTTAATCCGTCCAAAACTGCGAAGAAATACAACGTTGATTGCAAGTGTTCGTTAATACCCTTGTCCTCTGTGTAATATGTTAATCACATATTCGAATGTGTATATACATATTCGAATATTGTTTTCACATATGCGAATATGTATACGCATATTCGAAATATAAACACACTATTCGAATATGTTACATATTAAAATTGAAATTCGATTTTTAAAATAAATAAATATATAAAGATTACTATATATATAGATAGATATATATTATATATATATATATATATATATATATGATATATATATATATATTCGAATTTGAACACAATGTATTCGAATATGCATATTACTAATATGTATCAGATAATCTAGATAATCGAATATACAATATTCGAATATGGGTGCAAAGTCGAACATATATCTATATACGTAGTGCCATATATTCGAATATGGTAATCACATAATCGAATATAGGACATTGTTATGGTTATATTCGATTATGGAATAACGTAATCGAATATATGTTACAAATATCACGGTAGAAAAACCAAGAGATAAGTGTAATTTGTTTTTTTATTCCAAATCTTCAAAAGTCAAAAAACAAACTTCCACTATTTCTTCTCTACTTCTGTCCAACCAAACAACTTCTATTTCACTCTATTTCTTATCTATTTCTCTTCTCTTCTATCCACTTTCTCTCCCTCTATTTCTCTCTTCTCTACCAAACGCAGCGTTAATGTGGTCGAAAAATGAGAGCAGGTCTACAAACATGAATGACAGCGGGTCACTGAGGAAATCTGAAGGAGACAACAGAGATATAGGTCTAGGGAGGGGTTGCGCCGGTAGGGCTTTTCCCTTCACCATGGCCACGTGATGGTGGTGATAGGCGGCAGATGGAGGACGTAATTCACGTGGACGATTGTGCCTAGGGTCTTGTCTCAATGTCGGTCTCGGTGGCCGAGGGTTGGTTGCAGGATCGGGACGATGATGGTTTGGTCGTCTGGTCCCACAGGTTTGGTTCGTTAGGGCGAGGTTGTGGGATGGTCTATGCGTGGTTCGCGGTGTGGGTCTGTGAGTCACTCGGGGTGTTGCTCTTGGGCTGGATGAGCAATATAACAGGGGCGGCTCTAGTTTGAGGAGTATGGCTGGTCAATTGACTAACTGACTATGGTTCTGTTCAGATCTGATTATTTTCTTGTGTGGTTTGTTACTCAGTTTTGGAGGGTGAAGGCTTTGTGACAGTCACGAATGAGTCGAGAGTAAAGAAAACAATCTGAAATGTTACCTTGTTGCCACCAACGGATGATCTCCTTAGCTCTAGAATTGATCCCAATTCTTTTCTGATCCTAATTTCTAACCTCAGTCACTTTTACCTGTTTGTTTCGAATTTCACTCACAAATTTCTGCTTTCCCTGTGTTTTTTTCTCCCTGACTCTTCAGTATTTATAGGGCATTATGATTTATTAATTTCAATTGATTGATTAACCCCATTTGCATATTCTGTGTAGTGACGGGAGGTCAAGTTGGGGGACAGGAGATGATGAAGGTGGTTGTATCAGAGGGCGCAGGGGAGGTGCCTACGACATATGACCTTTTTATTTATTTTTATATAATTAAAAGAGTAAATTACATTGCATTTTTTGAAGTTTTTTTAAATTGTACATAATTTTTTTTAATATTTATAATAATTTTTTTTATAGGGGTATACGATATAATATTTTTAAACAAAACAATTAAGGAATATTAATGTAATATACAAGAAATGTTAATATAATGTTTTTTAAACAATTAAGAGATTAATATAGAAATAAAAAAAAACATCGTATACAATCTACAAAATTTTCAAAGAATATCAATATAACTTATTCTAATTAAAATCTACAATACATAAATATTCTTTAATATATAAATTATATTATAATTAAAATATATAATAAATAAATATTTTTAAATACATAAATTATATTTAACTTTACAATGATTAATTTAACTTGTGTTATAAAATTATTTTTAATTATTAACAATTTTTTGGAAAACTATTAAATTCAAATATAGAAATAGAAATAAAGGAAAGTAAATTAAAAGAGATAAATGATTAAGAAAAAAATATACAACTAAAAATAAAAGAAGTGTAATTTGGAATGAGCGAAAGAATTTTTTTTTTTTTTTTTGGTAATTGTAAAATTAGTGTATGAAATGTGAATAGATGTATTCTATTATGTATTTTATTTTAGGATAAACAATCATTTTAGTCTTTGAAAATGTAAAGCATTGTCACACTAATCTTTAAAACTAAGAAAATTTTAAATAAATCTCTGAAATTTTTAGTTGTTTTATCTAAGTCCCTAACCTTAATTGTTTAATGTTATTTTAGTACTTAAACATATATTAATATTGTCATTTCAGTCACACATTTTTTTGAATTTTGAACTAATTTGATTGACGAACTACACTTTTAGAGGCTTTTTTTATATATAATTTTCTTAATTTCAGGGACTAATATGACAATATTTTATAAATTTAGGGACCAAAATAACTATTTACCCTTTATTTATAATATAAGAATAAATATAATATTTTTATTTTGTAAATTGTACTGAACTTTATCCTGAATGGGCTGGAGTATCCCAATGTAATATTCATGTATTTTATCAGTATTTTTTGGTTTTGTTTTCTGCCCTCTCATTAACCGAAATGGGCTCAAATGGCCCTTTCTTATTTTTTATTCTCTCTTTTTTATGTGTTGGAATCGGCTAAGCTAGCCCAGTCAAAATACATTTTTAACAAAAGTCAAAAAAATTCATTGTGATTTCCTTTATAATCATTGGCATCTTTGTTTAATTGAAAAATGAAAATCATGCAATTCTATCCTTATCTACAATCTAAATTATTAAGGGACCAATTACGCGTATGCGGGGTCCTATTATTGATCAAAATCCATTTTTTTGAACAAAAATATGGTTGAAATAAATAAATCAAATATTATCATAAGAACGAAAAATGTTTTCATAGATATGATAGTATTCAATTTCATTCTACAATGTTATGCTAAATGTATGTAATTTATAACATGTCTCATTACCATGTATTTTCGTGAAACACTTGCTTAGATTGGTAAAGGAATAAAAAAACTAAAAAGTTAACTTGAACCCAAAATGGGTCTCATTCTCATCCAATATCCATGGTAAACTTCCAGTAGACTGAGCTAATTATAATTACTTTCATATTAGTACGGCTAAACAATGGTTGGTTCGGTTGGATTCGGACGATTCGGTCGGATTCGGACCCAAAAAGTCTAATCCACACCAAACTGAACTCTTCAATTATAGATCCACTTCTGACTGACAAAATAATCAGTTTGGGTGGGCCATGGGTAAAGCGGGTTGTGGGTGGGTCGGGTAAGTTCAAATGGTTTGGGCCATTTTTGGGGTCTCAACAAGTTTTTGACCAATTTTTTTTGTTTTTGCAGAATTTTATATTTTAAAAGCCAAATGGGTCATGATTATAAATTTGGGCTATTTAAAATTTTAAAACCAATAGCCCAAAGGCCATATTTTAATTAATTATAAATATAAAAAATCTTCTTCGTCGTTTCTACTGATAATACGTGCCATCATCTAGTTTTCGCTTAAGCCAAATTTCATCCATCATCTTATTCATTTTTGCTCTTCTTCTCGTCAGTGGAGGATTATGCTATTCAGTTAAGTTATGGTAAACAATAAAAGAAAAAAGGAAGCTAGACAATGCAAATTTAATCTATCAACCATTCCCAAGTAGGTGAAAGTACTCTTCATGTTTGGGAATGCCGAGGCAAATCCCTTTTATTGTATTTGGCTATAGTAGTGATACTCCAGTGATTTAATTATCAGCACGAAAATGCAGGTCCCATGAGGGGCGTTGCTAGAGTGTTGGGTTAAGAATGAGGGAGGGCTTTAAAAATTATTTCTTATACCTAGTTTTTTTTATAAAAAATATAATGTCTCGATCGAGTCAGTTTTTGATGGATTAAAAAATCTTACACCGAACCCATCCAAATCAATCATTTTCAATCGAAAATCTAACCCAAAAACCTTGATAACCCATCCAAAACTGTCCAAAAAATAGTTTTTTTTTTTTTGGATTAATTGGATTTCAGTCAGGTCATTGTTCCTTGCCCAACCCTAATAGTTGGTAATTTTTAAATGTTTGTACTTTTTTTGTACTTGTAGTGTTTTTTTTTTCATCCAAGAAATATTTTAACAAAATACAGAATTGTTTTTATTTGTATGCGTTGAGCCAAGGCGAACTTAATGTAACATCTCGGGTGTTGACGAGGGCGAAGAGTGATAGCTAAGTGCAAAAGAGATGAGGCACGGACAAGGAGCATCTCCTAGCAGGCTTCCAACAAAAAGAATACATGAATGAATCAAATACACACCAGAATGAGGAGGATCTAAAGGCTGTGCAAGTATAGGACTGTACAGTTGAAGATAGCGCAAAGGAATTAATAAGTGTTACCTATACCAACAAGATGCATCTACTTTTTGGTAGCCTATCACTTAAGAACTCCATAGATAAGCATGCTTGACTTGGAGCAATTCTAGGATGGGTGACCTCCTCGGAAGTTTCTCGGGAAGTGTGTAAGTGAGGACAAAACACTCTGAAAAGTCTTGTGTTGGTTTGTGGGAACAGTCATTGATCCTAAAAGCGGCCAGGCGTTACAAAGTGGTATCAGAGCAAGGCCTTTCTCCCAGTACGATGTGGTTCAAGGACGAACCAAGCAGAAGCTGGTGGGCATGTAACATCTCGTGTGCTAACGAGGGCGGGGAGTAATTGCTAGTGCAAAAGAGATGAGGCACAGACAAGGAGCTGCTCCTGGCAGGCTTCCAGCAGAAGAGATACATAAATGAATCAAATACACACCAGAACGAGGGGGATCCAAAGGCTGTGCAGGTATAGGATTGTACAGTTGAAAATAACTTAAAGGAATTAATAAGTGTTATCTATACCAACAAGATGCATCTACTTTTTGGTAGCCTATCACTTAAGAACTCCACAGTTAAGTGTGCTTGACTTGGAGTAATTATGGGATGGGTAACCTCCTAGGAAGTTTCTCGGGAAACGTGTGAGTCAAGACAAAGCATGCTAAAAAGCCTTGTGTTGGTTTGTGGGACAATCATTGATCTTGAAAGTGGTCAGGCATTACACTTAACCTTGTATTTGGATGAGGAACTTTAGGAGAATAATTCATTTTTTAGGAAATTTAAAATGCATTGTGGTAATATATGTTGTTTAGATAGGGGATTTATGCTATATTTGGCAAAACATTTCAGCTAACTTCTAGCTTTTTTTACTAACTAAAAACTTGCTTGAACTTATTAGTAGTGTTTGGTAAACAAGCTTTTTTTGATAGCTTATAGCGTTTTCTAAGACGTTAGTTCAAGTAGCATTTTTTAAAACGCTAACTTCTAGCCTTTTTTTAATTCCATTTTTTCCCTTAAAATATTTATTAAATTTCATTTTTATCCTTTTTAAATAAGGTAAGATTTTATTATTTATTTGATTTCTTTTCTTTCACTAATTTAGATGTTCAAAGCAAAAATCCACCAACTAGCCATCATCCTTCTTACTCATCTTCTTTTTGGTTACTTTAGGTAATACTATTTTAATTTTTTGTTAATTAATTTCTTAAAATAATTGATCTATAAATAAAAAATTACAAGAGTTTAAAATTAATTAAAAAACTAAAATTATAAATATCCCAAAATATATTTTTATAAATAAAATAAAATAATATTTATATAAAAATTATCATACAAATATGTCCATTTTTGTTATTTTATATTTATCAGCTACTTCAAAATATAATTTCACCAAACACTTATAATTTAATAAACTAACTTAATAGCTTTCAGCTACTAGCTAGCTTTTTAGCTTCAACTAACTTTTCAAGTAGTTTTGTCATAGCCTTAGTAAGAAATTGAAAGTTTGGTAATTTGTAAAAGTATTTTGATTAACTACAATTATAGAATTTCAAATCTCACCTAAAAATTAAAATTTAAAATTTTTCATTCTCTCTTTCTCTCTCCTCTCCCTCTCTTTCTTCTCTCTCTCCTCTCTCTTTTCTCTATGGCCTCTCTCTTTTCTCCATCTCTTCTCATCTCCCTCCTCTCTCCTTCTTTCTATCAATATTTGTATTTTTGAATTATTAAATATTTAAAAATTAATTAATGTTTATTTTCAATAAAGTTTAATATTAAAATCTTAATTTTTAAATATATATTTAAAATTTAAATTGTGAATATGATAAAATTAAAATGTCATATCTAAACTAAAAATTTAAAATGTAAGAAATTTAAATTAATTTATACAAACAAAACATTTGATAAATAAATAAAATTAAAATTAAAATAATTTGAATTTCAAGCATTTCAAATGTCTTAAAATTTTAAAATTCTTTGAACAAACACAAAAGTTGGAAACAGAATAAAAAGGAAACACCATTTTGTGATAAACATACAGTGGTATACAGCAGGAGGACACAAATACTTTGGAACTATGTGATAATAAAAAAAATCAAAATCTACGTAAACTCGGTTGTTCTTTCCCTCTCTTTTGGCATCGGATTCATCTACTCCCTTACAAGAAACAAATTGTTGAGTCGATCTTGAACGTTAATCATTTCATACTTAATGTACTCGTAAGCATGATTACCAAGAAAATCCTGCAACCTCCGAATGAAATTTCCATATGCCGGCAACAAGATGTTTTCTATGGATTTTATTATTTGTTTCCTTAACTGATCACCAAAGACAAACCACGTGGACTGATCGTTGCATATATCATCAAAGTGTTCGTTGAATGAACGGAGCTTGTCTTTCATTAACTCGGTGGCAACATTAGGCTCTGACTCATTAATGTCCAGTTTCAAAAAGTTCAGAATCTTAGTCCACGAGCTCCTCTGATAGAGTTGAAGGTTTTTTCCGATTTTGCTTTTGTTTCTTTGGAGCCAATCATAGCTAATAGGTCCCAATCCATACAGATCTGCCTCTCGGTCTATGTAGCTCCGATTGTTCAGGATGAAAAGATAACCCAAGGTAGGATTACTGTAACTTTTGAAGTTAGCTTTCAAACTCCTCTCGAACAGCCTTGTTATCCTGGTTACTTGCACAGATGGTGAAAGCATTATGGACTCTAAAGCTGGCTTAAGGTTAGTTTTCGTATCTATGGAATTATCACGAATGTAGTTCATCACTTCATAGGTAATCGGAAGAAGTCTGCCGCGGCCATAAGTAAGAAGATTTTCGGAATCCATAAAAATGCCCAAACTCTTCCTAACCCTGCGCGCATCCTTTTTGAGTGATTTACTGTACTCACCAGAGAACACTAATTCGAACTCATACAACAGCTCCTCCAATGTGTTGCGGAAGGAATTTGCCAAGGCGTTGGCAGTGCTCAATAGACGAGTCGCCAATTCCGTGCAAACCTCCGTGAAAGCAAAATCCGCAGAGGAAGTGAACTTTCCAAAGACGCTACGGCAGAGTCTCCTTTCATTGGGAAAGAATATCCTCACAGCTATGTTCAAAGCTTTTATCCAACTCTCAATCTTCTCCATCTTGTCAATGTCCTTCATATTGAGCTCTTGCACTGGCAATCCAAATGTCGAGAGACTCTCATTTAGAAACTCCCTCCGCCAACTACAGTAAGCTCTACAGCATTCCTGCTCAAACTCTGCCATCACCATCAGCATCGCGGTTTGACCAAGGTCGCCAACAATATAGTCGTCATCATCAGACCGCAACGCATCCAGCACCAAGTTGTCGTCCCGATCTATTTGTGGCACCGGAATCTGGTCCTTGTCAACAACATTAGCTTTGAGGCATCGATCTACATGCTTGGAAACCATGCTGATAACACTACCATTCTTCCTCTTGAGCACCTCTATACCACCCATGAACCGTGCTGTGAGAATTTTTCCGATACTCTCTTTCTCAATTACTGTGCAAGAGTCAATGGCCGGTTGACATCTTGCAGCACCTGTAAACACTGCACTAGGTAAAACGGAACGTTCACTCGAGAGAAGCTCGATTAGAGAAGATAGGCGCTGCTCCCGCGAGCTTTTGTCTTTTTGTTGGAGAGGAGGGAGGGCAGGAGAGGATCAAATTGCCTATTATCACTGTTACTGTTGCCCTGGGAATCTGAACTGACTTGAGTGACTAGGATTGCTAGATCCTCGCTTTCTAGACTGGTATCAGCCTGTGGATGAGCATTACCAGTACCACTAATAATTGCTTGGCGTGAATCTACTTGAGAAGCATTACCGGTACTTCTTTTTGATTGTGAATGCGAACCTGCAATTTCAATAACTACATGATCTCGGTCTTGGAGTCCATCATACTCACTTCTTGGTCGAGGATCCAAAGTAGAACGAAGAATGATGAGGGAATAACTGAAAGTCCCTCCAACCATGACTAACCATAATTTTATTTTCATGAGTTGTACTGTTAGAACTCCGCTGAAAAATACAAGAGATCAATCTCAAATCCAAAGTGACTCAGTCTTGACATGCCTAGAGACATGATAGCAAACGAAGCACACGAAACCAGGCTATATGCATCAGGTTTTCCTTTCACTTCTTTGTCGAAGAAAAAGGTGTATACAGAAGTGACTAGCAAAATCAAAAAGGCCATATGAGCTTCCAGTCGGGGAGAAGTGGAGCGCTCCCATGCCTTTGCGAACAACACTCCAAGGCAAATGATGAAACTAAAAGCAACATAAAGTAATATCTTCCACCAGGTCCACTTTCCAAATAAATGATTGAAAGAGGAACTGAGAGCATAACAGAGCAGTCCAACCACAGATGAAACAAAACACACAAAACTCCATACCTTTGGCTCCCGCAGCCAACTCTGAATTTTGATGAGCATGATCACCATGTTCTTGGTCAAGCAAGCAAGATTTGTATTGAAGAACAGAGAAGCTGATAGCCACCAGTTTTGACTTGGCTGAACCCACCTTTTGATAGAAATTTCAAGAAAAAGGAACGAAATTAAGCTACATTTCTGTTAAAATTGGGGGGGTATATTTGTGAGTTTCTTTTTTGTGCTCTTTCCCTTTCTTCTGTTAAGAGATTCCCCATCGTAATAACTAAATAAAAAATCATATACTATCTCCTTTTCATTTATTTTTTTGTACAATAGTCGCACTACACTGAGGTTAGAACTTATGACCTCATGTATAGTACTCAAGCTCTCTTCCTACTAGGCGATCCTAGTGAATTACCTCCTTCCCATATTTTTAGATGTAAGTTAATGCAGATGGATTAAGAAATATTTAATGGATGTAAATTTGGACAAAAAAGTCCTTATTTAATATCCCATTAGTAGTAAAAATTATGTTAGAAATTCCTACTTATCCCAATTATAGTAGCTATTAAATAGGAGTATAATTGAGAAAAGAAATTAATTAAACTTTGAAATTTTAAAAAACCAATTGTTTTGGGATAAAAAATGAAGGCTAAAACATCTAAAGATATGAGAAGAAGGTAATAGCTTTCATTGTCCGTAACTTTGCTGAGGTTTGAAATTTTTCGGTACAAAGTTGTTTTTAATTTATCAACTTAAAGATTTCATAAGTTAATTAGATCCAGACATGTTATTTTGTTTTCCAAGCCTTTCATACATACTTTATAATGTTTCTCTAATGTTTGATGTTGTCTTACAATTTATAAATTCCAACAAATCAATGCATTAAGATTTAAGATTGCAGAAGGTAAATTTTAGTAAGTGGAAATTTGCACGGTTAATCAAAATATATATATAGATATATATATATGTAGATGACCATTTTTCTTAGCTAATAACACAATTATTTTACAATGTCTTATATATGATTAATATTTAATGATATATTAATCATTGTTAAAATACTACCTAACAACTAATAATAGCCCATCTTTATGATGTAGGGATTGCTCTGATTTATTACCGAGGTAGTGACGGTGAAAAACAAGAAAAACCTTGAATATATAGTACCTTGAATTGTGAAAAAAGAGTTTAGTCTGGCATATGGAGTCTAGAAAAACCTTCAATCTATTGGGCACAGTAAATGACTCTGTTTATCATAAAAAATGTGGAAAGTTGGGGAAGAAAGATTTGAGAGTGCTGGTAAAAGATTGTTGATATAGCTGAATAATATATGGAGTTCATAAGCCAGCACATGTTGAAGAATTCAATCAAACTAACATGTCAATTTTACCGTTTTTATTTCAGTTTTTGTGTATTATAAATTAATATATACAGTATGTAATTCAAGACCTTCAATAACAGCTAGAAATTGCAAACTTAAAATTTAGTACTCTGCCTACAAATATTAAACTTATCACACCTCAGAGAAATCACTTTTGTAATGGAGTAATTGAAACCTGAAGCAGTGAATTCTTAGGTAATGAAGCTCGTTGCCATTTTAAATTGCATTTTATAATATCCCTAAGCGTCAAAGCCAATAGGACAAAACCTATATAACTTGAGAAACTTCCAAAATTTAATACACTCACCTGAAAACCATACCTTGATTCTACCGCAACCTTTCCGACCTCCTTAAAGACTCATGTTTTCCTTTACCTCCTCTGACTTGGAAATTTTGGATTTGTTTTATACTGATGTCACTTTAAGTCAGTTAATGCAGACAGCAATGAATATCCTGGAATTTGGATGGTTCACTTGAAAAGCCAAAGGAATGTTTGATGAACATACAACATTAACTCAAAAACACATTCATTGCAGAAGTATGAGTAAGCTGGAATTTTAAAACCATCAGTTCATGGTCCCAACAAGAACTAAGAATATCCCAAATTGCCAATAGATAAGAATGATGCAGATGCTGGGAGCAGAGATTAGCATATTGCTTATCCAAATTCATAGTTTTTTAATTTAACATAAGTTATGAAGATCTGTAGACTTTATCTCAAGTGTGGTTGGAGAGCTTTGTTATGCTCTAAACTCTTTCAAACTTCTACTCGGTGTACTAAGTTCCATTGTCTCTTATCATGTAGTATCAAAGCAAATAACAGCTATCTAGGAACTTTTCACTGAAAGCTCAAGATATATTTTTGGTTTTGATGCTTGCGTCTTTGTTCTGATGTCCTTTTTATACAATAAAGCATGCAGATAAAACCAGATATGTTAAGCCTGATTTTCAAACGGTGCATTTGGGTTACTGTCACAGATTAAATATGCTACCTAACGGCTGATGGTACAACCGTGAAGGTCAACTTGATTCTACCTTTTCTTTGAGAGATTGCTATGTTAACCCCTAAATCAAATCAAAAGTTATGTAGGTAACTGTGTTGGGTGTAGATGGATGTAAAAGTCCAGCAGTACTTTGTGGACCTCAGTGTGTCGCTCGTATCAGATGCAGCTGCTGACTACCTCAAGCAGAAGCTCAACTGTTTAGTTTGCAATTTGAAAATATATTCGAATGTGAATTAAAATAAATGTTATGATCCACAGCAAACAAGTTTCTTTTTCTTTTTTTTTTAATTAAGGTTACATGAGATTTTATTGCTTCGTGTTAATAATCATGTGGCCTTCCAGTAGAAGTTTGGTTATTTTCAGGAAATAATCACACTTCAGGACTCTAGATATCACAGGTTGAGAATAAACTAGTTTCAACCTAGAAGTAAGCTCAAATGCCAGTGATAAGAAATGAACCCCAAGAAATATAGTTGAGTTTTCTCACTTAAATGCTTGGTCTATTTTTATACTGAGTTGGGCTTTTACTAAAGTTTGGGTCGTTATCAGATTTGGTATTTTTCAATTATTTCGTAAGTGCTGTGTAAGTTTGGATTAATCAGTTTTCAAGTTAGGTTTCGTCTAATTCCTAATGTTAAAGTGGTAAAAAAAAAATTAAAATAATGAAATGTTAAAAATAATAGAGATCCTTATGAGGGCAGCATTAGAGACACGTTTGCCTCTAATCTTAATACTGGTTAGTATTTCATCCTTATGCATTCGTCATAAGTTTATGTCATTTCTTCCATATCTGCAATAAGTAATAACAACAGGCAGTTTTTCCCATTTCAATTGCACAAAAGTCCTCCATCATATATCTTGCTTCAAGCTTTTCCCAAAGTTCCTTGACAGATCCAGAATTCTGATACATATCGAACAATGTGTCACTCATCCCATTTAGAATGTGTCCCATGCAAATGTAGTCATCATTATCCCACTTGTTTTTCCCATGGGTTTCAACAATGGTCTCCTCTTCCCTATCTGGTGGTCTTGGAGTGTTCAGGACATACACCACCTTCAAAGTAGTAAGAAGGAAGTGCATTTTCTTTTGCCAACGAACGAAGTTTCCTCCTTCAAATCTCTCAAGTTTGACAAAATCAGAAGTCATCTCTTTCAAAGTTGCAGACATTGTTGTTATAATGAAATCAATCCTAAAGATTGTTGGTGCAACTAGTTATGATGGTTCTGCAACAAAGAAGAGGAAAAGCACAAGTCTCCAAGATGTGTGTAAACACTAACTTTTAGGTTCGATTCGCCCCCACCAACTTCTATAGAAATTGGATGCAATAGGGTGTCTTGACGAATCCCCTTCAAGATACAATAGAGTTCCTTCATATGGTTTGCACACCCACGTCAAGTGTATCACCAATGATAGTTTACAGAATAATAGTTTCCTTAATTCACTCTGTGCACAAGAGAAGAAAGGAAAAGATTTGAATGCAAAGAATCTGATTAATTCTATGTTTTGTTGCTCTTGTTGTTCTCTGTTTCTGCATGTAGATTGGTTCTATTTATAGACCAGCTCATGTCTTTTAGTGAAGTAGGATTGAACATTTCAAAGAGACACATCTCATAACTCTTGGTGAAGAGTCACATCTATTCATACTTACACCTTTATATGAATAGAAACATATTTTCATGAAAGGATAACCTTTCATTTATTTTGAAAATCTCTCACAACTGCTTCAGTGCTTGGTATCCGTAAATCTTTTTCTGTAATGTTCTTTTTTTGCAAGTGTAACTGGATGGCAGTTGAAGTTGGCTAAATTTGCATTCAATTTTGTAATTTTTGGAAGGTAGTATGATTATTTAAAGTTGAAGTGTTGTCCTTCTAAGTTCTAGGAATTGCTTTTTATGTCTATCAAATGAGTTAAGTATAGATATTGTTATGTTGCTAGAAATGTATGTGAAGGGCTGCAACTTTTTAGATTTTTTTGTCTTTTGAATAAACTGACCTCTAAGGTACTCAAATTTAGATTATATTGTTGTTGTGCGAATAATTACTAGTTGAATGGCTCATCTAGGATTGCTCCAACACGATCAAAATGAAGATCTAGCAATTTGGTACCAAGAAGGGAAATATGCTTCTTGGCTAATGGGCTTCTAAGTCACTCCAAAGAGCACTTAGTCTAGGTGAAAGCTAAGATTGGATTTGTTGGAAAAGTAGATGCTGAAAAACTGTAAATAAAAGCAGTAAAGGAAAGGTAGTAAATAAAAATTGTAAAAGGCAAGATAAATTGATTAATTGGTTGTTTAATTGAATGGACATGTCTGATGTTTGAAGTAGAAAGACCTATTTATACTGTGAAACTAGAAAACATTCACTCAACCATGTTTTCTACACAATAACTGCCTAAACAGTGGCTCGAACAGTCATTTAGCTTATCTCCCGTGTTTTAGGTAAATCCTGGCCATTGATTCGATTGACTGGGGCTCCATTTGGCTTATTGTGGTGGGTTCGCTTGACCTGAAAGTGGCTGTAGATTCTCCTAGATCCAGGGGCATGATCTTGCATTATCCACTCTTCAGAAAATGGCTCTTAACCACCACCTTTACCCATTGAAATTTTGCTTCTAACTTCCTCTTATTTTTTAGGAAATATGAATTAGGTTGTTCTAACTGAGTCCATTATCTCTTTTCCCATAAAATCGAGGAAAATCTTATCACCTCAAGCAATCCCATACTATTCTCATGATAACCTATCCTTCGGTAAGGTTAGCTACTCTTCCTAAACATCTATCTTGGCATACTTAATCGAAGGTATTACAAGATCAAGGCTAGCCAAATTACTTCCTCACCATATCCTCATTCAAATGGCACTTGCTTGCACCGAGGTCGTCCCACATTAACACTCTAAATAATTACTTTCTCCACCTAGCCAAAGTCTTTTAATTTTAAGTGCCAACATATACAACCTTGCATGTAAGGGTTTGAAATAAATGTTTATCAGTTGAACTTACCTCAAATGTACTCACTTTACATTTTTATCCATTGGAAGGTAAAGGCTTCCTTAAAACATTCTAAGTCTTGTCCCATCACCATCCAATGCCTTTGAGAACTCTAAACCTGAATCAGCCTACATCTAAGGACTTAGTTGATTTAACCAGTTTTAATTTTGGAGCTTGTCCTCCTTATTACAAATACATGTTGTACTCCATATTCTGCATTTTTGCACTCTTTGTGATGAACATAGATTTGATTATTATAGGGTCTGAGAAACTATTGGGGCATAGTGTGACATGTAGGCTTCTTTTTGGGATTGGACGTCCTCATCTTAAATGTTTGGGTCTTAGAAACTGTTTGGGGCAGTGTTGCAATTGTGTATTAGGAAGACCAATGAAAACTTTTTAGCAATTGCTTTTAGCCATTGTCTTTTCCTAGAGATCACTTATATTCAACTGCTAATTTTTCCAATCCTCTAGTAATTGAATCCAACTTCCATAGCTTCTTAATTATGTCTCCTCATGTGTAACTGCACATACTGAATTGGGAAGTGGTAAAATAAACCATAATGGCTTGATAGATTGCCATACTTCTTGCCATAAAAGACAAGTTCACATTAGAGGCATAGCATACTTCTTCTCTCTTCACTGTGCTATTTGGTTAAGCCTTGTCTTAGCTATGAGACATGTATATTTGCTCTTGCTTTTAGTGTAATTTTCATCTGTATAAGTATGCAACTTCCTCTGTAGCTTCCTTCTATTACATGATTGAAGAGAAAACACAGGTATGTTATTACTCCATAGCCATTACATTGTCTCTAAGTAACTAGTGAATTTGATTGATTTCAAGTTCTTGCTGAAATTCTTTTTGCATATTAGCATATTGTGTAGTTTACTAGCTTTGAAACTCTATATGGAACAAATAGATTCTTAATTTTAAACCTTAAGTATGTTGTCTATTTTTATTTAATAGTCAATATTCTAATTAGGTAGACTTATTATTAAAGAATACTGTCTAATTTTTGTGCTATAGTTTCTTCTAGTTGTTTCCTTTGCTTTAAACAAGTGAAAGTACACTGTAACCTAAATGAAGTACACTTATGAGGTTTTGGTTTATTATTAGACAAGCGATCATTTGGTGTATTTGGTGTTGACCACAACTTTGTTCTCTGGACCTTTGTTTTTGACATTCTGCTTTCTTAATACCATTGCACTTGCCCATAACTCCACTATAACATTTCTAGTTGTTTCCTTTGCTTTAAACAAGTGAAAGTACACTGTAACCTAAATGAAGTACACTTGTGAGGTTTTGGTTTGTTACTTGACAGGCGAAAATTTTGGTGTTGACTAGAAGTTTGTTCTCTGAACCTTTGTATTTAACAACTTTCTTAATACATGCTGGTTATTGCTGTCTCCAAAATTGCTCTTGCGCTAATTGCTGGAAACTTCATTGTGCTCAAGCCTCCAACTTTGGTAATTATATCCTTCATTGTGAAATTTTACAGAGGCACTGCAAGTTAGATCCACACTCTCAGTAACAACTAGCTTATGTCATGAAATTGCTAGCATACATGTGTTGTAGTTAAAGAAACCACAACAACAATTATTCCATTTCAGGATCTTTATGTCCTATAATTTATTTCCTTCTTTTCTTTATTACTCCTTCTAAATGTTTGTTTAATGATGTATTTTAGGGATCTATTTCTGCTCTACACATGGTTCACTGCTTTCACTTGGCTAGTTTTCCCAAAGGCCTAATCAATTGTGTCACTGCAAAAGCTCAGAAATTGGTGACTTCCTTCAATGCGTCCTGGAGTGAACTATCTAACGTTGACAAATTGTTCCCTTTTGATGATGCTATGATAGTATGGTACCATATATCCTCAATTTCCCATGTGTAAGTAATTTGTCCTCTACTGACTTATGACTATGTTGTTTGTTAGCTTCACTAGTGGAGATACTAACATTGTAATTTCAAATAAGGAAGCCATGATTCCTCTACAAATGGAATTGGGAGGAAAAGACATTTGCATAGAACTTGAGGTTGAGGATGCTGACTAATGAATGGCATTTATACATCCTTTCTAGGTGTGTATTTATGCAATTAAATCTCCTTCCTTACTTAAGACTTTAATTAACCCCAGTATTCAGTAAATGCAAGTATTTTGGGATCAATAGTTAGACTTAATGAAATTGAACATTTTATTATTGACCTTCTGCCATTTTTGTGGGAATTGAAGAAAAGGGCTTGGAGCTGTTCAGAGTAAAGTGTGAAAATCATAGTTTGTTGAGCAAGCAGGTTACTTGTTCAGCAAATGATGGAGCTCCAGAGAGTTGAAGATTTGAGGTTAAAGGATTCGCTCAATGAGTGTAGTTTTTGCTGAGTGACACAAGTACCCTGAAGTCTCTTATTGAAGGAATCACTTAAGCGAGATCAATTCTTGCTGAGCGAAGCTTGTACTTTGAAATTTTAAAATTAAAGGTTTCACTCAATGAAGGGGTTTCTTGCTGAGCGACCCTAGGAAAAATCATTAATGAATGCTCGAGTATGACATAAAAGGAGGGGGGTCATTTATGAAAAGAAGATCTAGAGCACCTGGAAAGAAAAAAAAGGCTCTTTTTTATCTCTGGACCCTAGGAGCATTAGAACAAGCTGGAAAGCTCTCCATGGACCTCTATTATGTTTTCTTCATTTCTTCATGGCTACTCATGTCATCTGCATCATGAGTACTTAGACTTACCCTAGTTAGGGTTTAATGTAACTAAACCAACTTTCATGTATATTTCTTGAGTTATTTCATGAATGTTTATGTTTTCTTCATTTGTGTCTTCACTTTTGTGCTTAATGCTTGTTTTGGTCAGATCTCTTGTTACTTGAACTTGTTGTTTTGAATATTGTTGGTGTAACATCCTAGGCGCTGATGAAGGTGGGGAATGATCACTAGTGCAAAAGAGATAAGGCACGGACAAGGAGCGGCTCTTGGCAGGCTTCTAGTAGGAGGGGTACATGAATGAATCGAATACACACTAGAATGAGAAGGATCCAAGGGCTGTGCAGGTATAGGAGTGTACAGTTAAGAATAGCTTAAAGGAATTAATAAGTGCTACCTATACCAACAAGATGTATCTATTTTTTGGTAGCCCATCACTTAAGAACTTCATAGTTAAGCGTGCTTGACTTGGAGCAATTTTGGGATGGGTGACCTCTTGGGAAGTTTCTCAAGAAGTGTGTGAGTGAGGACAAAGCACGCTAAAAAGTCTTGTATTAGTTTGTGGGGATAGCCGTTGATCTTGAAAGCTGCCAGGCGTTACAAAGTGGTATCAGAGCAAGGCCTCTCTCCCAGTACGATTTGGTTTGAGGACGAACCAAGTGGAAGCTGGTGGGCATGTAACATCCGAGGCACTAATGAAGGCGAGGAGTGATCGCTGGTGCAAAAGAGATAAGACACGGACAAGGAGCGGCTTCTAGCAGGCTTCCAGCAGGAGGGGTACATGAATGAATCAAATATACACCAGAATGAGAGGGATCCAGAGGCTATGCAGGTATGGGACTGTATAGTTGAGGATAGCTTAAAGGAATTAATAAGTGTTACCTATACCAACAAGATGCATCTACTTTTTGGTAGCCCATCACTTAAGAACTCCATAGTTAAGCGTGCTTGACTTGGAGCAATTTTGGGATGGGTGACCTCTTGGGAAGTTTCTCAAGAAGCGTGTGAGTGAGGACAAAGCACACTAAAAAGTCTTGTATTAGTTTGTGGAAATAACCGTTGATCCTGAAAGTTGCCAAGCGTTACAAAGTGGTATCAGAGTAGGGCCTCTCTCCCAGTACAGTGTGGTTTGAGGACGGACCAAGCAAAAGCTGGTAGGCATGTAACATCCCAGGCGCTGATGAAGGCGGGGAGTGATTGCCGGTGCAAAAGAGATAAGGCATGGACAAGGAGCGGCTCTTAGCAGGCTTTCAGCGGGAGGGGTATATGAATGAATCGAATATACACCAGAATGAGAGGCATTCAGAGCCTGTGCAGGTATGAGACTGTACAATTGAGGATAGCTTAAAGGAATTAATAAGTGTTACCTATACCAACAAGATACATCTACTTTTTGGTAGCCCATCACTTAAGAACTCCATAGTTAAGTGTACTTGACTTGGAGCAATTTTGGGACGGGTGACCTCCTGCGAAGTTTTTCAAGAAGCGCGTGAATGAGGACAAAGCACGCTAAAAAGTCTTGTGTTACTTTGTAGGAACAGTCGTTGATCTTGAAAGCTGCCAAGCCTTACAATTGGAAAACATATTCTTTTCATATATCTGAAGTGAACACCTAATAGATCTTACATCTAGGAATGGAACAGGATTTATCAGCCATTTCTTAACCATATTTCTTAATGCAAGTTAGTTAGTTAAACTAATCAAGGGATTGTTGGCTTAACTAAATAACTTAGGTATGCTTTGCTAAGGGATTATGGACTAGATAACTCTGTTGGTTTATGGAAAAGAATTAAGCATAGATTCATTATGTAATCTCTAATTGCATGAAAGGTTGGTCTAGTGTAGTCAAACTCCAACATCTTATTTATCTGTTGTTTAATCTCCACTTCTGCATTTCAAGTGTTCATAAAAGTTCCTAAAAGAACCCTTACTCTGTTACATTTGTATTTATTTTCAGCAATAAGTGTGTAAAATCTAGTATTACACAAGTCCTTTGGGAAACAATACTTGTACTTATCACTATCTACTTGTACGAATTGGTACGCTTGCCAATGGTTCAACACTAACCTAGATTTGGTTGCTACAAACATTATAAAAGGAGGCTTTTCATTCAAGTAATGTCATATCTGAATTAGTACTTCTAGGACAAGGGTTCCTTTTATGTAATGATTTGTTAGAACTACCTACCAATATTAAGATAGACATCCTTCTTAACACTTTGCATGCATCCTTGTTTTCCATCTTTCTATGAAATAAAAAGAATTTGTGAGATGTTGCTGCTAATATCAGAGTATTTTACCATATAAGATGAATGTTGTTATTTTCCAATTACTGATATGTTGTTATATAAGTAGACCTATTTAAATATAACATTATTATATTAACTTGGACATTGGTTTCAAGGGAAGCAAAGGTGGGAATCACATATAGAGATAAGCTAGCAGAAAGGTATTTAAGGATGGGAGATGTGCAATGACATTCTATTATGTAGTGGTAGTTTTGGAACTACCAGCATTCTATAACTTAGTGGCGGTTTTAGAACTACCAACATTCTATTTCTTACCTGCCACCAGTTATTCTGGCAGTTACTTAAAAATGACGTTGTATAGATTTGTGGCGGCATTTTTTAAATTGATTTGAGAACTGCTAGTAGTTGGTTTAGTGGTGGTTTGAACTGCCCCTATGCTTTTAAAAAAACCACCGCTAAAAGCCGGTTTTGGTGTAGTGCCCTAAAGCAATTTCAATGTCAAGAAAATATTTTCAGTCCTAGATCCTTCATGGGAAAAACAAGTGTTTAGATTAGTGAGGCATTATCGATATAATATACTTTTGATTTGTGATTGAAAGTATTAATTTCCATTTAGAAGAAAAATCCATAGAGTTAGGTTTGGGTCTGCGAAGGAGAGGTAAGACATTATTGGCATCCTTGAAGAACAAATTTGGTAACAATTAGAGCTAAGAATATTGTATACAGTAAATAGCCATAATCTCATTTTTGCAAATTTTTTGAGGTTGCCTATAGATTAGGACATGAAAATCTTTTTCAAAGAAAATAGTAATACAGTGAATCCCTTGCCTGTAAATCCTCATCAAATAAAATTTCAAGTTTGTCGTACAATTGCATGGTCAAGGCTGTGGAACTGGCAATAGAGAAGCTAAAAGAAGATTATTTAATTCATTATATAGAATGGATGTTGTAGTGCAGAAAACAAGCTAGCTAGTAATCTAGGATATCTAAATATTTCCCTTTGTTTGGTATTGGTATTATAGAGTAAATAAGGAGAATTACTTCTCTAAAGATATTAAGTATGTGTTTGTTTCTTTGATGGCTTTACTATTCATTCGAGAGACCTTTATTATAGTTTTCAGTTAGGAGTGCTTATAATCTCATCATTTGTTAATTAGTGCCTATGAATTAGTTTGAGAAAATGGAGACGATTTATTAGATATCACCCTTTATTTTAGTTTTGGATTAGGTCAAATAGGACTTCTAGCCTTGTCGAATTGGACAACCTAAACCATTGGACGATAAGAGAGAGAACAAATATTAAAAGATTGATTACGTCATTTATTATCTTTATATGATTATTAACAAAAGTGGTTTTCCTCCTAAATAGAGGTGACTTTTGGAGAAATTCTATTATACCTTTGCAAATTTGAGGTAATTGAAGGAAAATTATTTTCAATTGTCAGCAAAATTAGTTTCCTTTAGTTTTTATTATTTTGTTAAATTTTCCATTTGATTTGTAATAGGCAATATTTTGTCATTTTAATAAGTTCACAGTTTAGGGCTCATAGAAAATCGATCAAGTGGAGCTGTTAAAGTGGGTTTGAATTGCAAATAAATATCTTGGGGGAGGTGCTCTTCAGGGGCAAGTACAATATTTTGGCGATTATGAGATAGCTTTTTTTATACCATAGTTTCTTATATGCTTTATAAGAGCATGCACGCAGTCTTGTGTACATACTATATTTAGCACCTCGGAAGGGGTGTAGACACTCTTGGAAGGCGAAAAACCATGATTGTTGCAATTGATACATTATGTAGTCAAGGGATGAGACAATACAGGGCTACTCCGGCAGTTTGCTAATGTTGGTTTGAGTGGTTATTGGTTTTTAGGATGCAGAATCACTGTTATTTATGGGAGTAGGAGAATATACACACATAAAATTTATATCTAAACATTCAAAGAATATTGTATATCATGAGTTTAGATCGTGGCAAATGTACAACCTTTTGGTTTCTGTGTTTTGATGTTATTCTTTGTCTATATATCATAAACATTTTTAAAGTTCACATTTGATTATGACATTCCAAAATTTGTTTGTCTCCTTTTTTTAATGGCTTTTTAATTAGGATGCTCAACCAAGACATTTCTTCTCACAGGAGCTTACCATGAGGGTTTACCACCGTATTTCTGCTCAACCAAGATAAACATGATAAGTGGCTGAGGTGTAACATTTTTTAAAATGTTACAAAAATGACATTCTATTTTATTTTTCAAAAAAATGAACTACAAAATTGGCCATATTTTTAAAATGTTGTCATTATTATATTAAAATGTTTCTAAAAGCCTTTAGCAATATAGACTTCACATAATATTTGATAAAATATTGTAAAACTAAATTTTAAATATTGCTATGAGTAACTTTTATTATGATGAAATTTGAAAAAGAGAGCATCAGCCTGTTGTGCCATGATAGTCATAAGATGACCAGTACCAGTAACAACAGCGTGGGGTGAATCTGGTTGAGAAGTACTACGACTGGTTTCTAGTAAATGCGAACCACTTTCAATGTCTGCTTGATCGCCAACTTGGAGTCCAGGAAACACACTCTTTGGTAGAGCCTCCAAAATGGAACGAAGAATGACGAGGGAATAACTGAAACTCCCTCCAACAATTACTAACCATAATTTTATTTTCATGAGTTGTATTATTAGAACTCCACTGAAAAAGTAAAGGAGATCAACCTCAAATCCGAAATGACTCAGTCTTGATAAGCCTAAAGACGCGATAGCAAATGCAGCACATGAAAGCAGACTATATGCATCCGGTTTCCCTTTCACTTCTTTATCCAAGTAAAAGGAGTAGACAGAAGTGGTCAGCAAATCCAAAAAGGTCGTATGAGCTTTCAGCCGGAGAGAGGTGGTGCCCTTACATGCCTTTGCGAACAGGATGGCAAAGCATATGATGACACTAGAAACAATATAAAGTAATATCTTCCACCAGATCCACTTTCCGAACAAGTCATTGAAAGAGGAGCTGAGAGCATAATAGAGCAGTCCAATAACAGACGAAACAAAGCACAAAAATCTCCATACCTTTGGTTGCTGCATCGAACTCTGAATTCTGATGAGCATCCCAACCATATTCTCTTTCAACTTTCAAGCAAGATTTGCTTTCAGGAACAATGCCACCAATTTTGACTTTGAATAAATCCTTCACTTATCGATAGAAATTTCAAGGAAAAGGAACGGAAAGCTACATTTCAGATGGGATAAACCCTTCATTGCTCAACTCTTGTCTCCGCCTCAGACTATCGATTGTGATATTTGAGCGTATCATACAAGATATTAATGCAGTGGTGAACTTCCAAGCAATCTATGGTTCCAATTCTTGGTCAATCACTTGGAATCAGAAATGAACTGAGAGAAAGACAGGAGCTTTGGTGTGTGTTTTATTTCACAGTAGAAAGCATGAAAATTGATTTTGTTTCACGTGAAAGGTGATCTTAGTAAAAAATATACATATATTTGATTGTTGTTAGATAAAATTGATTTTGCCTTCAGACCTCACTTTAACTAAAAAATAAATAAAAAGTAGCTTTCTTTTAAGTTGAAAAATTTATACTAAGTTCTGTTACTTTCAAGGTAAAAACATCCAATTTTACTTTGAAAACAATTTTAATCAAAATCACTTCACTTCATCTCAAAATCAATTTTAGCCAAAATTAATTTTATAAAATCAATGTTATTCCAAATTAATTTTATAAACATTCATCCAAACACACACGAGTAAGCTGTCCCACATTTACGTTGTTATTTGTTAATTACAGTGCATTTGCTTCAAACGGAGGGTACAACGTTGCAGGGCATAGCCTGGCTGAATTTAAAATAAATAAAAAATCCTTTTATGCAAGTCAATTTAAAAAAAATATTTTATTTAACTGTCTCAGAGACTCAAACTGGATCCACCGCAAGTGGAAATGACGGTAAAATGCCGCCCGTGGTTGGTTGTTTGTCTCCTCATGCTCAGCCTTTTCTTTTCTTTGAAAAAAAAAATTCTGAAGAAAAAAATTGATGGATCGGAGAGTCTTTTCGGTAATAATCTGATTTCATTTCCAAAAGAGTTATTCAACTTAATTTAATCTCTGAAAGAAGTTTATAAATATTCCATACAAATTACAAATATGAGTAACCTCAATTCTTCCATTCATTTGAGTTAACATTTTAGAAGACTGATTTGGATAACATAGATTATGTCAAGGACTAAATCAGTACATGATTCACCTTTTTGCAACTACTTATATACTAAAAATAGAAGAAAAAAGAATAAAGAACTAAAATGCAACGCTTTTATAACTTCCAAAGATTAATGGGTGACTTTTCGTTTTTCAAAGGACCAAATTAGATCAAACAAGTTTTTTTTCATTACGAGTTTGTAATTTTCAAAGACTATTAAGTGATTTTTGTTTTCTCATAGAACCAAATTAGATCAAGCAATTTTTTTCAGATACGGAATTGTGTACTTTTTTATAACTAATTATGTATTAAAAAATAAAAATATAAGGAAAATGAATAAAAAATTAAAACGTCAAGCGTTTGTAAGCCTGTTTGTTGACTTCTTTTCTTATAGGACTAAATTAGATGAAGCAAATTTTTTTCAGGTAAAGAACAAGTATTTATTTTGGCGCTTTCTAGGGTGGACAAGCGGGACAAATGGTCCACCGGTGGACAAGTGAACAGTAGTAAAAAAAATTTTAAAAATTTAATTCAAATTAAATTTTAACTTGTAAAATGACCAATAACTCCATGTTTAAAAAAACATGAGAAGTAGCCTAATACCCCAACGCGACAGCGATTCTTTAATTCGAATTATAATAATAATTAATATAACTTGTATATCAATATTGTATAAAGCTTTATGACATCTTTTGGAAGGAAATATAAGTATTGAAAAAAATTATGTATTCTTTAGTTTATATAGGTCTATAATATAAAATTTAAGGATTTTATACTGGCAGTCGTGACTTCACGACAACAATATTAATACAAAATAAAATTTTGATATCAACGTCCTAGAATAAATTTTAAAAGGAAAAAATTGAATTTTCTCATGGATTAAAAATCGATGATTCCTGATTTGGATGTCAATTAATATGATTTATTTCTTTTAACTTCATTTTGTATTTCTTGCGTAGTCTCCTTAAGGGTGGATCTTAAAAAAGTGTGTGTGTGTGCATATAATTAAAAATTATTTATATTTTATTTGGCACTAATAAATTTTCTATTATATTCTTTAAAAGAGTATAAAGAATTTTAATTTGTATATTTTAGTCATTATAATCTTTAATCATTTTCTTTGTTATTATTTTATTAATATTACACTTTAAGCTTTTGTTTTAGATAACTTTGGCTCTTATAACTAATTTAATAACATTGTTTATAAATTACCTATTTCATTAATTAGTTGCATGTCTGTTCATAATATAAAACAATTTTTTTTGTGTATTTTTTAGATTCATTTTTTTTTAACTGTTAATGCTCATTCTGGTATAATAAAATTTATAAAATATAACTTGAACTTGCAAATTTTTCTTATGAATTTTTTATGGATATTTTTCTATTAATTTGGTGATTTTCTTGTGGTTTTTTTGAAAATTTTGCTATAATTTTAACAAAATATGGTTAATTCCTTAAATTTGATGAAAAATTTATAGAAAATTTTAATCTTTTGCGTATTCTCATAAAAAAAATTTGTATAAAAAAAAATTAATGTTTCTTAGAAATTTTTTCACAAAACAATTACAAATAAGTTTTATAATTTTTTTATTTAATAGCAAATTAAAGTATAAATGTTGTAAAAAAGAAGTAACTTCAGGCATATTATTAATAAAAAACCAAAATATTTTAATATCATAAAAGAAAATTAATCTAAAATATAGTTAATATTTAAGTCATACCATTAAATATTTAAAATCGCCCATAAAAGTTGATATTTAATTTATGTATTATATTCTTAATTATTTTGGTCCCTCCAAGTTATTTTCTCAAGTTCTGCCACTGTCCTTAATCAGACGGTTAATAGTTGGTAAAATTCTCAAATAAGAAACCTTGCATTAAAATCTTTCAAGACTTGTAAAGTTATGTACTTAATCTAAAGTCACCAATTAACCAATTGTGTACGCTGAGAATTAAATCATCTGGCTTATTTATTTATTTTGGGGAGAGGGGTGTTCTGAAAAACAACACTTAAAAATCGTAATTGAGGGAAAATTATTATTCAAGAAGAGGGAAAATATTTTTAATAATATGTTATATAATTAGAAGAAAGAAGAAGACAAATAGAGCAGATAATTTCAATCTTACACAAGGCAAGAATGGATCTCTTTTATTATAATAAAAAAATATATTTATAGAAATTAACCTGCTCTATGTTTCGTTTATATTATAGACCTATATAAACTAAAGAATACATAATTTTTTCAAAACTTATGTTTCCTTCCAGAAGATGTCATAAAGCTTTATAGGATGTTGATACAAGTTATATTAATTATTATTATCATACTTTAATTCGAATTAAAGTATCATTGTCCTGTTGGGGTTTTAGGCTACTTCTCATTTTTATTTTATTTTATTTTTGAAAATGGAGTTATTGGTCATTTTACAAATTAAAATTTAATTTGAATTAAATTTTTAAAAAAGTTTTACCACTGTTCACTTGTATTTTTCGAATTTTTTTACCATTGTTCACTTATATAAACTAAAGAATACATAATTTTTTTCAATACCTATATTTCCTTCCAGAAGATGTAATAAAGCTTTATAGAATATTGATACAAGTTATATTAATTATTATTATAATTCGAATTAAAGTATCGTTGTCGGGTCGGGGTATTAGGTTACTTCTCATTTTTTTTAAAAATGGGGTTATTGGTCATTTTACAAGTTAAAATTCAATTTGAATTAAATTTTCAAAAAAAAAATTACTACTATTCAATTGTCCACCGGTGGACCATTTGTCCTGCTAGTTCACCCTAGAAAGTGCCTTCTTCTCATATGTATTTAAAATTTTAAAAAGCGGCGTGGTAGACGCTTTCTACGGTGCAGAAGTGATGCAAGTGGTTCACCTGTGGGGAAGTTAAAAAAGCAGTTACAGTACACAATTAATTTAAATGGATTTTAATTTAAAAAATGTAAAATGACAAATAAACCCTCCTTTAAAATATATGGGAAATTATGCACTGAAATAAGCCCTCGTATAAATATTGTAAATAAGTCCTCGTATAAATAATGTATTTCGATATTATCTCCCTAAGAATCATCATGAGAAATATTATCAAAATATGTTTCTTTAAAAACTATTTCATAACTTCAATTTTTTTCAAGATTTGGATTATCACGTCTTTCTTTAATGTAAAGAATATTTTGTGCAAAAATAATGTTATTCCTACAGCAATTTCTTTATATTTACTTTTTTCTTTTCTCTTTTCTCTTTTCTCTTCCTATTTTTTTCTCCCTTTTCTATAATTTATTGTATAAATTTAACGTATAAATAACATTACTTTTCATGAAAATACGTCAATAGGCAAGTGACAGTTAACGTTGAAAATGAGGAGTGGGATTTTGATATGTTAAAACGTTGGTTAGCAGGATAAGTTCGACTGTGGTCTCCACCTCAAGCTACCATAAATTAGACTGTCTATTGTAAATACTCAGCATATTCCAGAGAAGTTACCAATGCCGTGTTTATGTATACTAGTGAATGTTCAAGGAAGCTGTTGATTCCAAGTCTTGGTCAATCCCTTAAAAATGCACTTAGTAAGCATATCCCACATCCGCATGGTTCATAACAAGTCCTAACGAAGCACTGAAGCAGTGAATGGATGGTATAATACGATGAAGGGCACGACCTCGTTGAATTTTTCCAAAACTAATTATTTTATGCGAATCAATTTAGAAAAAATAAATAATTAGGTGGAAGTAACGGTAAAACCCGCCCATGGCTATATGTTTTGACTGCTCATCCTCGGTCTTTCTTTAACAAAAAAAAAAAAAAAAGGTATGAAAAACTTTGAATGAAAAAAAAAGAAAAAGGAAAAGGACTAATGAATGGTGAACTCAGGTTCCTTGAACAAGTGGTTAAGAATTCAAATTCTGACTTTTGTGTATGAAAAAAACTTGATTAAGAAGGAGTATCCCACCTCTATGTGCCTTTAGATCTCGTGAAAGAGATTAGTTTCGACGAACAACCAAAGAAACTCCTTGTAATCATATGCATATAAAAAAATAGAGAATTGTAGTTAAAATTTAAACTTAATTATATTTTTGTCCCTTTAATTTGGATTATGTCTAATTTTAATTTTTCAAAGTCTTTTTGGAGTTAAGCCTTTTTATTATTAAAATTTGACAAAATTAAACCCTCAACCCATTATTTTATCAACAATTTTCATTTTCTCACATTTTATCTAAATATTTTAGGAGTTATTTCTCATTTTCTATCTAAATATTTTAGGAATTATGATAAAATTAGGATATGGAACAATCCAAATATTTTAGGAGCTAATTCTCATTTTCTATTTAAATATTTTAGGAATTTAATAAAATTAGGATATGAAACAATTTTAAAAGTATAGAAATAAAATAAATTAAAAAAATAATAAAATTTAATGAATTTTATAAGACGTGATATTAGAATTTGATGAAAAAAATTAAATTTTTATTTTTGATAATTTTTTTTAGTTAATGTATTTTAAATATAAGGAAATTTAATTCCATCTATAAAAAATTTAAATCAAAGTAAAAATTTTAAGATTTTAGGTAAACAAAATTACAGAAGAACCAAATTTGCTACATTCTAAAATTAGGCTTGATTGGCTTTAAAAAGAATTGAGATTTAAATCCTCTCTGATATAAACTAGAGAACTAAAAATGTAGTTAAGCCAAAAATTTAATTGATCACACAATAACACCTGACAGATATCAGCCGAGTAATTAATTGCAAAGAAGAGTAGTTAAAAACAATGCAAAATGATCCATGCACTTTTCAAAAAAGTATAAAATAATTCTTTATACTTCTGACGGCAGCAATTTCATTCCAAAAGGGAACAAACTCAACTACGTAGTAACGAAGAGACAACAGGAACTTTTTTATTTTACTGTATAGACTAAATTAAATTTGAAATGAAATTAATGTGTACATGAGTAATTTAACCGCGACTAAATGCCCTACAAGTAAATTGCTCTTGTAGACATCCCAAAAAGAGACTACTATGCGAAGCAACGCATCAAGCACAAATGAAGCTCAGTTATCATCAGGATTTTCAGTCCGTGAAAAGGACGACACCTAGCGATTTTGTGTGGATTACAGGACTTTAAACTCCATTATCATCCGTGATCGTTTTTCCATCCCTACAGTGAACGAGCTTGTTGACAAATTGGGTGGTGCCTCCTTCTTCTCTAAAATCGACCTCCGTTCCGGTTACCACCAAATTCTTGTACATCCTGAAGACACAAATAAAACTGCTTTCTAGAATTTTGACGGCCAATACGAGTTCCTTGTACTGCCATTTGGGCTCAACAACGCCCCTTCCTCTTTCCAGTATGCCATGAATGACCTCCTTCGACCCTACTTACGTCGTTTTGTTTTAGGTTTTTTTATGATATTCTAATTTATAGTCCCTTTTTTCATGATCATTTACAACACTTAGAAGTGACCCTACAATTACTACTTGACAATCAATTTTTTGCCAGACTCTCTAAGTGTATTTTTGTAGGGACTTCTGTGGCTTTTTTGGGCCACGTTATTTCAGCTCATGGGGTCTGACCGAACTCGAACAAGCTAAAGGCCATCACCAACTGGCCCAGACCTCTCTCTCTCACCACTTTCTAGACTTTCTTGGGCCTCACAAGGTTATATCGTCAGTTTGTTCGACACTATGTGTCCCTCGCCGCGCCACTCACGGATTTATATAAACCAACATCTTTTACATAGTCCAATTCGGCTGCAACAATTTTTCAACAACTAAAAAAATCTATAACTACTGCTCTAGTCTAGACTTCGCCCAACTTCAAGATCCTTTCGAGGTAGAAACCGGCATTTTAATTGCCACTGGCGCCGTCCTTTCTCAGGGAGGTCACTCAATTACCTTTTCAGCAAGATAATGTTCCCTTGCATACAAGCTGCATCCGCCTATATATGCCCGCGAGATGTTCGCAGTGACAAGAATCTATAAAGAAATGGAGACAACATTTGATTGGTCATACTTTCAAAATCATCACCAATCAAAAAAGTTAAAAATACTTGATTAGCAAAGTTTTCCGGACACCAGAGCAACAACAATGGGTCACTAATCTTTAAGGTTTTAGTTATGAAATTATATACCAACCTGGTGCTCAGAATAGGGTTGCGGATGCCTTTTCCCAGAGTCATTCAGATTCTCCAAGCTCCACTACCCTCATTTACAATGCTCTCTCTTCCCCAGTTCCGGCCATTCTCGACGAGCTCCGTCATCATTTTTCCTTAACACGAGAAGGACAGGATTTTGTCAGCAAATATGACAAGGATAAAACCATGCATTCCAAATTTCATATCTGTAATGGGTTTTTTTTTTTAAAACAAAATCTTTGTTTTGAACATACCGTGCCTGCGCCTCATGCTTCTTCGTAAATACCATTATACATCATTCGCCAGCCACTCAGGCTTTAAACCCACTATCGCCTGCCTCACTGCTTCTTTCTCCTGGCCATGCATGTTTAAGGATACCAAGCTCTTTGTCGCAGCCTGCAACACCTGTCAACAGAACAAATACGTTTTATCAAAGAAAAAGGGTTTGCTCCAACCCCTACCCGCCCCTCGCCAAGCTTAGGAAGACATTACAATGGATTTTGTTACCCACTTACTTCTTTCAGCTAGTCACTCTGTTATCCTGTCATAGTGGACCGCGTCTCCAAATCAGCACATTTCATTGGGCTGATTAATTAATCTGGTGCAATTTTAAAAACAAAATACTAAAATAGGGCTCTTTCGAAATATATTATCGGCATGGGTCTATTTTGACCGTTGACCGGTCAAACTCGTTAGTTTGACTAGTGGGAATAGGTCTACGTCAACATTTTTTATTTTTTTAAATTACACGTAAGAATCCGACGTGACCAAAAAAAACATTAGTGAGAGTAGCGGAAATGACGATGATGCCACGTGGCATCATCCTGCCATTCCGCTAGTGGCAATAGCAAAAATGACAGGATGATGTGGCATCATCTTGTGATTTCACTACTATTTTCGCTAGTGACAGTAGTGAAATCACAGGATGACGTCACGTGGCGTCTCCCTATGATTTTTGTGTACATGTAAATTCTTTTCGGGTCTCCATTAACCTAAAAAGAAAGGTCTCTTGGGAAAAATGGTAGGCCCACGGGGATTTGCCAACACATAGATCTCAAAATGTTATATGGAATAAAAAAAAAAGGCACCTCAATCCGACATCCGAGCAAAAAGTTATGTCATTTTGAAGTTTTGCATTATACTATATTTTCCCCCACTCGTACGCGACAATCACAAGATGATGCCTTCGCTACTTCCACTAGCGGAAATCACAGGATGACGCCACATGACATCATCCTACCATTTTCGCTAGTAGGAGTAGCGGAAATGACGAGATGATGCCACGTGGCATCATCCTATTATTTCTGCTACTCCCATTAGCGAAATGGCAGGATGATGTCACGTGGCATCATCTTGTCATATCCGCTACTCCCACTAGCATTTTTTTAACCAAATCGGACTCTTACGTGTAATTTAAAAAAATAAAAGATGCTGACGTGGATCCATTCCCGCTAGTCAAACTAACGAGTTTAACCGGTCAACGGTCAAAAGACCCATGCCGGTAATATGTTTCGAAAGAGCCCCATTTTGGTGTTTTGTTTTTAAAATTGTACCAGATTGATCAATCAGCCCATTTCATTGCCCTTCCCACCACTTTCACTGCTCTAAGTTTGGCTGAGAAGATGACACTTGTCATTTATTTCTGTTTGTGCTCCCATTAATTGCTTATAGCATAGATGATCCCTCCACCCCAATTGTCCCACAGGCCCACGAGCCCACAAACCCAACGTCTTTGAAGGCAAAGACGTTTTTGTAAAGGTGGGCATCGATAGCTCTATAAGCCCAACTAATCAAGACATAGCCCAAAAGAGGAACCTGGAAACCCAATTGGCTTAATACTTTACAATTGAGCTCCAATGACCCTATTTTAGGGTTGTTCCAAAAATTCATGTTGTTGAATTTATGTTTGTCAAGACAGATTGTAAATAAGAATCCCACAATATTGAGGAGATGATGCCACCTGTAGGGCTTTCGTCCTTTTTAGGGTTCCCTTCTCTGTATTTATATTGAATATCTTAATGAGTAATGGCAGAGAAGAATTTCAGTAGTCTTTTTCCGTAGCCTTAGTAGGTAGATTCTTGTAGCTTGGTTACGTAGATAGGGAATTTATTTGAATCCCTATCATTTGTCAATTTGTTTGTTTTCTCATTTGAGTATCTATTTCTTACTTTCCAAGAAACTAAACGTGAATGGAAAAATTTGTTTGGATCCACATTCAACGGAGGCTAAACGGTTTTGCTAATACACCTTCAATCTCGTTGAACAAATAGGATTTGAGTTGGAGTTGCGAAAAAAATCAGAGAGATAAAACGGATATTTACTAGTTAGAATCAATTGAAATAAGAACTGAAGTTGAAGGCTTCACTGGTTGTTTCTCATTTCAACAAGAACAAGGTAAAAGTTATTTGCACTAAACTATTTGACCCTTTTTCGTTGAGTTTGACTTGGATATTTAAAAAAGCTGGTCTAAGAATGATGTATGTAGGAAAGTTGTGTTTATGTCTGAAATATGGTTCTAAAAGTTTTCACTTGATCATAAAAAAATAGGTTACCCTCTTTCGGAAAAAAAAATGATTTTCACGTACGTAAATATTTTTGTGTTTCCTCCAAAACTCCTTTTGATTTTTGCATTAAAAGGAAAAAACGTTGTGTTTTCCTTTATAATCATCGGCATCTTTGTTTAATTGAAAAGAGTGCCATTCTCTCCATAACCATAAATTAAGTTATTAAGGAGCATAATACGCTCATGTGGGGGCCTATTATTGATCAAAATCCATTTTTTAAAACAAAAAATCTAGTTAAAATAGATAAACTGAATATTATCTTAAGAACAAAAAATGTTTTTCATAGATATGATAGTATTACAATGCTATGCTAAATGCATCGTAATTTATAACACTTCTCATTACCGGTTATTTTTTCGCGAAAAACTTGCCATAATTGATAAAGGAATCAAAAAAGTCACGTGTAGCCAAAGTGGGTCTCATCCATGGCATATTTCCATAGTGGTTGACGGAGCTAAATTAGTTTTTGATGTTTATACCTTTTTTGGACGTGCAGTGTTATTTTATTTTTTCATCCAAGGAATATTTTAACAAAATACAGAACTATTTGATTTGTATGTATGCACTGAGGCAAGCCAATCTTAAACATGGAAACAAAATAAAAAGAAGACACCCATACAGTGGTATATGGCACGAGGGCACAAATCCTTTGGAACAATATTTGTAGTCATAGAATTTTTGTACTCTAAATCTACGCAAACTCGAGCATCCTTTCCATCTCTTCCAGCATCAGATTCATCTACCCCTTTACAGGAAACAAATTGTTGAGTCGATCTTGAATGTCAAACATTCCATACTCAACGTACTTATAAGCTGGCTTACCAAGAAAATCCAGCAACCTTCCAATGAAGTTTCCATATGCTGGCAACAAGACATCTTCTATGGATTTTATTATTTGTTTCCTTAACTGCTCATCATAGACAAACCACGTAGACTGATCGATGCATATATCATCAAAGTGTTTGTTGAACGAATGGAGCTTGTCTTTCATTAACTCGGCCGCAACATTAGGGTCTGACTCATTGATGTCCAGCTTCAAAAAGTCCACAATCTCATTCCATGAGCTTCTCCGATAGAGTTGAAGGATTTGTTGGATTTTTGTTGTGATTTTTCTGGCCAAGATTGACCAAGAATGCATTGTCCCAATCTGCGGTTCATTGTCCTTAGTTCTAAAAACCTCCAATTGTTCATGAGGAAAACAAAACCCAAAGCAGAGTTATTGTAATTTTTGGAGATGGCCTCCAAACTGCTCTCTAACAGCCCTGTTATCTTGGCTACGCGCGTAGACGGTGAATTATATTCCTTTAAATCAACCATGGTGCCTTTCTGCTTTATCAAGTCAATGTATTCCAACACATAACCGGTAATCCGATGAAGCCCACCGTCAGGAACAGTGGCTTGCTCCTTAACACAAATATGATATATCAAGTCCCTAAAAATGCCCAAATCATTGTCAAACATTAACATATCCGTATTTAATCTGGGTAATGCATGGTACATATCCTCAGAGGGAATGGACCCTTCAAAGATGCGTTCGCAGAGTCTCCTTTCATTGGGTAAGAGTATCCTCTCGGCTACACACTCGGTTTTTATCCAATGCCGAATCTGAAACTCCGACCTCGTCAATGTTGGCAACGCAAATGTCGATAGAATCTCAACCAGAAACTCCCTCCGGCAACTAGTGTACTCGTGGAAGCATTTCTCCTTTAACCCTGCTGTCACCATCAGCCTTGCGCTTTCACGAAGGTCGTTGATAATTCCCGACGGCAACGAATCCACCACCAAGTTGTCGTCCTGAAGCAATTGCGGCACTCGAATCTGCTCCTGATTGACAAGATCAGCTTTAAAGTATTCGTCTACATGCTTGAAAATTAGGTCAAGAAGGTTCCCATGCTCCTTCTTAAGCGCCTCTATACAACCCATGAACCGTGTCATGATACTATTATCACTATCACTGTCACTGTTGCCTTCTTGTGAATATGAACCGACTTGAGTGACTAGGAATCCTAGATCCTCATTTTCTGGAGGGGCATCAGCCTCTTGTGGCACCATATTAGTAAGAAAAGCATTAGCAGTGTAAGTGACAATAGTTTGAGGTGAATCCACTTGAGAAGCACTACCATTGGTTCCTTGTGAATGTGAACCAAAGTGGAACGAAGTTTGATGAGAGAATAACTGAAACTCCCACCAACAATGGCTAACCATAATTTTATTTTCATGAGTTGTACTGTTAGAAGCCCGCTGAAAAAATATAGGAGATCAATCTCAAATCCTAAGTGACTCAGTCTTGACAAGCCTAAAGACACGATAGAAAATGCAACACATGAAACCAGACTATATGCATCTGGTTTCCCTTTCACCACTTCGTCCAAGAAAAAGGATTATACAGAAGTTATCATCAAAACCAAAAAGGCCATACGAGCTTTCAGCCGGAGAGAGTTGGAGCGCTCCCATGCCTTTGCGAGCAAGACAGCAAGGCAGATAAGAAGACTAAAAACATATAAAGTAATATCTTCCACCAGCTCCACTTTCCGAACAAATGATTGAAAGAGGAGCTGAGAGCATAACAGAGCAGTCCAACAACGGACGAAACAAAACACACAAATCTCCATACCTTCGACTTCGACTGCCACAGCCAACTCCGAATTGCGATGAGCATGATTACCATGTTTTTCTCGAGCAAGTAAGGTTTGCATCCAGGAACAGGATAGCCACCTGTTTTGACTTGGGCAAACCCTCCACTTTTTGATAGAAATTTCAAGGAAAGGGAACGGAAAACTACATTTTATATGGGATAAACCTTTCACTGTTCAACCCCGGTCTTCAGACCATCGACTGTGATAACTGAGCGTATCATACAAGATACTGATGGGGTGTAAATACTATACCGCGTGAACGTCCAAGCAAGCAGCTGATTCCAAGTCTTGGTCAATCACATGGAATCAGAAATGCAATGAGAAGAAGACATTAGTAAGTTGTCCTACATCTGCATGGCTAACCACAGTGCATTTGCTTTCGAACGGAGGGTACAATATTGATGAAATTGCTAGAAAATTTGTAGTAACATATGTATATGACTAAAATTATCTTGATGCTTTTAGTTAAAAGTTAGAATATTACATAATATAATAATTAAATAATTCTATAACAATAAAGTCTAGATATTTCTAAAACTATCCTTGAAAGCCTATAAATTGGCAAATGGACTTTGCATTGTAGTAAGCACTTCCAAATGATCAAATGAAAACTAATTAGTGAAGCAACTATCATTTGTCTACTATTATTCAAAACTTCCTCACATCATTTACCTTCTCCAAAGTTATCAACATTTCTCAACATTTAAACTACCTTTTCCCATTTTCTAAAACTAACAATGGTACCAGAACTACGATCGGCCATCTATTGGGCATAGAGATATTATCCAACTACCTCTGCAAAAAATCCTATTATATTCTCTACCAATCTCATAATTTTTCCTTAACCAATGGCCCATACTATTCAACTTTCATCTATTCCCATTCCTATTTTTACTAGAGAAAATTATGATTTTGGAGCATTAAAATGAAGACATTTTTTTGCTCCCAAGATTTATGGAATGTTATTGAAGATGGATTCATTGCTCCCGCAAACATTTCTACACTAACTGCAGCTCAAAAAAAGGAGTTGAAGGAAAATAAGCAAAAAAATTCAAGGGCATTATTTATTCTACAACAAGCAATAGCTGACACAATTTTTCCAAAAATAATGGGTGCCACAAGTGCTAAAGAAGCATGGAGTACACTACAGGAGGAATTTCAAGGAAGTGCCAAGGTACGTGCCGTTAAACTTCAAACTCTAAGATGTGAGTTTGGATTAATAAATTTGAAGGAGTCTGAGACTGTAAAAGATTATTATTCTAGGATAAAAGAAATAGTAAGTCAAATGAGAACATATGGAAAAATATTCTTGACAAGAGAATTGTTGAAAAAATTATAATTTCTATTCCCCAAAAGTATGATGCGATCGTGACTACAATTGAGCAAACCAAAGATCTGTCTACCATGTCGATGATAGAACTAATGGGCTCTTTTGAAGCCTATGAACAAAAATTGAGTAGGCATGATATAGATTCTATTGAAAATGCCTTTCAATCAAAGCTCAAATTACAATCTCAAAATAAAGAATATGGAGGGAAGAAAAATAGTGGAGAAATTTCTAGAAATTAAAGAAATTCTAGAGGTTTCTCTAAGACCAATCAAGATAAATATCCTCTATGTGGCATCTACAAGAAGACAAGTCACTTGGAGAAAGACTGTTGGCATCGAGGAAAGCCACAATGCTAGTACTGCAAGATTTTTGGTCACATGGAGAAGAACTGCTACAACAAAAACAAGCATCAAGCAAATTTTGTTGAAAAGCATAATAGTGAGCAGCATCTTTTCTATACTACCCAAGATTCTAGTGATGAAATAAGTGGAAGTTGGTACTTGGATAGCAGTTCTGACAATCATATGGCCAAAGATAGGAGCATCTTCAAAAAATTGGCAATTCTGTCAAAGTTAAAGTTCAATCAGAAAATGGCACCATGTTAGAGTCCAAAGACAAAGGCACTATCATGATGGAGACAAAGAAAGGTACGAGACTCATCAAAGAAGTCTTACTTGTTCCCAATCTTAGAGAAAATCTCTTGAGCATTGGCCAAATGACAGAGAATGGCTATGCTCTACATTTCGAAGGAGATACATGCACAATATATGATAACTATAACAAAAGATAGGAGATAGCCCAAGTTAAAATGGAAAAAAGAAACAGAAGTTTCCCAATAAGCTTCAAAAATACTACCAACATTGCCATGAAAGTCCAAGTTAATGATTCATGGCTATGGCATCGAAGATTTGGCCACTTCAACATCCATGCCTTAAAGCAGTTATACCAAAAGAATATGATGAGAGACCTACCATGCTTGAAAGAAACCAACGAAGCTTGTGAAGGATGTCTTCTCGGAAAGCAACACACACTAGCATTTTCTACTGAAAAAGCATAAAGAGCTAAAGATTTGTTGGAGTTGATCCATATTGATATTTGTGGACCAATGAGGAACACCGTCACTCAACAACAGTAGGTACTTCATTCTCTTCATTGATGACTTTACTAGAATGACCTAGGTATACTTCATTAAAGAAAAATCAAAAGTCTTTGGAATATTCAAGAAGTTTAAAGCTATCGTCAAGAAGCAAAGTAGGGAAACATATAAAGGTACTTAGAAGTGATCGAGGTAAAGAGTACAACTCACACGAGTTTGATAAGTTTTGTGAAAATGAAGGCACTAAGCACCAACTTACTATCGCATATTCTCCGCAACAAAATGGCATTTCTGAGAGGAAGAATCACACAGTCATGGAAATGGCTAGATTAATGCTAAAGGAAAAAGGTTTGCTAATAGTTTCTGGGCAGAATCAGTTTACACTATAGTCTACATACTCAACAAATGTCCGACTAAGGCAGTACAAGACAATACTCCTATTGAGGCATGGAATAGGCAAAAGCCATTAGCTAAACACCTATGAGCATTTGGATCTATTTGCAACATAAACATTCCTAATGAGAAGAGACATAAGTTAGAAGACAAGACTATACAAGGCATCTTCTTGGGATGTAGCACACAATCAAAAGGCTATCGAGTCTACAACTTGCAAACAAAGAAGCTCACCATCAGTCGAGATGTTGAGGTAGATGAAAATGCTGCCAGGAATTAGGAAAAAGAAAAGGTTATGAGAAGCAACATTCTCGTTCTAGAGCAACAATCTCAGGAAGAAGTTGAAAAAGTAGTAGGGGATTTAGGTACGCTTCCTCTAACCTCCACAACGAGAATAATCTTTACCTCCGAGATCAGTAAAATCTTTGGTGGATATATATGAAACTTGCAACATGACCATACTTGAGCTTAAATGCTATGAAGAAGCATCAAAGCAAGAAGTATGAGTCAAGGCAATGGAAGAAGAAATTAAAATGATTGAAAAGAATAATACTTGGGAGCTCTAGATTGTCGACATGGAAAAAACATCATTGGAGTTAAATGGATCTACTAGACAAAGCTCAGCCCTAATGGCACCATACAAAAGAGCAAGGCTAATTAGTTGCTAAAGGCTACTCATAGCAACTTAGAGTTGACTATAATGAGACTTTTGTGCTAGTTGCTCGCCTAGATACAATTAGAGCTTTAATAGCTCTTGCAACACAAAAAAGGTAGAGCATCTACTAATTGGATCTCAAATCTGCCTTTCTAAATGGAGTGCTTGAAAAAGATATTTATGTTGAGCAACCACAAGGCTTCATTAGCAAAGGCAATGAAGGCAAAGCACTAAGACTAAGAAAAGCCTTATATGGTCTCAAGTAGGCTCCCAGAGCATGGTATAGCAAAATAATTAGTACTTCACCAATCAAGGATTTATGAGGAGCAAGAGCGAGCCAACACTATATGTCAAGACCAAAGGTTAGTATGATACTCTTATTGTCTCCCTGTATGTAAATGATCTTATTTACATAGGAAACAATATGAAGATGATGTTCCTCGGCATAGAGGTAAGACAACAAAAGGAAGGAATATTCATATCTTAAAAGAAATACACTTAAGCATTATTGAAGAAATTCAAGATGTATAGTTGCAAGTTTGTTGCTTCTTTACTATGACAAATGAGAAGCTGCAAAAAGATGATGGAGCACTAAAAGTAGACATATCTCGCTATAGAAGTTTGATCGGAAGCCTATTATATCTCATAGCCACACGACCAGACATCATGTATGCTTTAAGTCTTCTATCAAGATTCATGCAGAGGCCAAGTCAAATTCACTATGGAGTAGTAAAAAGAATTCTAAGATACTTGCAAGGCATGAAGGAGTTTGGTATATGGTGCAAAACCATGACCAACTTAAGGCTAACTAGCTACACTAATAATGATTGAGCAGGATCGATAGATGACATGAAGAGTACGCCAGGATATGGCTTTTCACTAGGGTAGGGAGTATTCTCTTCGGTGTCAAAGAAGCAAGCAACAATTGCTCAATCAACAGTTGAAGTAGAGTACGTGGCAACTGTTGAAACTACTAGTGAAGCAATATGGCTTCGAAGAATACTTGAAGAAATGGGTGAACAACAAGAAGGGCCTACTACAATCTATTGCGACAACAAATCAACAATAAAAATGGCAAAGAATCCAGTCCATCATCACCGAACAAAACATATATCTATTAAATATCACTTCATCAGAGAAGCAGAGACAACTACACAAATTCAGCTCGAGTACTACAAGACAGAGATCAAGTTGTAGACATTTTTATAAAGGCACTACCAAGAGCCAAGTTTGAGCAATTACGAACTATGCTTGGAATTTTCAAAATTTGTATCAAGGAACAGTGATGAAATTGCTACAAATTTCTAAAAGATTGTAGTAGTAACATATGTATATGAAAAAGTCAAGATTATTCTAGAATTATCTTGATGCTTTTAGTTAAAAGTTAGAATACTACATAATGTAATAATTAGATAACTCTAGAACAATAAAGTCTAGATATTTCTAGAACTATCCTTGCAAGCCTATTAATAGACAAATGGTCTTTGCATTGTAGTAAGCACTTTCAAATGATCAAATAAAAACTAATTAATAAAGCAACTATCATTTGCCTACTATCATTCAAAACTTCCCCATGTCATTTATCTTCTCCAAAGTTATCAACATTTATCAACATTAACACTACATTTTCCCATTTTCTAAACCTAACAAATATTGAAGGGCATAGCCTCGCTGAATGTGAGGGTAAAAAGCTGCCCGTGGCTGGTTGTTTGTCTCATGCTCAGCCTTTCATTTTCTTTGAAAAAAAATCTGAAATAAAAAAAAATGATGTATTGAAAAGTTTTTTCAGTAACAATCCGACTCCATTTCCAAAAGAATTATTTAACTTAATTTAATCTTTGAAAGAAGTTTTTAAATAATCCATGCAAATTACAAATATGTCAAGGTCTAAATCAATACATGATTCACTTTTTTACAACTAATCATATAGCAAAAATAGAAGAAAAATGAATTAAGAACTAAAATGTAACGCGTTTATAACTTTTAAAGATTATTGGGTGACTTTACACCTTTTAAAGGACCAGATTAGATCAAGAAATTTTTTCAGGTGCCAAATGATTCACTTTTTTTTACAAATAATTATGTACAAAAAAAATAGAAGAAAATGAATGAAGAACTAAAACATCACGGGTTTGTAATTTTCAAAGACTATTAAGTGATTTTTCTTTTCTTACAGAACCAAATTAGATCAAGCAATTTTATTTTATTTTATACGGAATTGTTCACTTTTTTTATAACTAATTATGAACTAAAAATAGGGGGAAAATGAATAAAAAAATTAAAACGTCAAGTGCTTGTAAGCCTGTTTGGTTACAAAGCATGTTTGGTGACTTTTCTTTTCTCATAGGACTAAATTAGATAAAGCAATTTTTTTTCAGGTAATGAATAAGTATTTAGTCTTTCTTTTATATGTAGAAGCACCCAAGGGACCAAAAAGATGAAAAACAAATAGGAAACAACAGTACATTTAAAGAGTTTAATTGATATGTACTGTCGCTGTAACAACTTTTATACCATTAATTAATCGAAAATCAGTTTTAGTGTAACTTTTAAGATAGTTATTATCAAAATCAAGCAAACTTATTACCAATTTACCATACATGATAAATTGTAATTGAATAATAATATTAAACTATTTCATACTGTCAGTACATAATCTATTTTCTCTTATTTAAAATCGTATTTCCACGCACGAACTTGACCATAAAAAAAAAAAAAGATAACTAAAAAGCAGGACCACAGGCTTCTTCTCATATTCATTCAAAAAATAAAAAAAAGCGACGTCTTAACGTGTTCCAGTGCAAAACTGCTCCGTGATGGACCAGTTAAATTTAGCCGTCATATATCTAGAATCTATCACTTTGTTTTCGACATTTTTATCCTTCAGCTACACATAAAAATTGATCTTACTTTTGTTATGTCATAACTGAGGTTTTATTTCTTAACTACACATTTCTATTTTTTGCCTAACTTTCTCTCTTTTTCGTTTCTTTTATATTTTATTTAAAAAAATATAGAGGCACAAAGTACTCTCTCTTTCCACTAGTATTATTATGAAATTCAATAGTTAAAATTAATTACTAAAAACTTGCTTAGAGGGTGAGATACATCTTAAATATTGTAAATAAATTCTCATATAAATAATATATTTTGATAATATATATCTCTCCAATAATTATATTGAGAAATATTATCATATGCTAACAGAAGTTGGTACATCTAGTCTTTCCTAATTTTGTAAGAAAACATGTCTTTCTCTAACATAAACTTTTCGTAACCAATAAAAATATTTCATATATTTCTTTTTAATTTTTTTCAAGATTTGGATTATTATGACTTTCTTTAATGTAAACAACACTTTGTGGAAAAATAATGTTAATCCTACAACTAAATGAAAAACTTCGCATGGAACCCAAAAAAAAAAGAGTGGTTAACTTAGGCTCCTTGAGCAAGTGGTCGAGAATTCAAATTCTAACTTTTACATACCTTTATGTGTCTTTAAATTTCTCAAAGGAGATTAGTTTTAGTGAATGGTAGGAAGAACTCCTTGTAATCATATGCATAGCAAAACAAAAAAAGGAAAGAAAATAGAGAATAATAGTTGTATTTAAAATTTAAACTTGATTACATTTTTTGTCCCTTTAATTTGAAATGTATAATTTTAACTTTTCAAGGTATTTTGGAGTTAAGTTTTTTTATTATTAAAATTTGACAAAACTAAACCCCAAGTCCATTATTTTATCAACAACTTTCATTTTCTCACTTTTTGTCTAAATATTTTAGGAGTTATTTCTCATTTTCTATCTAAATATTTTAGGGATTATGATAAAATTAGGATATGAAACAATCTAAATATTTTAGGAGCTATTTCTCATTTTCTATGTAAATATTTTAGGAGTTATAATAAAATTAGGATATGAAACAATTTTAAAAGTATAGAAATAAAATAAATTTATAAAAACATAATAAAATCTAATGAATTTATAAGACGTGATATTAGAATTTGATGAAAAAATAAATTTTTATTTTAGATAAAATTTGATGTTTTAGTTAATGTGTTTTAAATAGAACGAGATTTAATTCAATTTGTAAAATATTTAAATAAAAATAAAAATTTTAAGATTTTAGGTAAAAATAATTGCAGAAGAACTACATTTGCTGCATTCTAAAATCAGGCTTAATTGACTTTAAAAAATTGAGATTTAAATAATATCCAATCTGAACTAGAGAACTAAAAATGTAATTAAGCCAAAAATTTAATTGGACACACAATAACTCGTGAAAGATATCAGACGGGTAATTACATGCAAAGAAGAGCAGTTAAAAACAATGCAAAATGATCCATGCACTTTTTAAAAATACAAAATAGTTCGTACTTCTGATGCCAGTGATTTCATTCCAAAGGGAACAAACTCAACTACGTAGTAATGAAGAAACAACAGGAAATTTTTTACTTTACTGTATAGACTAAATTAAATTTGAAATGCATTATTGAGTACATGAGTAATTTAACCGCAACTAAATGCCCCTCCAAGTAAATTGCTCTTTTAAACGAGTAAGGATCCTTTTCATTTCCTCCTCTCCATTTTTTGTCCATTTGTTATAGTTTTGGGTGTATAAAAGACATTAAATGCCCATCATTAAAATATTAATGTCCTTTATACACTCAAAAACTATAGTAATGGACAGGAAATGGAAAATAAGAAATGGAGAGGATCTAAACACCTTTTAAACATCCCAAAAAGAGACTACTATGCGAAGCAACACATCAAACACAAATGAAGCTCAGTTAGTGTCGTCAATTCTTATACTGTGAGTATATTTTAACACAACTTAGTGATATGATCGGCTTTAGACAACTCGAAAAAGATGATACAACCAAACAAAAACAAAACCTAAGAAAAGCAACAGGAGTCTAATAAATAGCAAGTAATTTACAACAGCAAGTATGCTTTTAATGATGTGTAAGAAATGTTCTCAGAGGTACAACTGTGAGAAAGAGCCTAAGAACCCACAAAGATTCCGTTAGTTTATTGTCATGACTACAGACATATTTCCTGAGAGTGCCACATCAATGAATAAAATGAAGATTTAAACTGTACAGCCACAGATCAAGCGCTTTCATCCACATATCCACGGGTATCTTCAACAACTTTTGTCCACACATTTGCTATTTTCTCAGCATACCCCACCTATTAATTCACAAAGAGGCTTGCTTACATTGGGACAAAGCAGCAGATAAGCGCGGCTAAAGATAGCATATACAAATGGCTATTCACGCTGGCAAATTACAAAAGCTGACTGAAATTACAGTTTTTAATTATCATTAATTTAATCACAAGATTAGAACACTGTAATCTTGTCAAGAGCTCCTCAAGCATGCTTTCACAATTTTAACATCTTACAGAGATCAATGGATCTTACAAACCAACAAAACAGAATTCAAGAATAGAATGAAAGATACAAAGAACAAGAATGAATGTGTTAACGGCGAATGAAATATGAACAGAAAAGGAGAATTTTTTTTCCCTACCCTCAATGGCTTCATGTGATGTTATATGATACTTTCAGTTTTAAATCCACATCTTTTTAGATGTTGCTTAGAAGAGAACTCTGAAAGTAGAACCTCAGCACTTAAACTTTATCAACTTTGACATATTTAGGTTGGAAGTGTTTGATTTTGAGTTTTACGCATTTGGTTTTGAACATTAGACATTTCTTGGAGTCGGGATCAGTTGGATATACATATTAAATAATTTAAGTCTGATATTCTGTATGCTGATGCCACGTCTCAGAGTTGTATGCACTATGGGTTCATGTTTCTTCAGGGGACTTATGTATGACACGGCTGCTGTACATCTAGATAAACTTCATCAGATTAGTAAGAGCCGTAGGTATTGACTGATGTCTACAAGAAGGCTAATGTGTTTATATATCATGTGGACCATACAACAACGACAACCAAACCTTTTCCCACTAGGTGGGATCAACTACATAGACCAAATGAAGCCATAAAGTTCTGTTGTAAAACATGTCTATAAACAAATTATTGACTTCTAGATCCTTCTGAATTGTTTCTCATGTAGTTTTTTTCAGTCTCCCTCTACCCTTAGCTACTGGGCTATCCTCCATCTGATCTATTCTCCCTACTGAGAACTCTTCAGGTCTTTTCCACACATGCCCAAACCACCTAAGGCAAGACTATAAAATGTGGACAAGGTGACAACTTCATTGTCAGAACAAACACAAGCAGAGACAACATGGCTAATCCTTTTGCAATAAAAACACATGTTTTCACTAACAAAAATTTCAACTATTTTCTCCTTAAAAATTTATTGAGTTTTTCACTTTGCTTCTTAAATCCCTATCTGGATCACATAATTATTTCTACTCTAGGTTTCTTTTTCTTTTTTTCTTTTTTGGTAAATACTACAGAAGATTTTCTTGATACAAATGAAATCATCTCATTAATTTTTCTTCATCTCATTGAAACTTCTAGTCATAATAAGCTAAGCCATTCGTTCTTATTTTGTCTTTCATCATGCTTCCCTCTCATTGTAAGCATAAAATGCCCTAAAACTAATATATTACTTCTCTTGATCAAACAGCCATGTTGACATCTAAATGAACATGTTCAGACACTTGCATTAATTATCAATTATCTTATTAATTACTCCACTGACATTATGAGGGACATATATGTCAACAAAAACAACCATAACACCAATTTATGTCAACAGAAACACTTCTGAATTACCTCACTCGTTATTGTTTATGCAACAAAATAGGAAGTGTTTATATATACATATAGTGTGTGGAAACCATAAAAGGAGTTTATACTTATGGAGGCATTTAAAAAGAACAGACATATATCATACCTGATTAACTACAAATCCTTTCAACATGTTTAAGAAGTCAGCCTGCCTCTCTTTATCAAGCCTTTCAAGTTCACTCCTATTGTTTTCCTGCATTGGCACCATTTGAAGTGATATTTTAGGATTGCACTTAGACATGGTATATCCAAACATAATAATTATAAACATGATGCTGTCAGCAGGACCAACCAGATTGCATGAAATATAAGCTAACAGATGTTAGATGATGAGGAAGAAGTAAAATAAATGTGAGATAAAATATCATCCAATATAAAGCAATGTTGCAGACAGATCACTACAAAAGAAGCACATACATAATCATTGGCATGTAGATCTCATAACATAAAAATAAAAATTATGTACAAAGCAGAGTTAAAGACAGAACACTAGATCCCATCTATACCAGATCACATTAACCAGTTTATTCAATGGGGTACTCACTAGTCACTGTAATTCCACAGGGTTTTTGATTGAAGTTTTGTACTCAAACAGAAGGGATTGAATAGATAAAAGTCATATATGCTTAGTATGAAGAATTTCAGGTAGAGGGTTAGGAAAGAAGGAAAAAGAGAGAGGTGGCTAACAATAATAAACACAAAATATGATTGATAGATGTAATAGCCCAAATCTAAAACTCCTCTTTATACTAACTAGGTCATGTACCAATACTATTAGTACAAGCCCAGGCTCACTAACAATAAGACTAGTAACGTAATACTCCTAATATCTTAACACTCTCCCTCATGCTTTAGCTTGTGACAAGTAGTGAACTCGCAAATATAAGGCCATAAACACCAGCCCATTTTGCCAAAAAACTAACACAACAAGTACTCTCCCAAATCACAAATCCTGGCAAAGTCCTTGGCAGATAGCTTCTATTGTCTCTACACATTTCCTAACCAAGACCCTTCTCCTCAGTGTCTCCCTCAACCTCAACTAACCCCCAAACTCTAAGTCAGCTATCATACCACCCACCTCCAACTGAATCTCCAAACTCTCGGGTTTTTGATAGTGTCCAGAATCATCACACTGTAAATCCCTGACAAACTAAACCACATAAAACTATTCCAAAGCCTATTTAAAGAGCATGTTAGTTCGATGCCAAACAGGCCATTGAAAGATGGAAGAGACATCAAACACTCTAAATAAAGACAGATCAATAAATAAGAATGCCAAACAGAGGAGCAATTCAGCAATCAAAAAGAAAAAAAAAGCAAAAGTTTATTTGGGACAATGTTGGACCACCCAAACAAAACACTGAAGAGATGAAAGGACGGAATTAAGGGGAAAACTGTTAGACTCAAGAATTTAAACACACCAAATACTGGATTATACTAGTAATTTAGTCTGGTTTATAGGCCAGATTCAAATACACAATCACAAACACAGGGTTTCCCCCTAATAGAATCACACACACAGGGTTTCCCCCTAAAAGGAGTCTCCTCCTTCCACTGAAACTGATAAAAAACTATTCTTCTCCCTCTCTCTGACTTCCTCTACAGCATATATTAAACAATAACTGCCACATGTAGAAAATAACTTCCAATTAATACCAAACAATAACTGCCACGTTTAAAATTATAACTGCCTTTTATTTTCTTCTGACATAAACCTTCAGTGGCCTATCAATGCCTCCTGGTACAGAAGCAACCTTGTCCTCAAGGTTATAAAATATGAAAATTGTCCCTGGTAGTAGTATCCTTATCCTCCCAAGTTGCCTTAGCTATGGGTTGAGATGCCCTTGTTGGTCATTATTTGGACTTGATTCCACCAATTTAACCCCGTCAAATTCTGCTTCATCTCCCCCATCATCTTCTTCTCCCAAAATTAGCACCCTCAATTTTCTCTCAAGACACCTATGGAATGGCCCAAATTGTTGGCCACACTGAAAACAACGTCCCTCTTCTCTCCTCCTGACATACTCTTTAAACGGTAGGTGTTGTGTCCCTCTATTCCTAAACTATAAATTTGATGCATTGCTAGCAGCAGAGCTCGTTTGTTGAATGCTTCATATGACCCATCTCCATGGTTTGTTGAATCTGCGTTCTTTGATGTTGCATGATGTATAGGAGTTTCAAGATGGCTGGAACTCCCTGTATCTCCACCCACTATCTCAAACCCCTTTGGACTCGTTAATTCCTTCAACAAGGTTCTCATCTGGTCCAAACAATCAATCTTTTTCTTCATCTCATCAAAATCTCTCCTCATTTCCTCCACAAAATTCCCCATCATCTGTAATCTATTATGGTGGACAGAATTGGATCTGGTCATCTCTTCATTTAATTTACATATATGCTCTATTTGTTTCCCCAATCCTTCCACTCTTGAATCCATTGTCGTCGAAGGCATCCGGCAGGTCAGACCAATTGTTAGGCTCAAGAATTTAAACACACAAAATACTGGATTATATAAGTAATTTAGTTTAGTTTATAGGCCAGATTCAAATACACAATCACATACACAGGGTTTCCCCCTAACAAGGAGTCTCCTCCTTCCACTGACAGTGATAATAAACTATCCTTCTTCCCCTCTCTGACTTCCTCTACAGCATATATTAAACAATAACTGTCATGTGTAGAAAATAATTGCCAATTAATACCAAACAATAACTGCCACATTTAAAATTATTACTGCCTTTTATTTTCTTCTGACATAAACCTTCAATGGCCTATCAAAAACACTAATAAGATATTGGACATGCACCCAACACAGCAAAACCACAACCCAACCAAACCAGAAACACTAGAAGAAGGAACCACAAAATGTCCAAAAGAATCAGCAATAATAGAAGGAATAAAGGCAAACCCAAAGAAGATATTTGACAGAAAACCTCAAAACCACAGAGAAACACCATCTGAAGTTACTCAAATCATCTACAGTCAAGACAAAATCCAAAAATCAGAAGATGGACATTGTAAATAGAAACAGAGGAAAAACAGGGTTCACCAGAAAATTCTTCAAAGCTCGTAGTTAGATTTATAAAACCCTTCATGTACCTTTACCTAACAGCTTAAGCTTTTGGGAGTGGTTTTTGACATAGTATCAGAGTGGTCATAGATGCTTTGAGAAGTTGAAATTATAGAGTTTAGGTAGGGAAAGAGATACAGAGAAGAAAGGAAAGGAATATTAAGAACAATAAGATTATTAACAGAGCAGAAGAGAGTTACCAACAATGAATATACGAGAAGTTGAGAACAGATTCTAACCTAGATACTGAGGAGAGATACTGCAGAAAATAAAGAAGAGACTGTACCACTGAGTGTGATGAGCTCAATACAAGAGAAAGGAGACTCTCCTCAAGGTGGATTTATCTTCCTAATAATTAGGGCAACTGTCAATACTACTGTCTACTAGTGCAAAGCCCAAACCCACAAACAATAAGACTAATAACCTAATAATCACAATATCTTAACGCTTAGGAAAAGTTTCCATTGTGGATTGGATATAAGAGGAGCTCAATCTACAAATTCACAAACACGCTTAGGTCTACAAATACAAAGATCTGAACCTCTGTTCTCCAACAATTAAGGAATATTAGTAAAGAAAGGCAGATGACCACAGAAAGTTTTAAGATAACTAGAGAAAAACAAATTGATGAAAATTGAAAATAAAAATTCAATTTTGACGGATATAGAACAAGAAGTTGAACAAAACACAACTTTGATGGAACACAAGAAAGAGAAACATTATCAACTGAATCATATAAGCTTGAAGCATATATACCATTTTGGAACACAAACTATCCTCAAAGCATACAGCTATTTGAAGACAAGCTATCTAGCCAAAGCAACCAATAAAATTCTAAAACACTTAAATGATACCTTGATCCGTTCATATTCTCTAATTGCAACATTCTTGGCATCTTCAGTGACTCTTATAGTCTCTTGTAGCTCCTCCAACTTACGAACCCTCGATTTGTCACCCCCAAAAACTTTAGATGAGGCAGCTTCAAGTTTTTCAGCTCTTGATTGCAAAGACGACAATTCTGATAGGAGAGTCTGCACTGTCAACAGTGCACTTGAGCGATCCGAGAATGCACTATGAACAGCCAACATTAATCCAAGATACTCATGAAGTGTGTCCTGCTATGCATAAATTGGAAAATCATAAAAGTATTTAGTGGGTTGCCCTTTATTTGGGAAGAGCGAGACCTTAGTAAGTACATGCCAACCTATGGAATACATATTGTTGCTTAAAAATAGACAACTAAACAGGAAATGCATTGTTGAAAAATTAATATAATTTTGTCATATACCAAATGCTTCACAGTCTGAGCATTTAACTCTCGAAACAATCTGCTAGCTTTAACAGCCGCTGTTGCTACACCCTTCATGTCAGCAGCCCGTACCCTCTGAGAGTTCAAGACAGCCTCTTCATTCTCAAATTTTGTCAATTTAATAAATGCCAGCCCTAATTCACCCATTGTCTCTCCCATATCTTGCTGTGCTTTGACAAGTGACTCGGCCTGCACCAAAATTGACACATGATTGGAAAATTCATAGTAACCAACAACCATACAGTCATAAACTCACTAACAGAATGTAACAAACAAGTTATACAAAATGTAACAAAAAAAATAAGAAGGAAAAATGAATTAAACTTCTCCCATTTAGCTTACGTATAAGTTAAAATCAGTTTTTGGAGAAGCTAAATGTGAGAGCGTCTAAAAATTAGCTTATGAGCTTATGGAAGAAACTTAATTCATTTTTCCTTTTATTTTCTTCTCTTATGAGTGCTTTTATTAAGAAATGTTTAATTTATCCAAACAGGGACATATACACACAGCCTTATGATCTGAAATTGAAACCAGCATTGATCCATTGAAAACATAAAACCAAAATAACACCTGTTGGGATGCACCATTGATCTGCTGTTCAAGCTCATGAATCTTTTCCTTCTTGTCCAGGAACTCCTTATCCTCCTCCACAACCGGAGGCCTGGAACCTCCCCAATCATTGGCCACGGACTGCCTCAACTCCTTGAACAGCCTCATCAAATCCCTCCCCCTCTCGCCGGCTGCACAACCTCGTGCGGCGCCATCACGCTCTCCCCCAGCAACTGCTTGGGAAGCTTCGCCGCGCCGTCCAGCACCCGCGACGCCACGTCGGTCGTCGCCGGCAGCGGGAGCCTCCCCTGCACCTGCAAAAACACCCTGAGCTCGTCGCTTTTCCTGATCACCGGATGCGCCGCCAACCGCTGCAGGTACTTCTCCAGCGCCACCCGCCGCTGCTCCACGAACTCCTGCTTCTGCATCACCTGGCTCTCCACCACGCTCTTGTCCGGCCGCGGCGGAATGAAGAACCCGCGGTACGCCTCCGCCAGCCGGTCCGACAGCGTCACCACGTCGCGGAACCGCCGCCGGACGCCGAACTCGGAGGCGGCGCCGAATTCGGGAATGTTCGTCCTCGTGGTGATCAAATAGGTTACGTAGCTGTTGCTCCCGGGGACAAGCGAATTCGAGGTTTCCTGCTCCTTGACGGGGTTCGCGACGGTAATCCTTAAATACTCCGAACCGGAAGAGTGGGATCGGGAGAGGGAGAGCAACAGTGACGGTGACGGAGACGGAGAGTCGACGCCGTTAGCGTCGCCGTCGAAGGAGGGAGCGAAAACGGCTTCGGCGTAGGAGGGAGGGTCGATGTAAGGGAAGTTAGGGTTTGGGGAATCGGGGAAATGGTGCGGCGGCGGGGAGAGGAGGGGATCGGAGTCGGCGGGGGTGGCGACGATCGGCGGCGAGAGAGGGTGGTGCGATTCCGAGAGCGCGGACATGGCGCTGCGGTAATTGGTGGAGAACGATTTGCCGCCGGTGTCGTCGTCGTCGCCGTCGTCGTGGAGTACGAGGTTTTCCATTTCGTCTTTCGGCGCGGAGAGAGGGTGGTCCTCCACGCTCTGGTTCTCGGAGCCCATCATTGTGGTTGTTTCGCGGCGAGGATCGGAAATTTGAAATCGTAGAAGTGGAGTGTGGTGTGGGAGCTTACCGCTTCGGTGAATCGGCGAAGCAAGCTCGATGGAGGAGTGAGGGTTAGGAGGAGGCTGAATTGGGGGTTCGCATTAGGGATTTGGTGGGAGTGTCAGTGAATGGGAGGTGTTGGCTAACGTGCGCCGAGGTGTGATGGGGTGGAATCGTGAGGTTGAAGAAGACCATGCAGGGACCAGATGGAAATGGAAGTGGCTGGCAGTGGCAGCACTGAGATTGGGTTATTTGGGTAAGTGTACGTGAAAGAATGAATCGCAAGTCATTTTTCCTTGCCTACCTAACACGGTTAAAAAAGTTAGGATTTATTAAAAAAAAAAAATCCCTCGTATAACTTAATATAATTAATAATCTTATATATAATTATATATTAAAGAATAGAATTAATATTAATATCAGCATTCATTAATATCAACATTCATCTTGTTTTGTCGTTTAATTATTATTTTGATGATTTCTAATATATATTTTCATAGGTCGATGCTTATATTATTGTTTAAAAAAGATTTTGAAATATAAAATATTGAAATTAATAATGGTTAAGCATTAATTTTAGGGTAAATTATATTTTAACTTCATGTTATTTGAGGCAAAAACATTTCACCCTTCATGTATTAGGAAGTTTGACATTTTATTTTTCAGTTATTTGTATTTTAACACGTAAATTCTCGTAACATACTTTTCATCCACTTTTTAATGGTGCGAGTTAAATTTAGAGGAGAAAAACCATTATTTTTTTATTTTATTTTATTCTTCACTCTATAATGTTGTTATGTGCTTATTTGCCATGTGTTTTTCCTGAGAAAAGGTACACCCATCAAGATTCAAGACAAGCACACAAGGCAATTAAAGGGAAACATATTACTCCACCACAAAAATCCAAAGCAAAGTGTATATAAAAAAAAAAAAAATCCAAAGCAAAGAAGTCAATTATAACGAGGAATTAATTTCTGTCCCCACATAATTATAACTCCAGATTTGCAATTTGATGAAACATTAGCAACTTAAATAAAAGAGGTAATTTCATCGAGTAAACAACAAACTATCAAGTAAATTGAAGATAAGGATACAGAAACTTACAAACATATCTTGCAATGGAATTCAAATTCTAGAAAGCATTATTTTACAGATATACGTTTTAGACAATTTAATTTAACAGTGAAATATTTGTTTAATGCTAAGGTGCACATACGCAAGTGTATAGACATCCAATTTGTTCATGGATTGCTTTTGTCATTATCTAGATATATTCAATTTTCACCAAAAAAAAAATCTAGATATATTCAATGTCTTACAACGTGTTTGTTTTAATGTTTCCAATGCACATTTAATGTTAATTAATTTTTTAATATTCTTATTTTTGTGTTTTTTTAATCTTTTTCAACTTGCTTTTGTTTTTTATTATTTAAATATTAAACTTGATGACCCAACCCGATTATTGTCCAAGTTGGTTGGGGTTGGGCTTTAACATTAAAATTTCAAAGAATTAAACTAACCCAATCCAACTATTTTTTATTATTTTGGATCTAAAATTTCTCTAAACTTCAACCAACATGAACTATGTTCACCCCTATTCCCAATACTCGTGAAGGGTCTCTTTATATTTTTTCTTGATAAAGCATATCCCCCTTCTTCTATTAATTTATAAAACAAAATTGACTATGTGTGTGCAAACACTACAACACAACCCTTTTTAATTCACTTTCATATCAACTTGATTCTCTCCTTCCATCCATCATTCACACTTACGCTCTCTCTCTCTCTCATTACCTTATATATGTTGGATTGCTTCTTTCATTTCAACATGCATTCTATCTCTTTAATCTCTCAGCACACACGAGCTTTTCCTTCTCTCTATAAGGGACGCCTTCTTTTTCCTCTTCTTCTTTCTCAATTTTGGTCACCAAACACCACCATAAGAGATGTGGGGATCCTCTCCAACCTCTCTTACAAGTTTTTCTCTCTAGCAAAAATCAAAACCGTTGATTACATACTCCTTCCTCCTTTTTTGTTATACAAAAACCAATTAAGGGTTCAAATCTTGCAGGATTTTGGCTAGAGGGAATTTTTGCTGGAGAGGATCCAAATCCCCATAAGAGCATCATTCCTCCATTTGAGACCAAGGTAAGTCAAGTCAAGCTCCTCCAAGCCCTTTGATTTCTACCTATTTCTTCTTCCTTTATTGGTTACTTTTAGCTTTTTTTTTTTTCCTCCTATTTTTCATAAAATGATGAAACCTTCTTTCTTTGGTAGCCATCAATAGGAGCTTCAAATCCTTTCTTGCATGCAAAGAGAGATTTTAGTTCCTCTCACTATAAGCTTCGAATTGATGAGCCGTGATCGTCAAATTATGCTTATTTTAGCTTTCATTTTGCTTCATCAGTGTAAGCAATTTTCTCACTTTTTCCTCCTTTTTCTTATTTTCTCTATGTATGTAGCCTTTCTTGGCTCTAGATAGTGTTTTCTATTCTATCCTTATGTTTTGATATTTTGAGGGTGACTTTTGCATCCTTTAAGATCACATTACGAGTGAAAGAGCATTTCTTCTTCTCACATTTTTCTTCAAGGTAAAGAGGAGAGAATTTGTGAATTTGGGATAATTACGGTGAAAATTGAGCAAATTTTAATTAATGATATTTATTGCAATTGGATTGGTTGTTTTTTAGAATTGAAATTAGAGTGGATTTTAATTAATAATACTTGGTGTAATTGACTTGGTGTTTTTTTGAATTGACGCAGTATGTTTTGTGTTGTATGTGTGAAAGTTATGGTTGCATATAACTAAATATGGGACTTTAGCACTTGCATTTTTTTATACTTGTTGATTTTAGGTTCTAATGGTGGAAAGTCAATTCATGCTTAAGAAAATTTTGATTTTGAAAAGAGAACATTTAGTAATTTTCCTTGCTTGGACTTTGGTTTTGTTTGAAAATCTTGTAATTTTGGAAATAACATGCATTGTTAAGGACATAACTTTTTGGTATACTTATCCTTTTTGAGTGAAACTTGTCCCAAATGAAATATAACACCAAAAAATTTGTTTGACATAAATTTTGTGGTCATTAAGCGTTTGGTTTAGTACAAATATTTGTTTAAAGTTATCACAATCGTTGTGATTTTAGTTTTTAGCAATTTGTGATGCTAAAGATGTAGCTTTCACTATACAATTTTTTGTGTGTGTGAAGCTATTTTTTTTTTAAAGCTTATTCTTGTAAGTCCTAATATGGAAATTTTTAGATTTTTTTTATCACACTACATAATTCTAATAAATTCATGAAGTTGGCCACTTTATTGTGGATTTTCATACATACTAGTCTACTTTGACAAATCCTAATTTGAGTTATACAAATCCTTTGTAAGTGAAACAAGTTGAGTTTGAAAGCCTATTGACATTATTAGTACATTGCAAAGTTCTAGAATTTACAATTATTCCTAGCCTTCTCAACACATGGTTGAAGTTATTTGACCATGTTAGGCTATTTTATATCAAACGACTAACTTGGATTGTGTATATCTTGAGTAGTAGACATTCTTTTATGAATGAGGTCAATTGTACTTGAAATTTTGCTCATAATATTAGTAAACTAAAAATTTTCATAAATTTATTGAAAATATATAATTGTGGTGAATTTTATAAGTGGGTTATGCCCTATTTTTGACCTTGCTGTAAAATTGACCTTGATTAGAGCACTAAATGGTCTGATAAGATTTGATAAAAAATAGAATATGAAACTAGAAGTGTAGAGAGTTAAATATGAAAATTTTTATAAAAACATATTGTCATTTGATGGGATTGTAAAATTTGCTAAAACTACAAGCAAAGGCAAAATGAACTAAAAAGACTTTTATCGAGTTTGAACCAATGAACCAAAAACCCTTAATTTTGAGAAGCCTGTGTGATACAGAGTTTTCCATAGGACTTTCAATTCATAAGAAATTAGAAGGGGAGGGGATGAAGAAGTTAAACTAGATCCCAAGTTCAATGAGTCACATACAAGTAAAAAGACTTAAGCAACCAAGTAAGAAATGTAGTATGAACTAAAAGTGAATCCATCGTAAAACTAAGATTATGATGTTGGAAATCGTTAATATGATTGGAAGGCTCAGTCTCCCATGGTGAGTTAAGGCCAAAATAATTGTGGAATATTGATGTTAATTTGTGGCCAAGAAATACATTGAGTAATTGTATGAAAGTATCTAGCCAAGACAGAGTTGTGATAGGTTGAGTTAATGATTTGATGTGATGAACGATGGTCATGCATCATTTACATGTGATGATTTGAAAAGTGAAAACCATAATTGGTACATTAAGGAATAATCAACCAACAGCTTGAAAAGTCTTAGGGGTGCGAATTTGGGCACAAGGGCCTATTGGCACAAAATTATCGCATTATGGTCTATGCACCTTTGATTGACCAACCTAGCATACCCTAACTTGAACTAGTTATTACCAAATCAATAGAGATTATTTTCAAAATTATGATGGTCAAGCACAAACCTTAATTTTAAACTATGGTGTTGAAGTACTAAAGTATGAAATAAGGACTCTTGATCACTTACCTAGAATTGAAATGTTTGGATGGGCCCACATGCATTGCATATTGCACTGTGAGAGTGAAAGTCTCAATATTCATGGTTTGCAATATGGTATTGGATACATTAGATCTCGAACGATATGTAGTATGGAATGGGACACATTACATATTGTCACAAATATTAAGTCAATCAACCTATTGCTTGGACCTAATTCAATGGAATTGAATGCCAACACATGCATTTATATACTCCATGTGCTATGGGTGAATAATTTGTTGATTAATAAACATTTATATACTCTATGTGCTATACGTTTTTAAAATATTCAACTTTTGCCTTTTTCAACTTTCTAATGTCTCCATCTTTCCTTGGTCACATCTAAGTCCAACTCTATGCAAAGCCAAAAAAGCAAAAATAATATTCATTAACATGATTTAATCCTCTTGCCTTGTTGAAGCATCACCAACTATTGAGGTATGCTTATTTGATCTATATAAGACACAACATAATATATATACAAATATTATATATATTGATGTTATTATTATTTAGAGAAAATTACACCGCACCCTTTATATATTACATTAGCCCCCATTGATTGTGTACAAAATATTACACTATGTACCCCAATGAAGAAGATTATTGTAAATGTTAAAAAATAAGGAGGTTATGTACAATCTCAAAAAATCTTAAGGGTGTTAATGTAATTTATTTTATTATTTATATTGGTTCATGTGGTTTAACCAGTAATTCACTAGTCTGACCAGTAACTCATTGACCCAACAACCTTATCGAGCAATGATTGGTCTAATTTTAATAACATTAAATCAAATTAAGTCCAAGATCAATAACTTTAAGAGATAAATATCCTTACTCTTTCTTATTATATTTAGTGTCCTAAATTCATGCAATTATGATCCAATTAATTATTCACAATGAATTAAAATTTTAACATGTGATATCAGAGCCTTAGTTGTATGATTTAGGATCCATTTTTGATAATTTGATCATGGTAAATATATGTTTGGATGTAGTTACATGATAGGGTTTTTATTTAATGCGTGAAATTATATAATTTTGCTTTTAAATGAATTTTACGCATATTAAATCAAAATTCTTTTTGAACATAATGATTTTCATGATTTTTGGGTGATTCAAAGATAAAGGAGAATATAGGTTTTCAAATAATAGTTCTATCTCTATGAAAGACTCATATTCATGTTAGGGTTCTTCATTAATTAAATTCTTTTTTTTCAAGTTTTTCACCATGAAAAAAATTGTAATATTTTCAAATCTTCAAAATCACAAAAGAGCCAATGATTTTTAATATGTATTTGTGCTTATAATGGTGCAAAAGAATGTTGAATTTTTGAAATATGCGCAATGCATTAACAAACTCATTATTTGAAAGTTTGGGACCTCTTTAATCCATATTTTGTGTTGTCTTCATGAAACTCATGCTAATTTATCCTAATACATTAGAATATGTGCAGCTAATGGTTTTATAGAAGAAACAGTGCAAATTTTGGTGAAGAATCATGTTGGTTGATGATGGGTCATTTTTGAACCAGTTTTTAGAACTGTTTTTTTTCTTCAATTTTGAGCACCACTTTTATCCATTTTTGTGTGTTATTTGTCCTAAAATGTCGTAAATTTAATCCTTTATATGTCAATTATCAATTAGAATTAAAAAAATGTGTAAAATGATGCCAAAACGTGAGAAACACCGTATTCAAAATTCATTAGGTTAACAAGAACATGTTAAACATCAAGATCATTTTCATGTTTTAGAGCCCATTTTTAACATGTTTTTCTATAATTTTTTGACCTAAAAATTTACTTATTTGAAAACTAGAATGATTAAACTTTCAAACCCAATCAATTTTGTTTGAAATGGTGCACAAATAAAGGAGAAATCATGTCTAAAAATTCCCTCATCGAATAAGAATTTTGCACAATTATGAGTTCGAAACGAAGAAGATGATAAATAGTAACTCCTATTAAAGCTCACTTGCAACTTGAGAGAGTAAGAGAGAGAGTGATTTTTATAAAGCTTTGTTTTAAGTTTTCTTTTTTGCTTTGTGTTTGTGTTGATTTATAGAATTTATATGACTAATATTTTTATTAATTTATTTCTTTTAAACATTTTTTAAATTATTTAAAATATGAAAATTTCACATTTTTTTAGTTTCCAAGCATGAAAATATTTAAATATTAATTAGATCCTAGTTATGATATTCATTCCCCTATATACTCTGAGAAAAATGAAAAAAAAAATTCACTCTCTATATGTATTAATTATAATAAAAATTATTAATATTTGGTGTTTTTGGAGCAAATATTATCTAATTTTGAGATTTCATTAGTTGAAGTGAGTGCATACCACTACATAGGAGTTTATGTTATATATGTTTATATTCCTTGTTATATGTTATTTACTCATAATATTAATTATTTTTATTTTATTATTTATTTTGCATTTCTCATTATTTTTCCATGAATAAATTTAATAATTATGCAGAAATATTGTTGAACAATAATTATAATAGATAGAAGATTGCCCAATGTGACATTCATATTTATTTTTATTTATATTGGTCATAAATGTTTATGTATTATGAGATTCATAGTAAAAACATATAAGCAAATGAGTTTTATTTTGTTTCAAAAGTGAATTCACAAGTTTTAAAAATTTCAAGTTTTTGGATGATTTATTAAAAATTGATTTGAGTAACCAAAGCTCTTTTGAGATTATGGTACCACTAGGGTATAAAGGTGTTACTTTTTATATAGGTATAAGATATAGTAAAAACAAAATGGTCATAAAAGAGGCCTAAAATACAATTAAACATATGTTCCTAAACGAGACCTAAAAATATAATAAAATATATAAACTAAAATATCCTAATTAATTCTTAGTGTTCTGCAAGTATTGTACCCTCCATAGGAAGATGTGATGGTCTTTAACTTTATATTTTCTTTCTCCATTCAATTCCAATTAACTTTCATATCATCCAAAGGTTGAGATTCCTCTTACATAAAAATAAACAAAATTGCAATAACATAAACTAAAAATATAAAACTATGCAAATTACTATGAAATATGCCTAAGTATAACGACGATGTGCACAAAAAGATAAGAACTTTTGTCTAAATTGAGAGTTATCATTGGGGTCGGACAAACACCAAACTTTAACAAAAAATTAAATGACTAAAATGTAAAAGAGGTTGGACATGTACTAGACTTTGATAGAAAAGTAAATGACTGGAATGTAAAAAAGGTCGGGTAGATATCAAGTTTTGACAAAAAAGTAAAAGAGTAAAATGTAAAGCAAGACATGCAAGTACTAGAGTCTGATATAAAAGTAAATGGTTGAAATGTAAAGGATGTCTAGTTGTTATTGAGCTTTGATAGAAAAGTAAATGATTAAAATGTAAAGGAACTTGGGTAAGTACTCGACTTTTATAGAAAAGTAAATGACAAAAATATAAAAAGGGTTTAGGTAGGTAACAAACTTCAATATAAAAAAAAACATGTAAGTGCGGGTTGATACCCCAACTTTAGCATAAAATAAATATACTAATTTGAGTCGATATCCTAGCTTTGACACAAAAGTAAACAAGTAGTGTAGGTTAGTGCCTTAACTACTTTGGTAGAAAAAGTAGACATGCTGGTGCAAATTGATACCCTAACTTTGGTAGAAAATAAGTATGAAAGTATGGATCAATGTCCCAACTTTGGCCAAAAAGTAAACATGCAAGAACCAGTTGATACCCTAGCTTTGGTAAAAAAAGAAATGCAAGTGTAGGTTGGTACCCTAGCATTGATAGAAAAGTAAAAAAAAAATAAGTATTGGTTAGTACCTGACTTTGATAGAAAAGTAAACATGCAAATACAAATCAGTATCTTGGTTTTGGCACAAAATAAACATATAAGTATGGATTAGTACCCCAACTTATATATATATATATATATATATATATATATATATATATATATATATATATATATATATATATATATATATATATATATATATATATATATATAAGTAAATATGTAGGTGTGGGTTGATCCCCCAATTTTGGTAGAAAATAAACAAGTAGGTGTGGGTTGGTATCTCAATTTTAATAGTAAAAAAAAATCCAAGTGTGGGTCAATACTCTAGCTTTGGTAGAAAATAAACATGTAGGTGTGGGTCGATACCCTAATTTTGATAGAAAAGTAAATATGTGAGTGTAGGTCAATACCTTAGCTTTGACAGAGAAATAAACATGCAATTGCAATTTGATATCCTAACTTTGACAAAAATAAATAAATATGTGAGTGGGGGTCAATTACTCGATTTTGGTAGAAAAGTAAACATGTAAGTGTGAATCAGTACCTCAACTTTGACATAGACCCACACCATTTGTCGTAACCAAGATTGCAACAACTGGTTGTGTTATTTGTAGGTAAAAGAAAAAAAATATTATGTCAAGGATGTGTAAGGAGATTAATAATGAACTCAGTCACGTCATTTATGGCTAGAAGGAAATAGTTTTTTTTTAATCAATTGGGAGAAAGAAGTTAAGTAACAATGCATAAATATAGGAGGATTGTATTTTGCATAAATGAAATAAATGAGATTTAATTTATTTAAGCATTTATTTCACAAGGGTGTTTTTTTGTTTCTCATAAAATATAAAAAGTTACTATAACTCAACTAAGTAGTGTGGCAAAAATTAGAGGGCTAACATGGAAGTGTTATAACTCAAATTTCAAACTTTGTATATCACAAGTAGATTGTAGATTATATTGTTGGTTTCCTTGCTTCCTATTAAAATTTAATCAAGAAAACTTTAGAATTCTTATGATGGCCATAGATCTTGCAACGTGTACATGCAATTAATGATTCTAAGGATACTTGTAATGATTATTAAACTCTATGAATCATATGAGATGGTAAGGATACTTATAAAAAAAAATCTTTAGATTTGATAAGTATTTGTAAAAGAAACTTTTTAAGATTTGTGACGAGACTATATAAATATGCAACATCCATGTAAGCAAGAAAATTCAAAGCCATATAATTTTCTCACTTATTTATGGTTTCAAAACTTAAATTAACACATACTAATACATTAATACTTCATGTAATATTCTTCTCCCTTCTTACCTTTATTTTTTGTTTTATTGGTAAAGTGCAACAAACTAAAGGAGACCTTACCATTTAGGGGGGAAAGGAGGGTTAAGGATAGTTTAAGTGAAAAAAAATAAAGTTTTTGCATTAGATTGATAGAGTTTAACAATAGGTGAAAGTAGAGGCTGGTCATCAATGGTTAGAGCGATTGTTCGCAATGCAAGAACTAAGGTCAATTTAAGAAGACAATTTTATGTCAAAAACTTTTGGTAATGATTCATTTTTTTTTATTAAATCTTGCTTTTGATTTTTGACATTTTATAAGTTTTTATATTGCTTCACTCTTCTCATTGTGACTATTTTAATTTGTTAGGCCAAATTTGGTTTTTAATAGCATTCCTATTCCATCAAAGATAACACTTTTTAAGTGTCATTTTTTCCCCTCTACTACGAAAGGTATAAAAAAAGATATTACTTCCAAAGCATTATCTTTAGTTGCCAAAACTAGTGCTTTTGAAAAGAAGTTTTATTTTTCTTTTTTTCCCCTTTTCTCATAATTGTCCCCTATTGCTACCTTCTTATGAATTGCATAAAGACATGCAAACAATAAAACAACTAAGATGTTTTAGGGAATAATTTATAATCAAGATTGGTGGGAAAAAAGTAAATGAATCCACTTTTTGTAATCAAGATTGGTGGGAAAAAGGTAAACATACCTAAAGATAAATCATCTTGCTAATCTATAATCTCAACAAACAAAACTATCTAAATCCTTTGTAAATTATGTTTGAATCCTCAAATCTTTATTTCAATTTCTCCTTATTGCTAATATTCACTTCACAATCACAATCTTTGTATGAGTCCCAACAATCGAAGTTGCTTCATCTTTGTCAAATATTAAGCAAGCTTTATAATTGTAAAAATCAAGTGTTAAACTTAATGGTAGTAAGATGTCTTTTGCAATGTTGAAGTTAAGCATCCATTTGCTAAGCCACCACCAGTGGCAAAAGCCTTATCCTCATCCTAGCAAATGGCGTCACATGGAAAGGTGCAATGTTATGAAACAAATAGTTTCAAATCTTCAAATCTTCTCTCTTGCAACTTAGTTCTTTAGATATTTAGATAGAAGTTTTGTTATGTTATGGCTTCATCAATAGTGCTTCATTCCATGATTCTTCAAATCTTCTTCCATCTTACATCTTTGTCACAACTCAAGTACATTCTCATTCATAATTAAACTCAACATTTCATTCTACGTTTGAAAAATAATTCTTTTGTTTTGCACATGTTAATTACCTCTTCATTGTAATCTAACTTTAGATTTATAAAGTGAATTAGAGAATTAGGTTTTTTAATGATAAAAATAAGGAAGCCTTGGATATTTACTTGGAACATGATCCATTGCATTGATAACTTATGTTAATGAAATATGGCAACTAATTTATCATCTTTTAATAAATAGCTTTTTAATAGATATTTTTAACTTTTTAGGGCATGTTTGATTTTTTGTTCAGAAGTTTCAAATAGACGTTCAGTTCAAGAACACAATGCTTATAGATTGGGTTGAACGTGTTTTGGAATGTGTGTAAACTGAAAATCACACACTTATTAGTATTTCTTTAAGTGCTATCTTACTTTTATGTGCACTTTTTTATCACACTCTAACAATGATTAGTTATTTTTAAAGTGGTGGTAAAAGCAATTTTTAGCATAATAATTGATAAAATGAAGACTATATATGACTTATATAAAATTTGAAAATCCACAAATGTGAACTCCAAATGTGCCACATTCGCAATGTCATTGTAAAACTCACAAATAAGAATGAAGTTGCAATTTTATATTTGGTTAAATTAATCAAAAGGTTCCTAAACTATTTATAAATTTTAATTAGGTCCCTAAACTAAAATTTTTAATTGGGTTTTTAATCTTGTAAAATTTTTCTAAGTAAGTCCTTAAAGTCTTTAAAATTGTCACAAATTGTCATTTTTTAACAGTTTTAAGTCACTATAAACTAACATCAGGAATCCAATTACAAAAATTTTATAAGATCAAGGACTCAATTACAAATTTTTTTAGTTTAAAGGCCTAATTAAAAATTCCTAAATTGTTCTAAGATCTACTAATTAATTTAACCTTTATGATTTTCTCTAAACAATTGACCAAATATAATAAACTCCTCCTAAAAACGGTTTTTTACTAATATTTCTTAAACAAATTATGCTTGAGTTAAACAAAGCCATATCAAAGCTACACATCCGTTATGGGCCGCATAAGACGTGATAGTTGTTTGACATAATTGTAATTGAAGACAACTTTGTCAACTATTAGAGGGTTAATGGATAAATATGGAACATCTTAACACCAAAAAAGGTGACGAAGTATCCTTTGTGTTTTTTAAAACTGCATGGTTGTGTAATTGTGTTTTAATTTGAGTTTAATCTATTCATATCCATTGTTAAAAAATGGGTATACCTTCCTTTAAATCGATTCAAATGGAAAATTCAGAATCAGAAGAAATACATGAGGAACCATAAGTATTAAAAAAAGCAAAAATTACACTTATTTTCTATGAGATCTTCTTAAATGACATTTACGGTCCCTTTAATTTTTAGAAATCATTCACCTCTCCATTCAAATTTTGGTATTTCTCTTTATCTATATACGCTGGCCGGAATACAAATATATATACCAAAAATAACAAAAAAAAAAAAAAACGCAGTGAAAAGAATGGGAGAAACATAAAGACAAGAGCAGGTACTTTACTAGTAATATATAGCAAGACTATTGATAATTTAGGGGTGCACAGATTAACTTACCTCTACATAGCTTTTGCTTTTTGAAGAATTGTGAGGTGAGGAGTCATTAAAGAAGTCATTGGGGGTGGCTCCTGTTAACATAATAATGCTTGTTATCTTGCTGGAGTGCGTGTATTATTTGATTAAATAAAATAAGGGGTGTGCATGTCACTTTATTAAATACATAAGAGAGGTGAGAGATGAATGTCTTTAAAAACTAGAAAAAGTGTGAACGTCATTTAAAAAGACCTCAAAGAGGTGATTTTAATTTCCCCTACGAAAAAATGTAGGCATATTAAGAGCCTCATTTTTTATATATAAATCAAAATTACGTGGAAATATTGACATATGGTTACGATGGTGCAAACAATCCGTTGCGTGCATTTTTGTGATAGAAGTTTTAAGTCGTATCATGAGATGGTGTTAGCAATCCATTACCTGCATTTTGTGATTGAAGTTTAACTTGTAAAATGATTCTCTGTAGTTTAAAATAAGACTACAGAGTATCTTAACATTTAAAAATCATTTTATTTTATGTTAAAATATTATTGAAAATTTTATTCGACGAATATGAACTTTTTATATGACAAACGGCTCCTCCCACACTTCTTTTTCAAAGGATCCAGGTTCGTTTCATTTTGACGGGTGTTGTTTGATTTATGCACTTTTACTGAACTTGACCTTTTGGGGTAAAAGCCATCCTGATTTGCATCCACTATTGTGATTGGTCTTTATGTTTTATATTCAACAGGAACATGGATATAAAGAGCTGGGTCGGCAAGAAGCTTATCTATTGAGCTTTTGAAATTCAGAGGTTGACATTAATGTTATGCCGCTGTAATTTGACACGGAATATTGAGGCCTAATCACTAACGAAAACCAAGCTAATGTATAGCTCTACGTGATTGTTATAAACACGTGGTATTCGAAAATGGTTATGGTTGGAACTTAACAAATTAATAATTGATGGTATCGGTCTAAAGTCAGGTGGCTGCCTACCTAATACATGAAAATTAGGGTGACCAATCAATGTACTAACGAAATTACAGGTATCATTTACAAAGGAAATATCGAAAGTAAACGTATCAAACCTGCTTCATTTGAAATAAGATTAAACAGCTTGTGTGAAAGTGGTGTGCTCATTAAATAATTTAGTGCCAGGATTGACGATTATACCAAAACTGGTTTCATTGAAGAAAATGTGACAATATACGTATCAAGCTATTTTACTATTTGACTAATTGAGTTCATGTCTACCATTTATAGCTGGATTACTCCTTTATTTGCTCCTTTAATTACTATCCTTCCATTCCGTCCATTCGATCCTTGCCTTCATGTACTGTTCAGCTTAGCTAAGCCTAAGGTACTGTGAGTGAGTGAAGGTGTTACATCCACTTCTTTTTATATATATATATATATATTTTGGATAACAAATGCCACTTTCATATTGCTCAGAAGTAGGCTAATGAAAAACACTGTTTCAGCTAATAACTTTAGTGGTCAACTAAACGCGGAACTACTACTCTTTGCACTACCGAACCAAACCAAAATTCAATCCGACCTTAACTGCCCATTATTTTAATTTCTTCTGTTATGTTTTCTTTCAAGGATGAGAAGATACTCCTCTGTTTCAGTGTCAGAACATAACAAATAAACATAGGAAATATAGACTGATGTGCCTAGGAAAATGCATGGTCCTGTGGACCATATTGACGTTTGAATTGTTGAGCAGACGATCTGATTTCACAAACCTTTTCTTTTTGGGTACGGATTTAACAAACTTTTTAACAGTGAATGAAAAAGACCAATTTAGCAACTGGAATTTCTCAAATGTCACTGATTTTAAAGTATTCTCCTTTTTTTGAAAAATACGATGCTGCAACTTCTATTACATTAGAGGTAACAGCATTGCTTCTCTATTCTACACCAAAACTAAAACTTTTTCTTTAGGTAAAAGAAACAGAGAAATTACTCTCTCTTTTCTTTACAGAGAGAAAGGGGAGGATTTTTTATAAATTTTTATCATTTGGTTCATAATTATAAAAGGGAGGGGGAGGACTATAGTCTCTCCTCACTTAATTTTGACTCCTCCAAGATTAAAAGGCTTGGGAGGAGACAGGAACTTTTACATTAATTAGACTAAATTATTCTTACTAGTTTTATTTACCTATCTGAGTATATAGTGGTAAATTTGTTTATTTCTCCTCCCCTTTCCTTACGAATGATGTGCCTCCTCTTTATTATCCCTTTCATTAAAATCTTTCTCTTCCTCTCCCTCCCTTTAACTAAATAGTGCTCAAGAAACGAAAAAAAATAAAATAAAATATATATATATATATATATATATATATAAACTAATTAGTGATTTCATAAAGAAACACTAGTAGTCTAACTGCGACTTTTTCAATGAAACAAAAGTACTTTTAGAAAAGTTATTAGAGCAGAAATTAGGAAGGATCGGTGAAAATGGAATGCTGTAATTCTCTCTTGTTTGGAAGCGATATAAATGAAGGGAAGGAAATTGAAGATAAACTCAAGTTCCATTAACTTCTTGTGAGATATGGTATTTTGAAAAGGATATCATTATGTAATTTAGAAAACTAAAATTTTATTTCTATCCCAAATTGCACGAGGGTAGAATGATTTTGAGGGGCGTATAATAAAATAGTTACATTCGTGAATCATGATTATGATCTCATTCTTACCTTCTCAGACAAGGAAATATTTCACCCTTGAGTTTTACTTCTTTCTGAAAAAATTTCATTCCTTTCATTATTCTCAGACAAGTTTAGTTTGTGAGAGCTAGATAATGATTAGTAGTTAACATGCACTTTCTGAAGGTTTGTTAATTCAGATGTATTCTCGTACCCAAATGTGCCTTGCAATATATCTAAACCACAGGATCTAGCATTTGTTCCGTAGTTGATTGCGCTAGTGGGTGCACCAAATCCTCTGTGGTTAGACCAACAATCCTAAATTATTAAGCATACTGTTAAGTCATTAAATAATGTCCAAAACACTTGTCTTTCAACGTTAAAAAAAAAGGTTTAATCTAGGCATTTCCTGCTTTATCATTCTATAAATAACTGCACCTTAGACCCAATGCCACATAAGTAACTCCATTTGACAAATTCTTTGACAACAATGAAGACTATCCCCCTCCCTGGCAAGTCATGTTGCTCTTGGTTCTTCCTTGTCCTACTTTCCATCATTGCTTCCCTTGCTTCAGCTGCAGAGAATCACTACCATGAGTTTGTTGTAAGTGTTTTTTATTTAATATAATTACCACACAATATTTGCTATCAGTTTCCAAGCATGGCTTGTAGCAATTCTTAATTGTAATAACTTCAATGTTTGACTGAAATAGATTCAAACTACGCCAGTGAAGAGGCTGTGCAGAACCCAAAACATACTCACTGTAAATGGGCAGTTTCCTGGCCCAACAGTGGAAGCAAGAAATGGAGATTCTCTTGCAATCAAAGTTACTAATGGTGGACCATACAACATCTCCATCCACTGGTAAATAGCATCATCATTTATCCTCACATAAATTTCATGCGAAGACATTTTACCCTTAAGTCATAACAATTTCCCTGTTGAAGTTGAAGTAACCTTTAATTGACTATGCTAACGATACATACTTGAAAATTGAAATCCATCTTGCTCACAATCTTATGTGTCCTGTACATCAGGCATGGGTTAAGGATGTTGAGAAATCCATGGGCAGATGGACCTAGTTATGTGACTCAGTGTCCCATTCAACCGGGGGGAGTTACACATACCGCTTTACAATCCAAAACCAAGAGGGGACACTATGGTGGCATGCTCACACTGGCTTCCTAAGAGCCACTGTGTATGGAGCTCTCATCATTTATCCAACATTGGGTTCTCCTTATCCTTTCTCTATGCCTAAGAGAGAATTTCCCCTCCTTCTTGGTACATATCTAAAACCATAATTAACTCTTCTCAATTCGGTTCTATAATTTCCCTTGCACTAACTTCTCCTCAATAGTGGACACTCCAAAAGATGCTGAGCTCTTCATTTTTTTGAAGCCATAACAGATTGTATTATGATGATGCACAGGGGAATGGTTTGATAGGGATCCAATGGTTCTCTTGAGGCAGACACAATTCACAGGAGCAGCTCCAAATGTATCTGTTGCATACACAATTAATGGTCAACCTGGAGATCTCTACAGATGTTCAAGTCAAGGTTTGGAATCATTCTAGAGCCATAGCTTCCATGTAGATTTTACATTCTCTTATGATATACAAATGGCCAAAATGACACAACAAATATACAATGCAGAAACTGTGCGTGTTCCAGTGGAGGCTGGCGAGACAATTCTCCTGAGAATCATCAACAGTGCACTCAATCAAGAACTCTACTTCGCAATTGCCAACCACAGGATGACTGTTGTTGCTACAGATGCTGCTTATGCCAAGCCTTTCCCCACCAATGTCCTCATGATAGGTCCTGGTCAGACAATCAATGTCCTGGTCACTGCTGATCAAACCCCGGGCCGATACTACATGGCAGCACGGGCATATCAAACAGCCATGAATGCCGCATTTGACAACACCACCACCACTGCAATCCTTGAATACAAATCTGCTAGCTGCGGTAAAAGAAATGGACAGGTCCCAAGACCAATACTGCCAGCTTTGCCAGCTTTCAATGACACAGCCACTGCAACAGCATTCACAGCTGGGATCAGGGGCCTTTCCAAGATCACTGTCTTCAGAAAAGTTGATGTGAGCCTATATTTCATAGTGGGGTTGGGGTTAATCAACTGCACAAATCCTAATAGTCCAAGGTGCCAAGGACCAAATGGAACCCGCTTCACAGCCAGCATAAACAACAATTCCTTTGTGCTCCCAACAACCACCTCCTTAATGCAAGCCTACTATCAAGGTATTCCTGGTGTCTTCACCACAGACTTCCCTCCGGTTCCTCCTCTACAATTCAATTACACTGGCAATGTACCCCGGGGGCTGTGGACACCTTCAAGAGGAACTAAGCTCTACAAGTTGAAGTATGGTTCCAATGTGCAAATTGTTCTACAGGATACAAGCATAGTAACTACTGAGGACCACCCTATGCATATTCATGGATTCCACTTCTTTATAGTTGGTTCAGGCTTTGGCAACTTCAACCCAGCAACAGATCCTGCAAGGTTTAACCTCGTAGACCCACCTGTGAGGAACACCATTGGAACACCACCAGGAGGATGGGTGGCCATTCGTTTTGTGGCTGATAATCCAGGTAGCAATAGCATATTTACTCATATAATATAAATGTTCTATGTCTCTGCGGAGTTTGTATTATTAGGCTTAGCATTGTATACTAACCAATTATGTGATTTTTTTGTTCCCCCTATTGCAAATCAGGAATTTGGTTCTTGCATTGTCACATAGATTCACATCTGAATTGGGGTCTGGCAACGGCACTTTTGGTAGAAAATGGAGTTGGCCCATCACAGTCCGTGATTCCTCCACCAGCGGATCTGCCCCAGTGTTAAGATCAAGAAAGTATCATTGGTCATAAATTTTATGTTCCTCAATTATTGGCTTGCTGTTTTACCAGGCCTTTAAATACTTGCCAAACAGACAGTATTTGTGTTGTATGTTTCAAGGTCCAGAATTGGACCGCGCTCAATTGAGCAGCTATGTTTTTGTTTTTCTTGATTGGGCGCAAGTGCTAGCGCTCTCTTATCATTACTATTAAGAGTTACTCTTTTTCTTTCACAAGTTCATTCATAGTCCAACATTTCCACATTTGAACACATCAAGTTTCCTAATGAACTAAAAAACATATCGTAAGCTCCATGCTCCATACAAATGGTTTCGATAACTAAAATCCTTCCAGTTATCAAAGGAAAAATATTAATGTTTTCTGAAAAACACCTAAAAACAATTCAAAACTAAGCTGTAGCAAAAAACAAAATTGTTGGATTTGTTATGTGTAATTTTAACAAAATTATAAAAAAAATTAAAATAAGTTTTTTCATAAACGAAATAACAAATACCTTCCCAATAGAAAAGCACGTATGTACACCTCGCCAAGCATTCTATATTAGTATTTTATTTGTGGAAAGCAAAAGGTGAAAAAGAAGTAAGGCCCAAGAGAGCCCACAAACATGAGGGCCTAACGTCACTTTTTTTTTTAATTTTAAAATATCCAAAATATGGTTTCCCTTTTACTTCATCGGCACACCCCCTCCCTCTTTCCCTCTTGCTAGCACACCCCCTTACTTCTTCCTCTTCCTTTCCTTTTTCTCAATATTTTGTCCCCCCTCTCATTTTTCCTCCCTTGCAGTCTTCTCTTTTATCGGCGTTGTCTTCTCCAATGAGTTTCACTTTTTTTTTTGCAGGTCGCAGATGTACCGTAAGCTATCTGTTTTCAGAAGCCATTTTCGGAAGTTTTCAAACAATATGTTTATCGAATGGGTTATTTCAAAAAACACAAGTCACACATTGTTTGAATTAGTTTTCTATAAGTGTTTATATACCGGTATGTGTTAATAACTTTTAAAGTGGCTAATAAAGAGAAGAAGGTTTGCTTACACAAGAATGGGTTTCATGAGCCAATTGTGGTACAAATTTGTCAATTCTCCCCTTTCTTGCGCGTGCAAATATGAGCTTCAAAAATCTTTTTAGCTTCAAATTTGTTTAACTATTTTTCAAATTTCAAATTTAAATTTCTAGTGACCTTATTCAAAAATTAGTGTTTTTATGACCTCCTTTTTTTTTTATTGGACCTTGTCTGGAAAATCAAGAGTTTTTATAATGTTTTTTACACATTAATTAGGAAATTAATTTATACGTTTTTTTCTTTAACGTTTTTAAACGTTTTTGTTAATCAAATGTTTCTGAATGTTGCTTGACTTCTTTTTTAATAGAATTTGTTTTTTGAAATTGGGTGGTTCTTTTTCGTGCCTTTGGGTTCTTTTTTGCAATTTTAAATTGCTAATTATGTGCTTCGGATATTTCGAAAGGTTTCTGTTGTATCTTCAGAGACTTATGTGTGTCTCACAGATAAGTTCTTTAAGACAGTGTTATTCCACGCCTCAGGAGATTTGATCGTGTCTTCGTCATCAACATCGACAATATAATATTCTGAAAACTAATTTTCAAAATGTTATATATTTTGAAAACTAGTTTTTGATAAGGGTATTTTTGTCATAAAAATAAAAACATGGTGGGGTGCGGAAAGAAAAAAGGAAGTGTAAATAAAATTCACATATACAAATTACAGTAGAGGAGCCCTGATGTTAGACGTGACGTTACAATCAAACCCAGCAAACTGTTTTGTATGAGAACCCATCAAGAGTACTTGGTTTTGTCATGACGTGTATTGGTAGTAGTGCTGCGTTGTTTCGGAGTTGTATCCTTTGGACTTCCATGCTGTTGATTTTCATTTTTTATAATTATTGAAAATATAAATTAATTATTATAATACTTAAATAATTTAAATTATAATAATAATTAAATAATATAGCTGAAATTATACATTTTATAAAAAAAATAATTTAGTTCTTAGATTTCTTATTTTTAAGACTCTTGTTTATTAATTTTATATATTATTTGAATAAAAATATAGTTAATTTATGATTTATTTAATATATATATATATAAATAAATTATTTTGTCTTAGATGAGGTAAGTTTCCTGCAAATTTTCTTGAACCCAACAAAATCTAATGAAAATGAAGTTGAGTTTAAATTTTTCATTTCCACTTTTCATAAACTCTAACCCTGAATATATTTTGTCCTTAGTAAGGTGGGGAGTGAAAAGGTCAAACCCATTTTTGACTCACCTTGTTATCATGCCTATTTGGACCATGTGTGATTTTTATTTGTCAATTTTTTTCAAGCTACAATTAAGTACTTCTATTTGTGAAATTAAGTAAATTTGATCCCTTTGTTTATTTTATTTCATCTGAAATCCTCAAATTTTCAATTCTTTATTCAAAATCTTCACAAATTGAATTCATTAAATTGTTTTAAATCTTTTTATACTCAAAATTCATTAAATTGTCCCAATGCCAAAGAAGTTTGGCTTTGCTTGGGTTTGCTTCATAAATTGGGTTTCTTAATTAACTCACCAACTCATTGGATCAAGCAGCAACTTGTCTTAGATCATGGCTTTTTTTTTTTTTTTTGCTACTTCTATTTGGTGGATTTGGAGATAGAGGAATAACTATGTTTTCCAAAAAGATCATTGGGATATTCGTTAGGTCAGAAGAAATATATCCATCCTCCATAATGATATTACAATTTCATTAACACTTTGTTTGAAAGGAATTAAGAAGGACTGAAATTGGGAGAATGAAAAGAGAGTGAAAATGTCTCACTTCCACCGTTTGGATAGTGCTGAAATAGGAAATGAAATGGCAAAAATAGAGTGGGTCTCATGAGAAATCCATTCCTTCCAATATAAGCGTGAAATGTTACTGTAGAAAGTTTCATAAACTCAAGTTATTCTTATTTAAGTAGAATGGTCCAATAATCTAAAAGCTCAAATTGTATCTTTCGAGTTTGAAGACCTTAGAAAGCTTGGAGAGAAGACTTCATTTGTGCCATCTCCCTTTTATGTAGTTAGGGGTAAAGTCATAATTTCTTTGCTAACCTTATTTCTTTCCTTTCACTTTTCAACATATCCAAATAGGTAAGATGATATTATTTCATTTCTTTTCCTCTTTAATTCCATCAATCCAAACAACATATATTTCCACTTAAAATTTACTTCAATTTCAATCCTCTCTATTTCTTTCTTCTCTATTTCTTTCCTCCCTATTCCAACTCTTATCCAAACATAGTGTAAAGGACATGGATAAGTATGTCAACACTCCATTGGTCCTACCCTGTTGATTTCCCCCTCCAAGGGTTTTCTATAAACTCAATGTTGATGGGGGTTGTTTTCCTGAGATTAATTGCATAGGTTTGAGTGGTGTTCTCAGAAATCATTCTGGGAATTGGATTTTCGATTTCTTATCTAGAGATGGTTTTGGTGATCACTTGCAAGCTAAGTTGATGGTCACTCTTCATGGGTTACGCATTGTTTGGGATGAGGGATTTCTAAATGTTTGTTGTGAGATGGACATCTCTCACATTGTGGAAATTCTAATCTCTAAGTCTTGTCCCCATCAGTACAAGTATGCTTCCTTGCTCATCTCTCTATCTTGGATTATCTCAACTGCAACTAGTCTATCTCCTTTACCTATATTGGGAGGGAGGCAAATTTAGTGGCTCCTTTCTTTGCTAACCATGGAGTGCATCAGACTCAAGACACTTGTGTATGGCATGATACACCTCCTTCCCTTGACACCCTTTTCTTGTTGAAGGATAACTTAGGCTGACGATCTCTCTATATTTCCTTTCCAATGAATTAAAAAAATCCAAAATATCAAAATTCACCCAAATTAAAAAATATTTGAATATTTTTCTTTTCATATCCTAATTTCACATCCTACAAATCTTTCAAAATTTATTAAATTTTCACTAAATTTCTTATTTCTAAATATTTTAAATTATTTCTTATCTCAAATCTATTATAAACCCCAAATATGTTTGGATAAAAAATGATAATAATTATCTCAAAAAATTTATAATAGACCAAAATTGTACATAATTCAAACTAAAAGAACTAAAAATGCAACTAAACATAAAAAATAAAATTTAATATAAAACTAACAACTAAGAGATAAAATATTATCATTTAAAAAATAAAATTCTATTAAGATACCAATTTAATTTAAAGAAAAAAGAATTAAGTCGACCAAGTAATTTGCATCCAAAATAAATTTTTTGTTATAGACCACAAGTATCTTTCGTAGAAGATAATCCTGTTTGAATTGAGTAAAATTGCTATGAACGGTAAAAAATTTTCTTCAAATATTTAAAGCAAATGCATAGCTAAAATAAAGTAATTTACATCTTCGTTAATAATTTTATTTTACTTATAACTTAAAAAAGTAATTTGCATCCCTGTCCAAAATAAAAGCTCCTGAGACAAATAAATTATAAAAAAATAGACTATACACTAACAATGTAAAACAATTTTATACTATTATCTAATAACAAATTATCCTTTATTGTATATTTATTAACTTTTACAATAATTACTTAAAAGTTATATCAACATAATTTTTTATTGATTATCTTTACACTTATAATACATGGCAATTAAAATCATAAATTATTTGCTCAAGTAGTGTTTATGTTTTCGTCAAATTAATAGTTAATCGATGCTAGTTATTCAACCTGATTATCTCACTTTACTTTTTTTACACTCACTTTTATATTTATTAAAAAATATCTCTTTTGCCTTCACTCTTTTTTTTCTTTGGGAGGTGATTTAACATCTTTCAAAGAACGTAGACTAAAAATGATGTGAGAAAAATATTTTCAAAATCATTATCACTCTTACCATTATAATCATTTTGGTCTGCCACTCCCCACCACTCCCACTGACACCGCATTTGGCAAATTAATTCCTGCTGGCTGTTGTTACAAGATACGGATATCATTCCATTGCCGCTACCCTTTTTTCAAAATCAATTACAAGCCAAAAACAAAATGATTCACACATAATTATACAAGCGTGTCCGTTCATTTCATATATTTTATACTCCCATTAAGCGTGAGTTCAAGGTACAGTAGCATTTTTAGAATGGCGTAACTTTTCGAACTCCATTGTCATGAAACAACTGGAAACGACATTTAAAAAAAAAAACTCAGACTGATTGTACCTGTAGGTGGAGATTCCTGTTTAACCACATTATCAACTAGTCCACTGAAGATATAGCTGGAGATATATGTCTATCTATATATATTCTATAGTAGATATGCTATAATAACAGTAAGCTTGGAGATCTATTGCTAGAAACTTTGTTGCTTTGTCCCCGTACAACGGGACACCTCTTGTACCCTAAAGTTGATTCAAACTTCTTAGTCTTTAAAACAAGCCCTGAATTTGCATCCCAACCACACATAATGGCTAACCAGATAATATCATTGAGTGTCTAAAAGGAAATAGGTAAAGGGTTTAAGAAAAGGAAAGGGAAAAAGGGAATAAAAAATTGGGAGGCTGCCTAATTTTGAAGGCCAAACAAAGCAATATATGTCTTCTGCGGGGCCAAAGGCCTTCCTTAAAAGCCAATATATATATATATATATGTAGTCTTCTGTGATAATTCAAATTATTTAATTAGCATGAGATGATGACAATTTGTTTATATGTATCGATGGTATTCTCCAGCAGATAATTAAAGACTAATTTGTTCAAACTTTATAGATTATCAAAATAAATTTTATTTCTCCGAACATTTTTTTTTTCTATACGTGCACATGATACGAAATTAAACATTAGTTGACATTTTTAAGGGAAATAGATGATCTTGATTATGGAATTAGAAGTAGTGAAAAGAGCAATAGAAAAAGTTAATAGTGAAAAGAAAGGGGGTTCAGGCTCGGGGTAACTGTTTGTTCTTTACATTAACTTTGCTTTTAATGGGAATTTAATGATGGGGATTGTGAAGATGTTAATTATAGCGATGGAGAGAAAGCGACGAGACCTGTGACCTGAATCAAGTTGGAAGCGAGTAACATCCACAACAACTAACACATCATCATTTATAATAGATGAAAAAGGCCTGCAAAAGTTACAGTCTAAGACTGTGGAAACCCTAGCTAGCTCATTGGCTCCCACAATAAACTCAAATAGATAGGCTTCTGGCTCAAAGACTGCAATTGAAAGACTAGGGTTTTGCTTTTTGCCAGATCAGTCCTCGGAAGGAGAAAGATTGCTAGTTTGCTACCCTCTAAACTCCATCACCATTAAAAGCCGAACGTAACACCTTAACATATTTTCGAAAAAAACAATTAAAAAAAATACACAGATAATAGTTCAGAGCTCTCCTCTGAATAGGTCAAGGTTTTAGGTACGGTGGCTGCTTTCAACTTTCAAAGTATCCTTCACGAACTTCGTAGTAGGTCTATGTAGACAACAGAGGCCAGAAAATTAACTCCATAAGTGAATCGGCTTGAAAGAATAGGAGTGTGTGGGTTATGGAAAAAAAAAAGAAAAAAAAGATCAATAGGAATGTGTGGATAAATGATTAAGAATTAAGATTAGCTTGAAAATTAACTAATGAGTGTGTTAAAGGTATTGATTAAGAAATCAATAAATAATTAGTATTTTTAGCCTTAACATTATTTAGGATAAATAGAAGATTATTTTTATATAATTAAAACTCATAAGAAATAAATATTTTTAAATATATAAATTAGATTATAATTAAATTTATAATAAATAAATATCTTTATATATATATATATAAATTATATTTTGAATTTATAATAAATAATTTAAATTGTGACATATATAACGTTACTTTTAATTATTAACAATTTTATTAAAAAATATTAAAATTTAATTTAAAAATAGATAAAAGAGGATAAATTGATGGATATAAACAATTAAAATATATATATATATATAAAGATAAAAACGATAATTTGAAATGGTTGAGAAAAAGTTTTTAAAACTAATTAATTGCAAAGGTAGTGTGTGAAATGCAATAATGCATCTCTAAAAAAGATATAAGAGAAAGAATTTTGAGAATTTCTAAACAAGAAAGTGAAGAGAATGAAAGACTTAGTCTCTAAAATGTACATATTAATTTTAATTTGTAACATAGGAGTAATTTTTATTTTATAGAAAATTAGAGTAAAGAAACATCAATAGATTAAATATGAGAAATGCCAATGATACATTCTCACACATTTTTTTAAACATAATTTCTCTGTTGACTAAAATTATTGAAAATTATAAAATTTTGCAAATCTCATTTTTTTACTTAATGATGAGTTTTATTCATAATTTTATAATTTTTAATAAATTTTAACTAATAATAGAGAATATGTTAAAAAGAATATATTAAAAGGTGTTTAAATATTCTATTTTCTTATAAATTTTGCATTTTCTTTATCTATACCTAATTAAAGAAAGGAATTTTATTACATATAAGAAGGCTCGGATAATTTTATAGACAGGTAAGACAAATTAATCATAAATGATGAATTAACTTATATATATATATATATATAGATAGAGAGAGAGAGAGAGAGAGAGAGAGTTAATATATTCTTGCTTTTTTTTTTTTTCGCAATATGTTATAACCAAAATCTTTATGAAGTACTATTTTTTTTTCTCTTCATATATATTCTCCTTTAAAAGTAATTTTGTTTAAGACAGTATAAGACACTAATTTAAATGTGGACACCTTTTATAAAATATTTTAATAAATATAAGTTGTAATTTATTAACATACACCTTTTACATATGTTCAAGTTCATTAACATTACTTTAAAAATTATTTTAGCAACTTGTATTTTTATAAATATTTTAAAAATTTTAAAATTATAACTTACTAATATATTTGACATGGTTGAAAAAAAAAAATCGGTTTGTTGTCGGAAAAGTATGTGAAATGCTCATGCAAAAGTAATGGAAAAAAAATATTAAAAATATCTAATTGAGAAAGCGAAGAGAATAAAAATATCACTATTTAAAAGAGTTATTTAACTTACTCCAAGTAAAAATGAGATTAAACAACTTCATCAAAGATGTTTGGTATAATTTTCTATATATTTAAAAATGATTAGTACAATATAAAAAATTACACCAATAATCTTTAATAAAGTTATTTAATCCTATTTTTATTTAAAATAAATTAGACAACCCCCTCTTCAAATTGTGTATTTTAACTTATAATTACTGCAAAATGATTTTATTTTCCTGTGAAAAAATAAAGAAAAAAATCTTAAATAAAAATCATTGAAAAATTACACTCTAATCCAGAACTCTGTAAACCCCTAATTCTAAGATACGTACCATGAACAAGAATCTCGGATATGCTATCAAAATTTATCCAGCATATATTCTTTTCCGTGACCGTGCCTGTAGGCTGTAGCTTTGACGGTGAGAAATGGATCAGCAATAGCAACCTTCTAGAGACCAAACTACGAGGAATGAGAATGAACAGGCACAAAACTAAATAAGTGAGAAGAAACACAAAAAGTTACTCACAAGTTCAAACATAACAGGAAAAGAAATCAAAAGAAAGAAATCTAAGAAGTACAAACCATTCTTTTGCCGCACTTTGCTTAATTTGACATAAATCATACCAAAACAATCGCCAAGATAGCACGCGTATAGCCTGAGATAGAGGGCAAAAAAAATCCATAATTAACTAGTAAGTAGTAACCAAAATATTATAACTTCAAACATGTTTAGCTCGCTGGTGAAGTTCAATTGAACAAGACTCCGGAATCCTGATTATCATCACCGTCACCAAGATCTTGATTTCTGCTTCCTAGAGAATATTAAAGCAATATTCTGCCAGAAAAAGGGAGGGAAGGGGGAGATGCATGCAGCTGTGGTGTTATAGCAGTATGAAGAACCCATGAAGCTCAGGATAGATAGCGCCAAGTATACTGCTATGAGCATCATCGGTATCACGGTGCTATCCCTCCTGAGCTTTACAGTTTCTCCCATACTCTCTGCAACCATATTCCATGAGCCAAGCCCTGCAGAAGAAGAACATACATGCACATAGGCGATGCTGAAGACTGAAGAATGAAACTACAGAGAGAGAGAGAGAGAGAGAGAACAGAAGCTAGACTTTGATGCGGAAGGAGAGGGAAGGGGCTATGAGCCTATTTATAGGATAAAGTAAAAGGTATGGACCGAGAATTGAGATGAAAACTTGGAATTATTTTTTTTCCTTTTTTATTGAGACCACAGTTATCTTGTATTTCCGTAAAAAACAATCTTATTACAGTTGGACAGAATTATTGTAAGTGACAAAACTTTTTTCTTTTGAATTTTTAACAATTTATTTTCTCTTTTAAAATGAGAGAACTTTTGATAAAGAAAAAGGAAATAGATAAAAAAGTAAATAGAAAAGAAATGGAGGGAAGAGAAATAGATAAAAAATATTGTACAAATTTATTTTTTGAAATTATTTAGTTTAAAAAAAAAGAAAAAATAAAGATTATATATATATATATATATATATATATATATATATATGTATTATAATCAATTAAAGCTTATTAGTGTGTCGATAATCGATTATGAATGGCTCATATAATCAATTATATAACCTTTTGTGTCTTATTTCCATGTACTTCCTCGCATATTTAAGAGAATTAAAAATCCCATAAAATCCATCTAAAATTTAAAAATTTCTTGGCTATTTCATGTCAATCAAACCAAAAGAAAAGGTATATTTCTACCCTCTTCCATCCACTTCACTCCTCTTGCCCTTAATCTCAGTGGTACCAAATAGGCTGTTAATGTCAAGAATAATATGATTTGAGAAAATATTTTTTATTTTTATTTTTTAATTATAAAAAAGTTATTTTTTATTTTTTTTTAAAATTTTGTATAAGAAATAGTAAAATTAGTTTTTATTGTTTTTTATTTTTTTATTATTTTCTATACAATTTTTTAAAATAAGAAATAAAACAGAGATAAATAATATTTTTATAATTAAAAATAAAAAATAGAAAAAGAAAACCATTTTCTCACACTAAATGGTCCCTTTATTAAAATTTTAACTTTATAATTGCTATATATGTATACATGAATGGTATTTTCATCATCAATAATAATTATGTTTTATCTTTTAATATATATATAATTGCTTAAAACATGTTAGTGTAGGGAAGTTTTTTTTTTCTTTTTAAATTTCCTCAAAAAGAAACATTTGTTATGTCTTGAAAATGATTATTATATACACAGTACGTTTTCTTACCTTGTACGCTGCCGACTACGATCTGTCTTCTCAAAATTTGGAATACGGTGACGCAGATTAGGGAGCGGAGTGGACTTGAAAGTTGAAACCAACACAGGCACAAAACCTTAAATTTCTCGGCAGTGGTAACTTTGCCGGGAAGTTACCTAACAATGTGAGCTGCCGCACAAGCTTAAGTTTCCAAAAATTAGGTGAAAAGAATATTCATCTTCTACTGTTATATTAACTTAGGATTCCCTACACCGAAAGTTATTTCTAAACAACAATACAAAATTTGATAGTAAGGCTAAGTTACATTCACAATTCTATTTAAGGATATATTTTATTTGTACAATTTTCTAATTCAACTTTTGTTATTTAAGTCATATCAAATTTCGAATTGTGCAATAACCACTAATAATTTTATTATTTTTTATTTTGTGTTATGTTGTTTGAAGCAAATTAACACATACTCGAAGGCATATTTATTTTATTTATATTACTAAAAAAAGTGGTTCAAAATTGGTTTAATAATATAAAGTGTGACAAATATCATTGCTGAAATGAAGTATATGCTCACCAAATTAAATTTATATAAAAAAATAAATTAATCTGAATCATAAAAACACATATTTTGATCGTATGGTAAAAGAAGCACCAACATCATTATATGAATAAGGTTTCATAAAAATTTATATATTATGAAATTCAGGCCTTTTTTTTGTTTCTTTCAACTTGAAATCGTTTTGACATTTTCTCAAATTCTGTATTTCTCCTCAGACAATTTTGAGAAAATCATTAATTAAATTCAAATAATGCTCTTTCTCTTTCCTTTTTTCATTTTGTCATGTCTAAAACAATACCTGTTATTTCAACCCTTTCCATCAACACACGCATTTGACAATCAAACCATTTGTGATAGTTATCATATGGGATGCCTCATGCCAGCCTGGTTAGAATTTCTAGAAGCATGACTATACTAGAAAGGTAATGAACCATAGTTTGTATATATAGTATGATAGATACGTCAGCAGTTTTCCTGGGGACAATCTAAGTTTAGATTGGTTCAATGCGTACACAGAAGACTTATCACATGTATGGGTCATGTGTAAGCACTATCTCTCTGTAATAAAATAGTATAAAAAGTGATATAAAATATTTAAAAACTAGTCATATAATAATATAGAGCGGTGGGCCGGTTGTAGTTACATCAGTGGTCAAGGGAATACCCTCACTAGCCCAACATTTCCTGTGGCTTTACTTTTGGGACCTGCACTGGCTCAAAAGTAATCATCATAAGTTAATAATCTCCATTAATCAGCAATATCGTTTCTATTTTTCATCTTGCAGTACTGCTCTGCAATCATAACTTGCATAAGGAATTGAATGGCAGCATTATGCAATATGTCTGATTTACAAGATTCTTCTCGCAATCACCTCAAACCATATAGTGCTAGAAGTGATGTTATTGGGTTCATTCTCTTTCTATATGGTGACCAAACGTGAGAGACTGTTATCATGGAGGCAGTTGCTTTGTCATTAGAAGAATATGACTAAATCTAGTAGATAAGTTTCCGCCATGATATTCCTCTTCAAGCATCATTGGCTTTTGAAAAACCAAAGGGGCCGGCAACCTTTTCTTTATTGTTAGCTCATTTCAAGCATTAAAGCCCATATTATATTATATGTTTATACATAATAATTGATGATGACCAAGAATTTTTTCCAACATTAATTCTTGTGGTCATAAAGAATAATTTATAGACTAACATTAGTTGGGTCCTAGTGAAAGGGAACTAATTCTTTGTAACGTGGCAAATCAAAGTTCGAATTTCTATTAAAAAAGGTGCCTACATTTTTAGTATTTAACTCTGCTTTGAATAAGATTGTCTCAAAAGGAGACTAAGTGTGAAAAACTAAAAAATAAATAAAAAATAATTTATGGGATACATACAGCATCATGGCTTTACACTTGTGTTAATCTTACTCATATGAAACTTAATTAACTAATTAAGTTATTTAACAATAAACACTAATACTAACAATATATGTGAAGTATACTAAATATAAATTATTTAAAATTTATTTTATTAAATATTAAATTAATATAAATTTCTAAAACTTTTAATTTTAAAAATATTAAAATTCGTTTAATTGATAGAATATTATTTAATTGGTGATTTATAAATATTTCATTATACTTAAAATTAATATAAGAAATTTAAATATTAATTAAAAGATAAAAATGTCATTTAATTGGATATCTAATTAAAGGAAAAATATTGATTTAATATAAACACATATAAAAAAAACATATTACAAAGTAGTAAACACATAGTTATAATTTTTAAAATTGAGAATTGAAATTTGTAATGAAACTTGTTTGTAGGCTTGGCAACAGGGCGGGGTGGAGCAGGTTTTGTCATCCTCGGCCCTGCCCCCAACTTTTTAAATTGCTCCCGCCCCCGATCCCCACCAAGGTTAAAGCTGGATATCCATCTCTGTCTCCACCCCTACCTCCACCTCCAAATTATTCTCGCAATAGGTTTAATTAAGTTTTGATTTTTTTTCTTTGAAATTAACGGTTTATTAATTTAATAAATTGATTCAAGTTGATTTAATAAATTGATTCTCTCAATAAATTGATAACCTAAGTTGATTTAGTTGAATAACCATTGATATCTCAATTTATTGATTCAACAGTTACTTTAAATTAAGATGATGTCACAGCATTCAAATCAATAACCATTAGAAATAGTTAGCTTAGTCCTATTAAAACAATATGTTTTTTCTAAGTCCAAAGGAGTTGGTTTAAGAAGATAATAGTTATTTTGGTAATTTCATAGTTAGGGGGGTGGGGGCGGGGCTGATAGTAACATCCTCATCTCCACCTCCACCTTGACTTTACCAGTCGGAAAAAACCCAAACTCGGTCAGGATAAACCACATACATAGGTTTGTTTGCTATGCCTACTTGTTTGGTAGTGTTGTTCTGATAAACCAAAACTCTCCTTTCTTTCCGGCATATTTTCACTTAAAAAGAAAGAAAAATAATATCATTGACTCCTAGCTACTGTAAGAAATATCCATGACTATATTTCTGGTCTTAATCTGAGTCAAAAAAAATTAGAAACATAATTAAGTTCAGAATGAGAGTTCCGAACTATTCCATTGCAGATAACTATGACCAGAACGAGAATGAACCTTTATCTCAAGTCCAATAAACACAGGTCATATTATTCATTTTTTAAAACTATCCCATTTCTATATGTAACCAAAATACCTAATAAACCAAACATAATATCAGGAAACAGATTTAGTCTTTTTACCTGTTACTAACCCGATTTTCCTATAAAATTTTTAGTTAAAAATCTTGAAAATTATACTCAGATTACTTTTTTTTTAAAAATTATGTTATAGGTGTAAAGTATCTACTAGTTTTAACAATCACTTGTCTGACTACTTTTAGTAGAATCTTCTTTTCTAACTACATTTTTTTAATTTATTAAGTTTGAACCCAAGACTTTGCATAAAAAATATAAGCTCAATGTCACTCGGACTATCATAATGTTGATATACTCATATTACTTGAATGATAAAAAATAAAATTATAACTTTATGTTCAATTCTATAATTGGAAAAAATCTGTTATAACCATATGATTTACATGAAAAGTTGAAGTGCTTTTTTTCTTATTAGATGCCAGACCAGAGCTCATGCGCTTGTACGATGATAGGATAATGCCACAGCCTAATCCCATTCAATTCTCTTCATAATAGCTTTTCAAACCCCAAACGGACCTTCAAGGCAATTAGAAGAACTGACTGTGGTGATACAACATACATCTCTATCCAGTGGACAAATTTAAAGGGGGTCCAATTATCTTCAAAACTGCCAAGGTGCATCAACAATTAATTGGACCTTAAGCTTTCTATATTCTTTGTTTAGACTTAATTATATTTTTGTCCATTTAGTTTAGATTATGTGTGATTTTTTTTTCTCAAGTTTTTTTTCCTAATTTAACTAAGTTTCTTTCTAAACGAATTTGATCTCTCAATCAATTTTATTTTATCTAAACCCTTCAAATTCTCACCTTTTATCTTCAAAATTTGAATAAATTAAATTATTTAAAAAATATGCTCCAAATTCACAAACCAAAATATTAAATTTCACTCAAAATAAAAAAAAAATCTCAATTTTTTTTCTCTTCTAAATCTTGATCTTAAATCATATAAAATCTTTGAAATTTTAATTAACTTTTACTAAATTAATTACTTCTAAACTTTTAAAATTATTTTATATTCCGAATTCATCATAAAATCCCAAATATTTTGGACAGAAAATGAAAATTTGAGAATTTTAATTAGAAGAAAATCACTAGAGAAACCATATTTTCCTTTTTAAAAAAAATTGACTAAAAAAATGAAAAATTAAATTTAGGATTAATTGTACTTTTTGGTCTCTTAAGTATCGTGATTATGTGATTTTGGTCCCCTAAATTTTAATTGTATCAATTAGGTCCCTAATTTTTTCTCAAGTGTCAATCAAGTCACTCCATCAATATCTTGTCCATTTTGTAACCTTTTTTTTTACTAACGTGACATGTTAGAGTTGATGTGATCATATAATGCTAGCATGATTAGTACATGTGGCACTAATGTAGATGTCTAACACTAATATGGCTGGTACATTAGTGCTGACATGGAACGTCGACATGGTGAGGGAATGTGTAATTCAAAAAATTTGTGGTTTTCATGTTAGTTATTAAGCAAAGGGTCATGAGTTCAAACCACACTTTCAACACTTTTTATGATTTTCTAAACTACACATTCTCTTGTCACATCAACATTCCATGTCAATGCCATGTGTATCAATTATGTCAACATCAGATGCGACCACATCAATGTCACACGTACTAGCTACATTAGTATTAGAAGGCCACATCAAATCTAACATGCCACATTAGCAAAAAATAAAAATAAAAAAGGATGACATATTGATGAAGAGACTGACACTTAGAAATTTTTTTTCATATATTCAATTGGCACAATTGAAACCTAAGAGCAACTTTAGTGTTAAGAATTTAAGAAACCTACTTTGGGTTTAAGTACAATTTAGTGGGCTCCATTGCACCACATCATTTTTAAGCAACTCTTAAGCAATTCATACACCTTTTGCTCCAATACATACAATTTTAAGTAATTCTTAAGCAACTCACACTTTTTCTTTTTTTTTTATTTGCACTTCATTTTGTGTCAAATTAAAATATTAATTCAATTATTTTAATTACTATGTATAAATTTTTATTAAAACTATATTAATTTTATTATAACTATTTTAAAATTTACATTTAAGATCATTTTTAATTAGTGAATAGTGTAATATTTTTACACTATAATTAAACACTTCTCACAATTCTTATTTTACATTGGAAAGTTTTTCAATGCACTATACTACTATTGTTTTGCTGTATGGACTGTAACTCGTCGGTATGCAAAGCCCACAGATTATATTTTATATAGGTTTGGCCCTACACAAATTATATTTTCTGTCTATTTTTTTAATAGCACTATAGAAACGTCTATTGCTTCTCCCAACGTGTCCCAAACCTTCTCTTCCCTCATCTCCCTCCCCACCTTCAAAAATAATCACTCGTCTCTTCCATGTTCCAGGCCACCGGTGCTGACGCCATCTCCCTCCCCCACCGCTGTGCCCAGCTCCCCCAAATCTCTGTCCGCATCAACCATGCCTCTTCCCTCTTTTGGCTCAAGTATTCCAGTTTTGGTTCACAGATATGCATGCAGGAGCATATCTGGGGCATGTTTGAAGACGAAAAATATTTGTGAAGATAGCACCGACAACAGATCTGAAATTTGGAGGATTCCGATTTGGTTCTAAACAGAACAACACCGATATAGTTTGTAAATATAATTTTTTTTAGAATACGCGATTTTTTTTTGTGATACTGGTTATCAAATTTGTAGCATGCAACTGTTTTGTTCACCTTCTCTCTTCCTTCTTTCATTACCGTTTTATTCCCTCTAATTTTGCAATGGTTGTTGATACAATAAATAGGTTTTTTATTCTTAAGGAACCATATCTTATATAAGGAACGTATCTTATTTTAAGCAACTCAACAAGTCACGTACACTTCCTCCAACGAGAGAATATTTTAAGATAAGATTGCTTATGTTTAAGCAACACATAAGGAACACATGATAAAGATACTCTAAGAAGCCAAAATCACATAATTACAATATATTAAAAATCATAAGTACAAGTAAGCCTTAAAATTATCCACAATCATAACTAAAAACATCAAAAGTGGAACTAAACCTTGTGCTTAATTTTACATACATCGATATACATGTTAGATTGCTCATCTTCCTTAAACAAAGATTGTTGATAGTTGTTAACAATCTATCAACTAAAGAAAAATTAACTTTATTTTATCTATTAACCTTATACTTGAGCGAGAAATGGTGTATATACTCAAATGGATTGGATTTAGATATGGAATAAATTTTACTTGATACGCGCATAGATTTATTTATAATTTTTCTTTGTAAGAGGTAATTTTGTTTGAAATATAATTGAAGACTAAATCTGAGTGCTTCCAATAAAGATTTAAATAGTGATTTATATCTTTGAGGGAGACCAATTTCTTCCAATGGACTCAGTCAAGGTAAATATATATATATATATATATATAACATGTAAGAAAATTTATTTGGATATGGGCAAAGGTCCTTTTATCCTTTACCTGTTTATTTGAGACATTTGATAAAAAAGAAAGGAATAAATAGAGCGTATTTAATTGTGTTTTTATTTTTTAGTTTTTAGAAATTATTTTGTAAAATAATTTTCAAAAATCAATTTTTAGAATGGGGTAAGACAGGGTAACACAAGGAAAAATATCAGTAATAAAATATTGAAATTAAAAAATAAAATAATTTAGAGATATTTTATCTTTTAAAAACAAAGAAAGATATTATTTTTCCAAAAATTACTCTTATGAAAGACGTTTTTTGTTTTTAAAAATAGAAATAATTTTAAAAAATAAGAGACAAACAAGTCATAATCATTTTATTTTTAGTACAAAATTAATCATTTACACATATAACAACTTGTTCATTCTAAAAAAGTGTTAGGGCTCTCACAACCTCATCAAAAGATAAGGGTCTTCTTCCTTACTTTTTCAATGAAGATTCTCTAAATGAAGGCAGGGTGAGTATTTATGAAAGGTACTTTCGTGCTCAAATTAATAAAAAATTATAATATCGAATGTTAAAAGGATGAATACCTGACCAAAAGATAGAGCCTTCTTTATATGGAGATACATTGAATGTTAAAAGGATACACACCTAATCAAAAGATTGGCCCTCTATATAGATTTTTTTTTCTTTCTGTCACTCATAATTAGAAGAGGTGATATTAGTCTTATGGCAGAGTTAACTGAAATTTGGACATATATATACGAAACAACATGAGAATAATGAGATTCTCAATTATGAGATCCCTAAATCTTTGAGGAGTAAGATTCAAGATTTGGTGCATTGCCTATATAATGAATCCAAAGCACAATTAAAATAGGTTATTATAACATGTTACTAGAAGAAGAAAAACGATAAATGGATTGAGATTTACCTAATTACATACTAACAAATAACAACCCCTTGAGATGCATTTAATAAGCTGAATTATAACACTTCATTGATTTTCTATTTTTTTTCACCTCTTCTTTGAAATTTACCTCTATGGTGGGTCATCTATTGAACAAATAAAAAAAATTAAATAATATTATTGTTTTATTCATTTTATGTATGCTTTATTGATTTATATTTCTGTTGTCTATACTAATAATATTAACATAAAATGTGACAAAATATTATAAAAATATACAAGATAACATAGTAAATAGAGATTTCATATAGAGGAAACATGATAGAGAAAATAAGTTATGTACTAACAATGTAAAGCAGTTTATATTATCATCCAATTACAAACTACTATGTTTGGTAATTTTATTGACTTTTACAATAACTACTTTAAAAGTCATACCAACTATGATTTTTGATTGATTGACAGTATAAAGTTTTTTACACTGACAGTGTATAGCCATTAAACTCAATATGATATGCACTGACTGGGTGTAAAATCTTTTTACACTGACATCCAATAAATTTTAACCATTTAGTCATATCAGATTAATCATTTAAAAAATTATTTTAAATTAAAAAACTTTTAAAAAAGTTAATCAATCCCTCATTTTTTCAATCACTCTCCTCCACTCGATTCCCCCACCTCAAAACTCTAATCCTTCATTTTTTTTCCAACTATCCTCTCCCACCCCATTTTCCCATCTCAAAATCCAACCTCCTATTTTTTTGTGGCTACTCTCTTTAGCCCTAGTCCTTCATCTCAAAACTCAATTCTCCATTTTTTTTTTTTTGTTACTATCCTTCACCTTGCTCTCCCATCTCAAAACTCTATCTTTATTTTTTTTTTTACCACCCTTCTTCGCCTCACTCCCACATTTCAAAACCCCAACCCTCATTTTTTTTGGCCACCTTCCTTTGCCCTACTCCCCTATCTTAAAGCCCAAACCCCTCATCTTTTTTTATCACTCCCCTCTGTTTTTTAGAGTTTTTATTTTAACATAATTAAACTAACATGATTTGATGTGACAAAATAAAAAATTTAATTGCTTATTAGTGTAAAATAATTTTACATTGACAATGCATAGTTGTTAAACCCTTTCATATATATGATGTGTTTTTTTAAGGAAAATTTATCAAATATAACTAAGATTGAATTAAAATTATTTTTTAAAGTAATAGAGAAGACGAGTATCAATTAAATATTGTTCATGTTTGAAAAGAATTAAATTAAAAAGTCAAAATAAATATAATGACAATTTTTTTATTCATAATGTATATAAAGTTGAAAATTTATTATTCGAAACATATAGAATAAAATTATATTAATTTTAAAATAGGATTCCTTCTATTATATTTATGAAACTATAAGCATTATTTTATTTAACACTTTTAACTAAATCTTATCTTTCAAATATTTTGACTATAAGGTTTTTAAAAGAAAAATAAATTAATTTAAACAACATAAGAGAATTTTTTTTCATTGCGCTTGTATTTCACCAACTTTCCTTTACCAGCAAGCACTTTGATAAACCTTGTTTTGTCATACTTAAGAGTGGGATTTTAAGTTAATTTTTTTGGTCATATTGTTGATATGAATGTCTAAAACTCACCCATTCTTCTTTTTGTGTGCAAAATTGTTAGGAAGTTGGAAATGGAGAAAATCTACTAAAAAAGGAGAAAGTTTAAGCTTCAGCATGCGAACCACGATCGTGTATGCTTCACAAAGGCCACCCTTGCATGACTGAAGATCAACATGGCCACCTTTAGAAAGAAGCACGATCGTGCATGGTTAAGCATGACCATGCTTAAAAATCAGTTCTTCGCCTCGGATTTTAGCATGGCCTCAGCACCCCCTGCTTATCATCGAAGCACAGTTGTGCATACTTATGCGCCCCTAACTGTTTTAAAAGGTTTTAAATAGGGGGAAAAAAGGGCCAAAAGGGTTATCTTTTGTTCACCACGAACATAGCTTAGGAAAAAAGGAGACAAAGGTATTCTTTGGGCAATGAGACACGATTGGGAACATTGGAAGATCCAATACTTGTAAGAGGTTTCCTTTTTCTTGGTTCTATGTCTCTCTATATGTGTTCGTTGTCTTTGATCATGAGTAGCTAAACCTTAGTTAGGGTTGCGATGTAATGTATGCTTGGAATCCCTTTTATGTTTAATTTCAATTAATATGTTGTTTGCTCTGTCAATTGGACTACTCTGCTATTTCAATTCTTTCCTGGATTTGATCAACCCTTGTATGCTTGAATCAATTAATTGTTCTATGATCTTTGTGCAATTAATTGGTGGACTTGTAGGGTAATCGAACGAAGATTATTGCATGATCAACCTTTAATTCCAGTTTCCAAATAGGTTAATTAACTAATTGGCCTCATCCTATTCTTCATGCTTGCTAGGGTTAGTTTCTTACATGAACAACTAGGGAATCAACCTAGATAGGATGTTGGTAATTCATGAACAATAATTATCAATCAACTTAGGGGTATTTGGTAATTGATGAGTAATGCAACTGTTAATTGGAATTAAATGCAAAGGAAACATGAAGCCACAACTCTAGCCCCTTAATCACTAGGATCTTTTCTTCTTTACCAATTTTAATTGCACTATTTTTATTTCTTAGTTTTCTTCATTAAAACAAAACCCTTTTGAAATATTACCACTAAACAATTGGAATTTCCCAACTAATTGGTAACCGTGGATTAGTCCTTTGGGTACGACATCTGGATTCTATCCATTATTACCACCGCAATAGGATACGCTTGTCCTTAAGCGTGTTCTAAGCCACATCACACTCCAATGATGTCTACAACTAAAAAAATACTTGATATCAAATTTAACATAAACAAAAAATATATTGTTAATAAAAAAATTATAGTTTGTAATATTACCAACTAACTATATGTGTCCTCTCTATTTGCTTCAAAAATATTCATATATGATGTGAAGGAAAGCGAAAATGAAATCATCATTTGGTTTCATTGTTGTCATTTGCTTAAAACATAGCCAATATGAATAATTCATTGACTTGTATTTGTAATTATTTAGTGCTATCGATAAATTTTGTAGCTCAAAACATCTTCTCTTCATTAGCAGTGACTCAAATTTATTAGTCAAATTATATCATACATTTGAATTATGTCAATTTGTTGCTTAAAAGAAAAACAAATTTATTGCTAATACACCACCAACAAAAATAAATTTAGTTTAAGGAATACCTTCTGATCAATGATGACCATTTTAATAAATTTGTTTCCATCTAGTTGTCTCTAGTTTAGAAGTCACTAAAGACAAATTCTAATTCACAACTTTCATATCTTGTGATTGTTTTGGAATGCTTGCAATTGAATCGAAATTGGAAGACATGCATAGTAGAGAAGAAGCTTATTACTTATTGCTAGGACTAAAATTGTATGATCTGAATTCATTGTGCTAAGTATTTATAATAATAATTTAATTTTTAGAAAAGAAAAGTATAATATTTCTCTTTAGAAACAAAATCATTGTTAGTGATAAATCAAAAGTAAATTATAAATATATAATGTTATCTTTATTTAAAATTTAGAATATAATTACAATTATAAATATATAAAATAATTTATAGTTTTTTAAATTTTATAAAAAATTGCTTACAAATAATCAAAATTATATTAATTATCTTTATTTACAATATTCTTAACTATAACTAAAATGAATATGTACTAGTCATAATTACTTTAGTTAATTTTAATCAAAATATATACTCATTGTAATCACCTTATTTATTATAATTATGTATTTTTATGAATTAAAAATAAAATAAATTTTTACTGGATTTCAATGAGGAAAGAATCAATATAGTGTTATCACATAGCATCTACCCATAAGACTAAATTTTCTTTTATATTAATATATAAATATAAATGATGATTATGTTTGGTACACTTTTTTTTTTTGGGTTCTCCACAAGTATCTATCTTTGGAGGAAATCTTGTTCAAGACACTATGAGGCACCAAATGTGAATATTTTTCTTAGTGAGGATTCGAACTTTGGTTTGCCACATTATGTGAAACAAGCCTCTTCTCTTACTCTTAGACTCATCCTCTGTTTTGTACAAATTTAAAATAAAATATTATTGATTTAACATTATTGATTTTCAAAGAAAGTAATATTTTTATGCTTTGTTTGATTTTTATTCTCATGATAAGAAATGAATGTGTTGCGTTTTTATAAAAATGGAATTTATTTTGAAAACCCAATTTTTAAGTTTCTCTCTTTTTACTTGTCATCTGAATTTTCAAAAATATTAAATACAAACTAAACATATTTTTAAGTTAACGTGTTTTTGTGAGTTTTTTTAGAAATAAAAACATAAATGGTTCCGTACCCGAAAAAAAAAACATAAAATTGTTGAATCTACTCCTAATAAAGGGTTCATTTGATGGTTAAAAAATATTCTCCGCGCCATAACTTTGGCTTAATAGCGATGTTATATGTTGTATTGTCCAAGGTTTTCTCAGAAGTATAATTCTAGGCATTGGTATATAGCAACTTATTGCCACTTTCAACAAGAAATTTAAATAATTAAGTGAACTCTTGTCCATATTGTCTTGTCACTTAGCTATTGAACCAAATGTGTGGGATACTTCTACTTGAGGTCTGTGATGATGGAAGTAACCACGTAGAAGGACGAAATTTACGTGATCCAAAAGGAGTTAAGGGCTTGGAAAGTCACCATACTTCCTTGGCTTACGTCAAACCATGTTTGGACAATAAAAGCATTCGGGGTAGCCCCCCATTCAAGCCCTCTTTTGCGCTTCCATGTGTTAACCCCCTTCTTTGGCAATTCAAGTGCTCCTCCCTTCATTGCCAATTTGCCATATTACTTTTCTATTTTGTCTGAACTCTAGATCACCTTTTTGGACATCTGACACTTGAATTATATGTACGAATCTTTCTTTCCTCTTCTTCTTGTCCTATGAGGACCATGTCATTTTGGCTATAACATAGCCAAGTTTTAACATATTTAAATGAGCTCTTGAAGTAGTTTAAACTGTATGTGTGCTTGCATGGCATGCAGTGCATTATTGAGGACCCTATGGGTAGGTGTACGTGTTTTATAGTTGTTTTGAGATGAGGGTGGACCTGATAATCTTAATCTGCTACCATGTCTTGCACCATCTATTTTGAACTACTTCTTTTCTATGAGCTATTATGGACTATGAACCCCCAGTGTGACTGGCTTGTTCTTGCTAGTATATTTCAGTTGAGATTTAAGAGTTAAGATAAAGTGAATAGTAAACAAAGTCGTAGCATAACAGAAACAAATTGAACCAAAATCATTGGTTGAGTGACTCAAATTTGATGGGATATATAGTGGTTTGGTTGGTTGAATATGCCTTCCTTTCAAGTGGGAGGATATGATTATAAGAATATATATTGGGACCAAGACGTCTTTGATTCCAACCCCCATCCCCTGGTTGTACGACTATAATTGGGTGTTTACTGTATTGTACTGGTGAAAATTAGAAAATAAAAAAGAAGAAATATACTTAATTATATATAATTATCAAGAAAAATATACTTTTATTTTCAATATCTCAAAAAAATATGAAGTTTTGTCCGAAAATAAATGGAGTTTAAAGGCGGAAATGAGCTAGCTAGGTTATATAGCCAGCGAGCCAGCTATCTTGTTTTCTAAACATATGATATGACTTCAATCTGGTTTATAGGTCTTGCTTTAAAATTTAAAAGCTTGTTTAAAAGTTTAAATAGAAAAATTAATAATACATAATTTCAAAAATATTACAATAAAAATTTAATACTAATATTATTATTATGATATACACCTACATATTAATATTTGTTTTGTGTGAACTTCTATAGGTGCTATCTATCATGATGGATTTACCAGAGCTTCCTTCGTCTTGATTTGTTGGGGTTCTTTGTTGAGCGTTAGAACGGGAAGATGTACTTGCAAAGAATTCGACGCCTAATCAGAATTCAACAGAGTAATGATATTGGTGTGTAAGTGATGTGTTGACTAGGATTGCCATGGGGTATTTATGGGCAATGCAAACAAAGTATTAGGTGGCTCTTTCATCATAAATCTATCACATCTTTCATAAGGGTTCATTGTGCAATACGACAAATGCCTTTCATACATAGAGCCTATGCTCATAAGGACTACGTGATTGACAGTAATTGATGATCAGATAATGGTTATCCTTGGGAGTGAGCTGAGAGCTTGGTCAGTGTGAGGGAACGAACTTGTCAACTGGTTGACAACTGGGCTAAGTAGCCCAACCTTGTTATACTTTCAGAACAATATTATTATTTTATTATTAACTAAAATAGACCATTAAGCTTAATAAACTTTTTATGTTTGATCCTTGTCTAACAGATTTTTAAATAATCTAAAATTTGACATTTTTAATTAAGTTTTAAAAAAAATTTAATCTGACTTATTTAATAAATAAATTTAATCTAATGTAAATTTAATGTAAAGTCATAAGTCAACAACAAACAACATAAGGCCCATCAGTGACGAGACTTAAATTACAGTTAAAAATTGAGGCTTTTGCTATTTACACTTCCCCAATTTGCTAAATCCATTCCCCTTTTCTAATTTTTTTTATGTAAAATTACTTAAATAACATTATGTTTTACCTCTTTCAAACATCACTCATCGCTTGTCTCATTTCACTGCACTTTCTCCTCCTTGGTTTCACCATATTTCCTCCTCTATTTCACCATACTTCTCCACTTGTGGTTTCACCACACTCCCCACTCTCATTCTCTTCTCAACGTTTTTCGACGATTTCATTTCTTAGGACTGTTCATTGGCAAGGTATGCCTTGAGCTTTATCGTACTCTCCCATCTATGGCCCCTCAAGGCATACCTCACTAGAGAATAACCTGAGAAATGAAATTGCCAAAAAATATTGAGAACAAAAATGAGAAGGAGTGTGTAGTAAAACCACAGATGAAGGAGTACAGTAAAATCAAAGAGGAGAGTGTAATGAAATGGGATAACTGAAGGGTGGTGTTTGAAAGAAGTAAAAAATAAGGTTATTTAAGTAATTTTATATAAAAAATTGAAAAAGAAAATATATTTAAAAAATGGAGAGAGTGTAAATAACAAAAACTAGAATTGAAACAAGTCTTCTTACCCACCCGTCCGTCCCCCATTAAAAAAAAAAAACTTAGGCCCATGCCCCGTGGGTCAAAAGCGGAACCAGACTTGGAAAAGCATTAGATGGGTTAAGAGATCAAATAGGGTTGAGAGAGAGAGAGAGAGAGAGACGAAAGAGGAGAAAAAAAACAGTTTTAAGTTTACAAAATTTGATTCTTGACAAAAAAAAGGGGGGGCTTACAAAATTTTGTTAGAAAATAAAGCATCTTACAGTATCATGTTTTAAAAAAAATATTGTAAATCATACTGAAAACTAGTATATATATCTTATATATATATTTAACAAAAATTGTAACGAGTGGACTAGTGGAGTCCTTTATCAATAGTAATAGAAACTCTAATTTCTTAACACTCACATATATAATTTAAGAGAATGTTTTTTGTTTTCACTTTTAATAATAAAAATGTTATCTTGTTTTTATTTTATTTTCAAAAATTTGTATATGAAACAGTTAAAAAAAATTATAATTAAAAGTAAAATTAAAGAATTTTTTCTCAAATGAACACTTCCTTATCTTTTGGTTTATCTCTCAATATTCAAGAGTTGATTTAATTACTCATTTTTTGGTGCATCCTCATTATCCTCGCATTGATGATTGATCAATGTCATTTTGGCATAACTAAAAGTGATCATGGTAAGGGGACGTGCCTTCCACTAATCTAAACTTTTATTAATAATAAAAAAAAGTGATCATGTAATTGTGTGAAGAAAAATGTGTTCATATTATATACATTGTTATACATACCGAATCTTTTTATAATGTTTACGAATAAAATGTTGACAAAAGATTTTTTTTTTAATTTTATTTTGTTGATAAACAAAGCAAGAACTAAAATCAAGTCCTAGATTCATACATTGGCTTGCTATTCGTTGGCGAAGTAGCCACCCTCGATATGGTGTGAGTTGAAGCCCTCATACTTGGTGGATTATTAAGTTTACTATTGTTGTAGAGAAAACGATGGGGATAATTGGGTTGAGGTTTTATGATTGAGACTTGCCTATGCTTAGATTTAAGGGTGTTCATAGGTTGGATTGGTTTAGCTTTAGGATAAAATCAAATTCAAATCAATCATATTTAATTAAGTTGGTTTGGTTTGGTTTTTGAAAAAAAAATTGGCCCATCCAAATCGAACCGATTCGATTGAGATCAAGTTGGTTTGGTTCGGATCATCAGATTATAATACAAAAATAATTATTATATTTTTTCAAGTTTTTATCTTTAGTTGTTATCTATTTTATATAAATTTTTAATTTTACATTAATGCAAGGTAAATGTATTTTTTATTCTTTAATGACTACATATTTATTTTATTTAATATTTAATTTTTCTATAGTTATCACTTTATATATCTCATTAATTTCTTGACTCAATATATGATTAAAAATTACATAATAAACATGACCAAATTAAAACATTTAATAACATTAGATAAGATTATAAGAAGATCAACATGAATGAAGAAAAAAAGACAAAAATAGAAGAAAAATTTAAGTACCAAAGTTTAAAATGTATTAATTTTAACTTAAAAAACAATTAATTGAATCATTGGGTTAGTTCAGGTTGAAAAAAGATAATTTCAAGAATCGAACCGATTATAAATTATTTTGTTCGAATTTAAAGTGAAAAGAACTAATTAACTGAATCAATTTAATTGTTCTTGTTTAGATTGTTAGATTCATTGAGTCAATTCCACCCAATGAACACCTCTACTTAGATTTGAGATTAATAAGACTAGGTTTTTGTTTTTTTCCTTTGAAGTCTCTCAACTTTAATCTTTTATTGTTACCCCATGAAAGGGGAACGGAATAGTCTATGTAAAGAAGATAGTTTTTTCCAATTTTTTTTGAATAAGGGTTGTTATACTTTGTGTGGTCAATTATACATTAATTAACAAAAAGGGTTTTGGGTGTCATGATCTCTTAGGTGGGATTATGGTTCTATAGTGTAGATTTTGAACTCAAATGGAGTGTTTAATAGAGGAAAAAAAAAATTCATGCTCAAAAAAATTATGATTTTTGATAATCATGAATCTTGGAAATTATAGTTTTTAAGAATGACTAAAATTTGTTTGGTTAGTCATAAACATTTTTAGAAATATTTACACATGTTTCATGAAAATTAAAAATTTTCATGTTTGATTTTAATAGAACTTTCCCGAATACACAAGTGTTGTTTCCAAAAATATCCTTTTAAAGAAATAACTCTGTTAAATATACTTTCGTAAAAAATTATTGTTTATTTTTTTTTATATTTTTTATTTATCATATGAGAATCCTTATTATTTAAAAAAAAATTATTATTTTTTAAACAAGGAAAAATTTATGAAAATAATGTTTTAACTCTACAAGGGTGTTTCTTTATTCTTACATATCCCCTAGTGTAATATTAATGATAAATCAAAATTATGTATTTTTTTAGAAAAAAATTGGGCTTAATTAATTTTAATCAAAATATTGTTTTTGTGAAAATAAGAAAGAAAGTTATCCATTCTATTTTTGAAAAAATAGAGAGTTAGAGACTACTAAGTTATTATGACAACAAAAGGTTCTCACAATAACCAAAAAAGTGAATTTAAAATGTTTATAACTAACAACCTATATTTTTATATAATTTAGAAAATTTAGAGATTACTAGATATTTCAAAGAAATATGAGGTTTTCATGATAACCAAATGAATAGTAAATCCAAAATGGTTATTATTAACAATTCATTTTTTTTGAACATATTTAATTTTAAAGTAAATTAGACTAACACCCTTTGAGGTTTTAGCAAATTTCTCCGATTCCACTCTATTTTTTTGCCCTTTTACAATAAATTCCTTCTTGTTTAGAACCTATTACACTGTGTACCCTTTTCTCCTAAAACGTGTTCAAATAGCTAACAAAAGCTATTCATGTGATGTGTAGTTGCGTACGTGACTATTAATAAATTTTTGTTCCCAAAATGTTCCCTTCCTCTTCTTTAAACTAACGTATGCTGGAGAGGCAAAAAACCATTGCAAACAAGCACAATAGCTCGTGTTCCAGGCCAAGCATAATGTTGAGATTGTTCTACACCCAATCCTTGAACTATTCTCTTCCTCATTAGTATGAGTTTTGTGCTTTTTGTTGTTTCCTTCTTTCTTTCATCAATGATAAATGGTGTGGAACCTATTAATGAAATATTTATTCTCTTTTTAGATTGGAAATTGATGGAAGTTGCGAGCAGTAAACATTTTAAGAATCCCTAAATGCTTTGTGTCTGGGAATCATGTGATGGGTCTACACTGTGCGTTTAGGCAAGTGGTAGGCAAAGTACGATTGATAGAAGTTGATAAGACCCATTCTACATCACTTGGTGGAGATATATATTGTGTAGTTAGGATCACACTCATTGCAAGCTATGGAATTATCGTGTAGTTGGAGATCCTAAAAATTGAGCTCCACTCCATGTATGGATATCAGGCATGTATCTAAAAACCAATTCTCTCTCTCTCTCTCTCTCTCTCTCTCAAGTAACCATTCCCTGAACTTGGCATTATCTTAAAGGGTCCTTCTCAATAGACTCTTCTCGCTTCTACTGTGACTCCACCATGGTGGGGGGAGGTTGGCAACGACTATGGATTTCACTGTTGTTAACACGATTTTGGGGTTAAGTGGTCAGGGTAATTGTGGTTTCTCACAAAAAGAAAGAGGCATTTTTGTTAAACCACAAATAAACAAAAATGTTATTTAACGTCGTTTAAAAAAGGGGGGGCCAAAGTAATGTCAAATTATAGAAGAGTATCGAGTGCTATCTGAACAAAAACATAGGGAGTGCAAGTGTAATTTACTCTTAGGCTATGTTTAGATTGGTGGTAGAGGGTCGAATGGAGAGTGATAAAGTGAAAGAAAAAGTTGTTCCATTGCTTGGTTTGTAAAAATCAGAATGGAACATAATGAAAGAAGAAGGATCATGATCTATTTCATTTCATCACTTTATCCCAATTTTCTTCCCTCCTAATTTGGGGTGCACTTAGTAGAACAAAACTTTTAAATTATAAAATGACTTTTTTACCTTTGCAAATTTTACCCTAATTATTAACCTCTTAAAGATAATATATTTAGAATAGGGATAATTTGAAAACTAAAAAGTTATGACCGATTCCGTTCCGTCTATTTTCTAAACAATGGAATGAAATATTTGTTCTGATCCATTATAAAATATCCAAACAATAGAATGAAATTTTTATTTCATTCCAATCCAATCCATTCCATTTCATTATATTACAATCCATTCCATTCCATTCTATTCTTTGTCACTAATCCAAACATAGCCTTAATTTTAATTAGATAATAATTAAATTGTTTCATAAGAATTAAATTTAAGAATAATTAAATTTGTGTAAATTTTATTTTTTATTTCTTATGTAAATTATTTAGCATTTTCCTTATGTAAATTATTTAAATTTTATTATTACTAGTTCAATCTGAATAATTTGTATGGATAATATATAAAAAAATTATATGGATAATAATATTTATATTTTCTTATAACATTTTCTTGTACACAAATTAAGATAAGTTTTAAAAAATAATTTAATCAAATTATCGGTTTAGATAAGTTTTGTTGTAAAAATATTTTTCATAAATTTTATAATTATAAACAATGTTGATGTGATTATTAATATGTTATTTAACTTTAACATCACAGAATTTTCCATTGTTTCTACTTTGGATATTTTTTATAGTTTCTACTAAAACATTTCTTGAATGTTGTGACATTATTGTTTTTAAAGAATTTGTTAATTAATGTTTTCACGATTTTTAAAGAATAAAAAATAAAAAGTATTTAAAAAATATAATATTTAATATATTAAAAAATAAATCAATATATTTTATAAAATAATTTTTACTTTTAAAATTATAATAAGTATACTAAGAATATTTCTTAGTATTTCTTATTCTTAAATTTAATTATTTATCACATTTAATAAGAAAATCTTATAAAACTTTATATAATTGTATTGAATGAGCTAATGAGTAGAAGCCTAGCTAGCTGGTTTTCAGTTTGAAAAGTTATTATATTTTGTTCCAGAAAGTAATTTCCAGAGTGATAAAAAAATGAAATTGTAAAATACCTCAATGCACACAATATATAGAATTTGATGGAGAAATTGTAGGTTAATATTGTACTGAATATAGGATTGTAATGGAATGAGATTAAGGTAAAATTTTAATATTTTTGATAGACAAAAGAGGAAGAGGGGAGAAAATAAGTGGGAAGAGTTTATAAAACAATAAAGATGAGGTGCAGAGAATAGAGTTCATAAAACTTTTACATAAAAGAATATTTTTGGTAATAAAAAAAGGGGGCGAGGGGGGGGGGTATATTTAGTAATTAGGAGATGTGTAAATAGCAATTGTCAAATAAAAAGGGTTTTTTAAGAAGGGACCAAAAATACAAAAATAAGATTAAAGGTTCTTACACAAGGCCCAAAAGTAAAATAAAATCTAAAATAAAACATTCTAATATACTTTTTTTGTGCTCTACTAATGTCTCGCATTCAATTCTACAACATGATTTCTAGTTTCTTAATTTCTTCCTTCAATTGATCTTAGTTAACTTATATTTCGTCCCAAGTTGAGATTCTCCTTTTTTTCGTAGAAAATAAATAGAAAATAGTAATATCAATAAAAAAAAATGATAAATATTTGTATTTTCGAAGTAAATATGCCTAAATGTCTTAAAATATACAGAAAAACAGTAAAAAAATTATGACTAAAATGCGATGCATCAATCTGCCCATGTAATTATTCAGAGGAAATCTAGTATATTATCTAATTGATGGTATTCCCAAATCTTTCATCCTTTCTTTTCTTGGCATAGAAATAGTATAATGTGATTAACTAATCATAAATCTTAATATGGATCAATCTTTGTGCCAGGTTAGCTGACAAGTCTCCCACCTGATTAAGCGATTAGGCCCAAGGTGGATACTTTCACCCAACATCACCTCTCAAGGTCCTAGATTCCCAAAACTTCTGAGATCTCAATGGGATGTGACTCTTACTCACTTTGAGCCCAAGTCGGATGTTACTTCTTCTCAGTCACATGATACTTTTGGTGCACCATTTTCTGGCAACTACTACCGATGTTGAAGCATCTTCTCAGGTAGATGTGTCTCTTGGTGCACCATCTCTCAGCCATTTGTGATCAATGTTGCACCATCTTCTCAGCCAATTGTGACCAACACTATGTCATATTCTCTGCCAACTGCTACCAGTGTTGCACCATCTTCCCAAGAAGCTTCACATTCTAGTGCACCATCTTCTCAACAATCTTTTGCTATAACAAGAAAACTTACCAGAAGTTGGTGTCAAGTTACAAGATTCTACAGCTGCTATTACACACACCAAGTTCAAGCCTAAACTGCAATTTTGGTTCTCTAGTTTAGATTGAGTATGATTTTGATCCCTCATTTTTTTCAAATTAAGCCAATTAAGATTATTTTTAGAATTTAGCAAAAAAATTTCTGTACAATGAAAATAGAAAAACCATACTAAGCTAATACAAGATCACGAAGCACTACATCATGAACGTCTGAAGTAGGAGAGTCCCAACTCCTTATTAGAATAGTAGAGTGTGAACCCATAGCAGCAAGGATTTGCCACCATCACATTGGATTCACGGGGAGGAACATGTGAGATGCTAACGTCCCATAACCTGAGTGACAAATTAAATAAATGAAGTAAAGGCGACCAACATATTAGTGCATGTTCACGATGCTGTCATTCCATGCATTCACTAAAGAAACCACACCCAGACAGTCAGATTCACATAGCAGTTTACAAAAATGGGATTCCCAGCATGGAGTAGGCCTTATTCTAAAGCTATGATCTCGGGTGACAGTGATGTCCCTGGTCTACGTGATTGAGAAAACCCGGGTAACCACTCCCTTCGTGAGCCAAGTAAAGCACAACCCACTCCCATGTATATTATTAGTAGCTAGAGGATGACCAAGCAACATCAACATTAATTAGTCTTGACCAGACCAATACTCCTGGACTTTGCTTTATATTGTTCCGTAATAACTTCGCACAATAACTATCATGAACAGATAGTGAAGACAACCATGATACTCAACCCTAGGAACTATGGTAGCCTTCCAACTGAAACACATTGTCTTTAGAACATGCTTAATACCTAGAATGATAATCATCACGGAGACTGTTCACGTATTGCCTTTGCCACCTGCCATACAGATGGGGCACTCCTCAAATCCAGTAGCAATTACCTACATAACTGTTATTGTGTTAAGGGTTAACATCCAAGAAAAGGTAGCATCAAGTCGACCTTCACTGTGTACAGTAACCGATCAAGGAGCCTATTTAATCTCCGCTATTAAACCAAATGTACCATTGATAATCAAGCTTAAGATACCTGGTTTTATGTGCATGCTTTTATTGTGTAAAAAGGAGTACAAAGATGCTATGTGCATGTTTTTATTTTTATTTTTTTTTGTTTGTATCATTTTTATCCAATTGTCCAAAGCCGAGCATATCACTAAATTATATAAAATATACTATATATGAATTTACGTTGCTATCTGAGGTTCATTTGTGTCTGATGTGTCCCTTTTTTATCATAGAGTCTTCATTTGGGGTGTTTAAATTAATAAGCAGTAGCACTTTACTTGTAGAGTCATTTAGTAACTGCTCTTCTCTGCAAGTAATTGCTCAGTTGAAATATGTCGCAAGTTCGTGTGTGGAAATACAATTTTAAATAAACTGTTGATTCCTATTTCCTTTTCCTCCTTTTGGTCACTTGGATATACTTCTGCGTAAAAAAGAAAAAGTAGACACTTAATTCGATACCCGACAAAATCTCTTGACCTAATTTGGTCTATAAGAAAAGAAAAGTCACTGAATAGTCTTTGAAGTTTGAAAGTTACAAATTGTGACGTTTTAGGACTTTATTCACTTTTATTTTATTTTTAGTACACATTTAGTTATAGAAAAGTGAATCATGTACTGATTTAGTCCTTGACTTATGGTATCCAAATTAGCCTTTAAAAATGTTAACTCGAATGAAAGAATTGAAGTGTCTCATATTTGTAATTTGTAAGAATTATTTGAAAACTATTTTTCAGAGATTAAATTAAGTAGAGTAATTCTTTTAAGAATCGAATTGGATTATAACTCATAAAGCTTTCCAATCCTTCAATTTTTTTCTTCAGATTTTTTTTTCTAAGAAAAGGAAAGGCCTAGCATGAGGAGACAAACAACCAGTGTGATACAGTTAAACCAAAAAATAAATAAATTGAATTGCATAAAAGAATTTTTTTTAAAAAAATTCAGCGAGGCTATGCCCCTTCAATGTGTTACCCTCCCTTCTGAAGCAAATGCACTGTGATTGACCATGTGGATGTGGGACAGCTTACCAAGTGATTGACCAAGACTTGGAACCAGCAGCTTCCTTGAAAGTTCATGCGTTATATATAGTGTACCTCGCAGTTATCAAAAATAAATAAATAAATAAATAGTGTACCTCGCATCAGCATTTTTTATAATTGAAAAATTATTAAATAGTCCCTATAACCACCACATGTTTTTTGTTTGGACCAATCTCTACATAACATCTCTTTGAGTTTTTCAATTTATAAAAATATAATTAATAACCCTTAACTATGTATCATGTAGAGATTAGTGGAAATCATGAAGTTCCTAGACCACTTAATAATTTCTCATCTTTTATAATATGCTGAGTTATCACAACTGATAGTCTGAAGTGGAGACCCCAGTTGATGTGAAGGGTTTATCCCAAAGTCAAAACTGGTGGCCATCAGCTTCTCTGTTCCTGATGAATGCAAACCTTACCTGCTTGAGAAAGAACACAGTGGTCATGCTTATGGAAATTCAGAATTGGCTGCAACAGCCAAAGGTATTGAGATTTGTGTGTTTTGTTTCATCAACTGTTGGACTATTCTGTTACTTTCTCAGCTCCTCTTTTAATCATTTATTCGGAAAGTGGACCTGGTGGAAAATATTACTTTCTGTTGTCTTTAGTTTTATTATCTGCCTTGCTGTCTTGTTTGCAAAGGCAGGGCAGCTCTCCACCTCTCCCAGGCTAGAAGCTAATATGGCCTTTCTGTTTTTGATGATCACTTCTGTATACTCATTTTTCTTCGATAAAGAAGTGAAAGGGAAACCAGATGCATTTAGTCTGGTTTCGTGTGCTGCATTTGCTATCATGTCGCTAGGTTTGTCAAGATTGAGTCACTTCGGATTTGAAATTGATCTCCTGTACTTTTTCAGCGGAGTTCTAACAATACAACTCATGAAAATAAAATTATGGCTAGTCATTGTTGGAGGGAGTTTCAATTATTTACTCCTCAATCTTCGTTCCACTTTGGATGCTCTACCGACAAGTGAGTATCCTGGACTCCAAGTCGAAGATCAAGTAGACATTGAAATCGGTTCGCAATCACAATCACAATCACAGGGAACCATTGGCAGTGCTTCTCAAGTAGATTCACCCCAAGCTATTGTTAGTGGTACTGGTGATGCTCATCTTCAAATTATCATGGCACAAGAGGCTGATGCCTCTCCGGAAGAAGAATATCTAGAATTCCTAGTTACTCTATTCGGCGGCAATACTGACAGAGATAACAGTATCAGGGCAGGGTTCATGGGCTGTATAGAGGCGCTTAAGAAGGAGAATGGGAGCGTTATCAGCGCTATTTCCAAGCATGTAGGCGAATACTTTAAAGCTAATGTTCTTGATGAGGACAAGATTTCAGTGCCGAAATTGCATCGCGACGACAACTTGTTGGTGGATTCGTTGCCGTCGGGAATTATCAACGACCTTTGTGAAAGCGTAAAGCAGATGGTGTTATATGGGTTTGAGAAGGAATGCTTGCATGTGTACAGTAGTTGGCGGAGGGAGTTTTTGAAAGAGAGTGTGTGGACATCTGGGTTGCAATTTGAAGAGCTCAACATGGAGGACATTGACAAGATGGAGAAGACTGAGAGTTGGATAAAAGCTTTGAACGTAGCTGCGAGGATACTCTTTCCCAATGAAAGGAAACTCTGCGATCGTGTCTTTAGAGGCTCCATTTCCTCTTGGGAGTTTGTTTACACGGAGGTTTGCACGGAATTGGCGACTAGTCTGCTCAGCACTGCCATTGCGTTTGCAACTTGGAGCCATTTCATCCCCAACACATTGCAGGAGCTGAGACAAGTGTTCGAATCAGTGCTTCTAAATGAGTTCCGTGTCTCACTCAGAGATAATACAGCGGTCCTGATCAGGCAGATGTTGAGCATTTTTGAGGCGTTGGAAAATGTATCACTCGTTCCCCGTGGCGGGCTTCATCCAATTACCACTGAAGTGATGTTCTACATTTGTTATGCTTACAAAATTAGGGATAATGAACATAGCCAAGGTTTAGAAGAGGGAAAGCTTTCACCGCCTGTGTACATTGTTGCCAGGATGACAGAGCTGTTAGAGAGCAGTTTGAAAGCCAACTCCAAAAACTACAATAACCCTACTTTGGGTTTTTTTTCAATCATGAACAATCGGAGGTTCATAGAACTGGAGGCAAAATTGGGTGGATTGGAACCTGTTTTTGACGATGATTGGCTCCAAAAGAACACAACAAAATTCCAACAAAACCTTGAACTCTATCAGAGCAGCTCATGGAATAAGATTCTCGAGTTTTTGAAGCTGGACATCAATGAGTCAGAGCCTAATGTTGTGGCTGAGTTAATGAAAGACAAACTCTATTGGTTCAACAAGCACTTTGATGAGACATGCAACGTCCAGTCTGAGTGGTCTGTCTGTGATGGGGACTTAAGGGAACAAATAATAAAATCCATAGAAAACATCTTGTTGCCAGCATATGGAAACTTCATTGGGAAGTTTCAGGATTTTCTTGGTAAGCACACTGGCGAGTACATTAAGTATGGAATGTTTGATGTTTTGGATCGACTCAACAATTTGTTTCTTGTAAGGAAGCCGGAAATTAAAAGAAGAAAAGGGTAGTCAGTTTACGTTGGGTAAAAAGGAATTTTTTTATTTTTATTTTTATTTTTTGGGGTAGCTGGCGATAACAAAAACAAAAGAAAGGAAGCACACTAGCACAGAACCAAAATATTACGTGTGTAAGAAAACCACCTAACGTCTGCCACCAGCATTTGACACAGCTGTGCTGGGACAGAATCCACACTTTGTAACCGGACACTAGTACACTACTCATAGCCCCATCTTTGCTAAGAGAACCAAAATATTTTAGAGATGGAATGTGGTTTCCCATTTGCCAAAACGCTATTTTTCTTTCTCTCTTTTTTTTAATAGGAGGACTAAATTGTAATAATAACCTTCTATCTTAAATTATCTAATACTCATCTATGTCATTGATTTAAATATTCATATATCAACGGTTAATGTTGAAGTGGTCCATCATGGACACTTTTAACGAGATGGATGTTAACTCAATTTCTAACGTGAAAAAAACGTGGAATTTTATTCTAACGTGAATAAATATGAAATAAGGTATTTAAATTTAATGGAAATATAATAATAATGTAAAGACTTTTTATATTATTATTTAATAATAGTTGTTGATTTAAATATTCATATATCTAACTAGAGTTGAGTATATGAATTGAGGCCCTGCATATTTGTTTAGCCCATAACTTGCACAAGCCACAAGCCTCTTAATATGGAGCCTAATTAGATGCAAGTCTTTTCAACCTATACTGCATAACTCACGGGCTAATTAGGTTTGGTCCTGTGGACCATTTTTTCTAGTCTAAAACTTTAAGTGTAGATGATTGATGATTATATATTTTAAATATTTGATGTATTACTATTTTCTACTTGGTATTGTGTGTACAGTGTATATTTGAAATTTGTACTTGAAACATTTAGTTTGTAAGACTTTCATTAGGAGTAACAAAAGAATATGTTTTTCTATGATTCATCCAGTCTATATATGTAAAATTCAATCCAATTTATTTACTTGTTTAAAAAAAAATTGGATTGGATTGGATGAATCACATAATTAAATGTATAGATAAAAATCCATCCTATCTTATTTTCAAATCCAATAAACCATTTGATTAACACTTTATGGATCAAAATTAATTTAACATAAATTTTTTCATATTTATTTTTTAATTTATTAAAAAATTCTAGAATAGTTTCTTATATATTAATTTTATGATTTATTCAAAATAGTTTAAAATTTAAAAAATAACTATTTATCTTTAAAAATTATCTTAAAAAATCAATGAAACAAAATGTCATTTTTTTAAGAGAATTAAAAAAAGTTATAAATTTTTTTAATTTTTAAAAATATTTTTGTAGATAAATGATAGAGAATATTTTGAAATAATCACAAAAAATATTTAATTTTTAAAAATAATTTTATGGATGAATTGGATATCCATCTACAAAAAAATGTTAATGGATGGTTTGGATGAATTTTATTAAATGGGTCATGGACGGATTGAAATTTTTAATGATTTTTTAGTGGATTGTAAATTGATTAATGGATAATTTTTAATCCATCCATTATAATCTAAATAAAAATTATCCAATCCATCTATTTGACATACTTAACTTTCATATTTGGTTGGTTTATTTGGATAATCTTAAAGAATGTTTGATATTTTTGGTTCGGACTTTAAATGGTTTATAAGAATTGATAATCATGTTTAATTTTGATATTTTTAGTTATTTTTAAATTATTTTCTTTTTTTATTCATATTTAACTTTTTTAATGTTTTTTCTTTGTTGTTCACAGGTCATAGCCCGCAAGCTATGCGAGGCAAATGCAAATCTCAAAAAGCTAGACAATTTATTTCACGGTTCAAAGACATTGTGGAGTAATTTTAAATGGGTGAATCGGCCTGCATAGCCAGCTTTGTATTTAACTATTGGCATTAAAGTGCCCCATCATGGACCACCTTTAGCATGATGCATGTTAACTCTCACTTTTTAACATGAAAAAAACGTGGGATTCTATTGTAACTTGAATTAATATGAAATAAGATATTTAAACTTAATAGAAATAATAATAATAATAATAATAATAATAATCTTAAGATTTTTTAGATTATTATTTAAAAAAAGATTATTATATAATTGAAAATTATTGACTTTTAAATAATTATTTGAAGAATTGTATTTAAAATAATTTTCAATTAGTTAATAATGTAATTTTTTTGCTTGGAGATGTCTACATTTAGTGTTTAAATCATATCTCAAACAAGATTGTTTTCAAGAGAGGATACTTATGAGAAATAAAAATAAATAATGTAAAAAAATTTATACAGAAAATATATGAAAATTAAACTCATTAGTTTTGAATTTGCATAATTAATAATTAATTTGCGAGATGGTATACTTAATATTTTGAATTAAATTTTATTATATACTAGTATTTTAACTTGTACATTACACAAAATAAATATTTTTAATATATAAATTATATTTTAAATTTACAATAAATAATTTAAATTATAATAAAAGATTTGTTTTAGTTATTCACAATTTTTTTTAAAAATTGTTGAAATTCAACTTAGAAATAAAGATAAAAGAAAAGTAATTTGAGATAGTTGCGAGAAAATTTGTTTTCTAATTGCGAGAATAGTGTGTGAAATATATATCTAAAAAAGGAATTGAGAATTTTTAATAAAGAAAATGAAGAAACTGGGAGTCCTACTCTCCAAATTATGCATTAGATTGAATTTATATTTAAAAATGAAGTTTGTTAAGAGATAAAATATGATAATTAATAGTTTCAATTGTATGGCTTTTTTGAAAATGAGAAATACTAAATGGTATGAAATTTTTTTACAAAAGTTGTATATCAACTACTTGGCGTGTCCGCCAAAAAAATAAAATAAAATAAACTACTTGGCATGATTTCCATTAAACTCTTCTTTTACTTTTATTCTCTAATTAATTTTTTAACCAATTATATGCATCCACATTTTTTTCGAATGGAGTTTGTGCAACAATATATTTCAAACGATATTTTTTAGAAGAACAATATTTCATACGATCTAGGCTGTATTTGGAAAACCATTGTTGAATGGACATTTTTCACTTTTCAATGTAAAAAAGTATAAGGAAAGAAGTGTGGTGTTGGATTGCAGTTATGTTCAACGTAACCACAATACAAACACACACTTACCTATCTTCTTTGAAAACAAAGTCTCTGGTATACATAATATATCATATTCAAATTTTATAGATATATTTTTTTTTAACAAATCACATATATCTTCTATGGAAGATAATTTTATTCGAATTAGATAAGATTATTATAGACAACAAGATTCTCACTTTAAGTATTTAACATTTATTTTAATAAATATTGAATATATCCCACCTATTTATTATTAATGAGAAGAGAGATAAATATAAGTTTTGAATATAATCTTATCATGTTAACATTTAATATGAGAGGATTTTTCTTTAAATTTTCATGATTTTTTTAAACAGATTTAATGTGATTCACAATAAACATCCTCAATTTAATATTTTTGCTATGTATTTTACAAAAATAAAAATATATGAATGTGTAAAAATAATAGAGTTTAATAGTCATGCACTGTCAGTGTAAAAAGTTTTACATTGTCATCCAATCACAAATCACCATTAATATGACTCTTCAAGTATTTATTATAAAAGTCAAGAAACTTACAATAAATGATTATTTGTGATTGAATGACAATGTAAAATTATTTTACACTGTCAGGGTATGACTATTAAACTCAAAATAATAATACTATTAAAATAATAAACATTATACGAAATAAGGTACAATTTTGCATATGATAAGCCATAAATTTGAATCCCTTTTATTTCTTGAAATAAGATAAATGTAAATATCTTATAAATAACGTTTGAATTCAGAAATTATATTAGACTCGTGCGACTCTCCTTTTCTCAAAAGTTTATGTACGACAAAAATAAACAATACTGATTAGAATTAGATTATCCTGCAAACGGTTACGATTTAGGAACCTGAATACCTGATAGTAGTAAATAAAAGATTTTCACTGTTACCTGAAAAATAAAAAAGAAACATAAAATTGCCCCCTTTCCCAAAACTTGGAACCCTAATATCTAAATTAACTTATCAAGCACAGACACAAAGTCCACGACGCAATCGGCTATCCTGCGCTCAATCCAGCCTCCATCTTAGACTTCCCAAAACCTCTTATCACAATATCATCACACCACATTCACAAGTCAGAACTGCAAAGAAAGTAACCCTTCTTTTCTCTCACACTCATCACCCTCCGATTCCGCTGGAACAAACACACAACTCCTCTCTCCTTCCACGCAATAATTAACAATCACCCTTTATGACACAGAAAACCCAAATCCCCAATCCTCAGCACACTCCCTCACCCTCAGACCCTAATACTTCCCTACCTATTTACTTTAATTTTAATTTATTTAAAATTTTTTTTCTCCAATGGCCACAGACGCAAGGGCGAAGTTCCAGAACCCGGATTTCCACCCCGATTTCCACGCGGACCTAACGGTGTCGGCTCACGACGGCCTCCACTTCTGGCAGTTCATGATCGCCGGATCCATCGCGGGGTGTGTCGAACACATGGCGATGTTCCCCGTTGACACCGTTAAGACCCACATGCAAGCCCTCGGTTCGTGCCCCGTCAAATCCGTAACGGTCCGTCAGGCCTTCCGGTCCATTCTCCAATCGGAGGGCCCGTCCGCCCTCTACCGCGGCATCGGCGCCATGGGCCTCGGCGCCGGGCCCGCCCACGCCGTTTACTTCTCCGTCTACGAGACCTGCAAGCGGCGGTTCTCCGAGGGGAGCCCGGGCAGCCCCGCCGCGCACGCCGCCTCCGGCGTCTGCGCCACCGTGGCCAGCGACGCGGTGTTCACGCCGATGGACATGGTGAAGCAGAGGCTGCAGCTGGGGAACAGCGGGTACAAGGGGGTTTGGGACTGCGTGGGGAGGGTGATGAACGAGGAGGGGGCGAGGGCGTTCTACGCCTCGTATAGGACCACCGTGTTGATGAACGCGCCGTTCACCGCCGTGCATTTCGCGACCTATGAGGCCGCCAAACGCGGCCTCATGGAGGTCTCGCCGGAGAGCGTTGATGATGAGCGATTGGTTGTGCACGCCACCGCCGGGGCTGTGGCGGGGGCTTTGGCTGCTGCGGTTACGACGCCGCTTGATGTTGCCAAAACTCAATTGCAGTGTCAGGTATAATTGTAATACTAGTTACCATTGTTGTTGTTGTTTATATTTCTCAAATTTTACATTTTCTTTCTCATTGTAGTTTTAAATGTAGGATAGGATTGGATTGCTTACTAGAGTTTTGAATTGCTAACGCATGCCTTTAAGGTTCAGTTCAGTATACGAATAATGACAAAACTTGGACTTAGTTTCACAGGTGCTTTCAGTACTGTTCTTCAATCAGAATTAGAGTTTCACCTTGGCAATCTATGTTAATCTTTAATAGAACTTTTATTACGCAAATTACTGAGCGAATTATTGAGGTGAAACTTTAATTCTAATTAGAAGACAGCCCTAGAAGCACCTATAGAACTGTATTGAAGTTTTGTCCTATGAACAATCTGGCTGTGGTTGTGGAAAAAGTAGTAGATAGCAATATTTGATCAAATTTGAGAGTGATAGTTACATTTGAATGAGGCTTAGGTTTTGTATTACCTTTCCTTTAAGTCAGCCTGTGCAAATATGGGATAATCATTTTGGCTTATGTTTCGGTGATGTTAGTTCCATGGGCGTGTTTTTTTGTGCTTCTGGGGGATTTTCATATGAAGCTATACTTCCACAGCAGAGGCTATGGGAAAACATGAATCCAATGGAAAATAGTCTGATTAAAATGGTTGGAGGATGTCTATAGAAAACTTTGGGGGGAACATTTTGCACTAAGTAGTTTTACAGTAATTTTGGAGTTGGTTTTTGAGAAAGTCCAATGAGTCAATTGATTCTTGTTTCCAACCCCACTTATTGGGATAGGGATTGGGTGTGAGTAATGGGACACACTGGGGATCAAAATGTTGCCTCAGGTGCTGCAAAATGAGCTGGGTTGTGCACTTGGGTCTGTTATATTAGGATTGCAGAGAGTTTGAGCAGCCTTGTTGTATTGGTAGTTTTATGTCTAATTCTTTTCTGTTGTGTAGGATTTTTTATTTGTTATCCTTAACTTAGTTGTACTTCACCACTTTCTCACTGATGAATTTTCGTCCTCTATCTAAATAGAAAAAAAAAAATGAAAGTGGGTGCCAGTAGGCTACTAGTGTATTTTGCTTAAGGACAGATTTATTATTAAAATGATAACTTTTTAAAATAACATATTTGAATCAGACACTTATGACATTTGGTATAATGCCTGTATAATACGTTAACATGTGCTCCTTTGATAGAATATGGCATACCCCCAGGCCCTATCAACCAACATTAAAGCTGGGATTTTACCTATTAATATTATGTCTATGAAATTTTAATGCGGAGAGTTGATAAAACTTAGACTTTAAGAATTATACCTAAGTAACATAATAAGAAGAGTTATATTTAGGTGAAGCATCGGCATATGTGTGGAGTGAGAACCAGAAAGGAAGTTCTACAGAGATTTAATTAAGAAAGTGATGACCAACAGACAAGGACTTCAGTGGGAATTGGGAAGTATGGTAAGAGGATGAGAATGATGCAGGCTGTCTATCTCATCATTGCCTTTTTAAAATTTATTGAAATGTAGCGCTGTTAATTTGGCACTTAGAAAAATAAACTTTGGATCTCTATGCAAATTCCCATCCACCCGATCACTTGAGCCCATGAAATTTAGAGCTTTAATCAGACAAAATGGTGTTGAATTGGGAGTGATGCTGAAGATGATGATACTAATGAATTGACTGATGATAGTGTTCAGATTTGAATTGTTTTGAATGTTCCTTTCAACACTTGTTGCATTTTTTATTATTAGCTTAAAATGGGATGAGTTCATTTTATGATTCTATAGAATCATATGTAGGTTGAGTAGCTGACAAGATCGTCTTGTCTAGATCAGCATCCTTACAAATTTATATCATCTTTTCATTGCTTATATGGGGATTATTATAGGTTTATAAGACCATTACATCAGAGGAACCTAATATTTTCCGATCAAAACAAAATGTTCCAAATTGGATTGAGGTTTCTGTACTCGTGTCATGAATTATATTATTATTATTTTTTGTATCGTGTAATATGGTGCTTGATCAAGTTGATACTTTATCTAGAAATTGATTGTGTAACAACATAATCAACATTTATTATATGAATTTGGTAGGTTTATGAATGATGGTAAATCAAGGGGAATCAGACAGCAATTTTATTAAGCCCTTACCTTTCCTTTCCTTGAAGAGTTTATCTTGACATGATGGTTGATGGTGCAGGGTGTCTGCGGCTGTGACAGATTCAAAAGCGGTTCAATTAGGGATGTTATTAAAACAATAGTGAAAAAGATGGATACAGAGGGCTCATGCGAGGATGGATTCCAAGGATGCTCTTTCATGCTCCTGCAGCTGCTATTTGCTGGTCTACATATGAAGCTGGAAAGTCCTTTTTCCAAGATTTCAATCAGCAGAGAGACATTGGTAAATAGCAGAGTTAGAATATTCATCATTCTTCGGTTCCATTATAGATGATTCTGTCTGTCAATTGATAAAATGCTACAAACAGCTAGCAAGCCTTTTCAAGTTCTGCGTTCTAACCCCAAAAAATATATAGAAGGCATCGGATTAACCTACGAACGGAGAACTTATTTTCTTGTACACCTTCAGTTTTAATTATGATTTTCCCCCTGGTTTTAGCATTTTGCTAGTTTCATTTAGACAGAACAATGTTCCATGAAAACACCTCTAGCCACATGAAATTTTTTCCTTAGTTTCATGCGACTGTAAGTTTTAATTATGTGAAAGATTATTTGATGTTATGAAATTTAAGGAATTTCATTTCCTGTCATAAACTATTCTGTTATTATGGATCTTTTCCACTCTAGTTGTTCCTCTATTGAGAAATTAGGTATTAACTTATGAGTTTAATGGTCATGTACTTGACAGTGTAAATATTTTAAAAGTCATATTAATGGTAAATTTTAATTAGATGACAAGTATAAACTTTTTTACACTGACAGTACATAATCATTAAACTCTTAACTTATTTGTGTTGATTATGTGTTTTTCGTATTTTAATTGATTATACGATAATTTTGACTGATAAATATGTAGGACAATTGTCGTAGTTTATTCTTTTATGTTAAGATGTCCAAGAGATGGGTGCTAATCCTATGATATTTTTTTCAAGAATTATCCAACTTAGAAGTAAGAGTTAAAAAATTTGGAGATAAAAATTGGAGATGTCATACTATAGCTTTTTAAAACTAATATTATAAAATGAAGGAAAAATTAATGAAGATCACTAGAGGCATTGGTAAAAAGACTAAATTGTATGATTTTAAGTTTTATGAAAAAGGGTTGAGGGAAACCAAGAAGAAAATTACTGAAAATTATTAAAAAGAAGAGTTTAATGGTTATGCATTGTTAGTATAATTTTTTTATATTATTAACCAATAAAGAAATTATTGTTGGTATGATTTTTTAGGTAATTATTGTTAAAATTAATAAACTTATAATACATGGTAGTTTGTGATTGGATGATAGTGTAAATTGTTTTATGTAGTTCTAAATTAGACCAATTGAATTCTGTATATTCAAATAAAAAATTTAAAATAAATACATTTAATAAAAAAAACATTTTATTTAAATAAATAAATATAAAAGGTACTTTTGAATATATCTTATCATTTAAAAAATCCTAATTTAAATTTGTTGAGTAATAACTTAATTCTTCCATAAAATATTCTTTTAGAATTATCAATAACTCCCTCATCATTTTCGATTATGAAAAAGAATTAAATGGTCATTTTCTAAATTTTCTAAATGATGACATGATAGTATATAGCCTATTTTTTCTAAAAAGAAATTGTGCTGAATAATATTCTTGATAATTAAGTTTTTGAAGTGTTGTGTAATCTATGTAACCAATTTTACCTATGGGATAAGATATTTATTGTTATTCATGAGAATTAACAAACTAGTTTGAAGTAGAGTGATAATTCTCTTCCAATAAAAGAAAGAAAAAGAAAAGAAAAAGAATGAAAAATAAAATAATTTTTTATGTTATTTTACAAGAAAAAAAAATAAAAGGATTTTTTCTTATTTGGTTGGGTAGAAAGTGCAAGAAAATAAAAAAGACATGCATATAAAATGACATAATATAAGAAAAAAAAAATGCAATACAAATAAGAATTTTGTCTTTACACTAACGCACGACTTTAATCCTTTCATTTTTCGTCTACTTTGGAATGGAACAGATTTTGAAAGACCCATGTTTATTGCTTCCATTACTTCCTCTTGTACAAGCTTCTATCGAGTGAATAAGATGAAGGCTTCCCACTTTTCCTTCCTTCTGTCATCCTTTTTATCTCTTTCCAATAGAAACAAACATAACCTAAGTCATAAACCTAATATTATTAAATTAGCTCTTAAACTTGATGTCATTGAGCCATTGGTTTAACTGATTGAACTAGATATATAAAATTAAATTTAAATATTAATAAAAAATAAAGATTCAAACTTGATGTGTATTTGAACATTTAAATTTATTACACGTACATTCGCGGACGTTCTCTCTTCTCACGCCAAGTCTTAAACCCAATGTTTACTAAATTAGGTCTTAAACTTGATGTCATTGAGCCATTGGTTTTGAAGAAAGAAAATAAAATAAAATAAAATTGAGCCATTGGTTTAAACGATTGAACTAGATATATAAAATTATATATAAATATTAATAAAAAATAAAAACATGAAATGTATTTGAATATTTCAATTCAGTAACATATGCATTCAGAATTGAGCTCGTTTTTCCTATCTTCAAATTAGATTAAAATTCTTATGTCAAAAAAAAAAAAAACGATCAAAATTCTAAGGAAAGACGGTCCACACTTCCTTCACACATTACTTTTGCTTCCTTCCAAATGTTTACAAAGCTATAAAAGTTTCTCATAATATATTTGATATTTTTTCAAATAATAAAAATTCTCTTTATTTCTCTTCATCTTCTTTATTCTTCTTTTTTCTCTCTTCTCTCTCTATGCTTTTATTGCATAATAACACTTCTCTCTAAACTTTCATTTCTACAGTTTAAAACTCTAAAAGGCTTTAACATCATTATGATGTCGGAGGAGCTGGTTCTTTGGTCGAAGGAGGAAACTAATGTCTTTTAACCATGGGAATGGATCCACATCCGTTGAACAAAGAAGCAAAGACGACACCTTTTTGCCATGGGAAAGCGAGTATCTTCTCTATGGGTGAGAAAGAAAAAAGAGTTATATTTATATAACAATACTTTTTTTTTTCTATCTCTCTATCATATCACCCATCATATTCCACACTTCTCTCTTTTTTCTCATTGTTTTAAAATTAGTTGTACAAATAATATTATTTAAATTTTGTTTTAAAATGTTTTGCAAGATAGCATAACTAATTCAAACTCCCTTCTTACATTTGCATTTGGTCATGCACTGCACTTTGAGGTGACAAGTCACTGGTTGTGATAAAAATCAAGTCAAATCAGGTTACATCGGTTCTTGAACATAAAATTGATTAAAAATATATTTTTGATGTTACTAGACTAATTCATTGGTTACACTGGTCAATCCAATTCAAGTTTATTACTATAGCTTAGACATACTTTGTAACACCTAAAAATGAACATAAAACTAACATAAATAAAAAAAGCGCATGTGATAATGACTGTGGCTACGTTGGGAGAGTTAGTGATATCTCCCGCCGTGGAAAAGGTTATGTGGACCATTAGATTAAGTGTGAGAATTTCAATGGCTTCGATTTAAAAGGGATACTGGTTGCATAAAGTTTGTTGACACCTTTTTTTTTTCTTAAAATAAAATGGCACGTGGATGCACAAACCACTGTAGCTATAAGAAGCTGCCTTCGTTGGTTTTCCAGAGCAATAACAGGGTCCCCCTTTATTGATGTTTTCCTTGGAGATATAGTCGAATCCCTGTTTCCGCACCTTCTCTTCCCCATTTCAAACTTTTTGGTCCTTATTCTTCCCCTAGTGTTCCCAAGCTTTTGCCATTTACAACCTTCCGTTACCCATGTTGGACATTGTTAATATTAACAATGATTTTGTAGGTTAAGTTTAGCAAAAGAATAGGGCAAAAAGAATATATGTAACAAAGTCAGTGGGTCTCTAATAGTAGGACCGTCAAAGTCGATATTTGTAGTGAGTAAAGATGATTTTGGAGCTATATGGAAAGGATAATTGAGTAGTTAATGTGGGAGGTGGTGAACCACAAATTGAGCAATACATTGTTGTGGATTGAGACCTTGTTGAGGAAAGGAATTTTGAGATGCATGTGGAGTAGATTGTTGTTGAAAGCAGGTGTGTCTGTGCATATACGTCATTTTTCAAGTAAGTTTTTTAATGTAGAGTTGTTGTGTATCCATTTATGCTTTTGCTTAAGGGGGGAATGAAGGTGGCTTAAAAGGATTAGTTATTGTGAACAAAATTTTGAATGTTGATTTCCTACATTTGCATTATGGAGTTGAATTGTTTCATAGTGAAATAAATTGTTATATGACATGTCATATGTATCATAGTGATATAATGTTGCTAACATGATTGAAAAATGGGTAGATAACATTGTATTGGGACAAGCAGGGGCTAAAATTGACAAGCATTGTTAAAATAAGGAGTAACATAATATATTTTGCATTATGTATTTTGAATACAATGCTATTTGATTTATAATGCAGGTTTAAGTATTATGTTTTGCATTATTTTGCAAGTATGAACATTTATGGAGAAGAGAGAGACAAAGGCAATATTTATTAAGGAGGCAACAGAAACACACTCAACAATAAGAATGATGAATAACTAGTTAATTAGTGTGTTGATTTTTATATTAAATTGTGAAAATAACTGTTTATTTGTTGTTGTTGATATGTATTGGAGGAGATAATAGTATATGCATAATACAATCAAGAAATTTGTTGTGATATGAATGGAGATGCAAATGAGGATGATGATTGGTATGAAGACATACAGTATACAGAGGAAGGAGATGTTGGAGTTAACTGTTTAGATAATGGTATAACCATAAATGGCATGGTTGATATCTTAAAGATTGACATGGAAAATATAACCATTGACAAGGTGGAAAGGTTAGGTTTTGCTGATCTTGAAGCTGCATACCTTTTCTACTGTTGGTATGCAAGAATTAAAGGTTTCTCTATTCGCAAAAGCCATGTTGTTAGAAACTTCAAGGGGGAAACACTACAACAAACATTGCTTTGCTCGTGGCTAGGTTATAGAGAAGATAAAGGATTGACTTTAGAAAAGAGAAAGCATGAATCAAAAAATGAAACAAGGTGTGGGTGCGAGGCGATGTTTTATGTTTATGTGGACATATACATGGGACCATAGTATGTGCAGTATTTAGTTTTGATTACAATCATGATTTGTTGGAAGAAAAGTATTTCACCTTGTTACCAACACACAGGAAAATGATTGTAATTGATATCATGCAAATTGAAATTTTTTGAAAGGTTGGCATTAGACCTCCCTATATATCCCACATTTGACAATAATTCTGGGGGCAATTATAAGATAGGATTTGTGAGAAAAGATATTTATAATCAAATTGGAAAACAAAGATGAGAACAATCATCTGATATTAATGGTGCATTAAATTATTTTTGCAAGTTGTGTTTGAAAGATCTATAAATGTTTGTAGCATACACCATTGATGTTGGTATAAGGCTCTAACATTTATTTTGGTGTGATAGGAAAACTCAAATGAATTATGAGGTTTTGGGATGTGTTAGCATTTGATGTGACGTATAGGAAGAATAAGTAACCCTTTGTGGTCTTATTAGGTGTTAATCATCATAATCAAATAATGGTATTTGCTACTGCTCTTATTACCAATGAGATTGAAAAAACATATGTTTGGTTGTTGGAACAGTTTATGCAGGCAATGAAAGGAAAAAACCCATTATTCAGTAATAACTAATGGTGATGTTGCAATAAAGAACATGATAAAAAAAGTGTTTCCTAATTTACATCACAAATTATGTGCCTAACATTTACTTCGTAACATAATGAGCAATGTTGGGATTCTTGCATTTATGCCATACTTGAAAAAATGTATGTTGGATGACTTTGATGTGGGTGAATTTGAAGAAAAGTAAACTGAAATGGTTGTCAAATTTGGTTTGAAAGATAATGATTAGATAAGGGAATTGTATGATAAAGGAACATGTAGTCGATTACACATATTAGTGGTAATTTTTTTGCAGGTGTAAGGACGACATCACATTGTGAAGCCTTCCATAGCCATGTTGGTAAATATGTTCATTCGAAGATTAATTTGACAGATTTTGTATAGCAATTTCATAGATGCCTTACATATTTTTGTTTTAGGGAAATTGAAGCTAATTTTTATTCTAAATACAGGGAGGTAGTGTTGTAGATGAGTTACCTTTCTCTTGATAGGTCTCCATCAAAACACATAACAAAGAGTTGTTCTCTCTTTTTTGACCTGTTCTTATGAAGGCTTCATTATTAAGGTTGGTTAAATGTCAAGAAATGGCAATATATTCAATTTTTACAATTTTCAAGTATCAGTCTATTGGAAGTACATGGCACGTGTCATATTGTCCTTCGCTTGTTGAATTTAGATGTTCATGCGCTTAAGAATAAAGTCCATTGGTCTGCTGTGTGATCACATTATAGTTGTACTACTTTATTTAGACTTTTGATAACTACCTAAGTGTTTGCTTCTGGATAGGTGGTCAAAGCGTGCAATGGATCAAATTCGTGGAAGTTACTGTGATGGTTCAAGTTATTAGGATTCCCACTTGATTGCTAGAAATGCAACTTTGGTTCATATTTCTAGAGAGCTATGTGAGTATGCATATTGTGATGAGGAAGACTATGATAATTTGGTCAATTTGCTTATAGGTGAACTTGGGAGGATGAAGCTGAAGAATAGTTGTGGAGGTTCTTTAAATGATATGGACATTAAGACACAAACTACAAATTATAATGTATATGATCCTCCTCGTGTACAAAGTAAAGGATATGGACTAACTACAAACACAAAGTTTGGGAGACCCTAGAGGGCATAATGTGTCGCCAATGTGGTGCAAAGGGACACAATAGGCGATCATGTACCAATATGCATCAAAGTAATGGCGGTGGACTTGAAAGAAGTGATGAATATTTAGCTAAAGAAGGCAACGGTGTCTGTGATGTTGGTCATGACTATAATAACAAGTTGGTGAATGGACATTTGGTAACCTTAATTTTATTTCTTTTGTTATGCATTCTAAATAATGTTTGATAAATTGTGCTGTGTATATGTTGGTGTAGTTGCAAGATCTGTTTATGATTTTTTATGATGACCAATATTTTTTATCTGTATTTTAGTTCAATAAGCATCCTGATACATTTATATCGTCAACCAATCAAACACATGAATAAGGGGATTAGCAAAGTGTAAAATATATACGCATTAAACCAAGACATGTATCTATCTATTTATTTGAAAGTTCTTAATATACTGAAAATGTGTGATGGTGGCTAGTGTTTGTAATGCTGTTAGGTATTTAAAAAATGAATAATAATTGAAATTCCATATGAATTCTAAGAAGAAAAAACCTTGAGTTTATTATCAATTTTCATTAACTCTATGGTTTACTCTATGGTTTGTATATTGCAAATTTCAACCAAACTATTTCATACTTACTTTATTCGTTTGTCCTTGAATTCTCAACAAATATTTCTTTTATGAACAAAAAAAAAGTGCATAAATGCAAAACAATCCTCCTCTATCAAACAATTAATTAAACAAGAAACAAAATTTATATATGTGCGTAAAAGCCAATTAAATTAATAGATCGTAATCATAATTGATAGAACCCTAAACAACTATCCTATATCAAAAGACATAAACAGAACAAAGTAGCCACATAAAAATATGTGCAAACATTTAAAAACTATATAAAAAAAATTGAATTGAAAATTCAATTGAGATTCAAAGAAAAGGAACATACCACAGTTCAAAACTATAGGAGAGGTGTCTACATTTAGTGTCCAACGATTCTTCAAACAAGATTGCCTCCAAAGGAGGATATTGGTGTGAAACCAAAAACAAAAGATTGAAAAGGCACAAATAGTAGTAGGGTAGGAGGAAAGCATGTAACATTATAAAAGAATAAAGTAACCAAGACTCGTCAGGTGGTGAGATTTTTTGATTGCAAGAAAAAGGGTGTGTAAGACATTGGCCACCTTCTTACACAGTCCTATTTAAAACATGTCAAAAACCATTTTGTTCATTTTCTATCACCAACAATCCTTTCTGCAACATGACCTAGATAAGCCTCTTTGTGGAAGCTAATCCACCCTATATATTAAATTAGTACCTTTATCTCTCAGTAAGAGGAGTTCATTCTCCCTCACATTCATTCTTATTTAAATACTCTCTTGTGAAATACACATTTCTCTTTTAGAATGCTCTTATTTTCATTCTTTTCCCACAATAACATTCTCTCTAACTCAAAATTAGCAACAACCTATCATCTTTTCCACAATCCTCTCCCTTAACTCTAAATTTTTCTATTTTCCTTTTCTTGTCTTTAACAATCTTCTTCTCTTATCTTTTAACATCTATTTTGATTTGAATTTCTTATTTCTTTCATAATTTAACTTTTTTTTTTCCCTTCACACGCTCACATTATTCCTGGTAGCATAGGAATGAAAATTTTCCTTTCTCCCTTCCCTATTTATGTGCCTTATAATAATGTCATGTTTTTGTTCCTATGTAGGGTTTCCTATTTCTTCATTTCTGATGGCAATTGATCTTAATTGATTCCAATGTTTTGGTTGATTGGTTTGTTGAGTTTGCCTTTTACAGTGAGGTGATCTCTTTTATTTTGGTGATTTTTTTTTCAAATTTTACCTTTCAATTTTTAGGTTTGGTTCCTAATCTTTGTTGCAAGGCACATGTCTTTTACTGATATTTGGCTTGATGTGCATGATTTATATAAGTTGTTGCAATTTATATTTTGGCTTTTTTTTTTTTTATGTGCATGATTTATATAAGCTGCTACAATTTCTTTGGATCATGTTTTACATAATCCATTTTTACATTTTTTTCTTATTTTATTTATGGATCAAGTTTTATATTGTCACTTAGTAATTTAATTTTAACTAATATTTTCACCTGTGTACTACACAAAATAAATATTTATTTTATATAACTTAAATTTATAATAAATATATACTTCTAGATATATAAATTATATTATAATTATAATTCTTATTAAATAAATAGTATTGAACATATAGATTATATTTTAAATTTATAATAAACAATTATTGTTATACAATGTTAATTTTTAATTGTTAATAATTTCTTTTAAAAAAAATATTGAAATTCAATTTAGAATAAGAGATATTGAAAATGATATATTAAAAGAGATAATGGTTTAAAAAAAACTCCTAAAATAGTCTTGTTGAAGAATGACAACTAAGAACGCTCTCGTTGAAAAATAGCATCTAAAAATGCTCTCGTTCAAGATAGTTATTCTAATTTATATATAGAGAGAGAGGATTTTTTAGTTGTACCTAGTAAAGGTTGGATTTTCCACCAATGGTGTCTTTTTTTAGAAAAAAAAAAGATAAAAATAAAATTGAGTGTGTTAGGATAGATTTTGTTATTTTTTACTTTGAAAATACATGTTGATTTTAATATATATATATATATATATATATATATGTGTGTGTGTGTGTGTGTGTGTGTGTGTGTGATTTTTCTTCTTTTAAAATTAGCTAATAGACAATAAAAAATAAATATATATGATAAAAAAAGATGAAATAGAACAAGTAAAGCTATAGAAGTTGAACAGAAGACATTTTCTTACTTTTTTTTGTTTTCAATTTTTAAATTATTGTTTGTTTGTCCTTACAAATGTTTTATATTTTTTACTAACAAATATTTTATTTCAAATGCTTCATTTGTTTAACAAGATTGTTAAGTAAAATTATTTTTTACAATAAAAGAATTGAGTGCAATTGTTATTCTATATCATATTATAAACTTTTTTACCATACATGATTTTTAATATGATTATTTTATTTATATGTTTATCTTATTTTATTTTTTATATTATTAATTTATTGTTTAAAATATTATATTATATTAAAATATATCTAATTTTTATTAATTTAATTACTATTAAATCTTTTGTGATAATTAATTCACCTTATATATTAAATGAGAATGTTTATCTATCACCAGAAGAAGAGCTTACTCTCCCTCACATTTATTTTCATTTGAATATTCTTTGTGGTGAAGTGGTATAATTCACTCTCCCACAGTACAATGCTTCTATTTTTATTTTCTTTTTCCTCTTAACTGTTCCCTTTCCCTCTCTCAACAAAATCAACAATATTCTTGGCATTTCTTCTTTCATCTATTACTTTGTTTTCTTATTTTAAATCATTGCCTATAAAATTATCTTTGTAATTCGTCATTTATCCCTGTTCATCTATCACTGTTCATCTATTTATATTCTTCTTATTTATCAACCCTCCTCCCAAGATCAAAACAAACTCTCATTTTTTATCTTCCTCAATCTTTATCTTTCAAACTTTTCAAATTTTAAATGGTAAATAGTAATTTTAGGAACATGATTGACTATAAAAATAAGGTACTAAAGACTTTCCTCATATCTTCTAGTTCCTAGAATTGTTCTTCTTGCTTTCGTTGTCACTATGGTATGGGTTTTGATTTTCTTTATTTCTTTAATTTTTTTTATTATCTTCAATTATTGCTTATAAAATTCAGGTATCACTAAGCCATAATTTGATTTGTGAAGAACTGAGTGACCGATAAAATGCTATGTCCTCTCTTTGCTTTTGGTTTTCTTTGAAATTTTATGATCATACTATTTTGATATTTTTAAGAATTTGGCTATTGTGCTACATGAGTTGCTATTTTTTATTCTTTTAAGATGGTTGACCAGCTACACTTTTCTTTGTATTTAAGTAAATCAAATACCAAACAAGAAATTAAATTGCTTGCTGCAAAATCTTACTCTCAATCCTCTACATATTTGTTGATATTATGAAATAAATCATCTCTATTCTTAGTAATCTTAGGTATTATGTTATAGCACTCGAGGAGATATTGGCATACATAATAATTTAATATATATTAATAATAAATATCAATAAGTATTAGTTTAATTGTTATGTTAAGAAACCATTAATTTGCTTAATTTTATACTTCAATTTGATTCCCTTTTGGATGCGTTGGACACACAAGTCATGAATGAATATAGTTTGTATTACTCCACTGTTGCTTTGTAGGCAAAAGAGGCACTTAACCATGTCAAAATACTTGGTTTTGCTATAAATCGTAGTGTTATATAAGATGGGAATAATATCATTGATTACCATGAAAAAATGAGGCTTCTATCTTTTTTGTTTTTGGTATCAACTTACATTTTTTAATTTAATTAATACAACATAACAAGAATGTTTGGGTGAATTGTATTTTACAAAATAATTAAAAGGTCAAATGTGCACAATGTGACCATTTATTTATTGAGAAAATAGGCTATGCACTAACAGTATAAAATAGTTTTATACAGTTATCCAATCACAACCCAACATGTATGATAAGTTTGTTGACTTTTATAATAATTACCTTAAAAGTTACACCAACGGTGATTTCTGATTTGTTGATAGTGTAAAACTTTTTACACTGACATCACATAGTCATTGACCTCTTATTTATTTATAAGTTCAATGCATATATTGTTAGTAAAAAGTTTTTTTTAACTATTAGTAAATTAAAAATTATTTTAAGTATGACTTTTTAAATAATTATTATAAAAAGTGGTCATAAATGAAAGTTTTCTCACTTCTTGCGTTCATTGTCACTTTTGGTAAATTTTTTTAATGATTTTGTTTGTTTTTTAAACAATGAGATTGCAATTTGAATGCTCAAGTAACATTCCTTTTTAAAGTGAAAATTATTGGAAGACATTCCTGACGCTAAGCGAGAGCGATCAAGAATATGCTCCTCCTCTATGGAGAGAGGTCGAGGTAAGGGGTCTACTCCTTCCTTCGGGTCCAAGGTTGAGGCAGGCTCAAGCTCTGACGCTATAGGCAAATTGAGATCGAAATGCGATCGCTTCGAAGAGCTGGCCGTTGTCTCGACGGAAAGAGGAAGATCCATGGCGGAAAGAAGAAAATAGAGCAAGTCGTTAAGAAATGGAGCAAAGAAAGCGACATATAAATTATACTCCCTCTAGTCCTTAATATAAGGCACTATCTAGAAAGTATTGCCTTTTTATAAGGTGTTTTACAATTTCTATGAAGTATTTAATTTTTTTTGTCCCCATTATTTGCCCTTATTAAAGACTTTGAGTATCTGTACCTTTATTTGATAATGGTGTATAATGCATTCAAACTTTAATGTCTTCACATCATCCACAACAAATTAATGATAATTAACAAGGGTAAAATTGGTACATTATAATTTAAAAAAAAAAAACAATAAAACTAACTATTTTAACTATTTTTATTGGTTTGTGTAATTCTGTTACAAGTGTCTCATATTAAAGACCAGAGAGAGTATTAGTTATCTAGCTTGTGAGAGTTTTATTTTCCAACTTTTTATATTCTTTCAAACAAAGGTGAACTCTACTCTTTCCCTACGCAAATATTATTTGTTTTCAAAAATTCCTCTCCTAAGATTTTTCTTCCTCTTATCTCTTGATTTAAATTTTTTTATCTCTTATCTTATATTCCTTCATCTCTTCTCTCATTCATTCATTTCTTTTCTAATTTAAACTAATTTTTTCATCTCATATCTGGTTTCATGATTATTTTATCTGATTTTATGGGAATAAATTATCCTTATCTCTTCTAACTTGCATATTAATTTAAATTCTTTTATCCCTTACCTAAATTAAATTCTTTTATCTCTAACCTCATTTTAATTATCTTGCCTATTCTTCAAAAAAAAGAAATCTTGCCTCTCTCATCTCTGATTTTGTGCAAATAATTTTTTTTGGTTTCTTAGGGATAATAATTTATCATTATTCTTTCTCCTATTATGAAAATAACAAATTATTGTTTCTCTATTTAAATTTCTCTTACTTTATTGTTATCATTAAATAGAATTGTTAAAATTGAGATTATTATTGAATTTTAATTATTTTAATTTATTATGTTGAAAATTATTATATTTATATATATTTAACATTTTTCTATAAACAAATTTATTAAATAGTATAAATAATTTTTTATTTTTTTATGATAAAAACTTATAATCATAAAATTTACATAAAATTTAGAATACTAGTACTGAACATTGGTACAAGACTCAGAAAATCAATATTAAAGTCTCTCAAATTTCCTGTACTTATTTATTTCGCTCACAAACAGATAGGTTGCAAGAGAACAATTCAGCAATGCATCACATATTTTTTAAACTTCAACCAACCTACATAATATGAAACAAGACAAATGAAACTTAATAACTCAAAATTTGTGCTCTTTATGTCATTCATACAGGTATGTTAAAACATTTTGTAGTCTATTTAAAAACCTGCATAAATACCCCAGTATTTTTTGTCAATAATTCGTAAACAACATACATAAACACCTCATTATCAACACCTCGCAACCTATGCACATAAAAAAAAAACCCAAAATGGAATATCATGATTTTGTCATCAATTCAATCTTCCCAACAAATTAAAATTTGTCTAATTACATTTATGTCTTCATCTGTCTTTCTTACTATAGGAACACTAATGCCAATAACTTGCATTTTCATAAACAACCCCCTTGCATGTGGTATACCAAAAAGGGAAAAACATAATCAACTCACATTTACATCAGATGGGCAAGGGAAAAGTATCTCCATCTAACACCAACAACAACAGTTCAAAAAATGAATTTTTAGAGGTCAGAATAGAAGTAATGCTCCCCACATATCAATGCCAATGGGTAATACTTGCCTACGATCACATTCTACAAGGCTACCAGTTAGTGGATGCAATTAGGACATTATGGAGCGTCACATGAATTATATGTCTTTTTAATGGCCTTCTCTATAGGTTTTGGCCACCCTACACAAATGTGTCAAAACAACGCATATTTATGTACCAAAAAAAAAACTCAATATCACAATTCCACACAACAGCAATAACTAAGGTTCATGTCATCTACATTTTCCACCACCACATCCCCATACCATCTCTGGGCATAAATTAATCCTTTCAACCACATAGTAACATCAAACAAAGTAAAGCAAAAAAAAAATTACAATCAAAAACATATATATGCAACCGCATCTGTTTCCCTTCGAAGAGCCAAAATCACTCTCAATTCTCACCACCTGGAACCTAAGACCAAAGGAAAACCATCAAAACATAATTTTAAAAAATAAACAAAAAACAAAACACAAGCAAGAATAACCACGACAGACAAAATGTAGAAAGAAAAAACACTAGGGTTTATGGGTTCATGTATTAGGATTTAGTGTTCTATTCCCACGTCGGGCATATTGAACTGGCTTAGCCAAAACATGCAAGTTTTGATAATGTCGATGTGGCTCCAATTTCTCCCACTCTAACATCGAGTGTTGGATACGATGGTGCGCCGGGGGTCTATAGTCTAGTACCATCAAATACTAGGTTCAAAATAGGAATGGGTTGCAAATGGGGAAGATTCAAGAATGATAGGGGAAGAATGGGGACCAAAAAGTTTGAAATGGGGAAGATAAGATGCAAAAACAGGGATCCGACTATATCTCCAGGGAAAGCATCAACAAAGGGGGACCATGTTATAGCTTTGGGAAAACCAACGAGAGTGACTTCTTACAGCTATAGTGGTTTGTGCATCCACGTGGCATTTCATTTAAAAAAAAAAAGCATCAACAAACTTTCCGCAACCAGTACCCTTTTTAAAATCAGAGCCATTGAAATTCCAACACTTAATCTAGCGATCCACGTAACCTTTCCCACGTGGGAGATATCACTAACTCTCCCACCATAGCCATAGTCTGTGCTAATACTCATAAAAGACTTACACAATTTTTTTTGGCATATTCTGCCACAAATGGGGTATCAATTAGGAATGTCTAGTTGGAGAAGAAATAAGTGAAAAATTAAATGGTTGATGAATTGATTTATACGACTTGCTTCTTATGTGCAACAAACATATTAATTTTTAAAAAGAGAAAAAAAGTCATGCATTGACAGTGTAAAGTAATTTTACACTGTCCTCTAATCACAAATCACCATTTATTGTAAGTTTGTTGACTTTTATAATAAATACTTTAAAAATCATATAAATAGTAATTTCTGATTGATTGATAGTGTAAAACTTTTTACATTGACAATATATGACCATTAAACTCTTTTTAAAATAGTTTTATTCAATTTGTCTTACATTTTTTGATAAACTAAAAATTAAACCACACTTAACAAGAAATGCACAAAACAAATTTAGGATAAACTAATAATGTTTATTAATAAAACCAAACTAGATGATTGCTCAGTTTAAGAACCCCTTTCATTTACTATCAACATGACAAAATCAGTTTCACATATTATTAGCGTATGTTTGGATATGCAGGTGGGGGGCTCATAATCACACACAAAAAGTGAAAAAATGGAAGCAACAAAATGCTACTTCACTATGAACGCAAAAACAAAATCGAGTTCTCACTACCGTACCGCCACTCCAAACACATGTTTAGTATGTTGGGTTTCGCATTGAAATCACCAAACACAAAAAATGTGGAAACCAAAAGCTATATTTTGTTTGCTGTTAACGTAAAATTTTGAATCGATTTTTCTAAAAGTGAAGCAAAACCAAACATACTATATGACGTGTTTTAAGATAAAATTTATCATTGAGATTAATTTACTCACACATTTATCATTTTCAATGGTTCCAAATCAATTCTAACAATTTTAAACACCAAACATACTTTTTGAATGGTTTGGTTTGATTATGAACACCCTCAACATACACATAATATACTCATCTATTTTGAAAAGGCACAAAATGCTGTAAAAGGTTAGTCGTGTCAAGAGTTTGGAATGAGAACAAATATCATTAGTTAGAGAGTGACAGAGGAAGCTAGATGTGGTCAGATGAGATTGATCAGCGCGAACAATCGAGCAATTTAGACTGATTCAGAAGTACAATATTTGGATTATTTACCCTCCTCCTTTTTTCCTTCTTTCCCCTTCATGTTGTACATCCTATTTTCACCTTGCTTTAAGCCAATAACAGAGACTACATCTAACTGCAAACATGAATATCTGGCTTGGAATTTCTCTCACAGGTTTTTTTTGGTTGCCAAAATTGGTACACTGATCCAGTCTTCACAAGTTCCATGTGAAGCAAATGACTAGAATCGGTCAATGGGTATCGTATAAATTTGCCAATGTTGGGACTTCACTAGCTAGATGCCCCTACCTCCTGCCAAAGCAAAGTAGAAATTTATCAATGGAGATTTTGCTTTTAGTACCTACTAAAACACTAATGTGCTAAATACTTAATTTTTAAAACATGAAATTGGACCACAACTAAAATCCTTCACTATATTGCTTTCGCATGGACAATTGGACAACTATTACCAAGAACCACGACATATTCAAAACAAGTTGGCAATTATTAATTATAAAAGTTTACAGTTGCATTATAAGATAGTACAAAAATTAACAAACATCCAGGGCAAAATGAAAATGACCCTTCTACTTTTGTAGCCAGCCAATTGAGTTCAGCGTCATGATTGATAATTTGAAATGGGGTCAAAACAGCATAATACGGGCTTGTTTAAACAATAGTATTAATTATTTTAACTTTTGATGTTTTTTCACATAAGGATTTAAAGGGTAGGGAGAGACAAGCAAGCCTCAAAAGATCCTAACACATGACATGGAAATATGGAATAACCACAATGCAGAACAGGAGCGCGTCCATAATACTCAGATAGGAGTTTGGCAATTGCTACCATACACGATATGAATCAAGCCTTATCCCCCCAGATATTTTGGGCAACATGGTTCGAACATTATTGGGGCTTATATAAAACCAAATTTTCAATAAAGCCAACAAAAAACAGAAATCAATAAATTTCTAAAGAGTGATAAAATTCCATGATTCAATTCTTTCCTTCCCTTTCTCCTTTTTCTGATTGGTTTTCTAGAATATTGCATACTTTGGTAGCTATGCGTTAACTTTTACGTCTTTCTGCTTTTCAAGAGGTATATGGGTTCAAAGAATGAACTACATAAATTTAAGGGGCAGGGGGCACCCTATTGGTTCAACTTGCAAATGTTTCAACACTAAAGTATATTATCAATAAATAACAGAACAATAAATCAACAAGCAACTTGTAATTTAGTATACCTGTTAAATCATTTGTTTGTCTCTTTAAGTATATGCAGCAGCTTGAAGTTCACTGTGTCTGTCCCTTTTGCACCTTATAACTCTTGCTTTATTGTCTATAATTTCTAGAACCTGGAAAATATGAACTCAACTGTAAATTCCAAAAACCTATTTTAAGTCAATCAAGATATTAAAGAAACAGGAACTGACAACATGATAAATTGAATTTACATATTTACATAGTTCCAATGCTAATAACAGTGCTACGTCCAGAAGAAAGGTTCAGAAGCACTTGATTATCTCTTATAATATTTAGTATATAAACAAAAGTATTTAACTTCCATTGACTTCGCCCACAGAAATGTTTAACTGAGGGATATAAATATTAAATAAGGACATTATGCTCATAGATTTCTTTTACCTCTGGTCTTGAATTAAGAACTCCACTGGACATTCCAACATCTATGCGCCATATGCTACAATTGTATTTACTGTAAGAAGCAAAGAACTAATTTCAATTAATATAATTATTCCAACCACAATGAACTAAAAGACCTCAATATTGTATTTGCCATTTAAGTAAAATTCAAGTATGGTAAGATACAAATTATCAAGATTTTAGACAACTGGAGGATATTTTAACCATGTTTAAAGAGATATCTTCTCTTACCAATTTACACCTATAGATTGAGGAGTATGCCCGACCACCATTGCCTTAGCACCAACTGCTTGCAGTGTCTCCTCAAGAATGGAACATAACTGAAAATCAAATTTAGTTTCAAAATGTCAATCCATGTTAGCTTGTAACAGAATTCCATTAATCTGCTAAGGAGTTCACAAAACAAAATAAAGAATGTCACTAAGTAATTGGACATAAATTAAGAAACATTTGATAAAGCAGCACAAAAGTCCGCATCCTAATTTAGGAACACTAGTAAAAAATTGTCGCACAAAGATGGAGTCAAAGAAGCTTGTTTTCAGGAACAGGCTAATTGTATTTTTGGACATGTCAGATGGTCATTGCAGGAATGAAATAAATTTGCAACTTCTTGGATTTTGTAAATATTCATGTTTATCTAAGCTATACCAGATATAGTGCTCATCAGTTAATTATTTTCTCCTACCAGGTAACTTCTTTGCTGCATTATTATATCTCTGTTTTGCCACACTAAGTCACTTTTTCAAAGTTTTTTAAGTTATAGCAATGTTTTGTTCTTTTACTTTAATTCTCAGGGGGAGTACATTTTGTAGGTTTATCCTTCTGAAGCAGTACATTTGAGTCCCTAGAACTCCTAAGTCTATTAACTCACCTTTGGCCTAATAATATGAATTGAAGAAGACAGCAGACATAGATCCAGATATAAAGTAAAAATTAGAAACATACATAAACTATCAATTAGGAAGGAAAAAGAAAAAGGAGAATTGCACTGACCATAAAACTTTCCTAGTTTCAAGGAGGGAAGGGATAGTTACCATGTTTCTATTAACCACACATATGATCTTCCTATTAATTACAGAATACTATTACAATCTCATCAGTATATTTACCTGTTTTGCCTGATAGTCCACTAAATCTGGTGTGTCTCTGGAGTATAAACGATTCCAAACAACACTATCGTAACCCCTAGTGGCAATGAAAGGGATTTTGAAAGTATTGTCATTCTCATGCTGGCCTCTCATCCACTCAGACACTTCTTTATTCATCCTCTCTATGCCATATGCAACTACAGAAAATGAAGGGGAGAAGAAAATGAAGAAAATAATATCAGGCATTTGGAATTAAGGTAGAACAAATTTGAAACAGGCAACCATAGCATTATAGTAGATACTGCTCAAGTGAAAAAATCCATCTCAAGTTAAACAAAATCAAAAGAAAAAAATGCCACCAAATATTTACCATGGTGAGGAAGAAGTCCACCATGACAGAAGACCCAGTCATTGACCTTAAGTACAACAGCATGCCTTGCAAGCTCATGTGCAAGAAGCCCACCGGCCTAAAGAGGATCGATCTGGTAATGACTCCCTTCTGCCTCTGTCCTAATGATTGGAAAACTTAATCAAAAACAACAATAAAATATCATATTTAGAATAGAGTTTCTTTTTCAAATAAGAAAACTTATGTTGTAGTTGTACTTATAAGGTGACAGTATTTCTATATGACCTCAGATACAAGGACATAATCAAATAGCTCTCTAAAATTTCTCTACATTAGCTTTTTATCAAGAGGACAATTCTTTGATTCCAAAACTCTTAAAGTGAGTTCAAAAGATCATGTTTAGTATAGGTTGTATCTATTTTTAAAACTCATTATGTAATTACTAAATTATTCTATTAAAATTTACATTATTCTCCTTCAGTTTATCAATCATACATAGAAGAAAGACATAAATCTATAAAATGTACATTTGATTGCCTTTAGCAAATCATAACTGTGAAGGGATGAAAAATAGTTCATGCGATTTCACCAAACAGTTTAAGCTTTTGGGGTAAATGGTTCATGACTTGGTATCAAAATCTTGTAACCATGTGATCTAAAGTTGCCCTAATTTAGGATAGCTTGTTCATAAGAAGTACTGAAGTTTTGCAATTCTTTTTCTAGTGTGTTGATGTTGATATGTTCATTTGGGGGTAGGGATACAATTTCTTTTTTTTGGGGGGGAGAGGGGTCAATTCAACCAATGCAGTTTTAAAGAGGAATTTATGCTTAGTGACAATTAGAAAAATATAACAACTTAAAGAAGAAGTACATGTGAGAGAAAAAAGGGACAGAAATTTATAGTACCTTCAATAAATTCCAAGGTCCCCAATAAATTTTTGACATTGTTCGATTTTCTTTCCACCTTTCAGAGACATCAGCCCAAGCAGTAAAAGTTTCTTCCCAGTCATCTTCAGAACCATTGATATATTCTAAGAAATCATTACACTCATCAAATCCCCCAGATTCAACATATCTGAAATCCCCTTCCACATTCATGGTCTCATGATTTCCATTTACCTAGATGAAGCAGATTCAGTTATGGAAAATTACTTCAACAGAAAGATAATAGCTGAAAAATAATGAACCAGTTTCTTCAGATTTTACAAATAATTTCTACTTAACACTTAGATTTAGATGAAAAAAGAAACTTTATAATAATGACAAGGGAAACCATGCTATAATGCATGAGGAATTATCATCTCCTTGGTGATGTTGTCTGTAACATTCAGTTATTAGAGATAGTATCTTGAATGCTTTATAATTCTGTATACCAGTGACTAAAACTTTTTAAAGTTCAAAGTCACAAATGACAAACCTGAAACACAGCTCCACCTTTTGCTTTTGCCTGTTTATCCAATGATCGCAGCAAGGACAAGATGGCAATTTCATCTTCACCTCGATCTAGTATATCTCCAAGTTGAACCAACACCTAGTGCACATGAGAAAAAATAAATTCATATGTTAAAATCTCTCAATTCAATGATATTCATTTTTTTCTTATTTTTTTACTTTTGCCAGAAGTGCAGATAGTAGATGACAACAAAGATTCCCCAATTTCATCTGTACAAGTTTGAGAATTTCATAAACTTAGTCCTTTCAACAAATTTACTACATTAAATAGCATACAATAGAGGCTACTGAGTGCAATTAAAACTAAGAGCAATCCATTTTGAGAAACAGTAAGCATACAGTTTCTCCACCAGTCCATAAGTCTTGACCATCAGAGCTCAATACACCAGCCATTTCAAGTGCAGATCTAGCTTGCTTAAGATCTCCATGTAGATCTCCAACTACGCAAGAAAATTAGCTTCAATAAGACATAAATGACAGACAGCATGCAATAAAAATCAAAACAAGGTTAGAAAATAATCATTAAGAACATCATGAAGATAGTGAATTAATCATAGGACACCATCCTGTCCACAGAAACTCTTCATCACCGACTTTGAGAATTTGCATTAAAGTTCTACAATCAAAGGCTAAAAAGTAGAGAACAAAAATCATTATCCATGCTACAAATTAAAGTCAACAAAAACTATTAGTAGTAATTGTTGAAGAACTGCATTTCAGCATTTGAGATTGTTTATAGGATCCATCAGGAAATACTAAAGACTGAGAGTGATACACTTGAGAATTGAGATATCATGATAAAAATTCCAAAAACAAAGCTCAACACAGGTTTATGCATCAGCTTGTAAGAGGTCAACAACACTTCAGTTCAACTTTAACCTGGAGAAACATTAAGCTGCATTTATAAGGTTTCGTTTTTTTATTCTTTAAAAGGTCATTCAGTCATAGTCCACATGATCCACTTTGTCAGAGACTAATCTATAAGGGTACCTACCAATGTTAGGATGGAAACTCCTCCTAATAATATTTTTTCCATACACATGGAAAGAAGTTCAAACACAAAAACCAGACATTTAAGGGACCTTAGTCACCTACATTCAGACCAACACCAGTAGGTATATGATCCACATTTTCACCATGCAAATTAATATAATTCCAAGCATTCGAGAATTAGAAACCAAACAGATAGATGCCACAAAAACAAACTGGGAATAAGAAAACCAAACCAGCAAGAATTCTGCGACCAGGAGCAGAAACAAAAGTTGGGGGGTCTCCACTGACAACAATGGGTTTCAAGGCGCTATGATTGTTGTTGTTGTTGTTGTTGTCAAGAAGCAAAGAAGGATAAGAAGAAGGAAGAGAAGTCTCTGTTGGCTTGCGAGGATGAGAAGATGGTGGGACTGGTAATGAGTTTAGACAGAGTGATGCCATGGGTTGGGAAGATCATTTGCTATGTTATGATTGTTCGGCTCCCATTACACTGCTTTGAACGATACCAGAAAAGGACACCGTTTTCTGGCACAAAACTCACACAAAGCTCCTCAGCCAAGCATTTGGTACATGTGTTCGTTTCCCGTACGTGAGAACTGAGAAGATAAAGATAGCTTTTTAATGTGCTTGTGCTGTGTGGTTGCTTGCTTGCTTGCTTGCATACCTTTTTCCTATTTTATTTAGATAATAGAAACAAATAAAAAATGATTTTATTACAAACAATGGCTTAATTTTAGCTCTATTTTTATTTAAGGAAACATCAATAAAGATAGGTAACAAATTAATAACAACTTTTTTTTTGGACTGAAAAATAATAACAACTTTCTAATTATAATATTATTAATATAATAAAAACATTAAATATCAGAATCAAGTAACATCTCCCTATGTGTTAATATATAAATGAGTTAATTGATATGCATGGTCTTTTTTTTTTTTTTTTACCATGACATTGGTACAAAATATTCACCAACTTCATCAATGACTAAACTTTTTTAAGGAATTTAGCTGACTATCTTTAATAAGGTTTCCTCTCCCAACTACATATTTTTTATCTACAAGACTCGAACTTGAGAACCTATTTAAGGAATCCGAACACAGTTTCACTTGAACCAAAGTAATGTTGATAATTAATATGCATGCTCTAAATTTATAAAATGGCATATTTATTATTTATTGTTATATTATTTTTAAAAAATAGAATAAACATAAAAAATAATATGTCTAAATATTAATAAATATCAACGTAGTAGTATTTTTTTATTAAATTGTGCATATTATTATATCATTATATTATATTATAAGTAATAAAAGCATTGGTCAATTTAGTCTTTAAAAATATAAAAACATCATTAATTATAAATTAAATGTTGAAATTATGTAAAGTAAATATCTACAATTTATTTATACATTTTAATTCAAAATAAAAATTAAGTAATTTGAATTCATTTAATTAAACGTCTTATATTTTATATTTACATCTTTAGCACTAAAAGATCTATATTAAATCATAATAAATATAATTAAATTTTAGTTATATTAGAATATTATTTCTATTTATTTTTCTAGTTATCTTTTAGAATATAGTTAAAGGTAATATAAATTATTTTACAAGAAATTATAGTATTATTTATATTATTTGGAAATGAAAAGTTTTCATCAAAATGTATAAAAATTTAAGTTATTGGAATAAATATTAATATAACATGAGAATAAAATCTTTGTATGAAATTATTTTAATATTTCAATTAAAAGAACAAATATTTGTATGATTATGACAGTTTCTTCATATATATATAAATTACATAGTAAGTGTTTATATTATATAGGAATAAAAATTTGATAAAAAATTGTATTAATATCTAAATTATACAGGAAAAAATCTATATTGTTTTAAAGTTATTTACTTCACATATATTATTAATTTATTCAATATAGTATTCCAATATTTATAATTTTTAACTTGTTCATATTCTTTTTTAACATATAATTTTCTATATTTATTTCATTATAAATTTCATTAATTGGTAAAATTTATAAATATCTAATCATAAATATAATTTAAAAAAATATACATAAGAGTACTTTAGATCACTTAAATTTTCGTGTAGCTCACAGATATAGTTACTATTATTAATAAATGTAAGGTAGTTTTTTTTTTTTAATAAATGTCAATGTAGTAGTGTTTATTAATTTAATTGTTCACAAATTATTATATTATATTACACATAATAAATTAAATTAAAAGAAAATGGGCTATGCACTGACAAAAAGTTTTACACCGTCATCCAATCACAAACCATATGTATGTAAGTTTGTTGACTTTTACAATAACTACTTTTAAAGTCATACCAATAATGATTTCTGATTGGTTGGTAGTGTAAAACTTTTTACACTAACAATTATATAGCCATTAAACTCTTAAATTAATTGTTAAAACTATGAGTATTGATAAATCAGTTATCAATTATATTATTATAAAAGAAGGTTAACTATTCAATTTTTTTTGTCAAAATGCTAATAAAAAATATTTATTTTATTTTTTAATTTATAAAAATATAAAATTATAAAATTATAGTAATTAAGATAATTACAATGAGTATATATTCTGATTAAATCAATTAAATAAATCATTAAATCATATATAGATTTTGATTTTATATAATATGGTAATCAATTTATTAAATTTTATGATATATTTTTAATAATTATGATAATCAATTACAAGTGATCAAAATAATGAATAAAATAGTTTATTTAATTATTATTTATTTAAATGAGGTAATCAATCATGATTTAAACATTCTAATTGATAATACAATTCTAATTATTTATTTATTATTGTTATTTTAATCCATAAAAATACATAATTATATTAATTAAGGTAATTATGACCAATATATATTTTGATTCAGATTAATTGATAACATTAATACATATTCTTATTCAAAGTTACAAAATATTCAAATTAAGGTAATTAGCAATATATATGATTTGAACATTCCATCATTTCTTTTTTAAAATATTTAATTATTATTATAAATAATTTATTGAGTGAACATTAGACCTTACGAGAACTTCTTCCTCTATTGTAATTTTCTTCCAATTTTAACTCCACTGTAAACATTAGTGTTCAAGATTATTCACCAATAGAATCTTTGAAACTTTAGAGTATTCATTTTTTTTTTTCATTTTACTTACTTCATCTTTTTATTGTATATTTTATTTTATCATTATTGAATTAATTTATTTCCACATATATAAACACACACATATATGAGAAATGTTAGCAATACAATCTCTAATACACATCATACTATTGAGTGAAATTTATTAAAAATCACAAAATTTTGTGGATCTTATTTTGTAATCAATGAATTTCTATTTTGATTTTATAGTTTTCAATAAATTTTAATCAAGATGTGTGTTAGTAAGGGTGTGTTACAGAGAATGTTACCAGCACCTCCGTCCCTCCCTCTCTTTCTCTCTCTCTCTCTCTCTCTCTATGTATACACACACACACACCATTTTGTACAAACCAATTTTATAACTAATATTTCTAATCTTTCACACTTCATGTCAAAGAAATATGTATTGCTAAATGTATTAATCATTTTATATAAGTCTCTTTATTATTTTAATTTTTTGTTAAAATTTGAAAACACTTAAAGAAATTTTCTATTTACTAAATCTTATGTCTCTTATTATCATTCCAATAATTCTTTTTTATCCAAAAATATTTTTTTAATTAATTTTTAATATTTTAATTCATGAAAACAAATTAATAAATGTTAAGTAATAAATAATATTTTTGGTTTAAATCAAATTCTATTTATATTAATTTACACAGTAAACATCACACTCAAATTATAAAACTTACATAAATAAAGAAAAAAATTAATTAATTAATTGAAAATAACATAAGTTGTGAAAAAAATAATTTTTAATTAATTTTATTAATTTAAATAAATTTTAAATTTATTTTAATTTGTATAAGAAAAAAAATTATATCAAATCAAAACTAATTCATTTAAAAATGTAATAGGATAATGTATTATGATATATATTACTTTTCTTCAAAGTGTAAGATATAATAACATTTTTATATGGTATTATTACATTAAATTGTAGTCAAGGTATACTCATAATTTTGTACTCAATATATCCAAATTTATGTTGAAAATCAATTTGATTCATATAAAAAATATCACAATCAAATTATAATTTATACAAAAAAGAAATTATTATAAATAAATTTGAGAATCCATTTACAGGTTTGGATTATACATGGCGAATCAAGAGTAACTTTCAAAGTTTAGATAGCACGTGTCGTTTATAGAGAGGTTCAGATGACACGTGTCATTATATGATATTTCGTAAATATTTGGTTCAGTTACAGACCATAATTATTATTATTATTATATTAATTAGTTTTAAATAGCTATATTTGAATTTTGAATTTGAAAATTCTATTAAATACCGACTTTTTAAATAACTACGTTAATTATAATTAAAAATTATATTGGTCATTTGACTTAATTATTCATTAATAACTAACAAGAATAATATATATAGTTTCCTTAATTATTTCCGAAATCAAGGATAAACTAAGGAGTATTTTTTATTTTTTAAAAAGCATATACTTAATCAATAATTTTTTACTTACATTCACCCTAATTTTGTCCTAAATAGAAATCAATAAATAATTTTTACTTAATCAATAATTTTTTTTACTTACATTCTATTATTTATGACAATAATTTAATACAAGTTTCAAGGACCAAAATAATTATTATTATATATTTTAAGTATAACTTGGGAAGATATTTATGTATAATTATTATTATATATTTAAGAGTATGGATGGAGAGGATATTCTAAACTAGGCTTTAGAGCAAATGTGATTATTTTCGTATGATTTTACTCAATAAATTAAATTTTGTGTCATCAATTGGGGCCGTTTGATTCGATGTTAATGTATTATTAAATATATAATTAAAATAAAAATCATTACATGTAATTGTTATATGTAATTTATATAATTGGAATGCCCATTTAAATTATATTCATATTAAATAGGAAAGTTTCATCAATCTCTGGAACAATTTCACATAGAATCTTATCCTACTTTGGCAACACCAAAACATTTCCCTCTATTTTTTGCTTACATGTCGGTCTCACATTCGTTTTCACACAAATCAATTTATAGATAATTATGACACACAATTATTTGCACACTAAATAATTTATGGACAATTATGACACGCAAAATTAGGAAATTAATTTTTATTGTATATTCTAATTGAGCACAATTTTATAATCACCCTTATACTTAATTACGGGAATTATTAGTACCTAATGTTTCTATTTTGAAATTCAAACAGAGCTAGAGAATAAAAGACGACCAAGAGAATAAGAAATGAAAAAGGGATGCATATGTGAAAGAGACCCAAACTCTCCTCTCATTTCTCCAATGATAGTATTTTTTTGTTACATGTTCTAAACAGTCACTCTCATTTCGTTGATTTCGTCGATTGTCATTGTCTTCTTCATGTCTTTGTTAAAATGAGAAAATATATTGTCAAATTGAGATGCATATATGTTAGGTAATTTTTCTTTTGATTGTCTTTTCATGTTCTCCATTTGAGAAACTTTTTTTTTTTTTTTTCACTTTGATGTTTTATTGTTCCCTTTTTGTTTGTTTATTTATTTATTGCTTTAAATTTGATCTACTAAGATTTTTATTCTTTTCGCATGTACAGATTCAAAAGAATTCAAGAGAGAAATAAGAGTATGGATGAAGAGGATATTCTAAACTAGGCTTTAAAGCAAATGTGATTATTTCCTTATGATTTTACTCAATAAACTAAATTTTGCATCATCAATTGAGGTTAGTTTGATTCGGTCTTAATGTATTCTTAAATAAATATAATTAAAATTAAAATCATTACATGTAATTGTTTTTGTTATCCATAAAAATTGAGATTTAAATCATAAATAAATTATTACAATACATAATCATATATAATTTTTTAATTTGTATCAATATTAAAACAAGATTAATAAATCTACTCTATATTTATAATATTTATAAAATTATTAATTTATTGGAGAAAAAAAATATTTTTAAAACTTCAAATGATATAAGACATTAAGATTTTAATATTGTGATTACAAGACAGTGGAAAGAATCATAATTAAAAAATATTATCATTAAAATATTATCATATTCGTACATATTTAATATCATGAAAATAGTATCACGATTAAACAGATTTTAATGTCAAAATACGATTTTCATACTGTGGTTACAAACAAAGTGGAAAAAATCATAAATAATAAACAAATTAACAATTAAAATTAGGAATAGTATATACGATGATGATATCTAACGGATTTTTATACTTCGAGAAATTAGTTTCTAGCTCTCGATCAGGGGATACCCCAGGTAACCAAAAATACTTTAATTGTATTAATTTATTTAGGTCTTATCTAATTCGTTATTACTAAAGTTTAAAAATAAACAAAGTAGTGTTTTTTGTTAGATAAATATTTCAATTTAAAGAAAGCATGTTCATTATCAAAAATTGTAACTGTTTTTTTTTATTTATTTACCTACGTTAATTAAGATGAGATTTCTGTATCAATAGTAAATATTTGTATTACTTTAAAGTTAAGGATAATTTTATTATCATTGAATGAGATAAACATAATCAGTAATAAGCATTAAAATATATAAAGGCATAATTCAAGAAATTTTTTAAAAAATAAACTTATTTAATAGAGAATAAATAAGAATTTAGCATATATAGATGTAATTTAAAGTATATATATAACACATTAATCATATTACACTTTGAAGTAAATTACACTAGCTCCTTCTGATATTTTTTCATATTACACACAATATCATTCTTTTTTTTATTCCTACACTTACCTCTTTAATTGTTTGAAAAATATTACACTGACATCCCTTATACATTACATTGACAGCCCTTAATTGTTTGAAAAATATTACATTGTTTATTTCTATAGGGGATGTTGTTGTAAACATTAAACAAGCAGGAAAATTTGTGTAATCTGAAAAAATTTCAGGGGGTGTTAGTGTAATTTACTCTACACTTTATTTGTGTCTTTTTAATCTATTATACCTAAAGTTTAAAAGTAAACAAATTGATAGTTGTTTGTTATAAAAATAACTCAATTTAAATAAGGTATGTTCATCATCGAAAACTATATTTGGTATTTTAATTTATCTACGTTAATTTAGATGAGATTTTCTTATCGGAAGTAATTATTTATTTTGCAAAGAAAGATAATGATAACTTTATTATCATTAAAAGAAACAAAACATAATTGACAATAAAAGTTTAAATCTATATAAATGTCATTTAAAAATTTTCCTATAGATTCTTCATAAATAAGGATATCCATGTACCGTACTCTAGTTGGGCATTTGAGATCAATATATGTTTGATAATTAAAAGTGCAAAATTTTTTACCTAAAAACCAAAAAAGTTGAAATACATGTTTAATTAAGAACTACTATTTGGTATAAAATCAAATTTAAAAAAACTTCCTTTCTTAAAAATACACTTAAGATCAAAAGTAATATAAATTATACTTCTTACTTAATATTGTAAAATAAAAGCACAAATGATTGCTTCAACACTCTAAAAATCAATGTTAGGACTATTGTCTTTGATATATTTGTTTAGAATGCCCCCATCTTGTGGCTAAGCCAGCTTATTGGGATCATCTTCAGTCTCTCTATTCAACTATGACAAATCCCTAGATTGTGGTGGGGGATTTCAATGAGATTGCATTTTCTAATGAATTTCGGGGTGGGAAGTTCTCTCACTCTAAAGCTACTTACTTCTTGCAGGTAATTGAAGACTACCATCTTATTGACATGAGTGTTGTTGGACATCGTTTTGGTCAAGAGGCAGGTTGGATCTTACATGATGAAATGCCTAGATAGAGCGCTTTGTAACCAAAATTGGCATATCTCTTTTCCTAAGGCTTTCATGGAGAATCTCTGTCGAGTTTATTTGGATCATTGCCCTATTCTTATCCAGTGTGAGGGAGGCAGGGATCTTAGAGGTGAGAGACCTTTTCATTTCTAAGCAACCTGGGCTAATCTTAGAGATTTTGAATAGGTAGTTATAGACGCTTAGAGGAAGAAGTACCCCAACATTCGTCAATGGCCTTAATGTGGTAAGGGAAGATGCTATTCTTTTTAACAAAAATGAGTTTGGTAGTATTCTTATAAGGAAGCATCAAATTTAGGCATGCTTAAAAAGGGTTCAGTTAGCTTTGGAGGGAGGGGAGTTAGAAAGCCTGCTTCTACTAGAGAGTAATTTAAATGACAAACTACATGAGGCGCTGCCTCAAGAAGAATTTCTATGGTTTCAGAAGTCCAGAGAGAAATGGGTTTGATTTGGAGATAGAAATACCAGGTTCTTCCACACCCAAACTATTATTTGTTGGAGGAAGAATAAGATTCATGGGCTATTCATTTTTGATGATTCATGGACAAAATTGATCACTAATTATAATTTTAGAAATTAGTTTAGTATATTACTCTGCTTATTGTCCTTTTATTCATTGTAATTATGATTATTATTATTTTTAAGTAATCAACGAGAGCTAACTGGCCAGCCTTAGTGTCATTGACTCATTTGAATGTGCTGGATTTGTGGCTTACATCTAAAACGCACTACATTTGCAACTTTTAAAAATTTTTTTTTTTAAGAGATGACATGTATTCCTTACTTGAGGCCTTCGAGTATTTAATACAGTTGCATATCTAAAATTCGAACTTAAGATAATTGGTTAAGTTGAAACAACCTCACTCTAGTTAATTCATTTACTCTATGGTATTTGCAATCCCTGTATAATATATATAAAAAAAAACTTTGTTTTATTAATGTGTTCTAATTAATTTCAATTTTTTAGGCTATCAACAAAAAAAAAACCAACTCTATTGATTTTTTCAAAAAAAAAAAAAAACACTCTCAATTAGCCAAATAAATATAATTTTTGACATAGTTATTATAAAAATTAATAAATTAATCATATATGACAATTAATGATCAAATACTACGTTTGATAAAATTATTAAATACATATTAATAGGATAAGAATAAAAGAAAGAATAATTGTGAGACTTACTCAAATATTTTTCCTTCTCAATTTAGAGAAGAGTAAGACAAGACTTAAATGGATATAAAAACAAAAATATTCTTATTTATTATACATTTCTTTTTATTTGAGATACTTGTGTCAATATATATACATATTTCTTTTTTTTTCTTTTACTTTTTATACAATTAAATAATCTAAAAAATCATCTCAGTTTTATTTATTTTCTTTCCTTTCTCTTTTTTTCTTTTATCTTTCTTTTCTAAATCAATCAAACATTAAAGTATGAATGTATATACTATTTACTCGTATTAATAATAATGACGCTTGAACATAAAGGCTTTAATATCCAATGGGTATTCATTGCCCTCACGGTAAGAACGGTTTTGCTAATAAAGGTTCCCCCTTCTTTATTAATGCTACTACAGATTACAGAATCTTCCAACCTCTGACAAGATGACTGTTCTCTACTCATATTGTGGTTCAAACGCATACAAAACATGGTAAATATGAATCCTAGGCTTTTACGAAATTGGAGGATTAGAATTAAACCAACACTTACTCTGGCTTGGCATACTCTGGCTTGGCACCCTGTAATATATGCGAAAGAAAAACAGTCATATTAGTTTCTGATGACCCGCCACTTGCAATCGCACACTGACATAGCTGCTTGAGCTCTCTGCCTCTTTTCCTCATCTCTCTTGCTTCATCACCCCCCAGATCCATAAACTTTTTAATAAGACCAGCAATTTCATCTTTTCTTATCAAAGTGTCGTGTTTAACCTCTGTCTTCACCCTCCACCCCACCTTCCACTCTTCTACTATCAACTTACCGTTGAGGGGTTGGTCCATAAATATCGGAAAGGCCAAAAAAGGAACACCACTAAAAGCACCTTCTCTGGTGGAATTCCAGCCACAATGAGACCAAAACCCGCCAATAGCAGGATGCTGCAACACCCTCAATTGGTCACACCATCCCAAAACCAGTCCCCTATCCCCACACATCTCTTTCAACCTACCACTCTCTCCGCACTGTACCCACAAGAACCGAACGCCACTTTCGCGCACACCAGCTGCGATTTCATCAATTTGTGCATTAGAAACCGAAAGAAAGCTTCCTTGAGAAATGTACAGCACAGAGCCAGAGGGTTGGTTGTCAAGCCACTGAAAGTAGTCAAGGTCAGCATGTTTAGAAATATCAATCTGGTCATTACCAAAATAAGGTATGGCGGGGCCAATAGTGTAAATGGGTGTAGAAAACTCTGCTTTCAAAGCATCAATAGCTCGAGGCTCAAGCTCGTATATCGAAGGAAATAACAGATATTGCGCTTTCTCCACCCATGCTACAACATTCAAGGTCAATTGCAACAATTTTCGGCTGCGCCAACTTTCATCGTTAAGTGGAAAATCTGCCAGACGAATTGCCGGGTTCCCCGGTATATAATCCACTCGTTTCTCACCCTCTTCTGTTGCAAACATTTAAATAACCACAGAATGCTTCAAATATCACAGTTAAAAAATAGTAGAACTAGGAGGCACTTCAATACTATTGAACATGGTGTCAATGACATACTAGAGTTGCTAACAAAGATCCACTCACAAAATTACTATTAAATCACTAGTTTTATTCAGCTAGATTTACTTGACTAATTTTTGGATGCTAGACGATTCTTTTGAGGGGAATTGTCCGCCAAACAAAATTTTAGTAACATCAAAACCTCATTCATATTGGCACATGAATGATAAGTTGTTAACTTAACTTTTATAATAAAGTTATAAAAAGATTTTTATTGGATAATACTGTAAAAAATGTTCATGATTGGATATTGAGATTTAATTTTCAACGAGAAATTTTGGACGCTAAAAGATTTTGAAAAAAATTGTTCACCAAACAAGATTTTAGTAACATCAATGAAAATCAAACCCTCATTCATAAGAAGGACAAAAGTTAACTCTGGATCATTCGAACCAACCCACATTCGCACATGAATGATAAGTTGTTAACTTTTATAATAAAGTTATATAAAAAATTGTATTGGATAATACTATAAAAAACGTTCATGATTAGATAATGAGATTTAATTTTCAACAAGAAATTGCTGGGTGAACCTATCAAACAGCTCTAATTATTTTAAAATATTCCAATTTATATGGTTTTGTGGCGAATAAAATGTAACTGACCCGATACGTTTACAGGGTAGTGACCATTTTGCTCCAGAAGATGGTAGTATTTGAACACAGCGAAAACCGACGCCGACATTGGCCAAAACGACGCCACGGGAATGTTTCTCTTATTTGCAACGCGAACCACCCAGAAGAGGTAAGTGTCGTATATCATTATCGTTGGCAGCGGCTGAAGGCGATGGAGTAGGTGTTCAAAAGGGGCTTCCATTTTGGTCATAACGGCTTCAAAAAAGCCGACGAAGTCGTTGGCTCGACCCTGTTCGGAGGGAATAACGTTGGGGATTGTGGCGAATCGGATGTTGCTGGGTCTGGGGTCGGAGCTGATGAAGCCAAGCCATTCTTCGGTGACTACGAAGGTTACGAGGATGTCGGAGTTTTTGGACACGAGCACCTTGCAGAGGTTCATCATGGGGTTCACGTGACCTCGTCCTGGGTATGGCACAGCGACCACGTGGCCGGCGATAATTGGTGGAACCTGAATCGTATCGGCCATGGAGATAAGGGTGTTCAGGAGAGTGAGTGTGCATGATTTGAAAAGTGAAAGGAGAACTGCTTTTATGTTTTTGTTTTAGCCTCCAGGTCTCCACGAAGGGCAGGATAATCTGAAGTTAATTAGTATTGGAATCTTAATTGGAAAATGACTTTTAGACATATTGGAAAGTGTTTACACCTCAAAAGAAATAAGAAAAAAAAAAGATAAATAATTGATATAATTAATGATATGATGTGATAGAATGAGAAATAAAAAAAATAAAAAATATTGATAAAGTGTTTAAAATTTGTGAGTGTTTAAATATAATCACTCTTCTTAATTAGTTTCAGGTGGACTCGTGGAAGAATTTATGTGTCTTTGATGAAGTGAGTAATGACTGCACAGTGCACATGGCTCAATCGGTGAAATCTGAGGATGGAAAAGCATAGAAAAAAAAAAAGGATTCTAGCAGGGAAACGGTAATAACACGTGGAGCACGAAGAAAGAGAGATTTAAAAAAAAACAGAGTAACTGATGTCATAAATGATTTAATTTGAAAGAAAAAGAAATATGTTGAAAATAAAGTAAAAGGAAATGAAATTATATATGAAGTACGTTAATAATAATTCATCTTATTAAAAGTTTTATAACATTCTTAATGCCATTTTTAATAAAAAAATATTTTTATATTATAAATTAAAATATATAATTTGAAGCGTCAAAGTCTCATTCTTTTTGGACAACCACCCCCCCACCCCCGGGCCCCGTCTTTATCAACGTACAACTTTTGTGTGTATGATTCTCAAGTAAGTTAATCGTGAGTGATCTGTATCTTTCTCCTGTGTGAGTAGAGAAACGAATAATGTTCGTCAGAGCTCTCAAAGTAAGTCAACCAGTCTCACCTTGGTTGGCTCACTATGAAATGAACAAAAAAGTGAGTTAGTCCAATTCAGCTTACTTTTAGACGAGTCAGAAAATAGTCAATTCAGTTCAACCCACCACAGGTTGGTGGACTAAACGGGTTGGCTCACCTAAAATAAAAAAATAAAATTCAAATATAATTTTAATTTTTTTGGATAAAGCTTTATAATAATTAAATATTTTAATTTTAATCTAATGTTATTACATTTATAATTATAAAAAATAATTACTAATTAAGGATGATATATATATTGTGTATTTTTTTTTAAAGAGAAATTATTAACCCTTAACGTGAGCCAACCTAGCTCACCACAAGTTCAATCCAGGTGAGCCGCGAGCTAAGTAAGCCGGGTTCGTTTTTGCTTATAAACATGACGATTTGAATTTTTTCAACCCAACCTGGCTGGAACCCGTGGTAGGCCGGGTTGGCTCACCAGGTTGCGGCTCACTTTAACAGCTATAATGTTGCTTATTATCTAGAGAATATTGCGGTGAGACAATCCCAACCTTTGTTAATTTGTTGTGATCTTTCACGTCCTCTTAGTACCCTCCTCCTTAAGGATAGCTTAGGGTAAATTTTTCTATTTTCTTTTTGATGAATAAAAAAAAAGTCTTATTCTTTTCACTTTTTCAATTAAATATTTTTAATATTATCTCTTTTCTCTATTTTAGAGATATATTTCACACATTACTCGTGCCATAAGTCAAAATTTTCTCTCTTAACCATTTACAACTATTCCTTTTTTTATCAATATTTTAATCTTAACAAATTTATCTATTTTAATATGCGATCTTTTATCTCAATCTCCTAATTGAATTTCAATAATTTTTTAAAAGACATTGTTAATAGTTAAAAATAACTTTATATCATAATTAAAATTTTCATTGTAAATCTATAATATAATTTATATATTCAAATATACTTATTTATTATGAATTTTAATTATAATATTATTTATTTATTATGAATTTTTATTATACAAAAGTAAATATATATCTCGTTTAATGTACAAACTAAGATATTAGTTATTTATTAATTTTTAACTAATATATATTTTTAATGCATCCTTCAGTAAGATTGTAAAAAAAATCATAACCAATGTTTTTAATATATATTTTTTCTAAAATTGTTACTAAAAAAATTGTAGTGATTAATAAAATGTAAATTAAAATTATTTAATGGAATTAACAATTTGATTGAAATTTATGACAAAAATAAGATAATTACTGTTACTTATTGGGATAAAAAATATTTTTAAAAATTAATTTAATCGAGTCAATTATTTTTTTTATAATATGAATATAAATTAATGGATAAGTTATATGATTTTAAAATTTTTAATTTTAAAAAGACTCAAAAATTAGTTTAATGAGTACATCATTGTTTTTCAAGTGATTTGTAAATATTTTATATTATTTACTTAAAAAATTAAAAAATGTAAAAATCTTGATAGAAAAACATATTAAGAAAACAGAATAAAAATTAGCTTAGTATAAATAACAAAATAAAGATGATGTGTGACCGCATGGGAATCACAATGTATAAATAAATTATTTTATTTTTAAAAATGAAGATCCAAATTTATATTATAAGAATGAATTGTTACGATAATTATAGACAAGTGTTATGAATATTTATTAGTGGTTGTCCATATTTCTTTGAGTTTAACGGTCATGCACTATCAGTATAAAAAATTTTATACTATTAATCAATTGGAATGAACCGTTGGTATGACTTTTAACGTTATTATTGTAAAAGTCAACAAATTTACCACACATAATGGTTTGTGATTGGATGACAATGTAAAACGGTTTTACACTATCAGTGTATGATCTTTTTTCTCTATTTCTTTTATTGTTTCATATTTCCTTTGTTGGTTATAATTATTATATGCAACATTTGTGTTGCAGCTTTATACATATAAATAAGATATCTCATTTATTGAAATATAACAAAAACTCTTTATTCTCTTGTTCTTTCTGTTCTTTATCTCCTATACTTTTAAAGTCTTGTATTTTTATGTTAATTTCATAATACATTATCAATACAATTATCTTTTATTTGTTTGTCATATCTAAGAGTGTAAATGAGTTAAACTATTCGTAAACTATTCGAGTTCGACTCGTTAGATGATTGATTAAGCTTGTATGTTTAATTAAACAAACAAACTCAAGCTTGAGATAGAACTCGTTTATTTAAATGAGTCAAGCTCAAGCTATGTAAGCTCAAAATTAATGACTCGTGAATAACTTGTTTATTTAAATTGATAATAGAGATTTTACTAGCCTTTGTTATTTATATATTTATTATAGAAATATGTAGAACTTTGTTGAGAGTGTTAAGATTAATTTTGAACTTTCTTTTTTGCAGTAGTAAAAAAGTTATGAATTTTTTATTTACTAGATTATGAAAATATAGTCTAGAATGTTTAAATTCCACATACTATATGTTAAACATATATTTCTATTTGTAGATTATCATCTAATATTAAAATATTTATTAAATACTAAATTGATAAAATTAAAAACTAATTTAAGAAAGATTTTCATAAAAGCAAAAATAATTAAGTTATAAATAAGCTAAACAAGCCAAATTCAAACTTTAATTTTTTTAAAAACAAGTTAAGTTCAAGCTTTCAATTAGACTCGTTTAAATAAGCTAAGTTCAAGCAACCCAAATTTTCACAAATCAAACCTAAACTTCAAATACTTGGCTCAACTCAACTAATTTACAACCCTAGCCATATTCGCTATTGGTGTTGCATGTATGCTTTCTTTCCTCTATTTTGTTGGTTTAGTGATGTGTTTTTTGCTTTATATGTTAATTAATCTCTTTTTCTATAAATACTATACACACATATACGAAGTTCACAAGAAAAAGCACTATAAAGAATTTTCTTTTAACTTATCTCTAGATATTGGCTAACCTTTGTTTCTAAATGGTATTTGTGTGATTGGAAATGTGAGTTTGAGCTTAAAGATTCTTTGGCCTTTAATTGTTATATTGTTATATTATTTATTTAGGTGTTGTTAGTTTTATATGTTAAATTTTATTGCTAATTTTTAATTTATTGTTTTATTAGATTGTTATAATATTTATTGTGTAGAGAAAATGTTCTATTCGTTATAATATTTATTACATATTTATTGTTAAAATTATTATTTATCATATATTTATACGTTATAATATTAAATTGTTTTATATGTTAAATGTATAATTTATTGTTTTATTTAGGTGTTATTAGTAAGTTATTGTTATAATATCATTTATTGAAATTATGTAGAGAAAAAATTACTAATGAGGATATGATAGAAAAAAAATTCTCTATTTTTGTGCATTTAATGTGCTTCTTTTCATGTATCTAATGTGCTCCTAAAGTAGTAATGTCCACTAAGAGGATTTAAAAAATATTTTGAATTGATTTCTTGTGTCCCTATGGTTGAACAAAATAATGAGTTTTTGATAAAAAAAAATTATGAGGTCCATGCGATTCAACATATGATCATTATACTTTGTTAAGACAAAGGACGAATTCGTAACCCTTAAATATTTTGATAATAACAAACAAACAAAAAATTATGTGTTCACTTTATCGCCTGATGTCTCACTCACATTATCGTCTAATCTCTAATTCGCATTATATCATCTTATGTTTTTTAATTGAATATTGTCTTATCTTTATTTGTATAAACTTCGTAACTAACAAAGCTTATAGACGATGACTATGCTATAAAAAGAGTTGTATATCAATCAGAGCGTAAGCTACCTCGAAATAAATAAAGCCTATATACCTACTCTCGAGGAAAGACAGCGAAAAAGAAGGAATTTGTGTGCAAATGTTAGAACGGAAAAGTGGACATGATAACTACTAAAAGATTAAGTACAAGAATAAAAAAGATAAACAGACTGCTTTATCTTATCACATAACAAGTTGGTAAAAAGCATTAAATGCTGTATTTAATGCTCTAACGGCTCTCTTCATTAGACAAAAGTCGTCTCCTACAAAACTCTCAACGGATATTTTTTTGAGAAGCTTATAAATAGAAGAAGAGACATCTTTCAAGCTATTGTCGAATTTACAAGTGTTATTGATATATTTGCTACTGAATCTAAATATTCATAATTGCTTTGAGAAAAGAAAAAGCTTTTGTAAAAATAGGTTGAAAATTCATTTTTGAACTTCATTGTGTATTCGTCTGATAAGACGTTAAACCCAATGAGGTAAACTCACACAAATCTTTTTCTTTATGAGATTGATTGAAGCTTAAAGAGGCTTTGTTTCAAAGAATACCTAGGTGTTTGCTTGGAGAGGCAAGTGAAAGACTACTTGGGTTAAGCCTGAAGAGGCTTATGGAAAGAATATTTGTAACTTGTAAAGTTAGTGGAACTTGATTGTTGCCAAGAACTGGATGTAGTATTTGGGGTGAGATGAACCAGTATAAAATTTGTGTGCCTTTCAGTTTTGGTCTTTTAGCTTTCGTCTACCTTGTGAAACGTTTTTGAAAATCTTTCTGATCTTATTTCAATCATTACGCTGCTTAGTTTGAGAATTGCGAAAATTGGCTATAACATAATTCAACCCCCTTCTTATGTTATATTTGTGGTTTACATACTTGTAGGCAAACTCATGGTTGTAGCCATGACCAAAGACATGGTCGTGAAGGAAATTCTAAGAATTATGTGAAAAGTACAAGGATAAAAGGTGGACAAAGTAGAGCTGGCAATGAACCGAACCAACTCGAAGTTAGTTCGAGGCTCGATTCAATAATTGATTTGTTGAACTTGGTTCATGAACCAAATGAGTTGAACTTGAGTTGAAAATTGAGCTCGTTAAATAAATGAGCTAAATTTGAGCTATGTGTAGTTCGATTCATTTGGTTCATGAACCAACTTGGTGGGTGGGTGGGTGTGTGTGTGTGTTGAGCTCGTTAAATAAATGAGCTAAATTTGTGTGTGTGTGTATGTGTGTGTGTGTGTGTGCGTGCGCGCGCGCGCTAATATATACCCACTCAATTTTTAGTTGAAGTACATTAGCAAGTTATAATTAAGGGTTACCTTAAAATACACCAACGGTGTAACTTGTTAACGTGCGTGCTCCAACTAAAAAATAAGTAGTTGTACATTAGCAAATGCTTATGGGGTTTGCTAACGTACACTAACTTATTTTTTAGTTGAAGTACGTTAGCAAGTTATAACTAAGAAATATCTTAAAATACACCATGGTGTAGCTTGCTAACGTACTCTAACTAAAAAATAAGTGGATGTATGTTAGCAAACCCACACACACACACACACACACACACACACACACACACACATATATATATATATATATATATTAAGCTTATATAATTATTTTTTAATTAATTTCATATTAGTTTTATTTTTTGTCTGAATATAAATATATAAATCAAAATATGTAATATAATCAAAATTTTGAATCGAATCAAGCTAACAAGCTGAACCAATTCTTATCAAGTCAAATCAAGTTGGGCTCAGCTCGGCTTCGCTCAACTCACCTCATTTCCAGCCCTAGGACAAAATAAGAAACTTGATGAAAACATATATTATCATTGTGGTGGCAAAGGCTATTGGGTACTTGTCATACATCGAAGCATTTTATTAAATTTACCAAGAATCACTTAAAAATAAAGTGAAAATGATAGAGAAATACAGTTTGTTTGTGACGACAGCAATTTCGATTAAGACCATATGCATGTTACTTAACTATCATTACTAATTTCTTTATTAATCTAGATGGGAAAATTGATCATTCTATTAGAGATGAGAGTATAATCTTATATTGCAAACAACTTAAAAAAAAAAAATTCAAAATTAATCTATCCCAAACATGCTCTAATGCTGTGTTTGGAACACTAGAAACAAAGTTAGGAACGAATTATTCTTGTGTTTTTTTTTTCTTTTCATTTTCTCTTTAATCAAATGAAAAATGCATTACTATCATTATTTTCTTTCTTCTTTGTTTTTTTTCCTCTTTTCTAAACATATAATAAAATTCAAGCATCCCAAGTATTAATATATACATTTTAAAGAATTAATAGAGTTCATTTTTATTTTGTATAGTCCGTTTTAGGTATCGCCGACTTACCCATTCAATGACTTTGGCACCGGACGTTCCCTAAATGGATACTATACTTTCGGGTTGGGCGAATTCAATACTTCTTGGTTGTGAATATCTGAATAGGACAAACTGAAAAGGAGGTGATCCAGTCGCACCTTCCAGTACGGCTACCTTGTTACGACTTCACTCCAGTCACTAGCCCTGCCTTCGGCATCCCCCTCCTTGCGGTTAAGGTAACGACTTCGGGCATGGCCAGCTCCCAATAAAAGGCAAGAAGATTAAGGCGTTCTAAATAAATAAAAAAAAATGTACCTGTAACACAAACATAAATAAAAAATATTAATAATATAAGGAATGAGACCTAAATAAATTTTGCATGCCTCCAAGAAAATAACACATTAGGCATATGAAATTAAGAAAATAACAGAATTTTTAGAGATAATAAGAAAATTAATACATTAGAGAAAAATAACAAGCTCAAAAAATTTACGTGCTCAAGAAAACTGACACATTGTGCATCTTAAAGAATGTGTTATTATCCATCTTAATTAAAAATAAAAAAATTAAGGAAAACAAAATTTTTCACATAGAAATTCATCAACTTACAATCAAATTGATCAGTTATCCAAAAAAAAAAAAAAAAAAACCTTTGAGAATGGAATTGATCATCATTGGGAATGGAATACCTTGACGGGCTTGTTTTAATTGTAGTTGAAAATGGAATGGAAGCAAATTGCCTACTCTAAATTAATGTACGCTTGAATTGATTTACAACAGATTTCTTATGTGTTCTGTATCGTCCAACCAATATAGAAGGAGTACGAGAAGCTAAATAACACGCCGTTGATTTTTTGAATCGTGCAAGTATGAGATGCCAATTAACGTGCCACCAATCTTTGGACTCGTGCGATATGCCGTAGAATGACATAAGGAGTGCGAGACACTAATTGGCAGGTAGTCAATTTTTACGCTTTGCCGAAAAAGACATTAACAGTGTGAGATGCTAACGTGCAGTCAATATTTGGTATCGTGCGTTGCTGCAATACGCTTTGCAGAAAAGACGTTAGGGATTAGGGAATTTGTGAGAGGTATTTTGTGAAATGAGTGAAAAATACACGTGACATATGAAAACAGGTGTCAATATTTGATAAGTGGGACGAGGAGTGAAACTTACAAGTGAGGGGTATTTTAATCCCTTACGATAAGGATGGCTTTACTATTCCCCTTCTTTATTAATGCTACCACAAATTACAGAATATTCCAACCTCCAACAGGATGTCTGTTCTCCGGTCCCTACTATTGTTGTGGTTCAAACGCATACAAAACATGATAAATATGAAAACTAGGCTTTCACGATCAAGATACATGATAATGGATCCAGCACTCTGGCTGAGAGACTATAAAAGAAACTGGAGGATTAAAATAAAACCAAGAGCCTTACTCATAGTTACAGAATTTTCTCATTAACCCTGTCTGTTGCAGCATGCTGAATTTATCCTCCTACACACCGCATGTAAGGTTTTCCTTCAAAAGACATCTTTGTAACAATAATGTAAAATGTGAGTAAGTACCTACTAACTATGGTCTTACTCTGCTTTGGCACCCTGTAATATATGCCAAAGAAAAGCATTCATATTAGTTTCTGATGACCCGCCACTTGCAATCGCACACTGACATAGCTGCTTGAGCTCTCTGCTTCTTTTCCTCATCTCTCTTGCTTCATCACCCCCCAGATCCATAAACTTTTTAATAAGACCAGCAATTTCATCTTTTCTTATCAAAGTGTCGTGTTTAACCTCTGTCTTCACCCTCCACCCCACCTTCCACTCTTCTACTATCAACTTACCGTTTAGGGGTTGGTCCATAAATATCGGAAAGGCCAAAAAAGGAACACCACTAAAAGCACCTTCTCTGGTGGAATTCCAGCCACAGTGAGACCAAAACCCGCCAATAGCAGGATGCTGCAACACCCTCAATTGGTCACACCATCCCAAAACCAGTCCCCTATCCCCACACATCTCTTTCAACCTACCACTCTCTCCGCACTGTACCCACAAGAACCGAACGCCACTTTCGCGCACACCAGCTGCGATTTCATCAATTTGTGCATTAGAAACCGAAAGAAAGCTTCCTTGAGAAATGTACAGCACAGAGCCAGAGGGTTGGTTGTCAAGCCACTGAAAGTAGCCAAGGTCAGCATGTTTAGAGGCATCAATTTGGCCATTAACAAAATAAGGTATGGCAGGACCAACAGTGTAAATGGGTACAGAAAACTCTGCTTTCAAAGCATCAATAGCTCGAGGCTCAAGCTCGTATATGGAAGGAAATAACAGATATTGCACTTTCTGCAACCATGGTACAGCATCCAAGGCCAATTGCAACAATCTTCGGCTGCGCCAACTTTCATCGTTTAGTGGAAAATCTGCCAGACGAATGGACGAGTTCCCCGGAATATAATCCACACGTTTCTCACCGTCTTCTGTTGCAAATATTTAAATAACCACAGAAGACTTCAAATATCACAGTTAATATATCAATGTAAATATTAAACTTTGTTAATTATTAGCTATGAAACACCGATATTTTCACTTGTTTCATCTTTCACGTATATCCTATATTGATAGTCATGGATACTTCTCTTACAAATATATGTGAAGTGTTCTAGCCTTTAATACAACTATATATAAAACATAGAAGTATAGTATAAAAACATAAAATTTTGTTCTCTGATGAACCAAAAAGAGAAATTATTTTTTTATGGACAATTTCAAGAAGGGAATGGGTTGACACTATTCTTATTTATAGACACAATAAAAAGTAATTTACAATGACAATAATTTATAATTTATATTTTGGTTTTAATAATGCCTAATAAGCATATTCTTCATTTGAATGAGTAAAATTACAATTATATATTTATTATGTTTTATAAATTTTTATTCATATCTAAATGACTAAATATACATCTTACACATATCGTAATATATGTACATGTGTTTCTATGCATCACAGACCATTTGGTATTGAGATTTAATTTTCAGCGAGATTGCAAAATGAACCTATAACAAGAAATTATTAGGTGGTCTTAGATTATCATAGTTTTTATTAATCTTCATATAACATGTAATTAAGTGTTATTAATTTTTTTTTCAAAAATTATAAAAGTTAAATATGTATTTATAAATATCGTCCAAGATCATAAACACTTGGTATTCTATATTACCTAATAATTTCTCCTAAGAAACAGCTCTAATTATTTAAAAATATTTCAATTTGTATGGTTTTGTGGTGAGTAGAGAGGAGAGAGTAACTGACCGGCTACGTTGACAGGGTAGTGGCCGTTTTGCTGCAGAAGATGGTAGTGTTTGAGCACGGCGAAAAACGACGCAGACATTGGCCAAAACGACGCCACGGGAATGTTTCTACTATTTGCAACGCGAACCACCCAGAAGAGGTAAGTGTCGCTTATGATTACTGTTGGCAACGGCTGAAGGCGACGGAGTAGGTGTTCGAAAGGGGCTTCCATTTTGGTCAGAACGGCTTCAAGGAAGCTAACGAAGTTGTTGGCTCGATCCTGTTCGGAGGGAATAACGTTGGGGATTGTGGCGAATCGGATGTTGTGGGGTTTGGGGTCGGAGCCAATGAAGCCGAGCCATTCTTCGGTGACTACGAAGGTTACGAGGATGTCGGAGTTTTTGGACACGAGCACCTTGCAGAGGTTCATCATGGGGTTCACGTGGCCTCGTCCTGGGTATGGCACCGCCACCACGTGGCCGGCGATGGTTGGCGGAACTTGAATTGGATCGTCCATAGAGATAATGGTGTTTAGGAAAGTGAAAGAGAAGTCGAGAAGATGGAGCCGTGGCCGTGGCAGATTTATGTGTGATGATGACGTAAGTAGTGACGGCTCATGGTTCAATCATTGAAATCTGAGGATGCCAAAGCCTAGAAAAATGGCAAATGCTAAACATATACTCCTATCATAAGTTTTAATGTATTCTTAACGCAATTTTTAATAACAAAAAAATAGTTGTTGAAGACGAATTACAGACGTACAGTAGTAATTACGATTATATAGGTAATGATATCTTAATAGTTGAAGTGTTTAATAGTTTTCATCCCAATTTTTATGCAATACACCTGGCAAAAGAGAGCACATTTTTGTGATAAACAAATCTACTGCCAACTTTAAGCAGACTTGGTAGAACATATTTAAGAATATTTCGGACATGAAAATAATAAAAGTTAATTTTTGTTTAATGTTATTTATTTTTTTATCATTATGTATTTTTCATTTGTCGAATATAATCTTTTGCATTTCTTGTCATTTTTAATTATATAATTTTACGAATTTGTCATCATTATTAATTTATTATAGTAAATGTTAATTAAATTTTTTCTATATATTTTATTATTTAACATTTTAATTAGTATTAATTAAAATAGTTGAATTAATATTTTAATTTAACACAAAATAAAGTATAAATAAAAAAGATAAAAGTGTGAGTTGCTTAAAAACATCTTAAAATATTTAAGCAAAAAGTGTATGAATTACTTAAGAGTATATTAAAAATAATGTGGCATTGTAAGACCCACTAAAATATACTTAAGAAATATGTTCTAAACTCCCTTTGGGCTTAGCCACGTGTCCTAAGACCCATGGTGACTAACTTATCACCTTGCTACTATATAAGGCATTATATGCCTTCAGGTACAGATCTAAGCCTTATTATTTATTTCTTATAGACATTGACTTAAGCATCGAAGTGTCTTTATAAGTGACAACCAGGTGCTGCCACTCGCCGGAGCTGCCCGGAGCGTCCACCCCGTTCGAGGTACCGAAATACTCACAAACATTGGCGTCGTCTGTGGGAACCGACGTTCCTTCCTTTCTTCTGTTATGTTGGACGTTCTGGATCGCCTTTGTCGAGGGTGTAACCACGCGAGATCACACCTGTTTCTGAAGAACGACTTCAACTCAAAGATCCAGATTTAGATCCGCACAAGTTTCTCCTCCAACCCACTCTCAAGTCGATTTTTGTTTGTGATTATCGAAGAACTGAAGGAAAAAATGAAAGGTCATGCAATATGAGTTTGCCTAGCGATTTCACCGCTCCAAACCAAAGCGGACACTAATTTGCATAAACATGCTAGTCCCCTCCCCCTCTTGAACCTTGTTTTAAGATTCTTCAATGGCTAATCCATTTTCTTTCCTTGTTTCTTGGTAAGTTTCGTTGCAGGTATGCGACAATTTGCGTTGTACATGTCATCTCCGATTCACCGGAAAGCATGATGTCTCCAGTGCTCGAATTGACCTGTGTGGACACGCATTTAGTTTAACATGAAACGCGGTGCAAGTCGACAACTGCAAATCACGTTATCCAATCACGTAATCAACCTTCGCAACCAAAGTCGACATCACTAAGTTTGGCTCAACTTGTTCTCGGTCATGGCTATATTGATCGGCTTATCTTCACCAAGGCTTTTGGTGGAAAGTCTTCATCCAACACGTTTCAAACAAGTGCAAGCACACAGAGCTATCGCACAGACACATCACGCTCAAACCGATATGGACACACATTAATAGTTATATACTCAACTCTTATCTCCATATTTCGAATTAATCGGGATCAAAGTAGCTCGATCACGAGGCTTTACACATCGATATTATCATCGACAAGATCAAAGTCAGCAAACATTAATCGCCCCATAACTTCAAGCATCTAAACCATGTTAAAGCGATTCTTTTCGACTTCAGAGCGTCCTCCGTCAACTTCTTGGATGTTGGAGTGTAAGCTGCCAAGATTGTTGCCAAATTTGAAGTGCATGTCAACAGTTGCAATTATGTTAGAGCTGACTTTCACCAAGCAAACCGACGTAAACACCTCGGATGAACTTTTGCACCGACACAGGTTTTAAGGCCAACAAAGTCGTGACTAGTCCAGTGCCAGAGTTAGTGTTAGCACCTTAGCCGCTTAAGGACGGGGTCCTTTGACACCCCGGTATTGTCATCAATTGAAGTCGATTCCCGGAAATGACGACACCTCGGCATGAGCACCTTAGCCTCGAGGACGACCTTAGGATGCCTAGGCACGTGTTAAAAAAAAAAAAAAAGGTCAGTACACCTACTACATTGCCAAAAGACTCCACACAAAGATAAATCTATGGCACAACCTTGATGTGCCTAAGACGCAGCAATATGCATAGCACCCATGTGCAAAAAAACAAGCATCCACTAGATGGGCTAAGCAACTTGCGAAGTGTTTTCCGAAAACATAATGCCCACAAGACCGGCTTCATCCTGGTATGAGAGCTTCAATCCAAAGAAACGGATCAACTCGGCGTGTCAGAGTCGGCACCCTCAGACTTGAGCACTTCGATCCGACGTTTCAAGTCGGCCTCGAGACGTGTTAAGTCAACATGTCGAAAATATAGCAATATACACAGGCTTAAATGCCGAAATCATATGATCCCCTGCAAGCATGTCGACTTAGACGTGGCAACCCCGTACCGAGAAGCTAAAATCCAATGATAGAAAAGCTAAAAACTTTTTAAAAGCTTCGAATGACTCTTGCATGAGCGAAAGTTGACCAAGATTAAAGTCTGGTAGGCACTTTTTGCTACGATTACTTGTATCTCGACTTCACGTTGGTTGCCTATGTCTCGACTTGTCGTGCATGCATCACGCCACACATCCCTCTTTGTGCGAACACTATGTCGGCACAAGTAAGTGTTTGTCTTTTTTCAAGCCACTTTTTCATGTATAATATTAGCCATATAATAATAATATATTGGCTATTATACAAACTTTAAAACCGACATTGCATTCCATCGTGGGCCCACATGCTTTAAGATTCAAAATAAGCCTTGGAAAACATGGTAAGTAATAAGCATCCACTGGAATATGTATTCTATAATGATTATATTTTTGGACATTTGACTACACACCTTATAGTGGGACCCGCAAATGTTAAAGCTCAAAATACATTATGTTATGCTAATGATATGCCATCATACATCATGACCAATGATATGTAAAGCTAATGGTGCCGACGTTACCTATATAATGGTGCGCACATGCATGAATATATTGTCACGCGTGCCATTTCTTTTCCTTCCCTTCATATAGTAATCATTATTCAAAGGTTATCAGGCCACACTTAAATGAGTGACATTATATTTTACTATATACAATCTCCACGATGTACATGTTGTTCCTCTTAAAAAAAAAAAAGGGGAAAGGCCCCTTGCAAGGGCTACCAATATTTGGCAAGCGATGAAACGACTCTATGTACGCATGGAGCACTGCCCATGTGGTTTAATTTTGCAAGGAGAACTCTGGCATGGAAGCAAATGATGGCTAAGTCAACAAAAATATAGCCTCAAGTTTATTTAATTTTACTGACATTATCTATGCCATCATGCAAGCTTGCTTTGTGTCTATCTAAAAGAAATTGCAGGACTGACATACTGTATCCCTCTAAGCATGGACGACTTCAAATGGAACTAAGTCAGGTGACCATCAAACCGCCCCAACACTAAAGTCGGATACCTTTGGAGCAAATACTATGTCAGCACAAAAATATTGCACTACGTCGGCACTCGACACCTTTGAACCCAAGAGAACCTTTCAATGCCAGCAAAGACATTGAAGCCATCACCAAGATCGGCTCAAAGCCATTTGATGCGCTATAGAAATCTATGATTACTAAAGGTACAAGGCTTCAAATATTCCAGTCTAAATACATGCCTATCAAAAGTAACGAATACGCATGCCCGAGGTACCACACGCCTTCCACTTCTTTTTATATGGCAATTCCATGTTATTCCTTTTCATTAATATGATTGCATCTATATCATACCATTTTGCACGTAAGAATAAGCCTTGAAATAAATAAAAGTGAAATGTGCCATTGAACTTTCAATCCCATCTCGCCACTATATCTTTGGAAAGATTATCATAACATGTGATGCTATATTACATTTAGCATAAGATTCTATATCACGACATATATAAAGATGTTAAAAGCTTAGTTTGATATTCCATGACAGGACCCACACATATTAAAAGTTTAGATGGCTTTTAATGCCTTACACACATTATGCCATGATGTTCGTTCAATCGAATCTTTTTTATCAAATGTTATCATACCATGATACCATGTCAGAGACTACAAATGGTGTTGTAAACATGGCTTAAATCACGAGAAGCTCTTTGATAAATATTCTATTATTACATAAAGCTTGCTCTTGTTTGAAAGAAAGTGAAGGATCGGCATAGTGTCTTCTAAAGCCGACTTATGACCAACCTCAGGGGTAACACGGACAAAAATCATTTACAATTATTTTGCAGGTCAAAAACAAGAAGGAAAAAGGAAAACAAAGAAAAGGCAACCAAATGCAAGCAAAGCGAACTACCCCATGTACGTGGATTTGCTCCAGCCGGGTAGGAAGATTGCTAAAATTGAAGACTAAGCAATGCGAACTACCCTGTGTATGTGGATTTGCTCTAACTAGGGTAGGAAGATCGCTAAAATTGAAGACAAAGCCATGCAAACTACCCCGTGTACGTGGATTCGCTCTAGCCGGGGTAGGAAAATCACTAAAATTGAAAACAAAGCCATGCGAACTACCCCGTGTACATGGATTCGCTCCAGTCGGGGTAGGAAGATTGCTAAAATTGAAGATAAAGCAAGCATTGCGAACTATCCCATGTACGTGGATTCACTCTAGTCGGGGTAGGAAGATCGCTAAAATTGAAGATAAAGCAAGCATTGCGAACTACCCCGTGTACGTGGATTCACTCCAGCCGAGTAGGAAGATCGTTAAAATTGAAGATAAAGCAAGCATTGTGAACTACCCCGTGTACATGGATTCGCTCCAGCCAGAGTAGGAAGATCGCTAAAATTGAAGACTAAGCAATGCGAACTACCCCATGTACGTGGATTCGCTCCAGCCGGGGTAGGAAGATTGCTAAAATTGAAGACAAAGCCATGCGAACTACCCCGTGTACGTGGATTCACTCTAGCCGAGGTAGGAAGATCACTCCCGCCAGGATAGAAAGACTTCTACCTTGTCGAATATGTACAAGGCTCACCAGGTACAAAAAAGGCAAAAAGTATATATAACAAATATATGTATATGTTGAAATACATTTCAGGTATGAAAGCAAAGCAAAAAGCGGTAGCTCAACCGAGAAGTCAGGTAACATCGAAACTTATTTTTCACTTTAAACTAACATTCTGCAAGAAGAAAGCAAATGTGACAGTAAAAGCCTAAACCACATGACTCAAAGAACAAGCCGGTGCTCGTGTCAATACGAACCACCGACTTCGGGGGCTACTGTTTTGGACCCCCTTTGGGCCTAGCCACGTGGCCCGAGGCCCATGGTGACTAACTTATCGCCTTGCTACTATATAAGGCATTATATGCCTTCAAGTACAGATATAAGCCTTATTATTCACCTCTTATAGACACTGACTTAAGCATCGGAGTGTCTTTGTAGGTGACAACTAGGTGCTGCCACTCGCCGGAGCGTCCACCCCGTTCGAGGTACCGAAATACTCACAAACAAAATCCAAAGTGAGTTTCTTAAAATTTCACCGCTAAAGTTGCTTTAATGCTTTGTTTGGTTGAGCGAGGAGGAGAGGAGAAGAAAAGAAAAGAAATTTTTGAATTTTTAAAAATTTAGGTAGTTTAGTTGAATATAAATGAGTGAGAAATTTTTAAATTTTTTGGTGGATTTCACTAAGTCTTACTACTTATTTCTATTTTATTTCGTACATATTTTCATTCATTCCTCTATCTCTCTCTTATTTCTCATCTATTTTTTATCTATTTCTTTTCTATCAAACAACTTAAAATTTTAAATTATTTCTTATCTATTTTTTATCTCTTAACTTATTTCTTACTTATTTTTTGCCTATCTATTTCTCTCTTCTCAGCCAAACAAAGACTAAGGATTAAGGGTAATACGAGAAAGACAAAACGTACGCATGGACATTTAAATGATGTGTCGATATTTTATTGGTTAGACAGGAAAATGAAAGGTAGTTAGGGTCACATGATTTCCATCCGAAATGGGGACGCACACATTGCCACAACCACGCTATTGTGGCTACCCCATGAGATGCAACTTGCATTTTAGAATTAAAAAATTTAGGTTGAGAGAACTCATTTTGCTGTTTGCAAGTTATATTTTAAGTCAATTATGCAATAAGTAAAATATAATCCAATGTCAGTTAAAGTTAACTACCAAAATGTTATACAAATATAATTGAAATTGAAAATGAGTGCATAATCTACAAGGTGTTTATGGAATTAATGTTGTCTGCGTTAAATCTCTAACAAAGGCATTCAAATCAGTTACAGCTGACCCACCATTTGTAATTGCACGACGACTTATCTGCCGAAGAGTTTTGGATCGTTCCCTGATTTCCCTTGCAAACTCACCGTCCAAATCCATAAATTTCTGTACTAGCAAAACGATTTCATCTTTCTTTACTGCAGTATTTACTTTAACGTCTTCCTTCACCCTCCACCCAACCTTCCAATCCTCTACTATCATCTTACTATCAATTGGTTGGTCCATAATTATTGGGAAGGTCAAAAATGGAACCCCAGCGAGCACACCTTCTTTTGTGGAATTCCATCCACAATGGGACCAAAAACCTCCAATAGAAGGATGGGATAACACTCTCAACTGCTCACACCATGTCACAACTAATCCATTATTCCCACAAATTTCTTTCAACCTTGAAGCCTCACCACGGGCTACCCACAAGAATCGAATGCCACTTTCCTGCAAAGCAAATGCTATCTCATCAATTTGAGCTCTTGAAACCGAGAAATAGCTTCCTTGTGAGATGTAAAGAACAGAACCAACGGGTTGCGCATCTAGCCACTCCATGTAGCTATGACTAGTCCCATTAGTGGTGCTGCTCAAAGTGGGATTGTTTTTTTCAAGGCTAAAATAAGGTATGACAGGACCAATAGTATATATATGCAAGGACAACTCTGCTTTTAGGACATCAATGACACGAGGCTCCAGCTCATAAATGGAAGTGAATAAAAGATACTGTGCTTTGGAAACCCACGCGAAACCTTTCAGGCTTAATTGCATCATTCGTTTGCTGCGGCAACTACCATCGTTTAGAGGAAAATCCACGAGGCGCATTGAGGAAATTCCAGGAATATAATCCACACGTTTGCCACCGTTTTCTGGCTTGCATCAGTTAAGCAAAACATTCATAACTTCAATGTCTCCAAATATGAGAATTAGAATCTCAAAACATTCATAACGGACGAGGAGGGATAGTCATAGAACTTGGTTTTTGTAAATTATCAATTGAATTATAACTTTACATTATAATAATTTATAACTATTTATGTTAAATATAACAAACTTTTAAAAAAGAACAAAAATATGATTAAATAATTCTTACCTTTATATATTTTAAAAATATATATCACATTAATAACAATAAATATTAATGAAGTATTAAATAATCTTGAACTTAAATACTTTTTTAGTCTTTATAATATAATTTTTTTTATTTTGGTCAATTTAATTTTTTTTCCTTGTTTCGATTTTATAAAATTCTTTTGTTTCACTTTAATTAGTCTTTGATATTATTGTTTCAGTTTCTATATATTTATAAAGCTTTTATATAAATTGTTTTTACGGTTACTGATGTTTTTACTCACTGAAAATTTTTTAAATTTTGGTTTTTGTTTTCGACTTTTAAAATCAATAATTTTGTCTCTATATTTCTAAAAATACCTAGACTTTAAAGTCTAAAGCTAATATTTTTTCCTTTATACATGGACCAAAATTTGGATATTTCAAAAAATATATAAATTAAAACAAATATTTTGAAAGTCAGAGATAAAAACCAAAATTTGAAGATTTTGCAAAAACTAAAACACTATAAATCATTCTTTTTAAATTAGAAGATTTTCATTTCTATTCATCTTATTTTATACTATTAATCAATAAAAAATTGTTATATATAATAATTTTACTGATTTTTATAATAATGACCTTAATGTTTTGTTTCGGTAAAAAAAGAATAGAGAAGAGAGAAGTGAAAAAAGAAGAGAAAACAAGTAGAAAATGAATAAAATTTTAAAGTGTTTAGATTAAAAAAATAAAAAAATAAAAGAAAAAAAATGAATATATATTATAAAGACATATTTATCTTTAATAACATATTTACATAATTTAAAATTAAATAATAGATAAATTATTTTAATTTTTTAATGAATCTCACAATTTTTTTACACTTTTTTCCTCAAAATCTCTTCACGTGTGAAGAGATTTTTTGTGTGTGTGTATATGAATCTCACATTTTTTTTCTTTCTTCTCTCGCCTCTCTTATTTTTCGAACAACAAAAAACTTTATCTTTTTTATATTTCTTTTTCATATATTTCTCTTTTTCTAAAATCCACCGAAACGATACATAAAAGTCATTCTTATCATAACTTTTGATTGGTTGAAAATATAAAAATTATTTATATCATAAATGTACAAGAAATTAAACTCTATTTATTATACATCAAGTTTAACTGTGTTATCACTTAATAAGGATAACAGTAACAAAAAGATAATAAAATAAAGTTTATTGGACTAAAATAACATTTTTTTAAGAAAACAAAAACAACCGAATTAAAAGCATAATTTTAAATTAATATAAATTTTATAATAATATATATAACATGGTTTTAAATTGCGGTTGCGGTCGCTGTTGTAGTTTCATTGAAATCTCTAATATTGCGGGAAATTGCGGTTGATACGGCCACAATTGCGGTCGCAATGCAGTTACGATGAGTTTAAAAATCTTTATGTTGCGGCTATAATTGCGGTTGCGGATCGCAATTTAGAATCATGATGTATAATAACTAAAAATTAACAAGCAAATATGTGTCTATGAGTTTACTTCCGGTTTAATAATCGTATTGTGATGTTGATTACCTGACAAATTCACGGGGTAATGACCATTTTGTTCCAAAAGGTGATGGTGGTGGAGCACAGAGAAAAAAGACGCGGACATGGTCCAAAACGACGCCACGGGAATGTTCCTTCGGTTTCCAACGACGACCACCCAGTATAAAAAAGTATCAGAGACGATGGTCGTAGGCGGCGGCTCAAGCCGGTGGAGTAGCTGCTCAAAGGGCGCTTCCATTTTGGTCATGACAGCTTCCATGAACCCGACGTGGTCGTTTGAGCGAGTGAGCTCGGACGGGACCACGTTGGGGATTGAGCGGAATCGGATGCTGTCGGGCTTTGGATCCGAGCCGATGAAACCGAGCCATTCTTCGGTGACCACAACGGTCACGAGGATTCTGGTGTTGTTGGAGACCAGCAGCTTGCAGAGGTTCATCATGGGGTTGATGTGGCCCCGAGCAGGGTAGGGCATGGCCACAACGTGGCAGGCGGAACTTGATGGGGCTTCCATGGGAATTAGGGGAGGAATGATGAAAGTTTTGGAAGATAGTGATATTCCGGGAGCAAAGTTGAAACTTACAGGAAGATTCCTATCAAATTATTAAGCTGTGTTTGGTTTTCACCAGATAGCGTGAAAATGTGAAAAAGAGAATGGAAGGACGCGAAAGTCACTGTACTTCCGTCAGTTGGTACCAACATAATAAACAAAAAATATTCAAAAAAATGGTGAACCTTACCTTAAGATATTTCTGTGCAAAAGAGAATAGAAATGTAAAGAAATGAGTGAGTGTGGTATCGAAAGTGTTGTTCTCGAGAGTGCAGAGCTTACACAATCGATTAGTTACAACCATAATCAATTATGACACATTTTAATAAAGCAAAATGGTGAAAAAAAGTAGACATAATCGAACATGTGATAATATTGGTATAACTATGATAGTTTTGAATATATTATGCAATAATTTTTTGTTATTAATATATATTTTTTATCACACTTTTTTTAACATATTATTTTTGGTTTGTACTAAAAATATTCTTCAACCTATAATTGGAGACTAATTCTTTTCGAGACATAGAGATCATAAAAGTAAGTTTTGTCTTTTTTAATAAAGTCTTTTCTATATGCACGGTCAAAAAATCCAAACCCTGTCCGCGTGCTTAAAAAATGTAGTTATCTACCAACTATATTAGATCTTGTTGATTTTTTACCATATTATTTATTATTAACTAAAATTTAATAGAAGTTACAAAATTATAATTAAAACTCGTTAAATAAGATGTAAATCCCTAAAATTTTGTAATTTTTAATTAATTTTAATTAATAAAAAAAATATTTAAAGGAGTGCAATAAAAAATAACTTTTAAATATTTTTCACCTAACAAAGCATGTGCTTTGAGACTTATTTTATTAATTTTTTTTTAACAGTAGATGGAAGAGTCTGTCAGACTCTTACCGTTTTATCTCTGGTTCAGGAGCATTCCCCCATTGATGTTGATTACTTCGTGCATCGTGTTTAGAGAATCGTGCTTTGACTGCTTTCTATTCTTTCCCTCGGTCCTAAAGTACAATGTTTTTTTTTCGTTCTTTTTAACATTATATTTTAATTAAAATTTAAGTTTTATTTCAATAATAAAAAAGAGTTTTAAAGATTAATATTAATTATTAAGACAAAACTTTAATTTTAATTAAAAATTAATACTGAAAATATTTTAAAAACTATACTTAAGTTTTATACTAAAAAATAGAAACGTTAACCATTATTTTGGTCTTTAAAATATTAAAGTCAATTACATTAATTAGTTTATAAAAAAGAAATTATTATTTTCGTTTTTGAAGAATGAGAATGTTAATCAATCTAGTCCTTGAGGTTTAAAAAAGAATTAAATTAATCAACCTTTTTTTTTTTAATCTTTCAGCAAGAAAAGTATTGATTTACATCTTTTACACTTTGTTTGATTTGAGAAAGAAAATAGAAGGAGAGAAATTAAAAGAAAGTAGTGAGAAAAAAAGTGAATTAAGTTATTTGATATAAGAGAAATATGAAAGAAAATGAAAAAAGAAAAGAAAAGTGAAATACATATATATTGTAAAAACAATCATGTTCCTAACTAGAAAATTATTTTAAACTAAAAATGAAACATGTAATTTTTACAAATAAGGGCAAAAAGGAAAGAAAGTTGTTTGTCCCTTTTTTTCCATTTTTTTGGCTATTGTCAAAAGAAAAGATTTAGTGTAAGTCTAACATGAATATTATCTTCTTTATCCATATCTTGAGTATGCCAACTAAGAAAAAAATTATGTATAAATTTTTTACATATTTTTAGTGTTATTATTGGATTAAAGTTTTACATCACTAAATCGCGCAATTCAATTTAACATTTGGCTATTTATTTTGTCACATCATATTACTTTAGGGAGTTATGATTTTGGACATGGAATAGTTAATTATGTGAGAAAGAAATTTACGCAACCTGCCTTACCGGGATATGGTATTACAGTGGTGGTTTTCTGATCATCTGAACATGTACTGAAAATGTTTCGTGATGAATAAAATGAGACAACAAAAGTTATGTCTTTAATTTTGAGATATATTTAAAGTTATGTATATAAAAAATAAATATTAAATGAGAGATAAAAAAAATTATATATAATATTAATTTTTAAATATTTAAATGATATACTAAAGCATATGTTAGTGTACCTTCAAAGATTTGGGCCAAGCCTATTTGTCTGTTTAGCTTAAGGCTAGAGGGTTGTGTATCTTTCGTATTTTGGGCTGAGATCCCATACCTGAGGTCAACATTTTATAACTTTCCTTTATTGTTGTCCTTGGACAAGGTTGACGCTCATTATTAATTGTCTAGCTCGATTTAGATTCGAGTATCCCAATTAGATGACATTCTAATAGATTAATTTTAATAATACATACATATAATTATTATTGGTCATATCATTATTAAAATTATTAGGACTTTATGTTTATTATGATATTTATATTTGATATTAATAATTTTTTAATTACGTTAAATTAAAATGTCCTTGTTACTTAAAATTATCAAATAATAAGAGAAGCACACTTTTGCTGCATATCAAGTCCTTCATATTTAAACTTAGCAATCCAGTTAAATAATAATTAAATGTCATCTCAAAATCAGAATAAAAATAAGAATAAGAATGAGAATTATTAAGAATACGAATCGGAATATATTTGATATTACAATACATGCGCGAATACAAACATGCGTTTTCGCGCAAGGAAAATTATCAAGTGGCGTTGGTGCAACGGGTGACTGACTGCTGTACAGGAGGTGCTGGTTTGACTAGTGCCTTTGACTATACAAAAGGCACTGGTCTAACCTAGCGCCTTTGACTAGACTGAAGGCATTGGTCTGATCAGCGTCTTCTACTAAAAAACAAAATATGTTGCGTCAGTTAGAACATGCTTCACAAATACTGTTTCGCAAAAGACAAAAAAATCATGTCATGAGTAGAAGGCATTGCTTTGACCAGTGCCTTCTACTACAAGACAAAAATGTCGCGTTAGTCAGACTTGCAAGTAGCACTGGTTGCACTAGCGCCTTGCTTTTTTTTGTATGGCGCCAGTAAAACTGGTGCCTTCTATACATCGTAAAACAACCCATTTTGGTAAAATGTTTTTTTTTCTACATTATTTTGATAAAATGTTTTTTTTTTATATACTAATTTGGTGAACAGGCCTATATTAGGGCATATGTTAGCGTACCTTCAAAGATTTGGGCCAAGCCTATTTGTCTGTTTAGGCTTGAGGCTAGAGAGTTGTGTATCTTTCTTATTTTGGGCTGAGATCCCATACCTGAGGTCAACATTTTATAACTTCCCTTTATTGTTGTCCTTGGACAAGGTTGATGCTTATTATTAATTGTCTAATTCGATCTAGATTCGAGTATCCCAATTAGATGACATGTGCTCTCTAGTAGTTGAAGACCAAAATGTCAGCTATCTATGCTACGAAGGGATGCTTTCCCTACAATATAGTGTCAATCTTTGGCTCCTCCTGCGATATAGGGAACCAATCTCATTATATGGGTGACCAATCCGCGATATAAAAAACCAATTTTGCAATAGTAGGGATCAAATGATTAGATCTCTTATTGAGTATTGAGTCCCCCTCTCAATACCCTAGAAGAGGGAGAACACATTTTTAGATGTTATAGTCATAGGTTATCTTTAGACCGTCCTTTGGAGGTTTTCTTTGACTGGAATAGGTAGAAATGGTGATGGATGTCCCAAATGGGCCATTTTTCTCTCCAGATGCAAAAAACTAGTGCCAGTGGCATGTCTCCCTTTCATGCCTTGTCATCCACCTACAAAACAAATCAAACAAGCAACATAAAATCCAAGATCTAGACATGGATAGAGCTCAGATGAATAAAAGAAAACAACTCAACAGCATTAAAATAATAATCAATTATGTATGTTTTGTAACTTTTGTTAGTAATTGAGTATCATTAGTAAAAACTCAAATTCAACTTTTATTAATATAATCAATTATTGAACCTTTTATTAGTCAACATGGTCTTTGATTTGAAAAATAATTAATCATTGATCGCAGAATAAATAGCAAATAACAAAATTATTCTTAAATAATTGATTAATATCTTCGATAATCATTTATCTCAATATCAACTCTCTCTTTCTTTTTTTTTTGGAGAGAGAGATACCAACTCAAATTTGACATTTAGAGTTTGAAATAATCAATCATAAGTGCTTTGTTTGGTGGAGAGGAGAGGAGAGGAGAATAAATTTTTGAATTTAAAAAATTTAGGTGGTTTGGTTGAGTAGAAATAAGGGTGTGTTTGGTAGAAAGGAAAGAAATAGAGGGAAAGGAAAGGAGAAGAAGAGAAGAGAAGAGAAATAGGTAAGAAATAGAGTGAAATTTAGGTTGTTTGGTTGAAGAGAAATAAGTAAGAAATAGAGTAGAAGTTAAGAATATTTTAATTTTTTTATTATTATTAATATTATTTTTATTTATTATTAATATTTAATTTTGATTTTTAATATTATTTATTTTGATTATTATTATTATTATTATTATTATATGTGTGTGTGTGTGTGTGTGTGTGTGTGAACACTCAATTTTATTCGAGTATTTAGAGAAATACTAAAAATAAATATAGAAAGAAAAGTATAAAAACTATAAATGATAATAATAATAAAGTAGTAAGTAATGTTTTGGGCCTTGCAAGTTAAAAGTCCATTCAATCCAAAAGAGAGAAGAAAAAACAACAGAAAAGAAAAAACATTGAGCTAAGCCCATTACTAAAAAATGTATAACAAATAATAAAAAAGCGGGGAATTGAAACGTGAAGATAAAGCTAAACGAAAGCTTCCAGAAGAAGTTTTAAAAGGTGAGACTATATATAGTTCTTTTGGAGCGAGATTTAGGAGACTTTTGGCTCTGGTGGTCTCATTCGTCGTGTTCTCGCTTATAGTTTGCTGTAAGTTTTCTCCTTCTTGATAAAAGCTAGCGAGGTATATTTCTTTTCTTCCTCTTCTGTCATTATGTGATTCCTTTTCTTCTTGACATCGTGCTTTGAAAGTTCTGATTCCACTGTTCTATATTCACATTGTAATTATACATTTCTGCATTCCATTTATAGCTTGCTTATATCACGTAGATATGCTAGAATCAATACTACATTTACAAATTCGTTGCAAATGAAAGCACCACGGGCACCGCACGCGTAGATCATTTTCTAATCAAATGTGATCACTGTATTTCATTTAACCAGTAGATCTTCGTCATTAAAATAATGACGCAAAAAATAAATAATAAACAAAATTATGATTAATGTCATTTTCGCCGTCTCGTTGCGATCCTGATTGCGACAATATATATATATATATATAAACAGCAGCAGCAAAAAAAAAGCATTGCAAACCGGTAAATCAATTTACAACAAGTATAAATCGATTATCTTGCACCGAAGAGTAACCGTGCACGTTTTGAACAATAATTTTTCTTCTTTTCTTCTCATATTTGGATGGAAATTACTGTGTATAAGTCCTACAATTTTTTTTAAAAAAAATTTCACACTTCCACTCTACTAAACAACTTACTTCTTCTCACTTCCACTCTCTTTCTTTCTCTCCTCCTTTATTTCCACTATACCAAACAAAGCCTAAGTGAGAAATTTTCAAATTTTTAAGTAAGTTTCACTACTTTTTCTCACTCTATTTATCATCTACTTTGATTTGCCTCTCTATCTCTCTTTTATTTCTCATCTATTTTTCTTCTACTAAATAACTTAAAATTTTAAATTATTTCATATCTATTTCTTATCTCTTAACTTATTTCTTACTTATTTTTTTCTTATTTATTTATCTCCTCTCTACCAAATAATGGCAAAGTGAAAGTCTATTATTAAAGTTCACACAGTTCAAAAATGTTGGTCTTCGGACTCTTCAAAATTCAATATGATTTCCAAAATCTTTAAAATTTTCAGATCTAGCACATAATAAGAATGAAAATGAAAGAAAAAAGATATTTTAAATCATGTTTTTGTACACTACGCATCAAATTAATTTATTTCAATAAAAAAGTTGAGGCATTGGTAGTGTATCTACATGGAAATAACATGAATAATTCAATGATCGTGAACGTTAACTAGCAAACAGTTATACAAATATATAATTGAAACTGGAAATAAGTGCATGATCTACAAGGTGTTTATGACATTAATGTTGTCTGCATTAAATCCCAAACAAAGGCATTCAAATCAGTTACAGCTGACCCGCCACTTATAGTTGCTCGACGACATATCTGCCGAAGCATTTTGGATCTTTCCCTGATTTCCCTAGTAAGTTCCCTGTCCAAATCCATAAATTTCTGTACTAGCATTACAATTTCATCTTTCTTTACCAAAGCATTTACTTTAACGTCTTCCTTCACCCTCCAACCAACCTTCCAATCCTCTACTATCATCTTACTGTCCAGTGGTTGGTCCATAACTAATGGGAAGGTCAAAAATGGAACCCCAGCAAACACACCTTCTTTTGTTGAATTCCACCCACAATGAGACCAAAAACCTCCAATAGAAGGATGAGACAACACTCTCAACTGGTCACACCATGTCAAAACTAACCCCATGTTCCCACAAATTTCTTTCAACCTTGAAGCCTCGCTACGGGCTACCCACAAGAACCGAATGCCACTTTCCCGCAAAGTAAATGCTATCTCATCAATTTGAGCTCTTGAAACCGAGAAAGAGCTCCCTTGTGAGATGTAAAGAACAGAACCAATGGGTTGTGCGTCTAGCCACTCCATGTAACTATGGCAAGTCCCATTGGTGGTGCTCAAAGTATGATTGTTTTCAAGGCTAAAATAAGGTATGGCAGGGCCAATAGTATATATGGGCAAGGACAACTCTGCTTTTAGGGCATCAATGGCTCGAGGCTCCAGCTCATAAATGGAAGCGAATAAAAGATACTGTGCTTTGGAAACCCACTCGAAACCTTTCAGGCACAATTGCAATATTTTCTTGCTGCGGCAACTACCATCGATCAGAGGAAAATCCACGAGGCGCATTGAGGAAATTCCAGGAATATAATCCACACGTTCGCCACCGTTTTCTGGCTTGCATCAGTTAAGCAAAACATTCGTAACTTCCATATCTCCAAATATCAGTATTAGAAAGTATCTCATACAACTACAAATAATATTTTTAATTTAAATAAGGGACAAGGAGGGACATATAGTCATAGAATGTGATTTTTGTAAATTATCAAATGAATTATAATTACTCATTATATTAATTACTGAATTCAATTTAAATACAGTCACAGTTTAAAAGATTTTATTAGACTATTATCTAATCATAGGTTATCATCTATGATAAAATTATTGTTTTTTGTAACAACTACTTTAAAAATTGTTCTGAGGTGAACGGAGAGGGGGAGATTACAAAGGATGCTCCTGGTGGTTTGTCTGCAATGTGTTATAGGCAGCGAGGAACAAGAATGCCATCCTGCTTCTAGTCTACGACGGGGGATGTGTACTTATAAGAACTACAACGATCAAGTTATAATCTTATAGAGTAATGGATAATTACGGCAAAAAAGCGTATCTTCTTTAGGTTTTGGAGGGACGTATTTATAGACGATTTGCCTAGAGTTTCTGGCATCAAGCTCATGATGGCGATTGGCGTCGTCCTTTTTCCCAATGGCGTTAGGGCGTAGGTCTCGAGTTACAACGTTTATCATGTCACATGTGAGCTTTGCAACTAAACAGTGAATACCAATCCATGAGGTGGCGGTAGTCCTTTGTCGAGCAAAGTGTGTGGTCCAAGCATTAGTGCTCAGCTTAATGATTACTCCACAACAAAGATCATATATAAAATTATTTTTAATTAATTAACTTGTAAAAATCGTTGTGCGAAAATTAAATGAAATGATGATAAATATTAATAAAATATTAAATAAATATAAATTTTATAATAATTAAAAAAATACTAATAACATATTTTTTAATATATTTTTTTAAATACATTCTCTGTCATAAATTAAAATTTATTAAAAATTATAATTTTTTGTAAATCCAATATATAATTTACTGAGTTTTTTTTAATTTTATAATTTTTAATAAATTTTAACCAATAATAAAATATATATAAAAAAAATATGTTAAAAAATATATTATTAACATTCTCCAAACAATGACAATTACCACTGTTTTGAGGCAGGCTAAATTTCTTTTTCCTTTCTTGTATAAAAGACAATTTATTTTATTTTTTCTATAAACAAAACTAAAAATTAACATGCAAATGTATCTGTGAGTTTACTGTACGGTTTAATAATTGTATTGTAATGTTGATTACCTGACAAATTCGCGGGATAGTGACCATTTTGTTCCAAAAGGTAATAGTGGTGAAGCACAGAGAAAATAGACGTGGACATGGTCCAAAACGACGCCACCGGAATATTCGTTCGGTTTCCAACGACGACCGCCCAGTACAAAAAAGTATCAGACACGATGGTTGTAGGGGGTGGGTCAAGGCGGTGGAGTAGCTGTTCAAAGGGCGCTTCCATTTTGGTCATGATGACAGCTTCCATGAAGCCGGCTTGGTCGTTTGCGCGAGTGAGCTCGGACGGGACCACGTTGGGGATTGAGCGGAATCGGATGCTGTCGGGCTTTGGATCGGAGCCGATGAAGCCGAGCCATTCTTCGGTGACCACAAAGGTTACGAGGATTCCGGTGTTGTCGGACACCAGAAGCTTGCAAAAGTTCATCATGGGGTTGATGTGGCCGCGAGCAGGGTAGGGCATGGCCACAACGTGACAGGCGCATGTTGATGGAGCTTCCATGGGAATTAAGGGATGGAGAAATGGTGAAAGCATCGGAAGAAGATAGTGATATTGGTGACTTGTACTAACTTATCTCTGGTCCCACCAGGCACCAGGAGCATTTTTCCATTGATGTTGACTACCATGTGCATCGTGTCTCGAGATTCGTGAGGGGGGAGCAGATATTATGCCATCCGAAACCGATGTACCCGAGTTGATTAAAAGTTAAACGGTCCGGTAGAAATGGGTCTTCGAGTAAAAAAAGTTATCCATCACCCGAAACACTTCACCAAAAAAGCCCAAATTGGACGTAGGGCAGAAATGGAAAGTTTGCTGTTAAATGAACAGAAAAAAAGTGCTCGCTAGCTCCCTAAGACGGTTTAAAACATAGCTTATTTCGGATAAGAACGGACGGGGTTTGGGTGGAGATAAAAAATTTCGACAGTGGCCGAACCTGACTGTCTTTAATTTTTATTTTTATTTGTATACAATAATTACACTAAGATTAGAACGTATAACATCATGCATACTACTCTATTTTCTCCACTACTAAGCTAACCTTACTAGGTTCTTTAAAATTGATTTAAAAACTCATGATGCAACCGTGATTACTTGATATTACTTCTCAAAATATACATTAACATTGTGTTTGGCAAATAGAAAAGAAATAGAGTGGATATAGATAAGTAAGAGAGAAATGGAGAAGTGAGAAATATATCGAAAATAGAGTAAAAATATGGATTGTTTGGTTGTAAAAAAATAAAAGTGAAATGAAGTGGAAATAATATTGTAAGGCTCAACTGATTACTGTTGCGTTTCTTTGTTATTTCTCACCACTTGAGTGATGAAAATTTTCGACGTAGAACTCATCACTTTATATTTCTCACCTCTTAATTTCACCCCTACCAAACAACATCACTTATTTCTCACCTACTAATTTCTATTCTCTCCATCCATTTTTTTTGCAATTTCACTCATGCCAAACAGACCGTAAAGGAATTTTAAACCTTTGTCACATATCACACCAATACTCCACATCAATCATTTCACCGTCCAAATTTCAAACTCTTTCTCACTTTACCATTTACTTATTTCAATGTTAACTCACAAATCAATAATAATAATAATAATTTACCCACATTTGAGTTAATCGATAGAAAAAATAAATTATTTATATATTTAAAATTTATTTACGTGAAAAATAATTTTACAAAAGAAACATTAGAGGGAGATGTTTTATCTCCATGACCAAAACAAGAAAATTACAAGAGGGAAGAGATGGTCTGGAAGTTCTACAGGCGACACCATCAACGTCTTGTAAACTAGCCACTGTGCGCCACCATCAACATCCTGTAAACCAGGCACCATCTGCAGATACTATGATCGGCCAACGACCACACACTCCCTTTGCCACGAATCTCCCCTTCCACTCGTAGCCTCGTCGGTGCCTGAAAGAGTCGCCATAGAGGCGCCATTCTCTTTGCACGTGGCCTCCAAATCCAACAACACCCGCCCGATTTATCCAAAAAATCAAACTACCCACCGCCTGAACTACCCATTCATACACACGGACGAAAATGGGTTTCATTTTACCCTCTTCGGTTTTGGTCGGTTGAGGACATATATGGGCCCGAAACTGACCATAATCGACCAAAATGCCAGGCCTTTCTCTTGGTCCCAATTTACAATAGGATTTTTTAGGTCTTTTTAAGATTGTATTTTTGTTAAAATTAAAGTTTTATTTCTGTAACTCACTCAACAAAAAGAGTTTTAAAAGTTAATATTAATTATTAAGATAATACTTTAATTTAATTAAAAATAATACTCAAAATATTTAGAAAACAATGCTTAAGTTTTGTACTAAAAAATGTTAACCATTATTTTGGTCCTTAAAAAAAAAAGTCAATTATATTAATTAATTTATAAAGAAAAGAAAGTATTATTTTTGTTTCTAAAAGATGAAAGTTGTCCTTCTCACTTGGGTGGTCCTTCTCTCTTCATATGGATCCTCTTTTATACACCTTGCATTTTAATTTTAAAAGAAAAAATAAGTTCCTAAAATAAATTAAAATAAATTAACATCCTAAAAATTTAAAATTCAAAATTTATTGTTCAATAAAAAATTTCAGGGACCGACGCATAATTACATGACACAATGTTTCTGCTTGCGAACCACAATGTGCCTTGCATCTCTTACATTTATTTACGCGATAGGTATAAACATGCTAAAAATGAATAAGATTTGGGAGTTACTGTGGTACCCAGGTAAATAAAACTGTTTTGAAACAGTTAGTTTTTAGACCAATAAAAACATAAATTGCTACCATGTCATCCTATTTTTCCATACAGTGAAGAAACTTTTAGTATGCCATTGTCCATCACCACTTGCACATGAATTTTCATTATTTAGAAAGTGAATGAATCAGAACTTTTGCTAATTTTTTGAAAGCACAGCAAAGAGAGGGGGGTTATCAGTGTTGTAGAGGTGGTCGTGGAGGTTGCCATGTGCCATGAAATCAAAGACAAGGATCATCTCCTTGCTATTATTGCAGTAGCCAATGAGCCAGACGAGATGGCAGTGGCAGAATTACTGCTATAGCATCTCGATCTCATTCGCAAACTCACGTGCCCCCTATTGCAAATCTGGTTTGAGGCGCTTGATGGCCACAAATGTGGAACCACTGTCGATGTAGCCCTTAGCAATTTGCCAACAATACTTGGATAGTTGAGGGCTTAAATGAATTAGATTAGTTTCCTTGAACTAAAGAGAAAACATTCATTTAAATCACTTTACTTGGTTGCCACAGTTTGGGGTATTAGATACCAGCTGGTTTAGAACCAGTAGGTTTATTTTTGCTGCTGTTAGATTAGGGTGCGAGTGAACTATTTTCTAAAAATAACTATTTTTTAAAAATTAACTGTTTTAAAACCCCTAAAATTTATGGGGGTACTGTGGAATTTCTCATAAGATTTACTTGTTGGAACCAAAGACCTAAAAGCGTTTAGACCCTCAAAGTTTTGAAGATAACAAACTTATTAATGTTCAAGTTTCTGCCAAAGAACTGAACTCTTTACAGCATACAAACTTTTCTTTGAAGACCGTCTAGTAGACGTGTCAAAGAAGACCGTCCAGTAGACGTATTAAGGAAGACCGTCTAATAGACGTGCTTAAAAAAGATCGTCCAGTGAACAACTTAAGATGATCGTCTGAAGAACAAATTCAAATATCTGATGCAAACTTCCAACGAAAAATATTCAAATGGCTAAGTTCTTTTTTGAACGTCCAATTTATTTATGCTAGTTTTTCTTGAAACTAACATATTACTACTTCTGTGATTTAACGTTCAAATTATTTGAAGCATTAAATAACATCAGAATCATTCCAGTGCAAAAGCGCAGTAGAATAGATAAAGCAAGTCAACTTATCGAGCTGCCGAAACAAATGAAGAATGTTATGAAAAACAAGCCGCCAGCATAGTCCTGCACCTTCCATTTTAGTGCAAGTCTAAAAGCTGCCACGCCTGACCTCTCTAAAAGGATAGTTTGCACACTTCTCATTGCATAACGAAGTCAAAGTCTTCTACAACGGATCTTTTCCCCGAAGATTATATATACATGCACCAAGGAAGAAGCAATACAGAGATAGTGACGAACGATCAAGAAAAAGAACAAGAACAAAAAGATATTAGCATTTTTCTGATAGAAGCGTCTAGTGGACGATAGCAAAAATCGTGTAAAGATTTTTAAAGCGTTTTTGAGCCTAATCTTTCAAATCCTCACTACATGAGTTATATCTTTTGTATAAACACTTGTTGTGTTGTGAAAGCTTGGAGAGGCTTAGTGTAAAAGAATACTTGGGTTAAGCAATCTAGGGTGATTGTGTTATAAAGACTGAAGAGGCCGCGAACAATACTTGTAACCTAAGGTTGGTTAGTGAATACTTTTTGGGTGAAGGGATTGGACGTAGCTCAGGTTGAGTGAACCAATATAAAACTTTTTGTGTTCTTCTTCTCTCTATCCCTACGCTTGAAAACGTTTTCATACTGTCTACTTGTTTCAAAAAAGTTTTTAAACGCACAATTCAATCCCCTTTCTTGTGCTCTTTTTCTATTTCAATTGGTATCCGAGCTCGGCCTCTTGGGGTTGAGCATCTAACACTGCAGGGGGTAAAACGATCTTGATCACTCATGGAAAACGAGGGACAAGCTGTTAACAGACCACCTCTCTTTAAAGGTCAAAACTACGATTATTGGAAACAAAGAATGATAGCATTCTTTGATGCATGTCACATAGACATGTAGGACATAGCCGGCGACTACCTGCCCCTTGACCATAATGGAGTGGAGCTTCCAAGAAGTCAATGGACAGAATCTCACAAATAAAGATATCTTCTAAACTCAAAAGCTAGAAATGCTATGATGTGTGCCTTATTTGAATCTGAATATGAAAAGGTACATAGCTCAAAATGTGCTAAGAAAATGTGGGACACCCTCGCTCTTGCCTACGAAGGCACTTCACAAGTAAAGAGGTCCAAGTTGAGCTTACTCGTAAGACAATATGAACTCTTTACTATGGAAGAAAATGAAACTATTGAACTTATGTTTGGTAGATTTCAAACCATAATAAACAACCTAAGGTCCCTAGGCAAAACCTATGATAATTATGATCACATTGACAAAATCTTGAGAAGTTTGCTTAGGCAATAGAGACCGCAGGTTACAACCTTAAGAGCTTCCAAGGATCTAACAACACTCTCAATGGAAGAGTTACTTGGAACTCTTAAAGTCCATGAACTGGAGCTAAAGCAAGACGAAGGACAGAAGAAGAAGTCCATTGCTCTAAGCGTCCAGCGTCCACCCAGAGGATCATCGTCCAAAGCACTAAACGTGGAAGAATCCGTTGAGGAAGAGTCCGAAAAGAATGACTCTGTTGAAGATGAAATATCCTTCATATCCAGAAAAATACAGGCTATGTGGAAGAAGAAAGGAGGATCAAGAGCCAAAAACTTCACAAAGAAGTTCAACAAGGCACCAAAAGAAAAGAGTCCTTCAGTTTGTTATGAATACAAGAAGCCTGGACATTTCAAAGCTGAATGTCCCAGTTTGCAAAAGGACAAAAAGAATATGTTCTTCAAGAAAAAGGGTCTCATGGCTACCTAAGAAGACATGGACCTATCTTCATCAGATGAAGAAGGAGAGGAAGAAGTGTCTCATGGCGGAGACCAGCTCTGATAGCTCAGATAATGAGCAAGACGAAGAGGTAAACTTCGATAACTTAATCTCTCTACAAGAAGCCTATAATGATTTGCTTGCTAACTCTTCAACTCTTTCAATAGGATATAAAGAACTAAAAAAGAAATTTTCAAAAATAATAATAGAATTCAATTTGCTCGACAAAGAGTATAAAAAGGTTTTGAAAGAAAATGAGTTTTTAAAAACAAAAAACATTTCAAAAGAGACATCTTCTCATGAAGTTTTAGAACTTCAAAAAGAAGTCACCATCTGAAAGAAAGTTTGTCAAAATTTGTCAACGGAACAGAGAACCTAAATAAGATTCTATCTTATAGAAGAAGTCCTCATGACAAATCTGGACTTGGTTTTGTTAAAAAAATTTACAAACCTAGTAAAAACATAACCTTCTGTAAAATATGTGGAAAGAATGAGCATGAATCAACAAAATGTAGATATCGTCCAACAAAGAAAGCGTCCAATGCCTTCAGAACTAACAGAAAAGCACCAAAGTCCATTTGGGTACCTAAGTCTATGATAATACTTGTTGCAGATTTGCTTGACAACCGAAAGAAGACCCCAGTCATGGTACCTGGACAGTGGTTGCTCACAACACATGACGGGAGAAAGGTGTATGTTCCAAAGCTTACAACCCAAGAATGGTGGATGGGTCACCTTTGGAAGAAACTAGAAGGAAAAGATCACAGGTATAGGAACAATCAGTAAGCACTCCTTCCCTTCGATTGAAAATGTTTTATATGTTGAAGGACTCAGACACAATCTACTGAGCATAAGTCAATTATGTGACAGTGGACAAAATGTCTCCTTTGACAAAGAAAAATGTATTGTCAGGAATCTAGATGGATTCATACTATTCTCTGCTAAGAGGCAAAGCAATCTTTATAAGATTGATCTCAATGACCTCACAAATCAAAATGTATCGTGTCTAGTATCCATCAAAGAGAATCAATGGACTTGGCACAAGAAGCTTGGACATGCAAGCTTGAGACTAATCTCAAAGCTAAATAAGCATAACCTCGTAAGAGGACTTCCAAATCTTGCTTACAAGTCTGATGTTCTTTGTGATGCATGTCAAAAAGGGAAACAAGTAAAAAACTCTTTTGAATCAAAAAATATTGTTTCCACAACTAAACCTCTTGAGCTACTACATATTGATTTGTTTGGTCCAACCAGAATAGCCTCCCTTAGTGAAAAACGATATGGATTAGTCGTAGTGGACGACTACTCTAGATGGACATCGGTTATGTTCTTAAAACACAAGGATGAGTCTTACAAGATCTTTTCAATCTTTTGCAAAAGAATTCAAAATAAAAAAGTCGTTTGCATAGCTTCAATCAGAAGTGATCACGGAGGGGAGTTCAAAAACGAAAGTTTTCAAGGGTTCTATGAGGAGAACGGAATTCTCCACAACTTCTCTGTACCACAAACACCACAACAAAATGGTGTGGTAGAGAGAAAGAACAGGTCATTGAAAGAAATGGCTAGAACCATGCTAAATGATAATTCCACTCCTAAGCACTTCTGGGTTGAAGCAGTAAACACTGCATGTTATTTACAAAATAGAATTTATATAAGGCCTATTTTGAAAAGGACTCCTTATGAATTGTGGAAAGGTCGAATGCCCAACATATCATATCTTCATCCCTTTGGATGTCAATGTTTCATCTTAAACACTAAGGACAATCTTGGAAAGTTTGATTCTAAGTGTGATGATGGAATACTGTTAGGCTATTTCGAAACATCCAAGGCCTATAGAGTTTACAACTCTAGAACTTTAACAGTTGAAGAAGCCATCCATGTTAAATTCAATGACAATAAGCCTGATAAAGAAATATCAGAGCTAGACGATTCATTTGCAGATATGAAGCTAGAAGATGCTAGTCCTTCAGCATCCAAAGATCAGATGGACGATCTAAAAGAAGAAGAAAAGACACCAACTAGATGCTCTTGGCAAATTAAGACCTATCATCCAGATAATCAAATTCTTGGAGACGTTCAAGATCATGTCAGGACAAGATCGACCTTTAAAGAGCAAGCTCAAATTGCTTTGATTTCTCAACTGGAACAAAAGACAGTGGACGAAGCTCTCCTGGACGATGGCTGGATCAGTGCCATGAAGGACAAACTTAGTCAATTTGAAAAGAATGATGTTTGGATTCTAGTTCCTGCACCCAAGGACAAGTCTATCATTGGAACAAAGTGGGTGTTCTGCAACAAGCTAGATGAAGCTGGCAAAGTGGTAAGAAATAAAGCAAGACTTGTAGCTCAAGGCTACTCTCAAATAGAAGGTATAGACTTTACCGAAACCTTTGCACCAGTAGCTAGATTAGAAGCCATCCGCATCTTACTTTCATTTGTTGTTCATAGTAATATGAATCTCTATCAAATGGACATAAAAAGTATATTCTTAAATGGCATAATAAACGAGGAAGTCTATGTGAAACAACCTCTTGGCTTTGAGTGTGATACTTTTCCAAAACATGTTTTCAAACTCAAAAAGGCTTTGTATGGACTTAAACAAGCTCCAAAAGCTTGGTATGAAAAGCTAAGTTCTTTTCTTTTAGAAAATGGTTTTACTAGAGGAAAAGTAGACACCACTCTCTTTCACAAAGACATTAAATCACACTTTATTATTGTGCAAATATATGTAGACGATATTATATTCGGTGCTACTAATGACGCTTTATGCAAGGATTTTTCTAAGATCATGACAGCAGAATTCGAGATGAGTATGATGGGAGAATTAAAATTCTTCTTGGGATTGCAAGTAAAGCAGACTACAAATGGCATATTCATACATCAAACAAAATATGTCAACGAACTTCTCAAGAAGTACAAGATGGATGATGCCAAGGAAATGAGTATACCTATGCATCCAGCGTCAGTACTCAGCCTGGACGACTCTTCTAAAAAGGTAGACTAAACTACATACCGAGATATGATTAGGTCTCTTTTATATCTCATAGCGTCCAGACCTAACATTATGTTCAATGTATGCTTAGGTGCCCGTTTTCAGTCTGACCCTAGAGAAACTCATCTAACAGCAATTAAGAGAATTTTTAGATACTTAAAAAGGACCTCTAACCTTGGTTTGTGTTTTAAGTCAAACAAAGAATACAGGTTAGTTGGTTACTGCGATGCTGACTATGCAGAAGATAGAATAGAACGCAAAAGCACTAGTGGAGGATGTCACCTCATTGGTGGGAATCTAGTCTCCTGGACGAGCAAAAGACAAGGGACGATTGCCCTGTCCACAGCGGAAGCAGAGTATGTCTCAGCTGCATCTTGTTACTCACAACTTTTATGGATCAAGCATCAGTTAGAAGACTACAGTATCTACGAGAGTAACATTCCTATCTTTTGTGATAACACTACTGTTATAAATCTGTCTAAAAATCCTATTTTGAATTCTTGGGCAAAGCACATTGAAATAAAACATCATTTTATAAGAGATTATGTTCAAAAGGAATTGTCGATATTCAGTTTGTCAACACTGAAAATCAATTGGCCGATATATTTACAAAACCCCTTCCTGAAGATAAACTCATCCATATTCGAGATCTTCTTGGTATAGAATTTGTAAATGAATAGTTTTATTCAACATGCCTTGACCGTCCAATGTTTTGTAGCATCCAATATTTCATCAATCACTTGCATAACTTTTCACATTCCATAACAGCTTACATTTATGTATGCATAAAAATCTCTATCTGTACTTAATCATGTTTTTTCTGATAATGATTTGAAAATAAATGCTTTATTCTTATCTGAGTCACTGAAGTGCCGTATAACCAACCTCGAAAAGTGTAAGTGCTTGACCAGCATTTATTGCACATCACCTCTCTCTTAGAAATTGAAAAAACTGCCAAAAGCAAAAATCTTTGGTTTCTTTATATACACTCAAACCTAAACCAAACACTCACCTCTTCTCAAATCCACCTGAACTCTCTCAGTCTCTCGAAACCTCTCAAACCCTAACAATCTTTCAAGCTCTCAGATATGGCAACTAAAAAGGCTGGTCTTGCTGTGAAGGCCGTGGCTCGTGTGGAGAGCCTATCGAAAGCCATTTCGATATCCAAGCTTTGGAAGACATAGGTGTGAATGTAAAGGACAACCTGCTCAGATGTGGAATTCTCAACTACTTCCACTTGAATGAAATCATATACCGAGAACTCATCAGACAGTTATGGAACTCTGTCGTCTTCTCCAAGACAGATATCGCGGGAATTGTTCTGGGCGTCAAGGTCACTATGGATCTTGGCACTGTCGCCCAAGTTATTGGCTGTGAACGGGCTGGGTCCTGCATCAAGAATGGCTGGGAAAGCAGTTTTGGAGGACATGACACGGTTGATACTGCACTGATGGGTCTAGAAGGCGAAGGGCTAGTGGAATACAGCAAGCTAACAAAAGAGGGGAAGATTTTCCAGTAGTTTCTAAACAAGGGAATTCTTCACAAAGCTGGATTAAAGGACAGCGTTACCTTCTTGCATAGGTTCGCGTTGTTTCACATGATCACAGGCCAACAGTTTAACCTACTGCACCTCATCTTGAGCAACATCTTCATAACCATGAGAGGACGCGGAGAGCGCAACCAAATCACCTACGCTGCTCTCCTTAACAGACTTTTCTAGTAACAACAGGTGTATCATGCTTTTTTGCTCTATCTCTTGGAGAGTAAAATCAAATTAGGATTCTGGGTGGTGGCCATCGTTTCACTCAACTGCCATTTGGACACAACAATGTTGCACAGATGAAGGCTGGATTCGTGCTAAAGCCTTTGGAAACCACGTCCAAACTAGTGGACGATAAAAAGGAAATTGTTGAGATGGCACCTCTACAGAAAATTGAGCCAATCGTCTAGTTTGATGAGCCGATGGAGACAACGATGCACTATTTGCGAATCCAGTTGGTGCCAGACCGTCCACCAAGAGGAAGTCATCCAAGACGCAAGCAACCAGAGTTACAAGGTTCAAGACCCAACAACTTTCAGCTCTATCTGCTCATTTTGCAGTTGCTCTTATCGTTGCCTCTACTCCTTCACCTGCTTCGGCACAAGCTCCTGCTAAGAGACGGTTGATCGTCACTTCTGACGATGAAGACGATGAGTCAATTGGTAAGCTTGTCAAGAAGTAGAAAGCTACCATGGTTGATGTTCCTGTTCAACCACAACCATCTGCCTCATCCAAACGACCAGTAAAAGCACTGCCAAGGGAAGCACAATCCAAGAAAAGTAAGCTTTCCTCTCCTGTTAAAAATGAACCTGTTAGTGACTTGGCTACATCAATTATTATTGAACCTTCTGAACCTCCTACCCAAACACAAGCTGACACACAAGCCACACTCGAACTAGACATGCTACTGCTTGGTGATGAAGGTTATACCTGTACCATCCCCACCCCCGGCATATCTAAGACACATCTCTCCATCAAGCCTACTAAATCACCTTCCTCCTCAACCATCATTTCCTTACCTACATCTTCCACCCCCTCAGAAACCTTGACCAAAACCAAGCAGCTTTGGCCTCTACTCTTTGTTGAAGGTAACCCCCAAAACCGCATGGATGACAATGTTATTATCTTGCGTCCAAAACTCCCTGAACCTGCTTTCGGTTTTGATTACTCTCCACTTAATCTGGACAATTATATGGACGACTATGTCCATAAACCTTCGGAAGCTTATCTAGCACTGCCTCCTGGAGCTATTGAACACTTATCGGTCAAGCGGTTTATCAGACGGAGGTACCCTAGAGTTGTACGAGCTTGGTGCATCAATGCACACCCTCCTGGAGTACTTCAACACAGAGTACCTCCCGTAGAACACATCGAGCAAGCTCTACAACAAAGGAAACCTGGGGGCAAGCGGACTGTTCACATAAGGCCTGTAGTTTTGAAGTTTCGGCCTCTAGACCCGGTAGAAGATGGATTCTTTCCATCTACCTTTGAGCATATGTTTTGCAACACTCTCAAAGGTTCCGCCACTTTGAAGTTTCAACTCTTCATTCACCCATCACAACACATTTGACCTTCAACATCCATCCGCATCCAACCAAATCGCGTCTGCCCAAGACTGCCAATCATAGATGACAACCGTAAAAAGAGAAGATTTTGACCAAGGCACTGTCCTTGCCTTTGCCGTCCAAAGCTGTTTTTCAACAACATTCAACTCATTCCCGTGAATGGTTCCTAGGTCAGTGTCTTCATGCAGACTTGGATGAGGACTGATGCTGAACGCTTCTGGCATCACTATATGTTCCTATGCGAACAAAAAGCGTCCAGTAGTGGAGTTTCAGCAGACGACAAAGCCGATATCCCAACTGCAACAAACTGTGAAGTCATGCAGCGTCCAGCTCATGTATTTCAGTTTTCGGACTCTTCAGCTGCCTTTGTCCGTCCAGCAAACGAGCGTACACTCCTTGGTACAGAAACTTCTATCCTATACACTATGATTGCCGCTCTTACTCACCACACAAATTTTCAACCACCCTACCCTTGGACCACTCAACGTCCATACCAACTAGAAGTACAAGGCTTAAAGCTTTTCGAAGCATTGCCTCCCCCCTTTGAAACTCTTCCACCCACTCCTTCCCAACCAGCGTCACCTACACCTCCATCACCGCCTACTCCTAGCTCTCAAGCCTCCGCAAGCTTTCCTATCTCTTCTTCTGCCCCTTTCCCTATACCCCCTATTGACCCTGTCGTTCAACAATACGTTGCAAACCAACTGCAACCCATCTTCACCCTTCTTCACCAAATTCTCCAGAACCAACAAGCTCTCCTACACTCTCCTCAACCTTCCCTACCTCCTCCTCCGTCGTCGCAACAGTGACTATGATGACGTCTCCCTTCTCTCTCTGTCTGCTTTTTGCTAATGACAAAAGGGGGAGAACTGGAAAACTATGGTTTTTTTTTTGCTGTTTTGTATGATCTTTCAATACAATAAAATACATGCTTTGTTCTGACATACTTCAAATGTTACTCTGCCTATATTTAAAATCCTATAACTGTTAGATATAATATGCTTGATACTTTGAACGTTATTCGATATGGATTTAAACTAATATATCTTGTGTCTCAAAGAACACAAAACTTGGAATATCACTTTCGAAAACTCCTTTATGCGTCCTTTTATATTTTAGCAAAAACTTAAAAATTAATAAGGTTTGTCATCATCAAAAAGGGGGAGATTGTTGGAACCAAAGATGTAGAAGCGTCTAGACCTTCAAAGTTTTGAGGATAACAAACTTATTAATGTTCAAGTTTCTGCCAAAGAACTGAACTCTTTACAGCATACAAACTTCTTTTTGAAGACCGTCCAGTAAACGTGTCAAAGAAGACCATCCAGTAGACGTATTAAGGAAGACAGTCCAATAGACGTGCTTAAAGAAGATCGTCCAGTGAACAACTTAAGATGATCGTCTGAAGAACAAATTCAAATATCTGATGCAAACTTCCAACGACAAATATTCAAATGGCTAAGTTCTTTTTTGAACGTCCAATTTATTTATGCTAGTTTTTCTTGAAACTAACATATTACTACTTCTGTGATCTAACGTTCAAATTGTTTGAAGCGTTAAATAACATCAGAATCATTCCAGTGCAAAAGCACAACAGAATAGATAAAGCAAGTCAACTTATCAAGCTGTTGAGACGAATGAAGAATGTTCAGAAAAACAGATCGCCAACACAGTCCTACACCTTCCATTTTAGTGCAAGTCTAAAAGCTGTCATACCTGACCTCTCTAAAAGGATAGTTTGCACGCTTCTCATTGCATAATGAAGTCAAAGTCTTCTACAACGGATCTTTTTCCTGAAGACTATATATACATGCACTAAGGAAGAAGCAATATAGAGATAATGATGAACGATCAAGAAAAAGAAAAAGAACAAAAAGATATTAGCATTTTTTTGATAGAAGCATCCAGTGGACGATAGCAAAAATCGTGCAAAGATTTTCAGAGCGTTTTTTAGCCTAATCTTTCAAATCCTCACTACATGAGTTGATATCTTTTGTATAAACACTTGTTGTGTTGTGAAATCCTGGAGAGGCTTAGTGTAAAAGAATACTTGGGTTAAGCAATCTAGGGTGATTACATTATAAAGCCTGAAAAGGCCGCGAACAATACTTGTAACCTAAGGTTGGTTAGTGAATACCTTTTAAGTAAAAGGACTGGACGTAGCTCAAGTTGAGTGAACCAGTATAAAACTTTCTGTGTTCTTCTTCTCTCTCCCTATGCTTGAAAACGTTTTCATACTGATCTACTTGTTTCGAAAAAGTTTTTAAATGCACAATTCAACCCCTGCCTTCTTGTGCGCTTTTTCTATTTCAATTGAGTAATCAAATAATCAAAATTGTTCACATGTGAGGCAATATATGTATGCATAAGTATGTGTATAGAGTACCAGGAATAGTACATGACAAATTAGAGAGTAAGTGATCACAAAACGAAATGGAACCAACTGCAATCAAATAATAAAAATTAGGGTAAAATATGTTTTTAGTCCCTCTAAAATTTGCCAAATTCAGTTTTAGTCCCTCTAAATTTTTTTATCTTATTTTGGTCCCTCTAATTTGAAAATACACCACTTTTGGTTCTCAAAGTGATTTAGATAGCGATTTATAATCGCTGTTAAATGTTATTTTGAGGATTAAATATGGTACATTTTCAAATTAAAGGAACCAAAATAGGACAAAAAATTTTAAAATGACTAAAACCAAATTTGACACATTTTAGAGAAATCAAAAACATATATTACCTTAAAAATTATGTACATTTAAGGTATATAACTTTCTTCAAACAAGTGAACTGAAGAAAGTTATATTTTTTTTTTCTTTTCTTCTCTCTTGTAACCAAAAAAATATAACTTTCTTCAATTCACTTGTTTGAAATGGCTAACAAATAGACCCTAAACAGATAACATAATGTAACAATGCCCGGGTCATTTAAAGCATTATCTGCGTTAAGTATGGTATTTCTTGTATCGCTCACACAGCTTCTAAAATGAAGCATCTCTATTCAATGATTTGGTGTCTGCAGTAAACTCCAGTCTAGCACTGACAAGTAAATTACACATAATGCTGCAGACTGCAGCATGGGTCTCAAATTGCTGAATGTAAAAGGACAAATTCAGCTATCAGAGAGCACATACTATAAGACATTTTACAATGTTACATACATCCTTACACGCAATTACAATATCCAACCCTTTATTAATACATAGCTTAGTTGTGTTACTGAATACTGAGCCCAAGCTGGTCAATGCGTCAGTGGTTTTAAAATGTCTCTAATAAATGCATCAAGGTTCCCATCTGAGGATCCACCTGTGTCAATCGCTCTGTGACAGATAACCTTGATTTCTCTTGCCCTGTTTCTGATCTCCTTTCCCTTTTGGCTTTCATGATCCATAAACCTCTTAACTAGCTCTTCTATCTTTTCTTTTGCCACAATCTCTTCACTGTCCAACTTTGATGTCTCTAACTTGCACCCATTCTTCCACTCATCTACAATTTGGCTGCTATTTGGAACTTGATCCAAGAAAAGAGGGAACGTCAGCATTGGTACCCCAGCAAAGAGAGCTTCAAGAGTGGAATTCCATCCACAATGGCTCCAAAATCCACCTACGGAAGAATGGGACAACACCTTCAATTGGTCACACCATGGCACCACCATACCCTTATCTCCACACTTGTCTTTCAACCAAGAAGCATCCGCTCGAGCCACCTAAAGGTAACGAACGTTGCTGTTTTTTAGTGCTTCAACAATTTGATCCATTTGGGCACTGGACACTGAAAGGAAACTACCCAAAGAAATGTACAATACCGATTCAGGTGGCTGAGAATCTAGCCATTTTATATAGTCATGGCTATGATCATTGTTCACCGAAGAAGGGTTTTCACCTAGTTCTAAATAAGGTATAGCAGGGCCAATAGGATAGACTGGAAAGGGAAATATAGCTTTTAAGGATTCAATTGTTTCAGGTTCTATCTCTTGGACTGTCGTGAGTAAAAGATAATTTGCTTTGGGAACCTTCGAAATACATTCCAATGCAAGCTGCAAGACTCGTTGATCATTTTCGTGAAGCACAGTTCGAAGGTCTGCCAAATGCGCTGAAGAAATTCCCGGGATGTTCTCTGCTTGTCCATCTGCATCATTTATAAAACGGCACAGATCAAACATGCACCTATATACAATTGCATTAGATGATATGCAATAAAAAATGTTTCACCCTTAACAATTATAACTAGTCACCAGTCACCACTGTTAGAGATTGAAGAATGATTGCTTAGATCAATGAATAACGTGCCAAATTCTTACTATTTAATCTCAAATCTAACATTCCTTCCCTGGCCATTTTAGATTGTTGTTAATAGTCTAGACCAAGAAACAGAAGGTCGCTGTAGTTTAATAAACATCTTATTTTTATTAGTAATCAGGGGAAGAAATGCAAATGCATCTCCAACCAATATTCAACCAAATACAATTTCTAGTCTCCAGAATGCATCTCTAAAGTGGTCTTGTCACTCAAAAATTGCATGTCTTAAACTTGAAAGGTCAAGCTTACATTTCAGCCAAATTTCCTTCATGTAATCCCATTTTTTCAATGACAATTTTCTGAAGGAACTATACATTATTTTTTCAAAGAAAAAAACAAATTATTTGAAGTTTAGGGACTCAGTTTATTCTCAATTTAAAAAGAAAAATAGACTTTATTTTTTATACAATGTAAGTGTAAATTTTTTTACATTATTAACTAATTAAAAATCACCCAAGACATCACTTTATAGAAGTCAACAATTTTATCATACACATATATAAAAATCTTTTATGCTTATCAAAATAAATATATAATAATCTTTTACACGGTTGACACATTCTAATTAGAGTTTAATAGATATGCATTGTCAAATGTAAAAGATTTCATACTGTCAAGTAATTGAAAATTAACTTAGGTGTGACTTTTAGTATAATTATTATCAAAGTTTACACTATTCCTAGATATTTGACCTTTAATTGACTAAACAATCTTACTGTACATATAAAAAGATATTTTATACGGTTAATAAATTCTAATTAAATTAAAAAAAAAAAAACATTAACATGAATTATATTTAGCAGATAGCACTATTCGTTGATATTTGACCTTCAGTTGACTAATTTTTCCAGTGGGGTTGGATTAAAGGTGAATAAAAACTCAAAGAGTTTACCTCCAAGAAAATTTTATGCAGCAATTAAGAGTTAAGAATTTAAAATCGTGCATTGATTTTTCTTTTTTCTTTTTTCGCTGATACCACTGGCAATATAAAAAATAAAATCAGAAGTAAGCGAACGACTTACCCAGCGTATCTTTATCAACGGTCAAATGCCGGTGCCGTGCAAAGACATCAAGGTGATGCAGCATGGAGTAAAACGACGCCGACATGGTCCAAAACGCCGCCACCGGAATACTCTTGCGGTTGGCGAGGGCGATGGGCCAACGTAGCTCAACGCAGCCGATGGTAGCAGTTGGCGGCGGCTCGAGCCGATCGAGAAGCCTCTCGAACGGCGCTTCCATGTTCGTCATCACGGCTTCGTAGAAGGCGGGAAAATTAGTGGCTTTGTGGCGCTCGGAAGGGACCACGTTGGGGATGGCGGCGAGGCGAATCGCGTCCGGCTTGGGATCGGCGCCGATGAAGCCGAGCCACTCCTCGGTGATCACGAAGGTTATGAGAATGTCGTTGGGTCTTTTCGATACCAGGATCTTGCACAGGTTCATCATGGGGTTGATGTGCCCTCTGCCCGGAAACGGCACCGCCACCACGTGGCACACGCCGCCGCCGCCGCCGGAGTTATGCATAGCCTAGCCGTAGAATTGGGTGAGTGAGAGTGGTGTGGCTTTTGATTGCTCAATATACTCGCAAATCGCATTCTGGATTGGTGCAGTATAAAACAACGGAGGAATGCTTTAAATAATTGTTTTGTTTTATTTTATTCTTTTCAAAATTTGGGTGATTGATATAATAACTTATCGAGTAAAATATGTTGTTGGTCTCTCTAAAATTTGTCAAATTAGGTTTTAGTCTCTCTAAAATTTTTTGTCCTATTTTGATTCCTCTAATTTGAAAATATACCATTTTTAATATTCAAAATAATATTTAAAAGCGATTATAAAACGGTATCTAAACCACTTTGAGGACTAAAAGTGGTGTATTTGTAAATTAGAGAGACCAAAATAGGGCAAAAAATTTTAGAGGGACTAAAACCGAATTTGACAAATTTTAGAGGGACCAAAAACATATTTTACCCTAACTTATCGTACTCAATATAAATAATGTGTGTTTGGAAGTAAGTTAGGGCCGTGTTTTTTAGTAAATATGCGTCAAAATTTTGGCAACACACTTGCTTCTGATTTTATGTGCGTCCAGGACTAGCTCAAGGATAAAGTTACAAAAGCTCAAGTTTTAGGCCCACTAATAAAAAATTATTTGATATTAATTTTTATAAAGTAAAAAAGCTACATATGTTAACAAAAAGGCCCAACATATAACTCTTATTTAAAGAAAAAAAAGTCTTTTTTAAAGTTTGCTTTAGGCCTCACTCAATGTTTGGCCTGCCCTACGTGCGTCCATTACTTCAAATGATGAACCAACCAAACAGGCACATAGTCTAAATTTTGGTGAATTATAGGGTGAACTACATTCTAGGTAGTCCACTGGTGATGCACAATGTTATATCTTTTGATGTAATCATATTATAATAAGACTTTAATAGCTATGTATTATCAGTGTAAAATTTTTTACTATCAATTAATTAGAAATTACCGTTGATATGACTTTTAAGATAATTGTTGTAAAAGTCAATAAATTTACCATACATGATGGTTTGGATGACAATGTAAAATTGTTTTACACTGTCAGTGTATAACTTATTTTCTCTTATAATAAACGTATTTTTTTTTTACTTATAACGAGTTGGGGAAAGAATAACTAGGTTGATATAAAATTGCAATTTCACCCTAGCCTTCTTACTTTTCATGCCTCTTCTCTCTAATTTCATTACCCCTGCCGGTATCAGTTTGGGTCATGCTTTGGTGAGCATTGGCGTTGAAGTGCCACCTATCGGTGTGTACCACGTTGTACATGCAATTGTTGGCGACGTTGATCTTGAATCGGCAAAAGTTGAAATACTTGCGCCATGACCTATCCCGCTTGTTGCAGAAACACCAAGCAACATTGCATTTGCTAGAGGACGAGCCATTCATCGATGGCTTGTAGTTGAAGAAGGCGATGGACTTGAATGCACAGATGTTGCATCACTAAACAACAACATGGACGCGAGGGTTAAAGCAATTTAGGGTTTTGTCACAAATAGAGGTTGAGAGAAGAGACACAGTAGTTAGCGATTCACTGCTTGGTTTTCTCAATGGAGGCTTCAATGATGGTGATGAAAGGAAAGGAGGGTCCTACGGCGAGAGGGTGAGGTCCTTGCTGATTTTAAGGACGGAAGAGTCAATGTGGTGGAACATGGCAGTTTGGGATTAGGTGAAGGGGTTGATGAGGCTAGCATAGACTCATGCCATGGGTCGGAGGGTTGGTAGGTTATGGCTATGATGGTGAAGATTAGGACAAAGAAGGCAAAGAGGGAGAAACAAAGGTTGCTTATCAGTTTTATGATGTTTTGGCCTATGGGTTTAGTTTTGATACTGCTAGAGTTTGAGTCCTTTATTTTTTGTTTTGGATTATTGTGTTTGGGATTTGAATTTGAGGAAACGTATGAGGTGGTGTTAGTTTGTGCTTTACACAAAGAGGAGGTTAGTGATGATAGTGACAATGGATTTGAATATGATGGCCAGTCATTCACTTTGTTTAGTTTGTTGTGTAATGTGCTACTTCACTTGTTTTTGTTTAGTAGTTTTGCTTAATGTGGTTTTTCTTGTTGTTAGTCAATGGGATTATTTTTTTGGTTTTGTATTTGTCTTATTCATATTTAGCAATTTTGGTTCATATATTTTTTTTATTGTTGCATGTGTTCTAGAAAATGTTCCTTCCACCTTCATAGATTTAGGTCATTTCCTATCCAAAACACCATGCCTTATCTTTTCCTTTCCCAACTCCAAATTTTGATAAACTTGGATTTGAATTGTAGCTTTATTGTTGATCCTTTTCATCAAACATTATTGTTCATACTTTGGCAACTTTTGCTATGCAATAGCCTTATACTCACTGGCATTGGTTATCTCCATTATCATATTATACTTAAGATCACCTATTCAAGTAATAAATTAATTAAAATTCAAATTCATTTATCCTTTACCAACTTAAAGTTTATGGAATTAAATAATTACCTGTTTGAAAATTCAAAGTGGTAAGGACAAAATAATATATATGTAAACTTTATCTAACTAGTTAAATTACTTCCTATAGCATCTCACTTTTGGGTGCTTCACCATGTACTACCCATAAGGTAGTTCACCCTAATCAGAACCCTAAATTTTACCCAAATTATTTTGGAAATATATATTAAAAAATAATAAAAGGTGTGTGGTCTATGCAACCAAATAATTGCTTCTGCCTTTTAGACTTGACAACTTAAGAGTTATGGACTGTCCTACCAAAGTCTATGAACAGACCCACTAAAGGAATGATCTAGCAAGTCGTAACCAACAAACTCTTGCAAACCATTAATGGCGATTCATTTGAAGGCTACGAGGAGTCCATGAGCCTTTGGCCTCAAGGCCTAATATAATAATTTCTAGGTCCTTTTTACGAATCAAACTAAGGCATTATGAGCACCATCCAAAACATGTGAGAGCAGTTAAAGGAATACACACTCATTTAATTGGCACAACCAACCACTGGACTTTTGAATTCAGATTGAACTTTAGGAGTCTCTCACAAGTATGTGCTCTTACATGAATAGTGTACAATAGATTATCATCCCTTGATTTAACCTTGCACAATAGAAAATGGAAAAGAGAAAAGGTAATTGGGATGAACAATGAGTCAAACCAAAGATAGAAGGAGTTTGACACTATGGCCACTTGATGTTGCACAACTAGTTGCATCATTCAAAACATTAGACAAAACCCTTGCATGATCTTCAAATATCGCGCTAAATCCTTGATAAAATAAATTCATTAGCTTCTAAGATGCATCCTTTGCTCTCCACAATCCCTATTCCCTTTGATAATATACATAAGAAATAGTTATATGAGAACTTATATGAGCTTAATTCAATATTAGGGTCATTTGTTGCCAAAGAAAGAACAAGGTGAGAGATAAAACATAGGACCTTTCTAAAATTTTTCAAATAAGCTAAAATTCTTATAATAAATATAATTATTTTCATGAAGTTAAATAAATATTTGTTTAAGTACTTATATAATAAAATAAACTCAAATGAATTCAATAAAAAAATCTTTCAAAAAAGCTCCCAAAGTTGAGTAGCACTAGCACTTACGTACCAAAAGTCATTGTAGTGACAAAACATCCTCACATAAGACATGCAATAGAATTTTTGTCGTATAATGTGTGTTGACTATTTTTCATTAGAAGTAGTTGTGACTTGAATTAAGATGCATTTATATTTATTCTTATTTAATTCAATTTTTTTATACGATTATTTATTTAAATTTGATTTTAAGTGGATTAAGACTTAATAATATATGGAATAAAATTGGATCAGCTTGATTTATTGACATAATACATTAATGATAGTATTTTGTATAGTTAGATTGTAAAATTAAAGAAGTATAAAATTACAATCAAGATTATTTTTCAATATATGTTTCAAGATAAATAATACCAACATAAATATAATATCAAGTTATACAAAATGTTATTCATTAAACCAAGAAGTTTTATTATTAATACATATTTTTAAAAATTATAATTTTTAAGAGAACATAGGATGTAGGAGTGAGCGAAAACTCGTAAGCTGAACCGAAACTGAAGGAAAAAAATAAAAATGGGTGCGTTCAGGTGGGTTATCAGTTTGGGTGGGTAAAAAAAGGGTTAAAAATAGATATCATCAGTCAGGCTCGAATTGAAATTTTTAATCCCATCGGTGCCTAAACCCGACTGACCACACATGTAAAATACCCCAACTTAACTCTTAATATCAGTGTGAGGACGGCCTATAAAACATGTAACCCAAAACCCAAACCAACTAACCCTAAATGTATTGAGTGAAAGTATGAAACCCTGTTGCAACGCCACAGCTCTCATTTCTCTCTTGACTCTTATTTCTTTGATGAAACCCTAGCACCCTTCTCACTAAGTGTTCTTTCTATCAAAATGAAACCCTTGTGGCGCTTCGCTTCGTGGCTTCTTCTCTTCTCTCAATCCTTGCCATCTCTTGCTCGTAGGTAGCAAGCCTCCGCATCCTTCGGTCCCTCTCACTCTTACTCTTTCATCCCTCATCCCCTTTTAGTCGGTCACTCTCAAGTCTCTATTGACGACTTTTGAGACTCGACTGACAAGTGCCGAGCCTTCGAGCCTCGCATCCTTCAATCCTTCTTCGTGGTGTAGGCATTGAACAAAAACATAAAGGTAATTTTCGGTTGGTCCCCTGGTCCTTCTCACTCTCATCCCTTAGTCCCTCTCCGTGGTCATTTATGAAGTTTCTAGGAAATTCTTGCTAATTAATTCTAGTAATTTGATTATACTATTTTTGCAGAAATTCTTGCTTGGGTAAGTCTCTAATCGAAGATTGAAAAAGTAAGTCTCTGCAATTTGTTCATTTCTTGTTTAATTTTTCATCCTTCACACTTCACTTTATTTGTTTGATTTTGTTGTTAATTTCTTTAATTTTTTGTTTATTAGGGGAATTACTTAAGAGAGTTGACAATCCCACTAAAAGTAATAGGTGTAGTTCTACCCAAGATTCCTATATTTTTTTATGCTTACTTTTGGTTTCTAGATATTTGCTTTCTCACCGAGCAAAGAATGTTGTTCAATATTTGTATTTTGAGTTTTGACACCATAAATTCTTTTGTTCAATAATAGGAACAGTTGATTTGATTTAATTACTTTCGAAATATCATAAAAAAGAAAAGAAAAGAAGGTTGTAGAATATTGCCTTTTGATAATGCTGTTTCTTTGTTTACATAATTTGGATTTTATAATCTTAAATTCACATTGAAGAAATTGTGACCCTAATGTATATATAATGCCAATTATCAGGCTAGCACCATCCATTTTCTCTTATTAACACTAATTTCTTCACAAGTCCAAGGAATTAAATCTAAAAAAGAAAACGAGAAAAAGAATAAATAATGAGGCATTTTCCTTTTTAGACCATATTAATTAGCATAAGCATAAGAATACTTCGATTGCAAATTAGAGAAGATTTAAGGTCGCTATTGAAGAACCAAACTAGTAGCTTCATCTGTCTGTTTGCCTAAATCAAAATCATATAAATATAACAATAGGATCATCCACTGATAGAGGTTCTATAATGTGGTGAATTTCACCATAGTTTCAGTCTTGAGTTCCCTTAAAAAACATTGCATTTCCTTTCTCAATTCCAAACGTGCAACATGATATTCTTTTGAGACAATGCTTCTTGCTGTGGGCAGCATTATTTTCATTCTAAGAAAATAATATGTTATTTATTTTAGATTTAGTTAAATAATTTATCATGTTTAAAATAGGTCTATTTGTGAAAGTCAAGATGTCAAAGGGATATGCAAGTTTAGAATCTAGCAGGTCACTGGTAGGTGTTCTTCATTTTTTCTTTGATATAGTCCAAGATTTTCATATCAGTTTCTTGTTACTATTTGATAACTAAAGTATTACTTTTCTGTAAATGAACCACATGCTTAAGATGTATATGAAGTGTCTTCTATAAATAATTAACCATGAAATGAGCATAATCAATTATAGTTCTGTACACGTTTTCTCTATTGGCTTGCTTTTTGATCTTTTGTGAAATTATTCATGGGTTCAAAGATGTCAATTTTTTTTTCATTTTTTTCTATTTTTTTCTTTCTATTTTTTTTCACCATATTAGCCAATTATTTTTTATGTTTAGAAGAACTTATGAAAATAGTATAACATATGAGTTATTTTTAACTTGTTTTAACAAGTTTTTTTAACATTTTGGTTTGCTACACCAATACATCATAGGTAATCTTTTTCCCCTTACACCAAATGTATAGCAATTTATGGGCATCACTTTATACTCAATTGTATCATTTAACCATCCCAAATCGCATAATTATACTATTGAGAGCTTGAGCCCCCTTTTATATTCATTTATTAGTTTATTTTCAAAAATTATAACGAACTTTTTTGACCACTCATGGTTTAAAGATTACTCTAAAGTCTTTTATCTAATTAGAAGACATGATATTTGAGCATTAGACAATGAATGTTTAGTATGCTGGAAGTAAATAGGATTTTTTTTTCTATCCTTTCAAGAAAGAAATACTAATTATGATTAGCAGCAAAAGAAATACTGCACACTAAAAAAAGGACATGGCATATTAGTAGGAAATTAATGCAAATATATTTGTTTTGTGTGCTTGCATATTTATTTTAGTTAATCTGTTATAAAGAATTTACTATTATTACACTTTATTAATTTTTTTATGGTAGGCTCTGGGGAACACGAAGGATTGGTAGGAACTTGGAAGAGTAATGGACAACCAAATGGATCCTGACACTGGCAAAGGAAATGGTAATAGTCTCTCTTTCTCTGTTGTCTGCCTTTGTGTGAGTCATATAATTCTTTGATCATGTGTTCTTCTTGCAAAGACATTATGTGATTGATTTAGGCTCGTTTTCAAGATTCACATTTTTATGGATAATGTTTAATGTGAATATACTTGCCATAAGGCCATAAGATATATAAGAAAACTTTTTAGTCTTAAATTAAAAAAAATAACAAAGGATCCAAATTACAATAAAAAATATAATTATATGTTGAACTCTCTAAGCACTTAGGAAGAAATGCACCATAAGATATATAAGAAAACTCTTAGTTTTAAATTACAAAAGAAATAAAGAAGACCCAAATTACAACAAAGAACGGAAAGTTAATAAATATGGAGCCAAAACCAAAATATTAATATCAAATTAAAGCATATGTAGAAGGAGCAAGCTTTGTTCCTAGTCTGCTACCTCCCCAATCACTTGGGAAAACTGCCTCTTCTTCTAAATATAGAAGAGTATTGCATATGACAATCAGCCAAGAAGTTTAAATGACTATAGTCATGTTTATCCTATAGAGAGCAAACTTTTGGTGTTAAATTTAATATGAATAATATTCAATGTGAATATACTTGTCATAAAATATATAAGAAAACTTTTAGTGTTAAATTAAAAAAAAATATTAAAGGACCCAAAATACAATGAAGAATAGAATTATGTGTTTGTCATGTAGGTTTGGTCTATGTTTATGTTCCTTATTGTCATGGTCATATAGGGGGGGAGTCATGTAGTTGGAATGTAGGAATGCATGGGCTTGGTATGTTTGAAAGGGTAATATTGTGGGGTGGTGTTGGTCATATATGTTATATACAACAATGCCTACCTTGTGTTTCCTAAGATGCTTAGTTTTGCATACTTGGTGTTGATTTGATGTTTGATTTGTGTGCATTTAGGGATTGATCCTATGTACTAGGAGCAGGCCTTGTTCCTGGCCTAGTCTAATGCCTCTCCAATTAGTGGGCAAAGCTGGCTTTTCAGCTATGTGTAAAGAAGCATTCTGCAGATTACAGTTAACAATTCACATAAAAAACTAATACATAAGATATAAATTAATACTTATGAATACCTTAGAACAAAAAGGCTTTTTATTGTATAGTATTTTATGCATTATAGTCATTTTTTTATAAGTTGTTTGGTATGACATTGAAACTAACAATCATAACTTAACATATACCAATAATTTAATTAATAGGGGTTGCAAATCCCACCAGTTGTGTACCAACTGCCGGATGTGGTGGTGTAACACAACCTACTGGATAGCCAACAGCTGCAAATGAAGTTGCAAGAGTTGACCCCAACATTCCTTTTCAAAAAATTACAAGAAAGAGGAAACCAAATGCCAGTGATCCTCACATAACTTCTGCTACTTAGGACCACTTTCTAAAAGTACTTGAACATGAAGTTGAGGAACCAATGGTAGAATGTAAACATTGCAGTAAAAGATATAAAAGTAATACGAAGATACATGGCACCTCTAATTTACTTCTCCACTTAACAAAATGTCCCAAGTATCCACAAGCCATAATAAATGACCCCAACCAAATCGCCTTTACTTTTAAGACTGGAGAAGCTAGTGGACTTGTGGCTGCAAGTTAAAGATTTAATTTTGAAGCTTGTAAAAAGGCATTAGCTACTTATGTAATTGTGCATGAACAACCATTCAGAGTGGTTGAGGGTGAGGGTTTTAAATACCTTTGTAGATAGTTTCAACCTCAATTTATTGTCCCATCAAGATATACAGTGGCTAGGGATTGTTATCAGTTGTATCTTGATGAAAAAATTAGATTGAAGAGCTTATTTAGATCTGATTGCAGTAAGGTAGCACCGACAACAAATTGTTGGACATCCATTCATAACCTTAATTATTTGATCCTTACAGCACATTTTATAGATAATGAATGGAAATACCAGAAAATGATAATTAGCTTCTCAATCGTCCCAAATCATAAAGGGGAGACAATTGGTAAAAAGGTTGAAGAGGTTTTAAAGGAATAGGGACTAAGAAACTTCTCCACTATCACGGTTGATAATGCATCTTCTAATGATGTGGCTGCGGGGTATCTAAAAAGGAGAATGAAGAATGTGAATGGGCTAGTCATGGATGGGGAATTCTTACACATGAGGTGTTGTGCCTATATTTTAAATTTGATAGTCAATGATGGTTTAAAAGAAAATCACAATTCTATTGCAAGTGTTTGTAATGCTGTTAGATTTGTGAGATCTTCACCCTAAAGGCTTGCAAAGTTTAAGGAGCTTGTAGAATGTTCAAGAATTTCATGCAAAAAATTGTTATGTATTGATGTTCTCACAAGGTGGAACTCAACATACACGATGTTGGAAGCTACTAAGATGTTTGAAGCTGTCTTGAAAAGCTTGAGTTTGAGGACTCAAGCTATGTGGAATTCTTTGGGTCTAATGGTCCCCTTACTGTAAAAGATTGGGATAATGTTCGAGCTTTTGTATTTTTTTGAAAATTTTCTACGAGGCCACTAAGATATTTTCATCATCCTTGCATGTAAGTATATACATTGCATTAAACCAATTGGCTTTAATCCATGATGGAATTCAGAAGTCTTCTATGAATTTGAACATTGTTTTAGCCATTATAGGTTGGGAAATGAAGAAAAAATACGACAAGTATTGGGGTAATTTGCTTAACATTAATGCACTGCTTTTTTTGGTGTTATTCTTGACCCTCGTTACAAGTTAAGCTATGTGATGTGGTAATTTAAGGAAATGTATAGAAGTGATGAAAGAATGTGTTTAATATCGTAAAGAATAATCTGTTTAGAGTGTATAATTGGTATAAGTCTATCCATGAGGAACAAAACAAATCAGCCCAATCATCTTATGGTCCATCTAAGGGGGTCTCATCTGCTAAAACATCTATTCTTACTGAAACTGCGTCACATTTAGCAAGGGCAAATGCTTTTAAGCAGTACTTGAGAGAAAAAAAATTCTATTGATAGGCAAAATGAACCTGCAAAGTATTTGAGTGAATCTAATGTAGATGGTGATGAGAAGTTTGATATTCTTATTTGGTGGAAATAAAATTCTTCTCGATTTCCCATTTTATCAAGCATGGTTAGAGATGTGTTGGCCACTCCAGTTTCCACTGTTGCTTCAGAAAGTGCATTCAGTACTGGGGGGAGGGTTCTAGATACTTTTATAAGCTCTCTGGATGTAGAAATGGAAGAAGCAATGATTTGTGCTCAAAACTGGTTGAGGCCATCTCTGAACCAAGTGAATGACCTAAATTTGATAGAAGAATTGGAGATATCTGAAAAGATATTAACAGGTAGTAATTTACTTTTTTTTTTTTACATTTGAAATTTTTAGTGTTTATGCCATTTAATTTCTATTTTTTTTTGGAATGTATCATAGAATTTCAAGTAGCATCAACAAGTTTTGGAAGTGCTATTAGAGATGCAACCATAGCTGGAACTGCAGCTGGATGTGGTCCATCGTTTCAATCCCAGCCAATGAATATTGGCTATGATTGAGAATATCTTAAGTGTTTGTTCCTTCCCTTTGCAAACTTGCTTGCTGATTTTTTTTTTCAATTTAATCTATTTATTCTTTATACTAATTATTTTTGTCATCTTTGCAATTGTAATACTTTCTATCTTTTTTGGAGTCATTTGTGAGATGACTCAATCTATGAAGATATCTACTTTTTAGGTTAGGTGACAAATCTATTTGGTATGACCACTATTGTATTTTTTGGGTTAGTTGTGTAATTGTTATTTATTTTAAGTTCTTTGTTTTTCAGTCATGACCTACAAAATTTTCTAAAATCTATTTAGTATGCAGGTTTGTGTTTTTTGAAGAACACATGATTTTGGGGTGCAGTGTGTTTCTATGTCTGTCTTCAGAGTCAACTTTTCTTTCAATGGGGGTGAGATTATGCGTATGTTGTTATCTATATCATTATAATTGTTTAAAGTTGATTGGATACTAAGTTCAATTTCTTAATTTTAATTGGTTATTTATTTATTTATGATTGTTTCATATCTAATTGAGATTTTGGTTTGTAATTTTCATTCCCTTCTCTCTGTCTTGAAAATTCTAACTTACCTATGATTGCAACTTGAATTTTTAATCTTGGTGGTTGTTACAGGAGTTTGGGCAAGACAAAGCTTACATTAGTGAAACACTTTACCTTTATCTTTTTATCCTTTGTCCTTGTATGAATTCTCTCCCTACTTCAATCTTCTCCTTTTCTCTGTTTTCATTCAATTGCCTATATGGTATTTTTTTTTCCTATGAAATTCTAGTCTTCAATAATTAATCATAGTTTTTATGAAATTTTATTTATATGCTCTAGAATATGTGCTTTTGCAGTGGAAATTACATCCTTTCATATTTGAGAGCAAAAAGATCTACACGGTTCTAATATGGTGCAAGGTTCTATTTCTCTTAGTTATAAGCGTTCATTTTGTGTTTAGTATTGTCTAATTCATTTAGATCTATTTAAACATTTCACTTGAGTGCCTATGTATGGTTAGAAGTTGAATTAGTGTGTTGACAACAAAATATGCAATCTTTGATATCAACAAAGGTAATGCTAATTATTGTAATAATGTCATGATTTGGCAGCTTGTGTCTAGTTGTTGTCATGACATCTTTGGGCAACCTATTATGCATTACACATTATTCTTGTTATCATATATTAACAGTTTCTCAAATAGATGAATGGACAATGCTTGTGACACACTTGGTTCAAAAGTCATGGGTGCTAGCAATACATTTCCTACAACTATTATATATATACTAGAAATATTGATAAAATTGTTGAAATTTGGTCAAGAAGGCTGTCAAATAGGCACAAGTGAAAATCTTATGTTGACCTTCTTTAGGTAAGATTGGTACTCTTGTCGTAATTTACCTATATTGTTGCTGGAAAATTGAAATATATATATATATATATTCTTAAGATTTAATGGAAAAGAATATTGTACTTGCTTTGACTATTGGGCAGAAGTGGTTTAACATCATAATATAATTAAAAGTATTTGTGATTAAGATAATTTTATTTACTTCCCCTTGATACAAGTATTTTGTTTTTTTTCCCAAGAGGCTTGCTTATGTTCTGGAAGCTAAGCATTACACATGGAAGTTCACTGGATTCCACAAATCGAGAGTTGGGAGTTGTTAGATGATTTTGTTGTACACAAATTTAATTTGGTTATCATGTACATGTACTTTGTCTGGAAAACTCCTGAAAGTGTTCTTAACTATTTATTACACAATGATTTTGTCAATTTAGTTTTATAATGGACGTATTGAGCAATTAAATAAAATAAAACTAGACTGAACAACCAATTTTATTTTTTTTGTGGCTAAACAACAGGTTTAAGTAGAGATTTTAAATTTATAATTAATTAAAATATGGATGTAATAGGGCCTTTGGGTAACAGGAGTTAAAAATAAAACATGAAGCTTTGGGTCATAAAAAGCTAAAAATAAAATGGCCTAATTCTAATGTTTTGATCCATTTTCTTTTCAAAATTTGTAAACTATGTAATATTTAAAAAAAAAAAAAGGTTTTAGAAACTTGTTCATGCCTAAAAAAAATGTATTAGGCTTGATATTGGTCCAAATCGTTTGAACCCATCTGACCTAACCGATAACCGCCCAATCTGACACCTGACTAAACCGATGTGCTAATTGGGCGGATATGGGCCTAATTTTAAAGTAGTCTATAAACCATAGGAACAACACAAAAAGGGGGTTGAATTGTGTTTTTTAAAAAATACAAAACTTTTTCAAAGATATGTATTGTCTGAAAGATAGAAGATAGAAATTTTTAAACGAGATTAATAAAAAAGAATAGAAGATGCAAAACAAAAAAACACAGAAAATTATATTGGTTCATCTCACCCCAAAGACTACATTCAGTTCTTGGTATACCATCAAGTCCTACTATAACTTAAAACAAAGTTACAAGTATTCTTTTATGTAAGCCTCTTCAGGCTCAACCCAAGTAGTATTTCACTTGCCTCTCCAAGTAAACACCTAAGTATTCTTTGACACAAAGCCTCTTCAGGCTTCCACCAATCTCACAAAGAAATGGTTAAAGGGTAAAGTATCACAGTAAGCTGACATCTTATCAGACGGATATACACTGAAGCTTAATAATTTTACAATGATTTATCTAAAGTATTCTTTTTGAGAACCAAAGAAAGTTTAAACACTAAAGAGAATGAGAGCAGAAATTTCGTAAAGAGTTCTTTATGTTTGATATTGGTCTTCTCTTTTATTTATAGTGCTTTTCCAAAGTGTTCGTTGTGAGTGCTTTTAGAAACATCCTTCGTCTGTTGTCGTATAAGGAAGAAAGCATACGTTAGAGCATTAAATGCTGCATTTAATGCTTTTCACCAACCGGTCACACTGATAAGATAAAGCAGTATCCTTATCTTGCCTTTCTCATACTAAATCTTGTTGCAATAGACATATTTGCTTTTTAGTGCTGACAAGTGTATTATAGTTCATTCTTTTCCGTAGAAAGCTACATCTTTTCAGTGAAGTGTATGTTGATTTCTTCTTTTTATGGAAAGTAGGTGTGAACTTCTAGACGAGGAGCATTTATTTTATAAGAACTTTGAAAACCATACTAGGTCCGTCAATACTTACTGTGAATCGTCTGTGTGGGTTAAACATATATCACAAGTGTGCGATCAGACAATTAAATGTTAGTCTATTTGTTATTATCAAAACAAAGTGATGGTCTTATAAACATCATTTGTCTTACACATAGTCGGTTTTGTTTGGATTGGGCTTTTTGGGCCCGAATCCGACCATACCCAACCGCTACCTAGCCCTAATAGGATGGCAAATTGGATAGGACTGACTCGAAGCATAACCAGAATTTGTCTTCAAAATACATCAAATCTAATTTCTAAAATTAAAACCCATTAAAATTAACTTCAGACTAAGCTAAGTTATTAGTGCAGACAAGACAGGTTATGAATATTCCTACTTTTCATCAACTTAAAGTGGGTGAAAATTAACCTTCATTGTTAAGCCTCCGTTTGGTTGTAAAAAAAGAAATAGATGAATAGAAAATTGAGTAGAGGAAACATAAAGAAGAGGAAATAAAATAAAACTAAAATGATTTTTTATTTGTTTGAATAAAAATAAAAAATTATAGTTATTTTTAATCAAATAACTGGAAATTTTATTGATTTTAAATAGCGAATGAAAATTTTTTTAAGAAATTACCATAAGATGAACAATAATCTTCTTCAAAATTTTGTGAATTAAGTCTCTAAAAATAACGACAACTTGAAGTTAATTTAGAAAATTTGTCGTTAGACTTGGGAAAGCAAATGAAAATTTTAGCATACCATTCTAATGGTTGAGACAAGACACAAAGCGTATATTTATAAAAAGGACCATGTCAATTTGGTCAACATAATTTTCCACAAAAATTTGGGAATTCTTTAAGAAGATTTATCTCACTAGGTTTAATGAATTTGGCAACTAATTAGAGTAAAGTATAAAAAAAATGCAATATTTTGCTTATATAATTACCTTTCTAAACCTAATTTTTAAAAATATTTAGGTAGTCATACATTTGTTATAGTGTGATTTTTAAATTGGAATAAGAAAGACTCTTATCTTAAGTTAGAGGTCCTAATAGTTCTCACGACATTGCTTGGAAGAAGTGTTAATATACATTTTTTTTATAATAAAGAAGTGTTAATATTTGATAAATTAGAATCAACATATTGAACTTGTACTTTTTAAGCAATCTAAGCTATTGTTCATGATTTATATGGAAGATGTTTGATTGTGTCAATTGACTACATTCCCTTTTCATTAAAGTAAGGATTAACTTTTCGTGGTCACAAACTAATCAAGATAATATCTTATTATCTTGTCATCAATTAATTGTTACTAAAATCTAAAAGGATATTGTTAATGGGAAACCATTAATGCTATTATTAGTGATCTTTGAGGCAAATTGTGTGTATCATTGTTGATGAGGCTCGTGAGCCTTTCATCCATTTTGTTTGATGTTTAAGGTTTTGGCACAAGAGTTGAAAAATACAATAAATATATTAGATTTCATGAAAATTATTATATATGTAATTTTTTAATGAATTCTTTGTCTCTCATACTAATTACATTTTCTCTCATTTATAATTCTTTTTTATTTTCTCACTCCACAATAACAACCTATCACTCCTATGTAACAAATTTCTATAATAGAACACATAAAACTATTGCGCATCATTTTAGCTTCACCTTGACCATAAATCAATTGCCTAGGGTGTTTCTAATGAGCGTAATCCTTTTAGTTGCTTTACATGTAAATTGTGTTTATCCTTTATTTGTTTCAAAACAAACTTTACAACAAGAAAAGTACACAAAAATCTACTCCATCGAAGCAAAAATTGAATGGGTTCTCTGTCATATTTAATTGAACATTTGCATACTACCAAAATTTCAATTTGAAAATTGTTTGAAGATTTGTCCTTTTTCCAAAAATTTTCAAAATGCCTAACAGTTTCACTATATATATTTACATTCTTACGTTTAAAAAATCACATATATACAAACATGGCTTCAAACCATAGAGTTCTATTTGATATAGATTTGAATGTTGAATTCATTCATCCAAAAATCGATAATGAAAATACTTAGCACCAGAAGGTAATTATAATAATTCATCCTCTTGACATTGGATTTAATTAAATATCGATGTAGCAGAAAGTTTGGTTATTGATTTCAACATCATTCCAAATTCTCTAATAATATCATCTGTAGTTTTCATTTGATTTAAACATGCAACAATACAAACTTGAATGAAGACACATTAGGATATATTCGTAGAAAACTTGACATGACTTGTTATTATTTTATTATCTTTTTAGATTTAGAGCATAGAGTATGATAATTGTTATCTTTTTTTTTTATATTTAAAGCATGGAGTATGCTAAAAAAAAGGTAACTATTTTTTAGTACTATGTACTATTTGTTTATGTTTTTAGCGTGTAGTACTTTTTCAAGTGATACTACTTGTACGTTTTCATGATCTAAATTTTCTAATTCATGTTTATATTTTAGAGCTAGATGATGAACCATCTAAAAAGAATGATGTAGAGCATGTACACAAAGAACAAGGATCGAATTTTGGTATCACTTCTTCTATTTCATTCATTTTGTTATGTATTTTTGTTTTATTTATTTATATAACAAATTAACTTGTCATGTAATTTTTGAAAAAAATCGTAGTTACTTTTCAAAAAATAAATGTGTTGATAACATTAATTTAATTTATAAAAATGAAAAAAATTCAAGATGGAAAAATTACGTGCATCATCTTTATACAACATTATTGGCCTATTTGTTTCTATTCTCAATTTTTTATTTTAAAAATTGTTTTGTAAAATAATTTTATATTGTTTAACAATTAACTTCTAGTGGTGTTGACTATTGACATTGTTGTTTTCTCATAAAATTAATGTTCAATAGTATTTCCAAAACACATGTTTTAAAAATTAAAAAACAAAAACAGGTCAAAGATATTTTCTCATCATTTTTTTTTATGTGCATGTAATCCTGATCAACTGTAATGAGATGGTGTGATCTTGTTAAGACAAAGGACGAATTTATAACCCTTAAATATTTTGATAATAACAAACAGTTAAATTATGTGTCCTTACTTAAGCTACCTCGAAACATATAAAGCCTACATACCTACTCTCGAGAAAAGTCAGCGAAAAAGAAGGAATATGTGTGTGAATGTCAGAACAGGAAAGCAGACATGACAACTACTACAAGATTGAGTACAAAAATAAAAAAGATCAAGCAGACTGTGTTTATCTTATCATATGACAAGTTGGTGAAAGGCATTAAATGCTACATTTAATGCTCCAACGACTCTCTTCATTAGATGAAGGCCGTCTTTTGCAAAGCACTCAACAGATACCTTTGGAGAAGCCTATAAATAGAAGAAGAGACCTTCTTCAAGTCGTTGTTGTTGTGGTTGTTGTTGTTGTCATAAGTGGCTAATGTTTCTGAAAAATCATAACTCTTTGAGAAAAGAAAAAGCTCTTGTATATCTTTTTTGATTGTAAAATTCTTTTTGTACTTCACTGTATATCCGTCTGTTAAGACGTTAAATTCAATGAGGTAACTCACACGTAAACCTTTTTCTTAATGAAATTAGTGGAAGCCTGAAGAGGCTTTGATTCAAAGAATACTTGGGTTTTTGCTTGGAGACGCAAGTAAAAGACTACTTGGGTTGAGCCTGAAAAGGCTTGTGGAAAGAATACTTGTAACTTGAAAAAGTTAGTGGAACTTGGTTGTTGTCAAAAACTGGACGTAGTCTCTAGAGTGAGACGAACCAATATAAATTTTGTGAGCTTTTCAGTTTGTCTTATAGCTTTTATCTGTCCTATAAAACGTTTTGAAAAATCTCTTTGAGCATATCTTTCAGACGATACATCTTTAAAAAGGTTTTGCTGAAAAATTTACTATAACACAATTCAACCCCTATTCTTGTGTTATCTTTGTATTTTACAGATCTAGTTTTTCTACTCTTCTTATAGCAATGAGGAATTGATATAGTCAATTAGCAGGAGTTGAAACAATATATAGAAGGAGGAATGGATGCCATTGGATGGTTTTTGAAAACTATCCCCTTGCCACTACGTTATCTTATAGTGTTTAAACAATTTTTACCCATGAAACAATTTTTTTAATTTTAGAAATATAAAATCTATTTTTAAAAAGAGAAACAAGCATGTCTTAAATGTTTTATATTCTTTTCAATATTTAATTTATAATGTTATCTGATATAGTGTTTTTTTTCCTTCTTACTTACAAAAGAAAATAAAAACAATGTCATGACACATTTGGAACTATTGCAAGTACCGAGAACGAAAAAAATGTTGTTTAACACTAAAAGAAGGATTATATATGAGACCAAATAGGTGGCATCACAACTTTTAGTTCCTATACGTATTTGGAAACTAGCATAAAATAAAGGTGTACATGCTAATGTGTCTTATAAATTGATAGTAAATTGTTGCCACAAGAGAATTCAACTTGACTTTGATTGAGTTTACAAGATCCCTTTGCATCAAAAGACATCTACTACGTCTCTTGCTTATGCATTGAACATGACTAACGACACATTATTTATACTTCTAAAATTGAGAGACATACAAAGACACTTAAATTTTATAAAGTCTTCTCTAAATGAAGAAAACAAAAGAGTTAGATTACGATTTTGCATATCAATGCTTGATAGTGCTAGCATACCACATGATCCATTGTAAGTGTGATAGGTGATTTTATTTTTTGTGTGTACAATGGTGGCACTGAGGCTAGAATGACCTCATGCATACTATCCAAATCCCCAACCACTAGGTCGACCCTAATGGTTAGATGATATGATGTTATATAAAGAGAGAGATGCAGAGAAATAATAGGTGTTGATAGGAGTGTTTGATATAAGAGGTGTTTATATATCATCACTCTTTAATTATTAATCACATTGATACTTACATTCTCCATGAGGTCTAAAGCAAATGCCTTGATGGCCTTGCTATTTACACGACCCTAATATTTATTAATCACTTTGAAATTCCCCTTACTTTTGCCTGTCGTGTTAGAGAAATGGAGCTTTGTAGATTGGAGGAGAAGAGGTTGCACTCATCTAAATCATTTTGGCTTTTATAAAAATATATTAAACAAATGCACTAGTGTGCTCTGCCTTCAAATGGCTCTATTCTACCTTTAGATAGCTCTGTTCTACCTATAAATGGCTTTGGCTCTGCTTTTGTAACACCCTTACTTTAACTTACTCGTTTATTTTTCTAATTATTATATGATTAACATGTGAAAAATCAAATGGGAATCTCAAGGGCATGATTCTCATGGTTATATTCATATTAGCAAGTTCTATCTAGTCTAGATTTTTATTTTATTTTATTGGGTTAAGGCTCGAAAACAATAAAAGAACTAGGTTTGTTCCTAAAAACTTGCTTAATAGAATAAAATAGTAAAAATTAGCTAGAGAGGTTTAAAAATTATTTTTAAACCATATTTATATTCAAAATAATTAATAATAATTTTTAAAAAAAATTGGGAATTTTTTGAGACAGTTTTTGTGAAATGACCGGTATACCCTTAGATGACTTATGAAAGCCAGCAGGAGACTTTTTAACCTCAAAAAATTTTGAAAGATGTATATTGAGCATATTTTAATTATACCAATATTATTTTAAGTAAAAAATAGTGAAAAGTCCAAAAAATATATTTATTTGACAAAAATTGGATTTACTGGCTTAATAAATGCCTTTTTTTTGTGAAAAAATATTATAAATAATATATACATGAGAAAAATATGAAAAAAAAAATTTAGGGCTCATAAAAATATACTTGAAAATGTGGTGTGGCCAGATTTTCCAAAAACCTACCCAAAATTTCTATCTAATTTTGTTGCAATAAATTAATATTTAATTATTTTTAATATCTAATAATTATATAAAATATTTTTTTTGGATTTTTTTGACCTTTGACTGGTCTGGGACGTTGCCTCTTAGCCAACATGGGAAAAGTACACATAAAATTGTTATTCTATTGTTTTTGATTCAAAAAATTAATCTAAAATACCTACTTTTTGTCCTATAAATAAACCCTATCAACTACTACACTATTACACACTTCCTTCAGAAAAATCAGATCCCTCCTTCCCTCCTTGCTGCTGGAAAACGTGCAGCTCCTCTCTTCTCCCCAAGCTCTTGAATTTTTTCTCTCTATTTAGAAACTCTCCATTAAGTAGGCTTCTAAACCTCCAAGGCACCTTTCTTCTTCTATATCTCCACCAACAAACCATCTTTAAAGGTAAGGGGGAGTGAGGTTTAGGCTCTATATTTGTTTCTTAATGGGTGTGTGTGTGAGTTATCCCTTAAACCCAATTAATTTACTAATCCTACTATTATTACTATGTAATAATTTATATTCTTGTTCATTTCAATTCTTGCTTTATTAAGTCATTTACTTTAATGTTCATTTATTTTCTTGCCTTGTTATTATTCCATTATCTTGCCATTTATTTTTATTTTGTGCTTTATTTATATTTTTGTCCATTTACCTTATGTCATTTACTTTATTGTTTAATTTTTGCTATTTAAATTCTTGCCCTTTAATTTCTTGCTTTACTTATTGCAATTTATATTTTGCCCATAATTATTGTCATTTATCTTATTGTTATCTTGATTATTGCCATTTATTTTTATGTTAAATTTATCTTTATTATTGGTATCATATTATAACTTAATATCCTATTATAAATAACCATCAATGAGCCTATTTTTATGCAAGCTAGCTTTTTTTTTAAAAAAAAAAAAACAATTTAAAGCCTCAAGATCACTTGGAATAACAAATTTTGGAACCCATTTTTCTCTTAGGGGCTGTCGGCCATTTCATAAAAAAAGAATAAGAAATATTTCTTTTATGTCAATTAACTTATTAGAATGAGTAAGATGGTTGAGAAATAATAATAACTTATAAAATCAATTTTTGGACCACATAGAGAATGAATTCAATTTCTAGAAAGAAAAACAAAAAAAATTGGGCTTTTTCAAAAAGGGGCATTCGACCCATTAAAAAAATGAAGTAAAGAAGAAAATGAATTTCTTTCATTTACATTAAGCATTTTTGACAATTACTTGAATTGATTCAAATTGGTGAAAATAAATCTTAGGAAAAGTTAAAGAAAAAGGTTTTCTTGAAAAAGCAAGTTCTACTAATTTTTTTTGTGAATTAATCTAAAATAAAGTTTTGTCAAAATTAACTAAATAGACTTTAGGCCTAAACTAGGAAAAGGTTTTAGAAATAAAGACCTTATTGGACAAATTTTAATTTGTTACCATTCAACTATTATTTTGAACAAATTATGGCCAGTATGGAAATAAATAAATAAATAATCTTGTCTAAATAAAGATAACAAATGTTTTAAATGCATGCAATTACAAAATTTTCTTCAAGAAATTAGAAGCCTTGGTTTTGTGAGATGAACAACCCAAATTTTAGTAAAAGGAAATAACTGGAGAGAAACTCTAAGTATGCTTTGTGGTTGCAGCATAGTCTGACCTTCTACATCAAAAAAGAACTTCTCTTAAAATTTTATTACTACGTCCTAGTCATAATTGTAGACAAAAGATTCTTCTTTAAAATAGTCTAATTTGAAAAGTTAGAAAAGGATAAGGATAAAACAAAGTAATTAAAATAAGAACTATGATAAATGTATGAATGTATGAAAATGAATATGTATATAACTTTGATATTTTCCTTCCGATGACATTCATATCAATTATATTTAAGTTTTAAGCAAAAGTGATGGATGAATGAAATATCTGTGATGAGTAACTCTGGAACTCTGCTAGATTATCCAGAGAGTATGTCTTGAAACTTAGAAAGCAAAATCATAGGAAAACCCTGATTGAGTTAGGACCATGTTGAGAAGCATAAGTGTCAGTGTTTGGGAAGTCATAGGATAATACACTGTGGGATGAAAGCCAGGGATCATTGGTCGGGTTTTGAGGGTAAAGGTGTTGAGTTGTGAACATCCCAATTACCAGGTTAGCACCTTGAGCTAGGGTAAATCACGTAAACCGATTTGGCAACCCTGATGCCTGCTCAGCATCACCATAATTGGTGGAGTGTATATCCTTAATGGGCGTGTGGCCTTTTCTCGAGGATGATGATTACAACATGGATGTCTGTACCTTATGAGGGATTATATGAACTCCTAATGGCTTCCCAATGATTCCTGATGATTAAGGTGAATCATCAGAGATAGGTATGGATCCATACGTCAAGTAAAAGTCTGTAAGTGAGTGACAATAACATAGGTCGGAACTTAGGATTCCCTTGATTGCTTGTTTAATTTGTTGTTTGTAGCCTATTAAGAAACGAATGAGGCTTTTATAAAAACCTCACTCCTTTCTTTTGCTCCTTTTCATATACGATCATGATATGAGTAGATGGATCTATTCCATGGGGTGGCGAATGTCCACATATCATACTGCCCACTGGGACTCTGGGTCAATGACTTGGTTACTCAGTATTCGACGTTTCAGGGGAAGGTGACTTTTCTCTTATGTCCCCTATCCCGGACGTTTTCCTACCTATACAGCAACTTACGTTACTTATAACCCTATCTATTACCGCTTCTGATGGCTATGTTAGAGGACTATAACACCCTAAGGGGCATTACCGTAACTAGGTCTAGATTTCTAAGAATGAAAAGAAAAACAAACTTGAAGGGTAGACACAACATGCAAATACTACTCATAAATATAATTAAATATTATATACGAATAATATAAAAAAAAACATACATGCCAAATATAACTTATCTATCATCTGAAGGTATCGTACAAAATATAAAGAAGAATACAAAAACATAATATAAACTAAACTACGTTTTCTTGCATGTGACTCCAAGCTCCATCTACGCATGTCTTCACCTGTATCCTGAAAAAGGAGAAACTTAAAGGAATGAGACATAATGTCTCAGTGAGTGCTCTAAGGATTCTACGGTTGGGTTACACTCTTCTATTCGGACAACCCTCATTATTTATCTTTTATGGCTTTAAACTCACTAGGTCTTTCATAATTCGCCATACCTATGGTCTAATCTACACCTTTTAATCTTCAATACTTTCTGTGTTAACTACTCTCTCATTCTCCTGACTATTATATTAGTTTACTATCTCATTCTCAACTTAAGAACTCTTTCTTACCCAAAATGCTCTCTAGTATTTAAACCCTTCATGTTTAGATTTTACTTTTCTTTCTTTTAATATTTAAGGTTGGTCTCTATAGGTCAAGTCTAAGGTCACAGACATTCTAAATACTTTTGACCATCCCTTAACACTCACCTTAATACCAGTCATTTTGTTCTCTCTTATTTGTCTTGTACCTTTCTATTACAATGTGTGGGGATTCACTCTTTCTCAACCTCATTCACAACTATTATTATCCAACTAGGACCCTCACAACACTATCCTAGGGCCTAGCCTCTCACTTATCCTTGAGGTAGCAAACACAATTTTAATTACAAGCATACATTTATTTCACATCTTTTGCCTAGTAACTAGACATACACATTGTTTTGTTTTATCAAGTAAGCATGACATACATGCATAACATGAGCACATATACATAATCTTGACAATTCATCACAATACACAATCACATTTTCACACGTGTACACATTACATCATTCGATTATGAACAAGGTCACATAGAATTCACACAATTACAACGTAGCACACTTCAACATATCACACTACAACAAGATACATATGCATGCGATGTTCCTAAACCACTACTCATGCACATGTGGTACCAACCTAAACTTTTCGAAAGTAGACTAGGAGTAAATGCAGGCCATAAGAAGCGTCATCGATACCGATGCCTTCGACTTTTGCACCCTCAATAGCATGATATCCCCTGGTGACTAGTCAGGGTTACCCAGTTTTGCCAGTACGCCCCGACTCCATGGGATCAGCATGGACTATTGGAGTTTTCCCAACTGGATAACCCCCAAAGCTAAGGTTAAACAACCCATCACGGCTTCCACCAGCCAGATTCCTACATACTTTCCTCATCACATAACTCAAATGTTATGATGCATGGTCACATACAATGCTTACAGCTTTCATAGACTTTTATCATGAATCATAGGCACAATTTCATATCACACTCATTTTTTCAAAGTAAATAACAACCATACAATATAAACTCAACAAGACATAAAAAAAAAAAATAACAATGAGTTAAACACTGCCAAAAGGAGTTCACAAACACAAGAAACGTAATAGTAAAAGTCGTATCTGCCCAGCGGTCCAGCAAACCCATCCAGCGAGTTCGCGCCGAAACCCAACCCACCCAGCGGGTATCGCACCCTGCCCAACAGGTCCGCGTCAAGACCCAACCCGCCCAGCGGGTGTTTCACCCCGCCTAGCGGGTCTGCGCGCCCAGCACCAAGGCAAAATCTAGTTTTTGAAGAAAAGTCGCCAAAAGACTATCTAATTTATGAATTCCTTACTTCCTCACAATTCCTTCAAAACCCATCAAATCCCTAATCTTACGCATAAGGAGGGGGAAAAGGTAAATAGATGAAAAATAACAATATAAAAGACAAGGAAGAATATGGGGGAGAGCACTCATCTTTATGGACATGCAAAGTTGAGTTCTAGGGTTTGGATTCTCCGGTTTCTATTCTTCCTCCCTCTCTTCCTCTTCTTCTTCCCTTCTTTTCTCATTCTCTCTAACTTTTTTCTTCTTCTATTTTGTGACGGCTAAACCTAACCCTCCTTCTCTATTCCCTTCTTATAACATGTAGGTGAGTATGTAGCTTAGTGGGCTTTAGTCCCCCTATGGGGCCGTAGATGCTCTTTTGAATTCTATGATAATATTCCTACTAATTTATAATACTAAGGCATTAATAACAACAACAACAACAATAATAATAATAATAAATATAATAACATCAACACAACACAATAATAGTAATAATAATAATAATAACAACAACAACAACAACTTATACAACAACCATAATAAATATAATATTAATAAGAATAGAAACAGTAATAATAAGAAATATAATAAGAATAACTTTTAAGGCATTTTTTGTCTAATAACACAAGGGAAGGGTCCTACTAAGAGTTACCTCGTGGTTTATTTCTAGTACTTGAAATTTGGGATGTTACAAGGACCACAGGCCCTTCCACCATCACCTGCAGACAATGAGATGGATGACGCTCCATTCCCACAGATGGATGCTGCTCCAGACACTGGCATTATGGCAATCCCAGCACCATACCTCCAGTACCTTGAGCCACCAGTTGATATCCCACCATACCCTGACACCACTAAGTCTTCATCCAGTCCGTTCTATCACCCGAGTGAAAACTATGGATGGGTGTCCTCTTCTTCTGAGATTAGCAGTGTCGGTAGCTACGATGGCCTTGGGCAGTTACCCAATGGTCATGTACTTACTGATGACGAGGACACTAATAAGGTGGACTTAAAGGACATTGATATAATGGATTTCGAGGACTCGCTATGACAACGATTCTGCTTGTGATCTTTTTGCAGGGGATGGGGTAGCCTAGTATAGGTTTATACTGCTCTAACATAGATTTTTGTTGTATAGTTACGGGCGGGTATTTAGGCTTTCTTTTGATGTATTTTTTATGTATGTACTTGACATCTGACCTTGTACAAAGGCTCGACGCATATATATATATATATATTATTTTTTTTCTTTCTTTGCAATTATAGAATAAATAAAGAGACATCATATAGAGAACTGTAACCGTGAAATAAACATAATCATATAGTGCGATAATGAATTAAGCATAGTCAACATTTTACTAATTAATTAAGTACTTGTCTTATTTTAGTGGGTGTTACAGCTTCGCCTTCACATTCTCCCCCTTCAATTTCAATGGTGTTCTACCTTTGTCCTTGTGATTGCTAGAACATTCACTAGGAATGCTCCTACAACCTTTCCCTAGATTTGATTTTACCTTTGGTTTGTTAATATGCTATGGTATTCTTGTTTTAGGTGATAATACCCTAGGAAATAGAAATTGTCCATTTCGTTGAAGCTCTTGTTGTCAATCATGTTGTCTCCAAAATGCAAAGCTAGCCCAAATCCAAAAAAATATTACTCCTTCTGGTCCTATTTATAAGATTCAATTAACTATATCACAAAGATTAAGAAAATTGGTTAATTTAGTTATTAGCATTAAATTTGTCTTAAATTTATATATTTTTCCAAAATTAATCCTAACATTAGACTTTCTGTCTTCCAATGAATCTAAATGTAATGTATCTATTAACTACTTATTGAACTCAGATAAATGACTTTAATTAAAGGTATTTTTGTGAAAAAAAATTGTGTAAGAGACATTATGAATTGATTCTTATAAAAAGACCAAACAATATTTTCAATTTGGTTCTTATAAATAAGACCGAAGTGAGTAATTAATTTCCAAGCATATATGAAATTAATTGTAATTAAATTCTTAACCCTCTAATGCACAATATGATGCAATTGATAACATTAATTTAATTTATAGAAATGAAATTTTTTCAAGATGAAAAAACTACATATTTATACAAAAATATACGTTTTATATTCTATTTAATATTTAATTTATAAGGTTATGTAATGTAGTATTTTTTTGGTTAAATTACTTTTTTATCCCTTTTTTTATTTACGTTATTTAATTTGGTCATTTTATCTTTAAAATGTTCAATTTCATAGATATATTATATTATTAGGTATTTTGTACAAGAATGAAGCTCTCCTAGGGTTTGCGTTGAAGCTTCTATGGAAACCGTCAACCCTGTTTGTCAATGGAGCTTCTTAGCTCCTTTCTCCTTCTCTCGTGTTCAATCTTCGCCACTGTCTCCTATTTCTACTCAGCCAAAAATTTTGCGCAAGCTCTTATCAATTCCTGTGACATACCGGTTAGCCAATTGCCACGGCCTTGCTTAAAAGGGGATGCAGTTGCAATCAAGATGCTCGAAGAGGAATGTCAAGCAAGACTGGAGGGTTGTAAAAGCAACTTGCACGGTCGACTTATTTTGTCGAAAGGAGATGCCCCTATTAGATTTGGGGATTTGCAATCCAAACTTGCGGGTTTATGGAAACCCATTACGCAATGGAGCATTATCTCGTTGTGTCGAAGTTTCTATGAGTTTTCCTTCTCGTCTTCTGAGGACCTTTGAAGCGTCCTATCAATAGGTTCTTAGAATCTCAAGCCAGGCATTCTTCGACTTTCTCTTTGGACTCCGGATTTCAATCCGATTTTACAACGTCAGACTCATGCTTAGTGTTGGGTTCGTATCTTAGGCCTTCTGACAGAATATTAGTGTCTAAAAATTATTTTTGCTATAGCAGGAGGCATTGGAGTTCCTATTTCCCTAGATGAAGCTACAATCAAGAAATCTTTTTGCTATTTTGCTAGGGTGCTGATTGATCTTGATCTCAATGATTGTTTAATTGACCAGATTTTAGTCAAGAGAGAAGGCTATACTTTTTTTGCGGGATTAGAATATGAAAACCTACCTTTATTCTGCTCTAATTGTCAGGTTATTGGGCAATCAAGTGAAAAGTGTAGAAAATTCTCAATGGTTGCCTTGAACGTAAACGTACAACTAGTTTCAAAAGACACAGCTTCGAACCTTGGTCTGCATCGAACAATCAAGAAGTACGTTCCAAAGAACCCTATTAGGAATGTTATGGCAGAGGATAATGATCAAGACAGATTACTCTAGCAGAAGGAGGATGCCATGGATCAAAAAGGTAACGATGATAATCTTTTTCAACAACCCGGTCTGAATAAAGAACCTTCACAAACAGGCATTAGAAGAAACAAGGAGGTTGAAATTCTGCAGGAAAATACTCTTGATAATTTTGATGCTCAACTAGTTCGTGATGATGGGAAAGCTAATGAAGATAATATGCCCTTAAATAATCAGTCTAAGGATGGCAATATCCTATCTGGAAATATACATACATTGGTAGATGATGTGGTTAATGATAATAATAAGGTAATTTCTAATGCCACCATAGTGGTAGATCCCCAGAATTTTTACATGGAAGAGAGAAGCAATATGATCCTAGAACAATCTTAGGGAATAATTCCTCAATAGCAAAGACAAAGGATTCTGGCCCTGTTGCTAACCTCAGAGGTCCGGGAAGGATTATAGGCACTCCAATTACCCCAGTTGATCAGCCATTAAACACATTTGTTCGACATGATATGAGAATAATTGGAAAGTTTTAGGCTGAGTTAGATGATCAAGAATAGCAGGACAAGGAAGAAGAATTGAGATGGAATCTCCCCCTGATAGATATCCCCTAGTTCAGGAACTAGCAAACAATGCTAATGCTAGATTCACAAAAGTGCTTTCAAAGTCAAAAAAGAAACGAATGAGGAAGCAGGCTAATTAGACTTTTAGAGCTGAGAAGCACAAAACCCATGCATGGGGAGGTCGTAAAAGCTTAGCCTAATGAATATTCTTTATTGGAATGCTAGAGGTGTAGCTAACCTAAATACTAGGTTGGTTCTGAAAAGACTATGTCAAGGTCACAAATAGGAGTTTGTTTTCATTTTTGAGCCTTGGATTCAGATTGATAAATTCCTTGTTGGTTTTTGGAGGAAATTGCGTTTGAAAGTTGTTGTTGTTAATAATAGAAGTGCTTTAACTCCAAACTTGTGGTGTCTATGTGCTAACCACCTTGATCCGAAAATGATTGTGATTTCAAGTCAACAGGTTTCTTTTTCAGTTCCTTTTGACAACTATGAAATATTTGTGGCAACAATGTATGCCTCTACATCCTACATTTCAAGACAAGATCTGTGGACATAATTAACCCTTTTGCAGGATTCTCACAGAGGTCCCCGGTGTTTCATTGGGGATTATAATGTGATCTTAGGAGCCCATGAGTACAAAGGAAATGGCTCACCATCCTAGCTTACGGTTGATGAATTCAGAGCATGGACAGAAAACAATAATCTTACTCATATAATGACCAAAGAATCACAATTTACCTGGTCCAATGGGAGAAGGGGCAGTGCCTACACTGAAAAGATGCTTGATAGGGCTATATGCAATGATGGCTAGATTGACTTCTAGACTTCTATTTCCTGTTGCACTTTAACTTGTAGTAAATCTAACCACTATCCTTTGTTGTTAAATGTGAAGAAAGAAGAGAGGAAATGTATTTCCTCTTTCAAGTTTATGAAGATGTGGGTTAGCCATCTAGACTATTACAATATTATTGCTGACACCTGGAAGGTAAATGTGGATGGCTGTCCGATGTATGTTGTCTCAAAAATTAAAAGGTATTAAGTCCAAATTAAAGGATTGGAACAAACAAGTTTTTAGGGATGTGCATCTTCGTGTGGATAAAGCTGTAGCTAAAGTGGACTTTATTCAAGCCCAGATTGATGAGCTTGGTCTCTCGGAGGAACTGTTTTTACAAGAAAAGGAAGCTCAATTAGAACTATAGTAGGCCCTTGATTACCAAGAAGAATTCTTGATGGAAAAAGCTAGAATACATTAGCATCTCCATGGAGATCGTAACACTAAATTTTTTCATAAAACTGTAAAGATCAGAAGTGTAACCAAGCATATCTCTTTGTTAAAAATTGATAGCTGATAGAAGGCCTTTTTGCTTTTGGTAACTCTTGTGTTGATAATGGCATCATTGAAAAGGTCATTCCTCATATGGTTTCCAATGAAGATAACGATTTCTTGACCAACTTGCCTACTTTTGAAGAAATGAAGACTGTTGTGTTCTCTTTGAATGGAAACAATGCTCCTGGGCTAGATGGTTTTGGTGGCTTCTTCTTTCAACATTTCTGGGACATTATTGCAAATGATGTGTGCAGAGCTATTTTACATTTCTTCAACTCAGGTTAGTTGATGCTTAACCTGAATTCTAATGTTGTTGTCCTAATTCCTAAAGGGTAAGGAGTTAATAGAATAGAGCAATTTAGGCCTATTGCTTTAGCTAACTTAGATTCAAGACTATTACAAAAGTGATGGCTAACAGATTAGCTAAGGTGGCTCCCAAAATTATTTCTCACAATCAGTGGGGCTTCATCCAAGGTAGACAGATTTCCGACTGTATTTGTGTAGCTTCAGAGGTCGTAAATATGCTTTAGAAAAAGTCTTTTGCTGGGAACGTTGCTATGAAAATTGACATACGAAAGGCTTTTGACACTGTGGACTAGAAATTTCTAATTAAGGTGCTTCATTGTTTTGGCTTTCATGAGAAATTTTGTCATTGGGTGAAGATGATCATACTATCTGCAAAATTATTTATCTTTGTGAATGGCAAACCTATTGGTTTCTTTCCCTGCTGAAGGAGTATAAGACAAGGCAATCCCCTATCACCACTTCTTTTTTGTCTAGCTGAGAAAGTTTTGAGCAGAGGACTTACAAAATTAGTCCAGGATGGCGAGCTTCAACTCATGGTAGGGCCAAAAGGTTATTAGATTCCTTCCCACAATTTATATGCTAATAACATAATGTTGTTTTGTAGAGGGTCTTAGAAGAATATGCGTAACTTGGTTGATTTTTTCCATGCTTATGGCAAGGCTTCTGGTCAGATTATCAACCCTAACAAATCCAAGTTCTATGTTGGTTCCATGACAGAAAACAAAAAGCGAATTATTTCTTCCATTCTTGGTTTCTCCCCTGGGGTGTGCTTCCTTTTGTTTATTTAGGTCTACATTTATTTAAAGGGAAACCAAAGAGGCACCATCTTCAACCTATTGCTGATTGAATAAAAAATAAACTCGCCAAGTGGAAAGCTTTTCTTTTGTCTATTATGGGTAGAGTGCTTCTAGTTAGATCTGTCATTCATAGTGTGCTCATCTACAGTTTTCATGTGTATTGTTGGCCTGTTGATTTAATTAAAACTGTTGACAGGTGGATAAGGAATTTTATTTGGTCAGGAAACAGTAATGTCCAAAAGATAGTCACGGTAGCCTAGACAAAACTTTACAGCCCTTACTCCGAGGGAGGGCTTGGAGTCAGATCCCTTAGAACCATCAATAGTGCTTCTTTACTGAAATTGAGCTGGGAGTTAGTTTCTTCACATGAGCAATGGGCCTGTTTAATGAGAGCTAGAGTCTTCAAAATGAATAAACCATTATATTATCACATAAGGTCATCCATATGTGCAGGTCTGAAAATTTATATTACTACAGCATTGGAGAATGTCTCTTGGCAAATTAGCACTTGGTCTGACATTAACTTCTGGACCGATAATTGGCTCTCTAAGACATTGGTTGACATTTTGAATATTCCTCAACATGTTCATAGATTGTTAGTCGCCAAAGTGAGTGATTTTTTAAACAATGGTGCATGGGAAATCCCTAGCAGCCTTCTTTAGAGACATTCTACCTTGGCAGCTGAACTGAGTTAGATTTCTATTCCACTTAAAAATGTTGCAGACCAGAAAAGATGGTGCACAACAGACTCGAGCTCTCTCTCCCTGAAAGAAGCTTATAACTTTCAAAATCCTGCCAACTAGCCAGTCCAGTGGGCTGAGGTTATCTGGCACAAGTTTATCCCTCCATCTAGATCATTTCTAGTGTGGCGGATAATTCACAATCGCATCCCAACTGAAGAATGTCTTTGGGCAAGAGGATGCACAGTAGTATCAATGTGTAGTCTTTGTAATGCTGCTGCTGAAACAACTCTGCATTTATTTTTTAATTGTCCATTTGCTAAGCAGCTATGGAGCTGGTTTGAATCTATTCTACAGCAAAAACTTAACAGCTCATCTATGCAAGACATACTATCAATCTGTCACAAGAATTGTAGCTCCCAGACTCGTGACGTCATTGTGGCTAGTATTATCAATATTCTCTCAGCCATTTGGTATTGTAGAAACAAGGCTAGGTTCGATAATAAGTTTGTGCTTCCCACTTCTGCCATCATCATGGTGACTGCTAATGTTTGTTTCGTTGGGCAATTAGCTACTGGAACTATGTATTCAAATATAGAAGAATTTCAAATCTTAAAGGCTTTCTCTATGGATGGGCATGCTCCGATGATCAAACAAGTTGATTGGAGACCTCCAAAATGCAATTGGGTAAAATGCAATACGAACGATTCAGCAAAGGGTGCTCCAGGTCCAGCTGCTTGTGGGGGTAGTTTTAGAGATCACAATGCTGCCACTTTAGGATGTTTTTCAGCCAATACTGATACCTCTTTTGCTTTTCACGCAGAATTATTGGGAGACATAATAGCAATTGAAATTGCATACAAAACGGGCTGGCTTAACTTATGGCTGGAATGTGACTCACAACTTGTGATTTCAGCTTTTACAGCTTCTAACTTGGTTCCTTGGAGACTTAGAAACAAATGGATGAATTGTATAGAACTAACTAGTAGGATGAATTTAAGCTTATCCCATATCTACTGTGAAGGCAATAATCGTGCAGATAAACTTGTCTCCCATGGTACTAACATACAAGGTTCTCTTTGGTGGGATTTAATTCCTAATTTCATTAGGGAAATATTTTTCAGAATAGATATGCTCTCCCATATTTTAGGTTCAAATAATTCTCCACGGGTTTGGTCTATATCCCCCCATGCTTCTGTATTCTTTTCTTTTTTCAACAAATATTTTGGTGTGCTACAGATGATTGATAATGGCTGGGGTGCCAACCTGATTAGGATTGCAATCATTATTGTGATGCCTTTGCTTTAAGAAAAAATGTTCAATGTTGCTCTTTTGTCCAAATTAACACTAACGGTGTTAATGAAATCAGATAAAAGGACAACATTAAACATTTTTTGAAAATTAAAAGACTAAATTGAACATTTTAAAAATATAAAGACCAAATTAAATAATAATTGGCAAAATAATGTATACCTATGCGCAATCTTTAAATAAGTGTTTTTATTTATCTTAAAATTGTTTGAGATTAAATTAAATCAATAAAAAAATAAAAAATAATTTTTGAATTTTTAAGGTGTTCTAACCTTTCGTCCTTGTTCAAGTCATAACTTGGACTACAAAATGCGTTTGAGGTAATTTTGATATCTATGAAAAAGTCGTTGAAAAACAAGTAATTTATGTTGTTTTGGGGGCCCATTTACCTTAGGTGCACATTAGCTGTTCAAAAAGGCAAATTTAGCTGGTAGACAATTTTAGCGCCAACACTATTCAATAATTTGTTATTAGATAATTTTATCTCAATCTGCCAAAGTTCTTATCACATAAATCATGGTTGTGAAAATTGCACCGGACCTGCCGATTCAGCCGGTTGAACGGGGAACCTGTCTGTCGTCCGGTCCGGATGACCTTTAAAACCGGACGGTAAAAAAATCAGTTGAAAAACCGGTAAATCGGTCCGTGAAAACCAGCCAAAACCGATGGTTCACCGGTTCAACAAAAATTGCTTGCAATGCCCTTCGTGAAGGTGAAAACGGGGTGGTGATGTCCGGCGAGCTGTAGGCGTACTTCAATCTAAATCAGGTGCTCCTTCTTCTCCGGCGTTTTCTGCTCCAATCCAGTCCCAACATCAATGTTCGCTATTTCAGTCCCAGCACACAAGCCTTATACTGCTGCAATCCAGATCGTTTGCTCCTTCTTCTGTGAAGAGTGGATGCCTCGTTGGGTTTTAAAACCCGGAACTTGAAAGGATAAATGAGGAGTCGAGGAGATGCAGGGTCAGCTGAACAAAATGTGTGCAAATGTCCAATTGCAGCTATATCACAACTCTCTATGCAACAGCTTTTGAGAGACATTTGATAATTAATATCATCAGCTGATCAACTCTTTAATCGATGTTGAAAAGTATATCATGTTAATAATTGCAGCTACGTCACAACTCTGTATGCAACAGCTTTTGAGAGACATTTAATAATTAATATCATGTTGTACTTTTATATTATTTTATATTGTTAAAATTAGATATTATATATAATAATTGATTTCATTTTACGTGTGATTATGTATGTTATATGGTATCTGTAATGACTTTTTTTAAGGAAAGTTTAATTTTTAAGGTTGTAAAATTATGAATATATTATTTATTATTTAAAATTGCTTAATATATTATATTGAAATTTTAAAAATATTATTTAATTATTACTGGTTCAATTATGGTTAAACTATTAAAACTTAAATTAGTATCTTCATCAATTTAATGACTGATCCAATTTTAAAAACATTGACATAAATCATATCTATAAAATCCTATATTAATCTAAAAATATTTAACACTCTAATATACATTAAAATTGATGTAATATATACTTTTAAAATGTATAAAAATAAGAACCTTTTGATTATATACTTAGGCTCTATTAGATAACTTTCTTCATAAGCATTTATAAGGAAAAAAAAAATAAGAAGAAGAAATGAAATGAACTTCTCCCATAAGTAAAAACTAGCTTATGCATAAAGCTAATTTTAACTTATGCATACTTTAATTTTAGCTTATAAAGAAATTTATCTAAAGAGGACCTTATAATTGCTTAATTTTAACAAAATTTAACACAAACAATTAAAGTAGTATATAGTTATATTTCAATTATTGGATTAATAAAAATCAGATTTTATATAAAATTATTAATAATACAACAATCAATGTAATTTATAACAATGCAATTTAATCCCTCTCGATAAATTATTTCCGCTGACTCAGTCTTAGATCAGCTTTTGTTTGTAATTCTAACTCCGCCCCACAAAATAAACAGAGTCACGCTGCATTTGTTTTCCTGTTTTGTTTTCTCCCTATTTTTAATCAAGTTTGGCACTTCATTTGAGAAATGATCCAAATCGCAGTAGGAACAAGCCGTTGTGATATATCATGTCCGATACTCTCCCATCTCTTCAGTTTGGACCACTGAAACAATGAAAATTGGATGAGGTAACAAGAAGCCAACCAAATAGGGTATATAAGATTCTCAAATCTGTCTCAAATCCGACAATGATCAATGCAGTCAGTATACGTGTAATTAACAGTAAGTTTTCAAGTGGATTAATTACTTTTAATTACGCTAATTATAGAGAAGCATGGAAGAGAGAAAAAGGATGCACATGAGGATCCTATTCATTAATTGTGAAAGACACACGAGAGTCGATTTTTTTTTTTTTTTTCTATAGTTAGTTAGAGTTTTAGTTTTCATAAATAATTTATAAATATTTTATAGTTAATTGCTCATTTTGCCACTCATCTTTTACGATTTCACAAATTTTGCTACCTAACTATTTTAATTGTACATTTTGCCACTCAACTTTTAAAATTTCGCACATTTTGTCACCTAATTATTTTAATTGCATATTTTGTCACTCAACTTCTAAAATTTCGCGTATTTTGCCACCATTGTTATTTGAGTACTGATGTGGCAGGTTGACTGCTTACGTGGCAAGTTGCCACATCATCAGTCAACTTGTCACGTAAGCAATCAACCTGCCATGTAAACAGTCAACTAACAAAGATAACAAAATACGCGAAATTTTGAAGTTGGATAGCAAAATGTACAACTAAAATAATTGGGTCACAAAATGTGCGAAATTTTGAAAATTAGATGGCAAAATGTGCAATTAAAATAGTTGAGTAGCAAAATTTGCAAAAATTGTGAAAGATGTGTGGCAAAATGTGTAATTAAGTCAATATTTTATTAATCTTATCTATTTTAGAAGATTAAAAACAATCTTCCTATATAATTTTATGAAAATATAAAAATAAAATAAAGTAATACTTTTACAATTGTTTATAAAATTAAACAAAAATTTTCTCAGACTGAATAGTGTACTATAAATTAAACAAGCATGACTCAGGTAATATTACAATTAAAATATAGAAAACCAAATTTCAATATGCCGAGCAATGTATAATAAATGGATTAATTGAATGCAACTTTGTACAATCACTACAAATAATGTTATATACTAATAGAAAAAATATTAGTCATCAAAATTGTCTTTACTAACATTAATTTTGTTTAATAAAAAATAAAATATAAGTATAAATATTATAAGTCTATATTAATAAAATGATATATATTACATTAATATTATCATATATTAATAATATATATATATATATATATATATATATATATTTTTCATATTAATAAAATTATCTATTAATATGACGCTTTATATTATATTTGTAGTATTTATATTAATAATTTAATTAACTAAACTAATAAAAACATACCGACACCTAACTGTCAATGCATAATAATTTTTTTAAAAACCTTAAGGTACTGGTTAAAGAATTAAGAGTGGAATTTTTTTTATTAGAAAGTGTAACAGTGTATTTCCTCATGATTTCTAATGAAATTTTTAGTAAAATTCTATTTATTGATTCTTTGACCAGTATCTTAAGGAAATTGGTTAACAGTATTTGGAGAGAACTGGTTAACAATACCCTAATTTTTTTTAGTGATTATTGCTTAAAGTCTTGTGTCTAATTATCCACACAACTTCATAGGATTTTTTAAAAAGAAAATTGTCATAAGCATCTATGATTAAAATAAAGAATTTATTTTTTAATGTTAATTTTACCATATAGTTGACGTGACAATTATTTTTAAAATATCAAAATTAAATAAAGTAATATTTTTTATTATTTTAAGGATTAAATATGTTTTAAGTCCTTATAAAATTGACCAAATTTATATTTAGTCTTCATATACTTTATTTTCATTGTTTTAAGTCTTATTTTTGAACAGTGGTAGAATTAGTCCTTTATCCTAACACTATTAACCTTATTTGTTGACATGATTAAGGACTACCATGTGAATGCCACGTGGCATGAGGACTAATTCCATCATATTTCAAAAGATGCGGATCAAAAACACGATTTTAAAAATGTAGGGATTAAAACCAAGTTTGATCAAATTTACAGATACCAAAATCACAATTTTTAAAAATGATGAGACTAAGACCAAGTTTGTTCAAATCTTCATGTACCAAAACCACGTTTTTTAAAATGAAGGGACTAAGACCAATTTTGACTAAATCATCAGGGATCAAAAACACATTTTATTGTAATAATAACAATAATTTCTTAACATACTTGTCAAAAAAATTTAATATTGAGTAAATCTTCGGGAATCAAAAATACATTTTATCTTAATAATTTTTATTTTTTAATAAAATAATACCTTAAATCAATTTAAACGCAAACTTAAAAGAGAGACAGAGAGAGAAGAAAATTGATACAAAACGTGCACACTAGAAAAACAACAAATATAATCAATACAAAGCAAAACTAAATCGTAATATAAAAAGAAGAAAATTTATGCATTAACATAATACTCACAACTTAACAAAAAAAAGTGAAATGAAAATAATGCAAGCAGCATGGAATGAGTAGGTGCACCAACACACTTTTTTTTTTAACAAACTATTAATGCATTAGAAAGTGTAAAACATGACAAACTCTCCTGTAATAATTTTGCATGGTTTGAATTCAGAGCAAACATTAATTATTTGTTGCTTCTCTTTTCTTTTTTGACCAAATGACAAATGAAGCAATGCTTGACTCTTCGACCCAACAATCAAACAATCAAAAAGCTTGGAAAGTGGGGTAGAGGCAGATGGTCCTTTATAGTGCACAAAGTGTTATAATGGGATGTAGAAATGGTAAAAATAAATCATGGTGGTTCAAAAACACAATATGCCGTCAAAGGCTTCTGGTGCCAATCTCTTTGCTTGGATCTCCTCTTTATTTCTGTTATCAATCTACTCTCTATTGTGTTGGCTTTTTCCCCCCTGTAATAGTTATCTCCTTTACTTTCACACTCTTATTTTTTTATAATTATTAAAAATATAAGTTAATAATAATAATAATAAATAAGATAAAATATGTTTTTAGTCCCTAAATATTTGGTTAAACTTAGTCTTAGTCTCTACATTTTTAAAAATCATGATTTTGACCCTATCTTTCTAAAATATAGTGGAATTAGTCCTTGATGTTACATGGTTGCCACGTGACAATCGTTAGTCACATCAATAAATAAGGTTTATGAAGTTAAATAAGAGACCAATTCCACCAATTTTCAGGAATATTAGGACTTAAACCCATAAAAATAAATTATAAGAATTAAATCCAAATTAAATTCAATCAATTTTACAAAGACCTAAAACATGTTTAACTCTTCCTTATTTTAATGAAGTCATGAACATATATGATTTAGTTATTGAAATATCGTGACTCATAAAAGATTTACAGAAGCTCACATGTAAAAGAAAATATCGTGGCACGTCACTACAAATTACGTATAGTGTTGACTTTGTCGTCGTATATCATAATATAAAAATGCTCGTTTTGATTAAGTCATGAGCTATATACCACAAGCTGTCTAATAATCATGGCTTTAAATCACGAGTCATGGTATGTTGTGATGTTGAATCACGGCTTTAGTGTTTGTTTTTATTGAAGCCTTGAATTATCGTACCGTGGAGTTATGTTTACATATCTTTGTTTATAACCATATTATAGATGTACATTATTTATTAGCTTTGTTAATGCCTAATTTTTACTGAAAAACTTGGCTGGCTACTTTTAGTGATATTTTTACTTCCAATCATTTTTTTGTCATCCACAACATAAGAAAAGAAATAAAAAGAGGTATAAAATATGTATAAAAATTAAGATAACAAAATATCTTAATATTATGAACTAAGACAAAAATACGGAGAGAAGTGCTGGTAATACGTAATAATTTATTTTGTTTGGTTACATATGTAATTGATTTGATAATACATATTACTCCCTTCATTTTAAAACTTTGATTGTTTAAGGTTTTTGCACTCAGTTTAAGAAATATTTAATTTATACAAATTTAGACTAAATTACCCTAATTTATTGTTTTACAATTTTTTATATTATTTTCAACTACTTCATTTATACTCCTATGAAACAATTTTCTATACTACTTTGACTAAGAAATAACATTAATGCTCCACTATAAGTATCTTGTAAAAATCAAAGTTATTAATGTTTCACTAAAAAATAGTCTTAATTAATCAATTAAAGGTATAATTAGAAAATTTTGCACAAATACATATTAGAATCCTAAAACAACAAAAGTTTTGAAACAAAAATAAAAAACTAAGGGCACGTTTAGGGTGATTGTGAGTTTTTGGTTTTTGATTTTCAAATATAATTTTTAAAACAAAAAGCATTTGGCTAAAATTCCGCTAAAATGATTTTTAACTCAATTTCAAAATAGTTTTGCATTAATTTTCAAAATCAAGAAAAAAAGAATTTGTGAATTTGGTTTTTTGTTTAAAACAAAACACTCACTACATTTGACAATGACTCTTTTGGCCACCGCCGCCACCACCACTATCGGCATCGCATCGCACCATCAACACCATCACTACCACTAGCACCATCATCACCACCACCACCGCCGCTACCACCACCACCACCACCACCACAGGCACCACTGCCACCATCAAACTACTACTACCATCACCACCGCTGCCATCTTTTGCACTGACGGCTTCACCGCCATCGTCACCACTGACACCGCTACAACTGTCACTGTTACCACCACTACACAAATATACTCTTAAACTAATTTTAACAAGATAATAAACTTTTAAAGTGAGTTTTGAAACTAAAAAATAGAAATAAAAAAACCAAAATTAATTTTTAAAAACTAAAAACTAGTTGTAGTTTTTAAAAATTTTGAAACCTACAACTAAAAATTACCCCAAACAGGTCCTAAAACAGCCAAAGTTTTGAAATGGAGGAAGTATAAACTTATATATAATGTATATTCATTTCTTAAAGAAAAAGACTATATACTTTAAAATAAGAAAGGACAGAAGTATCATATAAACATTTTTCAAGAAGGAAAATATAATTTACTAAAAAAATATATCTATTCAATACATAATAAAAGTCCTAACAATTTCTTTGTGCTTCATACTTTAACAGAGAAAGAATCTATATTCATTACCACAATTCATTTTTGAACAGGTCAATGTTTAGAAAGTAACATGAAAATATCTCCAACAAACTCCGCCTAACTCGAATAATTCAGAAAAAAAAAAAGATAGATTTTTTTTTTTTTTGTCTAGTTCACGTGCAAGATCTGTCTTGCTTACATGGTTAATGTATAAATTAAGCGGAAAAGGTCATATCACAAATGAACTGCCAAAATAAAATACAATTCGCAGTCAAAGTTTACTAAAGTAGTTGCTGCCCTAAAAGAGATTTGTAAAGAATCTAAACAAAAATCAAAAGGAAATTAATTCGAGTTGTATCAAGTTCTTTTCGGATTATAGATTTCAGAATCGAATCGAATCTCAGGCTGGCTGCTTTCTTTGCGTACAATCTTTCTGTCCATACCAAATCATAATTCACTTTTGTACCACAAGAAAAAAAAAGGGAAAGAAGCATATGGTATATCCACCTATTTTTTATTTTTATTTTCTTTTTCTTTTTCTGATGAGTGGGTATATCCACCAATTGAACCTTGGGACTAAAGACCACACCTTAGAAATAAGAAAAACGGGAAAGACAGAAAAACAACAGACAAGTTAAAAACGAGAGTGGACCTAGAAAGTTAAAGACACATAAAATTCCAAAATTATATATATTTTTTTAATTTGAAAAACGGAATGAATTTTATCCTGAAATTAGAAACAGAGATATTTTGTTTTTTTCTTTTCCAATTCTATAGGATATGAAAGATAATTTGAATGGATAAATACAAGAATGTTTGAGTTGGAATTAATTAAAAATAAATGTACAGGAGTGGTCTTAGATATTTTGGAAGATATTTTCGGTTTGGGATCTTTCTTGAGTAACCTCAGTGTCTCTTCACAAAGCGACCCTACAACAAAAATATCGGAAAAGCTGCTTTCATTACAAAACAAAACGACCACACTGCAAAACCCAATGGCACGAAAAGAAACAGGAAATTTAAAAGTGACCTTGATTCTGGGTCTTTTATCAGCGTTTAATTTCCGAACTTGGTATCTTATCTTCTTTGAGAACAATCTGTTCTGGCGCTTCTCTTTGTACCTAAGAACACTTGCTTCCCTTCTTGCTCTCTCTTCTTCCCATACTGGTACTTCTCCCATCTAAACACAGTTATATCATTCATGTCTACACTATATTAGCAATGATGAGAGAGTAAAAATAAAATCTAATTCTACCTAAAAAATTCATTTTCAAGTGAAAGTTCAAATAAAAATTAACGTTGGAGTTATGTAAAATAAATATACCACTCTTAAATACTATAGCTAAAACTATCTCTTGACTACTGAAATCAAGTAAAATTGTGAGTACACAGAAGAATTCCAAGAACTATAGATGATTCTCAACCAAAAATCACTTCAAATATCAAACTCTAAAATCAAGACTAATAGTTATATGACCTTAAAAGAATTGAAGAACTGCAACTTACAATTGCAAACATACATTTGAATAATAAGCATGAGCATAACTAAAGTAAATATGATGGAGGAAGAAGCTTAAGACAATGAAGATTAATGGATGGTAAATACTAACATAGTAGCCATTATTGGTGGCCAATGAAAGAGAACAGTCGTCAGCCCATGGAGAGCCACGGTCAGACCATGCATCCAAAACCTCTTGATAGTTCAAGTTCAAGTTCAAAGCCATCATCTTCTCATCATCCACTTCCCGAAACCCAAAAATATTTTCTCTCTTTATCTGCTGCTCCTCAAAATGGCTTTTGCTCATGCTCTCTCTCACTTTCTCTTTCTCTTCATTTTCATCTTCTCCTTCCTCTCCAGTGGGGAGAAATACCTCCCATTCCATGAAATTCCAATGAAGTTCACCACTGGAAGAGCTTTGTTGAGGCAACTTTTGTTCTTCCTTAGTGTTCCAGACCCCTTCGAGCTCGTCCAAAATATTGAAATCTTCATAGGTGTAAGCTTGGTTAGAATTGGGGAATATGGAGGTGATAGCATCTGGTACTTCCTGTTCTTTCTTGGGGCTTCTAAGCAGTGAAGTGCATCCCATCTTATCTCTACAAAGTTCTCTCTCTCTCTCTCTCTCCCTCTCTGACTTTCTCTCACCTCTGGACTTTGTAATTGCATAATAATGCATGTGCTGCTACCATCCGACGTTATGTAACCATCAATAATATGAAATACGCAGGTCATATAAAGGAATAATATCAATGAAATAATTGACCTCTTCCCTTCATTTGTTCCAATTTTTATTTTTCATTAAAAAATATATCTTAACTAAAAAAAATTAACAGAGCAGAGCTGCTTTTAAAATAAAAATATAATACAATAATAGTAATTAATAGTAAATAGTGGTTGTAATAATAGTAGTAATAATAATAATAAATGATGATAAGTAATTAAAAATGAGTTAGTAACAAGTGACAAGAGTAATTTACATTGAGTCAGGCATAAGTCTAAAATTTAGTGCCATCATCGTTTTTATAATAATAATAATAATAATAAAAATAATAATAATAACAATAATAATAATAATAATGATCATAATAATAATAATAATAATAATAATAATAATAACAGCAACAATAAATGACTCAATAATAATTGTTACTTCAACAAATATATTTTTTTAAATTAACTTTTAAGATAATAAAAAACTAGAGTGAGATTAATTAAATATATTATATTGATACTAGAGTTAGATAATAAAAAACTATACTAACAATTAAAATGTTAAAAGACTTTATTATGAATTTTGTATGGAACTCATAAAGCTTGAAAAATAAAATTTAACATTTTTAATATTCATTTCAATGAAAAAGGCATCCTCTTATATTTAACTTTATGACTTTATACATATAAAGCCAAGAAAAAAAAATATAAGTTTTAGAGAACAATTTTTTAAGACTTGAAAACTAGTATTATTTAATTAGAAATAACATACGTATAAATAACAAGCATGTACAAAGAAATAAGGAAATTTTTATAATTGTGGCAAAACTAGTTGAAAAGCTAGCTAAAGACTAAAAAACTAACTGAAAGCTGAAAAGCTAGTTGGTAGCTGGTAACTGAAAGCTATTAAGCTAACTTATTAAATTATAAGTATTTGATAAAATTATATAAATATTAATTTATTTTATTTATTCAAATATATTTTGAGAAATTTATAATTTTAGTTTTTTAATTAATTTTAAACTCTCGTAATTTTTTATTTATAGATCAATTATTTTAATTATAGTTTTTAGTCTCAGTTGTTATATTTTTTTTCATATTGTGTATTCTATTATTAATCTTATATTATATCTTAAAATATTTTTAATCAAGTTTAAAATAAAGTAAAAATAACATACATTTAAGTAAGCATTATACTTTCATTATGTTAATTAGTGTAATTGTTAAATTAGTGAAAAAAAAAACCAAAAAAATAATAAAACTTTACCTTATTTAAAAAGGATAAAAAGGAAACTTAATAAATATTTTAAGGGTAAAAAGGGAATAAATATAAAAACCTAGAAGCTAGCATTTTAAAAAATGCTACTTGAAGTAAAGTCTTAAAAAATGCTATAAGCTACTAAAAAAAACTTGTTTACCAAACACTACTAATAAAGTCAAACAAGCTTTTTATCTAGTAAAAAAAGCTAGAAACTAGTTGAAATGCCTTTTCAAACATAGGTAACATGTAATATAAGGAAACGAGCAAAGTCTTATAATCATGAGATATGATAGGGATAACATAATACAAGAAAATAAGGGAACTCTATTAGCTAATACGACGAGAATTAAAGATATGGTTAAAATATGTTTTTAGTCCCTAAAAATATCACCCTTTCTAGTTTTAGTTCTTATTAAAATTTTATTCACTTTTAGTCCTTAAACTTTACAAATCTATATTTTTTTAGTTCTTGAAAAAGGACTTTTGAGGGATTAAAAAAACAATTTTCAAAATCATTGGGGACTAAAAATGAATAAAATTTTGATAAGGACTAAAATCAAAAATGATGATATTTTCAAAGACCAAAAATATATTTAGACATAAAGATATTAACTTTTGGTATTATTTAAAAAGTTTAATGGCCATACACTGACAGTGTAAAGTAGTTTTACACAGTCATCCAATCACAAACCACCATTTATTATAAGTTTGTTGACTTTTATAATAAATAATTTAAAAGTCATATTAATGTTGATTTCTGATTGGATAATAGCGTAAAACTTTTTGCACTGACAGTAGATAACCATTAAACTCTTATTTAAAATGTTTTGTTTTAAATTTTTTCTTATTGAAAAAAACTAAAGTCTCACAATGACTAGTGATATGGCTAAAATAATATATGTCAATGAGGGATAATCCTTATCCTATGAGTTAACTTTTGGAGTTGAGTTAAACTCAAAATTTAAATCTTAAAATGATATCAGAGCCTATCCTAAATTCATTAACAGACCACCTACTAAATTATTCATGTATCATGCCCAATAATGCTAGGTGTGAGGGGGTGTATTGAAAAAAACCTAAGTCTCACATCGACTAGTCATATAACTAAAATAGTACATATAAGTAGGGGACAATTCTCACTCTATAAACCAGTTTTTAGAGTTGAGTTAGGTCTAAACACAAAATTCAAACACCTTCAAATATAGGGATGTAACACATACTCCAAGTTTGTTTTGAAAGCTCTAGAATTTTGAGAGAGACAATGATTTCGTGAATCCATTTGCAACTTGGTCAGAGGTTGAAACATAACATATATACTTTGATTTGTTAAGCTGGAAATTAATCTTAAATAAAGAGCACATCATTTTCTATATGTTCGGTACGTGAAGCACTAGATTAAATGAAAGTACATACATTGGGAATTGCCCCCGTATCTTTTTTTTTTTTTTTTAATTTTACAATTTATTATAATATGTATAATACTTTAATATTAAGATAATTATTTTTATTTGAGGCCTAATTGTGGATATAATGACATTCAAGTGTCATTTATCTTATTCTTAGTTTTTGACAAAATATTTTATTTCTTTTTTACGGTCTTCATTCTTAAGATAATGATATTTTTTTCTTTTTAGATAAATATTTTCTTTATACTTTTCATTGTAAAAATAAGAGTAGTGCTAGCAACTCACTCTTTTGGACACACACTCTTTTGTTGATAGAAATTTATTAAAAAACACAAATTCAAGAGAGAGAATCATTAAATAAGATGTGTAACCTACAAAATTTTGTGATTTTCAATAAATTTCAAGCAATGAAAAAGAGTGTATTCAAAAGAGTGTGTCAGAGAGTGTGTTCCTAGCATTTCTCGTAGACATAATTGCATTCTTTCCTTTTCTTTTTTAGACAAAATGTTTTAGTATCATTTATTTTTCTTTTTAAAAGTCTTTTCCATTTATAATTTGTTAATATTATTTTAAAAGTTATAAAAAAATGTATTTGCAATTAAATAAGTTTATTAACATTCCCTTTTATATTAATTTGATTATAATTAATTTGAGAATTTGAGAATTAAAGACTATTTATTAACATTTGTCAATGGAGCAAGCTTGCAAACATAGTATATAAGGGATTGATAGTTTAAACTTTGAGACACACCGACAAATATTCTCTCTTATTAATTCTACTCTTGGTATATTCTCTTTATTTTCTTCTGTTGTCTTTGTTTTTTTTATCATTGTTTGTGAAGCCTTAACGTATTCCTAACCTTAAGTACACTAGTTTAGAACATTATTGTGAAAACTTTATCAAAACATAATTAATAGTACATAATATGCGTTACTGTTGTAAACATAATCTGATGAGTAACATAATCTATTTTGATTTAGTATATTTTTCGAACATAATTAATGGGGCATTTTCCTTAAAATTTATAGTCAATGTAGATACCATTTTTATTATAAATTCATGAAGGTTCTTGGTAGCATGTGAAATTGATGGTTGACATTTGTAATATTTTTTTCTTTTTTAAATGTTTAGTTTGTCTTATATGTAGATATTTTTTCTATTAACTTTTGATAGATTACTAATGCAATTAATGTTTTCAATATATATATATTGTATAAATTTGATGTGTATATATTTGTTAAATGAATTTAGCTTTTTATGGTTGGCCCTTTCTATCATTTAATTTTTGCTTCGTCCTTGATTATAAGCCAATGCACTTGTATTTTGATTGTTACGTCACAAGATTGACTTATGTTGAACCAAATTTCTATTTTTTCAAAGAACATATTTGATCCACATTACTTCAACAACTAAATTGGCTTAAGGATCTATTTCAATTTTGCACTAGACCTTGGAACAACATATTGCTTTTTGGAAGATCATAAGATGTAAGTCTCACAAATAAACACACAAAACACATACATAGATTTTTTGTCCTTAAAGTTAGTATCCTAATATGCATCTAAAAATCCACTAATATGCATCTAAAAATCCACTAATATGCAATGTGTGTGATGGTTTGATATGTAGTCCATAGGTAGCAATACCTTTACAATAGCAAAAAAATCCTTTTAAGTACCTATCCATGCTGCAACTTGGGGGTTGACAACTATTAACAGAGTTTGTTAACTAAGAAAAAGATATTTGGCCGTGTTGTAGACAAGTATTGAATTGTTCCAATGGCATTTTGATAGATGATGGAATTATGTAGCAATTCACCTTTTTACAAGTGTTGGACATAGAGTTGACTCTTTCATGCAAACTTCTTAAGCAAATCAACTATGTACATCCATTGGTGGAGATGCACTCTAAAGTTTCATCTGCATATGCTTTGATCCCCTAACAGTATAATGTATAGGTTTTATGTCTTTCAATGTAACTTGTCAACAAATTTCTATAATAGGCAATTTTCATTGTCAATAACTAGAATGACATCAACATAGATTAAAATAAAAATAATGTGAATTCAAGTTTTGTAAACAAATAAATATGTATCACTTCTTGTTCTTGAAATCCCTAATTGATTAAAATTTTGCTAAGTTTTTCAAACCAAGCTTTTGGGACATGTTATAACCCATGTAATGCTTTGACTGATTTGTAAACATGGTGTTGTCTTTAAGGGTCCTCAAACCCTTTAGGTTGAAATATGAATATTGTTTCATGAAGATATATACTCATTAAAGGCATTGTTGATATATAATTGTAACATGCCCCAATTAAAATGAACTAAGATGCTTAAGACCAATCTCACATATACTAATTTGACAAATAGGTTAAAGGTTTCACTACAATTAGATCTTTGTTGGAAGCCTTTTGCTACCAACCTTACCTTTTTCCTTAGATAAAACCATTTGCATTATACTTGATATTGAACCCCCATTTTGAATCCACTACATTGTATCTATTGTCAAAAGGAATAAGTTTCAAGCCTTATTTCACTTCAAGGCTTGAATTTCTTCTTCTATTGCTTTATGCTATTATGGATCTTACATTGTATCTTTTACTATGTTCTTTTTTATCATTACTATGGGGTATATCAATAAATGGATGCTTGAATATAAAGATTTCACTCTTGCTTTAAGTAGCCATTTGATGACACAATTGTAAATTTTTGTGTATTCTTGTTGTTATGTTTCTGCTGCTTGCCTGTTCAATGTCAAATCAATGGAGATTGTGCTAGTAATTAAGTCATGACCACAGTACTTAATAGTGGTGTGATATACAGGTGCTATAAGAATCTATATTGGAGTGTTAGTTAGATTTAGTTATGGCTCAAGAATGTCTTGCAAGAGGTGAATTTTGTTCTCAATTATCATAATCTGTGTTAGTTGGTTCTCTACTAAATATTTTAGTGTTAAGTTATGTTCATGTTGCTACACAAGACTATCACTTTTAGACAAAAAAAGAAAAGAAAAGATGATCTATAATTTCATATAGTACTTATTTCTTGTTAAGAAAACCAATTTCTTAAAGAAAAATTAGTTTCATTAAATACAACATGTCTAGAAATATGGATTTCCCTTTTAAATTCATGCATCTATATTTGTTATGAGCAATCTTATAATCCATAAAGATACATTTTGGGGTGATATAAAAAAAAAAAAGATACATTTTGAGGTGTAAATTAAAACTCTATTTTGTGATTGTTACAAGACTTTAAAATTGGAAAACAAGCACAATTAAATACCTTTAGAAAACCATATTTTAGTTTTTGCTTGCATATCACCTCAAATGGAAATATATGTTATTTAAGACACTAGTTAGTAACCTGTTGATTAGAAAAACTACAAAACTAAAGCTTCTCACCAAAGAGAGGCATATTAGTTTGTTCCACTAATGCCAACTCCATTTCAATTATTATATATGATTCCTCTTGACCCTTCTATTTTGAGTTGAGGAATAAGGACATTACTTCCCAAAAATAATTGCTACCTTGCTCTTGAAGTGAAACTTCTAAATTCTATTCCCTAGTCACTTTTAACTCTTTTTATTTTTTTATCAAATTAATATTTAACAAGATATTTAAATTGTATAAATTCTTATACGACCTCTCCTTTTGTGCTTTAACGAATAAATCCATGTATGCTTATTGAAATCATCTAGAAAATGTATGTGTAGTACTGAAAACTTGATGCTGATGTTAAAAGTGTAGGTCCTTGCAAGTCTATATGTACCAATTCAAATGGTTCAAGAGCATGTGATAAAAAAAGGGGGGAAAGGGAGAAAGTGCATTTTACCATAGTAACATGCATCCCAAAAATAAACTTTATTATCTTCAATATCTTGGTGTTATAATTTTTTAATACTTAGGGTTGTCTCAAACATTTTAGAGGCCATGTACTAATTATAAAAATTAGGGCCCAAAAATTAAAAAAGGCACAATCAAGCATCTTTCATGAAGAAGGTGAGGAGTTAGTGAGTTTATGTGAAGAAAAGAAGGAATTAATTTGAGTGTTATTTTGCTAGCAATAATGTGAGATAGGAAAAATATGTTTTCTTTCCAAAAAAATAAAATGGACTTTCTCATTTTGGGGCCCGTAAAATGAAGGATCATGTTCAATATATCACTTAGGATCCTTTAATAGCCATGCCTGATAATAATAAATCAAGATTCCTTAAAAAGGGATGCTCAAGTCTTCTATGCCAAAGATCTTTATTCATAGTTTCTTTGCTCGAAATTCCATTTGTTGTCATTATTGTGTTTATCATAGGTTCAGAAAGGTTTATTTTGTAAATCCCTTCATTGACGACCCTTTGAGTGACACCTTCTTTGTCTCCTTGTAGTTAATTTAGAGACACTCATGAGATTTTTGTTTATTTTAGGAACACAAAGCATATTATTCAACATTAGTCTATATGGAAGAACAAAATTTTAAATTTTATCAATTTTCAATCTTTCTATATTTCCAAAATTAATTGCTCCATTCCATTAAAATTATGTAAATATGCATTTGGTTCACATCATTTGTCACATGGTGGCTAACTCCACTGTTACTGTACAAAGATGTATCCAGAGAGGTGACAAATACTAATAGACCTTGATTAAAAAACTTTTTTGGTCCATAGTAATTATTATCAAAACAATAGAAATAATTAATGACAATGTCCTATTCCTTTGCATGCTTAATAAATTGGCTTACCTTATGACCTTCCTCCTCTACCCTTAAAACAACCACCTCATGAACCCCTGTGTGTTTAATGCCCTCCACCATTATTGTCCTTGAAAATACTCTTTTAAGCTACCCTCTAAAAGATTGTCCAATGCTTAGGTTATTGAGGGAATTGAGTTGCTTCAACTTGTTTTCAAATGTTAACATCTCTTGTAGATGACTAGACAATAATAGGGTTATGCTTAATACTTTGGCTAATCAAAACTTGAGTGATGAGATTAAGAATTAAGAGTAGACCTCTTAATAGAGTTGAGTTATCAATAATATTCGTTATTTTACTAAGACATTTCTACCATTTTCATGGTGCATTTCCTTTTCTTCTAGAACTTGCCTTTGAGGAGTGTAATCCTTGATCTTGTATTTAAATGTGATAGTTCTCTATATTCTTTTCAAAGGTCTTTAGAGTTTTTACAATGGATCAATTATGATGCAACATCTAGTGTCATCGATTTTTAGATTAGTTTTGTTTTAACTTATGTATAAATTCAAAATCCGAATTGATTATGCATACAATTGATCTAGAATGTTAATGCCTTTTTTAACTTTTGAAATTCTTGACAAATCTTTTAGACCAGTTATACTAGTAACCAATTAGAAAGTCACTTTTTACATTAGTTCTTAGTATAACTGATCTAGAAAATCCTTTATATTATTTCAATAATGTGTTCATATTTTCATTATTGCTCTAATTTTCAAACTCTCATTATCTGATTTCAAGACTTTTTGGGGAAAGGATAATCAAACCAAGATACCCTTCGATGACATTAATTTTCCTTTTGTATAAGTATGACTTCAATATACGTTTTCTCATTATGCATCTCTCATTTTGTTTTTCTAAAAGTGTATGTTATTTATCAATGTGTTCGTCTTTCATTCAAACCTTAACCTCATGAGATGTACCTATTTTTCTCCTTAATAAGGTAATGATCTCTCTTGTTATCTTTTTCTTTTTCTTGTAATGTTTTCAAACCCTAAACCTTGCTATCTTTCTCTCTTGTAGGTGACACATGGGAGTAATGTTCAAAGGCTCTAGATAGTGTGTTTAAAGGGAAAAAAACATTTTCATCAATTTGCTTAAGGAATCATTTCCTTCCATAGACAACAACTAAGATACCATGAACCTCTCTTTTCTGATTACATAGGCTACATGTGAGAAATTTTCTTGCACTTTACTTTTGTTTTAATTTGATCTAATAGAGACATCAACTCCTTCCTATAAGTTAGCTTGATCTTCTTGTCTCCTTTGTTTCACAAATATTTTATTATAAACCTTCAACTTGAGTTATATTCATTAGTTCATCTTCGTTAAAACTTCCTTTCAAAGCATAGGTGGAAGCTTTAACATAGATAAATGAATATATCCGAAGTGGAGATTTATAGTAATATAAATGTGGAACAAAAGAAAGAAGAAGATTGAGCTAACTTGGAGGGAGGAATTGGCATTGCTATTGTATTAAATGAAAACAAAAATGTAGAGCAATCAAATTTATCACATTTGGCCTATATAACTAGAAAAGATAAGGTTCACGGTCTTTTTGTTGTTATTTGTGGAAGGAGATGGTTCCTTAAGTGAGTTAGCAACAATGTTTTTCCCCTTCAGATGCACTATTTTGATTTTAGTCATCATAATAAGAAAATTGTATATATGTTTTCAATTTAGTCATTGTAATAGGGAGATTACACTTGTAATTTGATATATGATGTGTGTGGGTGTGTGTGTGCAATTAAATGAAATTGTTCTGTATTTCTTTTTGTGTATCTCTTTCTTGTTCTATATTTGTACTTTTAGAATTGGAATATTGTATATTTTAAAGGATGCAATATAGTTATGTTGTTTTTTTAAAAATAGACTTAATTTTTTATATAGATTATGACTAAAACCAATGTAGAAAATGGACTTTCTACATCAATTCTCGCTATAACTGATACAGATAGTCACTTTCTACATTGATTCTAGAACTGGTCTAGAAAGTATCAACTTTTTATATTGGTTAATTATACATCAGCTCATGAAACAATTTTGAATGCGAAAAACAACCAATATTAAAAGCCTTTTATGTAAGTGTATCTATTGATATCTCATGGTATCATCTAGAATATTTTGTGTTAACTAGCTTTATCTATGAATGTTTAACCCAACTTTTTTTCCCCCTAATTTTTCTTCTTCTTAAAAGGAAAAGATAGGTCAAATACATATAGAGAAAAGTTTTTTAAAAAGATTAAGGACCTTAATTTTATAAAAGAAATGAGGGAAAGCAGGCTTTTTTTTTTTTAAAAAAAAAGTTAACTAAAGTAACTTTTAAAAATAAGTTGCATACCTTAACTTCCCTTTCCTTCTCATCTTAATCTAATCAAAGCAGGACAATGAAACGAATCTTTTAGTTCAACAGGATAGGAACTTTATTTTTTTAAGCCATTTGATTTTCCAAATTGAAGACCAATAAATAATGGAGGGTTTCACTGCAATGCTTCAACAACCAAAGAAAACCTAAGCAAATTGTATACTTTTCAAGGGGATTCATTGTCTAAATCATAGAGTCCTTCATGTGGTTGTGTAAGTGGAGGCATATAGGGGACAACTCATCAATCACTTGATGGAGGAAGGCAATTGTCAAATGGTCAAACCGCCACATATTGTCATCATACACATCTTTTAACTTAATATGCATAGGCTAAAATATATTTTTAGTCCCTTAGCTTTTTATTAAAATTCGTTTTGGTCCTTTATCTTTTAAAATACTCATTTTGGTTCTTTAACTCTCAAATTTGAGTTAATATTGTTCTTCTGAAATAGTGACCATTTTCGATTTCAAGGCATGATTTTGAACTCTTTTTTGATTGGTTCAAGATGCAAAACTAGTCCTATTAGATTCACCTACATGAAATTATGGAACTCAGTTAATGTTTGAATCAAAAAGAACCATAAACATGATGAAAAAGCATGAAAAGTGAGTCTCACGAATAATCGAAAAACTAAAAAATCTAATATTAGATTCTTTTTTGGTTGCTCGCGGGACTCAGTTTTCACGTGATTTTCACCATGTTTATAGCCTTTTTTGGTCCAAACATTCGTTGAGTTTCATAGTTTTCATGTAGGTAAATCTAGTGAGACAAATTTTTTGTCTTGAATCGGACAAAAAGGGTTTAAAATTGTGTTCTAAAATTGAAAATTATCATTATTTCATAAGAACAACATTAACTCAAATTTCAGATTTAAAGGACCAAAATAAATGTTTTAAAAAATAAAAAATCAAAATAAATTTTAATAAAAAAATAAAGAACTAAAATATATTTTAGCTGTATCCATATAATGAACAGCAACATAGGGGGCGTGCAGGGAAAGAGCCCCAAGATGCATCCAACTAGCATACCAAAAGAAGAAATTTCCTACGCCAATTCGTAAGGAGTAACCCTCCCGTAAAATGGTTTTAGCTTTAGCAATTGCTTGCCAAAACCAAGAGCCTCCTCTTTGATGAAAGGTCAGGAAATTATTGTGGCGGATATACGTCTGAGTAATAATTTGAATCCACAGCTTATCAGTACCTTGTTGCAACTCTAACGCCATTTTTCCTAGCATGGCTACATTCATATCTCTAACTTTGCGAACTCTAAGACCCCCTTGACTCTTAGGCTTAGCAATTTTGTCCCAACCCACTGAAGTTGCTAGTAATGCGGTCAATTTGAAGAAATTATTAGGTAGTTTAGGATTACCAAGTGTCCCTGGTCTTAGCTGATATTTATATAACACATTCAATTTTTACAATTTACAAAAAAAATAAAAATAATAATTGATTACATATTATGTGGAGATTAGGGGGACAAAACTTAGATACAGTATCTTAGGTATTGTTAGTGTTGTTCTATAATTAGAATTAAAAATTCACTTCGGTAATCTATGAAATATTTTAATGCATGCTTTTATTATGCAGATTACCAAGGTGAATTTTTAATTTTGATTGGAAAACAGCACTAATAACACCTAAGGTACTGTATCTAAGTTTTGTCTTTAATGGAGACCATGATGGTCGAGAATTACCTAATGATTTCTCGTCAATTTGAGAGCTCGTACTTTGAGGAAGCCAAAGCATTTGCATATAATAATTAGGATTAAATATATTTTTAGTCCTCCAAAAATTAACTTGTTTTGGATTTAGTCCTCAGAAAAAAAAATTTGAATAAAGTCTCTCAAATATTAAAAATATCCTAATTAGATCCCTATGCTAAACTCTACTAAACTTATATATTAAATGATGGTCATATCAGCTTCTAAGTAAAGTATTTTATTACCTAAAATGCCCAGTGATAATTTTAAATAAAAATCGGATAATTACTTTTGCTTTAGGGTAAAAAAATACGTGATTTAGAGTTAATTATGTAATAATTTTATTTAAAAAGTATGTTACAAATCTGACCTAAATATAACAGTTGACATGGACGACCACATCAGTAAATTAGTGGTAACTGTGATGTTGATGTGACCATTATTTAATAGAAAAGTTAAACAAAGTTTAGTACAATGATCTAATTAGGGTATTTTTAATATTTGAGGGACTTTATTCAAGGAAAAAAATTAGGACTAAAACCAAAACAGGTCAATTTTTGGAGGACCAAAAACATATTTAACCCTAATAATTAGGAGTAGAAGAGATAACCGACGAAGCAAGATCCAGCATACCCTAATAATTTAGGAAATTCCTCTTCCACGACATCATCTTAGTTTGAACTTTGTCTATTATAAAAGCCAACACATGTATATAGATTTGTAATTTACGAGTATTTCATAAACCTTATGTTAAGCGAGAGAGAGATAAATGAATGAGTGTTAAAAAAGTGTGAAAAATAATTGACTAGTAATGATTGGAAATAAGAACCAAATTTCGGATTTAATTCTTTTAAATTGAGGACATTTGAAAAGTGTTAAAATGAGAGTTTATTTATGTTTGATTTGCATTAAAATATATTATAATTTAATTTAAAATGATGGTAGATATAAACTTTCACTTTCTTACTTTATAAATTTCTTTATGCTAGAAGAGTCAGATCACTAAATTTGATAAAAAGATATAAAAGTGATATAACTAAGATGATATTTAATGCTATAATTAAGGTGATATACTTTAAATGGTACAAACAAATAAATTCATTATTGATTGTTCTAATGTATGCTTATGGTTTCCATTAAAAAGCGAAAATATAATTAAAAATATTTATTATATTAAAAACGTAAAAAATATTTAATATTTGATATTTTAGGTAATTAAAAGTATTTAATAAATTCTATTTATTATTTCTTAATCAAGACCTATAGATATATATGAGAAAACCGTTTTATTATTTACAGAGCACATAAAAATATTATATGAAAAAAATTAATTAATTAGAATTAGGAAATGGAAATATTTATTGCAGACAATTTCTTATAGCTTCTTTTCTTGTTTGAAAAAAATGAATAGAATATGTGTATTACTTATTTTATGATAAAAAAAAATATCAGTGTATATAATAAAAAATAGAGTACAAATTAATAATTTATTATTAAAAAAACAGAGGGTTTAATTGATTGAAAGAGACAAAGACAATTTTTCTTCTATAGCAAATCTTCTCATATATTAGGAATACTCATAGTTCGGATCAATTCGATCAACTCAACCAATATGACTCAAATCAATCAGAAAAGATCAGATTAGATTAATTTAACACATCATAACGAATACAGTAATGTTGAACTTGGTCTAATTAGGATGCATTTTAGATTTGCATATTTCGAAACCGGATGAACTAAACATGACCTTAAGTCATTAAGTTTTACATTTTTTATTCTTTAAATTTTATTTTTATGAACATAATTTTAAAAATTTTAAAATATATATAAAAATAATATATATGATCTATACCTTCTAGCTTTTTTACTTTTAAACCTTTTATTTTTGACAAAAAAATATATATTTCATGAGCAACTTCGATGGTGAAATTCATTAAAGTTGCTTAATTTTATTGTTTATAATTTTTATATAGACCCAGTGTGACACATTATTTTTATAATTTATGCAATTTAAGTAATTATCTTTTTCGACCTGCAACTCTAAAAAATTTACTAAATTTTCCACCAAAGGGGTCTCATATCACTTCTTTTTTTATTAAGTAATTTTATCTTTTTTTTAGTTTGTGTCTAATTGTATCTGAGAGTTAAATGTATAGAAAAATCTCTTAATAGGAGAATTGGGCTTATTATATTGAAAATGTTTCCTGTTCAAATAAAATTACTTTTTCCTAGAGAATATTAAACTAAAAAAAACTATATAGCTTATTTGCAACTGCTATTTAGCAAGCTCTAATAGTGCAAGCAAATAATTAAATGTTTCTTAGGTTTAACAATTTGTATTGGAGATATTAAAGAAAAAAAAAGTTAACTCAATCAAATCCAATTTTAATCGAGTTGGATCAAGTCGGATTAATTAAAATAAATTTTATTGAAATCAATTCAATTCAACCTAACCTCATTTAGATCAAATAACTTTTTCTCCCGGAACCTGACCTGCTACTGTATCATATTTGCAGGATTTGTTCCTGCCTTTTCTTTATCATCATTCATCACTCAATTCACATATGCCACTTTTTCTTTCCCTCTCCCTTCTTTGTTTGGCGTCGTGTTTCACTCTCCCTGTCCATCATATACATTGTCAACAAGATAACAAGCGTGAAATGGCATGTTCCGTGTAGTGTTTGGATAATTAAACAAGAAACAGTTAAAACTGGATAGTGAATTAAGTCCAGAAATTAGGGAAAAAATGAACCAAATAAATTAATGCCAGGTTTGGATAATTAAATTTCTTCATAAGCATTTATAAGAGAAGAAAATAAATTAAAATTAGCTTATGCATAAATTAAAATTAGTTTTTTGAACAAGCTAAATGGGAGAACTTCTAAAAATTAATTTATGAATAAGATAATTTTAACTTATGCAAAAAAATTATTTTATTTTATCTTTTTATTTTCTTTCTTTATAAGTACTTATGAAAAAATTTATTCAAACAAGACCTAACTACAAGAAATTAATGCACAAGTGACAAAATTTTCGTCACTAATACTAGCGTCACTAAAATTTTAGTGGCGAATTTTAAAAATTACATATAAATTGTTTTGTCATTAATGTTAATATTTTTAAAATTTTCATAAAAGCTTTATCTTAAGCGAGTTTTTTGTGCATGTTTAGATTCACATTAAATTATTCAAAATCATGTTAAAATACCAGCTAATGTAATTTTAAATAAATATTCACATGTTTGGCTTCATATTAAGGAATTGATTCGGATCCAAAATTAATTTTAATTTGAAACAATTTAGATAACGTTTGTGTTATATCAAAATTTTATATTAAGTTCTACTACTAACTTGTTTCTAAAATAAAAAAAATCCAAAAATACATCACATCAAATCAAAACCAATTTTACAAATACTCACTCAAACACACGGAATCTTATAATGCATCACAAGAGCAGGAAGAGGAAGCAAAGTTGAGAAAATGAGAAAAACTTTTTCGTACGTAGTTGCTATTGTCAAATAATAGAAACGATTTGCCATCCTGATATATACCAGCGTGGGTAAAGGTAGGCTCTTGCTACATTCGCAAGCTACGAATCTCTGCCTGTGCTACTGCAAGCTGTGTTTGCAACTCAGAAACTTGACTTTCTAGATAAGATATGATTCCAACACAACCATATACAGGATTCCTAACTCTTGCATTTGCTTCATAAACTAAACTGCTCACTGCATCTGCTCTTTGGTGAACTGGAAGATCCTGCATATAACATACAAACAAATTAACTAAATATAGGATTACACAACCTAGAACTACATTGAGCCTTGCTAATTAATTAATATTTAACTGTAGGTGAATTAGATACTAAATTTCTTATACTGAAATTCTTTTAGCTTATAAAAAAAATAGATATTAAATTGACCTTTAGCATTTTGCTGATATTGCTGCAGCCAAAGACCTTGTGCACAATGACAAACTTGCGGAGATCATTGGAAGGAAAATAAGGAGCAAAGATGCAATCCTGGGAGCAACGGCGTCTCAACAGCTTGCACGAAGCACAAGGTGAGGAATTATTACCCCCCATTTCAAAATCTAAGATTCAATATTCACAAACTAAGGAAACAAGTATTTTTGCTTTCCTTAATTTGAATATATATAATGGTGAGATTTACTATTAAACACAGTTAAACATGTTTATAATGGTGAGATTTACTATTAATTAAAGTCTATTGTCTAACTAGCTGTACGCACATGTCCTGTTGTAAAGTATGATTAACGACATCAAACAGTAAATACCGCTTCGGTTTAAGAGCCAGAATCAATTAACTACGTGCGGGAAAAATTGATTTGAGAACTATTTTTCTATTAATACACTATTTCTCGTTCAAATTTATTACAAATTAGCAGTATATATAAAATTATACGTAAAGACTCTAAGTGAACCCACCAATTTTATGATTTCTAATAAATATTAATTAATAATAAATAATATATTTTAGTTAATAATAAATAATATATTTTTAAAAAATATATTAGAGGGTGTGTTATTAATATTTTTCAAGCAATTTTAAAAATTGCATCTCCATTGAAGATGAAAATCATATATACTTTAACATGATACTTTAGGCATTGAATAATGTTATTCATATAATAATGTTTTACAACAATTTTTACACATTATTTTTCTTTATCTCTTTTTATCACGTCATTTAGTTATTTTATCATATATTTTTATTTCTTTTTCTTATCTGGTTTTCTTATGTATAATTTGTTGTAAAAAAATTAGTGTATATATATGAAGGTCAACTACGGATAAGTATACATGGGAACGTTACCTTGTTACTCAGTGAACTCTAACTCTAAATTTGGAATACAAGCCTGATTATTTTACATTACTTTATTATATCTCCATGTATTCTCTTCAAAAAAAAAAAAGCTTCGTTTACTCTTTGTCTTTCCAATCATTCAGTATATTATCACATATTTCAAAAAGGTATATAAGGAATGTAAAAAAATAAAGAGGATGCAAAATAAATATTTTTGTTTGGAAGATATGTCAAAATAATTATTTATTAAATCAATTTTGTTTTCGCATATAGATATTTAATTATATATAAATGACATAGTAAGTGAGGGAAGTGAAACATTATAAGATGTGAGAGAAGTGGAGATCAAAAACTAGAAATAACTTTAACTTCTCATGATTAATAAACTTGTGCGCAATACCAATTAGGAGTGTTTAGGTTGTCAGTTGTCAATCCTTGCAGTTGTATACTTTCCACGTCCAAATTTGACTACAAGAAATTTCTTTTTATGTATTTGATTCTCGTGCATGTGATGTACTCGATCATCTTCAAAAATTGTACACAAACGATGAGTTTTGTGTGTGTGAAATCTATTATCGTTATTCTTCCTGGATAAACAAGTTTACTGTTACATGCTTGCTTTTATTGAAAATGTTTGGAAACACTAACTTGGAACATGATACCTGTGAGAGAAGGGTCAGTGTAAATGTTTGTGGAAATGATAATGATTTTCAACAATATAAGTGGACAATAAAATAGTCTCAATAATTTTTAGATGTATTTTTAGAATTAATACATATATGTATAATAATAAAAAGTAATTCAGATATCACATATATATGATATAATTTTTTTAATATTCAAATAATGAAACTATTGTGAAAACATTGGCCGGGACTAGGGGTGTAAATGAGCTAAGCTATTCGTGAACTATTCGAGCTTGACTCGTTAAATACTTGTTCAAGCTCGTTTGTTTAATTAAATAAACAAACTCAAACTTAAAATTTGGCTAGATTATTTAAATGAAGCAAGCCCAAGCTTTACGAGCTCGATATTAATAGCTCGTGAACAACTCGTTTATTTAAATTGATGATTGTGGATTTTACTATTCTTTGCAATTTATATATTCATTATGGAAACATGTAGAACTTTGTTAACTAGCAATAAATTGATTTTGAAGTTTTTTTTATAGTAGTCAAAAAGGTATAAATTTTTTATTTACTGGATTATGAAAATGTAACAGTCTAGAATGTTTGAGTTTTACATGTCACATGTTAAGCACATATTTTTATTTGTAGGTTATCATATAGTATTTAAATTTTTATTAAATATTAAACCGATAAAGTTAAAAAATGTAAGAAATTTTTTCATAACAAAAATAATTAAGCTATAAATGAGCTAAACAAGTCAAGCTCAAACCTTATATTTTTAAACAAACTAAGCTCAAGCTTTTAATTAGGTTCATTTAAATAAATAAATCAAGCTTGAACAACTAATTTTTTTCATAAGTTAATCCTAAATTTTAAGTGTTCGACTTGACTCGACTCATTTACACCTATAGCTAGGACACATGAAACTTCTCACAGGCATGTCTCACTGGTCACTACTTGCTTTAGGGAGGAGAACAAAATAAAACACAAGACTCCTCGTACAATACACGTGTAAACAGGAAGGAGAACAAATTTGTGTGTGGGATACTTTTGTTGAAAATATCCGTTATGTGTGAGACTTCAATGTTTTCATTGTCCTTTGTGCGTTTAATTAAGTTCCTTGCTGTATATACATACAACCAGATGACTTTGAGATGAAGAATGTTTGCGGACTGCGAATTTTTTATTTAAATATAGGGAACCGGCCACTGTTATTTAGAGGTATCTATTGGGTTCGGTTGGGTCAGCCAGCGAACTAGCAAAGCTGAATATTCACAAACGTAACTCATTTAAAAAATTTAAACTATAAAAATCGTTCAGCCATGTTTTAAAAGGATAGCTAATGCTCTACTAGAATCTAAGCCACGCGTGGACGAGAAATTATTAAGTAATTTGGGTCATTATGTGTTTATGATCAGGGCTAATTTTTATGTAACACATATTAAGATTTTATTATTTAATTATAAAAAAGAATTAACAATACTTAATCACATGTGATGTAGAAATTAGTTAGAGCATCTCCAACGGGAGTGCTTAAGTCCGGTTCTTAAGTTTCAGATGCGTTGCTTATCAAATATCATCATTGGAGCAAATTACATGGCAGTGCTTACAAATAGTGAGTTGCTTAACTGTGTTTGAAAAATAAAAAATAATTTTTAAGCACATATTCGGCAGAATCAACAAAAAAACGAGGAAAAGAAACAGCAACCAAAGCATTGCATTCATGGAAATGTAAACTCCAGAAACAAAAATTAAAAATTAAAAAAATACGTTAAAATTCATCTTCACAACCATATTGATACTCCCCCACCAACATCAACAACAATAAAATCTGGAAAAAAAAATACAGAGAACACCACAAAGGTTTGGCAAAGGGGGAGTGTCGATCTGTAGAAAGGGAGTGTCGATCTGCAGAGGGGGAGCGTCAGGGAGAGTGGATCTGCTTCGGGGAGAGTGGATCTACTCCGGGGAGCGTCGATTTGCGAACGACGCTGTCGATCTCGCCATGGGAGTGTGGGCTCGCCATTGGAGTGCGGGGTCGTAGTGGAGCGCGGGGTCGCTGTTGAGCGCGAGTCGCCGTCGGTCCGAGCTCAACAGAAGGTGCTGGGTTTGCGAGATGGGGCTGGGTTTGGAAGAAAGTAAGGCGAAGGGGGCACGGCGGGCCGTGCAGTGAGGCGAAGGGCGAAGGCCGCGGAGCGAAGGGTCGCGGAGCGCGGTGAGGCGAAGGGGTCGCGGGGAGCCGCGCGGTGAGGTAGAGGGGGGGCGGTGATGCAGAGGGGGAGCGGTGAGGTTCTGAGTTTGGGAAAAAATAAGGGGCAGGGTTTGGGAATAAAGGGGAGAAGAAGTAAATAAATTAGTTTTATAAATAAATAAAAATTGTACATATTGAATTAATAATTTATCCGTTGGAATGCTAATGTTACAAAACGGTAACAAATTAGTTTTATAAATAAATAAAAATTGTACAGATTGAATTAAAAATCTATTCATTGGAATGCTAACGTTACAAAACGGTAACTTTGTTACCGTTGAGTTGCCATTGTGAGTTATTTTAGGTGTAAAAATTTTCTATAAATAGTGAAACAAATGTGTTTCAACTCACAATTAATCTCAAGCCAAATTATCTACTATTGTTATTTCTCTTAGTTAATTTTATTCATTGTTATTTTCTGCAAATCTGTATTTTTTATCTTCTTTTGTTGTCCTCAAATGGATAACAATCAATTTAATTTTTCTTTATGGAATTTTATGCAAAATCACCAACTTTCTATGGGTGAAAATTCTCAAAATCCTCAATCTTTTTCTATGTTTCCAACCCTACCACCATATCCCACCATGTTTCCTCCATCTTGGCCTATGTTTCCAACTGTTCCTCCAACCAACCAACCAAACCCCTACAAGTGGAGTCAACTCCACTAATGAGGAACTCAAAACACCAATTGTCTCTATATCGGAGTCTCAAATTCCACCATTTTCCACTCAAGTCGGCATAGAAAGCATTGAACACGATGAAGGAGGAGACAATTCTAGTAAAAAAAAATCCAGAGTCAGATTCTCAACCGAAGAGGATACACTTCTTATCCAATCATGGCTCAACGTGTCAAAGGATGCAATCGTGGGAGTTGACCAAAATGGAGATAGTTTTTGGTTAAGGATAAGAGATAATTATAACAACTATCGTGGCTATTTGAAGAAGCAAGAAGCTGCTCAACTGAAAGCTCGGTGGCATCGTTTGAATAAGTTTGTTCAAAAGTTCGTAGGTTGTTACAAACAAGCTGTAGGCCAAAAGAAAAGTGGGACCTCGGAGAATGATGTCATTGCTAATGCATATTGTATTTATTGTCAAGATGAAGGTTCCGAGTTCAAATATGAGCATGCATGGCGACTGTTAAAGGACGAACCAAAATGGACATCTGAATCAAGGGGAAACCAATCAACAAGACCAAAGAGGGCATCTGAATCATCTTCTAATGCAGAGACGCCAATAAGTTTTAAGTATGATCCAGCTTCACCGTCGGTCCGCCCAATGGGGCAAAAGGCAGCGAAAATGAAGAGGGCATCAAAAGCAATTAACACTTCTGAACTCAACAAAAACTTTGCAGTGGTGAAAGAGTCAATTAAGGATAAAATGACACTTATGGAAAAAATGGCACGCATTAAGGACGAAGAGAACAAGATAAGGGATGAAGAAAACAAGATAAAGAAGGAGGAGCTGCAATTGAAGAGGTAGACTATAGAGTTGGAGATTCTCTTTAGGGATACAACCAGGATGACAGCGAGACAACTTCAAAATCATGAAAAATTATGTGATAAAATTAGAGAATCATAAGAATTAATTAGGATTTTGTAATGTATTTCTTAAGGAATTATGTATTTCCTAATCAATTCAGTTTATTTAATAAAATAGGACCTGTGTTTATTTAATCTTTATGTAATTTAATTATATGTTAATTTAATTAAAAACTAGCCATTAAAAACTAGCCGTTGAAAACTAGCCATTGAAAACTAGCCGTTAAAAACTAGCCATTGTGTTCTACCCTATATATACTCTCAACATACTGAATCCACATTGTGAAATCTTCTCTCCTTCAAATATATTATCAATCTTCTACTAAAGTGAATCCATCTAATGGATCCAAATAATTCGGATGACTTCAACAAACTATGGTGGCAAATCATAGAAGATGATTCAATGGACAACACTGAAGAAGAATACATAATGTCAATACTTGAATGTCAAAGCCAACAAGTAGCCAACAACTCCACTAGGCGTAGGAGTACAAGAACGGTGGTAGATCGGAATCGTGAACAAGGTCATAATCGACTGTTCAATGACTACTTCTTTGAAAATTCGGTATACATAGATACTCAATTTCGACGAAGGTTTCGGATGCGAATACCTGTTTTCCTTCGAATTGTAGAAGCCCTTGGAAATCATGGTGCGTATTTCCAGATGAGGGTCGATGCCATTAGTAGAAGGGGCCTTTCACCGTTACAAAAATGCACTGCCGCCATTCGTGTATTAACATACGGATCACCAGCAGACAATGTAGATGAATATGTTCGAATTGGTGAAAGTACTGTAGTGGAATGCTTAAAGAGATTTGTCAATGGTGTGAATGAGGTATTTGGAGCTGAATACTTAAGAAAGCCTAACAACAATGACGTTCAACGCTTATTACAAATTGGGGAGGCACGTGGCTTTCCTGGTATGTTGGGTTCCATTGATTGCATGCACTGGAATGGAAAAATTGTTCAGTCGCATGGAAAGGCCAATTTTGTCGAGGTGATCATGTCAAGCCCACAATCATGCTTGAAGCAGTGGCATCACAAGACTTATGGATTTGGCATGCATTTTTTGGCATAGCGGGTTCAAACAACGACATCAATGTATTAAATCAGTCCCCTCTGTTTAATGATGTTTTGGAAGGACAAGCTCCTACAATCTAATATACAATAAATAGAACCTCATATAATATGGGGTACTATTTAGCAGATGGTATTTATCCTAAGTGGGCTACATTTGTCAAGACCATTCCAATGCCGCAAGGAGAAAAGAGAAAATTATTTGCCCAACACCAAGAATCAGCAAGAAAGGATGTGGAACGTGCATTTGAAGTGCTTCAATCTCGATTTGCAATTGTCCGTGGTCCAGCACGTGCTTGGCATATGAATACAATTAAGAAAATAATATATGCATGCATTATATTGCATAACATGATTGTTGAAGATGAACGACATACTTTTGTTACTAATTTTGAATATGATCACGCCGACAATGATTTCTCTACAAATGAAGTATCCAATGGTCCTTATCCTGATTTTGCAACCTACTTGCAAAGGAGAGCTGAAGTTCGTGAAAAACAACGTCACCGACAACTTCAAGCAAATTTAGTAGAGCATATTTAGGAGTGTTTCAGACATGAAAATAACGAAAATTAAATTTTTTAATTATTATAATGTTATGTATTTGTTATTTATGTGTTTTTTATCTTATTGTCATAAATAAAATAAATTAGTATTATTCTATTTTTCTTTAATCTTTTACATATTTATTATTTTAAAATTATAATATAAATAATATTTTAATCTAAAATAAAAATATATAAATATAAGTATTAATATGTGAGGTTAATTGTAGAACCCACTTAAATAAGTTAAGAACCCACTTTAAGCAACTTTAGCATTGGAACAAATTTTTAGGTAAAGTTCTTAAACTTAGGTGGCATTATAGGGTCCACAAATTTGATATAAGCAACTTTGTATAAACAATCATGGTCGGAAATGCTCTTAGGACTACAATGATTTCGAACCATCTAATCATTTCCACGTGGACACTGTTTAATCAATTTTCTTATTTCAGTCCAAGTCCATTTTCACTTTCCTACTTCTCAATCAATTTTCTCTGGCCATTATTGTGTTTTGAATAGGTTTTCACTCTCGTGAGTAGTGACGCGCACGGCACACCAAATTTCCGTCGTCCCAATTTTTTCCTTTCTACTTTTTAACAACCACGCGCCGCAAAAAAAGAAAAAAAAAATCTAGTGTAATGATCCTTGGTTACTGAGAACCAAAATTTCGTATCGATTATGAGAATTAACGATTCTATACGATGCAATGGTGTTCATCTTCATTTTGCTCTTTTAATTGATCGTGTTTCTAATTTAACTTTTAATTTGGTAACCTTTTGGCAGTTACTTTAACCTTAGACTTGGATAGTAGCTCATGCATGATCTATTTATTGGAATTTTGTATATTAATATTGTCTAATTCTTAGATTAAATTTTAGATTATTTATATTAATTATGAAAATAAGATTTATGGTATTTCAATTGATGAATATTAGTTATTTGAAATTATGATATGAGTGTGTCTATGATGGAATAAGTCTTTACTTGATGCCAAATGAGATAGTTTCTGCTCTCGTTTAGAGGTTATAAATTGTCGCCTCATTAGGCAATTTTGTGTGTCGCAATATTATGTGGGAAACACTAGCCATCTAGTGGTCAGGCAAAGAGGGACATTTCTCTCATTCTAGTGTTCATAATTCAATTGAGGTAACAAACATCAATTTCATCCCCTCTTCGTGTACACATTCTCTAACCCTTTTTATAATTGTTATTATATATTATATAAATATAATGACTATGCATCATTTGTCATTAAATTTTCATCAATTAGTATCAAAGCTAGGAAACTGAAATCATTTATGCAGTTTTGCTCTTTGGTGAGAAAATTTTGGCAAGAGGTTATTTTGGCAAAAATTGTGCATACTCGAGAGTGTTGGTTTCAATTAAGATCATTTGTTCCCATCATTATCTTCACAAGATAAAGCAATTTCTGCTAATGGCACGTGTAATAGCCTATAAGTCACAATTTTACATGTTCTAATAAGAAAAGAAGTTTGAGAAATGCTAACAACACACTTTCTAATATACTTCTTTTAACACATTTTATTATTGGCTAAAATTTATTGAAAATTACAAAATCAGGAAAGAGACTCATTAAATAAGATGTGTAACCTATATTGTGATTTTCAATAAGTTTTAGCTGATAATAGAGAGTGTGTTGAAAAAAGTATGTTAGAAAGTGTATTACTAGCATTTCTCAAGAAGTTTTTAGAAAAGGAAGGACATTATTAAATTGATGTACCTTAAATATTGTTGGGTTGGGTTAGCATTAATGTTATTAAATAGTTAAATTGCTATTAAATATTTAAATTTTTGAGGTGTGTTTTCGTTAAAAAAAAAATTACATAAAAATTTAGATTAGAAGGCATGGCCCCTTGTAATTAAGGTTAGGGAAAACCACCAATCTCAGCAAGAATTTATAATAAAATTTACATATCTTTTACCAACAGAAGAAATATGAGAATCAAACCTAAGTCACAGTGCTAGTGTGGACAAAAGACTCAACCAAATGTGTTAATTATAGAAACTATGAGTCTAACTATAAACAAAATTACTCATTTAATGTGAGTTTAGTTCAATTTTTTTAGAGAAATAATCGCATTTTTTTTCATCTTTCTAAGAGAGGTTTTGAAAAATAAGTAATTATTTTCTTAGAAGTAATTGTTTCCAAACATGCTTGCATTAATTTTAGATTGATACCTAAAAATGAATAGACACACCTCATCATAAAAAAATGATTTTTATTCAACAACAAAATGAAAGGTCTGTTCCACTTTTGGATAATGAAAGATCCGTTCTAGTTTTTAATGAAAAATGATTTAATATGTTTAACATTACAAACATGAATAAAATATAGCTTGTCGTTTCGTATTATTTATATATATTAAAACCTGATTAGGTCCGATCAACAACTATGCGTGAATCTAATTTGAAAATATATATTAACTTAATTACAAATATTAAAATTATATAGTAAATATTATTAATGCAAGCAATTTGATTTTTCATTAAATATAAATAGGTTCTTTAAATCTGATTAGGTCTGACCAACAACTATGCATGAATTTGATTTGAAAATATATATTATTAACTTAATTATAATTATTAAAATTATATAATAAATATCATTAATGTGAGCAATTTAATTATTCATCAAATATAAATAAGTCGGTTAAAACTAATTAGGTCCGATCAATGGCTAGAATCATATTTGAAAATATATATTATTAACTTAATTATAATTATTAAAATTGTATAATCAATATCATTAACACGAGCAATTTACTTCTTCATTAAATACAATTAGGTCTATTAATTTTGATAAGGTCCGATCAACAACTATGTAAAGTTTAGGACTTCATCTTATGACTATACAAACTTTACATCTTCTTTACATGTATATACTAGATTTTAAATATATATATATATATATACTAGATTTTAAACCCGTGCATTGCACGGGTTTGTTTTAATTATATATTTTTATATTTGTATTTATTATTATTATTATTAAAATATATGCACATAAAAAAATTATTAATTTTAAAATATTTAATAGTAAATTAAGTATAATTACACTAAAATTAAGAAAGATGATTAATTATACTTTTAATTGAGCAAATGTTGTGTTAAAAAATATTAAGTCTATTAAAATTTAGTATGATTTGTTCTTTCTTTAAGTAATACCTATATGAAATGAATAAATTCAAAATGATGCTAATAATAAATACGAATATATAAGTATTTGAATTTGAGTGTTTATTTTTTTTATTGTGGATATTATGTTAATACGTTCTTTATTTTTGTGTATTTATAATTAATAATTTTAAATGTATTTATTGTAAAAATTAAAATTTATTTTAAATTTGTTGAAAAAGTCTGTTTTTTATTAAATATATATACTTGTTAATTATTTTAAAATGATATTTTTAATTATTTAGAAGATATTAAATTTAATTATGTGATATTGTTAAAGTTTTGGATTGGTTAACCTAAATGCAACATAAATTGAACATTCTTGATCATTACGATAAGATTTGTCTATTATTATTGTTGTTGTTGTAGTTGTTATTTGTTATTTAATTTTAATTTTATTACATGCTACTTTTTAAAATTATTTATCTATAAGAATTATTATATGTTTCAGTCTTTATATCTTATAATTTAACTATTATAATGATTATTTATCTATAAGAATTATTATTTATGTGTGTTACTAATTTTTTTAATATTATTACATATTACTTTTCATATGTTACTTTTTTCTCATTCTAAGTGAATTCAGAAAGACAATATTATTAATAATAATAACTACACATATTTATGATATATAATGAGTATTTATTATTCTTTAATGCCTGAATTTATTAGAATAAAAAATCATAATATCTTATAATTGACCATTATGAAAGAACTCTATTATTATATTTAATTATTATTGTTGTTGTCTTATTTGTATATTAATTATGTATTAAATTTAAACAATATTGTAAATTATGCACTATTAAATTGATCAATTTAATATACTATTTAACATAATTTACCTAGAAAAATACGTGTGAAGCTTTTGCATCAATTTAATTGTCATTTTTCAAAATTTTACATATGTGTGGGGGGAAATGATGAAATATAATTAAGTGAACTTAATACTACTATTACCAAAATTTCATTGACGGTTGTAACACAGCAATATAGAGCACCCTACATTTATTCATTTAAAAAATATAAGTGTATTTCATTCAATAATAAATTAAAAAGAGAGAATTTTTAAATTATTTTGCTTACCATATTTTTTGTTGTTGTTGTCATAGCCAAAATTTCAGATATAGACTTCATTTTATCCATTTTAGGATAAGGTGGAGACTTAGTGATATTAACATTATCAATTATATGTGCATCATTTGAGGCCATGTATAACATAGAAAATGTAATTCAATTTTTCATTGTAAATATAAAACTAAAATAACATCATTATATACAATTTTTTAAAATTACTTACTTGAATGCTTCGATGAGGTCATTAACACCTGGTATGTCTATGTCAACATAAATCTTTTTTAATCTTGAAGTTGAAATATACAACTCACCTATAAATACAATTATATGTAATTATTTAAAAAATAAATGTGTCTTATATTTACCTTAATAAACATTTTAATTGAAAAACGATAATATGATATCTTACCTCGAAATTCTTTAACTATAGTTGATGTGAAAATTGCAACATTTGGTTTAGGAGCACTAAACATTTTAGCTTTTAATGTTTGCTTAAATATTTTCACATATTCATCCTATATCACAACTTTCAATGTGTTTTCACTACCAATATTTTAATTTTTAAAAATATGTTAGCATCAAAGAGTACGTATTTGTAAATACTTAATTATTTTAATTTTAAAAGTATGTGGTACCTTATGTCTTTGAGTTGAAGTGTGAGCATATCAACATTGCCATGAGGAGTTGTCTTCTCTTTAATTGGATCCATATTATTGATAACTCCATTCACGTCTAATAAAAAAAATAAAGTTATATAATTATGTAAAAAAAGAAATTAGTTAATAATGTATTTAATAATATTAGATATTATAATAACCCATTAATACACCTTTGCCACAACGACTTTGCAAATGTTCAAAATTCACAAATTCAAAAATATGTGAGAAATTATGTTATCATCACATAATTCCTCCACAATTGCTATAGCATAGAATTGAAGCATTAAAGGGCTTTTTTCAACCACAAGAAATTTCTCTTTATTCTTTGAGACCACAAAATTCTTAATTGTGTATATTTTTCCTTCTTGCAAGATTTTCTTGAACTTATGTGCAACATTTCTTCCTATAGTATTATGCATATAATTGCTCTAGAACATACAATAAAAAAATATATTTCATGATTGTAGTATAACTAAATAATAATATAGAAATTGAGACCACTTCATCAATTAATTTCATATTTGTGCTAATTAAATCTTTCTCCTGATAAATATTAAGAGTGTCCCACATTTGCGAAACTCACACCTTTACAATGCTTTCATTAGTTATAGAAGATAGATTGTTGAGCAAACTATATTTGTCAAAACGATAAAAAAAAATAGTTCAATTTTGTATAGAATTTCCTTTTTAATAATAGAAATAATTTACTTACTTCTTCATAAAATTATTGGAAGTAGCCATTATTTGTTGAACATCATTGCAGGTAGCCTTTATTTACTGATAGAGGATGTTGTTGACAGAGGTGTCAAAATGTGTGAATAGTATTGAAAAAGTGTAAGAAGGTAAATCCTATGGTTCGTGATACTTATAAAGGTCATGTTTTCAATAAAATATTAATGAAAATTGATTAAATATGTTTAATGTAACATCTTGCACAAATTAGGTTTAATAATTTAATATTAACTATACGTCATTTAATAATTATGAGTATCTTGACGAATAATCTAATAGTGGGCCTTATTTAAAGGGAGAGAGGTTATTGAAAGGACGGGCCTCTAAGACCCAGTAAGGGAATTAGGTTTATAAGCCCTAAGCAACACATGCACACACCATATCATGCACAGGATTAGGAAAGGAAGGAAGAGAGAAGAAGGGAAAAAGAGAAACGAGGAGAGGAGAGGAGAAGAAGGGAAAAAGCTTAGGCAAGCCATAGTAGAATGATGGGCACCTCTAGGTAAGTTCAACCCCTTGTCTATTTCCCCCTCCTCATAATTGTATTGTTGCTCACATGTATTCTTTGTATGTTTTCCTTTTTCGTCATGTATGTTTGTCTTATATCCTTTGTGTATGTTGTATGAACATGCCATTATAAGGTTCAACTAGGGTTTTGGTGCAAACAAATGTTTATAGTATGAGTGGGGATTTGGGGTATGAAATTTTATGATTTGGATGTCATTCTTGTATATCTTTTACGTGTTTATTGCTTATATGATTAGGATGCCATATTAGAGTTGTCTTGAATTAGTGTTGAGCATGCCCATGCTTATGTTAAGCGTGCCATGCTTATATTGAGAGCATCCATGCTTAGATGATTATAACTAGGATGATAAGCACAGTCGTGCTTCACTAAGCGTGGTTGTGCATCCATTTCACTTCTCTGTTTCAGATTTTTCTACAACGTGAAACATGGCCATACTTAGGGGAAGCATGGCCGTGCATAAGGGAAGCATGGTTGTGCTTCATGAAGCATGGTCATGCTTAGTTTTGTGAGTTACGTGAACAACAAGAAGCATGGTCGTGCATACAAGAAACACGACCATGCATAAAATTTGGATCGACGCCTCAGAAGGAATCACGATTGTGCTTAGTTTAGTACGCCCATGCATAGTCCCTAAAGTGAGAATTAGACTTAGGTGTCTACATAATAATTGTAGTCTTAGATGTTATCTAACTAATGGCTTTGGAATCACCTAAAAATAATATCTATAGCTCAAGATATGATTAAATTAGTGAACAAAGGTTAAGTTGTCAAAATAACTATAAATGAATGTCTTCTTATGAATGAATACAATGTGATATGTATGACTGTAAATGAATGTTCTCATATAAATGAATACAATGTGATATGTATGACTATAAATGAATGTTCTCGTATGAATGAATACAATGTGATGTGTGTGACTATAAACGAATGTTCCCATATGAATGAATACAGTGTGATATTTATGACTGTATATGAATGTTGAAATGGTCTCCTTTGCCAAAGGAAGGGCAGAAACCTCGTCAATCCACAAAGGATGGCCAAAAGCCAAATGATAAAAAAAAGAATGTTTAAAATGTAACATCCCCTTTGACAAAGGAAGGATATCTGTCTCCTTCGGTCCTCAGAGGGTGGTGTCAACCTCCGGTAAGGGAAGGTTGTTTGGAAAAAGCAAGGAGGGCACTCCTTGAGATTTTGAGCTCAAATCTGTCAATAGGATGGATAAGAAAAGTAAAGGAAAGGAAAATGTTTAATTAAAAAATATTGATTTGTTTATGAATTATTGATGAGGATCCTTTATTTTATGGTTGATGTATAAATTATTATATTAGATTAATGTTTATATGCTCTAATGTCACAATTTATGAGAATTAACTATCAATGTGTATATTATATGTTTGCATGATGTTATAGTGTCCCTAGGGCATCAGTGAGACTTTTGTCTCATTAGTTTAAGTTTAAATGTTTCAAATTGAGTAAGTATTGAGCCTTAAGTTGCTTATAAGGACGAAATTCGTGGGCTTCACATATATGTTTTAGGCTTATCTTTTAGTATTTATTTCTATGTTTAAGACTAAGTTTTTAAAGTTGAGGCACCTTTATGTTTTTTTATTACCTTAAATTTTGTAAGGTGCCTTGGGTACCCACCATATTAGGAATTTATGTTTATTCAATACAATTTGAGGTTTTATTTTCTGTGAGATTTATGTCTTCCGTAATAAAAAATATGCATGTATGGTAGTGCCTCCTAAGGTGTTACATTTAATGTTACAAACATGAATAAAATATAGTTTATATTATTAAATATAAATAGGATAATATTTTCTTAAATATGAATGTAGGATAATGAAAGGTCCTATAATTTTGATTAAATTTTCTTAAATATGAATGTAGGATAATGTGTTTTATATAATGATTAGAAAAGGTTGGTTTTAATATTATTAAATATTTAATATAAATAGGAACCATATTATTAATATAAATAGGACCTTGTCATAAGAAAAAAATTAACATACCATATTATTATTATTAAATATAAATTATTTTAAGAGTCTAATGGTCATACACTATCAATGTAAAAAAATTTACACTATCGACCAATCAGAAATCACCATTGATATGACTTTTAAAGTATTTATTATAAAAGTCAACAAACTTACAATAAATGATGGTTTGTAATTGGATGACAGCGTAAAATTACTTTACACTATCAGTGCACGGCCTTTATTCTCTATTTTTAAATATAAATAGGATAATATTTTATTAAATATGAATGGACCATAATAAGATAATTAAAGATCCATTTCACATTTAGATAATGAAAGGTTCATTCCACTTTTTAATATCGCTAATGCGAGCAATTTAATTTGTTATTAAATATAAATATGTTGGTTAAATCTGATTAAGCCCAATCAATGGATATGAATGAATCTGATTTGAAAATATATATTATTAACTAAATTATAATTATCAAAATTGAATAATAAATATAATTAATACAAGCAATTTAATTTTTCATTAAATATAATTCGGTTTATTAATTCTAATTAGGTCGGGTCAACGACTATGGATGAATCTAATTTGAAAATATATATTATTAACTTAATTATAATTATAAAACTATATAATAAATGTCATTAATGCGATCAATAATTTGTCATTAAATACAATTAGATACATTAATTTTGATTAGGTCTGATTAACAGCTATCTAAAGTTCAGAACTTCATCCTATAGCTATACCAATTCCAAGTGTCCTTTACACACACACACATAGATAGATAGATAGAGATATAAATAGATGCTTATATAATTATTAATTAAATTGATATATTATGAAGTATTTTAAATTTGAATACATATTTATAAAATCATTCATTTTAATTATTATTGTTTGTGAAATATATTTTAAATTAACTAAGTTAAGAAAAAAAATGAGCATAATTAGTAATATAATATTTAATATCAAAGTTATCAAAATTAATATTTAATTATCAATTTTTATAACAAATAGCATTAATGTGAGTAATTTAATTCTTCATTAAATACAATTAGATATATTAAATTTAATTACATCTAATCAGCAGCTATTGTAAAGTTGAAGTTTTGATCAATAGTTAATCTTTGTTCAAGTCTCCTTTATTATATATATATATATATATATATATATAATTGGTGTTTAAATTATTTGTATGTCTTAGTTTAAATCTTAAAAAATGTATAAATAAATAAATAGAATAATTTGCTAAAAGTGAAACATTTATTTGGACTTAATTTGTTTATTTTTTAGATAATAATTTACGTTTTAATTATTTAGGCAAAATTAAATAATTTCTTACGCCATTACATAATTAAATAGCTCAAATTATCTATTTAATTAACACAATTTATTATAACATCAAAATTAAGTATTAATAATAAAGGTTTAGTAATAACTACTTTGGATTCACTTCCTATTCGGATATTACAGAAGCCTTAAAAGGTTTAATGACAACCATTTTGGATACACTTTCTGTTTGGTTATCATAAAAGTCTTTTAAATGAAAATAGAAAAATTTAAATAAACATTTAAATAAAAATTTAATTTAATGGTAAATGTTTAGTAATAATCATTTTGGATGCACTTGCTAGCTGGGTATTACAAAAGCATTAAAAGGTGTAATGATAATCATTTTAGATGTACTTTCTATTTGGTTATCGTAAAAGTCTTTTAAATAATAAAAATTAAAAATTAAAAAACTCCAACCAAAAATACTTTTTTATTAAAAGAACTATGTGAGGCTCATTTTTCATTGCATCGGGAGATATAGGAGCAGGGGACCACTCCTTTCAATCTCAAAAACAATAAAATTTAATCATTTCTAATAATCCTCTTTTTCTAAAAAAAAGTAATAAAATAAAAATAAAATAATAAATATGTTTCCCAAAATATTTATTATTTTCTTCTAAGGAGTAAAACAAATAATTTTAAAGTTATTTTAATTTTTGCACATTTAATTAAAGGTAACCATCTAAAGACAGACGTTGTAGGGCACTAATACATTTCCTACGCGTAATCGACTCTGAACTCAAACTTCAAAGACCATTTTCTTTTAAAAGGGTTTTTCCAATATTTTTTCCTAATAAACCTTGGTGGTGACTCTTCTGTTTTTAAACTATTTCTTCATCATTCCGTCGTGACCCTGGTTGCAACACCCATTTATTAACGAATTAAGGACGAGTAATAAGGTACTCGTACCCGTACCCTTATAATTATTTAAATATCCTTAATTATATATAAAGTAAATGACTTTATTTTATTTTTAACATAAATATATTTTTTAAAATTATTTACTTTTAGTATAAATATATGTTACAAAATTATTTTTTGGTATAAATATATGTTTCAAAAATATTTATTTTTAGTTTTATTTTATTTTGCTCTTTTTATTAAAAAATTTATATTTTAACAAATATTCGTGGATGCCTGTGAATATTCACAAATATATATAAAATTCATAGATACCCGCTTAATGTATCCATATAAATATAGATGAGTATGAAAGGACCACTACTCGTACTTCTCGTGTCCCGTTGACATCCCTACTCATAATAATTTGTAACATCCCGGGCGCTGACGAGGGCGGGGAGTGATCGTCGGTGCAAAAGAGATGAGGCATGGACAATGAGCGGCTCCTGGCAGGCTTCCAGCGGGAGGGGTACATGAATGAATTGAATACACACCCGAACGAGAGGGATCCAGAGGCTGTGCAGGTATGGGACTGTACAGTTGAGGATAGCTTAAAGGAATTAATAAGTGCTACCTATACCATCAAGATGTATCTACTTTTCGGTAGCCCATCACTTAAGAACTCCATAGTTAAGCGTGCTTAACTTGGAGCAATTTAGGTATGGGTGACCTATAGGGAAGTTTCCCGGGAAGCGTGTGAGTGAGGACAAAGCACGTTGAAAAGTCTTGTGTTGGTTTGTGGGGACAGTCACAGATCCTGCAATATATCTTTCATATTTTACTACCATTTTCAAATTCTGTTAAGTTTGGAATTTCTTTTAAAACTGGAAAAATTTTACACACATTTTTATTTACTTAAGCTTAATAACTAAATTAATATGAATTATATTTAAAATTAAATGGGTGTTACATAATTCACACTTAGATTTAATTTTATGAGTGTAGATGATGGTCTAGGGTCACTATGTGATGCGTGTCGCAGAAAAGAACCTTTGTGGATTGTGTTTGAGCATTTTCTTTTTGTCGTCACAGTGATAATCTACGCTCAAACATTTTCAAAACACAGGTTACTAAAAAACAAAACTAGAGTCTAAAGTTTAGAAATTTATAAAAGATTGTGTATAAAAAAAAAAGGTCAAAAGACAGTTAAAAGGAGAAGAGAACTAAAATATGAAAATTTAATAGTGGTGAGAGAAAATGAGAGTTCTTTTATTTTTTAACAAATTATATTTGAAATTATTGTAATATTCTTAAATTACATTTTCATTGATTTTTTTTTCAAAAATTTTGGTGTAGATTGTTAATGCACTCTAGCTAAAAAAAAGAGTATGAATAAAAAAAGGCTTAACTTTGCACTAGTTATCAATCGGATCTAATCAAATTTAATGGACCTAATTATATTTAATGAAGAATTAAATTCTTCACATTAGTGAGATTTATTATACAACTTTATAATTGTAAATTAATAATATATATTTTAAAACAAAAAGATGATAAAAAAAAAAGTTAGATATAGAAATACTATAATAATAACATTAAATATTATATTAATAATTATGCTCAAATTTATTTATTTTTTAAATTAGTTATTTTAAATTATATCTCACAGACAACAACAATTAAAAGTAATAATTTTATAAATATTTAATTAAATTTAAAATAATTCATAATATTTTATTTTAATTAATAATTAAGGATACAAATTCAAATAAATAAAAATTAAGTGATTAATCTACAACCAAAATTAAAAATTGAATTGACAATATAAAATATTAAAGTTTATATTGACTAAATAACTTTCATAACACGTGCTTTATATATTATTCCAAAGCTTATACATTTTAAAAGTTTATGTACTAACGGTGTAAAGAACTTTTACATCATCCAATCACAAATTATCATATATGATAAGTTTGTTGAGTTTTATAATAACTACTTTAAAAGTTATATTTACCATGATTTATGATTAGTTGATAATGTAAAGTTTTTTACACTAATAATGCATAAAAATTAAACTCTTAAAAAATCATATAATAATGCATTTTATGTTAGTGATATATATTTTTGGATATTTTATTTATCATGACGATATAAATTTAAATTCAAATCATTACAGATTATTAATTTCATTCAATCTTGTTAATGCAATTAGAAATAACAACAAATGATAAAGGGTCACCTTGGTGGAGACCTCTTTCAACATTGAATAATTGAGTACAAATATTTTGTGTGTGTGTGTGTGTGAATATTGAGTACAACCATTTATTATAATCAACTCTTATGTTCATAAGAGATATTCTATGATGCATTTTCTCTACTTTTAATAACTTATAAGTCTTTTTTTGATCATTTAATAACTTATAAGTTTAATGATATAATAAATTGTTGAAAAATAAAATTGTTTAATTTTTTCTTCTTAATTTTATATAAAATGGATTGAATTTAACTATGATATATAACCAAAGTATCATAGCTTTAATTTTAAACTAGGTCAATATTTGTAATTATACAAAAAAAATTAAATTATTATTTATTTATTGACTATATATTTTACTTTATTATTTTTTATATTAAAACACCCATGAACAAAAAATAAAAATAAATGTTTGATCATGCATTTTTTTTTTTTACTTCATATCAATCATATGAATGTGAAGTCACTCACAACTATTATAAAGCAATTGCTCTTGGAGTGAGTATAATGATCTTATTCAAAAAAGGTTTTGTATTTAAATAAACATCTGCAATGCACGAGTATTATATTTTTTGGGAGGTTCAATTCCTTTTGTACATCAATTGGTTTGTTCATGTGAAGAAATGTCAACATCTATGATTTCTATTTTATTGATCATTACCTACCGCTTAACTTGTTCTTGTTTCATTTGCAACTTGTAGGCTTGGCAACGAAGTGGGGCAGGGATGGGGTTTTCCTTCCTCGCCCCGCCCCTGACTCCCCACAATACCCCAACCCTGATCCCTAACAAAGCTAAGAATTGATGCTCCACCCCCTCCCTTGTTTGAGGTCAGATTTTCCCACCCCACCCCACCCGACTCTTATCCCTACCCCTAATTATGTTTGCTGTAAGTGACACTACAAATCTATATGAAGTTCACCACATCACAAAACACACAACAAAATTTGATGAACCACTAACAAAAATAAAAGTTCAACAGCTAAAATCTACAACTTCTAATAAACCCGACAAAACTTGCACAAAACTACAAACCCTAAGATGCCTAGAAAGAAAAATTAGTACTTTAAAAGACATAAAATACAATGCATAAGCCCGGTTCATAAACTCATACCCAAAATCAATAATTGAACATGAACCATAAAACTCATGTTACAAAAATGAAAAAAAGAAGAAAAATGAAAGTTACATTTTATTAGCTTCCTAGTTAGTTTGAGACATGATTGCAGAAGCTAAAGGTGACCTAGTAAAGGGCTATGTTGAAGGGTACAGGATGAATGAGTTGGATGCTGTGTGAAACACAATAGCTATTGCGAAGGAGTTGAGTTTTGTTGCTATAGCTGCATCAAAAGCATAGGACAAGAATGGAAAAGAGAGAGAAGAATAGATAGATAAAAAGGAGGCAAGACAGCACTGAGGAGAAAGAGAGAGAGGGGGAAAATAACAATGGAAGCAAAAGCATAAGAGAAAGAAAGGAAAAGGATTAGAAAAATCATTGATGTTTTAGAGAATTATAACCTAACCCTACATAAATGGTATTATGGTCATATGCATAATTTACTAAGGATAATTTAGTAATTTAATTTAGCAAGGTAGGTTCGAGGACGGGCGGGTATTCATCTACCCGACCCCGACCCCGTTGTTGATAGTGGAAATTTGTTTCAAGAATCGAAATGTTTTTGACTCTCGAATAGATGACTCTCCATGGTGATTCTAACCAACAAATAAATGTTTTTATTCGTGGAACTTAGAATCAAAATTAGTTGAGTTCTTTTTGATCGAACTAGCAACACTGTGTTTTCAACTTGAGGGTATGAGATATGTTAAAGCCTCAATTCTACTATTTGAGACTACTTGTTAGTCTAATTAATTGAAGTATCAAACCTCAGATAGTTTTTTTTTGGGATGATTTTTTGAAACTATTTGTTGGTCTAATTAACTAAATTGGAGCACTTTTAGAAACTAAATATCAAAATGGAGTTATTATGAAAATATTGCCAGCATAGGATTGTTTTGACAGTTGATTGGGTCAACCTATTAGTCAAACTAGCTAGTTTCATACCACATAAGTAGTCAAAGTCAAATTTGTTAGTCAAACTAGCGAGTTTGACTTTGACCACTTGTGTGACTTGACACTAGCTAATTTCATGTCACATAAGCAATCAAACTCACTAGTTTAATGCCACATGTGTTTGTTTTAAACGTTTGAAATATGTGATAAAATTAATTTTAATTATATTTTTTGCATTGAGATGTGTACACAAAAAGAGGAATTCATTTGCAAGGTTAACCACCATGTGACATGAGATGTTTTAGTCAAACTAGTTAGTTTCATGATACATAGACAGTCAAAGTCAAACTCGTTAGTCAAGCCTTATTTGTTGTGGACTTTTGATAACTGTTGTGGATTCTTTTTGCAATTAGAATTTTTATAATCGTTGGGTCAAATAAGAGTTAAAAAAGAAAAATATAACTAGTGAAACATAGTTAATAAAAATTAAATTGACTATTTTGAGGACACGTAATCACTGACAAATTTATGATATCTAAAGGATCGGCAACATCTGGATAAGGCTGTTAGCAATTTTAATTGAATTGTGTCAATATAGATTCGATTTCATGATGTCATATCACATCAACCATTCGAAAGAACTTTATCAATTATAGACATACACACCATATACAATTAAGTGATTGATACATTTTCATGTATAAAATTTACCGAGTTTATATTTATATCATTCTACAATTTCGCAAATTCATAACTTTTCAAGCAGCTATACGATCTCCACCTTGAAACGTAATGTTGGATACTTGAATTGTAACTCGTTTAGGTAGAGCTTTCAGAATAGGTTTTGACCTGTGTAAGTCAAAATGTGTGTTGCTTACATAGTTTTGCCCGGGCAGACTTAAGTGTGTTCAAGTTGTGTAGAATCTGAAAACTTTTCAAGCTTTTACGAAACAAAAAATAGCCTTCTGAATTTGACCAAGTATCACGAAAGAATTAAAGCAGATACGGGAAAATTGAACCTACGCAGACTACCTGAACACGTTACAATTGAAAATAAACAGAGTGATACATATATACAAGCTTAAGAATTTATAACCATTTTTAGATGTCAGAAAATTATATGCGCTATTATTGAATAAGTTTCTGTGAGGGGGAAGGAGACATATGGCAATGTTACATTCTTTTCCTTCCTCTTCCTTCAAAAAAAAAACCATCGCCGAAGACTATCTAGGCACTTGTGTATGTTGCAGGTCATACGGATATTGAGAATGTGAGTCAACCCCAGCTTGCATCTGAAAAGTTTAGCAGATTTGAATTATTAATCCTCCTAGCATTCTTCAATACATGAGGTTATGTGGTGGTAATGTATTGGGAAGACTATCAAATACGAAAACCAGATATCCACTTGGATGCATAAATTCCAGAGTCGAGCACTCAGGTTAGTAAGCAGAGCAAGTTTTCTTTCCAAGATATAAAATGACTTAAAAAAAGAAGGAAAAAAGAAAGAAAGAAAGAACGAGTAAGCCATTAAGGACGTATGTCAAATGAGCAAATTGGCGGCAAATACCAATTTGTAAACTTATCTATTAAATAAAAGTTTAGATTTCAGATAATTACGTTAACAAACATTACAATCTCTATATTTTTCAATTTAATAAAAAAAGAGTTAACATTCAAGAATCATTAGTATTGCTGCCTTTTTCTCCATCCTTTAAGTAAATAGTGACTGGTTATATTTCAGATGCACACTGGAGACTCCTTAAGAGTTCGCTTGATGTAAATTGATAACATAATTACTTCGAGACTAGCAAGTACATAAAACTTGTAAGAGAGTGCTATACATACCTGATGCATGCTATAAGAATCAGGAGGATATGCGATTCTTCCATATCCCATCTCAGGATTGTCATAGTTAGCAGGATATCCAGGACCTGCGTAACAACTCCATAGATTTATAGGATGCGTTTAAGAATAATTAAAAAAACGTGATTAAGTGTTTTTCTTAAAACTAAAAAAGGTACTCTCTGAAAAAATCTAAAAAGAAACACTATATCATAAAAAACAACTTTTTCAAAGCTTATACAAATGGATTCCAACTTTCTAACTTGTGGGAAAAACAGTAGAACACCCATTTTGAGGTTTTTAATTATCATAAAAAAAATTATAATGTTTTTTGATTAAAAAATATTGTTTTCTTTTTAAAAACATCAAACAGTCCCCTTAAGAACAAAGTTTGACCCAAATTTTCAAGTTATACTTCTGTTGTATTTATTAAGCACTTCAAGATGAATGACCAAGAAAGTTAAATTACTTGGTTTAGCAGCTGCAGCCATCGCAGCCCTTGCCCTCTTTTCTGCATTAGCCAACTCAGCACGTAACTTTTCAACCTCACGTGCCATAATAATCATATTGTTGTCCATTGCCCGTCTGTGCTCAAGGTTACTAGCATGTGTCTTCTTCTCAAATTCAATAGCATTCCTATATGCATCAATCAGTAAATGAAAATTTAAAGCATGCACATTGTACGATATTTCAGACTGAGTGAATTTTTTCCCTACATCTGACTAGGTGCAAGAAAGATCACTCTTCCAACAGGAAAAGATAGAGTGGTTGAATTTGGAAGCTGAAATCAGTAGAGACATGGGCAATTACAAAATCTAGATAGTCAGATCAAAACTCATTTTGGTATAGGCTCATAAGCAACTGAACTGATTACAGGGTTTAATATTAGAAATCAAAGCAAACAAAGAATGAGATATAAATCAGACATGCTTCTATCCATACTGAACAAAACCCATCAACATTAGTTTTCAAACATCTCTTCTGGGAGCTTCATCAAGGCATCATGAAGTTTCAAAGTAAAAGAAATTCAGACAGCAACACAGCCCAAACCAGATTCATGCAGGGTAAGAAATGAAAGAAAATAATAGTTTGAGAGAAATGAAGAAAAAAAAAAGTGACTTGGACTTATGTTATTAACATGGTGCACTTGAATTCTGAGTGGAAATAACAGAATTTTATTGAGTACAATTGTAAATATTCATAATATTCCAATAAAATTCCCCTCCACTATATGATACTAGCCTCCAACTGACCAGACCATACTTGTATAACCCAAATTGGAAGTTGACCTCATCAAAAGGCCAGGTCATCAGGTCAGAACTCTAACCTTGGGTTAAATGGTCAAACAGGAAAAACCAAACAAACAAGGAAGAAAATGTGATATATAAAAATAATTCATACTTTCAATGAAACACAACTCAGTTATAATATTTAAAAGATAAATAATTTAATATTTTGATAATAAAAAACAGAAGGATACAACAAAAATCAAGCCTTTTTCCCACCAGGTGGACTTGGCTATATGGATCAAACAAAACTATTTTCTAATGTGAATCAAGTCTATAGACAAACCATTGACCTCCAAATCCTTTTTAATGTTTTTGCCTATAGTTTTTCTCACCCTTCCTCTACCTTGAACAACAAGGCTATCCTTCATTGGATCTAATCTGCTTACAATGGCTTTTACAGGTCTTCTCCACACATGCCAAAACCACCCAAGGCAAGATTCTACCATTTTTCTACAATAGGTGCTATCCCAACATTAAATTAAAAAATTAAAAAAAAAAAGATAACTAAAAATTTAGGGTATATCATAATACCCCCTCTAATTTCACACTTCCTCAAATAACTCCTTAACTATTTTTTAATCATTTAACTGTCCTGTACTTTGGATTTTAGCAAAATTGTTAAGTTTGCTGTTAGAGTAAATGTCCCAGGGGTATCTAGCTTTTTCTCCAATCCTTCCCTTCTTTTCCAACAGCCCATCTTATCCAAATCCACCAGTATTGCATCAAATGCCTGTGCAACAGCACTTCAATTATGTGGATAATAAAGTTTTATTTTGACACATGTTCAACATCGTTTTGGTAGATTTTGGTTCTGCATTTCAATCCATATTAGTGCTGCATTTTGGGTGTTATTTAAAGTGTGTACTACTTTATACTCTCAATTCAAAATTACTTGTGACCGTTATTTTGGATGAAATTGATTTTGTCATTGAGGATAAAGAGGTTGATACTGAGATGTAACTTCATCTTGATTATTTTCCCATAGAATTTTTGAAAAAAATCACCTATCTTTTGAGCTTCATTGACATGCCATAAGGATGGATCAATCTTTGTGGGCTAATTCAGTATTTTCCTACTCACACTCAACTAAGTTTGCTGCAACAAGGGAATTTAGGGTCCATGATACTTCCTCTCCTTTCTTCCCAAATGGTGTTTCCTAGCTGCAACAATGGTGTTTTGGGAGAAGACTGTCACATGAAGCTCACAAGCTCTAGGTTCGACAAAACTGTCAATAGTTCTACTAAAAACCAAAGTACAGTGGGATTAAGTGACTCAAAAATTAAGTTGGGGGAGTTATTTGAGAAAGTGTGAAACTAGATGGAGGTAAATTGCAATTTACTCAATAATTTATTAGAAATGTAAATTACTATCCAACTCTTATTTATTATTGCAAGTCAATTACATAACCAAAGATGAATAGTGGTCTAGTTTGAATTTGAGGGAGGGGGGGGAGAGGGAAGAAGCTAGCTGGTAGTAAATGATTGTTATCTGGAGTCACTAGAACATTGAAACTTGAAACAAGGTGGAAGACAGAGGACCACTTGCAGCGAGTATCCGAGTTTGGAAGGCAGACCATCAGGGTCTTAGAAGTGCCAGACTCAAGGGCCTCAGAAATAAATAATCTAACTCTAACATGGAAATAAATCATAAGTAATGGACTGATAATACAAAATAAATCCAGAAGCTAACAGAAACTTATCAGTATGGTCAATGGCACATGAGTTAGACGACAGGCAGGGGCAGAAAGCTAAAAAGAACACCAGAGCACACGGTATGTAGGCAGCCATATTGATATATGACTCCCATATTTTCAGGGGAAACAAAAACTAAAAAGTAAAAACTAATACAATAATAGGAGTAGCGAGTGACAAACACGGAGAACAAATAAAGGTACTTTACTCCCATGATCTCAATGATCCAAACATGTGTTTTTATGCTACGGTTCATTCTAATTCTGAAAGCCTTCCACCACATGCTCAAGGGAGGGGAATCTAACAACCATCAAGGATGAACAAAACATGGTCCTTTGGGCAGTACCCACAACCATTTAATAAAACCATCTAGTGCAAGGTCCTGTACAAACTACCCTAACAAGAAAATCTCATCAAAACTACTTTATCTGTGTTTAGTCAGAAGCACCTCAGATACAAATTGTCCAAAATGTATGCATTCACCCAAGATTTTAAATTGGGGTCGCAGTGGCCGTCATGGCTTCATCGTGATCCTAGATATTGCAGAAAATTATGGACAAATGCGGCCACAATTACAGTTGCAGAGACCCCAAAATGCTTGATGATGCAATCAAAATTGCGGTCTGACCGTCTTTCAAATACCTTGCATTCACTCAATTACATTCCGCCACCAATATCTAAAAAGGCTTCGAGCACCACCTTCCTTTCTCTATTTTTTTCACGTCCAAGACAAAGCAAACAAAAAATGCACCATTCCACCACAAAATGCAAAATTAAAACCAAAAAATCCAAGCCATCTCACTTGAAAATCATTCTTTCAACATGCTCACAATGCACCAACCCTAAATAAATAAATAAATATTGTCACAAAGCCATTACCACAAACAAAGGATGCTCAGACAGAGACACAAATTCACAAAACTAAATAATTAAATAAATAAACAATTTACCTTCCTCGCTGAATCTCATGGCGCATGGCCTCTACATCGGCCTTGATCGCCGGCACAAACTGCGCCTCCGCGCGCGCCCTCGCGAGTTCGCCCTCGACGGCCTGCAGCTGCGCCGCGAGCTCGTTCCGCGCCGCCGCGAGCTCCTGCACGTCCGCCCGCACCCGATCCAGCTCGGAGCTCATGGCGGCGACGGCGCGGACCTCGGCGTCCGCCTTCAGCGACTTCTCGTAGATCTCGCGCACCTCCGCGTCACGCTCGGCCTTGACCTTGGCGGCGGCGGCTGAGAGGCGGCGGAGCTCCTCCTGAGTGGCGGCGAGGTCCTGCTTTAGGGCGACGTGGATGCCGGCGAGGCGCTGGTTGTCGGCGAGGAGGGCCTGGATGTCGTGGTGGCGGGCTTCGACGCGGTCCTCGAGGGCTCGGACGGCGGCGGAGGAATGTGCGAGGCGAGGTTCGTCGAGGCGCGTGAGGGGCACGTGTTTGCGCCCCGCCATTTTGCGGTGGGGTTGGGTAACTAACTATCAGCGCGAACGAGTTTGGTTTTAATTTGATGCACAATAGAGCAGTGAGTGGAGAGTTAAGAGTGAGGATAGATACGCAGTGGCAGTGGCAGTGGCAGTGGCAGTGTAAGCTTGTTTCTTCACTCTGAGTATCTCTCTGTTTCTTCGCGAGTTATTTTATTTACAACTTCTACGGTTCTAGTCTATTGATTTTTTCATTTTTTTTCTTCACATTTAATTCTTGAGTTTTATTTTTAATTTTTAATTTTTCATTATATAATTAAATTCTTTAATCAGATTTATTTACTTAAATACGTTTTTTATTATTTTTTCAAAAATTCTATAAACTGAATTTATTAAATTATTTTGAACTCTTTTCTATTCAAAATTTATAAAGTAAAATATTATATTTTACCTAAAATTAAAAATCTCATTTAAAAAAAAAGTTAATATTTTTTTATGCAAAAAAAAAAAACTTAATATCTAACTTTATAAAATTTGGACTCGTGAACCTTTTAAATTATTTTTTTATCTTTTTGGTATAGATAACTAGTATTGTTCACCAAAAATAATCTCGTTCAAGCTAGGTAGAACCACCATAAGTAGCAAAACTCTCCTTCTAAATATATTAACGCAATTACATACCTAAAAACTTATTTTAAACCTCTAATTATTTGAAAATAAAATAAGGATTCAATAGTTTTATGTGCAAAGAATAAGATAGAAAGGCCTTAATTGTAAGGTTAAATTTGAAGTGAATCATTAATTAACTTAGTCGTTGAAATTGTAATAGTCAGTCAAATTAATTCCTAAAATTAATAAAATACTAAAATGGTTCCTAAAATTGTATATTATAAGTCAATTTAGTATCTAAAATTGTAATGGACAGTCCAATTAGCATTTAAAATAAATAAAATGACAAAATGGTCTCTAAAATTGTAAACTATCAATCAATTTAGTTCTTAAAATCGTAATATTCAATCAAATTGCTAAAATCATAATATTTGATTAAATTGGTAACTAAAAATGCTTAATCACATTTTTGCCTCTTAACTATTAAAATTTTGCAAATTTTACCCCTAAAGTTTTTTTTTCACACATTTTGACCTAAGTGTTCTATATCAAAAAAAATTCTAATAATTTTATTGAAACCATTTCATTTCTGTAATAACATTGTGGTAAAAAGAATACTACACCGCATATGGACTTCAAACTATTCACTTTAACCATGGTAATAATCCAAAATTATTGGTTAATAGAGAATCAAAGTGGATTTACCAATAAATCATGAAATGCTATAAACATATATAATTTTGCAAATTTAGAAAAAGATAAAAGTGTCGGAGGTGTGATTTGGACCTTAACTCCTTCCTTCTCCACAACTTCCAAAGTCATTAAGTTATTTAGCTTATTTATTTTACATATAAAAATATATTATATATACCATTTTTACATTTGTTAATTGCACTTTTAGTTTCCTAAGTGTATGTTTTAAATTTATTATATGAAAATATATTAAAAAATAAAATGAAAATTTTATTTATTAAATATTTTTATTTTAATTACATAAATTTATAAATAAATTTATTTATGCATCTGTCATCTTTTTACGTATATGGTATTTATTTAGAAATAAAAATATTTAATAAATAAATTTATAATCTTAACTTTTAATATTGTTTCATACAAATATAAAAATATGCTTAGAAAATCAAAAGTACAATTAATAAATACACTAAAAATACATATTTTTTATATATATAAACTAAACAAACCAAATGATTTAGTAATTTTGATAGTAGTAGAGAAGGTAATGATCAAGGATTCAAATCCTACCACTATATTGCCACATCAACAGTCAATACTACCACATCATAAATGGTCCATTAACGTTGGAATAAAATTTGCAAAATTATATAAGTTTAAAATCAACAAGTGCAAAAAAACTTTAAAGACAATTTGTAAAATTTTATAAATTAAAGAGACCAAAATAGTAATTAAACTTTTTTAATTTTAAAGACTAATTTGACCAACTACTATAATTTCAGTGACCATTTTATTTATTTCAGGAAACCAAGTTGTCCGTAAATCACAAATATATCATCATTATATAATGGTAATCATTTACTAGTCACTAATAACGAATCAAAATTTAACTATTTTTAGTATCGTTTTTAAGCATTACTCAATCATACATCGGGCATCATTAAAATAATTAGAAAATCATAATTAAACTATTTTAATAATATAATAACACACAGTGCATTCCTCACAAGTTATGGTTTTCCTTTTTGGTTTTTTGTTGTTGAGAACAAGTTACGATTAAACACGATCAAATCAATTTTTCTGAAATAAAACAGTATTTTGGTGCACATCAAATTCTCATCCAACCATAACATTAACCAAATCATCAATTATTGCATAAATGTTTTTAGCAATCAATAGCTTTCGTTTCTTGCTACAGAACGGTCTTGGGGACTAACAGATAAACAAGAACATACATAAAACAAAATCTATCTGTTATCTATACCTTCGAATGGCGATCAAAACTTATAACACAACTACGGCATCAATCTATGCAATAACTAAGCCACAAAGCAAATAAACTCTGGCATGGCGCAAACGCAAAATTCCAGGCAGCTACCTGCAAGGATCGATCAGAGCCAAAGAAGGCCAACACACGGCAGATTTTTAATCCAATCAGTACACTAATCGATGTAACACTATGAAACCTTGGAGCACAAACGACTGAAATTCCAGGCAGCTACCTGCAAGGATCGATCAGAACCAAAGAATGCCCAGACACGGCATATTTTTTATCCAATCAGAACACTAGGTGAACACCAGGAAACCTTACATAGACCAGAAGCCAAACGAACTAGTAATTGATCTGATGTACTTAACCATTCAACTCACAGAAGGAAAGTTTGCTAATGATTACAAGTAAGCAAAACCACCAAGGATTGATGTGCCAACCAAAATCTAGCAACTCTTACCAGCGCAACTGTCCTCAGTCATCATTAAACATTCGATAAGTATGCAAAGAATACTGCTATGAACATCCATAGCCAGAGGCTAACCATGCAGTAGGCATAATCAACACTAATATTTTAATAGAAGATAAAAGTTATAAAACAAATTGCCCAGGATATCACGCTTTACATGATATTACTATTTGCTAACTAGCTTAAGTTATAATCAAACCTGATGCAAGTAGGCAATATGAAAATAAAAAGAAATCTTCCAAAAATCTCAAATGGTTAGTTATTTAAAAATATAAAAAAAAGATGATGCAAACAAAAAATAATAATTTGAAGATTTTAAGTAAAAGAAAATAGACAACAAGACCAAATTTGTTTAATTTTAAAAATAAAGGAACTTGATTAACTCTGGGAAAAAAAAAACTTGGGAGACCAAAATCATACATAATTCAAACTAAAGGGACAAAAAATGTAATTAAGCATATAATAGTTTTGCAAAATACATGTAAGTTAACTAGTTGAATAATATTATCATCCAAATATATAACCTTTACTAGTGGCAACTCAGCATTCTAATTGATATATATGCTATAGTTCTACTCGGAAGTAATATTGTTCCTAAAACATGAAAATGATACCAAACAAGTTCACCACATTCTCTATTTTTATTTTTTTTAATCAAGATATAGTTCATTGCATTCTTTTATTGTGTGTACAATTAGCTCTCCTGGCTTCATATAACTTCATATTGAGCTGCTTGGTAGCAAATGTAAACAGTTCAAACCAAAACTTTTCAACACAGTCATCATGTAACCTAAATAGAGCATGACTTGATTTAGAACATTTAGTGTTTCTGTTCAACAGGTTATGATTTTAAGCTTATTATATAGGTGTTAAGGTTAAATGCAATATGTAGCCAGGTACAATTTTTTTCTAGGAAAGAAGCAAACAAATTACAACTCAAATATTCTCTACTTGGGATTTATTGATCCATGGAGCTATGCTAAACAAAAAACATCCCATTAATGCCACCACCTGTTTGAACCAGATGCCACATGGGACAAGCTAGGGATTCAAGAATTTATCCACAAAATGACACAGTGTTCAAATTCCAAGCAAGAATAGAGCATGTTTTCATGAAAGCAGCATTCACCAGAAACAATCAACCTACCTTAGCAGCTTGGAGACTATCCACTTGCCTCTCTAAAAACATTCACATGATCAAATTAATCCCTGGCTAAAAGTAAAATTTCACCAGCGAGTGACAACCAAAAGGAGCAAAGAGGTCTTGCTAAAAGTAAGTGAACAACCTACCTCTTTGCTTCCATTTCAAGTTACCAGCCAACTGAAACTGAATACAACAAATCCCTCAGACCTTAAAATCATAGTACATGAAAATGTTCACTGTTGAAGCCCTCAGTACGGACGTGATCGATTCCCACCATAATTATCACGCCTATCAGGTCCAGAACCACCTCCATCTCTATAATTGTCTCTGCGTCTATCTCCACCATAGCCACCCCTATTGCTCCTATAGAATTTTAAAAAATACAGCAAAAAATTAATACATGCATTTGTAAACACAAACATTTATTTGTAACTTAGAAAGTCATTTGTAAAGTTACTAAATACATTTGAAACTGTTATAATGCAAAATACATCCCAATCTAATCAACTCAACCTCTGTAATAAAATCAACAGTAGCCTTTTCATCAGTCTATTGTGATTTTTTGTGTGTCTTATTCAGGCATTATTCCAATGTGATTTTCACCACTTACTATGACAGACATACTCAGTGAAATAATGAGCAAGTTCAAGATTTATAACAAGATTAAACAGCCAGCGTTTGATACCAATATTTTAGGCGTCCTAACCAAATCATTGATCACAACAAATGGAGACACTAGATTGCTAGTTATAACTATAAGTATGAGCCTGGTTCCATAATTGTCAAACCTAGATAGTGGTGCAGAGTTGTTGACCCCAAAAACACTCTTTAGCGGGATGGCTGCTATACTAAAGCTTATGGACACAGTAAATAATTTAAATCATCCACATATAAATGCTCAGAAATAAATAAAAAAATAAAAAATTAAAGATATATTCATCATTAATAATCAAAAGTCAAAGTCAAGGGCCAGCCTAGTGGTTACGGCTTGGGATAACTTGTATGAGGTCATAGATTCGAACCTCAGTGTTGTCTTTATATACCCAAAAAAAAAAAAAGTCAAAGTTTAGACACTAGACCATCTATGTACCAAAATAAAAATAAATAGCAGTCTGAAACAGAGATGGGTAAAAAAGAATATGGGAATGAGAAAGATGTACAAAAGCAGTAAAAACAGAGGTAACAGGACAAAGACATAAGTGCATAGGCTGGGGCAGCTGGAAAGAGGACAAGTTTGACCAGAAAACACTTGAGCTATAGGAGGTAGTAAAAAAATGCATCACCAGATCATTCATATCAAAGGGGGAGTGGGGGAGACAACAAAAATCACCAAAATGTCCTAAAAACTAGATGAGACAATACAAAAGAGGGACAAAGTGGCATTTTTACTGCTGGGGGTTAAAGTAGCAGCTGCAATTTCAGGCAGCAGGGTCCACTCTGTCTAAAGTCTAAACACAACACAATGCTCCTCACATCATAAGGAGGCCACACAATGCAATGCTATGACACAATAGCAACATGAAAGGACATGTTTTATCACTCAGCCAGGTCTTTCTTTAGATATATCATCTCATATTATGGGTGTACCTTTTGAAGATATATAATAGAACAAGTTCTAGACGAAATAAATATTCAAATAAGATTTATTGATTTTTAATCATACAACAGTAAACCAGAGGTTGCAAACTATCCTTAAATACTAAGAAATTAACCTGTTCAAGAGCATCCTGACCAAAAAAAACAGGAGAGAGACAAAGATTAACCCCCAAAAGAATCAAACAGAAGAATCTAAAACATAGGGTACCTCTTATTCAAATTCTGACAAATGAATCCCAGCATCAAGCCAATGAACTACCTTAATGCAAACTCTCTAAGATTATATAGAAAAGTGGTATCAATATTTGTTTATCATTATTATTAAACGTGGTTGTGGAGGGGGTGCTGCCTACCACCGCTACTACTATGACATCATTAAAAGTGGAAATCAGAACCAAGAAAACACTGAAGTAACAATCACACAGCATTTACATACTGACACTGCTATGACTAAATATTTCAAGAGCAGACATTTTCAATGACAAAATAAACAGAGTCAACATCAATGTTAAAAATGATAAATAATAGAATACCCATGGTTATATGCAGGTGGAGCTTTTGGTGCAGATTTTTCTGCCATTGCAACAGAGATTTCGTAACCCCTCAAATCATAATCTGAAATGAAAGATTAATGGTAAGTGTATCTGCATGATAGAAGATAAACTATAAGAATCTTAAAAACAGGAGAGTAGCAGCAGTTAGATCAAGCACTGTTGTAAAAACCGCCAGCAGAATGAGCTGCAGAAGGGTCTTCATAGACAAGACAAGCATCACCCTTGTTGTTTCCTTTCTCATCAGTGTATATTTTTATGTTCCAAGGCCACTGGTCTTTATACCCCCTCTTCTGTTTTATTCTTCCAACCTAAACAGTTACAGACACATGTGAGTATGAAGCTTGACACATTGCCAAAATCAGAGATATACATATACAGGAAACAAAATCTATAGCATGTTCTGTCTCTGCAGTTCACAAGAGAAATGAACAAATATGCTCAGGAGGCCACGAAGGGTTCAACTATTTCTTGTGTAAATAAAGCAGAATTCACTGATATATACATACATGCTCGGTAAGCAAACAGATAATATGTGAATTTACTCTGAAAAGAGGCATTTTCTTGCAAACCATTGCCCATAGAACAAATAACTCTCTTTATAGAGCTCGTACAAAAGTCAACAGATCAGAACATTACTTGTCCAATGCCTCCAAAAAGTTCTCTCAATTCTTCAATAGTCACATCTGGTGGTAAGTTTGATATGTAGATTCTAGAGTTGTCACAGGAATCCCCACAATTCTCATCACATTGCTTCACCTTAGCAGGGGGTTCAGCAGTAGCTCCACCAAATCCACCTCGACTACCGTCATATCCAACCGGTGGCCCAGACCTACGACCATTATGTGCATCAGCTAGATTATCACCGCCACCATAACCACTGGTATCATTCCCATAAGTTGGAGGATAAGATGCAGGTCCACCAATATAGCTTGCAGGCGGAGGAACTGCATCAGTTCCATAATTTAAATTCCCGCCATAAGAATTGTATGTGGGTGGGTAGTTTCCACCGGCACCACCACCATAAGATTGGGCTGCAGGCGGAGGAACTTGACCATATCCACCATCTTCTCTGCCTTGACTACCTCTATTGCCTCCCCCACTTCTACCACCACTGTTATTACCCCTGCCACTGTTATAGCCACTACCTCTTCCTCCATCAAAGTTACCAGATCTACCTCCACGATTGTTGCCATATCCCCCTCTATTACCACCACCACCACCACCGCCGCCGCCACCACCACGATCATTAGCACCAGCAGGAGAAGGAGCACCACATTTGTTACATTCAACCCTTCTCGCAAAGTTCAAATTCCCACAACTATATAATACCAATTTCCAATCAAATGCATAAACGTAAGAAATACATCAGGCGTATTATCCACAGGTCCAATTACTATAAAAACGAAATATTCTCCAGAAAAAAATAAAAACATAAAATTCGAAAAGCAAATCGGAGAGTAAAATCTCAAACCTTGGATTAGGGCAACGCCAGTCTCCGTCTCTACCACCTCCACCACTGCGGCCACCGCTGCGGCCACCACGATCTCCGCCTTGATATCCGCCTGTAGCGATTAACATAAAATTAAGACATTTTACGATTCAAGAAAAAGAAAAGGAAGCAAAAATTGAGACAATATTACAAACCTCGACCACTGAATCCTCCACCTCCTCGACCACCATGACCACCGAATCCACCACCAGCTCCGCCACCGTAAGGCGCGGAGCCGCCGCCATCTGGATCCCACGTTCCAGACATGATCTTCCGATCGTAGGTATGGTAGAAGCGGGAAAGAGAGAAAGAGAAGTTGTGTGGATAGACTGCAGCGGACTGCAACTGATCTTAAATAAGAGAGTTTAATTTTTAATGTTTTTAGTTTTTGCAATGCATTTTTTTTTTAATTTTATAAAATTATTTCTTTAATTATTTTTTTAAAATAGTCTTTATAATATTCAAATTTTTGCAATAGTTCTTGTCGATAAAGTGATGAGGTAACTAAAGAGTGGGTGAAGGCTAAGGTGGGAGACTGCATAATGTCTCTTACCCTAAAAAATTTATTTTCAACCGTTAAATTAATCAATTTTTAAATCAACAATTGATATTTTTATTTTATTTTATTATTTTCTATTTTTCTTTCTTTTTCTAATTTACCCGCATATGTCCCTCGTGTCTCACCCTCCTCGACCCAATAACAATAAACCCACCAGTCCACCACCTTTAAAGCCCTCTTTCGCCCCCTCCCCTCCCAGAGCTTCTTCACACCAAGTCCTTCTCTGCCTCGAAAAATGAACCTTTCTCCATCGCCCTCGAACTCCAATGCAAATCCTACAACGTCCAAGTCTACAACACCCTCTCCAACCTTTTCTACTAAGACATAAATGACCAAAACGACAACCCCTCCACACGTCATTGAGCCCTCGCCCCAAATGAAACATGCCATGAAACGATGAGAAAAAAATGAAAAATGTTGCATATATATTAGTGGTGTGGTCGCAAGCTCCATCGACGGAAGTCGTCGAAGAAATCAGCATCATCATAGCCGAATTAGTCGGTGTTCCTATTGCGCCCTTTAAGCTTTGTGGGTATGGATTGTTTGGATTTGTTGCATATTTGGTTTAAAGGGAGGTGATAAATCTACATTTATTGAGCAAATTCACATGATTTTTGCATTAGCTCATAAGAAATTTGTGAGAAAATAGACCATTAATGAAGGATTTCATGTGATGTACATTTTTAAGCTTTCTATTTAAAATTGCATAAATTGCCTTAATTTTTGTTAAATTTTGTGAAGGAAAGTTAAATATGCAGAGAAAGAAAATACAGTTCACAAATATGAAGGAGTATTATGCTAGTCAAAGAGGACTTAAAAGAAGCAAGAACCAAAATGAAGATCGCAAAAAAAACTCACAAGCACAAGTTGTACCCTCCCGATGAGCTTTGAGGGCCGCCCGGCAGGCCTTGCTTTAATGGCACACCACCCAGCGGGTGGTGTATCTCGCCCAGCGAGTCAGCACGCCCTGCGGGTAATGAAGTCGTTCAGCGCCAACACGAAGTCCAATTTTCGAAAAATGTCATCCACGGATTTCCAACCTGCCGGGCGAGTCTGACGCTTTCTATTTTGTCGGCCTAGTTTATTTTACAACCCATTTAGCCCAAATTCACTATAAAAAGGAGAAAATATACATTTTAGGGCATTCTTTGACTCATCTAAGGACTGGGAGCGAGGAAGAGCTTGAAGATTCATCTCCGGCTTTGGATCTTGAAGAATTGTGGTTTGATTCTTAAGATTCATGGCTTCTTTTCTGTCTTCTTTTTATATTCTCTGTGTGTTTAGTTTCTCTATGAGTTTCTAAACCCCTTTAGGGTTAGGTTAGAATGAACCTTGATTTGAAATTAATGTAATCGATTTCTTTTCTAAATTCTTCTCTTGTTTTTGTTAATTTAGTTGTTGAATTTGCGCTTAATGCTTTTCCATGATTGACACTCATTAAGAAATTGATTAGTAATCTAAATCTTGCAATTGCGAAATTAGGGTTTAGACCGTTCCAATTCAATAACCATACAACTCTTAAGCCTAGGGATAGGGATAGATTGTATGTTTTCGTGCAAATTTCCTTCTCTTAATGCTTATGATTGATTTTGCTTGCCTAAGGGATTAAGGTTCATCATTGGGATTAAAGGGTTTATTGCCTAAGGAATTAGGGTTAAACTAAGTTAGACAAATTAAAGGTAAATTGCTTAACAAAAAAGCGTTGGAAAAGAAAGAGATTATTTTAAGGGAGAATCAAGGGGATTCCGATATCTAACCGTTCTTATTCATAAATTTTCTAAACACCTTTAAACTGTGTTCTTTGTTATTTATTTTTATTGATCCAAATAAAATCCAAAAATCTGTAATTCCTTCTTTAACTCTTAAATTCACAAGTAATCATTTGGTTGTGTTGTTATTAAACCACAATCTCTCTAAAGACGATAACTCTTACTTTTTCCTTTATTACCTGTACGACCGGTACACTTATCGTGATCCTAACAGGAGGTTCCACAACATCATGAACATTAACGCCATGGTGATGGACAACTCTGACTTCCCCGCACTTGAGAAGATCTCAATGATAGGGTACCGTAATCTCATGGGAGAAAAGATACAGCATTGCCCAAAAAAGACACAGGCAGGATAAATCGAACAAGTCGAAGGAAAAGGAAGAGGAAGCTGTTGTCAAGCAAATCTTGTGAGAATTCTTGCATAGAGGAGGGGGAAGGGAATTGTCATCACTATTAGACTTCCAGCAGCAGCGATGGTGGTGGGTAGGGTTACGGGGAAGTGGGGGACAGAGGGACAAATTGGGAAAGAAGGAGAGAAAAAGAGAAAAAAAAAAATCTTGGCCTTTAAAAGTAGTATATCTAATGGTTTTAAAACACTCCCTTATGGTGGGAGACTTTTTGACTTTTCCATGCTAACCTTGGCCCTAAAGAGTGATTAAGTTTAGGACTAACACTGTGTTTGGTAAGTGACAAATAGAGTAGAAGAGGATGAAAGTGAATGGAAGAGGGTGAACTAGTGTTGTTTGGAAAGAGGGAATTGGGCAAAAAATTTTAAAAAATATTGTGCGTCCCACACAAATGTATATCCCTTCTGATATGAGAAGAAATGGGGAGAAATAAGCATTGTTCACTTCACTTGTCCAATTTTGCCCTTGCTTTTGTATTGGTGGACCCACAAATAGCAAACCCGTGGAATGTGGATTTAGCCTTCAACTTTCATCTATTTCATGCATAACCAAAATCACTATGCATCTTCTTCCAACTTCTTCATCGACCCACGAACGGAAGAACACCAGTGAAGTTGTCTTCCTTGTTGCTACACGTGGCCAAGTTGAGAAACTCCAAGAACATTCTGCAAATGGCAATACAAATCTAGTTAGAGGTGAGAGTTCCTCGTTTCATGTATTGTTTCGTGGGTATTAGTTTATTTTTGTTGGGATTGCTATTGATTGAAATGTGAAATGCAAATTTGGACATATATTTGTGAAGCTTATGTGTCATTTTTTTTCCAGATTTGCACTTATGTGTTTCAATTCGAAAATCGGTTTCCTATCTACATATAATCGATTTTGATGGGGGTTGCAATGTTTCCAGTAAAATCGATTTTCATTCTTTTGTTAATCGATTCAGTCTTGAAATTAGTGGTTAACCGATTTCATTGGCTACCATAATCGATTATGGTTGTGTGTAACCTATAATGTATTATTTGTGTTATGGCATGTGGTTCATTTATTTTATTTTTTTTGTCTGAAATTAACATATTATTGATTATAGACATGTTATAATGTTCAATGTATATAATGTTAATCTTTATTTATTACATAAACTTTGGTAGAATTAAAACTATTGATGCTTATTACTTTTAATTTTTCATACAGTTAATTTTAAATCATTAAATATCATTCGAATGTATGCTAATTATAATTAGTTTTCAAAGTTTATATTACAATTTAAAGTGTTTGAAATGGTCAGATGGCGGAAAATAATAACATTAATTTTTTGTAAAAGACATATGGCATGAAACAACAGTAAACATTGACAATGATGAGTTGGATGAAGAGGAAATGCTTAGCAATGGAATGAGACTTGAGACGTCTATAATAAGTCATGCTAAACAACAGTTGCAAGTAAGGATGGAAGTTGTTGCTATGGTTTTATTGTGTTCTGTAGGGTATGCATTGCATTTGATGCATATGTTGTCGAACAAAATCCACAGTTCAATGAGTGATTTGGTTCCTCGAAGAAGGAAAGACGTCGAGAGTTAATGAATTATCTAGTTCATACACATAAATGTCGAGATATTATATGCATGGGGCCTAAAGCATTCATTCTTTTGTGTCACAAATTAAGAGGCATTGGTATAGTTAAGGATAATATACGCTTGACAGTGGAGGAACAAGTGGCAAAATTCTTACATATAATAGGTCACAATGTGAAAAATAGAACTATCTGTTTCTTTTTCCATCGATCCGGTGAGACTGTTAGTCGGCACTTTCACGTTGTGTTGCGTGCTATAATTGCATTAGAGGGAGAACTTTTAGTTCAACCGTCAGGTATTGACGTCTCACCATAAATGCTTAACAATAGTAGATTTTATTCCTTTTTCAAGGTATCATTTTGTTCTAAGTTTTGTGGTTTATGTTACAATGATCATTTGAATCATTCAGTAATTTGGTCAAATATTTTCCTCATAAAAGATTGCCTTGGAGCCATAAATGGTACCCATGTGTAAGTGAAGGTCCCAAGGGCAGAAGCCCCTTGGTACCATGGTAGAAAAGATTATCCAATACAAAATGTATTTGCAGCTTGTGATTTCGGCATGAAATTCATATATGTCTTAGCTGGGTGGGAAGGAACAACATCTGACTCTAGGATATTAAAAGAGGCAGTAACTAGGGAAGACCCACTAATAATTCCTGAAGGTCAGTAAAATTTTCTTTCTAAGTTCAAATCATTTGTACGTATGTATTGAGTTTGGTGACAAAAATGTGTGGTGTCTGTAAGGAAATTTTATCTTGGGGATGCGGGTTTCACGCTTAAACGTCAAATTCTAACACCATATCGAGGTGTTCATTACCACTTAAAGGAGTACTCAGTTCGCGATCCACAAAATTCTAGGGAATTATTCAACCATCGACATTCATCCCTTCGAAATGTAATTGAGAGGACGTTTGGAGTTTTAAAAAAAAGATTTCCCATCATAGCTAGTGGCACAGAACCCCATTATCAATTTGAAACAATGCGGAATATAGTTGTGACATGTTGTATCATCCATAATTTTTTAATTGATGTGGATATTGATAAATCATTATTAGTTGAAGTTGATCACGAATTGTAAGAACGTGATATCGATACATCACAAGCACAACAACAGGATGATGATTACAGAGAAGGGGCAGTTCTAAGGGATAATGTTGCAAATGCAATGTGGAATGACTATTATTGTTAATACTTTTTTCTTATTTGTTTGTGGGTCTTATTTGTTCCTACATTTCTATTCTAAATTTTTTAGAATTTGAGTTATTTGTTATGTACAAACTTTATTTGCATTTGAAAAATCATCTGTTTATACATATTAGATGGAATCCTTTTCACTTTACAATTTACCGTATCAATATCATGCAATGGAATTATTATAATGTATTTATAGGACAAGTAGAGGAAATGAACACAAGAAAAGGACAGGCAAGTGATAGTAGTCAGTCAGTAAGAGAAATGTGGAGGTGGACTGATGAAATGGACAAGCTTCTATTAAATGCAATGGTTGAGGAAGTTCTCAAAGGAAATATAGTTGACGGGACTTGGACCTCACAAGCTTATACAAATATTGTAAACAGCTTGCGAGATTCTGGATTATCGAATGTTACAAAAAATCATGTGAAATATAGACTGAAGACAATGAAGGATAAATGGCGTGAAGTGCATGATTTGGTCAATGGTTTAAGTGGATTCGCTTGGAGTTCACTGACAAGGAGATTTGAAGTTGAGGAAGAGATTTGGGATGACTTAGTAAAGGTAAATGTTGTCATACAATTTTTGTTAAATGATTTTTGTAAAAAACTCTATCTTGATTATAATTTTTATTAAATGTAGGTCAAACCTTTTGTTGTGAGATGGAGATTTGGTCAAGTTTGACACTATGATATTCTTGAAAAGCTTTACAGTTCAGATCGTGCAATAGGACATATGGGTTCAACACCTAGACAAATCCATCAAGCTATGAAAAAGGAAAATGAGACCATTGATCTCAATGATGCATTTGTTGAGACCATCATGAACGACCAGAATATAGGAAACTTTGAAGACATGCATGTTTCAACTCCAAATGTTGAATCATTTAGTCTCAATGATGCATAGTCTAATCCCTCTGGTGGCACTTGTCGCAACCAAAGTCACGACGAGACGGCAAAAATGGTATTAAAAACAGAGGAGTTGCCACCATAGTTTATTAAGGAAAATGTATGGAAAAACCCAAAAGAAAGGTCTTGAATCAAGATAAGGATTTAAGAGTCGGTTACGCATAGAGAATGTGTTAGCATCCTACGACGTCCGTTATAAAAACGGTTACCTTTAACTTAAAATGTGAAAATATTAATTGTCTTCTCCTATTACTTATAAAATTATTAATCCTATTTTTTTATATTTTTTATTTAAATTATAAATTTATTTTATTTTAAAAAAGGATTATATTATTACTGTTTTATTTTTATGGTTTTTCAGATCCACAGGAGTGGGCTCCTGCTCCTACGTATCTTCCGGTGCAATAAGGAAATCAAACTCACGTAGTTCTTTGGATAAAAAATCGTTTTGGGTTGATTTTTTTTAGTTGTATATTTTTATTTTTATTATTTTATAATAATTATTAAGATATTAAATCTTAAATATTATAGAGTATTGTCACAACGATAAGCGACCTACCAGATGCGAAATACTTTTGCAAAACAAAGTTATAGAATATTTTGTGATATTTAAGTAGGTCCTAGACCCAACATGATAAATCACTAAGTCCACATTCTTATTTTTATTAAAAAAGAAATATCCATTAACAATTTATTAATCAAACTTAAACTTTAGATAAAACTTTTGTCATATTAAAATGGATCCTAGACTCAATATGAATAATCACTACATCCACATTTTTATTTTTATCAAAAAAAGAAGTATCAATATAACAAAATATTAATTAAACTTAAACTTAGATAAAGCTTTTGTGATATTCAAATGGATCCTAGATCCAACATGAATAATCACTAAATCTACATTTTTATTTTTACAAAAAGAAATATCAATTAACAAATTATTAATTAAACTTAAACTTAGATAAAGCTTTTGTGATATTCAAATGGATCCTAGACCCAATATGAATACTCACTAAATCTACATTTTTATTTTTATCAAAAAAGAAATATCAATTAACAAATTATTAATTAAACTTAAACTTAGATAAAGCTTTTGTGATATTCAAATGAATCCTAGACCCAATATGAATAATCACTAAACCTCTATATTTATTTTATTTTATTTTTACTAAAAAAGATACTAATAATCTTATGTTAACGTAAGGCATTGTAGGGGCAACTTTAAAATTTATTTATTTCATTTTGTTATTTTACTAGTTTCAATAACGTTTGAGAAAAGCTAAAGAAAATATTTACGTTGGCAACTCATTTAATCATGTCTTTTTATTTATCTTTTAAGTGGATTCAAAAATCTAGGATATATAGGATGGACTCAACGTAAAAAAAATGAAGAGAGAAAAAAAAACACAACTCATGGGGCAAGCCTGTTTCCTTATGCACCTTAAAAAAAACCAAAACAAAATTTGGGCCTAAACCCCACTTTAGCCCTGCGGACAGATTAGAGGCGCATAGACCTCCAAGAGACACGACTTTGATAATTAAGGGGAACAATTTGTTTTGCGCCGCTGCAACGGATGTGAGGCGGTGGAAAAAAAAGGGTAATCGGAGCCAGTGAGAAAAACGACAACGGGTAGAGATTTGCCAAAGAAAGCGGCAGGGTATATGCATGAGCTATTTTCGTTGAAGGAGCTGCTACAACCGTGGGAGACGGCGTCGGAAACTGTGCAACAGGTGGCAAGCACGATTATCGCCGCGAACCCCTAAACGGAAGTGAATAAGCTAACCATTGTCCAAGATTGAGAGATAAATGGTAGATAAAGGATGGTGAAGGTGCCGCAACACAAGGCGAATTTTAGGATCTCACAAGTGTGTGCGAGCTTGTCTGTGTATTGTGGTGATTTTTTTTTTGGAGAGAAAACGAAGCAATGTATTAGAATGTGCCTGTATTGGTGATTTTGAAATATCAGTGTGTTGGTTTATGAAGCAAGTTGAAATCAATGTCTTGATTCGTGAATGTCTAACACCTGTGTCTTTGCAAGAAATCTGAAAATATGTATCAGTCAAGGAAAAATGTTTGCTGCTGCTATGGATATGAATGAAGCAGAGTCACAACATTATTATATTAATCAGAATGAGATTCAATTATCAGAGAGCATACAACCACAAAATCGAAAGAGAACTAAAGTATTATTCTTATCATATGAATGGATTCACTATACAGACCAAGTGGGTACTTGAGCACATAATAAAGAAGCAGAGGATTTAATCAACAACAGAGTATAAAAGGGGATGAAATACCTCTCTTACCTTCCTACTAGCAGTATCTTCCTCTTTTCTTCCTTCAATCTCCTTCTCCTCCCATCCTCTTTTTCTTTCTTCTTATTTATAGGCTAGTGTAACGTTTAAATGGGATTGTTTAAGTCCCTTAGCCGTTTTCCTTTCTCAACTCTTCACTTTCTTTTGTTATTATTATTCTTTATTTTGTATTTATTTTCTATGATGATGATGAAACTTGTATGTACATGGACTCTTCTAGAACTGAAGTACTATTATGAATGAATATGTATGGCCATGGGCTTAAAACTTTTAATTCAACAAGAAATTTAATATTTTTAGTTAGTTACGAACCAGGACACTTCTAGCCCAACAAGAATAAAAGATAAATATATTTAACCCAATTATTATTATTATTTTATTTATTTATTTTAAGCTACAATTACCTAGATAAAATTGGGTGTTTACAGTACTTATACATCACGAGGGACTAAGCGCAAGGCACTTATGGTCAATGTAATTGATGCACAGATGGGCAAGCTAACAGCTGATCTTGATCGAGTAGCTAAAGCAATTATTAGTGGCAATGCATTGATTGAGAAGTTCTCACAAGTGGTTGAAAGACAAGTTGCTATTACTGAGTGATAAGTGTTAGCAATTGAAAAGAGGAATGACATCATCCAGGAACAAGTATGTGTCTTGAAGAATACCACCACACGTGTCTATTCAAAGGAAGACGTATAGAACTTATTGATTCAAATGTATATAGGAGATGATCACCGTATGTAGTGCTAAGATTTCTTATGCGGTAATGATCATCAGAAGCATAAACTATTTGGTGTACCTCCACACTTGCGACTTCCAACATTGATTAAAATGATGACTGATGCTAGGTTTCGTTGATGTGTGTCAACCAATGATAATGTTGAAGTTTGATATATGTAGGAAAGATGCTGATAATGAGCTGTTTTTTGTTATGTATGTTGTGTACTTAAAGGTCCTTTGTATAGGACACCCTTTTTTGTAATGAACTATATGCTTATGCAATGTATATTTTGAAGTCCTCTATATCGAACAGGCATTGAAATTGTATGACATGTGTTATATAATGTTATTAACCATTGCCTATTTAATGTATTTAAGGCATCTTCAAGTAATGTTTTGTATTAGTGTTTATCAGCATTGTGTATAAATGTCTTGAAAGATCATGATATATGCTGTATTGTATACTTTTAGAATTTGATAGATGAGTATTGGTCATATATTGTTAATGTTATTACAGGTAGTAAGAATGATTGGTTCATCAAAGGAAAAAAGAATTAGGGATGGCAAAGAAAAGAAAAAAGAAAAAGATCCTAAAAAACCTCAGACTCAACAACCTCACCTTCAACAAGCTAAAGAACTTGCACAGATGTTGGATTACAGCTGCTATTTAAGCAAACATGACCAAATGGATGCATTTCCTGAAGAATTTCAAGGAGGAGGTCTGGTTCATCCCAAGATAATGGATGTTGAATACTTTCACAAGAGTGGTCTACAATTTCCAAAATTACTCTCTTTCCAAGGGCTTGAACAATTTGTGTCACTATATGCAAACTTCTATCCCGACTTGATGAAGGTTTTCTATGCCAACCTTAACATATCAGAAAATGGTGATTTGTGCTCAGAAATTATGAAGGTTGAGATTCGAGTCAGGCCACGTCATTGGTTGAGCTTAGCTAATTTGAAGTACAAAGGCCATAAGTTTGAACTTTCCAAAATACGTGAATGGGCCAATTATGATCGTGAGGAGGCATTGGTTGCAATGGTTAGACCAAGAGTATACGTGTATAGTTACAAAAATGATGGTAGTTTAACAGTAGATGATAGATTGTTGCATTATGTGTATACACATATTTTAATTCCACGCAGGAGTAACTATGCATAACTTATGCAGGAAGACATTTTTATACTTTGGGCCATGAAACAACAAATTTACATTAACTAGCCACATTACATATGTCAACATATGTTAAAGTGCAAGGACAATGGCATGCCTCTTCCATATGGTGTATTAATAACAAAGATAATGATAAATCAATGCATCGATCTGTCTATGGAAGCTGAGTTTATGCCAGGTTGGACTAATAAATTCAATGAATGTAGCCTGAAGAAATTGAATGTCATACAAGTGAATGAAGTGTCGCAACATGCTAATGTAGGAGTCAACTAGCCACAACAGCAAGGAAAGGATGAAGTTGATTCCAAAGGTGGTGAAGAACCTGATGCACTGACTGTTGATGCACCCCAAGCATCCACCGATAATCATATGTTAAATCAAATTTTAGGTGGTATTCAAGCTTTACAAGGCAAACTAGATAATTTAACCATCACAGTTCGTGAGGGCTTCAAAGGGTTGACAACAAGTTTGATGACTTTGATAAATGCTTTGAAGAACTTCAATGTCTTTACCATCAAGGGGCATCACAGTAGAATGTGGTTTATGTTATATGTTGACAAAAATGTCTAATATTTACTTGTTCTTATCATATCTGTGATTTTGTGTAGAACACTTGTGTCTTTATTCTTGCATGTTGGATATATGTTTTGTATTGTTATTATAAGCCTTTCAACTTTTTATAACTCTTAGTTTAGGTGGAATTATTGTGGTCATTTAAGTGTGATAATTTGTTGTTAGGGTATAAAACTATTTTCTTTTACCATATTTTTTTTTCTACCAATTATACTTGATTAAATGTTTTGTTGTGGATACACAATTAATTTTAAGTAGTTGAACATATACTCAATTGCCAATATAATTCATTTTATATGATTCCTAATCAACTTCATCCCCCTAATATGTATTCATAGTGTATGGAGTTCCAATTTAATCAATTAAAAGAGAAGCAAAATCGATTATATGAGCCCCACTGACCAAAGATCCTCTCTGGATATACACAAAACTGATTTTGCATTGGCCAAAATCGATTATGTTGGTAGTTTTTGAAAATCACCCTCTCTGTTGCACGATATAACCGATTAAGGCCACAACCTAATCGATTCTATATGGTGTTTTACCACACACGAGCTCTTTGGAAGTCCACCTAACCAATTAGGTTGGCACTTCAAATCGATTAACTTCTATTCTTCAACAAAATTGTGCTCTGCAGCCAAGGCAAACCGATTAAGTTGGCATCAAATCGATTTCCAATGTTAAAAAAGAACGGAAACATTGATTTATAAGTATAAGGTTAAATTCGTATTTTCCTAATAAATTTCATTTCATTTCTTTTCTTTCAAACCAAACAACCTTACAAATTTATTTCCATCTTATTTCTCCTCTATTTCTTTTCAACCAAACAATTTTCATTTCCACCCTATTTCTCTTCTCTTCTTTTCTCACCTCTTCCCTTCCTTTCCCTTTATTTCTTTTCTCTCTACCAAATACATCCTAAAGTAAAAATAAACATATCAAAGAGACTATAAAAAAATTAAATTGAAGTATAATTATAAGAATTAAATTAAAATTTGTATAAAGTGACATGTCATTATATAATAACCTGAAATGGAAATTAAGATAGGAATTAATGTTAAAAGTTTAAATATTACATAGACTAATTTAAAATAAAAAATCATGTATATTACAAGAGTTAAAAATATGTTTAAACTTAAAAAGTTAATATTTTGTCATATATAACAATTTATTATTAGATAATAATGTAAACAAAAATAAAATTTTAAATATAATCATAAACAACATGATCCCTAGATAATTTTATTTTCTGCTCGTTCAATAAATATAAATTTGATAAAATCAATTTTAAATTAATAAAATATTTAAAGTATGTTTAAATTAATTTTAAAAATTTAATTGGCTTGCATTGTTAGTGTAAAAAATTTTACATTGTTAAGCAATTAAAAAATTATTATTAATATGACTTTTAAGATAGTTATTATAAAAGTTAACAAATTTATCATACATGACGATTTCTGATTAAATAACAGCATAAAAACTTTTATACTAATAGTATATATGTATTATTTATTATAATTTTAATAATAAGGAGTTTCATTTATGCACAAACATTCAACAAGAATTCACCCTATTATCACATCATATTAATTAATGAGATGATATGATAAAATAATCAAATCTTATTAAATATCCAAATAAAAAAATTTACACTTATTATAATAATACACAAATTATGACATATAAATGTATAATTAATACATTTATTTGTATAAATATCATTTTTAATTTTTTAATATATTATTTGTCTTATTTCTTTTATTAATTAAATTTACACAAGGTTTTTTTCAAAGAAAGAAGAAAAAGTTTATTTGGTAAGGTAGAACATTCATATGAGCAGCTGCATGCATTGGCATTTGCGTTTTAGAACAGAATGCTTTGGAGTTTCAACATGCCCTGCACAAATTTCGTAAAAATTTCTTAGATTATGTTTTAGATGAGAATGTTCTAGAGCACGTCTGTGAAAACTGAAATATCGTCTCTTCGGCTGTTTTTATAGAAAAAAATTGTTTAAAAAATAATCAGTTTGGTTGAAACATTAGTTGAAATTTATTAAAAACATTTTTTAAAATAAGTTATTTTCATGCATATGAAAATTTAAGGCTTATGATTATTTCTTAACAGTTTTTTTTTTCTTAAAATATGTTATCCTTAAGTTACCTCCAAAATTGTAATAGTTTTTTTTAGCTTCATACATTTTTTTTTTCGTAATTTACTATGAACAACTAATTTTTGTTGTTGTATCCAAACAAAATTAATTATATTAAAATTGTTTTTCAGCAAATTTACTCAAACAAAAACTGATTTTAATCATAATTGATTATACATATAATCGATTATTAAAATAATCTAATTTTCACAATTGTTCTAAACACACTTGGATAGCTTTTTCATAATTTCTTTTTAAAAGATAAATTATTTATTTTTTAAGAGTTTTTATGTAAAAAATATTTGACCTAATTTCTCAAAGAAGAAAAATAAAAAATAAGTTGGAGCAAAAACTACCTAAATGTGATCACATTATATTGTAACCGTGTTATATATGTATCTATGGCTAATACTGTATATGTACTTTAAATGCTTCTAATTACATTTTTATAATTTTTAAATTTTTATAGTAATACTAATTAAAATACCACAATAATTAAATAAATTTTGATATTTTATTATGTTTATAATGACTTATCCACATAACCCATAAGGGTTGGCCTAGTGGTTGGAAGTTAAGATAGTTTGCACAAGGTTCTACGTTCAAACCTTGTTGCAATCATTGTATACAAAAAAAAAAAAAAACTAATCCTGACTTTTAAAACATAAATTTTCTCATGATTTAGTGTTTTTTTTTTAAATTCATTTATACAATATTGGAGATATTAGACTATATGATTAGTTAGTTTGTTAAGAAATTTGTTACACATAGTTGGCCACAATAAGTTCTATAAATAAGAGCCTCAAATGTATCATTTACCCATCTTTTCCAATTAATTCAACATGTTGCCTCATGAGTATCAATATGTTCTTTATCTCTCCTATGAGTTTGATCTTCATCCCTCTGATTCATGGATTTGTAACAAAACCTATCCTAGTAATTATTGTTAGACCTATCGAGTCACCCGCTATCGAGTGTTATCAAACCACATATAGATATTCAGTCCTACGAACTTCACATTCGAAATATGCAGTCCTCAACATAAAGAAAGTGTGTTGAAGATTTCAGATCGACTAGTAATAAAGTCAAACTCAAGTATATAAATAAGAGACAACTCTTACCTCACAAGCCAATTTTGTAATGTTGAATTAGGTCAAGCACAAACCCAAATTGTAACATACAGTATATTATCTTTATAGTGTCCTACAATTTTAAAATTTACTGCATTCCCATATCCTCGCATCGTATCTTTAATCCTAGATTATGTCGCACATGATTACAAAAATTACAAGGGTGTGTTGTGCAATACCTAGCATGTTTAAAGTAAGAAGAAATGTTCGGGAAAATGTTGAAAATGTCCATGAGAACCAGTGATGTTCAATTCCTTAACCTCTCGTCTATTCTAGCTTTTTATTTTTTATTAAAAAGGAGTATCAGATTGACGATACATATCGAGTCAGAGTCACTTTGCATAGGTTTTGAGGAAAACAGACTACACATACTCTACTCGTGCCATAAGTACTCATATTGCAAACATCATCCATCTATACTCTGGTATAACTCTGGTTCTAAATAACAGCAGCAGCAGCATTTAAGAAAGGAACCCTTTGCTCTTCAAATCCTCTACAGCATCCTTAATAATCTTCTCCATTGGAATGAATTGCAAACCCAAATCCATAAGTTTCTTTGATCCATCCTTGGCTCTCAATAATCCCGGTTGGGTATCTCGTTGCATCCTTTAAAGGAAAATGACACAGTACAAGTAAGTTCTGTATTAAATGATGACTAGTAGCATTATATCAACCATATATTTTGATAAAGAAGACAATATACAGACAAGTCTAGAATAATTATTCAGCCTCAAATGTTGCTCTAACCAATGACTTCCTCCTTTTGCATGTTTGAGAAAGAATGGAAAGGTGTACACTACAGCATGCACTATCCATTGCAGCAAAAGCCATGTGGGGTACAGAATAGCTCATAACTTATACAAGAAACCACCACCAGAAGATTGATGGCACACAAGATAGATTAGTTAGAGCATGACTGAAAACCATTACTCTACACATGAACCAAATTGCTTGGTGTTCAAATAACAATAACCAGTTTCTTCAACAACTCATTCAAGAATCAAGCAACATCGCTAATTCCTTAATTACCTACGAAAAGATGATTGCATTATATTGCCAATACATCTATCAAGCGTGAGACTTACTTACCTAGGCACATTATACTCTGGATAAAGTTCAGCAACTTTTGCCACAAAGTCACCATAGTGAGAGATAGCTTCAACACACAAATGCCTACCAGCTGCTGATTTGTTCTCATACACCAAAATATGTGCCAATGCTACATCCTTAAAATGGACCAATCCCATAAAAAAGTCCTCATATGTTTCAACACAGCCTGCAACACAACATAAGAAAATATCACAAATTCTCAGTAAACCTCTAAAAATTACAAATTGAGAATATTTTATATACTAGTTCAATATTAGCATTTGGGTCAACAATGATTAAAACTTGGTAGAGCGCAGAATACTTGAGGAAAGACTATAGCATAATCCAACAAATGTCCCATCCAGCTATGAGTATCCTATCCACTATGCACAGATCTTTTTTTTTTTTTTTATTGATAACGGAAATAACAGAAAAGCTAAACCGCAACAGAGTGCGGGATGGAGGAACCTCTAGCATCCTCTGAGACAATTAAAACTGTCAAAGGGGGATCATATGAAGGACAGTTACAGAATGATTCTCCTAGGACCCATGTTTGCTAAAAAGTCCACACACCTATTTACCTCCCTATACACATGCCTCAATGAGGTATTCCAAACTTGATGAGAGAGATTATGCTTAGGGTCCATTTGACAGAAAGGAAAGGAATAGAGTGGAACGAAATAAAAAAGAGAGAAATAGGTGAATAGAAATAAGTGAGAAATAGAGTAGAAATAAATGTGTTTAGTTTAAGAGAAATAGAAAAATTAATAAAAAAATTGAGTCACAGGACCAATAGTCAACTATTGTATGTTCATGGTTTTCAATAGTCGACTATTACACTTTGTGGTAGTTTAAAACTGTCGAAAATTGATACTTTCTGGCAGTTTTTAATCGTCAGAAAAAAATCACCATAAATTGTTGCAATGCAACTCTCCCCTCTGCATCTCCGCACATTTCAACACGGTAATAAAAAGTGGTAGGGCCCACCTCGATTTTTTCACAATTTCTTTCCTCTCCCTCCTACCAAACAACCATACACAATAATTTTTCACCTATTTTTCACCTCTCTCTCCCATTTCTCACTCATTTCCCTCCTACCAAACAAGGGGTTAATGTCTCTAATAATATTGTGAAGATGATTAGAGGGAATAGCACCATTATTGATCATATGAACAGCCGTTGAGGAGTCCATCTCAAAGTGAACATTCTGCAGTAGCAGATCTTATAAAACGAATCTCCACCACGGCCAACATTCTTGAATACTTTGGTAACAACAATAACTTTATCCCACTAGATGAGGTCAGCTACATGGATCGCATGACACCATTGGACTAAGTTAAAAATCAAATTCTTAGGTATATTATTTACCATAAGATCCCTTTTAGTAATTTACTCTAACGTCCTTCTTGATCTCTCCCAATCCCTTCTCACATGGCTAAAAACCATGCGATCTACTCTCCTTGCTAGTGTCTCTAGTCGGTCTCAGATACTTTGGCAACACTGCCATTAAACTTAAGGACTTCCCCAAGTCACAAGGCCAATATTCGGAGGGAGAGAAAGCAAATCAAACATACCCACTATTCAAAGACACTCACACAGCAAAATTAGAAAGAAAAAATTGCAAAAACCAATTGATTAGCCATCTATCTTACCTTGTAGAAGGCGCACCAACATGACCATGCTAGCATTAAGCCTCGGTGGAATAACAGGACCCATCACAGTCCCAGGATTCACCACCACAACATCCAAACTATTCTCCTTGGCAAAATCCCAAGCCGCTTTCTCAGCCAAAGTCTTAGACAACGGATACCACAACTGTTCCACACACAAACACAAAGACTTAATGCACACCCACAAAACACAAAAAACAAAAAACAAAGAAAATGAAAAAAAAAATTGAAAACCCTCGCTAACCCCCTTTTGCTTGCAATATTCAATATCGGTCCAGCACTCCTCTGTCTTGGCAACATCACCGGGCCACTTGGGGCTCGGCGTAATCGCGGAGACGGAAGACGTGACCACCACGCGCCGCACCCCTGCTTCCTTCGCCGCCGCGAGCACGTTCATGGTTCCCTTGATCGCCGGGTCCAGAAGTTCCTTCTGCATGAAAGACCAAAACGGGGTCATGCAAAAAGCGAAAAAGATTGAACATTTAAGAGAAATTTGCGGGCTTCAGACCTGGGGGTCGTGGACTTGGTCCACAATGCAGGGAGAGGCAAGGTGGAACACGCCGGCGCAGCCGCGGACGGCGGAGAGGACGGAGTCGTAGCGGAGGAGATCCATCTGGAAGAGGTGGAGGCGGGCGGAGGCTCCGTCCAGGGCTTCTAGATGCTTCGTCTCGGCTTCATCGTCTGTTGTTGGTGAGAAGAAGGAAAAGCGATTAAAATTAGGAAGGTTGGGTTGTGCTGTGCAAGTGTTGTAATGAAATGAATGAAAAAGTGCGGAGGGTAACTGAGATTTTGGACGGTGGCGTGAACGGTGTAGCCGCGATCCAGAAGGAGATGGACGACCCATGAACCAATGCATCCGCTGCCGCCGGTCACACATACCACCTTCTCCATCCTACGTCTGTGTCAGTGTCAGTGTCAGTCTCACAGTGTCGATGTTGCAGATAAGCTTCTCTTGTATGCGTTGTATCAACCTCGAGTTTTTTACTGTTCTAATGGGATTTGCTGTCTTTTTTTTATAAGAGCACTTATAAACGTACATCATATTCTCTTTCAACTCACTTTAATCCCTTTTTTTTATCTCCTCTCTATATTTACCATCACAATCACATCGCATATATTATAAACATACATTATATTTTCTTCCATCTCACTTATAAACATGCATTCTCTATATTTCCCTCCCACTCCACCCCAAAATAGGATAGAAGTTTACAATTTCTTTTCTTATAATCACACATAAAAGAAGAAATAACAAAAAAAAATAAGTTTTTTTTAAAAGTTAAAATTAACTTATATATTTAATTTTGTAGTATCAACATTACTTTGATTTGAATTAAACTAAACTTGAACCCTTTAAGTAAAGTTTTATATTTGAGCCTTATGGATGGATTTGATCTTTGTAGATAGAAAAAATGTAATTAGGAAAGAGACCTTACTAAAAATAACCAACCATATTTTTCAGCAGAGATTAGTCATTAGCAAAATCAGTGAATACTCCACACTTATAACATGATAACAAAAAAAAAATTCATAAAAGCTTTTTTTTTTTGTTTTTTACCTTCTTGTTTGTCCAAACATGACATTAAAGTATTTTGCTATAGCTAGTAGCTTGCAATTTGAATTTTTTACATATGATTTATCTTTTTAATCTAAAAATAAAAAAAGTTTAATTACCTTTTTGGTCCTTATAGTTTCATAAACTTTACCTTTTAGTTTCTATAGTTAAAAACCATCTTTTTTGGTTTCTATACATTATATTTTTAATTCTTTTTGGTCTTGCTATTTAAAATCGACTAATGTCGTTTGTGTGCAACTGGCTTCTCAATATCGGTGTGGGTGTTTTGCCTTCAATTTCGACTCGATAACCTTTCCTATCAACAACCTAGATTTCGACTCAATAACCTTTCATATCAACAACCTGGCAACACCAGCGCGCTCTATCGCAAAACGGGATGAAAAGGGATGAGCGTCATCTATCTTCGCCAAGCACTGCCAATCAAAACTGAAACAGATAACTGGATGAGAGTCACTATGTTCTCACTTGGTTTCTCAATGATTCCTGCTCTGCACGCTTTATCGACAAATGAAGAACAAATGACGAACCAAAGTGTCCTTTTTCTCCCAAATTATAATGAGCCACATCATTGTCCACCTCAACAAACACATTAGTACTATGTGGTGAAGGGAGACATGTCGAAGGCACATCATAGGGACCAAAAGAGATTAAAAATGACATGTATAGGGACCAAAAAGGGCAATTTTTAACTATAAAGACTAAAAGGTAAAATTTATGAAATTATAGAGATCAAAAAGATAATTAAACTAATAAAAAACTTCAAAAAATCATGTATTTCATACATCACCATTTTTTTTAGGAGTGAATAGTTTATAGACTCAATGTAAGGGGTTTTTATATTATTAAACTTTAAATTGATATGCATGTTTATTAATTTTATAATAATTATCTTAAAAATTATATCAATAGTATATTGACATTGTATAAAAATTAATTTTATTTTTATTTATTTTCATACTAAATATCTTACAAATTGTATGTGAAAAACACGATTAATATCCTACAAGTCGTGTTTCATATATGACTTTTAAAAAAAAATAAAAAATTAAGCTTTCTTTTTAAAATATAAATCGTGTTTAACAAATACATTTGTTTCTTTAATTCTTTTATGTAAGTCGTGCTTACTGTTCTTTTATTTAATTATGTAATTGTCTATTCTGTGAGAAATGATTATTGTGTGTGATGTGAGGTGGTTATTGTCTTATTGATGAAAAGTAGTGTGAAAATGAAGGGATGATAGTGTGATGAAAGCATGGTGATGCTTCTGTGTCTAACGCGTGGCGATGTATGTGTGTGCGTTCTGTTGGAGGAAAGAGTGCTTGTTTAGTTGTTTAGGTACTCTTTTAAAACTATTAAATTAGTATTTCTTTGGATTTCAAATATTAGAAAAAATAATTCACACTAATTAAAAAAATAATTAATAATTTTTAATTTTTTTAATTTCATTTAAAGAATCAATTTTTTTCGACTGAATTGAATATCAAATATAAAAAAGTCATTGAAAATATAATATCAATTAAATAAAGAATATTTTAGAAATAAATTTATTAAATAAGGTGAAATTAGTTGACATGTGCTTATATTTTAAACCAATATATATAGTTTTTTTTTTTGCTTATATTTGAGACCGAAAAATATACTTTTTAAAATATTTAGCAAACATCGGATATTATCAAGCATGGGGTAAAATGAATGTTATTTCATTTTATTTTGTTTTTTTGATTTTCAACAGTTAGGTTATGGTTGGTAAAAGTAACTGAAAGTTGAAAAGTTAAAAAAAAATTTGAAAGTTAGCTTATTGAATTATAAGTGCTTAATAAAATTATTTGTTAAAGTAACTAGTAAATATAACATGATAGAAATGGATATGTTTATATGATGTTTTTTACATAAATTTTAATTTTATTTTATTGATAAAAATATATTTTGTGATATTTATAATTTTATTTTTTAATTAATTTTAAACTCTTATAATTTTTTATTTATAGATCAGTTATTTCAATTACATTTTTTAGTTTTAATTATTATATTTTTTATATTATGTATTATACTATTAATCGTATATTATATGTCAAAATATTTTCACTCAAGTTTAAAATAAAATAAAAATAATAAATACTTAAGTAGAGGCCGTACTTTCATTAAGTTAATTAGTATAATGGTTAAAATATGTTAAAAGTAATAGAATAAATAATGTAAATAGTGTAATGGATAAATAAATAATGTAAATAGTGTAATGGATAAATAAACAATGTGATATAAAAAAATTCAAAAAATAATAAAATATAAAATAAAATAAACCTAGTATCTATTATTATAAATATCTTGAAGTATAATTTTGAAATAATAAAATAAATATTGTAAATATTATAATAGTAAAAATAAACGATGTAATTTAAAAAAAACCAAAAAATAATAACAAAAATAAAATAAAATAAATATATTATCTATCATTATCAATATCTTATGTAATAAAAGGATAAAAATAATAAAATCCTACTTTTTGAGTGGAAGAAGAAAAAAATAATGATAAAATCCTACCTTGTGTAAAAAAGGATAAAAAGAAAATTTAATAAATATTTTAAGAACAAAAAGGGAATATAATATAAGAGACTCAGGCTAGGATGGACAACCAGCAAATGTGGTTTATGGTGGCCAATCATTAATAACTGTTAGATATCAAGTTAGAATAATGAATGGTGGAGATGGCTCATTGCAACCTTTTTTGAATGAGTTATTATTTTTACAATTTCTTTTTTAAAGCTTAATTATAGTTTACAAAATGACCCCTTTTAATGAAAAGTAATATCAGTTATGGGAATAACATTTCGGTGAGGGTCGATAATGCTTAGGATGTTCAAATCATCACCAGATACACAAATTGCTTCCATCTTCTTATCAAAAAGGTCACTCTTTACACATCCTTCTTTGCTTTGCTCAGCTTTTGTCCAATGCCTACCCCATTTTTAAGATGTATATACAAAATAAAAATTCAGTAAGAGTGTACAATGGATATATACAACAATGCATGTTTGCTACTATAATTGCTTTCCCAACTGTCTCTCCAGTAATTTGCAAAAATGACAGGTCTTTTCATACACTATTTTGTGAATAGACTATACCATCAAACCAAAACAACACGAAAAGCAAACATAACTCCCACTTCAAGCACATAATAATTAGAAACTAGACCCAAAGTAGAAAAGGAAAAGAGAAGAAGCAAAAACAAACCTCACCCCACTCTTGGTTCTATAACAACCTCATTTTCATTATATTAATTGTTTGTTTATTTATTTAATATTTATTTCTGAACAATCGGATGAGAATTACAAAATTCTGATCCCACAGTTACGCTCAAAATCTTGAGTACGATTTGATTGTGATTTTTAATAATTTTTTTGGACTAAAGCCTGGGAAATGGTAAAGTGTGTTACATCCCTAAAAATTAGTAATAATAATAACATTGATATAAATTAATAAGAATAAAAAATAAATAAATTTAAATGAATTTTAAGCTTAGAAAAATGTCTAGAATAATAAAGTATAATTTTAAAAAAATATATGGAAATTATTAAATTTCCTATATGAAATGACCATAATACCCTCGGTTGACTGCAAAAGTTCAACTAGAGACTTTTTAACTTAGATAAATTGTGAATATATATATATATATATATATATATATATATATATATATATATATATATATATTATATGACAATTTTAATAGAAAAAATATTTTTGAAAGTAAAAGAAAAATAATAAAATTCGAAAATCTATAATTATTTTAGATTAAACTTATTTATTTCATCTTTTTAATGGACATATAATATAAATAACTATGTCATAAATTAATACTAATAATTTTAAATAATTCTGAAAAGTCAGTGGGCTTGGACGTCCTACACTAGCCAAGGCCCATATTCACCAATTAAAGCCCAAATTAAATTAATATAATTAATTATTAATTAACCTATTTTACACCATATATATATATATATATATATATATATATATATATATATGTATATATAAAAAATAAAATTAAGGGATAAACCCCTGCTTGCTTTTCATGCTAGGTTATGAAGCTAGCAACACTAGAAACTTCATAATAACAAAACTTTTACATTTAATTTAATTAACATAAATTAAAATTTACACATGTTTCAAAAACTAACATTTATTCTTTATCACAACTCATCTTCTACCTCTCTCTCTCTTCCTCTCTTCTCACTTTTTAATTTTCTTACACTAAATACACATAGATCATGGTGTTAGAAGCAAGAAATGTTTTTAATTCTTGGTGTTTTGCTTGGGTTCTGATCCTTTTTCCATCACTCTCTTCTCTCAATCAAGCTTACTTTGAGGTAAGTGGGAGGAGTGGGGTGTTTAATTCAATTTATTATTGCTTAACATAAGTGTTCTGGAGGACACTCATACTTATGGCTCTAAGTTGGCCCCGCAGCACCTATTCCGGTTTCAACATCGCTAGTTTACCCCGACTCATATTTCCATGCTATCCCGGATCAACTTCACTTCAACCCCAGATTCGTTGACGAACATGCCTAGTGGCATAGAACGCGTGTAGTTCACTCAAACGTAAATCACCACGTAGCACCTAGCTAGAATGCATGTAGTTCACTCAAACGTAAACCACCATGTGGCACCCAGCTATAATGCGTGTAGTTCACTCGAACATAAACCACTATGCGGCACCTAGCTCTCACAAAACTTCCCTCCAACACACTATATAAAGGACTCCACACCCATCAGGTACAGATCTCTGAGGCCTTCTCATATTGATACCAATACTGACTTAAGCATTAGAGTCCTTGCAGGTGCCACCACCAGAGACACCAACTACCACCACGGGAGCTCACTGGAAATACGTCCTTGTGTTTACCACACAACATTGGCGCCGTCTGTGGGAATCACTTCCGATTCTCGTTTCTTCATTTCATTTTTCTTCATTCTTTGAAGATCGTGATAGTCAGCACAAGGAATCACAAGTCCACTGTGGCAACTTCACAGCCAGAGCCTTCGCCACCGTCGCCTAAGGATGACGCAGTTGCTTCTGCCACTCCTGAGGCAACTTCCCACCTGAACGATGTTCCCGCACCCTCGGTTAACATAGCGGTCCTTGCCGCACTGTTGTAACAGCAAAGAGATGCTCTGAAGGAGCAGGAGAAGATCATTGCTGAACTCCGAGCAAAGAGAGATAGCAAGAAGGCTATGGAGAATACTTACGACCACACCGAGAGATCCACTGCATCCACTCCGAAGCCTACGTTGGGAATGCACAACACGCACATGACAATGAGGGTGGACGAGGAGGATGAGATGATCCCCTTCAACCTTCCTTTTTCCCCGAGGATCTTGAGTTTACAGGTCCCGAAGCAATTACAACAGCTACCCTATTTAGAATTATACGACGAATCTTTTGACCCCGGCGACCACTTATCAATGTTCGAATTGGCGACGTCATATAGAGGAGCGTTGGCCTAACTGACGTGTAGGGTGTTTCTTCTCTTGTTAAAGGGGGTGGCGTTGAAGTGATTCCAATCCCTGAAACCAAAGTCCATAGATTCATGGATGATGTTAAGGGAGAAATTCAAAACTGCCTTCGTGACTAGCAAGGCCAGACCAAAGACTGAGGCTGACTTGAGAAGAATCCGCCAAAGGGTGAAAGAACCGTTGAGGGAATACATTAGCAGATTCAACAAGGAGGCAAGGGCGGCTGAGAATCTGCAGTCCGGAGTAGTCTTGATGCTGGCGAAGGACGGGGGTGAGACCTGGCTCGCCTTTCTTCATGTTGATTGCCAAAACACCTCCAAACTCTATGGAGAAATTCTTGAAGAAGGTGGAGAAATACATAAACTACGAGAACGTATTGGAGGCTGGCCAGATGAAAACGGCCGACGTTTGTTCATAGAAGAAGAGCGTACAGGCAAGGACTGACATACCATCGTGTTAGGAGGACCGGGGTATATATAAAAGAGGCCCGATGTTTGAAGAATACACGCCGTTGAACACCTCTAGAGCGAGAATATTGAACGAGGTACACAATGTGGAGCTTGTGGAAGAAAGAATAAAACCCCTAAGGTCAATAAAGAACAAGGACACCGGGGATCAATTCGAATACTGCTGGTATCATGGGGAGACAAGGCACGACACAGACGAATGCTATCAGTTGAAGGACGCTATTGAAATGTTGACCAGGCGGGGGAGATTGGATTGCTTTGTGAAGCAAACTGTAGGTCACGACGATAGGGGACGACCCCCCTCGCTGCCAGGAAGAGAAAGATCGGGAAGCCCAAGGCGAGGGAGCTATCCACCTCGGAGAGGGAGATCACCGTGCTGACAGATCCCTACGAGAGGCCACTCACTTCCCCGGCCAACGCGGAATAATGTCGAGGTGCAGGCTAAAGGTCGTCGATCCCCTAGACGACCATCGTCTCAATGACCCATCAGATCCCCTGCGCATTCACCAGCAAGAACCCACGAGATCATATATGTCATCACGGGCGGATTCTCAGGAGGAGGACCGTCGAATAACGCAAGAAAGAGATATGCCAGAGAAGTAATGGCAACTTTTTCTGGGGTTCGTGCTGATAGGAACCCCGCAAAGAAAAGAATGCCGCCCTTGGTGTTTGACGACACGGATTACGCCAACCTAATTCCTAATCATGACAACCTTCTTGTGGTAAATGCGTTAATGGCAAACAAGGAGGTCCATAGGTTGCTGGTTAACATTGGTAGCTCGATCGATGTTATGTTCTACGAACTCTTTCAGAAGTTAAGGATCCCGGAGTCTGAGTTAATGCCGTATAGCGAAGATCTAATAGGATTATCCGGACATCGCATTACGCTGGTGGGGTACATAAAACTCCACGTGACATTTAGGAGACCACCTTACACGAAAACCATAATCACACGGTTTATAGTGGTGGATGCCAAGTCGCCTTACAACGTGATCCTAAGCAGACCAACGTTGAATGTATTAGGAGCTGTTATCTCGATCTCGCATTTGGCCGTGAAATTTGTAGGCGATGACATGGAGGTAGTCACCCTACGAGGGGACCAGAGAAAAGCAAAAGAATGTTATAAGAAATCACTAAAGGTTGATCGCAGCCCCGACATAGATCACAGACTTAACCTCGGAGAGAGTGAGGTACTTCTGACGAAGTTAGATTGTCGGGATGATATAAAAGAAGACACCTGGATACCCCGTCCAAAACTGGATGGGGATTGCACCCTGGTTCAGGTAGGGACAGAGGAACATCAGGTCGTGAAAATCGGAGCCGACCTCGACAAAAAAATGAAGGAGGATATGTTGACACTATTGAAGAATAACCTTGGCTTATTCGCATGGAAGCCGGAAGATATGCCAGAAATAGACCCCAACCTCTTCTGTCATCGTTTAGAGGTAGATCCCTTCGTGAAACCAGTGTGTCAAAGAAGGAGAAAGATGGCCCTCGAGTGCCTTAAAGAGATTGATAGACAGATAGAGGAGTTGCTGAAGGCGAGCTTCATCCGAGAGGTGAAGTATACCACGTGGTTGGCCAATATAATGCTTGTGAAAAAACAGAATGGGAAATGGAGAATGTGTGTAGATTATATTGACTAGAACAAGCATTGCCTGAAGGATTCATACCCCTTACCCGACATCGACAAACTGGTTGATGGTTCGTCCGGATTTCGTTACTTGTCGTTCATGGATTCGGATACAACCAGATCCCTCTTTATCCAGATGATCAAGAGAAAATGGCCTTTATAACGAAGAAGGCCAATTATTGCTATAAGGTGATGTCCTTCGGACTGAAGAATGTTGGGGCCACGTATTAAAGAATGATGAACAAGGTGTTTGAAGCACAGATAGGGCAAAACCTAGAGGTATATGTTGCTGACATGATTGTAAAAAGTGCTACCCCTACAGCACACCTCCAGGATTTACAAGAGACCTTCGCTCAGTTAGAAAAGTTTAATATGAGACTAAATCCCAATAAATGTGCATTTGGTGTCTCGGCTGGCAAATTCCTGGGATATATGCTATCTGAGAGAGGTATCAAGTTGAACCCGAAAAAATGTAGGGCTATACTAGAGATGAAGAGCCCTCAGAGTGTGAAGGAGATCCAGAAGCTAACAGGGTGACTGGCTGTGTTGACGAGGTTTATAGCCAGGTCGGCACAGAACGCTCTCCCCTTCTTTTGACTTTTAAGGAAGGGCAAACCATTTGAATGGATAGACAAGTGCAAAGCAGTGTTCATAAGATTGAAAGAGATCCTATCCGCTTTGCCCTTACTCACAAAGCTGGGATGGACGAAGTGTTATATCTGTATTTAGCAGTGGCTGATGAAGCCGTAAGTGCCACGCTAGTGCGGGAGACGTCGGAAGGACAAAAGCCGATGTATTTTGTAAGCAGAGCCTTACAAGGAGCTGAACCGCGATATCCCAAAGTGGAGAAAGTCGTATTTGCTTTAATGATCGCCGCCAGAAAGCTGAGACCCTACTTCTAGTCGCATCAAGTTGTAGTGAGAACGGATCAGCCAATCCATCACATCCTATACAGACCGGAGTTAGCAGGAAGGATAATGGCGTGGGCCATTGAGCTATCAGAATATGGGATTCAATATGAGCTAAGAACAGAATTGAAAGCCCAAACGCTAGTTGACTTTACAGCAGAATTGACACCGGCGAAATCCTCCTTCGGAGGATCGACCTAGACCCTTTTTGTGGACGAATCATCTAATGAGAAAGGGAATGGAGCCGGCATACTGTTGGAGTCTGTGGACGGCGTGGTTTTGGAACAGTCACTGACTTTTACGTTTCCCACCTCCAACAACTAGGCAGAGTATGAAGCGTGCATAGCCGGATTCGTTATGGCGATCGACATTGGCATCGTGTTGCTGCGTGTATGTAGCGATTCGTAGTTGATGATTTTGCAGATTAACGGGGCCTATCAAGCCAAAGAGCCGGTGTTGCAGAAGTACTTGGCAAAAATAAAAACTCTCATTGAGAGATTTCATAAGGTGGATTTTGTCTACATTCCCCGCAAGAAGAATGTTAAGGGGATATCCTATCGAAGTTGGCTAGCATTAAATCTTCCGGCAACAATAGGACAATCATCCAACAAACAATTCACGAGCCCAATCTCGTATTGGCAATTGAATCGGAGCAGAGTTGGATGACTCCTATCATTGAGTATTTGAATGAAGGTGTCGTTCCAGAAGATAAGAAAGAAGCGAAAAGGTTGGAGCGATTTGTAGCTCATTTCTGCATACTGAACGACAAGCTATACTAGAGCAGCTTCTCCCAACCGTTGCTCAAATGTCTAGAGAAATATGAGTCTGAATACATGATAACCAAGATACACGAAGGAAGCTGCGGTCAACACTTGGGAGGTAGAGCGTTAGCTAAAAAGTTACTCAGAGTCGGCTATTACTGGCGGACATTAGAAAAGGACGCTATGTAGTTTGCCAAGAAGTGCGACAAATGCCAAAAATGTTCCGACATTCATCTCGCTCCTCCGAAAGATTTAAGCATGATCGCTTCTTCCTGGCCTTTCATATGGTGGGGGATCGACATCCTCGGCCCCTTCCCCAAAGCACCCAGCCAAGTTAAATTCTTAGTAGTAGCTATTGATTACTTCACCAAATGGATCAAAGTAGAGGCATTGGCTACTATTACAGCAAGGAACGTGGAAAACTTTGTATTCCGGCAGATCATCTGCAGGTTCGGGATACCGGATGTCCTAGTGTCGGATAACGGCACACAATTTACAGATAAGGGCTTCCAAAAGTTTTTGGCCGGGTTAAAGATCAAGCAGCATTTCACATCGGTTGAATACCCCCAAACAAATGGACAGGCGGAGGTAGCAAATCGAGTTATTCTCAGAGGGCTCAGGAGGCGTCTGAACGATGCAAAAGGCTGTTGGGTTGAGCAACTACCACATGTCCTATGGGCATACCGCACGACCCCCACTCTTCCACAGAGGAGTCTCTTTTCTGCCTTACTTACGGCGTGGAGGCAATGATCCCGGCGGAAATTGGAGAGCCGACGTGGAGAATGGCTAACCTAAGGCTGAAGGATAAGGATGGATTGCTACGGTCAGAGCTAGACATAGCGGAAGAAAGAAGAGAAGTGGCTGCTATAAGAGAAGCTGCACTGAAAAGACAGGTCGCTGTGAGATACAACAAGAGAGTCATACGTTGCTCCTTCGAGACCAGCGATCTTGTCTTAAGGCGTGCCGACATCGGAGGAAGAAATGCCAGATAGGGGAAACTCGCCGAGAAATGGGAAGGCCCTTATAGGGTTACCTCAAAGACAGGAACGGATGCATATACATTAGAGACGCTACCCAAGGTTACCATTGCACGAACTTGGAACACAAGCAATCTCAGACAGTATTACAGTTGAGGCACGATGGGTAATACTAGTTTTAATTTCCTAGTTAAATCTAGCTATATAATGTAGCTGGATTGAGTCGCATATTATAACTTTTGGCTCATATAATATTATTTTTGGCCCATGTGATTAATAAAATGAGAAGTTTGCCTCCTTCATAAAGCTTAATATAGGGCTCTAGCCAGATAAAGCAAGCATTGCGAACTACCTCGTGTACGTGGATTCGCTCCAGCCGGGGTAGGAAGATCGCTAAAATTAAAGATAAAGTAAGCATTGCGAACCAGCTTGGTGGTACCAGGGGTTGTCCCATTAACGCTAAGTGTTGCCGCACGGCATGTAGCTCTCAGGTTCGAACCAGCTTGGTGGTACCAGGGGTCGTCCCGTTAACACTAAGTGTTGTCGCACGGCATGTAGCTCTTGGGTTCGATTCCTTGGAAGGGCATAAAATGCGAGTGTTGCCGCACGGCATGCGCGAAGACCATGAGGGACCTACATACATAGTCCCATAAGATCACTAAAATCGAAGATAAAGCAAGCATTGCGAACTACCTCGTGTACGTGGATTCGTTCTAGCCGGGGTAGGAAGATTGCTAAAATTGAAGATAAAGCAAGCATTATGAACTACCTCGTGTATGTGGATTCGCTCCAGCCAGGGTAGGAAGATCGCTAAAAATGAAGATAAAGCAAAGCATTACGAACTACCCCATGTACGTGGATTCGCTCCAGTTAGGGTAGGAAGATAGCTAAAAACGAAGATAAAGAAAAGCATTGCGAACTACCCTGTGTACGTGGATTTGCTCCAGCCGAGGTAGGAAAATCGCTAAAAATGAAGATAAAGCAAAGCATTGCGAACTACCCCGTGTATGTGGATTTGCTCCAGTCAGGGTAGGAAGATCACTAAAATTGAAGATAAAGGAAGCATTGCGAACTACCCCGTGTACGTGGATTCGCTCCAGCCGGGGTAGGAAGATTGCTAAAATTGAAAATAAAGCAAGCATTGCAAACTAGCTTGGTGGTACCAGGGGTCGTCCCGTTAACGCTAAGTGTTGCCGTACGGCATGCGCGAAGACCATGAGGGACCTACATACACGGTCCCATAAGATCGCTAAAATTGAAGATAAAGCAAGCATTGCGAACTACCCCGTGTATGTGGATTCGTTCCAGCCGGGGTAGGAAGATCGCTAAAATTGAAGATAAAGCAAGCATTACGAACTATCCTGTGTATGTGGATTTGCTCCAGCCAGGGTGGGAAGATCGCTAAAAACGAAGATAAAGCAAGCATTGTGAACTACCCCGTGTATGTAGATTCGTTCTAGCCGGGGTGGGAAGATCGCTAAAAACGAAGATAAAGCAAGGCTAAAAACAAAGACAAAGCAAAGCATTACGAACTACCCCGTATATGTGGATTCGCTCCAGTCGGGGTAGGAAGATCGCTAAAAACGAAGATAAAGCAAAGCATTGCAAATCACCCCGTGTACGTGGATTCGCTCCAGCCGGAGTAGGAAGATCGCTAAAAACGAAGATAAAGCAAGCCATTGCGAACTACCCCGTGTACGTGGATTCTCTCCAGCAGGGGTAGGAAGATCTTTAAAATCAAAGACATCAATTACGAACTTCTATCTCGTCAGATACGTACAAGACGCATCAGGTACAAAAAAGGAAAAAGTATATATAACAAACATATACATATATCGAAATTTATTTCAGGTATAAAAGTAAAGCAGAGCAAAGCAAAAAGCGACAGCTCAACCGAGAATTGGGAACATAAGCAAAAACAGGAAACACCGGCATCTCCGGAGTCAGGATCATTACCCAAGACCACCACCAAATTCAATATATCGAATCATTGCGCATTTAATGCGCCTCGATTATCTCAAAGTTACGGCCCTCCTGTCTGAAAAAACGAAAAGATTCGCGAACCGTTCGGATCCTAAATCGACAAGACCTTCACGGGCACAATTTTCACCTGCTTGGGGGCAACTATTTTGGAGATTGCTCGAGCCGACCCAGTCTCTTAAGCCGACGATACTTCCCCAAGCATCACCGACTTGGGGGCAACTGTTCTGGAGGTCACTCGTACTTATGGCCCTAAGTCGGCCCCGCAGCGCCTATTCTGGTTTCAACATCACTAGTTTACCCCTGGCTCATATTTCCATGCTATCCTGGATCAACTTTACTTCAACCCCAGATTCGTTGGCGAACACGCCCAGTGGCATAGAACGCATGTAGTTCACTCAAACGTAAATCACCACATAGCACCTAGCTAGAATGCGTGTAGTTCACTCAAATGTAAACCACCATGCGACACCCAACTAGAATGAGTGTAGTTCACTCGAACGTAAACCACCATGTGGCACTTAGCTCTCACAAAACTTCCCTCCAACACACTATATAAAGGACTCCACGCCCATCAAGTACGGATCTCTGAGGCCCTCTCATATTGATACCAATACTGACTTAAGCATTGGAGTCCTTGCAGGTGTCACCACCAGAGACGCCAACTACCACTGCGGGAGTTCACCGGAAATACGTCCTTGTGTTTACCACACAACAATAAGGTTTATGGGATGGATTTGGCCCCCAAATCCATTAGCTTTCATTTTATGCATGATTATTTGGTTCTTTTATCATATTTATTAAAACTGATTTTATTTTATATTGATGGTTATTATGTTGAGTTTTTTCTGTGATTATTGTGTTGATTTCTTGTGAATAATCGGTTGAAATTGATTCTTATCCTAGTTTACTAATTTTAATCGGTTAATTAAGCAATTTAATCGGTTAGTTTTAGTTAAAAATAATTTTAATTGGTTTATTTTAATTACACAGTGACTTTAATCGATTGGAATTTAAGCACAGCAGGCTTTTTGTCTTTATGTTATAGCCTTTGCGGCCTCCCTGCATAGAGTTGGTGCTCGCAAAACTTTGTGGATACAAATGGCTAACGCTTCTTGTGTGGATCTAGGTATTAGCGTTTAATACATCTTAATATTTGGCCTTTTAAAAAAAAATGAAACTAATAACGATTTATTAGTTTTAATCTGTTTATTTACTAAATTAATAGGTTAAAATTAACTTTTTCTTTGTTTAAAAATTTTTAAACGGGATAATTAGTGTTTTAATCAGTTAGAATAAATTTTTAATCTGTATCATAAATTTTAAATGATTTAATTATTGATTTAACCAGTTAGTTTAGTTTAAAAATTAAGTTTTGTTGGATATTATATTTAAACAAAATTTTAATCGGTGAAAATTGTTTAGAACCTGAAAAATGATTATTTAACCGGTTATTTGTAATTTAAACAGAAAATAAAATACTGTTTGTATAATTTAGCTAGATAGTAAACTATTTTAACTTTTTCGGTATCATCTTTATTATTTATTTATTATTCTGGAAAAATAAAATGGATTAAGTTATATGTATATATAAATAATTATATACTCTTAATTTATTAAAAACAATATTTATATATACTATTAAAAATATAAAATTTTATATAAGTGTATATATACTATTATTTGAATAAATATAAGGATAGTAAATATATACGTTATCCATTAACACTAATCTGTTTTTTTAATTTAATAGATTTAAATATAAGTATATATATATATATATATATATATATATATATATATATATAAAGTTTGTATTAGTATATATCTATAATTAAAATTTTATTTAATATTTGGTAACGTGTGTATATATTTAAATTTAAGAAAATTATATTATTATTGGAATTGAAATTTTAATAAAAATAAATCTATTTACGAGGTTATAACATAAAAGTATACACGGATTCTATAAAAATAATATTTAGTATTCGAGTAATTGAAAAATATATATTTGCATATATTTCGGCAATTATAAATTTTTTAGTAAATATGTATATATTATTTAAAATAAAAGATAAACTTATCTCAGATATTTATAAAAATTTGTAAGATAATTATTTAGATAAGTAATGTATAACTATTTAAAGAGATAAGATTAAAAATGTAAATATAAAAATAATTATTTACGCTTATATAATTATATTTAGTATTGATACAATACCTTAAGATAGGTATTGGTGCTAAGATTTGTCTCATTTAAAACGGTAGAGATAGTAAAAATATTGTCTATTAAGTGTTAACTATGATGGGAACCATACAATGAGGTATGTGTTTTGTGAGTCATGCATAAGCCTTTGAGTTTGAAAAATATGATTGTTGTGAGTAAAACATGCAGTGAATGCATGTGATCTATTGAGATGGGAATGATAGTTTGATACACTACGGGATGTATGCAGGGACCTAGAGGGTCTTGAGGATACGATATCAAGTAGCGAAATCCAAAAGGCTAGGCTAGCAACCTTGAGCTAAGATCTTTACAAAGAACAAACCCGATAACCCTAACAACTGCTGAGTTATTACCAAGATTAGTCGAGAGTATACCGCTAGGATTTTGGCCAGTGGGCTAGTTTCTTGAGAATATGATGATCATGGTGATAATCCTACCAAGCGAGGGATATGTACTCCCAGTCATTTCCTATGACCAGAGATTAGTCGATGACAATGATGTTTATCTGTTGAGATACGGATTCATATAAGTATTAAGTTTTGAGAGTTGCATGAAACTTAGGTCAAAATCTTAGGAACCCGTGCATTTATTATTCGTGTTTAGTAAATTTTATATGTGATTGTTGTAGGTAATCCTACGAACCTTATGTGAAAATGATTTAAGAGTTAAATCACCTCACTCCTTCTATCTTTGCATTTGTATATGTTTGTGGTATGATGTCGCTACTGACAATTGGTAAAGATGGATGATGTAGACTATGCTAATAACGAAGACCTTGAGACTGGAAAGCACACAAAGGAAGATACTTTAGAGAGACAACTATTGTTGCCTATCGTAGTTAAGTTTGTCATGATGATAGATAAGTTGGGTTTATAGATCGTAGGTAGTACTAGGCATGGCAAACAAATCCGCGCCTGTGGGGATCTGCCCACCTCCGCCCTGACTTTGATGGGGAAACCCTGCCTTAACCGAGTTCGAGCTTTACCCGACTGCCAAAGTCGGGGGTGCAAACGGGGATGTTACTACCCGCACCCCACCCCCTTACCCGACAACATAAAATTACTAAAATAACCTTATATATATATATAACATCCTAATTCCCAAATCAGTCAGATTAAGAACCCTAACTTCTAAATTGTTTATGCTGCCCTACTACTCTCGTGACCACGCATGAGTCCCGTTCCTTCCTTTCTCATTTCTCAATTCTCGACAGTCTGCTCAATCCTTCTCCCACAAAGTGACGAAGCAGTGAAGTACCTCCGTCTCTGACCACAGTTCTCACCCAAAGTCTCGTCCACAGACCGCAGTGCTCCGTCTCTGTCCACAATTCTCATCGAAAATCTCTGCCCACCGGCTATCCACTCCGCCTCCGGCATCGACCCTCCACTTCGCCTTCGGCACAGGCCTTGTGTTTGTTTTTATGTACGTCTCTCTCTCCCTAGTTTTCTCTTGGTTACATTTTAGAATCTTTAAGCATTGTGGGCTTGCATATTAACATGAGCAGACAAGTGAATTTGTTGACTTAAAGATAGTAGTCAATAGTGTGCATTAGTGGTGCATAAGGGCATCATGGAGCAACCCTAGGTTGCCATAGGCCCATCGGTGTCGTCCCTTTTCAAGGCTCCCATAGTGTGCGTTCGCACAAATTTGAAATATTTGTCTAAAAACTCAAATGTGATTTATAGGTAGGGAACAATTATCAATCGTGCTCATAACTGCGGTTGTTCATCTTGTTGGAACTTGTGCTTTTTCTTTCTTCAATGTGATGAAATCTAATCTTTTTTCATTGTTAGTTATTTGAATTTAGCTTTCTTGCTAAGTACTTGTGCGGTCTAAGGTTATTTTTATTAAATACGTGTGGTTAGAGTATAATTTTACTTTGAAAATATTAAATAGGTGCACAATGTGGCATAGTGTAATGTTACTTTTTGGCTACTGTGTGTGGGGCTTATGTTAGTGTAGTCTCATTACTATTACAATTTTTCCTTGATTGTTCCTATGTTAGATTCATAACAAAACTAGAATAGAGAAAAGTTACTTGAATTGCGCTGTCAAAAAAATGATGGAAAGATGCCTTTTAGAGTGTGAAAAAATACAATTAGGAGATAGATAAGATCCTAAAGAATGGAAACTTTTCTTACTGATTATTAGTAGGCAGCAATGTTGTGAAAATCATGAATAAGGTTGTAAAATCACACAAAGTTATGTGTTTTGGAGGGCTCTCTGTGTTAAAACAGAGCTGTGATTGTAAATTGTGTATTGTAGGATCATGTAATTGTAGGATCTTTCTCGCGATTTTGACAAGATAGCTTTGACTTGTCTTTATTTTGCAACTCAAGTTTATATTTCAAGTTTTAGGCCTCAAAGACTACAAGTCTCATTTTTATTTATTGTTAGATGATGCCTTTCTTTAGTTTTTTTTTTCTCGAGATATCTCAAGTCTAATTTATTTTTTTTAGCTTTTGTCTTTTGTTTTGTTCGGCCTTTTAATGTTTTTAGTAGTCCTTGTTTTTTTTTTTTCATTTTGGCTTAAGGTATTTCCTTGAATATAAGTTTTGATACAATATTAAAATTTATGCGAGTTATATCTAAGGAATAAAAGTGTAAGTTACCAAATTTTTAACTTGAATTACTAGTTAATCAACAAATATTTAACACTTTAAATTCATGATCTTCTTCTCATATATATTTTTTATTTGATTTTAAACTTACTAATATAAGACTTATTCTTCAACAAAGAAAGTTAAAGAAATCTTTCCAATCTCTTTCTTAAGTTTTTTTTTTCCACTTTCATCCTCTTAAACCAACCAAAATTTTGTATTGTTATTGCCTTATTGGTGTTTGTTAATTATACTATCAATCAGTCATCTCAGTTACTAAGGCTTTGTCTAAATATAAACTAAGACCATTAGTATTTCATGATATTAATTATACTAATCTTTCTATATATAATGTGAAATGTATTTGTCATGTATAGGGATAATATGGCAAATCTTGGTATTTCATAAGAAAGTGCACATCAACCAAATCTAGAAGGAAGTTATGACCCTTCACCTACCGGTCCTACAACAAATGAACCTACAGGTCCTATACCAACACCTAACTTCGAAATAGTTGATCATATGGAGGGGGCAACACAAACAGGAGGAAGTAGGCTTAAAAGTGAGGTTTGGCAGTATTTTACAAAGGTTAAAGTTAATAAGGAAGACAATGCCCAATGCAATTATTGTAAGAGATATATGGGTGGGAAATCAAAAAATGGGACAAAGCATTTATGGCAACATATGAACAGTTGTGTTCAACGCAAAATTACTATGAAAGGAAAAAAAGGCAAACATTTCTTATGCCTAAGGTCATGCAAGGTAAGCAAGAATTAGGTACAGGAACTTCTGATGCAAAAAATGCAAGGAAAGAGCTTGCAAATGCAATTATTATGCATGAATATCCACTCTCAATTATAGATCATGTTGGATTTAAGAGATACTTGACTGCTTTCCAACTAGTATTTCAAGTTCCTTCTAGAAACACAATTAAGAAAGAAATATTCAAAATCTATGGTTTCGAGAAATCAATAACTATGAAGTTGTTGGATAGTTTTAAAGGAAGAGTGACCATTACATCAGACATGTGGACTTCAAGCAATCAAAAGAAGGGGTATATGGCTGTCACTGCTTATTACATTGATGGCTCTTGGAACTTACAAAGTCGTATTTTGAGGTAATAACTTTCAAGGGATAGGTCTTTACTTCATATGCGTTGTTGTGCTCATATCTTAAATTTGATAGTAAAAGATAGGTTGGAAGTGGTGAAAGATGGGGTAGAAAAGATTCGGGTTAGTGTAACATATTGGACTACAACACCTAAAAGGAAGGAAAAATTTGAAGAGACGGCTAGGCAATTGAGGATCCCTTGTACTAAGAATTTGGTTTTAGATTGTCCAACTAGATGGAACTCAACATTTAAAATTCTTGAGACTCCCTTATTGTATGTGGATGTGTTTAGCCGGTTAAAGCAATGGGAGTCCCAATATACTTGTTTGCCAACTAATTTACATTGACAATTTGCAAAGAATGTGTGTGAGAGATTGCAATTGTTCAACGAGGTCACTGAAATTTTTTCTACTACTAAATGTCCATCTGCTAATATTTTTTTTCAAATATATGTGAGATCAAGTTGGTATTAAATGAGTGGATTGCCTGTTCTGATGAATTAATTCAAAAAATGGCAGAAAATATGTTGAGCAAATTTGAAAAATATTAAGGTGTGATTCATGATATAATGGGAGTTGCTACTGTTTTGGATCCTAGATACAAAAATGGAGTTGCTTGAATATTATTATGAAAAATTGTATGAACATGACTCTTTTGCTCAAGTTAGGATGATTTGACAATTATGTTATGATTTGGTTTCTGATTATCAAATGAAAATGAATAAAGACTCTACTGGTGGTGGCTCTCCAACCATTGATGGTGATACTAGTAAGGTTGCTAGTCGTGTACGTGCATTAACTGAGTATGATAGGTATGTCATAAGGAAAAAAAGGGCCATAAGTTCTTCTATTAAAACAGAGTTGGGTCATTATTTAGAAGAGAATGTTTTACCAAGAGCTAATGATTTCGATATATTGATGTGGTGGAAGTGGAATGGGGTCAAGTATCCAACACTTCAAGCAATTACAAGATATATATTAGCTATTCCTACATCCACTGTAGCTTCTGAATATGCATTTAGCACCAGTGGTCAAATAATAAGCCCTCATCGTAGTCAACTTCATTGGACTACTTTAGAGGCCTTAATGTGTGCTAGAAGTTGGTTATGGAGTGCTAAGAATAATGGTAATGTTTTAAATACTTCATTTAAATATCTTATTAAATTATATGTCTTTATTTTAACAACTAATTCTTTTTGTTCTACTATATTTAATATTTACAGGTTGTGTGAATTCTAAAATAGTCCAAGAATATACTACTTTAGTTAATGAAATGGATTCAGATGATGAAGGTATTACTTTTCAATCTTTATTTCTCTTTCTCATTTTTAATCTGTAATCAAATTAAATTAATATGCTACTTTATTTTGGTTTATATAGGTGAAATATTGGGTAGTGGCATTACTTCCCAGTTGGATGATGATTAGTAGATGATGACATATTTCATGGATTGAAATTTGGAGCTTTTATTTCTTTTTATGATGTAATTTGATGGATTGAATTTGGAACTTTTGTATTTTTTTTAATGATATAATTTGATGGATTAGAACATGTTTCTTCTTATTATGTAATTTAATGAATTGAAACATTGTTTTTTTCTTTATTATGTAATTTGGTGGATTGGAACATTAGTTCCTTTCATTGTTTCTATCTTCATGTTAGTATCTCCTAATATTTATCATTCATTGATAAAAATTTGCATGGAAATCATTTTTTACATTTTAAAGTTGCCAAATAATTTCTTAATAGAAAAATTTTGAATTGTGTGAGAAAGGAACAGATAAAAATAAGTTAACTTGCATTGTTATTTTCTTTTTAATTCTAAATTTTGTGATATATTCATAATGATAGGGGGTGGGGGCGGGGGCGAGGATGGGTACCTACCTTTTAGCCCCGACGGGGGTTGGGGGCAGGGGTGGGGATAGGAAAACCCACCCCCGCCCCGTTGCCATGCCTAGGTAGTACTACTGCTTTGACTTAGGTACTTTTAGTTTGGTAAAAAGATAGTCAGGATCTTTTAGTTCTAAATGTTGAGTGTAATTCAGAATCACAGTGAAGGTAACTACAAGAAGAATGATGGTCGTGGCAAGTATAGCAAGAAGAAATTCAACAAAAAGGGAATTCAATGTTATAATTGTCAGTAATGAGGACACTTTGTTGATGAATGAAAAGGAAAAGGTTTGCAAGATAAAGACGATGAGGCCCAACTAGCACATGATGAAGATTTTGATTCAGATTATGTGTTGTTGATGGTAACTACCAAATCTGAAGAAGATTCAACCTCAAATACCTCAGAGAAACATGCAACAACCTTCAAGGTTGAATGATTATGAGATATAGGCTGATAATGTTGTGACTACAGAAGGAGATTTGGTCCATCTAGCCTTGTTTACAAATGCAGAACTTGTGACTTTTGAAGATGTTATTAAAGATGAAAAGTGGGTGAGTGCTATGAAAGAGGAGTTGAATTCAATTGAGAAGAATCACATTTGGCAGCTGGTTTCACTGCCTCATAATAAAAGACCTATTGCAGTGAAATGGACTTACAAAATTAAGAAGAAGCCTGATGGAACTATTGCTAAGTATAAAGCTAGGTTGGTAGCTAAGGGGTTTCTACAGAAGGTAGGAGTGGATTATCAAGAGGTGTTTGTACCAGTGACCAGGTTAGAAACAATTCGGTTAGTGACATCAATTACTAGTTTTAGAGGATGGTTTCTTCACCAATTAGACGTCAAGTCAACATTTTTGAATGGGCCTTTAGATGAAGAGGTCTACGTCAACCAGCCACCTGGATTTGAAGTAAATGGAGAGGATAAGAAGGTTTATAGGCTCAAGAAAGCCCTGTATAGCCTAAAGCAGGCTCCCAGAGCATGGAACAAGAGAGTTGATCTTTTTCTATTGCAACAAGGCTTTCTAAAGTGTACAAGTGAATATGGGGTCTATACTCGAGAATCACACACTGCTAACTTGTTAATTGTGTGCTTGTATGTTGATGACTTGCTGATAACAGGAAGCAATGAAGGAGAAATTACTAACTTTAAAGGAAGTATGATGGTTGAATTTGAAATGTCTGATTTAGGGGAGCTAGCTTACTTTCTGAGAATGGAATTTGTTCCAACAAGTAAAGAAATTTTCATGCACCAAAAAAGGTATGCAACAGATATTTTGAAGAGGTTCAACATGTTAATTTGCAATCCAATATCAACTCCAATTGAAATTGGTACAAGGTTGACTAGAAATGGAGATGAAAATCCAGTAAACATAACAAAGTATAGGCAACTGATTGGATCACTGAGATATTTGTGTAACACTCGACCAGACTTGGCGTATGGAGTTGGTTTGATAAGCAAGTTTATGGAGAAACCAAGAGCATCCCATTATGCTGTTGGAAAAAGGATATTGAGGTACATTAAAGGAACACTTGATTTTGGTTTGCTATTCCCAAATGACTTGCATTGTAGAGATGTAGAGATTGTGGGATATACTGACTCTGATAGGTGTGGAGATAAAGATGATTGAAAAAGTACAACTAGTTATGTCTTCATATGTGGCAACGGATCAATTTCATGGAGTTCTAACAAGCAGGATGTGGTAGCATTGTCCTCTTGTGAAGCCGAATATATAGCTGCATCATTGGGAGTATGTCAAGCTGTATGGCTTGAAACTTTGTTGAAAGAGATGGATTTGAAAGCAACTAAGCCTATGAAGATATGGATTGACAACAAGTCTGCAATCAATTTGGCAAAGCATCTAGTTGCCCATGGAAGAAGCAAACATATTGAGACTCGCTTTCATTTCTTGGGGGACCAAGTAAACAAAGAAAATTTGAAATTGGAATACTGCAACACTAAAGATCAGATTACAGATATATTCACAAAACCACTAAAGGCAGATAGATTTCACAGTTTGAGAAACAAGTTGGGTGTATTGTCTTTGGCAAATTTGAATTAAAAGGGGTGTGTTGAGTGTAATTCGATTTCTTTATTGTTAGTTAGTGGTATCTAGAGCTTTTTTGATTTGGGACCTGTGTACATGAGAAGGTGATTCTGTGTGAGGCGTGGAGGCATCTAAAGGAATGACTCATGGCCAGTTCTAATGGTTCTTTTCTAGCCAACCTGTCGGTTCTTGATAACAAGAACTTTGAAAAATGGTGTATCTAGATGCGAGTCATCTTTGGTTTCCAAGATGTGTTGGAAATTGTGAATGAAGGTATCCAAGAAGTGGAGGATAACTCAACAGAAACACAAAAGACAATTTACAGGGAGGCAAAAAAAGAAAGATTGTAAGGCTCTTTTCCTAATCCATCAATGTGTTAATGAAGCAAATTTTGAGAAGATAGCTTCAGCTAGCTCTGATACCACTGTTGATGCAGGATCACCACACTCTTGACTAGTAGCACACACACACACACACATTCACTGTAGAGAGATTTCTTAAAGGGAAAGAAAACAATGAGTGCATATCATTCTTCTTCTATTCATTATTTTCTTCCCCTTTAAGAAATCTCTGTACAGTGAGTGTGTGTGCTACTATCAAGAGTGTGGTGATCCTGCATCAACACTAAATATATTTCATAATAATAGTTATGACACTTTGTTATTATGGGTGCCTCTAACCATACAAATAACATTGATGTATGTTTACTTTTGATGTATGATTTATGATTGACGTCATTTATGATTATTTGATCACAAGTCGTTTTTAATTTCATCAATTATGTAAAAAAAAAAATTACTCTCATTTTTAAAAAACAAATAAAATAGTTTTAAATAAAATAAATTAAATTACTATTAAGAAAAAGTGTCAATGTGATTGGCTGTTTCAGGTTCAACTGCACCTCACTCCCTCCACCGCTGCAACCCTCGTTCCCCACAACTACATTAACAGACTCCTACCGGAGCAATGCTCCTCCACAAACAAACATCGAAGATTGCGTCTGAACGCAAGTGCAAAAAAGAGAAGCAAAAATGAAAAGGAATGATGCGGTGGCAAATGGAGGTGGCCTTTGGTGACATTGAGGTGGTTTTGCATGACGAGTTAAGGTGGCGCGACGACTTTAATGAGGTGTGGTGGTGATGGTTTGCAATAGCAAAACCAACAAGGAAGACGAAGATCAGTGGATGCTTGGCGTAATGGTCTCGACTTTGATTCTCTGCTTTGCGGAGGTGAGGAAAAAGGTGGTTCACGGTGGCAGCTGGTGGGGAAGTCGCTAGTAAAGACTGAGGACCTGGCATCGTTGGTGGTCACCGACTATGAAGGAGATGGAGTCGGAGAGTTGTTCGCATGCTTGCTGGGTTAAGAATTCGGTTGTCCATTCTTTCAGCAAGCTCAAGCATACTCTTTTAGGGATTTCAACTTTTATTATTTCCTTATTCCGACCCACTACTGTCATTTCTTAATTAAAAAATTTAATTATCCTAATAACCATTAAAAAAATAAAAAAAATTTGTTAAAACTGGGTAAATTACTAGTTACTATCCCTAGTAAAAGTACATGGTCTACGATAAAAGCACCCGCGAGGCTAGTGCATGCAAGAACTCGTCATTATAAGAAATTAGAAGTTAGAATTTTTAAAAACACAACTTGAAATAGTGTCTCAAAAAATGCTACAAATTACTAAAAAAACTTATTTATTAAACAACACTAATAAAGTCAAATAATTTTTTTGGCTATTAAAAAAAGTTAAAATTTAGCCAAAATAAGGATGGATTTTAGATTGGGAGAGCATCTAATGTCTCCCATCGTGGGAGGAGAGTTTTTGAGACCATTGGATACAATTATTTAAAAATGAACGACCATGATGTTTAATGATTTATAGGTTTGAGAAGTATTAATTTTTTTGGTTTTTATTTAAAAACAAAAATCCTGTCACCGTTTTTGTTCTCACAGTTTGATTGGACCTTCCACCAAGCACCGACATTGTTTGAAGTAAAGTTGGAAAACGGAAGGAAGAATCAGAATGAAAGAGGAGATGTATGAATTGAGAAGCAAGAGGAAAAGTGAAGCCGCAAAAATGAGGGTGAAGCTAGTAGCCATTGCTGTGTTGAAATCTATAGCTGCATCACCAGCACGAGCAAGAGAGAGTGAGGGGAGCTATTACTACTACTACTACTATTGTTGCTGTTGTTGCGAAGTGAAACTTGGGAAAGCTTTTTACCTAATGTTCTAATGCTCAAAAAGTAACTTGCAGTTCGAGACCGCTTCGCAACCAGATGTGGGCAACGACGCCTACACCTTCCTTGAATTCAACACACAAGGGCAAGGTTTTCGACTGCCCCGAGTTCCGCAACCTGATTAGGTCGTCGGTGGCCTTTCGCGTCAGGAAGATTGGCATCTCCATCAACCACCGTCAAATACAAGGTTAGAAATGAAAACTGGACATTGGGCTATGCAATTTTTGCGATACAAGGTGTGCCTGTGTTCAAAACATCTTCCACCGTCCAAAACAAGGTTAGAAATCAGAAGGGGCAATAAGCTACAGTGACAATAGTTTGGGAACTATGTGGAATGTATTTGAAAAAAATGTTACTTCTAAATTACCTATCACAACTGGTTTTCCAATATTGATCCCAACCATTCGTTTTTCATTTAGTAAACCTAATGGTTCACATAATGTTTTCCAATGGTGGGAGACTTGCCCAGCATGGGCTCAGGTGGGAGACCCCCTCATGTCTCCCACCATCAAAAATAAATTTATAACCATTAGATTTATTGTATTTTGAATTAATGGATGAGATTTTTATTTTATTTTATTTTACCGATTTGTCCCTTATCTTCCATCTTTCCTCCTTTCTTTTCCTTTTTCTCTCTCTACCCGTGCCTTGCGAACCTTGGCAACCAAAGGTTGCTATAGTTGTGGTGGTGCCACCGCAACTACAAGCTTTTCCCATCCCAATCTTCTAAACACACCACAAACTCGAATCTACACTGACATCAAGTTCAACAACCACCACGTCAACCCACCCTTTCCCGTCAACGACCCACTAATGTCTACATCAACCCATCTTTCCCGTCAAAGCTCAACCCCATTGCCCCACTCAATCGCACCTGTTCTCAAACAACAGCACGTGGCGTTCCATCATCAACAAGGTCTCATTCGTATATTGAGATGGCGAGGTTTGCTGCAATCAGCGTTGATGACAGTTTCCGTTTTAGATCTGTGTTTTCACTTACAATTCTATCTTTGATTGCAACAAACCCCATGTTTTCACCGTTGTTTTTGTGATGAAATGCTTGATCTAGACTTTGTTTTTGTGTTTGTATTATACATTATTTTTAATAGATTTCACAATGGTAGCCTAATGAATATCTGGTGTTCCAGTTTTTATTTTTTTAGTTTGACCATGTCCATGGTTTATTTGGGCTTTGTGAGTCATGGTTGATGTTCTATTCAGTTCATGTTATTGTTAATATTTCCTTGTATATGATTGAGCGGTTGTTGGGGGAAAAGGAAGAAGAAAGAGGGGTGGGGTTGCGGGAGAGAGAAAGGGGAAACGAAAGGAGGAGAGAGATGGAGAATAAGGGACAAATCGATAAAATGAGGAAGAAAAAGACAAAAGAAAAAAAATCTCATCCATTGATTCAAAATGGAACAAATCTAACGATTATCAAGTTATTTCTCATGGTGGGAGACATAAGGGGTCTCCCACCCACGCCTACTCTCCTACCCTAGAATCGCCCTAAAATGAGTTGCCGAACATACACTTACTTAACTGGCAAAAACATCTTTAGCTGCCTAAGGTCACCAGAAATTGTTTTATAGAAAATAAAAAAAAGTCATGCTTGTAAAGTACAAATTACCCCATTTTAGTATTTTTTTAAATTACACTAATTTAATAACAAATTATACCAATATGGTAAAAAAAAATTAAAGAAAGGGAGAGTAAGGATTCAAGAGCTTGTGGGCACTGTCAATGTTTATAGAAAATTATAGAATTTTAAGAAAATATAGAAAAAAAAAGTCATGTTTAAGAAACGCAACTTACACATACCATGTTTTTTATATAAAACTTGTAAATGTTTTTTTAAGACAAATTATAAATGTTTAAAACAAATAAAAATATAAATTATATATTGTTCAAGATACAATGAAACACATTATTGAAGACTAACCATTTTGCTAGACTCAAACCTTGTTAAAACTACTTTTACAAACTATACCAAATCGATAATTCCTAAATCAAATTATTAATTATTTAATAATTGATAAAAATATAATAAAACTAGGACTTATTATTAATTTATATACATGAAAAAAATTAAAAAATATTTAAATCAAAATAAAAAATAAAATGTATGAAATGTAATAAAAAATAACTTTATTTTTATTTAAATATTTCATTTTTTTCTTTGTCGATGTATATAAATCAATGATACATAGAAGGAGTTTCTTTTAACAAATGAAAATTTATAAGGATTAAATACAAATAATTAAAATTATATATAAACTAGACTCTGAAGACTAACAGTGTAATTAAATCTTCTATTTTCTAATTTTACTTTGGCATATGTCTATATGTTTCTCTTAAAAAAAATAGAGTAAAAAGAATTTTATCTCCTAAATTTTAAATTAATCGAGCTTTTCATATATTAAATAAAATACATTGTATTTTAATTTAACACGAGTTTCATAATTTTTCTTTTAATTTTATCTATTTTAATAATTAATTTTAAAAATTTTAAATTTCTTATAAAAAATATTTTTAGAAAACAAAAATACCCTACTATCAAATTAAACTTCTAAACAGGACAAATTTTGCTAAACTGAAAAGTAGACTACCAAGCCATCATTGAACGTTGAACATGATTAATGTGAGAGGGATGAACAAGTTGAATTTACCCAACTAAGGACGAAAATGAAAAATGCCATCCACGACACATCTTAAGAGGGAAGCTTAAATTGCATGAATGAGGTGCATTTCATTATTTCCTTGGCCACCTCAAATGTAGACGTCCTAATTTGGGAAGAACACTTTTGTTGGAACCAAATATGTATGAAGCGTTTGGTCTCTCAAAATTTTGAAGATAACAAACTTATTAAGATTTAAGTTTCTGTTATAAAAATGTTTTTACAGCATCCAATATCGTGGCGTCCAACGCGCCAATTTAACAAACGTCCAATTGACTTGTTATGATGACCGTCCAGAAGTAAGTCTCTCTCTAAACGACTAAATGTTTAAAGCTAAGACTCATATACAAGTTCGTCCAAACGTAAGTTTTTTTTAAAACATCTAAGCATTTAAAACTTGTCTGGACTATGCGTCTCTCACATGATCTGTTCGCAACTAATGCTTTACCTTTTAAGAGATCTAACGTTCAAATATCTAAGCATTTAATGTAAGACAGATATATTTTAATGCATAAACACAACAGTTTAGAAAAAGAAAGTCAACTTATCAAGTTGCCAAGTAGAATAAAGAATGATAAAAGAAGCAGACCTTTAACGCAGTACTACACCTTCCATTTTAGTGCAAGAACTAAAGTTACTTTTTTTGCTCCTCTGAAAGCTCTATACATGCGCACTTTTCTTGAAGACTGAAGCTAAATCCTCTTAACGACTCTTTTTCACGAAGACTATATATATACCAGCTCGAGAACAGTAAACCAAAAGAAGAAGTGCTAAGCAAATATAGTATAGAGTTGTTACATTTACTGAACGACTTTGAAATCTTGTTGAAAATATTTTTTTTTTTATACTTAAACTTTCATATTCTTACTTCGTGAATAGACTTGTTTCATAACAACTGTTTGTGTTGTGAAAGCCAAAACAGACTTAGTGAAAAAAAAAATACTAGGGTGGTTAAATAATATGAGTTGATTGCGTTGTAAAGCCTGAAGAGACAATGAAAAATACTTGTTGTATAACCTAAGATTGGTTAGTAAATACCTTCTGGACAAAGCGACTGAACGTAGTTCAAGATTGAGTGAACCAGTATAAAAACTCTGTGTCTTTGTCTTCTCTTATCCTTCTCTCTCCATCCTTCGAACTTGTTCTCAAAAAGGATTAAAAAGTTTTTGGTTGCACAATTCAACTCCCTTTCTTGTGCAATCCTTGTTATTTCAACTATGAACTAGCATGATCAACATTTGAAACATAGATCATAGAAGAGGTTAATCAAAAACAGATTGAATCATGATAATTCCATATTCAGGAATAATTTCATTGATCATTATTGTAGTTTATGGGGTCATAAATAGAGAAAACAGGTCATGTACTGACTGTGTAAAGTAGTTTTATACTGTCATCCAATCACAAACCACCATTTATTGTAAGTTTGTTGACTTTTATAATAAATACTTTAAAAGTCATATCAATGGTAATTTATGATTGGTTGACAGTGTAAAACTTTTTACACTGACAGTGCATGACCATTAAACTCTCATAAATATTCAGACATATGAGGAAATTGCAATTTACTCGTCATGATGTGTTATATCAACGCTCAAGGGATAACTTTATTATGGTTTAGATGTAATGGATTTGGTAGTGCTGAAGTGAAGAAATCTCATCGTCCAATTAATAATTAGATTTAGCCTAAGCATTCTTTAAATGCAGCAGAAGAGTGAAACTAACAAGATTAACATTAATTAGCAATGAGGAATGAATTTTTCCGCTTATCCATAGCAAGCACAAGTTACACATACTGTAAAGTAAACAGAGATAAGCTTAAAAGTGATAGTCTGACATAACTTACCCAAGACATTTTTTCCCCCCTCAAATGTAATGTAAATAGCTTACATTTGAATGGGCATAGCTGGCCAAGACTTAAGCCCGTCCATGTCTTCTATCCATGTATCATCTCTCACCACGAATTATAGCAACCTCTACTTGGATTTCTACATAAATAAGCTAGTGTAAAAGATTGTGTGTTCAAGCTCAATGAATAGCTTCATTAGTTTGCATTTGGCATTAGTAATAATCTAATATATTGAAGTAATATATACCATCTTTTTTACCAAAGCTTCTTTGTTCAAATGATTAAACACATTTATGCTCAAGCGGAAGCCTTTAATTCTGAGATTCAAGGTTTACTCAAGTTGCAAACTAATCCCAACCTAACTACTTTGACTAGACTAACATTTCAAATAGTAATAATAATAACAATAAAAGAAACTAGGACAAGTCAGGAAGAAGCCTGGGAAAAGAAAAGGAGAAAAGGAATTGGTGACGGTATGTATCCGAGTTCACGGTACAATGTTTTCTGTTTAAATGCTAGTAAGCATTATTATAGATAACCATCACGCAGCCACACATCCATTAAGGAGCATCTGATCGAAGTGCCAAACGCCTGCAAGTTCACCAGTAATAAAGTACTTTAATTTCACCACCATGCATATGAAATATGAATCAACCGTTTGGTAAGTAGCAAATTACCGTGTCCTTTGCCCACCCTTCTTAACTGAGCCACATATTCTGAGATCTTTTTAATGTCTTCCACCTGAAGCCAAAAAAGAAATTAATAAGAACAGGCTTTCTCCCATCCTACTCAACTACTCCTGACAGCAATAGAAAGAATCACACTGAACATTGCTTTACCTGACCGACCAAAAACTCGCTTTCAATAAAATCAACAAATTGCACATCATTGTTTTCATTTGCTAACTGCAATAGTGATAAAAATTAGTTATTGGCATTGAACAACATTGTCATACTGTATAAACAAAGAAAATGAAAAAGAGACTTGAAATTTGAAAATTTCCATTGGTGTACAAGGGGAGGCAGTGGAATTAGAAGGTTTGAGTTGAGTTGACAAAAATAGTGAGAAAATAGAACTATAGAAGTGACGTACGCTGTGTAAATTTAGAAGCTTCTCATTATTCAGCCTTTCCAAAGACAAAGCAAGTTCCATTGCTGCGAGATCGGACGAGACAGAAATGGTTAGTATAATTAGAGAAACTGTCCAAATTCACAAACAACAGAACAAAACAACACTCATCAAGTGTGAAAAAATTGGATAACTCTCTGCACGGGTAGAGAACACAAATTATACAACACTCCTAGGTAAAAAGAAAGAAAAATTATAAATATTTATCTATTTTTTCTTCCATCTCATTTCTACTTTATTTTTTTCGTATGTTTTTTTTTTCCCGTCAAATCATTTACTACATCTATTACATTCTCTTTCCACCTTTTCTCTTTTTCTTATCCTATCTCTGTCCTCTATCTACCACAATCAACCCCATTTAAGATAAAATTATTAAATAGTCTCCATTAGTCCCTACCTAACAAGTAATTAAATTTTTTAATTTATAAAAAAGAGTTAATGATACTCTACTGTATATCATGTGAAAATTAATTAAGACCATAATAGTCTCGGTAATAATTTCTCCATATGTACAGTACTAAAAAGAAAAACAAATTTAAAAGTTCAATATTTATTTTATTATTATTATATATATATATATATACACACAAAAATATAACTTACCATATAATGCATCACCCTTTTCTGTGTTATCAAACTCTGAAAATGGCATCAGCATTGATTGCAGCTGAACCCTACCTCCTCTTTTATTCTGGTAATATTATCAGGAAAAAAAATTAACAAAAAGAATTAATGTTAGAAAAATGACTGCTAAGAAATACAAGAATCAACAATATTGTAATTTAGGAATAGCAAATGGTGTAGCAAAATGCCTGATACTCCATCATCATCTCAGCATGCTGTCTTTCCTCCATACTTGATTCCTTGAAAAATCTGCAAAATTGTATGTAATTTACCAGCATTCAGGTCATAACAAAATTCAAATTACAAAAGAACCTGAGATTTTCGAGGCTAATACTTGGCCAATCCCTTCAGAGCAACATTGTCTCTGTCGAAGTACGCATACATGGCATGATACACGTAGGAGACATTGTATTCCACACTGAATCAAAAGCAAAAGAAAAATAGCATCAGATATTTAATAGCATGAACATAATACAAATTAACACTTATATTCCTCATATTAACCTTCGCACAACAGAAAAAAAAAAAAATGGTCTTTCTACAATTATTCATCACCAAAACATTCAATACCATGGTAAAGGTTGAGACACATGCTGCTTCAAGTGATATTTTCTATATGCCAACAAAGGCAAAATAATTTTCTAAAAAAATTCAAACTTTATAATTTCTCAAGCACCCCATTATATTTATTGATAATGTCATCCTAACAACTGTGCTAAACAAGCATCCATGTCAAATGTGAGTGAGAGAAATGAGAAAAGAACTAACTAATAGCATGGCAAAACAAGAAAAGCTCACTTGATCTGTGCATTGAGTGCAGCCTCACACTGATCATCGTACTTTTGGCGAGCCAGTGATGCATGGGGCACTGTGGGAATGACAAGAAGCTCTTTTTTCACTTCCTCAAAAGGCTCAAACGCTATATCCAAAAAGGGTTGGCTCTTAGCCTCCTTGGAGGCCTTAGCCACAACCCCACAACCCACATTTCTCTTGGAGAATCTCACACCAGAAAAACCATTCAGAGAATTGAAAATGGGTGCAGAGGAAAACAGAGAAGGGAGAAGCTTCGCTCTATCTGAGAGCGAGGCAGAGATGGATGAAGAACTTCCCAGGAGCATGGTCAGAAGATTCAGAACCACTCTGAAGTCAGAAGAAGATAGAGAGAAACACAAGAATGGGTTCGAGCAAATTGTGCAACTGAACGTGAAGTGTGCCAGTACTTCTCAATATTTTCGTTATAATAATAGCTATTAGAGAAGAATTTACCGTTCAGATTAGTTTGACTTTGTTTATGAATTGATTCATCGAACTTTTCCGAACGATTGTTTGACACTAACAATAATTCTGTAACAATAAGATTCTCTAGATATAAATTCACCCTTTCCTCTCTCTTCTATAACCCTCTTCCTCTGAAGTGGAAGAATATTGGATGGATCACAAGTTCTGCATTCATTTTTTAATAGATTTTAATTTAAAATTTATTTTAATATTAATGAAGTATTTACATCAGATAAGATTTTTATGTTTTTTTTCAAACTGAAGAGGAACTCGATCCGCATTCATCATAGTTAACCGACATGGTCACACTTTTGTTGTGTAAAGAGTAATTATTATGACCAACATTGGTTGGCACAAGTGGTAGCAGTTTGTGTTCCTTAACCAAGTTTTTCAGGATTTAAATCCTGGTCTTAAGTATATAATAAACTATATTGAGAAAGGAATACCCACCTGTGTGTGCTCACGGTCCCTGACAAAGATTAGTTACTGTTTTCGGCAGTGGATATTTCGTACCAATATTATAGTAACCCAAAAAAGAGAGTAATTATTATAAAAAAAAAATTATACAACGAACAACCAGCTGGGTATTCTTTTTTGACGAAGCAGCTGTGTATTATTTTCTTCGCTAATTGTTTACTTTTCTTTTTTTCCGAGACAAGAGAATTTTTGTAGAGTGAGTAATGAGTAGTTACATAAAATTCTTTCGTTGAAACCAGTGTATAAAATTTAAAAAGAAAACTGTGGTTTTTACATTTCTTTTTAAATTTTTGCTATAATTGTTTCTTTTTTGTTTTCTGAAAAAATATATAGTTGTTACTGATCACTTAAAACGGGCTGAAGTCACATTTTTTTTGAAATCCACATTTTTTTTGTTAAATAGACTTGCTAGAGCGGATTCTGATACGTTAATTTTCTTCTAGTAGTTAACTAAACCCTATTTCTTTTTGCCCTTTTAGTAATAAACGTCTAGGTAAGGCGATTCTTCACTATCATTTCAAACTTAGGGCAAATATCAAGTTAGGATGATTTTCTAAGAGAGAAATGCTAGTAACATATTTTCTAATATGTTCTTTTGAACATATTTTTTATTATAGTTTAATGATCATGCACTGACAATATAAAGTAGTTTTACATTGTCATCTAATCACAAACCTTCATTTATTGTAAGTTTGTTGACTTTATAATAAATACTTTAAAAGTCATATTAATGGTGATTTCTAATTAGATGATAGTGTAAAACTTTTTACACTAACAGTGTATAACCATTAAACTCTTTTTATTATTGACTAAAAATTATTAAAAATTACAAAAATTTATAGGTCTCACTTCTTATTTAATAAATTGCACTAATGACTTTGTAATTTTAATGAATTGTAATTAGAAGAAATATATTAGAGAATGTGTTATTAGCCTTTCTCTTTTCTAAGAATAAGGATCCTTAAATTTTAATTAAAAAAAATCCTTGAATTTAAATGCTATAATTATAACGAGTACAGCTAAAAAGAGTGCGTCAAGTTTTATTGACTTGTTTCTATTTAAGTTCAATAGAACAGGACGACTTGATCCTCTAAGAAGTTTTTGAATGTCAAAGTGATCAATAGCAAATTGAATTAATGTAGCCTTGTCAAACAGTTGAATTAATTTACGCGTAAAAGTTCAATTATTAATATACATCAGAATCCCCATGAACACCACACGTTGTTTTTGTATGGTTCTGCAACTTTGTTTTGGGTACTTTATTCCTACCCCATTTTTTGTTAAGTTCACCCCTATTTTACCAAAAAAAATAAAGTGAAAAGTCTATTTAACCCTCCTTTATATATTTTTTTGAGTAAATTATACTGGCACCTCTTAAGGTTTTTTCAGATTGTGCATAATCTTTCTACTTTTTTAATGTTTACAACAACGTCTCTTATAGGGAAACACGATGTAATGTTTTTCAAATAATTAAGAGGGTTAATGTAATATATAAGGAATGTTAATGTAATGTTTTTCAAACAATCAAGAGAGTTAGTGTAAGGATATAAAAAGGAGAGATATCGTGTGCAATCTGAAAAAATCTCAAAGAGTGTCAGTATAATTAACTCTATTTGTTTTTTCAGATTGTGCATAATCTTTCTACTTTTTTAATGTTTACAACAACGTCTCTTATAGGGATACACGATGTAATGTTTTTCAAATAATTAAGAGGGTTAATGTAATATATAAGGAATGTTAATATAATGTTTTCAAACAATCAAGAGAGTTAGTGTAAGGATATAAAAAGGAGAGATATCGTGTGCAATCTGAAAAAATCTCAAAGAGTGTCAGTATAATTAACTCTATTTGTTTTTTATTTCACTATGCTTCTCACCCCACCCCGAGCATTTGTATGATACACAATAAAATTATGTTCTGTTGTGTATTGAAGCCGCATTCCTTTAATACAGTGAAAACATGTTTCTGTTATGTATTGTGCATAATAAAAATGTGTTTTCGTTGAGAGTATTTTTGTTGAAAAAATTTAAAACAAAGTAGGTGGTGAACTTAGCAGAAAAAGAGGTGAGAACAAAGTTCCCTTAGTTTTGGTCAAGTAAATACTACATCATTTGGGCCCAAATTCAGTTTTGTCCAACCCAAAAGCTCTCATTCATGGACCCAAAAAAACCCAAGCTTATGGGCTCATCACTTCACGGCTTTACCCCTCTCGATAGACCACGGTCGCTTCACGAAACTCAGGGTTCCCCAAAACGACGCCGTATTCCCTCTCCGTTCAGAACACCATTTCCCGGCACGGCGGCGGGGTTATGCGCGCCACCGTCATCCTTCCCAGGCTTTCGAAGCAACTATCGCACCGCTTAAACCCAGCCCTCTCCTTCGCGTCGGGGACTTGGCCGTCGGCGGAGGCATCTGTTGATGACGGACTCCTGTACTCCGACGTGCCGAAGCCTCGGCGGATAAACTCGGAGAGGAAGGCGTACGTGACGCCGATGAAGGTTCTGATCGAGAGGGCGAAGGCGGAGAGAGAAGCGCGAAAGGCGCAGCCATGTAGGGTTTTGGAAGAGCCACCGGCGAACGGGTTGTTGGTGCCGGAACTGGTGGAGGTAGCTCATCGCGTTTATCGAGCTCGGGGCTCTCTCCTCTTCGGTTTGAGTCAACTCATCCGAGTTATTCCCGTTTTGCGCTGCCGGTACGTGAGTTCATTGGTTCGTTACTTGTTTAGGTTTTAATTTTCAGTTGCTACTCAATTCTGACCTAGAAATTGCTTCTAATTGAGAAATTAGGTTTTGTCATTGTGTTAACTGGTTTTGCACAATTGCATCTCACACAGAATGAGTGAAATATTGTAAGAAAAAAAATGATGTGTAAATTGCATTCTAGGCTTTCTGTGGGTGTGTTTTTTTTAATAAAAAAAAAATATAGAAATTGTGAGTATTGCTTAGCAACATTGGATGTTGATTGTATCTGTGCTCCTTTTGGATCTTTCTTTCTTTGTTAATTCATTATTTAATCCTTGTTTGGATAAACTTTCCCTAAACTTCTCCCTAACTACTTATAAGTGAAGAAAATAAGAAGGTAAAAATGAATTGAACTTTTGAAGAAGCTAAGTGAGAGAGCTTCAATAAAAGTTAAGTACATAAGATAATTTTAACTTGTGAAAAAAGCTCAAATCATTTTACTTCTTATTTCTTCTCTTATAAGTGCTTATCAAGAAGTTTATGCAAACAGGGCTACGATCATCTATAGAGTTTTAAGACTTGGGGACTGCACAACTTACAAGGTTTCATTGTGTGTTTTTGAGTTTGTTTACTTTAGAAATTAATTTCGTTTGAGGCATCATGCGGTAATGTATGAAGAATAGATCTGGTAGTTGATGTAGTAGGACTAAAGAGATCAGGCACCATTGTCTATGTGATGATGGCAAGAATCATAAACAGCATAGGGCTACTAGAACCAGCCATAGTATTGACTCTTGAACTTTTTTGTAGTGCAATCCAACAATTGCATTGGCCTGTACTTGTTGGATTCACGTTTAATGTTGGTTTGATCTTATCAGGCTTTGTAATGAGGTCCACATAGGTTATGTGGGTCATGAAATTCGAACATGTACTGGACTGGAGAGTTTTTCACGGAATGCAATGCATGCTTGGAGAAGGGGAGGGGTTCGAGATGTGGTTTTCTTTCCTAGATGCTTTCATCTTTATGACCGTGTTGGTAAGCCAAGAGTTGGGCATGATGAAAGGTTCAGCATTCCTCGTATACCTGCCATTGTTGAACTCTGTATACAAGCAGGTCTAGACCTTGAAAAATACCCTACTAAAAGGAGAACAAAACCTGTGTATTGTATTGAAGGAAGAATTGTAGATTTTGAATCAGTTGTGAAAGAGGATGAAACTGAAAGAAAATATTCTTCTGAAAATGGCAAACCTTTTGTGAATTCTTCTTCTATGTTGACTCAGCCTGTAGAGAAGGTCCAGGATTTATTGGAGAACAACATAAGCCATCTGGATCAGTTGAGTGATGAAGAAAGGAACAAGTTAAGGGATTTAAGTAAACATACACTGGACTCGTGGGTTGAGATGACATCAGGTGCAAAGAAGATCATGGAGAAGTATACTGTGAATACTTGTGGCTATTGTCCTGAGGTCCAGGTTGGTCCCAAAGGACATAAGTTGAGAATGTGCAAGGCTTCAAAGCATCAGTCTCGAAATGGTTTACATGCATGGCAAGAGGCAACAATAGATGATCTTGTGGGTCCAAATTATGTCTGGCATGTGGAGGATCTGAATGGGCCTGCTCTGAATAACAATCTAAAGAGATATTATGGGAAGGCTCCGGCTGTGGTGGAACTCTGTGTGACTGCTGGGGCTCCCGTTCCTGACCAATATAGGAGCATGATGAGATTAGATGTGGTTTCCCCTGATCGAGATGAAGTTGATCTCGTCGTCCTAAAAATGTCACCCCTTTTGAAGATAAACAGTATTTGTTCAATCAACATTTGGACTTCATATAATCTTGGACTTTTTGAGTTTAATCAAATATGAACTACGAGTCCTTTGCTAGTTTTTCTGTTGTCTGCCAGACATTATGTTACCTTCAGAAGATATTTATATTGCTTGAAGAAGTCCAAAAAGTATTGCATTATCGTGTTCCCAAATTGGGTTGCATTAAGCTCAAATTGCGCAGTTTCTTGTGAGATAGTGTTGACACTTGACACTGGAGTTGATGCTATGAAAGGCTGCACAGCACCTAGTCCAAACTTCAATGCTTATAGATGAAGTTTCTTGTAGCCGGCATCAAAATAAACCTGATCTCCAAGTTGTTTCCGTCCAAAATTACTGCAGGCATACTATTGGTGTAGTCTTTAAAAGTTTAGTTTACTTCTTCAACTAGTGGTATGATGGTAAAAGCTGATTTATCCCAGAATTTCTCGTAACCATCATATTTGTTGAATTTAAAGATGAGGGATGGAATTTGAAAGGAGGTTCAACAAGACTGCTAGGCACTTGTTTTGTGCGTAATCGTTGCAGCTAAAGGTAAAATTGTAGGATCCATCTCATTCCTGAGACCTGACAGACAGCCTTCCTTCTTCAGATTTTCATCTGCTTTATTGTATATTTAAATATATTTTAATTAATTATTTATTCTTTTGGCTTGTATGTAATAAATATTCTTTCTCTGTTCTCTTATTCCCTTTTTATTAGAAGAAATGAAGAGAACACATTAATTTCATGTATTGGGAGTTATACCTTTACCCTTTGTTTCTTTGAAAGGAAAGAAAATCTTGAAATTTGAATAGAAGAAAAATTAGAAGGAATTTTTTTTTAATTTTTATTTATAAAAGTCAATTTTTCTTTATCACTAAAAAAAAAACAACGTTATTTATGTTTTTTACCTTTCTATTTTCTTTCTTTTCCATACAGATCATTAGATTTTGATGACCAACTTGAGGCCTGATTGCTTTAAAAAATGGTTTCAGCTTTTATTTTTTGTTCACTTTAAATGTAAGATTTTGGGATTACTTTAAGACAAACTTAGATCATGTGCCACTGTTTTCTAATTAAAATTAGTGTTATCTCGGAAATTTGTGTTGGCTTTTAATACACAAATTACTGAAAGAAAATTCTAATTTTAATTTTTTACAAGCTTATATTAGTCAAAGTTTTGCTAAGATTCTAATTTTAATTGAACATAAGAAATAACATTTAAGTTTTGTGCATTATTACAAGAGCAACTCCAATAGTTGCTTAAGCGGGTTGTTTAATTTTTTATTTTATTTTATTTTATCGGTGCGCATCTAGTTAGCAGGTGATGCTTAAGTATCATTCCTTACATAAGAAACAGTGATTTATGAATAAAAAACTAATTTGTTGCTTAAAAAATAATATTTTAATGATGAAACAAAATTAAATGCAAATAAAAAAGTATAAAAATGTGAGTTGTTTAAAGGTTATGCCATCCCAATAAAATGTGGGTGGATTGTGATGTGGCATAGTGAAACTCTAAATTCTCTTAAAAATTCAAAGTGGGTTGTTTAAAGGAGCATCATTGAAGATTCTCTAAGTACCATTTCTTCAATGAGTTATTATTAATATACATTCAATTATCTTACAACTCACTTTTACCTTATTTTTCTTTCTATTTCTCTTTACATTTTTTATCATATCACATATCACTTCTATCACTTTCTCTCTTTACCTTTTCTTTCTTTTTTTTTCCCTTTCTTTCTCCTCCCTCCACCCCAATCCATCCCAAAATAGGGGTGGATGTTAGATCATTTTTCTTCTTCAATTAGTGTATTGGTGGTTACTAAATAAACAAATAATTGTGGGATTGAAAGGAAAAAAGAATCGACTAATCAAATAAAAATAGAATGGCAATATTTAAAATTTTATTTAAATTTAAAAGTATAATTTATGAAAGAAATAATTACTAGTTTGCAAGTGAAAAATTATTTATGCTAATTTTGTAAAAGCAATTCACTACTCCTCCCACGGCCCACCTCCCGCCCCCCCCCGGTAAACAAAACAACTCCCGGTCTATCATCGCACCACTTTTATCGACTATTTATACTCTTCTTTTTACTCTTTACACTATCCACTTATTTTTATGTAATTTTTTTGACAAAATATCCTTTTACGGAAACTAATTTTTGTAATGTAGTTATATTCTAATACATTACGAAAATTAGTTTCTGTAATATAAAATTTACATTATGAAAATTAGTGTTCATAAGATAAATTTTTATATTATGGAAATTAGTTTCTGTAATACAAATTTTTACGTTAAAAATTTAGTTTTCGTAATGAATAAAAAAAATTACATTACAGAAATTAGACATATCAACATTACAAAAACTAGTTTTCGTAAGATCTATGAAGAAGTGGGGGGCATTAACGTGAGAGGAAAGAAAGCAAAAAGGAGGTGTAAATAGCATGGACCACGTTTATCTGTATCAAACTATCAATGAGTCCCAAAATATAAAAAATAATATATATATATATATATATATATATATATATATATTAGTTCAAAGGGGTCTGTTATTTTTACCCAATTTTTGCTCTTTTCACCCCACGATTTGTTTGTTAATTTATTTTTTTATGAAAATACTTCTTGACGGAAATGCATTTTCATTGTATATTGTACACAATGGGCATTTTTGTTGTGTATTGTACATAACAGAAACATATTTTCATTGTGTTAGGGGATGCACCCTCTATACATAACGGAAACTCATTTTCGTTGCTCACAATACACAGTGAAAATGTGTTTTCGTTGTGTATTGAATTTCAATACACGATGGAAACGAGTTTTCGTTGCGTTTCGAATTCGTACACAATAGAAACGCATTTTTCGTTGTGTTAATTTTTTTTTAAAAGTTAAATATTAATTAATTACGCCAAGTTACCATTTTTAAGAGTAATCGAAATAATTATGATGCAAAATTTTATTTTTAATAGCAATCAAATTAATTATGATACAATTTTAAAAAATATATGATAGAAGTTACCATTTTAAATAAGAAACGGATTAATTATGATGTAAATTACCCTTTTAATAGTAATTAAATCAATTATGATACAATTTATGATACTATTAAAACGGTAATCTACATCATAATTTATTCAATTACTATTAAAAGGGTAAATTACATCATAATTAATTTGTTTTTTTTATCAAAATGGTAATTTATATGGTATATTTTCAAAATTGTTTCATAATTAATTTGATTATTATTAAAAAAGAAAATTTGGATAAGAATTATTTTGCTTACTATTAAAAAAGATAAATTGTATTGTAATTAATTTAAGTTCAATAAAAAGGTAATTTATATCATAATTGATTTGATTAACATTAAAAGGGATAAATTATATCATAATTAATATTTTAATTAATTTTTTCAAAAAAATTAACACAGTGAAAACATGTTTCTATTGTGTATCAAAAACGAAAATGCGTTTCCATTAATAAAATAGGGCTGTGAAGAAGAGAAAGAAAAAATAAAAGAGAATGAAAGTAAAATAGATATTTTATTCTTTTTTTTATAAAAATAAGGGATAAAAGAGCAAAAAAAAAAGCAGCCCCTTAGTTCAAATCACTGGTTAGACCAAGGCCCAAGGAGATAATGGACTCCTTGTATATTATGGAGCTCACTTTCAAATCCATAACGCCTATTTCACGTGATTTCTGTGGTCTGGTCTCTTTCAAAGTTCAATAGTAATTCTTACACGCCTCGTAGAATAAATTCGTCATTCAGAGTCACAGAATTCTCCCCCTAGATTTATAGCTGTAATTGCCAGACACAGTTTAAAGACTAGCTGCGAATTAATTATGAAAATTCACCTGAGGGAGACATACTAACAAGAAAAACGTGATACTAACTTATTACATGTGCAATGGATATGTCAAAAATGTATGAGTTGGTATATACAGAGAGAGAGAGAGTGTGTGTTCCCTTCATGAACGTAGTACCTAAATTAGACTATACATGAATGAGAGACCCACCTAATTCCTATAGTACAGTTGAAAATTTGAACTAATGAGTACATTCTTGATTTCTTGTGAGTGTCACAGTCGCACATAGGATACATATGGATTACCAGCCAATAGGATTCGTATGCCTAAATTTTTCCACAGCTTTCTTTCTCTAAGAGCACTTACTAATATTTCAATTGACTCAATTATTATTTAGTCAAGTGTTTACTCGTATAAATAGTGTTATTACTATTTCTATATTTCAAGCATACACACACTCTTGGTAATTCTTTTTCTTAGGATTTTACCATGCTCCTTTTAAAGAAATAGTGCACCTAGCCATTGTTTAATCTCCCTACAAGTGTAAATTTTATGATATTTTTTTCTGGTTTATTTTTTGGTAGTTCTTCACATAAGTTGTGTTTGTTTGTGTTTTTAATCATTTCTAATTTACATTTTAGAGTATCAGAATTCAATCCTCTCTACTCTCTTTCCCCACAACCACAAGCCACTGCCTCCCTTGGAACCCATTTACATTTTGCAAATGTTCTTAGCCTTAGTGGTTCGTTTGGTCCATGGTGGATGAGCAATCGTAGGTCACAACACAAAGAATCAGATTCCAGCAGGTCCAATGTAGCAACTACATTTAGGCCAAAAAAATTTCCGTGTTACAGAAAACCATACTTTATATTCCCGCAAACGTACATAAGAGCAATTCAGGTCTTGAAGACAAGCGCTTACCGAAGGTCTCGAAACATCGTACTTACAATCATTTCTTCTGAATTTTTTATTCAGATTATAATGTCTGAAAAACTCAACTTTATCACAAATTTTCATATTGGACTGGCTAAGCTTGATAATAAAAATCTAGTAAAGATATATATATATAATTACAAATCAAAATAACGATGAATAAGAAAATCAAACAAATGTGAGAAATTTATGATTAATAGATAAACCAAATGAAAAGAATCACTCGCGCTGGACAAAATATATAATGATTACAACATAACTCTGTTGAAGACGATGATCACTTGTAATTGCAATTTCTATTATTTTAAGGTAATTTTTTTTTTAATTTTCAATTTTATTTTCATGTTTTAGCCATTAATCTGTCCTTTTTTATTAATATATTAATCCAGTTAAAATATAAGGTGCACCGGTGGTACATGTTAGATGTCATCATTAATTAATCTATTAAGATCGGCCTAGTGACAAAGAGTTTGTGTGGTTTATATAAAATTTTAAGTTCATACTTTGTTTTCGCCGTTATACACAGAAAAAAAAAAAAGACGTCATCATTAATTAAACTCGTATATAGTGGCCCCTCAAGTTTTAAAAACTCAACTTAATAGAAAAATATGCATATTTCGTTTCATTTGAAATCATGTCGTTATCATCGTTATTATTATTATGATGACTAACACTTTATGTTTCTATCATATCATTTATTTGAGGCAATTAACCTGTTACAATTATATTAGTCACTAGTCTGTCATAAATTTTAAAGTTATTATTCTGACTTTTTAGACTTTTTTTTTTTTAAAAATTTTTTGTGACAAACTATATATACTTTTTATGTTTAAATTTGTATGACAAAAATAATTTCTTGTGATGACTTAGATCACTACTACACAAAACGGATTTTAAAATAGGAATTTAAATCGGTTAAAATTGAACCGGTTTAAAAAAGAAACGCGGTGACATTTTTTAAATTATATCAAACTTTTTTAAATCGGTGCGAATATAACCAATCTAAAAACTCATTTTTAAAATTAAAATAATATCCCCACGCTCTTTTTAAACCGGTTCCAGCTAAACCGGTTTAAAAAGTTTAAAACTGGTTAAGTTGGAACCTGTTTAAAAAGTCACATTCTTTTACCCTTTGCGCGCCTCGATCTTTCTCATTTTCTATTTTCCAGCATTCTTCTTCCCCATCTGCTCCTTATTTCCTCCATTCTAGCTTTCTTCTCCCTCATATGCCCCTCATTTCTTCCATTGAAGCTTTCTTCTTCCCCATCTGCCCCTCATTTCCTTTGTTTTCACTAGTACGTTAGAGCTCGTTGGAGGGCACTCCATTGCTGTCGTTGGACAGTGAGCAAGGTGCCAAGCTTGCTTTGGTTGGAGCTCGTGCCATTGCTATTGGTGAGGGTCACTCAACATGCTCCATTACTGTAGTTTGGAGGTAGTGCGTGCACTGGACTAGTCATTTTAATTTCATTGGGTTCATTATGATTTACCTTGGTTTTTTTACTCTACCCTTAGAGCAAGTGTGCATGTGAATATGGTTGTTACATTTTTAATATTCATTTGAAATGAATTTTTTATGTTAATTATGTTGCTACATGGAATTAATTACTAAAGGTTATGCTTGAATATGTTCTTTAATATAAGAAAATTTTAATTCTTTGTATGTTTATGAATTTATGAATCTTTAAAAAAAGATAAATTATTTAAGTTAGTTATTAACTCATATGAATGTGTGGTAAGAATTTTAAGTGTTGAGGATTAGATTACATAAGGTAGAATTAAGTGAAGTTGATTATTTAGCTAAGTTAGTGAGTAATGAAAAAGAATAAAAGTAAGAAATTAATTTAATTATATGTTAGGAATTAATTAATTGTCACCAAATATAATTGATGCAACTATATTTTGTTTTAAACCTAAAGCTCTAGAATTAGCGGATTACAAAAATCAAAGAATTGGCTACCTAGATTAGGCACTAGTTAGGAAATTAAAAGACTGTAAAATAAGACAACTTATATATGCTTAAATACATCCTTAAGATAAAGTAAGCGAAAAAGGGAGAATTGAAGTGGTTAAAATGCTACCATATATTCATAAGATAAATTGAGTAAAAAATGGAGAATTGATTACCACTCTGTTGTTGACTATACCCTTTGTGAGGTATGATAGATATGAAATAGAAAAAGCGCACAAGAAGGGGGGGGGTTGAATTGTGCATTTAAAATCTTTTTCTTTTTCGATACAAGTAAAACAGTTTGAAAACGTTTTCAAGCTTAGGGATAGAGAGAAGAAGAACACAAAAAGTTTTTATACTGGTTCATTTAACCTGAGCTACGTCTAGTCCCTTCACCCAGAAGGTGTTTACTAACCAACCTTGGTTACAAGTATTGTTCGTGGCCTCTTCAGGCTTTACACAGCAATCACCCCAGATTGCTTAACCCAAGTATTTTTTTACACTAAGCCTCTCCAGGCTTTTACAACACATACAAGTGTTTTTCTTTTACAAAGATATCAATTCACGTAGTGAGGATTTGAAAGATAAGGCTCAAGCACACTCTGAAAATCTTTACAAGATTTTTGCTATCGTCCACTGGACGCTTCTATCAATTGTTCAGAAGTTTTTGGTCAACTTAGAATTTTTACACCAGGCACGTATGTATGTTCGTTCTTCCTTGGTGCATATATATATTCTTCAGGGAAAAGATCTATTATAAAGACTTGACTTTGTTATGCAAGGAAAGGCGTGCAAACTATCCTTTCAGAGTGATCAGGCATGACAGCTTTTAGACTTGCACTAAAGAGGAAAGTGCAAGACTATGCTGACGAACTGCTTTTCTGAACATTCTTCATTCGGCATGGCAGCTTGATAAGTTGACTTGCTTTATCTGTTTTTGTTGCGCTCTTGCACTAGAATGATTCTGATACAATTAAATGCTTCAAACAATTTGAATGTTAGATCATAAGATAGGTAATATGTTAGTTTCAAGAAAAACTAGCACAAATAAATTGGACGTTCAAAATAGAACTTAGCCGTTTGAATATTTGTTGTTGGAAGCTTGCATCAGATATTTGAATTTGTTCTTTAGACGATCATCTTAAGTTGTTCACTGGACAATCTTCTTTAAGCACGTCTATTGGACGGTTTTCCTTAATACGTCTACTGGACGGTCTTCTTTGACACATCTACTGGATGGTCTTCTTTGACACGTCTACTGGACGGTCTTCAAAAGGAAGCTTGTATGCTGTAAAGAGTTCAGTTCTTTGGCAGAAACTTGGACATTAATAATTTTGTTATCTTCAAAACTTTGAGGGTCTGGACGTTTCTACATCTTTGGTTCCAACAAGTGCCCAAAACAGAGGAAACTCTGTCGAATTTTTATGAGATTAATGAACTCTTGAGTATTAGATTTAATTTGTTGTAGATTGGATTGTCTTATATGGGACTGGCATTTGGTTTTGTTATTGAATACCTGTAAATAGGTCTCTGGGAAAGTACTAGAATACAGAGGAAACTCTGCCAAAATTTATGAATAAATTATATGCATTATGTTGTGTGTTTAATTGTGTGTTGTTTTTCTATTGAATTTATGCATTACGAGAGAACCTTAGTTTCCTATTTGAGATTCGATACAATGATTAAAGTGTTGTATTGAATCTTGAATTGTTTGGTTGAACAGTTTGGAAATATTCATTTTTTTATACTTTATTAATACGTAATGGTTAAGTCTCATCGTAAATTTGATTAAATTTTGGTTTACTGCATTTCGTGTTGTGTCTCCGGGAGCATACTTGATTGTGGTGAACTTGATGTCACCACTTTATTTCGTGTACTTAGAGACCAATGTGAAATGCTGCCAAAATTTTGTCAAATTTAAGATATGAGACTAAACCTATACGTATTAATCAAGTTTAAAAAAATAACTTTCTGAATGGGATAGGACCACACCTTGTATTAAAAAAGTGAGATTTACATGCATTAAGATATGGTTTGTGGATCACAGAAAGAAGTTATGGATCGTAGTTGGATTAATTCTAGACGCACAACTGATGAGTATCAGAATGTAGTGGAAGAGTTTATCCAATTTGCTGAAAGAAATCTTCCTAATAGTGGTGGGTTATTCTATTGTCCTTGTGTTAATTGTTTGAATGAGAGACGATTGCAACTTGAGCAAATTCAAGAGCATCTCCTTTATGATGGGTTTTGCAAGAGTTATACAACATGGGCATGGCATGGTGAATTGTTAGACATACTGAGTATGTCTCAAACAGAGCAATTTGATGTACCTATGGACAATAAACTAGAGGACATGATTCGTGATATTAGACCAGAGTCTTTTCAGCGAGCTCAAGTGTATGACACTTTATGCAGTGATGCGGATAAGCCTTTTATATTCGAGGCGCACTAAATTCACACGGTTGTCAACGGTGTTAAGATTAGTGAATGTTAAGGAAAGAAATGGGTGAAGTGATAAAAGTTTCACCGAATTGCTTAAGCTTTTGAATGAAATGCTTCCAGAAGGTAACACGTTGCCGAGACGTAACTATGAGACAAAGAAGGTGTTGTGTCCGATGGGATTGGACTACAAGAAAATACATGTGTGTCCTAATGATTGCATATTGTACAGAGAAGAGTTTGAAGAGTTACATAAGTGTGCCAAGTGTGGGGTATCACGATATAAAGTGAAGGGTGATGATGTTGATGAGAGCACAAAGGAAGGTCCCCTGCTAAGGTATTATGGTATCTTCCAATAATTCCAATGTTTAAGCGATTATTTGCCAATGTAGATGACGCGAAGAACCTTATGTGGCATACAGATGGGAGAAAATGTGATGGACAGCTTCACCATTTTACAGATTCTCTGTAATGGAAGAAAATTGATCGTTTGTTTCCAGCCTTTGGGACTGAGACAAGAAACCTTAGGCAAAGACTTGCTACGGATAGAATGAATTCTTATGGTAACTTATCCAGTAAGCACAGTTCATGGCCTGTTCTCATAATTATTTACAATCTACCTCCTTGGTTGTACATGAAGCGAAAATATGTTATGCTATCTATGATATTGCGGGCCCAAGACAGCTAGGAAATGACATATATGTCTACTTACGTCCCTTGATTGAAGATTTGAGAATGCTGTGGGATGAAGGTGTTGATGTGTATGACGGGTATCGTCGTGAAAATTTCATGTTACGTGTAATGTTATTCTGTACCATCAATGACTTTCCACTATATGGGAACTTGAGCGGATATAGTGTTAAGGGGCATAATGCTTGCCCTATATATGAAGAAGACACATGTTATGTACAACTTAAACATGGAAAGAAAACAATTTACACTGGGCATCAAAAATTTCTCAGGCCTAATCACCCATATTGTAGACTTAAAAAAGCCTTCAATGGATGTCAAGAGGATGGTATTGCGCCACCTATTTTAATTGGTGAACAAGTTTATAAACAGGTGAACGACATCAATGTCCAATTTGGAAAGACCCAAAAGAGAGTTACTGATAAAACCTTGTGGAATAAGAGTTCGATATTCTTTTATCTTCCATATTGGTGCGATCTAGATGTTAGACATTGTCTAGATGTCATGAATGTTGAGAAAAATGTGTGTGACAGGGTAATTGGCACTCTTTTGAACATTAAAGCAAGACGAAGGATGATTTGAATGCTCGTCAAGATCTAGTTGAGATGGATATACGCCTCCAATTAGGTCCACAGTCAGTGGGTAAGTAGACATATTTGCCCTCAGCATGTCATACCTTGTCAAGAGAAGAGAAAACAAGTTTCGGTAAGTGTCTACAAGGCGTTAAGGTGCCACAAGGATACTCTTCAAATATCAAGAGCCTTGTGTCACTAAAAGATCTCAAGTTAGTTGGGTTAAAGTCACATGATTGCCATGTCTTGATGCAACAACTCCTACCAATGGCTATTTGTGACATACTGCCTTAAAAAGTTAAACAGGCCATTACACAACTGTGCCTGTCTACATAAAACCAATTTAAAAAGTTCATTTTTTAAACACTTTTTAAATGGGTTTTGTTTAGAACCGATTAAAAAAATGTAGTTTTGTAAATCAGTTCTATATAGAACTGATTTAAAAAATTTTTAACTTGGTTCGATTTACGGTTCAGAATGATAATTTCTTCTATATCGGTTGTAAAACCGATTTAAAAAGCAATTTTTAACCAATTTAAAAAGTGTTTTCTGCAGTAATGGACATGTAAAATTTGCACATGCATGGGGTCAAATATATAAGCTCCACACCTTTATATACAAGGTTTAGAGAAGTAATTCGAATGACATAAACATACTATCTTTTTTGGTGTTAGTAGCTAATCTGAACAAGTAATATATAAATAAGGGTGAAATGTGTTTTAGCTCCCTTTTAAAAATGATAGATTTTAATTCTCGTAACTTTTATAGTAGGTGAATTTCTCGGCCTACTCTAGTACCATAAGTTTTATATAAGGTGGGACGAAATTCACTAATTATTAGAAATAAGAGAACTAAAATCATTATTTTTAAGGTGTTTATACCATATTAACAAGATAATAACTACCTTATTAATTATTATGGTTGTAGGAGGTACTCATGATTTTATATAGACCAACTCATCAATACGATTTTCCTTAGGAGTACTTTCCCTTGATTACCTTTCACTTTTTTTCTTCCGATTTCAACATTAGAGCAAACTAACCAAAAAAAATACAAAATATTTACCATAAAAATTTCTGATTTAAACTTAAGTCTTGATGTAGTAAGCCAACAACTGTTGGTGATTACTTTTCTTCTCTTGTACTAATTGTAATTTGAAGAGGAGGATCTATGATCAACACTCTCAGCTTCTGTTACTCCTTTTTTGCTTTATTTTATTTTTGAATTAATGTCTGCCATATCTTTTCGTTAAGTTACTTTTGTTTCGGAGAATATAAGGTTATTATATAGAAATAAGATATATCTGGGAATATTTTTGAAAATATACTATGCCCATGTTTAGTATTTTGTATCATTAAAATTTATTCCTAGAAATATGTAATTGTAAGACAAAAACATCTTTAAATTTTTTTTCTCTCTCATTAAATTACTCACTATGAGTACCCACTACTTATTCTTGTAAGATTTAAATCATTCTCTGGAAATAAATTGTAGCCACCTCTCTCAATGAAAATGAATTGGTGGGAAAAATGCTTAACATAGTTTATACATCCATCTCAACATTCTCGAGAATGTAAATCTAAACCCTCAAACAAATGCCCCCTATCGAGTTCTCACCCATAGTCGAATGTTGTAAAATTAACGTAAACCGATGATTAGAAGAATAACAAATATATATATATTTTTTTAAAAAAAGCATCGTCAAAATTGGAAATTATGATCCAAAAGCTGTTCACATTGCTAACTCGGTGCCCCCTTTTTGGTTTCTTACAGTTCCAGCTTCATCACAGTTCCAGGAGAAAACCACCTACTAACTATAGTGTGAAATTAAGGTGCAGATGTGATTCCCTCTTGAAGTTTGAAGAGGAAAAAAAAACACGTATTGGACTTGATTTGTACTCAGTGAGTACCTTAAACGAGAGGAGGGTGAGCATGAGCCAGAGACAAGGAGTGTCAGCAAATAAATCTACGTCCTAGATATACCTGTCGGTGACTCAACCGGCAATTTGTCAAAGGGGTTTTGGATCCATTTCACTCGCAAGCATCATGTCCATTTACCTATCTATATGTGCTTGCAATTTATATTGCCCTCCTTTGGACCAAACACATATAGTTTCTCACGGCTGATTGATTAATCTGGTGTAATTTTAAAAACAAAATATCAAAATGGGGCTCTTTTAAAACATATTATTGGCATGGGTCTATTTTGACCATTGATCGGTCAAACTCGTTAGTTTGACTAGCAAAAATGGATCCACGTCAATATTTTTTATTTTTTTATTTTTTTAAATTACACGTAAAAGTCCGACATGACCAAAAAAATGCTAGTGGAAGTAGCAGAAATCACAAGATGACGCCACGTGGCATCATCCTGCCATTTCCGCTACTCCCACTAGCAAAAATCACAGGATGATGCCACGTGGCGTCTCCCTGTGATTTTCGCGTACGAGCGAGGGAAAAATATAGTATAATGCAAAACTTCGAAAGGGCATAACTTTTTGCTCAGATGTCGGATTGAAGTGTTTCTTTTTTTTATTCCATATAACTTTTTGATATCTATGCGTTGGCAAATCCCAAAGGGGATTTGGGCCTACATTTTTCCCAAAAGACCTTTCTTTTTAGATTAATGGAGACCTGGAAGGAATTTATATGTATGCAAAAATACATGGAGACGCCATGTGGTGTCATCCTGTGATTTCCGCTAGGCATCATGTCGTCATTTCTGCTACTCCCATTAGCGAAAATGGCAGGATGAAGCCACGTGGCGTCATCCTGTGATTTCCGCTACTCCCACTAGCGTTTTTTTGGCCACGTCGTACTCTTACGTGTAATTTAAAAAAATAAAAATATAAAAAATGCTAACGTAAACCCATTTCCACTAGTCAAACTAACGAGTTTGACCGGTCAACGGTCAAAACAGACCCATACCAGTAATATATTTCGAAAGAGTTCTATTTTAATATTTTATTTTTAAAATTATACCAGATTATTCAATCAGCCGTTTCTCACCGGATGAGCCTTCCAATACCAGTTTCAATCACCTTTGCTCGCTGCCCGCAAATAGGGCCCACTCTGTTGTACTTTTGCTGTGTAAGTCAAAAATGTCTACAGACTACTCTGCCCTGTTGCTTTTTGTTTGGTCATAGCTTATAAGGACATTTGCTTTCTTTCTTTTCCCTCTGCAGTTTCGAATTCCCAGGAAATTAAGCTTGAGATGCATGGTGTGAGGTTATAAGTTACACACTTATACTAGTATGCTCCAAAGAACAAAGTTACCTTGGTGAAAATTTGCAACTGACATTTCTTCCAAGTTCACGTGTACAAAATATATATTTGATGTTAAAGAAATGGAGTTATTTAATCTACCTCAAGTAAAATAGGGTTAAACAACCCATCAAAGATAATTGATGTAATTTTTTTTATTGTATTAACCATCTTTAAGTACATAAAAAATTACACAAATCATTTTTGATAGAATTATTTAACCTCATTTTTACTTAGAATAAGTTAGACAACCCTTAAAGAAATATTCATTATCCACACACACACACATATAGTATAACAACACATTCTCTTATACTCTCTTTTAAACACACCATCTTATTGATTGAAATGTACGTGCATTTTACTAATTTAGAAATGGGATCCACATATTTATTAATAGAACTCGTGAATGTCACCTAATAAAAGAGAATATATAGATCAAGGGTTCTGTGAATACCTGTTGGGAGAAATTAGTTCTTTAAATAAATCTTATTATTTCAAAGGATTAGTTTTGTCTTTCAGCTAGAAAATATTTCAAGTTCATCGGGAAAAAAAAAGAGAAAGAGAAAAATAGAATGTATAGGTAAAAGAGTGCTATAAAAAATGTGTTACTAATATTTATTTCTCTCTCACACACACAAATACATAGAGAGAGAGATATATAATATTGGGATTATTAATTAACTTGCTACTGTTATGTTAAATGCAACAGTACATCCACCAAGAGAAAAAGGTTATCGTCGGGCCAAGCAATTTTATGATCACGAAATTATTTTCCAAACTTTGCATCATACATGGGGCCAGAGTTTCCCAGAAGAATTTTCAGCGCCTCATGAAATTAATGAGAACATGCATGTTGCGTATCAAACAGGCACAATGCCTATCCATGTCCTATATCTTCATTGTTTTGCGCAAGTGGTGTTACTAACATATAAGCATAGCATCCCCTTAAAACTACACTTCCGAGAAGCCTTCATATCCACTCAACAAGAGTTGCCCCATGACAGCAATAACCTCAAGACGAACAGCGTCAGGCTATTCAACCCTTCCACCCATGGCATTCATAACTATAAACTCTTATTTCGATTCTCACAATAAAACCAAACATCATATACCCTTCCTTATCCACTCTAGAGGTTGCATCTATATATGTTCACGGGTTTCTGTCATCTAATTAACAACTTAAGTCAGGTGAGGATCCTAAGAGAAAAAATTTGCAGTTATTTAACTTTATTAAGTTGCTAGTAGGGATGGCAATAGATAGGGTTTGGGTATGGTATTATACTATCCATCCCCATATCTGCATTTGAAAAAAAATTCATACCCAGCCCCATACCTGCGCGAATAGTAACTTTAATCCCTATTTCCGTACCCGCTAGGTACCTGTATACCCACCCCTGCACCTACAACCCGTACTTTACTTATGTGTAAAGTCAATAAATTAGTAAAAAAATAGTAATTAGAAAAATTGCTATAACCAAATTAAAAATTTGCTCTTACATCATTCAAAAATAAGTTATAACAAAACAACATTAGAAACATAGTCATCTAAGAGTGCAGCAAGGAATAGGAGAGATGAGTTGATGACGTGAAGAACAGAGGCAAGTCGGATGTATCAAACATGAAAAACAGAGGTGTAGCGCAATAGATGCAAAGAATGGGGAAAAGGGAATTTTATTCTTTAGGATTCAGTAACTTTAGTTGTTATATTTTATTAATTAAATTAACACAGAATAAAATTATAATTATATATATATATAATATTATAATTAAATATTTATATATATTAGTATGTGCGGGGTATGGGGTTGGTTGGGTACTATAGTACCCATACTCGCACCCATCCCTGCTAAATTTTGCGGGTAATTACCTGCCCCTGGACCCATCCCCATTAAGCGGATAATTCATCTCCCCATTGCGGATATGTTTTGCAGGTAGAGCTGGGCATATGGACTCAGGCCTGCGGATTATCCTTGTAGCCTGCAGCCCGCGCAGGCTATGGTCCTAAAAAACATGGTCCATTTAAGAGTGTGGGCTTTTCAACCCAGACCATTTAAATCGCGGATTTATGGGCCTACCCGCGGGCCTTTATGAGTCCCTACAAAAAAAAAAAACTGACTTGAACTTGGACTTTGTTGTGACCATTGGATCAAACTTTTGTAACTTTGTTAGGGTTTCCACTTGCTTTCCTTTTATGCTCCTTTTTCCTTTTCGTGCAACCCCAGCCACTCAAGAAAGGACCGGACCATCACCTCCACGACCGGCGACCTGTGACATTACCTCCGCGCGACCTGTGACGCGACCTCTGCTATCTCCGTCACCCAACCACTGCTAGTGTGTGACATCCGCGACCTCTGTCAAGTGAACTCCGTCACGCAGCCACCCCGAGTCTGCAACCATTGCAACCTTCGTCGAGCGAACTCTGTCACGCAACTAGCAGCCCACTATCTACAACCACTGCGACCTCCGTTGCATGACCTCCGTTCACGGGCCGCAGATTGGCCAGTTAGCTCGCGGGCTACACGGGGCAGACGCGAGCCTTAATATTCAGGACCGTTTATCTCGCGGACAGGCCTGACTCAGCCCATTTTTTTTGCGGGCTTTTGCGGGCCGGGCCTAAATGGGCGGGCTGACCCGTATACCCAGCTCTATTTGCAGGTACTCGTAGAGTTCGGGCACAATTGTCATCCCTAGTTGCTAGTACAAAAATATATATTTTAAATGGATTAAAGCTGCTTCCTTTTTCTTTTTTTTTTGTAACTAGCAAAAGTTGCTTTAGTTTTTTTTTTAATAATTTTTTGTTAAGTTTTATTATAATTTATTAATTTTTTATGTTATACAACTTAAATAACTTTTCTTTTTAATCTAAAAAATTCACTAAATAAGTCTCAGGACCTATTTCATATCTTTAATTATAATTTTTATTTTTATTAAATAATAAAAATATAGAAAAGTATATAATATATTATAAATGTATAGTAACATGACGTGGTAATTAACTAGGTAGATTACCCTCCTCAAGTAACAATTAAAGGATTCTAGTTCTTATCACATACTCATATTTGTTTTTGTTGTAAACATTAAAAAATGGAGAATTCTTATATGTTCGTCAAAGAAAGTGATGAGTTTTTGCTGTCTTTCAAAGGGTTGACTGACTTATCTCAAGTAAAAATAGGAATAAACAATTTTATTAAAAATGATTAATACAATTTTCTATGTACTTAAAGATGATTGGTACAACATAGAAAATTGTATCAAGCATCTTTGATGGGATTGTTTCACTACTGCAACAGGTGCTTTTAATATCGATTATTTCGAAAATTCTACATCAGTTCACGAACCGAAGTAGATCCTGTTGATGTAAAAGTGAGACTTTTTTACGTCAGACTATGAACCGATGTAAAAAAGACTTTTTACATTGATTCCAATATGAATCGATGTAGAAAGGTGTGACTTTCTACATTGGTTTAGCCTTTAACAGATGTAGAAAGTCAATTTCTATGTGCATAAGGTGACTTTTTACATTGATCAACCGATGTAGAAAGTGACTTTCTGCATCGGTTAAGGTTATAACCGATGTAAAAAATATTTTTTTTTAATATTCTGTCTATTTTATAAGTTTCATAACACTTATAAAATAAAAACACATCTAAGCAGGTAGTGTACGATACAATCATATGCGGGTATAAACTAAATTCGAAATACATTAAAACATAATTATAAGGTATCTCCTAAACATAATTCAAACAATTATAAAGTCCCTAGATTCATTCTAAACACATATAAATTTCATCTACAACTAGTTATAAACTACCTCTTACATACATTTGAAACAAACATATAAATTTCATCCACAACTAATAAGAAAATACAATTCTAAAGTACTTAAAATTATAAACTACCTAAATACACATGTACGGATGTAATCCAAGTCAAAGTCGAAGGATGGATGTGAATTGTTGAATGTTAGTTAAAACAATAAAGTGGAGTGATTAATAAAGAATGATGAGTCGCGAGATATTAGGATTAGAAAAAACAACAGTTAAAGGACTAGTAGTATAAGCCTTTTCATTTCCAAATTATTCATCACTAAAACATTTAATTTAAGTAGATACTCTAAATAGTTCAATAATTGACAACTTTTTCTTTTCAACAAAATTCTCTCCTTGTTCTATTTTAAACTTGGAGGTAAAACCAGGTAATGGGTCACAAGATCTTCCACCCTCTTTTCCACCACTGCAACCTCGTCTTTATAAGGCCTCGGAAGGCCAACTCATGATGACTAAATGGCACACGATAAAATTGTTGAAACATGACACCATTGCAAGAATTTATCAATTGGAACCTTATTCGATACATTTGTATTACTTTGTGCTTAGCAATCTCTCTTTCAAGCTTCTCAATTTGGCCTTTAAAATCATAAGATACCATACCATCTTCCAACACAATCGTCATATATGTCTCCTTCCTTACTTGGATTTGATTTCTTCCATCAACTTAATGAAGGCCAGCTTATGATGAGCTTAATGACACACAGTGAAAGCAATCAAATCCAAGTAAGGAAGTCTTGTCATTATTTGATATTTTTGATGTATAAGACCGAATTGAAAACCTTGAAAGAGTGATTGTCCACTAAACTTTATTATGAAAATTAATCTTATAACTATAACTTCTTTGAAATTCTACTTTTCTATATTGGTTGCAAGATCTACTAATAATGTCTTCCTATATTGCAAGGCATTGCAATATCAAGTGATCATAGCAATATTGGTATAAAACAAATGGGACAAATAGAATGAGAAGATATTCTATTTGACCTAAATAGAAGCTAACATACTATTTGACCCATTTGCTTTAAACTAATATCACCATAATAACTTGACTTTGCAAATGTCATGTAATATAGGAAGACATTATTAGTATATTTAGCAAACAATATAGAAAAGAGTAAAAAATTAAAAGTTATAAATAAGAGAAATTTACAAAATAAAGTATATTGAGTAAGCATTCTTTCAAGATTCTAAATTGGTTTTTTTACATCAAAAGTTTCAAATCCCGGTAAGACTTCCTTACTTGGATTTGATTGCTTTCACAGTGTGAAATTCAGTTTACCATAGGCTGACCTTGATCCACTTAGTGGAAGTAAATCAAAACCAAGTAAGGAAGGAAACACATATGATAGTTATGTTGGAAAGAGGGTGTAATATCCTATGATCTTGAAGGCAGAATTGAAAAGCTTGAAAGAGTAATTGCTAAGTGTAAAGTAGCAATTGTGCCGTATAAGGTTCGAAGTGATAAGTTTCCAGTTCTATCATGTTTCAACAATTTTATAGTGTGCCATTTAGTCATCATGAGTTGAGCTTCCTCAAACTCATGAAGATGCGACAACAATGGTGGAAAAGAGAGTGGAGGGTCATATAACCCACCACCTAATTTTACTTCCAAATTTAAAACAAAACATGGAAAAAAAATTGTTGAAAAGGAAAAGTTGTCAATTGTTGAACTATTTATTGCTTCTACTAAAAGTAGATATTTGGGTGATGATCTTGAAAATCAAAAGGTTTATACTACTGGCCTTCTAACTATTGTTTTTCCAATCTTAACTATGAGAGAGCAAAGAGTGAATTCACGACTCCACAATCTCCATCGATCACTTGAGTGGGAAAAAAAAAACAATTTTGTGTTTGGAAAAGGAAAAAACAAGAAAAGTGCTTTCTTGTTTAGAATGTATCACTAACCTCATGTTGTGCTAACTAGTAGGGACAAGAGAGCAAGAAAAGAAAAGAAACAATTTTGCATTCCCAAAATGTAAAAACAAGAAAAAATGTTTTCTTGTTTAATTAGTATAGACAGGTTCATATTGGTTGCAAGATGCGTATTCAACATCCTCAAGAGTAATACAATTGAAATTAACAAATATCAAAAATTCACAAAAGGCTCAATTAAGCTTTATATGGCCATTTTTATTCTATAGAAATTTCAACAATGTTTCCTCTGTTTCCTAATACTTTTCCATATTTTACATTTCTTTAATCAATACAATATATACCACATGTAAAACTATCCTACAATCCAATCAATAATCGAGAACATCACATAAGACCCAACTAAGCTCTATGTGGCCAATCATGCAAATACATCACAATCACAATCTTCAACAGTTGTCAAACAGTTCAAATAAATATTCTTAGATAAATTATTTATATACCATGATCAATGGGAACCAATATAAAGAAAAAAAATACAGACTATTCCAACCAATCACAAAACCCACGAGTTTGGGTCAAATCCAAAATAGTTTTTACACAACAGAGATATAATCATGGAATTAGGAACAACAACTTACCTTAGGCATAGTGCGGTAGTGGCAGTGATGAGTTTTGGTGGTGGCATCCACAGCGATTGGGGTTGGCATCCACAGCTGTGTGGTGCATTATAGTTATGAAGGTCCATGACGTTGTCAATGGCCACATCTTCACAGCATGCGAGTTGGGGTTGGGTTGTTGTCGAGGACGAAGAAAGGGACACCGACGACAGTGATGTGGGCTTTGGAGTCGACAACATCCACGACATCCATGCTACTCTTCACGGACTCCACGACACTGTTGCGGACGGCAGTGACTGTAGTGATTAAGGGATGGCGCAGAGGCATGGAGGGAGTGGGGTGAATGAGAGTGTTCCTGAAACCCTTTCTATTCCCTATTACGGGATCGACAAGGGTTTTAAATACCTCGCAGGTTGTTTTACATCGGTTATCCATTTAACTGATGTAGAAAACTACTTCGACATCGATTAAAAGCTTAACCAATGAAGAAAGTAGCTTTTACATTGGTTAAGTGGATAACCAATGTAAAAGTGTTTCTTATATTTACAAAAATGCCACTGATTTTTTTACATCAACTCTAATTAAACTAATGTAAAAAACTGACATCGTATGTTTTTTTCACTAGTGTTTAATCCTATTTTTACTTGGAGTAAGTTAGACAACTCCTTGCTTTAATAGAAATGCTAGCAACACTCTTTACTATTGGCTAGAATTAGGAGTGGAAATGGGCCAGGCTTTGGTAGGCCTGAGCCTGACCTTCATTAAAAAGATAAAGCCTGAGTTTGACCTAATTACTTGTTATAGGCCTTTTTAAAAGGCTTGGGCCTGGCCTGTATAAAAGTCTGGTCTGGCTTGTAAGTTTGCTTAAATGCCTATTTTCTTATAAGACCTATGAAAAGGTTGGCAGGTCTACTAGCATAAGTAGGGCTGTTAGCCTAAAAAGGCCTATTAACCTAAAAAGGTGTGTTAGTAATTACACATTTTTTATATTATTATATGTAATATATGTATTATATATAATTATGTATATATAATCTATCATAATATATAATATAATAATATTTTATTATATATGTATATAAATAGGTTAGTCTATTAAGCTTAATAAGTTTTTTTAAGGCCTAGGGTTTAACCTTTTACCTAAATTAATAGGCTTTTTAAAAAAAACTCAAGCTTAACCTTTTTAATAAACAAGTTAAGCCAGGCTAGGCCTTATATGGGCCAGGTCATAAGCCCTTGATGGGCAGCCTGGCCTATTTCCACCCCTATCTATAATTTATTGAAAATTACAAATTTTGGTAAGTCTCACTTCTTATTTAATGAATCTCCTCTTGATTTAGAAGCAGGACCCACCAAAATTTGTTATTTCTAATAAATTCCAACCAATAGTAAATAGAAGTTTAGAAAGAGTGTTTGAGAGAGTGTTTCTAGCATTCCTCTTAATAGAATTTAAAGCCAATTCAAAGTTTTTCTATATTTTAGCCTTTTCATTTTGTCTCATCTAGTCATTTTTGTTAGGGGTTTTTATGACATGTCTCACTCCACTAACTTTGTCCGACTCAAAGTTACTTTGGGGGGGTTAAAATTTAAGAAAATAGATTTGAAATATTTTAAGCATGAGTTCGGATTATACTTTAATTGTCTCAACTTGATCTAATGTCCTATAATCTTTTAAAGGCTATAATTTTTTAAATAATTATGTATTAATAATACAATTTCTTGACTTAATAGATAATATTTTGTATAACATGATGTTATCTTTATACTAATATTATTTATCTTGAAATATATATATATATATATATATATATATATATATATATATATATATATATATATATATATATATTGTAAAATATATTTTAATTGTAGTTATTTATTTCTTTAATTCCATAAGTTAATTATATATAAAATGTTAATAATATTGATATATTATCTCAACAAATTAAATTGACTTAATCCTATTCTATATATTGTCGGGTCAAATTCAAATTCAAATTCAAATAAATAATTCTATCAAAAGTTTAAAACAAATAAAGACACAAATAAATCCGTCATATGACCACTTCTAATGTTAGTTTAGTCTTATACTGAATTGCAAGTTGGTGTGGCTCTAGTGCTATAGGCTTCTCCCTTTTTAATCTGTCAATCCTTTCACTTGCAACAACAACTGTAGCCTTCACCTCAACAATCGTAGCGGTTAACCAACAACCTGATGACAAATTTTTAATGAAACTTAGGTGTATATATATGTTAATGATTATTGAAAATTTTTATAAATAATTATCATTAACATTTTTATACTTTTATATAAATAATTATTATAAAATAATGTATAACTTGTTTAATTATTTAAAAATATTTATTATATATGTTTGCATTTAATTATAATCTTATTTCATTATTATATAATTATTTTTTTAGAAATATACTAAATCATTATCGATTACTTCCTATCAGTAAATAGTCGCCTTAATTTACCATTGATTTTCCTTTTGGTATTTGCTGCCTAACTTTATAATAACTAAGTTATTAGTAACTGTTATCTTAATATATCAACAATTTATGTGGTTAATAATGTTAATTTTGACAGTTAAATTATCAATAATAGGCAAAGATTTTTAGTTTTTGTCACCCCATTTATCAACTGCTATTTTTATGGTCGTCAATAATTATTGATAATCAATTTTTCAATTACATTATTACTGATGGATTTTAGTCATTATCAATAGCTTTTGATTGTGAATGATATTTGATTTTGTTGAAGAGACATTTTCTCTTAACAAAAACAAGATAAAAATAAGAATTAAAATTTGACATTTTTATATATACATTAAGACCATTACCGATACACAAATTAAGGGACCAAAGTAAAATAACACGTGCAGATATGCAAATACGAAGTTGGACCACTTATATACACAAGTAATTGTAAATCCTCAAATTAGTTTTTCAATTAATATTACATGAATTATTATATTATTCTTCAAAATTTCAATCATTAAATTAATCCTTTAAAAATCTAAAACGAAAATCAGTCTTTCAAAACTTTATTCGCTAAACTAATCCTTCAAAGATGTAGTGATGTTCTCAAATTTATCATTCTAGACAATTACAGTGATTAACATAAAACAATCTTTGAAAAATTAATTCAATAATAAATTAAATCTTTGAATGACTCGTTTAAAAACAAAATATTTAGAATAAGAATATAATATAATATAATGTTTTAATTCTTTAAGAGAGTATAACGATGTCCCTTAAATATGTAATCAAGGAGTTCGATTCTTAAATCTATGTGTATGAAAAAAAAATGTTGAGAGGGATTCGACCCCTTAAATAGGTCTCTGAATTTTGAAGGATTAATCTTTAACTTTCGACTGAGAGAATTGATATCCTGGGCAACTAAAAAAAAATTGTACGAGAGTAATTTAATAATTAAAATATAAAAAAATAACAACAGTAATGACTATAATTTTGAAAGAACTTATACTGAGAATGTAATCTGCATGTAAAGTTGGATAATGAGTTGGGTAAACAAAGTTGGACTCCTTTTTTGTTTACTCTGGGCGAAGGCAAATCCCCCTTTTAGGATAGTGCATCATTGGATCCTATATCACAATCTCATCCCTTTTGGAATCATAATTAAAAAAAATATTATTTATATGATAAATTTTTATAATTTTTTTATATATTTACTTTTTTATTTTTTTCTATCACATTTCTTGTCTCATTACATACTTTTTTCTTTTTATCTCTCTTTTTATCCCTCGGATAAAACGACCCGTGATATAAGTTAAGGGTGCATAATATAATGGAGCACAGACTCGTTGGTATTTGGTAATTTATAAAAACGACCCGTGATATTAGTGATCATACGCCACCAATATCTTATTTATTTCATTAATCATTACTATAGAGCATAGACTCGTTGGTAATTTATAAAGAAATATTAGATAAACGTAGGACTAATTTCATACCCTATAATGTAATGGCATTTAAACAGTACATCAAACCAGGTGTTACATATTAATAATTATTAATTAACTTATCTATAAGTAGTACTCCTTATATATATATATATATATATATTAGTTTAGACTGTATATATAAAAAAATATTAAAAAACAAAATTTACTTCTATAAATTTTATGTTTCAAAGAAATTAATTTTTAATTATGAATTTAAAAAAATACTCTTAATGCACGTAAAGAAATTAAATTTGATTTATTATTATAAAAGTTTTTATTACTATACTACGACACAACTACATCTCATTCAACAAACCGAGTTTATTGATAGTATAGAAAATAATATTCACATATATTAAATTTAGTTACAGTCACATACGTATGTTTCTGTGCAAGGTTTAATTGAGTATAACATTTTATTTATTTATTTTTGTTAGAAATATAATATGTTAATTTTATCGTACTAACTTTTTTAAATCGTGCAGATCATAATACTCTTTGAATAATTTATATAAATATTTTCTTTTAAAAATATAATTCAAATTAATTAAATAATTAAAGTATATACTGATCTACGCAACACAATCAAATAAAGTTATTTTATTTGGCTTCTAGAATAAGAGGTAGAGGATATGTCATTACTGACAGCAATGCTTACAAAAATATATCTTTATAGAGAGAGAGATTGTAAAAACAAAGAGAAAACAGGCTTGTTTATACTGTCATCTAATCATAAACCATTATTTTTTGTAAGTTTGTTGACTTTTATAATAAATACTTTAAAAATCATATTAACAGTGATTTCTAATTGGTTGATCGTGTAAAACTTTTTATACTAACAGTACATGACCATTAAACTCAAAAACTAATACTAAATAAATCATATATTGTAAAAATCTAACCAATTAAAATTTTCTTGACTTGTTAGGCTTACTTTTTAGGTTACTTTAGTGAGATACATAGTTAATTTTAATTGGAGTGGTTTTAAACTCATAGTTATATTTGAAGTGGTTGAGTTTTTAATTTTAATTTGGATTAAATACCTTGTTAGTTTATGTAATTATGTATTTTGTTTAGTCCCTCTAAAAAATTGTCCTTTGTCTTTAAAAATTTTAAATTGTTTGTTTTTTTAATCTCTATTGTCATTCTTCATTACAAAAATAGTAACGTGACTAACCGTATGTCATATGAATAATGTTACATTATCAACCTTAATGACTTGGATAATGTCACATCATCAAGGTTGTCATGTCACAATGCCACGCCATCAAAGGTGATGATGTGGCATACTGTCACATCATTAAGGTTGTCACATGTATAATGCCACATTATTAATAATTTATTGGAATGACTAGAAACAAAACAAAAATAATTTACAGGAACTAAAAATAAAAAGTGATATATTTGTATTGACAAAAAAAATTTAAGTATTAAATTGAATATTAAAACAAAATAATAGATTAAATATTAAAATACTCTCCATTTTTATCTTCGCACCCCTCATCTCCATCTCCTCACCCTTTTTACCATTGAACTCTTCTTTTCCTCGTTTTCCTTTCTCCTATCTTCCAAGCTTCACCTTTTTTTTTTTCAAACTCATTGATTAAAAAACACTCAACTCTTATCCTCTTTCAACTTCCATTCTTCCACCCTCCACCCCCTCTCCTCCCTCCCCCTTTTCCATTTTCTAGAGCTTGAGGGTGTCAATGTGTCAAAGTATTGACCGTGAATATTTGGAGAAAAAGTGTATGTTGACATTTAAGCTTTTATTTTATTTAATATTTAATTTAATCCTTAAATATTTTTTTGTCCATACAAATATTTCATTTTTTGTTTTTAGTTCCTATAAATTATCTTTGTTTTATTTTTAATCCTTGTAATTTTTTTTTGTTTCTAGTCTCTATAAATTATTGATGATGAGACATTATACATGTGCCAGCCTTAATGACATGACAATACACCATGTCATCTCCCTTGATTTTGTGACATTATGTCACGTCATTACTCTAGATGGCATCGCAACTTGAATGATGTGGCATTATCCATGTCATCAAGGTTGATGGTATGGCATTATCCACATAGGATGTCGTTAGCCGCGTAACCATTTTTGTAATTGAGACTGACAATAGGGATAAAAAAACAATCAATTTGAAATTTGTAGGGATGGAACAATTTTTTTTTACAAGAACTAAAATCAAAAAAGCACATAATTTAGGGACTAACAAGATATTTAAGCCTTTTAATTTCGAATGTAAATTTTAAAATAAAATGTTAAATTTTAACCAAAAGGATTAAATCCATTTGCATATAACTAGTGGCAAATATAAGACCTCGAGTCAGTGGGAGCAATTTATTTTAAAAAATAACAATTAATAATAATTATTATCACATGTATGAAGATAAAGATACAAATGTTAAAATCATAAAATTTTAATATATCATACAAATATGAAGAAAAAACAAAATTTAACTTTCAAATCAACATACTTGAATAAAAAATAATAAACATACAAGAAGAATGATAAATTTGGATTAATGAGTTCAAATATATAAAAATAGAGGGGGCAAAATAAAAACTTCAAGATATTTACTTGTAATTTTATCAAAGTCAAGGATTGCATTTGCACACCCTAAACTATATGTAGGTCCACCACTGCACATAACCCTAATATGATGCTTTGCGGGTCATGAGAAAACTTCAAAGGCACCCTATCAAAATGCTTCCAAATTTCCCAAAATACAAGACGGTGGGGCTTCTTTGACTCTAATTATGTCATCCCATGTGAGATGCAATGGCTATTGAATAATGCAATCTTTTCAGTCTTGGGACAAGTCAGAAGTACCACATTTGTTTTGGAGAGATCTTCTTTTTAGTCCTCCTCTTAGTGGTTGTCTTGTATCGATTTGTGCCACAAAATTTACAATTTGTTATGCTTTTATTTGAATTATCATTATAATACATCATGCATCCATTTGGGCAATAATCAATTTTCACACAACCTAAGCCCAAATTCTCGTACAATTTCTTAACATAATAAAGATTCTTAGGAATTTAGTTGCCTCCCAACATCGTCTAGCCCTATAAAACTAATCATTGATTAAAACATCCGTCTTACATACTATAATCAAATTTGAGGCTTAGAGTTGCCAAAGACACCGACAATTCTGATTTATTCTCGCATCCTTCCCACAATAGATCTTAAGCATTTGCAATTATGTCAAAGAATTTTTTAGCTTTAGGATTCGAATTTTCCTCTATGTATTTGGAGCCAATTGCAATTACATTGTCCCTTTCTATGTGTTACCAATTAATGATTTCATGTGATCCATGATCATTTACTTGTAAGGATTTAGTTCTTCAATTCGCTCATCATTTTCATAGTATAAACCTTCGACCACCATTGGGGGAAACTCTGGTAAGGACGCATAATGGTTTGTCCGACAATAATAATTAGGCATGAAACCCATTGCTTAAAGATCAAAAGTCACTTCATCCATGTACTTGAAAACTTTACACTTGCATTTTAAGCAAGGACATCTCATCCTATCATTGTCGTTTTGAATCTATATTGACTAATAGTTGATTGTAGGATCCCTTGGGTGAAATTGCCCACACCATTACTACTCCTATAAAGGAACCTCCCTACCCTAGGGAGTTATTGCTAGGCCAATGTGCACGAACTTGACATACGATATTACAACCAAAGGGTAGCTCCTTACTCTTAGGTGAGGAGAAAGAGTGTATATTGAGTCCTTAGTAGCTCCTTTAGAGGGAAAGAGTGTGACTAGGCCCTCAAGAAAAACTAAAACTAAATGAATCAAGTGAGTGACTCACAGGCGTAGGTCACAAACGATAAAGGGTAGCATAGCTTTTTTCCAATGCCCAATCGCTCCATTTATGAACTCGTCTGTTAGACGTCCATTGTGATCCAACAATACATCCACATCCAATTCTTGAGAATATCCATTAATGCAAATTAGTTACAACAACCTATAGCGAAGACATTTATGAGGAAAAGAATAGTTATTCTTAGATGTTCATTAATCTTTCTTATGACATGGTACATCCTATTCGTGAATAAACCTTTTCAACACTTGCCCTATCCCTTAGATTTCACCCTTTGTGCTTGAAATTCAAGATCACAAGATAAATACAATTGTAATAGTCTCATTGCCTAACATAACACTTTACATAAAGTGCATAGAGACAACTAAAATTTGCAAACAAACATATAATTAACTGTTAAGGGTACAATACACATGGCTTCTATCTTTAATGTCCTTATTTATTTTTTATTTTTTAATAAAAAAATTTCTCAATTTCTATTTTTCTTAGAAATTTGACTTATAATAATTTTTTTATTTTTATTAGAATGATAATTCTCTTACTAATTTTTTCCCCTACTTATAAATTTTAGGCATCTTATATGCGTTTTATAGTTAAGTAATGCTATATTAATTCATGTAATTCTAAATTTAATAATTTTACCTTAACTATTTAGAATACCATTAATCTGGTTTTTCATTTATATAAGCTTAATATTAATTTTATATTTAACTAAACAATTGTATTATTATTTTAAATCTTAAGTCAAGTAATATGTTAAAAAAAATTCTTTATTTTTAAGGAACATGTGATTGTATAAAGAAATAAAAAAAACAATCGAATGAATAATAAGAGAAAGAAGAAAAATAAATAATTTTACATAGATAAATGTAGTTTATAAATATATATAGTAAAAATAAATATATATTATATATTTTCAAAATTAGAAAACAAAAAAAGGGTTAAATATGTTTTTGGTCCTCCAAAAATTGATTCGTTTTAGTTTTAGTCCTCAGAAAAAAATTCCTTGAATAAAGTTCCTCAAATATTAAAAATACCCTAATTACATCCCTGCATTAAACTCTATTTAACTTTTCTGTTAAATGATGATCACATCAACATCACAGTCACCATTAATTTGTTGATGTAGTCGTCCATATCAATTGTTATGTCTAGGTCAAATTAGTAACATATTTTTTGAATACAATTATTACATGATTAATCCTAAACCACAGATTTTTTTTAAGCCCTAAAGTGAAAATAATTACCTGATTTTTTATTAAAAATTATCACCGACACTTCAGGTAATAAAGTATTTTACTTGGAAGCTGATATAGTCACCATTTGATAGAAAAGTTTAGCAGAGTTTAGTACATGAATCAAATTGGGGTATTTTTAATATTTGAGAGACTTTATTTAAGGAAAATTTCTTCTGAGGACTAAAACCAAAATAGGTCAATTTTTTAAGGACTAAAAACATATTTAACCCATAAAAAAATTAGTAAGAATAAGTAAGTAATTTTATTTAGATAAATACATTTTAAAAACATATATAATATAAATTGATAGATATGGAAAAAATATTTTACGAAAAAAAGTTGTATAATCTCAAAATTAGAAAATAAAATAAAAAAGTAAGAAAACAACAAATACATACTTTTTATATTTTTTTTTATTTTTTTCATTGTATTTATCTTAGGTTCTAATTTTTATATTCATTTTATATCCACTTTTAATATATGTCACCGTCTATAGTAAAAACATACGTCTCCTCCAAACAACATTATGAATAACAGATACGAGTACACATTTGGGTGTTTGGTAAATAATCATTTTTTAATTTCTTTTAAAAATAAAATATTAATGGTTTTCTTAAAAAAAATAAGATTAATTTTTTTTTGTACAAAATTACTATTATCCTCCATAACAGACAATCTTATTTGAATCATGTAAAATCACTATGGATGACAGTACTCTCTATCCAAAAATTCAATCTTATTTATTTTAAGAAGATAGTTAATATTTCTCAAATTATTTATTTTAATATTAAATTAATTTGTAAAGCCCTCATAATTTTAAAGAAAAAATATAACTAAATCTTTAAATATTAGTTTTTCTCGATTTTCATATTTTTATTTTAATCAGATATTTTTTAGAAAAGCATTTTTCTTCAATTTTCCAAATTCGTAAACTGCATTGCACAAGAACATGCACTTGTAATACACACAACTTCAGGAGCCAATACATATATGAGAAAACAACAACAAAACAACAAAAATATTCTGATAGTACAAGATGCAAGATTATTCTTGTGATCAAAGAAAATAACAAACCAAACAACAACATAAACTTAACAGTTAAAAAAAAAAAAGGCCCAAAGAGAGATCAAGGAGTAGCCTTGGTGGAGGCATGTGAAACATATCCTACAAAGAGAGATGAAAGAGAGACAGTAAAGAGATGATGGGAAAGAGAGAAAATCACAAGGAAAGATGACATAAACAAGAGGTGTTGTTCATCCAACTTGTGGTGAAGACGCGATGCTAACGACAACAAAAAAGGTGAGGTGCGAGAGGGAGACGTAGAGCAGTAGCAAGAGAGAACAATTCCACATAAAAAAAAAAGGGAAAAGAAGGTGAGGTTTATGATTTAGGGTTTAGTGATCGAATAAATTAGGTCACTAATACTATATGTACTATCAATCACTACATAAGTACCACACAATTTCCACACAATGCGTCTTAGCAATGAATAATGATTCAATTGCTAAATGACATAAAATGATATGCAAATTAGCAGCCACCAATGATTTAGTTGCTAAATGGCGTAGCATTGAACCATAAAAAGGTCACTTCATAGTCAACAAAATTGAGTTGCAAAATATGTCATTTAGCAACGTAATTAGCGACTGATCGTTCTACAACTAAATATATCAGTTGCTAATAAATAATTATTAGTAACCAAAAGTTGATCAGTTGCAAAATTAGTTGCTAGAAGAATGTTAGCAACACTTTCTCTAATACTTTCTTTTTGATATTCTCTATTATTGATTTAAATTTATTAGAAATCACAAATTTTAGTAGGTCTCACTATTCATTTAATGAGTCTTTCTCCTTATTTAGAAGTGAGATTACCAAAATTTATGATTTTCAATAAATTTTAATCAATAATAGAGAGTGTTAGAGAGAATGTTACTAACATTTTTCTTAGCTGCAATTAGCAACAGTTATTATTCGGTCACTAAAATCAATAACTAATTATACTTTTTCTTATATTGATGTTTTCATCATCACGTAGAGTGGTTGATAATTTTAAATCTCCCTATCAAGATTTGAGTCAGTTGAATGATCCGTCTAGAGTCAATGTTTCAGATGATTTCTTAACTTTGACTCCAAATGGCGCACAATTTAAGATTTGAAATATTGTAAGGAAAAGTATAATTATAAGGTCTATGACCTTCGATTTTTTATTTTTATTTTTGGAACATTAATGCATTCGAGTTTTCATTTATTTATTTTGCAGGAATGTTCTTTCGTGATACTAAACACAATCAAACATGTCGTGGATGAGGAGTAGTGATATACTATTTGTGTGTAACAAAATTGTACGTCTATCCGAATTCCAAAATGTTCTCATGTGAGAAGTATAGTAGGCGTGTTATGAATATCACATCAAGATAGTCATACCTCATGTTTGCTATGGTGAATTATGAAAAAAATTTACAATTAAAGGGTAAGAAAAATAATTTATGACCTGTTTATTTTAAAATTAGATAAAATTAATGTTAAATTATTAAATATAGTTGAAATATATATATATATATATATATATATATATATATTTAAATTATAAATTTTATATTAAATAACTAATATTCGGTGAGAGAAATTAATTGGAAGTACATAGAAAATAAACGTGTCCTTGAAGTAGTAACACCGTCTCCAATGAAGGTGGCACTTTTTCCAACCATTCAATTATTGGATCTGTTCCTTTCATGAGCCATTACGAGCGTTCCACTCATTTGTCGCCCATTGTTTTAGCCTAAAGTCTAAAAATCTCTGCCGCAGATTGGGTCCAGTGCTAATTATACCCTAAAGTCTAATTTTTGCTGCTAACGCTCACATCAAAGCATTCCACTGAACCATGCAATCTCCAAAGACAAGCACTCAAATTTGACCTGGAGACTGGAGTGGAAAATCTATCAGCTCAGAGACTAAGGCAGAGTCAAATACATGTATAGGCAGTGATTTGCACGCAAAAAGATCTGCTGCTTCCCAGAAAATGCAAAAAAGAGTAATTATATTTATATATTCACCTTTTCCTTTTTTTATTTTTTTTTTCATTACATTAATTATTACATCTTTCCTATTTTCTCTCTTCTATTTTTTTTTTTTTGGTTTTATCTTCTATTTCTTTTTTTATTTCAATTTCTTTTTTCTCTATAGTTATCCACCCAAAATGATATATAGTGATTTGTGAAACAATGCGAATCAATTATAGCTACTACAATCATGGTAAAAAATAGACGCAGCTATTTGTTGCTTTGCTTTCAACTTGGTCCACATAATGATTCTGGTGCAACATACCACCCACCCAAACATACTAATAATGATTTATGTATGTTCATCTCTTAAGCATTTGTTTGTAATAATGTTTTTAAAATCAAACCGATAATTAAAACGGTTAAGACACTGGTTCAAAGTTTAATAATTTATTTGTGGTTAAACTGGTATTAATAAAATAAAAATAAAAATAATTAAAAAAATACATAAAATAGTATTAAAAAGACATAATATCATAATTTTATAATACTAAAAACTAAAAATAAAACATAATTTTATAAGTACTTAACATTTACAATACCTACAAAAGTTTAAATTAAATAAGTCATAATACATAAGTCTAGGTTTTAGTAATACACATCAATATTTATTAATAAAAACAAGTGTATATTTAGAATAAAAAAGAAAATGATAAATACTTTAGGTTGATTTTCATTTTTTTTAAAAAATCAATATAATGTTTTATTTAACATTTTTTATTGATCCACTACGAACTGATTTTTGACCAGTTCACTGGTTCATGGACCGGTTTTTTAACTGGTTGATTTTCTGGTTAAATTGGATTGAACACATAACCAGTTCACCGATTTTTTGGTTGAATCGGCCAATCCGATCCAATTTTAAAAACATAGGTTTGTAATGAAGGGAAAAAAAAGGGGTGGAAGAAGAAGGGATAGAAAATATGAAAATTCAGCTTCCTTTCCTTATTTGGTATTTCTATAATATGAAAAGAAAGATTATGTACGACTCATGCCTTTTGTGTTCTCTCTATTTGGGAAGAAAGGGAGAGAGAAATCATTTTGGTGTATTGAAAAGATGAAAATATTTTTACTTTTATATACTTCTTTTTTATTAAGAATATTTATGTTATTTTATATATATACTTTTTTATTTTTACTTTCTACACAACTAAATAAGAAAAAAAACTTTTATATTTCTTTTCTTTCATTTTTTCTTATATTAAACAACTAAAAAATTATTTCACTTTCTACTTCTTTTACTTTTATTTCTTTTCACTTTCTTTTCTAAACCAAATATACCCTAAAAGTGAATTAATTAGGTGAACTCCTTATTAATCATGTTAAGCAATGGGCAACAAAGCGCTACATTTGTTGTTAGGGTTTGGCCAATTTAATTGTAAGGATATAAAAATTAATCTTGATAAAATTATATTTATTATTTAAAATATTCTTATACATAATAATAATAATAATAATAATAATAATAATAATAATTTAAGTAACCCACTAGAGTCAATTTATTGGTGGAGGAATTTGAATAATTTATACGAGGTCTTAGGTTCAAACTTCATTGCTATTATTGTACACCAAATAATAATAATAATAATAATAATAATAATAATAATATCATTATAAATCTTTGAAAACTAAAAAAATACTCTCAAATTTTGGTAAGTTAAAGTAATTAATTGTCAATAAGTAAACCGATATATATCAACAAAATATGCACATATATATGAGATTCAGAATAATGCACGCTACTAACTTCAAGGATTATTCAAGTAGAATAAAATAAAATTTCAATAAATCATATGTTCGAGTGCTTGCTTATGTATTTAGAATATTATAGATATAAGTCTTGTTTAAGTACATTGAATTTAATGCTCTGCTCGATATAAAATTGATACGAGATTGTTTTAGTTTATTGGACTTGAATTTGAGTTTTGAGTATGTAGTTGCATTAAATACTTAAGAAGAGAGTTTTGTCACTCATAATAGTTTTACACCACTCGAATAGGATTGTTTCTTGTGAAAGATATATAGATGTAATCTTTATAGGAAAAAAATAGGGGGAAGAGCTAAAAAAGTAAAGAGTAGGGCTCACAAAATTTTATTCTCTCTAAATTAATGTTTTTAAAATTGGATAGGCAATTGAATTGGTGAAAATATTAATTTACATATGGTTCATTAATTTAATTGTGATTGAACCATGGTCAAATTTAATAATAATTAAATATATTTTTAATATTATGTAGAACATTTAGTAATATATGAGAATGACATTATAAGAGATTAATTTGAGTGCAACTTTAAATTAGTATAAAAAATGATATTATATGTCTTGTAAAACAAAAATAAATAAAATAACTAATTAATAAATATAATTTATATAAATCTTGCTAATGAAAATGCATAAATATTAACTGAAATTTTATTATTTAGAATGTAATATAAAAAAAATTGAAGAAATTTCACATCCATTGTGAGCATTGCTTATATGATCAAATCACCCAAAGAGCTATTCACATTTTGATTCTTTCTTCACAAGTCATAACGTATTTAATTTGTCACATATATTAAAACAAGACCTGTCTTAACATGAAAAGTGCATTAAACTAGTGAAATAGAGACTGACATTCTTTTTGTCGGTTTAAGTCACATTTTAGGTGTATTTGATAAAATTAACTGAAAATTTATAAGTTAGCTAAATGCTTATAAATTATAAGTTAAGAGTTGAAAGCTTACAATTTAATTGGTTGAATTAAAAATGATTGATGAGATTTGTTAATAAGTTAGTTGATAAATATAAAATTACATAAAAATACATATTCATTCACTACATCAGGTTTTCCATACAGAAGTTGCAGATCATGGGAAGAATGTGAAAAGACAAAAGTAGAGAATTTTATCAGCCAAATTCATAGTACAATGAAATTGCTATGCTGAATGTGTATGGATAAATCACAAATGCTGATGTCATATCGATAAATTTTGGGTCTGTATATGATTTTAAATTTGACATGATTCAAAGGATTTCTAACCTAAAATTATGAGATGCGAGTGAAAGAACATGTAAAGGGGTGGTGCGATGAAAATTTCATTTTTAATTGATCAGCATTTGTCTTTTTTATATACTCATTTTTATTTTTTTAATTCTTACTATACATATAAGAGAAAATAAATATCAACTTTTCTTTCTTTTTATTTTTCCTTTAACTACCTGTTTGAAAGAACTTATTACAGCTTATTTGAACTTATGATATAAGTGTTTGAGTAAGCTTATGAAAATAACTTATGATATGTTCATAAGTTGTTTTCAACTTATTTCAATAAACTCATTAAGATAACTTATGAAAACAACTTACAACTTATATAAAAATAGTTTAACCCTATTTCTCTTTCGATTATAAAAACAACTTATACATAAGTATTTACATTATAAGTACTTATTTAATAAAATCTTAATTAAGTTATTTATTCAAACAGTCAAGCCTAAATGTAAAATTGTTCCATTTTTATTTTATTTTCTTATTCTTTTTCTTTTGATTTTCTTTCCCGCCATTTTTCTTAACAAATGAAGTGTGTGTGTGTGTGTATATATATATATTTGTTTTTTGGCCTTAGATTAGAGCATAATCTCTTATCTTAAAATCTCTTTAAAAAGAAGATGAAGAAGAATGATGCATGCCGCGGGGGACATTTTTCCACGTGTTGCTGCATCGTCCGTTTATTTCTGTGCGAACAAGCAAGGTCATGTGGGTGACCTCATTGGGCTCCATATTGTGATTTGTGAGGGCTAAGCTAATTAATAAATTTTAGGTATATATTCCTTTTTCAAAACCATACGTCAATAATGGCACATTTCAAATGGTCATTATTAGGGATAAAAAAAAGTGTCCCTTAATGTCTCGGACGAAAAAACAAGGATAAGATTAATATAATTTTAATTTAAATATTATACTTATTTTATATTTATTTATTATTCAATTTTTTATCATATCATTCGATCGTCATAATTATTATTCCTTTTCGTCCTATTTTTTTTCTCCTTCCAAGTGTATAAATTTCTTAAGAGTGTTGAACCATTTTTGTCCATATTAAATATTGGTTTAATTATATATTTGGCTATATTTGTATTACCTTTACGTTTTGATTTCTATACTTAGAAATTATCAATTTGAGTCTCTATACATACACTTTTAATATCATTTTGGTTTCTGCCATCAAGTATGTCTTAACTCTGTGAAGTGAAACCGTCACAAAATAGAAATTGACGGTGTAAAATTGCCACATATCTTATATATTTTTTATTTTATGAGACCAATTTGTGACAGTTTAATAATCACTAAAATATTTGTGACAGTTTTACACCGCCAATTTTTATTTTGTAACAGTTTTATTTCACGGAATTAAAACACACTTGACGACAAAAATCAAAACGATATCAAAAGTATACGTGTAAGGGCTAAAACAGATAATTTCTAAGTATAGGGACTAAAACGTAAAGATAATGCAAGTATAAGAACAAAATGAGTTATTAAACCTTAAGCATTGGTTTTAATTAAGAAGGGAAAGATGCAAAAACGGAACGGAAAGGAAAGAAAAAAAAATTAAAAATCAATGCTTCCACCGTTTGTAAACACTTTACGAAGGAAAGACACATGAAAAAAATAAGTGAGACCCATTAGTTCTGCTCTCAGCTGGACGGAATGCAAGAGAAAGTGGGTTTTATAAAATTAAAATACTAAATTACCCTTATTTTTACACAATTTTATTTTTATTAGAGACATTTATGTCATTATATATACATACTTTTTCTTTCTTTCTACTTTCTACATAATCAAAGAAGAAAAAATAAATTTTTTACTTTTCTTTCCTTTCATTTTCTTTCTTACTAAACAACTTAAAAAACATCTCACTTTCTACTTCTTTTCCTTTTTTTCCCATTCTTTCCTTTCATTTTCTTTCTTATATCAAACAAAGCCTAAATGTTAATACTCGAGCTGAGTGTGTTAAAAAAAGAAAAATGATTTTTTGAGACTCATTAGTGTATACATCATATTAAATAAGGGAGATAAAAAAAAATGATTGAACAACGTAATGAAAAGAAAATGAGAGAATTATAGGAGAAAAAAAAAAAACAATGTGCGAGAAAAAATGACTCAAAGCATTCCCGTACCCACCGAAAAGCTCCCTACTCCCCAAAAAATTATTAGGTGGTCCTGGACCACCATGGTCCCTATTAATCTTCATATGACATGCAATCAAGTGTTATTAATTCTTTCTTGTAAATTGTAAAAGTTGAATATGTGTTATACATATATTAGCTGAGACCATAGACACTTGGATTACCTAATAATTTCTCCCCACCCTCTCTCATAAACGAATATACGATGTTAAATGTTCTTGGTCCTGACAAGAACAAGAGTAATGTAGGTGCAGGTGACATGAGAAAATCATAAAAGCTAGCCCCACAACAAAACCAAAACCATTCTCACTCATCAGAAAACCCCGTTCTTCCTAACCCCCCACCACCCCCCGCCCCCCGGTTCAAATATGAATGAAGTCTATCATAGACAAATAACATTAAATGAGACGTGGATACTGTTCTATATGGCGACAAAAGAGGGATGAAATTCAGAAGCTTATAGCGGGATACTGTTTATCCTTATCAACCTCGTGATTTTACTCCTTTCGCACTTCGCTGTGCTCAGAGCCTCATACCTTCTCGACCCACATGTTCTGTGAGAGAAGAAACAACGTAACAAAGGACTATGTGTGTGTATGCGCAAATATGAAATATATATACGGTGCAAGTAAAATAGTTTGCCAGGTGAACAAAGAGGGGAAGAAATAAAGAAAAAGAAAGAAAACGGTTCTTTATTTATTTATTTATTTTAAATGATGGGATAAATGATTTTTTTTTCTTTTTGACTTTTTAGAAATCGAAATGGTTAAAGTGGACACCGTACATAATAAAGAAAAAACAAAGAAGGTGAGAAATAAAGTGCCCTATACGAAATTACGTGGTTCTACAAAAGGCCAGAAAGCGAAAGTTCCCTTTGAATGCAAAAGTGTGAATATTTCTTCGTGGAGATAAGGGGAAAAATTAATGCAAGAAAAGAAACAGACAAAAAGTAATGCAAAGAAATATTTTCAGTACATTATCATGAGTAGATGAATCATGATTTTAGTGGATATGGGTCCAAAGTTCCAAATTAAAATTCAGAAATGTGGTTTTGTTTGGAAGTGGCTAGTGGGTCTATGCTATAATAACAAATAAAACATTAAATTATAGCTGGGTTATGATAATACAAATTAATATTACAAATTAATTATAGAATGTAAAGAACGGTTGGCTAGCAGTCGTTTTCACGCTTAGGTGGGGGTTACCCAAACAAAATATGAACAGAAATCACAAGGATCGGTTTTCTTTTCATTGAAGGTTGCAGCCTATGTCTTCACTTCATTTTCTCGGGATAATTTCTGTGCAAGAGAAATTAGCGTAGAATTTTTTATATGGTCAACTAATTACAAATTATGTTCTGTATGATTTTTAAAATAATCATTGAGTTAATAGTTTTATCATAGTAATTTATGAGTAAATATTAATGATAGTGTAAAAAAAAATAATTATTAATGCACTTTAATTAAACTCAACAAAAAATTATGAGTTTGATTTTCACATATGGTTAATGGTTAATATAAAAACTTTTAAACTGCCAACTAATTAGATATCATTCTAGATATAATTTTAACGTAATTATTAAAAAATCAATAATTTTATTATGTATGATAATTTATGATAAGAACATATGCAAGGGGGGTACGCAAGTGCCTTGGCTCCCCTCCTCTTTTGCTCCTTGAAAACTATAGTATATATTGTTATGTATTGAAATTAATTCTTCATGTTTCAATTATTATAATTAAGAGATCATTTTTAACTATAAAAACGGTGAAGAATAAGTTTAAAAAGAACAATATTCATAACTTAAATTAACAATATGATATATTTAATTATTATAATTTAATATTTATTATTAATTTTTTTGTGCCCCCTTTAATAGGTTTCTAAATCCGTCCCTAATTTATGATTGAATAATAATATAAAAATATTTACACTATCAGTGTATTTTAATTAAATTCAAAAGTTATTATCAAAAAATATTTTAAACATGTGTAGTAAAAAATAATTACTTTTTTCAAAGTGTTGTTATCACACAAAGAAATGTCAATTATAGGTATGTAAGGGGAGAGAGAGATAAAGGGTGAAGGCACAGCAGAGGGAAGTTGATGAACAGAGTAGAAAGCCGAATAACCTACCTCAGCCAAAAAACCGAAAGGAAAGAAAGTAAGCCACAGTCCTAAAACTTAACAACAAAATCTAAGAGCACAAAATCTTAGATCAACTTGCAAAGGAGGAGCACCTGAAACAGAAGTGCAAGAAAAGCTGTAAATGATAAGCGCACGTGTGCATCATTGTAGATAGATTGAGCCCAACAGATCTGATACAACCCCGGGGACCAGATGAACAGTGTTGCTGGGAAGTAGTCTTTTATATATAAAGAAGGATTAGACCTTATTTGACTCCATATGTGTTGTTGTTGCCCTTGTTACAAGCAGCAGATCCAAAACAAGACAAGCTAGGATGAAAGATAAAAAAGAATGAAAATTTAAATTTATAAACTTTTATTTATTTAATCCACCTACCAAACTGGAATGATTGTAAACATAATGGAAGGGTCACTTCAATCCCTTGATTTCCTTCCATAAATTACACTGTTTTGCAGGATGACAAACGGCAGAGAGAAAAAGAGAGAGTATGTAATGATGTAGTTGCGATGACTCTTCTTTTCCCATCTTGCTAACTTTCACCAAATTGTTTTCCAACTGCACCTCATTCATTGGAGCTTCGCCAGGTCAAGACAAAAACGAAATGTCATAAAGAAAGCAAGTGAACGATGTCTTCTACTAGTTTCCTTAATGGCATCATAGAAATATGCTCCCCAGTGAGAACAATAAATATATATAATGTAAAAATAAAGGGGGATTGAACTCGCTTCCCTCACCCTCCTACAGTAAACCCCATAAAGAACATAGAAATAAAACGAGGAAAGAATTTAACATGAAAATGAAAGGCCTTGGAGTACTCTCCTTTTCTACCAGTAATTAAGTTCGTTCCTAGAAGAGTCAAGCAAAACAAGGTGCTAATTATAATCTATGCCTCCACCAGTCCATTGAGCTCTTTTCATGAAACACCCCGAAAATAAAACTTTTAGAAGCACACATTTCATGTCACACGAGAGAAACCTAGTAATGAAACACCACTTCAAATTACACACGACACGTCAACTGAACTAACACTAGTTACACTATAATCTATATATTAGTTGATAGGGGTTCAATCTATATTAATCTCAGAAAAATCGGCATAAATATATAACTATATATATATAATAAGCCGTAACCACAATTAATTTCCATAAAAATAAAGATAGATAATAATAGCAGTATAAAAAGGGAAAAAATTGATCAAAATTATTAAAATTATACTATACGGTAGTAGCAGTAGTAGTAACATTAGGTGTAGCACTAGTAGCAGCAGAAGGTACAATAACGGCAGCTCCGTTAGTAGTGTTACCGGCAGCACCGCTTGTAATAGGATTATTAGGGCTACTAGCGCTTACGGCAGACACGACGGCGGCAGTGGTGACGGTGGTTCTCTTGCGCTTCTTCTTCTCGTAGGGGATTCCTCGGGCCTTGGCTTGGGCTTCCCGAACCTCTCTGAGGTAAATTCGGACAGCCCGCGTGGCGAATGGATTGGACTCAGAGCGGCCTCCGTTTTCCTCGAAGGCCGCCCTGAGTCGTCCGATTAGGGCGTCGAGGCTGCCCCAGGCCTGCTTGAGAGGGCAGGCGCAGGGGGAGGGAGGGTTGGGGTGCCCGAAGTAAGGGCACCCCACGATGTGCACCTTGGTCTTCCCGAACTGGTCGAGGTACTTGAGGAACTCGATCACGTGCGCGCCACTGCACCGCGCCAGCGTCAATGGCGGCTTGTGGTTCGGCAGGTACTGCAAGAACGTGTTCCAGTCGCGCCGCTTCTGCGACTCGTATCGGCTCGGCGCCGCCGCCGCCGCCGACGACGGAGCCTCCGACGCGCTCGCCGTAGCCGCTGCCCCCGATGCAGCGTCCATGATGATCAGTAATAACAATAACAACAACGACGACGATCAGACCACCTAGTTTGTTTCGCTGTTGGATTGATGAAATGGGTTTTATGTTGTGATCCTTTTTTTTTTTTTATATGGTTTGGGAAAATCTGTGGGAGTGTGGGTTTTTGTTTGGTTTTGGGGGAAGAAAAAAAGAAGGAAGAGAAGAGGGGAGTGAGGAGAGGAGGGTTTAATTTATTTGTTTATGTTTTTGGGGTTAAGAAAGAGAAAAGATGAGAAAGAGAAGAGGGAGAGATTGGGTGATGGGACGTAAAAAGGGCTAGTTGAATGAATTGAATGAATGAGAGGGAGAAACGAGAGAGAAGGGGTTGAGTTGAGGGATGCTGGTGGGGGCGAGTGGCGAGCGTTTGCACAGTGTTCACAATTTCACATGGTGGCCCTCTTGACGTGACACTTTACTGTTCGCCACGTTGGCCCCTCCACTCTCATCCTTCCCTTCTTCTTCTTGTTGTTGCTTTGGTTATATATAATAAACCAGAAGTTATATATACATCTTTGTACAATAAAAAGAAATAAAAAAATACAATATGAATGATGTAATCAAAGAATATTATTAAAGAGTATTGTATAAATATTATAATTTTATGAGTTAAATGGTTATGTATTATAGTTAGTATAAAAAGTTTTATATTATTAAATAATTAAAAAGTATCATTTGTATGATTTTTAAAATAATTATTATAAAAATCAATAAATTTATCATAGTTTGTAATTAAATGATAATATAAAATTATTTTATAATGACAGTGTATATAGCCTATTTTTTTAAAAATTTTATATGAGTTTTGAACGAAAAAGGAATAATGCATGATGCTTAATAATGAACTATACGTCACCTTACGTTACAATTATACAATAAAAATAAATTAGGATGATGCATATTGTGTTATAAGAGAAATCTATAGTGTTAAATAATCTGTCTAGTTATTTGCAACTTGCAAGCGTCAGGGTGTGGGGAACACGGCTGTTTCTTGCGCGTGGGTTCGCTATATTTTGAGGATACTGGATGCGATCAGCATTAAATGGAGTCTTGAGATAGTCAAATATTTCAGGGCCATGCTGCTAACCCCGTCGTTTTATCAATTCGGCATGGTATGGTAAGTGAGTCTCCATTTCCCATTTTTAAAGTACATATATTATCACTTGTTTTAGGTCCGTGACTTCTCCCTCCGTAGAATAAATAAATAAATAAACAAAAATTTACGCGCGCTCCTTTCTTCATTTTGTTTCAAAATTATCCCCATAGTCCCGTACTGTAGTCGGAACGCCACACTGGGGGAATTAAATAGTTTTTTATTAACAATTGTTTTTTCTGTTTTTTTTTAATGGGGTGTGGAATATTCAGTTGTTGTCTGCCCTTCGTCTTTGCCTTCAATCATGCCCTTTGGTTGTAGTTTATTCGTTTTTTGCGATTATTTTTCATTTAGCATTCATTGATTGTTGTATTTAAATAATAAAAAGCAGGAAACAAAAGTATACTAAACCCAAAAACGAGAGAGAGAGAGAGAGAGAAGATTCTTTTCCAATTGTTGAAGCCAATTGGCAATCCTTAAAAATAGTGTTTATTTTTTTCCCATTGTTTTAGAAAGCTAACTTAATAGTATATCATTAGATACTGTAATCTGTTCCCGTTGGCCATTGCTATATAAATGAACTTAGATAGTGAGACAAAGTAACAAGCTACTTAATTTATCATAAAATAATACTATACAATTAGGAAAAATAGTTATAATTTTGACTGAATTTAAGGGTAGTTATTGGATGAAATAAAATGATAAGAATCATTAAGTCATTCAAGACTCAATAAGTACGCTACATTATTTTTTCATAAATTCTGGTAAAAAAAAAATCCGATTCTCGAACATTATTTTAATTAAAATGAAACAATACTTTGAATTTTGATTTTGTTGTATTATAACTAAATTTTTTTTTGTAAAGACTACAAATATTTTACATAAAAGGTAATTGTGCTTAAACTGAGTAAGATCACTATTGATGATAAAACTCTTTCTAAATATTTAACATATTTAAATATTCAAGATTTAAACTGAAAATCACTGCTTAAGCTAAAATAACCCCGTGTATCAACACGCTTGGTGGTAATATATATATATATATATATATATATATATATATATATATATATATATATGTTATGAAAAAAACAATAACTTGTGCTAAATTTGTTTATTTTAAATTCATTTGTCACATTAATTACTCATTTTACAGGTTATTAGTCCATTTATTTCATTTGAATGTATGACGTCAATTTGAGTAGTTTTTGTATCTGATTAGAATAAAGAATGATAATGGAGGGTGAAGTATTTTGTCATTTAACGATAACTCATAATAAATTAAAAAAATGATATAGACAAATTATAAATTAAATCAAGTATGATCAACTTTTGAGCTAACCTCGCTTCTATAGCTAATTAGAGTGTACCATGTGATGTACGAATGAATTGTGAGTAGGGATGGTTACAGTTTAATTCAGAATAGGAAATTGAACCGAACCAAGTTGAAAAATGGTTTGCTTAAACTAAATTGAAATGGAAATCTGTTCGCCTGAATTGAATTGAACTGTTTTTTTTTATTTGATGCACTTTTGAAAATGATTTATTTTTTAACTCTCAATTACATTGGTTCATGATTCAGTTTGGTTTATTGATATTTTTGGAACAGTCATGGTTCGATTCAACGTAAACCAAACTAAACCAAACCACACCGAACTAAGCTGAAAAATGATTCGTCCAAATCGAACTGAACCAGAGAAAAGTTTGTCCAAACCAAACTGAACTGTTTCTTTAGTTCGGTGCACTTTTAAAATGGTTTGGTTTTTTATCTCTTCGTTCAATTCGGTTTATGGTTCAGTTTGGTTCATTAATACTTTTTGAATAGCACTAATTGTGAGGGGGTAATTTTTTGAATGTATAAAAAAAATATTGATAATTTTGTTAATTTCTTATATTATTGAAAAATATTTGAAATCAATTAAAATTATTGCAATAAAACTTAATTTACTATATTACAATAGAAGAATAACATATCAATTAGATATGAACTTATTCATTAAAAAAAATCGAAGATAATTGAATGTGCTTATTTTCTAATACAATTATAAATTTAAATTTCACAATATTGCTTTCTTTGAAGTCAATAAGTTTTCATAGATGAATTAAATTACATAATAAAAGTCAAATGAAAATAAAAAAAAAATTAACTAAAAGAACTCACATATTAGTCAATTAAAACCATTATTTGAGTTCATTAATTTAATATTATGTAAAAATATTAGAAATAAAATTAAGTAAATGAACTAAACAATATAAATTTAAGAACACATACTTAAATAATTAGATGTCAATACAATTTATATCAGATATCAGATTCATTTGTGTTAAATTTGATATAATGTGATACATGTAAAAATTATACGTGGGAGAGATATTTTCTAATATTTTAAAAAACAATTTATATTTAAACTTAAAAATAAAAAATATCAATTTAATATTTTCATTATAATTGAATTAGAAGTTATTGAAAAATTATTGTATTTTCATATATTAAATAATATAATAAATTATCAAATAATTGCCTACTTTAATTTTAATAGATACATCTACCAAAAAAAAATTAAGAATCACACCAATCAATTGTCACAAATTAACATCAACCCAACAAATTCATATTTCTATTTTTTATTAATTTAATAATAATAATAATATGTAGTATTATCTCTTGTATATTTATTATCAATCATCTTTAATTAGCTTTTATTTTTCAAATACTTAACCGATGAAATTATCTTTTATTTAAAAATATTTAAAATAACACTAATATTTAAATTAAATTAAAAATATATTTAAATTGGAAACGTAAATATAAAAATTTATATTAAATTATTTTAACAATGAATTAAAAAACTATTAAAAACACTAAAATAATTTGGAGTCCAAACTTAATTTACATGAGAAGATAGAAACAAACATGTGAATTAATTGTGATATGTAATCATGTAATTGAATCTAAATTAATTAGATTAAAAAAAATTCAAATTTGCTTAGATAAAAAAATCTTTAATGAAGTTGGGTGAGAAGACATTGCAAAGAAAAAATATATTCATATTGAAATTAGGACAACAATAATTTAGAGAAATGTATAAAAATTATAATTTTTGTAATGAGTTATTTTTATAGAATATATGCCCTATGATAGATACTGTAGATGAATTTACATTATATTTAGAGAAAGATATTATTATTATTATTATTATTAATTTAATAAATAAAATAATATTAAATTATTTTTGTAGCATTATGTTTTTACTTTTGTGACATTATGATGGTCGAGGAGTTTATGCTATACACTAACCTCCTACCTAAAACTTATCCATAAAACAGCAATTTTAGTAACAATGACAACTTCATTCTCACTTGGTTAATGTATAGTTAAATTAACAATTTAAAAAAATATTTCTTTTTGCAATAAATCCTTTTATAGTCTGTGTGAAAAACACCATAGTACCCATATATTTTATTGCTTGAATAATTCATTTCACATAAACATAAATTATGCTTTTTTTCTTTTTTTTTGTATAGTGCTATAAAATGCTTTTCCATTTTAGAAATTATACACTATTCCACATTTGAAGAAAATATTTATAATTTTTTTTAAAGTTTCAAATTTTAATAAAGCATTTAGATTAATTTTAAATAATTAAAATTAATAAATTTAAAATTACTAATTTAACCGCCAATTATTACTAGTTTCAAGAAATAATTTATAACTTATTTCAAAACATTTTAAAATCTCAACAAAACATTTATAACAATTTTTAATTAATGAAAATCAATAAATTTGAATTTAATTACTCAAACCCAGCTATTCTTAGTTTTAAAAAAGCATTTATAGAAATTTTAAAAGTTTAAATTTCAAGAAAGCATTTATAACAATTTTTAAATAATTAAAATTAAAATTTTGAATTTATTAATTTAAATCAAAATATTCTCAGTTTCAAAAAAGTATTTATAACATTTTTTAAAGTTTAAAATTTAAGAAAAGTATTTATAACATTTTTTAAAGTTTAAAATTTAAGAAAAGTATTTATAACATTTTTTAAACAAAATAAAATTAGTAAATTTGAATTTAATTATTCAATCTCGACTATTTTCAGTTTAAAAAGAGAATTTATAAAAATTTTTAAAATTTTATATTTCAAGAAAATATTTATAATATTTTTAAATAATTAAAATTAGTAAATTTGAAATTACTAATTTAATCTTAACTCTTCTCAATTTCAAAAAAGCATATATAATATTTTTAAAATTTTAAGAAAGTATTTATAATAATTTTAAATAATTAAAATTAGTAAGTTTGAATTTAATTATTTAATTCCAACTATACCTAGTTTCAAGGAAGTATTCATAACATTTTTTAAAAGTTTAAAATTTCAAGAAAGTATTTAAATTTTTTTGAAAATAATTAATATAAATAAATTTAAAATTTCTAATTTAACCCCAACTATTCTTTTTTTTTATTCATTAACCCAAACTATTCTCAGTTTCAGGAAAGTATTTGCAATATTTTTTAAAAGTTTAAAATTTCAAGAGAGCATATATAACAATTTTTAAATAATTAAAATTAATACATTTGAATTTAGTTATTTTACTTCAACTACTCTCAATTTTAAGAAAGTATTTTATAACATTTTTTAAAAGTTTAAATTTGGAAAAAGCATTTTTAATTTTTTAAATATAATTTAAATTAATAAATTTAAAATTACTAATTTTACCCCAATTATTCTCAATTTCAAGTAAGCATTTATAATATTTTTTTGAAATTTTAAAACTTAAAAATTACATTTATAATAATTTTAAAAATAAAATTAGAAATTCTGAATCTAATTATTTAAGCCCACCTATTCCTAGCTTCAAGAAAGCATTTATAACATTTTTTAATTTGAAAATTTTCAAAAAATATTATAATAATTTTCAAATAATTAAAATTATATAAAAAATACTAATTTAACTCCAACTATTCCCAATATCAACAAAGCATTTATAACATTTTTTTGTGAAAGTTTAAAATTTAAATAAAACATTTATAATCATTTTTAAATAATTAAAATTAGTAAATTTGAATTTAAATATTTAACATCCAAATATTTTCTTTTTAAAAAAAAGCTTGTATAACATTTTTTAAAACTTTAAATTTTCTAGAAGGCATTTTACTAATTTTTAAGTAATTAAATATAGTAAATTTGAAATTACTAACTTAATCTAACTTTCCCTAGTTTTGAGACAGCATTTATAATATTCTTGAAATTTTAAAATTTAAAAGTAAAGTATAAGTGTCTAATCAAATTATAATTTTTTTTTAAAGTACTATGTTAAAATTAAATTAATGAATTGAAAAATAAGAAAAATATTAAAAGTAATAAAAATTGCTGTTTATAATATATTAAAATTTTCAAAAAATTATAAAATTAAGTTATATGCAATTATCTTATTTATATAAAATAATAAATACATTACTTAATTAAATTACACACCTAAAATAATTTAATTATCTTAATTTAAAATATTATTCATTTTTTTAATTAATATTATTTATTTTGTTGGTCAAGTTAGTACTAAATTAACTAGAATTAACGGTAAAGACTAAATAAGAACACTAAAAAAATGTTAGGGATCTAAAACTAACAAATAAATTTTACAAAAACTAAAACTAAATAGTGTCATATTTGCATCAACTTAAAACATATTTAGGCAACAAATAAATAACAAAATTTAAGACTCATTCAAATTTGCGTGATTTCAATACTGCTCTGAGTGCTCTCCTTAACGAGGTTTGATTGATTGATTTTTAAAATTCTGAAGGCGACATATTTTCCACGGCATTCAGCTATTGAATCAAAGTAAGACCGCCAACCAAGCTATACTTGGAGAATTGTGTGTGGGGAGCAAGAGAAACTATTTTTCAAGGGATGAAAATTGGATGGTTGGAGCACTGAGCAAAAGATAAGACTCGTATATATATGGAGGGATCCGTGACTACCAGAACAACGGTATGGCAGAGTTTAAGCTATCCAGATATTTTGCCTCAAGATGGAAGATGCTAAGGTTAGTATGTTGTTTAACCAAGATCCCATCCAAAGTTTCGTTGTTTTTCTAATTACTTGGTTCGAGTAGATTGCTTCCAGTAAAAGATATCCATGGTCTATAAAAAAAAAAAAAAAATCCATCCAAAGCAAATCTTGAGAAACGTGGGGTCAAGCTGGATAGTAATTGCTGCCTTTGTGATGCTCAAATTCCAGAGACTCAAACCAATCCCACAGTGTGCATGGACCAAAGCCTTTAGGTTAATTTATGTCTCCATTTAGTATTTGTAAAACAGATGATCAAATGCCACTCAAGAACTGGTTGTTCATTGCTTTGAGGGAATTAAGGAGATGATCAAATGCTAGGAGGAAAGTGCAACTAGGGATGACCATGAGTAGGGTCTAAGTAGGATATTATAGTACCCTTCTCTATACTCGCGTTTGAAAAAAATACTCGTACCCAACTCCATACTTGCGGGGGTAGCAACTTTAATCCTCATTCTCGTATCCGCTGGATGCCTATATCCCGTACCCACACCCGCTACCCACACTTTACTTAAGTGTTGGTATAAAATTTTGGAGCTTAGATGAAATTTGTATTCAAAATTAATTTATTATAATTTGTCAATTCTCTTTTTTTTTTTATCAACGACAAAATTATTGATTAGAGTTTTATGATTAACTATTTCTAACATTTCACTATCAATATATAAAAAGAAAAATACATTCAATCTATCCTTTAACATAGTTAATATCAAATAAAATTTATATAATTTTAGATTTTAACAAGCTACATTCAAAAATAACAATAATTATAAATATTGTCAATAATATTTTAATTAGAAGCAATGCACTCATTTGAAAAAAAAAATTGATCTTTTGATGTAATTTAATATTTTTAGTGGAGTATGAATTATTTTTTGGAATTTACTTTATATATAATGTTAGTGCAAAACTTTTTTACACATATATCTAATGAAATTTGATTATTTTTTCATATCATCTTATTCATCTATATGGCAATATGGTGAATTCCTATTGAATATATGCATAAAAATATTTTACATTAACAATACATATAAATTAAATTGTTATTTTGTTTGTACTTCACTACTTCTTACAATATTTTTTTATTAAAACAAATTAAGATTTTTACTATTATAATAATCACTAGAATTTATTTTTTCAATATATATATATATATATATATATATATATATATATATATATAAATAGGTGCGGGTATGGGGAGGTGTGGGTACTATAGTACCCATACCTGCACCCATTCCTATTAAATTTTGTGAGTAAATACCCGCCCCTATCTCCATCCTCATTGAGCGAGTATTTACCCCACTTATTGCAGATATTTTTTGCATGTACCTATAGGATATGGGTAGGATTGTCATCCCTAAGTGCAACACTTTTTCAGAGCCAACACAGTTTGTTTCCTTTAATTTGTCTTTAATTAGGAGAAGTGTTACTGTAATAGCTCTTTTTTTAGCTGCTTCTACTTTTATGTCTGGGACCTATTCTTAATGGAACTCCCCACCTCATTGTATTTCTCTTCATTTGGCTACTGGTGCAGCTTCCAGTTGTTAAACATCAGTTCTGTTTTTTTTTTTTAAAGAAAAAAAATGTTTGAGTAGTCTTGGTACCCAATTTCAATAATTTTTTATTGATTAAAAAAGAATTTAACTTTCATGTATAGGGTAAAAAAATTTCTACTGCTAATTAATTAGAAATCATCCTAGATATAATTTTTATAATTATTATAAGTTAATAATCTTTAATTACATATTAATCTATGATAATCATCAAGTGCATGGATTGACTGGTATGAGGTTGTTTTAGTTTATTCAGTGATTTTGAATTTGAGTCTGGATATACAATTGTGTTAAATACTTGGAAGAAGAGTTTGTTGCCAATAGTGATCCTACGCATCTCCAGGGCCGGCCTAACATATTCTTAAGCCTAAAGCAAATTTTGAGATGGGGCCTTTTTAAAATTAATAAAAGCATCAGAAAAATTAGGGGCCTTACAAAAAATAAAAGAAGTTTTTCCTTTATCAAGATTCGAACTTCATTCATTAAGAAAAAATACAACTTAGTTACTACTATACTAAACCAATTGATAATAAAAGTTATATAACTATTAATACTAAATAATATTTTACTGGGACCTAAAGCAAGGGCTTGGATCGCCTTATGCTTGGGTCAGTCCTATGTGTCTCAAATAGAATTGTCTCTTGTAAAAAATACCTGTAATTTTTAACAAAAAAAATATTAATATATAATAGGATGATAATATAAAAAAATATTTATTATGTAAATGTATATAAATTAAAGTATAAAAAATGTATATAAATTAAATTCTTAAAAAGATGCTTGTCTGTGGCAGACCTTCAATAACGCTTTACTGCAGCGATCTGCCCTTTGTAAATAACATTCTGCAAGGTCCTAAATCAGGTAGGCAGCCCTCGCTTGGGAATTAATGTTCCCTGCAGGGCCCATAGTGATTGGCACATAGGGCCATATGAAATGAGTCATGATCCTGTAGCCTGCAGGAAATTAGAAATGACGCAACGGCTAAAGAAACAGCAATTGCAATTACATGATAATATATATAAAACAATGAGTGATTGTATTGGTCTATCCAATTATGGGAACCCTAGCAAAGCTACATTTAACATTCTCTACTCATTCTTTCGTGGACGTCACAGGTATGAATTTTCTTCCTTTACGTTGTCATTTTTTTATTGCGAGCCAAACACTTCAACATATGAATTAGACGGAGTGCTCTCCCCGACGCTCTGTTTGGCATCCGAGAGATAGCAAGAAAGTAGTAAAGAGAGAAGAATTTTTTTTTTTTTAATATCAAAAAAGAGAGAAGAGATTTTTATTTTTTTTAAATTTTCGTTGGTTTGGTATCACTGAAATGCAAATGGAAAATTTTAAAAGTACAAAACTTAAGTACAGTTCCTTAGGGCTTGTTTGGGGTGGTTTTTGGTTGAGTTTTGAAATTTTCAAAAATTAAAACCAGTTTTTAGTTTTTAAAAATTAGTTTTAGTTTTTTTTTTCTAATTTTTGGTTTCAAAATAAACTCACTTTGAAATTTCTTATTCTGTTAAAATTAGTTTAAGAATATATTTGTGTAGTGACGACAGTGGTAGTGGTGACGACAACAATGATGGTGATGGCGGTGGTAAAGTCGACAGTGACGGTTATGACAGTGTCGACAACAATGGTTGTGGCGGTACCGGTGGTGATTGTGGCGATGTCAATAGTGATGGTGGTGGCAAAGTCAATAGTGGTGGTGACATTGCCTATGGTGGTGGCAGCAACGCTGGTGATCGTGATCGTGGTCGTGGTGGTGGCGGTGACGATGGTAATAATGATGAAGCTTGTAGTGGTGGAGGTGATGCTGGTGGTCGTGGTAATTGTGGCAACAGTGATGGGTGGTAGTTGTGGCAGCGGTGATGGTGGCGGTGATGCCGGTGGTCGTGGTAGTTGTGGCAGCAATGATAGTGGTGGTGGTGCCGGTGGTCGTTGTGGTGGTGTAGTAGTGGTGGTGGTGGTGACGGTGACAATGGCTGTGGAGATGACGGCAACAGTAATGGTGGTGGTGATAGTGGTGGTGACAATGGCGGTGGTTGTGGTGGTGGTGGTGGCAAGAAAGGCTATTGTCAAATATAATGATGTGTATTTATTTTTAAAAACCAAAAACTAAATTCACAAATCATTTTTTCTTGGTTTTGAAAATGAATGTAAAAGTGTTTTGAAATTGAATTAAAAATCATTTCAGCTCCATTTTAGCCAAACGCGTTTTGTTTCGAAAATTGCATTTGAAAACCAAAAACCAAAAACTCGCAACCACCCCAAACGAGGCCTTAGGTATTTTTAGTGTTGTTTTCTAATCAAAATCGGAATTTTACCTTGGTAATCTATATTGATCTTTAATGCACACAGATTATCAAGGTAAAACTTTAATTTTGATTGAGGAATAGCACTAAAAACATCCAAAAAACTGTGTTTAAGTTTTGTCCTTTTCCAAATAGCCCTCCCTGTGGTCTCCTTGTGGTCCTTGCAGTTCGCCATAATCAATTACACAACCACCTTAATACATTACAATTGCTACTGGACTTTGGAATCAATTATGTTTATTCCCTAATCGATTATATTTTCTCCGAAGCTGTCATAATCGATTATGCAATGTATATAATCAATTAAATGGGTGACGTAGTCCCTAAAACCTATCATAATCAATTATGGATAATGGCTAGTCGATTATTAGATCAAATTTTTGTCGAGTCCGGTACGTGAGCAAAATGGTACTTTTATTTGTAATATAATTTCTCTCTTCTTTTTCTATCCAAACCAAACAACCTTATAATATTTTTTTTTTAATTTTTTTTAAACCAAACAACCTTAAATTTCACTCTATTTCATTTCTATTTCTATCTTCTTTATTTATTTCTTACCTATTTTCATGCGCTCTATTTCTCTCCTCTCCGCCAAACACAGTGTAATTAATTGATATTTTTATGCTTAAATATTTTTCCCTCAAATTTAGGTTAATTTTTTAATCTCCTAATTTAGAAATAACTCACTTTTGATTCTTACAGGAGACTAAATTAAGTCCTATTTTTATAAGATCGAGTATCTTTTCAATTCATGTAATTGAACCTTAGTGTGACTTTGTTCTTCTTAATCCTCATAGCCTCTTAACTATTAAAATTAAGTTTCTTATCCCAACATTTTATTCAATAATTAATAAAAATGTAACAAAGGCACCGCATGACATTTGTTTATATATATTTACAAAGGAAAAATATATAATATTTTAAAAATATGTAACAAAAAATAACTTCATTTACACTCTATCTTTTATTCTTCTTTGACAATCTATTTAAATCAATCATATATTACATTTTTCTTGTATTTTATTAATGATTAGATGAAATTTAGGATAAAAATTTTATTTTAATAATTGAAAATTTTAGAAAGCTAAATATGAGTGATTAAAATTAGAGAAAATAAAATAAAAAATAAGCTTAAAAAATTTAATTAGATTACTTTGCCAAATCAGTGACAACTTAGAAAAATGAACTATACGCGATAGATAACTGACTATTTCTCGAATATGTTAAAGGACTGGCTCTTGCTGTTAATTAAAAACAAATAAAATTGAGGACGCAAACGCATCATATATTCAACTTCTGGCTGTTACATTATACTTCCTCCGGTTCCTTTTTTAAGAACCAAATTAAAAGTTTTTCTTGGTCCTTTACATTAATATCTTAGGCTTTTTGAAAGTCTAATTTTGTCTTATATGAAAAAAAATTGAAAATTATACTTTGCCTCTTTACATTAGTCAATAAAAATCAAAGCAAAAAATATATTACCAGTGAGAGAGTTTAAAAAAAATATATTTAAAAAAGAATAAGAATAATGTTAAGGATAATACTGGAAAGAACATTTATATTTAGGACAAATCAAATGTTATTAACTAAATTAACTAATTTTCTTAATCCTTGTGAAATAGTTAATTGGGTCTTAAAAAAAGGATCAAATGGAGTAGCTTGGTTAGTTTTAATACGTTAAATTAGGTTGGCGTACTATATAGCAAGTAGCTTGTAGGTTTCCTTTTTTTTTTTTTCGAAAGTAGCAAATAGGGTTGAAAATAGGCTAAGTCAGGTTAGATTTTGTTAGGCCTGAGTTTGGCCTTAATTAGTTAAAAATATATGGTTTGAGCTTGACCTGTTTATTTGTCATAGACTTTTTTTAAAGGTCTGACTTACATAAAAGTTTGACTTAGCTTACAATTCTGTTTAAGAACCTACTTTGTGATAATTTAACACTATGATAAGGGTATGATAACCTATTTAAAAACATATTTTGCAACAAGACCTCTAAATAAAATATAAATTTATCTTTCAATAAATTTATAAACTTGACTCTTTATGTAGGTCAACATACTTAACATTTAAAAAAGATAAACAAATGTATGATTTTAATACATTATAACAATTTTAATATAATAATAATAATAATAATAAAAACAAATATTTGTTTATGTTTATTTAAATAGATCAATTTATTAGGCCTAATAGGCTTTTTAAATGGCCTAGACTTGACCTTTTTAACTAAACAGACTTTAATAAAAGTCTTAGCCTAGTCTAATTTTTAAAAAAGCCTAACTTAATCTGAATCTAATGTAGACTAGGCCATAAACTCCTGTCAAGTGATCTTACTTATTTTCATCCTAGAGACCAACAAGAGCTTAACCCACAGAATTACTGCATAAACGCCCGAAATAAAATAACAAGTAATTAATTTTACCTATTTACAATTACTCAACTTGCCCCTAAACATATGTAAATCTCTCTGGGGAAGGATACCCTACCAGGCCGGGTTTTGGATATAGTTTATTAGTTTTCAGGGAATACGAACCCACACCAATAGGAAACGCAATAATTTTTGCTTTATATCCTTAACCATTTGTGCTAAAGTTGGAGTAAGTAGTATATACCTTATACTTGCTTTGTTTTTATAGTGGTAAAACACTGACTGACTCTGACACTATATACGACTGTGTTAATTTCATGTGAAAAAGTATTAGTGTGTAAAACGTTAAGGGGTTGTTTATTGTGTGTCTATAGACATTATATTGAAAATAAAAAAAAATCATTTTTTAAGAAATTTTAAGTAATATAATATATTTGATGGATTTACATCATGTGCCTATTAATACACAATAAAAAAAGGTCAAAAATTAATTTCTTAAAATATATATGTTAGATTTGAAGTGATTATTGACTTAAATTGACAACGACCAAAAGGGTGCATTTGATAAAATTCATAGTTTTGAAAACTGGATCAGACCGGACCAGCCGATTCAACTAGTCTGACTGGAAATCGGTTTGGTGATCAGTCTGTTAACTCGAAAAAATCAGATAATTTCAGAACCGATGAGAACAGGTCAAGAATCGGTTGAATCGGTCTAAAACCAGTGAAAATTGAGCAAGAATCGATTCAGAAAACCAGTTTGAACCGATGGTTTTCAATTTTTTTTTTCTTTTTTTTTAAGTTTTTTAAATTTAATCTAAAACATTTTTAAGATAAATAAAACACATATTTAATAAGAATTATAAATAGATATAAAGTGATGTTTTATTTTAGTTTTTAGTATTACAAAGTTATGATATTATATTTATTTAATGTTATTTTATATATTATTTAATTATTATTATCATTTTATTAATATCAGTTTGACTACAGTTTAACCACGATTTAACCATTAAATCTTAAACCAGTGCCTTGACTGGACCTTAAACCATGGTTGAACCATTAAAATTAACAGATAAACTAACTAAAAGAAGAAAAAATAATTGAAACTTATATTAATTAAAGAGACGTTTATTTATTTTAAATTATTTTTTTATGTACAATGACGACAACAAGATTTGAACTTAAAACCTTGTGCCCCCAACCCCCTACCACTAGACCATGCCTAGTGGGTAAATTAAAAATATTTATTTTAAATTTTTGAATAAATTTTAAATAACATTACTTTCAAAAAGTAATTATTTTTTCTTTATAATTTTAAACTTTTATCAATAATGATTAAATATTTCCTTAAAAACTAAAATAAACAGTACAATAGGAAAGGTAAATCTTGCTATTGATTATTAGTTGTAATTATTTATACGTGTCAACCCATGTCGTTTGTTGAAATTTGTAACATACTTTAATTTTTAAAATGATCGACTTTATTTTCCTCTTAAATTTTTTGTACACAAAAAAATTAAAAAGATTCTTGTTGGCAGTCACAAAAGAGGTATTTTACCCTAGCCACTCTGAACTGACTTTCAAAGTTTCAACCAAAACAAAAATGGCCAATATCGAGCTTTTTTAAAAATAAAATAAAATTCATGCAGTAATTTTTTCCGTTTACCCAAACTATTAAAAATAGAAAAAATGTATAAATCTATTATTGTAAAATAATTAATAAAATAACAAAACATATTAGTTAAACTTATCTCTTTGAAATAATAAAGTAATTTTGTTGTTTTATGATATCTTCTCGTATATCTTTGATGTGATATTAATTACCGTTTGAGAAACAAATCTTTGGGGAAACTTAAATTATAAGAATTGGTTACTTTTATTATTTAAAAATTTCCTAAAGAATTGTAAGAAAATAATTAATTCTTTAAAATAAATTAATGCGAACACGGACAATTTTTTATAAGTACTTTTTTTAAAAGTTAAATTAATCAGTGGGTCTCTAAACTATTTAAAAAATTTTAATTAGATTCTCAAATTAAAAAAATTGTAATTGGGTCCGTGGAGTTAGTTTATGATAGTTTAAAACCATTAAAAAATAATAATTTGTGACAGTTTTGAAAACTATAGGCACTAAATTATAAAAATTTTACAAGATCAACTACTCAATTATAATTTTTTTTAGTTTTAAGACCTAATTAAAACTCTCCAAATAATTCAGTGACCTAGTGGTTAATTTAACATCGCCAAAGTTGCTCACTCATTGTACTAAAGTTTATTTATTTATCACTAGTGTCATTCATTATGGGATTAAAACATTGCGATAAGATCAGTTGAAAATCATGCAATCGATTAAAAAAAAAAGGAGCAGCCTTTAAAATGTTAAAAATGAAAATACAAATATGCACAAATATTTTTAGTTATGGGAAAAATCAGAACATGTTTTAACTTTTCTAAAATTTATTTAATTTTGAAAAAGACAAGTTAGAAAGAATAAAACTTCCCAACCACTTAATGATGGAAGCTCTATATATAATGTTATTTCAAGAATTAATTAAATGTAAATTAATAATCATTTGAAAGAAAATTGTGGGAAGTTTATTTGAACTTATGAAAATAATTTATAATTTTTATAAGATTTTTTAACATATATTTTAATAAGTGTAAATTAAACTGGCACCCCTTGAGGTTTCATTGAATTTCATCCGATACCCCTCCTTTTTTTGCTCATGCACTAACCTCCCTTAATTATTTGAAAAATATTACACTGTCACCCCTTATATATTACATTAACATCTTCTGATTATTTGAAAAATATTACACTATGTACTCTTATAAAGGTGGTTGTTGTAAACGTTAAAAAATTAGAGAGAGTTTGTGCAATCTCAAAAAATCTCAAGAAGTATCAGTCTAATTTACTCTTTTAATAATTATGAACCAAGTCTATGGCCCAATCCAAATATAGGGTTTGTCCATTAAAATAGGGGATGTTGACTTCAATCAACAATGACTAAGTAAAATTACTATGTAACACATCAATGTTAGCATATTATTTCCTTATAAAGGATCCTGGGCCTCAAACCATGACATTCAACCCACTTCTATCTCTTATAAATGCTAGTAAAGTCATTTGTATTAGGTACACATTTATTACCTCTATTCCTTTTGTGACATTTTTATTGACTTAAGCATCAAAGTGTCTTTACAGGTACTCCGCCCAGTGCTCATGCAATTCGATATACTAGGATACCTCATTCGGAATCAACCAACATGGTAGTCCTAATTTAGATAGTCAAGTGACCACTTTAAACCATCTAGATTATAGTGAGAATTAACCTAGTTACATTCAATCCAGACTTGAAACCTCGTCTATCTCGGATAGAATATCGATAAATTTCTTAATGAAATTTATTAAAATAAGCTATTTTTAATCTATTCCAGTAAATTTATAATCAACTTTACGAAATAAATTTCATATAATAAAATTTATTAAATAAATACTGAATTACGCTGTTTATTCAAACATACTTTGAAACTCTTAGGAAGGTACGTGCTAAACTACCTTGACCATGCTGGATTGTAGAAATCATCATCATAATATAAGAAATTCTTTGTAGCTAGGTAACTATTAGCTTTAACTTTTCTCATTAATTAATTGTTAACACTTGGGCATTCTCATTTTTAGGTGAAGAGATCTTAAAATTGAAAAATCTTGATTTAATGGTTTTGCGTTCACCCTTGATAATTTTAATCGAACCTATCACTTAAAACACATCGCTGAGAATAGCGTGTATAGTCGATTTAATGTCAACTATTAAGTGTCTAATTGTTTTAAAGTTAAATAAAATTAATTTTGATGTAATTATTTACGAGTTTAATTTTCATGCATTATTAATATAAATATTTAATTTTTACACTATCAACCAATAAAAAATCATTAGAGTATGACTTTTAACACAGTTATTACAAAAGTTAACAAACTTATCATATATGATAATCTGTAAAATTATATGATAGTGTAATATACACACACACATACATTGACAATACATTCTAATTAGATTCTTATTTTAAATTACTGAATATAATTAAGACATATATACAATTTAATCTTTCATAATTTTTATATCAGAACTATCTATAGTGAAGAAAATTGATTCTTAATATCAAACCTAACTCATGCATTGGCACAATTTCTGACTTATTATTGGGGCCAGTTAATTAATAATTAAATTATGTCTGGGTCAATAACAATATATGCATAATTGTTGAAATTTAATTAGGCTCTGCTGTTAGTTTGGAATGTCCTGTAGACACACCACAAAGAAAGATAATTATTAAAATTTTGATAGAGATTGACAAGGCACAAAACGAATCTCAAATGCTATTTTTACCTATCATCTTCCATGGCACGAAACACAAGATTTATGCCAAATGGATTAAAAACAACTAGTTAGAATACATTCTAAGATTTGGCAAATCCGCATCTATAGAAAATAGATAGCATTTTATCTAAATTTGACCGTGCGAACATCCATCTAATGATGTATTAAAGGATTCTTAGGTAGTGTTTAGTATGGCTTATTTTTTATTCTTTTTCTTAAAAAAATAAGTTGAGTCAAACACTCTTTACGTAAAAACTCTTAAAAAATAAGCACCTTATATTTTTAAAAGAAATTATGACATAAGAAGCTTATAGAAAAGCTAATTGGAAGAACTTTTGAGGAGCTTAGGTGGAGCTTTTTTATGCTGGACCTCACTTTGAATCCCCTCTATGTAATTTTATGTTATTTTTTTAATTACTTTGTTGCGAATTTATATTTTGCTGTATGCTTATATTTTATTTTTATTTTTATAAATGTGCTTTTTTATTGAAAGAGATATAAATATTTTTAAACACAATTAAATTTTTTGAACTTTTTTACCAAACGAATTTTATCTTAAAAGACACTTTTAAGCCAATAATAATAATAATAATAATAATAATAATAATAACAAACAACTACTTTTATTTTAAGCTTTTATTTTTTACTTTAACTTAAAAGTAGTTTTTAAGTAAAATAGAATTTGGACCAAGCAAACCCTTAATATCTCATGCTTGCATTAGATCATATCCTAATTAAATACTCTGCATTAACCAAGTTATAGTCACCCAACTGATTTGGATCACAAAGGTTTAGTCAATTCATTGGCTGGCGCCTACTTGCTTGAGAGGCATTATTCTTCAAATCTAATATTGCAGTTTGTATTATTGCAATTACTTCTTAAATCGCACTGTTGTTCTATCACACCTCATTATATAATATTTATCCATAGTGGTGGACTTTTGATTCCTCATCCCGTGATGCATTGTCTAGAATAAAATCAATGGAACATTTTATATCAAATCTTATTTGGAATCAAAGTACTAATGAGGGAAGTAATCCCGGAAAGATTCCACGCCAAACAAGATAATATATCCATCCTTACCTCGTGTTTGCTTAACCAATTAGTTGGGTAGTTTTAAAAAGGGAAATTACCGATCAATTCACAAGTGACTTGATCCCGTTGCACAAAGTCAAAAACTTTTTCGCAGAAATTAATATTATTCATAGAAGCGTATGCATGTATCTGCAGTTTATTTCAAAATACACTGCAAACAGACACAAAAAGGAAAGAAGAGAAAGCGACCTATATACTATGTAGCTAGAATCACAACAATAACAGAAATGGAAATTCCAGCACAAGCTTTGTTTCTTTTCCTTTATTGTAAATATCAACATAGAATGATAACAAATTAATATTTAGATTTGCACAAAAGACAGATGGATTCGTTAAATTAAACAATTATGAGATGTATATTATTCAATATAATTATATTGTTATCTTAAGTTGTAAAGCAATTCCTTTAATGAGTTGATAGATTATTCAATATAATATTGTATTGTTGTCTTAAATTGTCAAGCAATTTTTTTTAATGAGCTGAAATAAATTAATAGTTCACGTGGCGCTGTAATATCCATCATGATATATTTGATATCATAAATTGAATTTGTTCACCGTTCTTTTTTTTCCCCTTTCTGTTTAATATTTATATTTATATATTTGAAATTCAGAACCACTTTAACACACATAAATTTTTTAAGTTATAATTTATAAGTATTTTAATTTACTATTTATTTTTATGAAGTAATAAACTTCATCATACGCTCTCGCCACCCTTCAATAGGTAATATCTTGACTTCTCACATATTAATACATCATTTGATGGAAAATTAAGGCTAATCAAGTGCTATTAATCTTTTGATTAAAGGTTGTTGTTATAAACATCCCTGCTATAATATTGTGAAGGCTATCCATCAAACTCATAATTACCAAGGTCACATTGCTTGGGTTCATGTGTTGAGAGAGTCTAATCAAGTGGCAGATCTTATGGCAAAACATGGTCATCAACTTATCCATCAGGAGCATATTTTTTATGTTGCTCTAGATTTTATTTATAATGCCTTGAGAGCAAATTTATCTAGTACTAAATTCCCTAGGGGTTTCTAGGTTTTTTCTTCTCTTTGTAATTCACCAAAAAAAAAATTGATGGAAAATTAAGGCCATATTGCTAACCATGATGATGCTTCATGAGCACAGACAAAATGTAGTGTATATTAATTGGTGGAATATGTAATGCTACCAAAAAGTAGGATTTCATACTTAATGGAAAATGGTATTATGAAATGCAATTTCTCTATTATTTAATTTATAATTCTGAAAGGCCAACCATTAGTTCATTAAAACAAAATTACATTTTTTTCCATAATAAGAAAGTTGCTTGCCTCCAACAAATTTTGTGATAGACTTGGGATATTGGGTTTTTTTTTTTTTTTAACGACAAAAAATACTAACAAGTAACTTAGGTCATAGGTTAAAGAATGAAAAATATAAAAATATAATACGAACACATTCTCACCATAATCCATAATTTTTAGATAGATTCTAAGGTGGACCACCATAATAGGTGGTCCACCATGTACCACAATTTCTAACCTTTAAATTAATCTTACCCTCATCATATTATGGTGCACCTTCCACACTATATTCCTTCTCCCTTCTCAGATCTAAACCACTTTTGGCCATCCCTCGTTGCCGACCATTGTACGCTGCCGCTGAAGGCAATTTCCTGCGATGATGTTTTGTTTTGTTTTGTGTTTTCTTTTCTTCTTCTCTCCTCACAGCTCCACCACTACTTTAATTCAGATCTGAAGGAGAATGTTGCGAAGAAAGAGAGAGATACCTTTGTTGTCGACATCGTTAGGGATTAGGAGAACCGGTAAGAGCGTGGGTTGGGGCGAGGACAAGTGTTGGGGCAGAGTGAAGAAGGTTGCAAGTTTCCAAATCTCACTTTAATTTTGCTTATGTTGAAACTTCTCAAGCCCTTCTCCACACTAAAAAAAATCTCAAAATGTGCTGAACTTTCCCAAAATTTGGTCTCACAAACCTTCTCCCAATTTTTCATTTCTCCACATTGTTCCAATGTTCCCCACACAACTCTTCTCTCCTAGTAGTGACACCATCATGTGATAGGCTCACCGAAACTATAGCAACATCGGCACCGCACAAATTGTCACTGCTTTGTGGTCCAACAACAGTGTCAACTTATTTTCGTAGCCACATGTAGGACCTTGATTTTTTTTTCTTGCTTATTGTTCAATGTTTTTGCAACCTGTTCTCGCAGCAATACCACACTTCATCTTCCTTCATCCTTACTTCATATAATTTCCCTTTTTTTATTGATTTTGCTATTCATGTATCTATTTTTTGACTTAATTTCTAGGTTTGGTTGATTTTTGGGTTGTTTTCTAATTGATGATTGTTGCTCTTTGAGATTGATTGTCAAATTTCATTCTAGTATTTTTGTCAACGTCATCAAGGATTTGGGGAATCGATGGAGGGTTTTCATTGATGGACAAGAGCTTGGGTCGGGGAGAGTGAGATTGATTTAGATCTGAAGGAGAGAGGAAAAAAAGAAAGGTGAAATGCCGCGCCAGAAATCGCTTTCGGTGGCAACGCACGGGGTTAGCGACGAGGAGTGGCCGGGAGAAAAAATATAATGTGGAGGGTGTAGCACAATATGATGAAGATGAGATTAATCTAAGGACTAAAATTGTGGTGCATGGTGGTCCACTGTAGAATTCGTCTAATTTTTAATGCTAAAAACTTTTTATCTTTTAATTCTTTAAATTAAAGACACTTATAAATAAGACTTTAAAAAAATGACCCAAGCTAAGATATGTATATTAATTTCATTTTTGGTACAAACAACATCTATTTTTTTGGAGAGACAATTCTGTTTGAGCTAAATAGGACTACTATGAACAACAAAGCTCTCCTTCCGAGTATTTTAACACAGTTGTACATTTAGAACTCAAACTCGAGATCATTGATTGAAACAATCCCGCACTAATTGATCTACGGTGGTATATATTAATCTATTTGAAACAGTATGAGTTCATCAACCTTTATTTATTTTAACAAAATATAAACTTCAACCTGTATTAAATATACCCCATACTTCTCATTCAAATGATTTCTACATTCTATTGGAAATTCAAATTTACCTAACTATTTTAGGTAATTATATTTTGGTAACTTTAATATATAGTTAATGAGAGATTTTTTATCTCTCGAAATAAGTTCCGAGTTAATTTTTTTTTTAAAAAAAATTATTACAATCAAATCATTTATTAGCTTTTCTTTATCTATATCCATCAAGTCTTCATTTTTTTTAGGTTAAATTAATATGTAGGTCCCTATAGTTTTATAGAATTTTTAATTAAGTCCTCATAGTTAAAAACACTTTAAAAAAGTCATTATAGTTTAAAAAGTTTATATTCAAGTTCCTTCACGCTAACGATTATAACTCAGTTTATTTATATTTAATTGCACTTTTAGTCTCCCTACTTTTCTCTTATTTATAATCAAGTTTAAGTGTATGTGGTAAGCAAAAATGGGAAAGGAATTAATAAAAGTGTTGAGATGAGAATTGAACCCCCAACCTTAAAGTTCACCAACAATACTAAAATCACTAAACTAATGACTTTATTTGATATATTAATAAACATTATGTTATATATAATTTAAACGGGAGACTAAAATTGCACATATATTTATTGCTATTAAATTAAATAATATTAACATTATATAAACTAATAACATTAAAATTAATATCAATAAATGTAATAAATATAAAATAGCATATATATATATATATATATAGGATATTAATGATATTAAAATTACTATTAATAAACATATACTAAAAATATAGTAATAATATTAAATAAATACTGATAATATGGAAATAATATTAATAAATATAAAATTAATAATATATACTAAGGACCAAAATTACACATATATTTATTACTAGTAAATAAACAATATAATATTATAAAAAAAATAGACAATAACTTATACTTTATAATACTATATATCTTAATTATAACTTAATCATTCTATTTTAAATAATTTTATTTTTTTATAAATGGTGCTGTTTTAATTTTTATTTTTTCTCTGCATATTTTAGTGATTAAAATAATATATTATTATCGATAAAATAATTATACACACACACACACACACACACACACACACACACACACACACACACACACACACACACACACACACACACATATATATATATATATATATCACTAAACAAAGTATATTTATTATTTATATCATATATTTCCAATTAACTTTCTTTTGATATATTTATATCATATCTAATATATTTAAATTTTTCTAGAAGTTTATTAACATATACTAATTTATATATATTAGTGAACTTTAAGGGTGGGGATTCAAACTGCATTTAGGCTAACAAGTATATGTTATTAACTTATATTTATTATTATTAATTTTAATATTATTAATATCAAATAAATATATACTAATTTATACTTATTAATATTAATTTTAATATTATTAGTTTAAATGATATTAATATTATTTAATTTAGTAGTGGTAAATATATGTGCAATCTAGCCTCTTGTTTAAGTTATATATAATATAATTTTTATTTATATATCAAATAAAGTCATTAGCTTAGTGATTTTATTGTTGTTGGTGAACTTCAAGGTTGGGGGTTTGATTCTTAGTTTCAACATTTTTATTAATTCATTTTCTATTTTTGCATACTACATATACTTAAACTTAATTGTAAATAAGAGGAAAATTGGGAAAGTAAAAGTGCAATTAAGTTGAATATAAATTATCGGAGTTATAACACCGTTAATGTGTAGGGACTTAATTATAAACTTTTTAAATTATAAAAACTTTTTTTAAAGTGTTTTTAACTGTAGGGACTTAATCAAAAACTTGATAAAACTATAGAGACCTTCAGATTAATTTAACTTTTTGGTTATTTATAATTCTCATAAACTAAATTAATTGTATTGGTTCAAATCTTTTTATGTGCAATATCAAGAAATCAAAAACATTAAATTTTATCAAAAGTAAGAAAATCCAAACTTTTCATATTTTCAAATTTTGAATCATTCAAATCATTTTCTAACTTTATCATAAACCCCTAATTATTTAAATAAAAAAAGAATTTAAAGGTTTTTTAATTAATGAAATTGATAATAGGGGGACTTCAATGCAGAAATTGAAAAAAAAAAAAATTAAATTTACGTAAAAAATATTAAAGAAACAAAATTAAATATTAATCATAATAAAATAATTTTATGCCTAAGTTACTTTACCTCTAAGCCTAACCAAACTTTCTGATACGTACTAGGAAGGGACACTAGTCTAAAAAAGTGTTTGCCCTTTATGTTGTTGGATGCTTGATTCGTCGATCGTATTTGCAACCCCATCTGCAACGAAGTTTGCCAAAATAATATATAAGTACATTGACAACTTTAACACTGCATTTTTCTTTCTTAAGAAGCTTCGTCATATGGCCATGTATAGTGGTGAATTCTAGCTGTATTTGCAGTGAGTTATTGTCGCCTTTTAGTCTTCACCATATTCACGTCACGGACTCGATATATAGCAAATTGCACCTTACCAAATCCCATACTCCGAGTTGTTTAAAATCATGCTTACGTCCAAAATTCACTCTATCTTCTCTCTTCAACATGTCAAGGAATTAACAATTAAAATATATGTATAACGTCCAAAATTTCTCATGATTTACAACTTATTGCAAATCTGAATGTTGATTAGCAATAAAGATAATAAATTTAGGGACACGTACTTTACGTAAGTTTGACTTATGCTCTATTTTGTAAAAAGTTGTTGTTTAGGGATAGTGAAAATTGATAGCTTATTGTGTAATTTTTAATAAACAAGAAATTTTACAAATATCAAATTCCTTTTTGATATAATTATATACCAGATCTAGTTTTGCTTCATGGCATAACTATTGTTGTGTTTTTATAAAGAAAGGAAAATACCATGAAGTGACTCTTTAATTGCAATATCTATCCTCCGAAAAAAGGAAATATGGTTTTATCATTAACATCAGAACAGTTTCGCTAACTATTATCCTAAATGCAATGACTAAGAAATCAATGAATAAAGACTTTTTAATGTGAAAATCATGGTAAAGAAGCGATAGATAGGAAATTAGGAATTTATGACAGTCAATTTGGTGGCAAAAAACATTAATTGGAGGTATAAACGTCTAGATGAACTCTTCTGTGGGATGCTCAATTTATGGACTGACAGTTTCAGTGTCAGATAGTGCTTCATGGGAGAAGTCATTTCATTGGAATCAAAAGCAGTTGGGGTGGAATTATGTGCAGTGTTATAAATGCATATGCATGCTTCTTGCGATTCATTGCCTAAGAAGCAGTTGTAGGTAAAAATATCTAAAACATGCAGTGAGTAAAAAAGGAGGAGACAAATGTTGCATCACAAGAGCTCTCAACAATGTTAAATAAAATCACCTTGCTAATAACAGCTGTCACATGAATTTTTCAATGCAATGGTATCCTAATTTGAATTAGACCTTTGTTGTTCTTAAAGGACTTGGGACTAGGGGTACAACCTTCTTGTGTCTTTACTCAATTTGGTGGCATATGTGATTATATTATTTCTTTTTTAGATACAGATCACAGGTATTTTTTACAAAAGACAATTTTGTTCGAGTTAGTAGGACTACTATAGAATTTTGAAATTTTGACATAATGTACTTATACACCAAATGTAATTGAATTATTTTACTATATGCAAACTAATATAAATTCAATCCATTTCATCAAAAAAATGTGACCAATTATCCAACCAACAAAACTACTTGTTAAAAATAAAAATTTATTGTTGCATCTAAACAAATAAATATTCATTAATCTTATTAATATTGAACTTGGTAAAAAAAGGGGTTTAATAACTAAAAAATAAGATTCTAAAAGAATATTCTTGAATACGTATTGAATTTGGATTCTTCTATCAATAATTCAAAAATATTTGTGATTATTGACGAAGAACTGAAATAAAAAGATAAGGTAGAGCTATGATAGCTATTGCATGGGGTTTACCCATTGTTAAATGCAAAGGCACATAATAAATCGATATGAATATTATAAGTTGTCCCGTAATAAACTCAGTTGTTGCTAATATTTTCTTCTCGGTCCCTTCTTCTGCTTGCAGTTGCAATTGCGATTATTGTAATTGCAGCCATTGTACCCATTGAAACACGAATTGCGATCGCTAAAACATAAAATAATTTTATATTTGTATCAATATAAAAAAACTAAAATTATAATAATTCTTTATATATCTTTTATTTATAATATTGTATAAATTTTTAATCATTTTTAAGACTTAATAATTTTTATAATTTAAATTTAGTTATAGTAAAAACAATATTATTATGAATAAGCCTTTTAAAACCTATTACATTAACAAATATGTAAGAAAGTAAGAAACTTAGTATATAAATTTAATAAGAAGGAGTCAGATTCACATTCTCAGAGAGGAATATAACCAGCTACAATTTTGATTGTGTCTAACCACATTGTCACCATTTAGAGATAAAACTTCATTGCAAAAGAAAGCATGATAAAATCCACAATCAATATCGTAAAATTTTAAGATTATCAAGATTTTTTTTTTCACAAATAATGAACTAAATGCAACTTAAAAGTTTAAAAATAGCTAAATAAATCATTAAATTCAAAATAATAATAATAATTAACAAATATATAATTCAAAGATAATAAAAATATAACTTACATAATGCTTGCTACCAAATGGTTGAATGACGTGAAAGATCACAACTTTCTTTTTCATTTTTGCTATCATCACGTAGCTTCTTGTCCAAAGACAATCAAAGAACCTGCCACTCAGTTATTAATAATAAGAATCTTGGTACGAAGGATATGATTACTTGCATATTGATTATATGTATTGAAATATGAATATATTGATAATAAGGTGGATAGCACCATTGACTACTCTGAAAAAAATCAATAAATACCAAAGTCATTAAAACATTATGCAATACTAGAACAGAAAGAGTCTTCAAGTAGAACACTTAATTTGTTTCTTTCTTTTTCTCTTAACTTTTTTTGGTATCAACCAATGAACTATCAAAAGGAACCATATATGGTCTATACGTAGTCATATCAATCATCAAGTTCTTAACATGGCTATTACATGGCATCTCCTAATATGGATCATTTTGCCTTTGCTTATGATTATCATCACCATCACCACCTTTTTCAGCTTCTACATTTTCATCCTCATCACCACTATTGCTACTTGATGTACTTCAACCATCACTTATTTTTTTAGAATCTTCATTATCATTAGCAATTTTCACATCTTCATCATTTGTATCAACTATAGGCAATCATTCTAAATTTTGTACTTAAGATTGATTAGATCAAAAGTTGCTTCAATTTCTTTTTGACTTTTTCTCATTTCATGTCTCATGTTCAACTTCATATTACAAAATGTGAAGACAAGCTTTTGTAACTTTTTATACTTTAGTCTATTCCTTGTCTTCATGTGGATGTGTGAACACTCAATTTTATCCAGGTAATTAGAAAAATAAAAAAAATAAATATAGAAGAAAATATAAAAAAATAATAATAAAATAACAATAATAAAGAATAAAAATAGTAGGTAACTAAACTTTTGACTGGGTCATTATTGATCTAAGCCCGTAAATGGAAAAGGCTTTTTGTTTTCATCTTGGGCCTCGCAAACCTAAGGGCCCATTGTTAAAAAAAATAACAAATAAACAAAAGAAAAGGGAGAGTTGAAATGTGGTAAAAAAGCTAAAGAAAAAGCTTTCAGGAGAAGTTTTTTTTAAAATAAGCTATATATAGCCTTCCGAAGGGACTCTTAGGGGGGGGTTTTTTCAGTCAGCGAACCTTGCTGTGGTGTTCTCTCATTCTGGTCAAGAGTCACAGAGGTATAGCCTCTTTTTCTACGTTTCTATCATTATCCAGTTCTTTTATTTTGCATCGTATGATGAGATTATCAATTTCTCTATTCGATATTCATCTCAATGACATATAGCTCTCTCAATCTCTGTTATGTTTTTTTATTTATTTGTTGTTTGATTCCTCATTTAGTGATACTATTTTCGTTTCGATTCACATACTGTATCGACGCATCTCTTTCATTTACATAGCCTCTCTCTGTTAACATGTTTCACTGTACCACTAATCTCAAACACTATACGATTACACACAATCACATTCTGCTCTAAAAAAATATAAGCAATGATAATAAAATGATGATGAACAGAGTAGCATTCCCTTGCGCTCACCGTAACAACGGAATCGTGACGGTACTATTGCGTTTTAGAAACGTAAACCATTTTTCCCAATCTCCAATCGCGTTTATACCGCAAGTCACTGCAAACTCTTACTACACCATCGTCGCGTTTATGTGACACTTCCGCCGCGTCCTCCGCCACGAGAATCTTGGCATCTCTCTACGATATCAACATATTTGCGTAATGTTGCCGTCAACACACAAGATCTACGTTCTTTCACTACAGCCGCAACAGTGTTATGACTTCGAGATGCGAAATGACTTGTGTCATTAAAATCCCAGTCTCGGTGCTATAGTGGTTCTGCTGCTCCTCCGTCGAAGTCGTAGCATCATCATGCGCCGGTTCCATGGTTGGACACCACGTTAGCTTCTTCGAGGACCAATTGGTCGGTCTCTCTCTCCCCTTTGGAACTAGTGGCTTGATTCCACCTTCCCTTCCCAAGTGGGCTTGGATCGGTGCTGATGTATTTCCTTTACTATTGATGTGTGAAAGTAAACTGGGCCCAATTTAGTTTCCTTTTTTCAAAATTATTAACTTAAGCCTTTTATTAAAACATAACTAAAGAATATGTCTGTTTTTGACGAGATACATTTAGTTCTCGATTTATGGTTCTTTTTAGTTAATATAGGAAGATTAATTGAAAACCTTTTTTCCAATAGTTGAAATCAATTTTTCTTTCTCATTTTATTCACTGAATTGATTTAAGTAAATGAATTGGTGCTTGGCTAACGTGAAGTTCACCAAGAGTAGATTCGCAAACTTTTTAAAAAAATAATAATAATAAATAATGCTAATAAACAATAATAAAGATAAATAATCATAAGATTTAAATATGACCACTTTGGAAGTACTTTCTGTTCGGTCATTCAATAAATTTGACACATTTGACTGGTACAACTTGGTGATGTCAAATTTAGCAATACATAAAATTAAAAATTAAAAATTAAAAATAACCAACGAAACATTTTTCTACCCAAAAAACTACGTGAGTCTGATTCCTCATTACATCTGAGGATATGTAGGAGCAGGGGCCTACCTCTGTCGATCTCAAAAATAATAAAAATAATTTCTTTCCAAAAATAAAATGTTTTCTTCTAAAAATAAAATTCTTAAATAAAATAAAGACATTTTCTTTTTAAGGGTAAAATAAATATTTTAGAAGCTATCCATTTTGCACATTTAATTAGGGGTAACCGTCTTTATGACGGACGTTGTAAGGTGCTAACACCTTTTCTATGCGTAATTGACTCCCGAACCCTTTTTTGATTTCAAAGACTGTTTTTCTTTTTAAAGGGTTTTTCCAAGGTTTTCCTTAATAAACTTTGGTGGCGGCTCTTCTGATTTTAAATCTTTTTCGCCGTTCAGTTGTGACCCTGGTTGCGACAGGATATAACTTAATGTGTTCCAATTCCTTTCACAATTTGTTGTTGAAGTTGTTAAAGTGAAAACTTTTGCAACCACACATTAACGTTTAGGATCACATGAATCAAATATCAACCACCATTCAACCTTTTAAATAAACAACAAAAAAACACAAATTATTAGTTATATTAAAAATAAATTTAAAGTTGATTTAATTTTTAAAAAATAGTATTTCACTTGGATTCATCCTAGAGCAAGCTTTTTGAGCTTGAGGAGTACCAAATGTCTAACTCATTTCTCTAAAATGTATATATCAACAATAAAACAAAATATAATATGTCAATATATACTTACACACACACACACACACACAACCTGGTTTCGTCCTAGATCAAGCTTTGAGCTTGCGAAGTACCAAATGTCTAACTTTTTTTCTCTAAAAAGTATATATCAACAATAAAACATAACATAATATGTCAATACATATACACATACTTACACACACACATATGTATATGTATATGAATATGTATGTATATGTATGCACATGTGTGTGTGTGTGTGTGTTAATATATTGTATTTTATAATATTAAAAAATGTTCATTACTAACTTGGTTCAAAGCTTTATTTTGATCATCAATATTTCTTTCCAGTTTAATGAACTTGTTCCTTGAAATGTTTCTTTATATACATAAGTTATATTCAACTCCATATTGAAATTATGGATTAAGGAAATAACCTAAAAAAAGTTAATCAATTATTGGGGATGAAATTATGAATAAATTTTCATGAAAGTTAAATTTATAAAAGATATTAACAATTTAACATACTAGCATAATGGAGATCACAATGCATGAATCTTCAATACTTGACTATTATATCATTGTATCCAAAATGATAATAAGAATTTTGTTGAATTACTTGTTTAGCTCCATCAATGGCTTCATATATAAAACTCATTGTTGGTTTCTCATCATTAGCAATCAATCTCAAGACTTTTATTATAGACTTAAATACTTTTAATATATCATTAGCCTTGCTTCAAAATTCACTATCTACAACAAATTTGCATGCTTCAAATGCTAGTCCATTTTTCTCTTTACCAAATTTAGATATTCTAATTTCTTTAAAGTTAAACATTTTTCTTAGACCTTCGTTTTGTTTTATAATTGCTTGAAGCTGCAAGAATTGTGTTACAAATAAAGCAATATTGAAACAAACAATTTTTCTACCTCTAGTGTATTTTTCATAAGGTTTATCATCCATACATGGTTATAGATAAAAGTTGTCCCCCTTTTGATTTATTTAATAACTTTTGAACATTTTTCTTCTTCCCTATATCCTTAAAGCAAAGATCCACACAATGAGCTACACATGTAAACCAACATAAACTCCTCTTTTTCTTTCACCCACATTTTTTTTCCCTTTTTTCATTTTTTTCATTTTCCTCAATATGCATCTAAACATACAAGAGAAGGAAAAAAGTTGTTATTGGTAGGAGCTAAAACTCATCTCTTCTTTTTCTCTTTCTCATTGTACTCTCTAAAGAAAGAAAATTATCCATTGCCATTACAACCATATACACATATTGGGAAAGGATTTACTACCATCAAGTATTGCTCTATGAAAAAGTTGTTAACTTTGTTACTAAAAACATTTTGTTCACCCTTTCTCTCCACATAAACACTTATTTAGGTTTTGCATGTTTAAGTTCCAAGACTTGTCTTGCATATTACCTTCACCATTTTTATGTTAAAGTATGGATTTTTTGAAAAGGGAGTCATGAATGAAAATTTGGTGCAAATTTTCAAATTTCCTTTTGGGAGAAAGGTGCAAGATAATGTAAATTTAGAAGCCCTTGTGGTTGGCTATGACAAAACATTTAAACCCATTATGTGTTCTTGGAGCATCATTTATGTGCTTCTTGAGTAGGGTGAAAGCAGAGGTGGTCACTTCTTTTGAGTGGTGTTGTTGGAGTGTTATTTTCACACCACTGCTTCATTAGGTTCGTGCAACAATTACCTATGAGTGAAGGTGAAAAAAATTGATTTTTATGAGGTTTTATTCAAACTAGTGTCTTAAGTCCTAATCTGAGTTGGAGCTAAGAAGGATGGGTCCACACTTAGATTAGGTAGTTGTTTAGATGGTTCTTCAAGAAGTTGTCGACAAAGGACTTGTTGGGGTACCGTGAATCTTAATGGTTGAAGTGGTAGAACTTGTATAGACTCCAATGCTCAAATTAATAAGAGCTTGAGGTGGTAGTAATATAATTATGGATCAAAGTGTATACCTGAAAGCCTAAGTGAACTTGGTATTTATGGTTGTAAGCTGGTTGGATGTTGGGTTGTTCAAGATAGGTACTTGTCTAGGTTAGGTGGTTCCCTACATATAGGCTAGGTTCTAGTAGAGGAATTACAAAGCCCTTGGGTAACTATGACCTTTAGGTAAGATCAACAATTTAAGAATGCACTGAATCATTTACCAACAATGGGATGTAATTGTTGAGACACCATTGCATTCCCCAAGTAAGGGCATACCTTTTGAGATGGGATGGGACACTTCTTGGACTATGCATTACTCGACAAGTAGTATGAGTCAAGATGTAGAAGGTGGTCTTATTAGAGGCATCATATTGCCTTTAGAACTTATCCAAGATGCCCCTCAATCCTGGTGAATATTGGGCCCTATTTTTGGGGCTAAGCCCATTTGGATTAGGTTTTCCTGGGGTTTAATTCGGAACAAGTCTTAAGGTTTAGCTTTGAATTGAATTCGAAAATGGGAGAAAGTGAAATTTGTAGAGTGGTATTATTCAAAAATGAGAAGAGGGTGAGCGAGTGATTTAAGAGACAGGTTTGGGAGACTAGGATAATAAAATTGCCACTGTTTGGCATCATGGAAGAAAGGGGATGGAATATGGGTTCATGGATAATAGCAAAGAGGAAAGAGATGGAAGAGTGTATGATGGTAGAAAAATAGAAGAGGAATAGGAGGATAGATAGAATAGGAATAGGAGGATGAAGGATAATTAGATAGAACATGAAATAAAAAATTAGATAATTAAATTAAATAAAAAAAAGTTTTATACTATCATCTAATTAGAAATCATCATTAATATGACTTTTAAAGTATTTATTATAAAAGTCAACAAACTTATAATAAATGATGGTTTGTGATTAGATAATAATGTAAAACTACTTTACACTGTCAGTACATGACCATTAAACTCTAAAAAAAACTAGAGGACTAAACTAAACCCTAAATTAAAGTTAGAAGAATAAAATATTAACTTCACTGAAAATTTAATGTCAGAATATTGGTTCTCAAAATTTACAAAGGAAAAATTTAACGATTGGGAAGCACAGCAGAAGGCCCTCGGTGGTGATGCCTAACCCCAATGCCATGTTGCCAATACATTTAAATGATTTAATAATAATTAAGAGCTCAACAATGCATTATATGTTGTAGCATCGTTAAGGTGTGTATTCGCTTGTTGTCTGTCTCGTGAACACGAAACCCTAAGGGAATGAAAAAAATTTAATAATTTTTTTTAAAAAAAAGTCCCATACACGTCGGATTAACAAAGAGAAAGTGCAAAAGCACAGCAACAGTGCCGATGAGGCATAATATGTTTCAAGACATATGAAATATCTATTACAATCATTACATCATGAGAAATAATACTTTTAAAATATTGTTATCTAGAATATTGTTATTTGTGAGTGATTTTAAAAGTTGTCTAGTTGACGTTTACTACTTTTAGAAATATTTTTAAAATTTTATTAAGGTGGCCAAAAAACTTCAAGTAATAACAAAAGAATGAAGTAGAAAAAAAAAAGGTGAATGAAAGATAATAATTAAATCTTCTATATTTATAAATTAAAATAGTTATATGCAATGAAAGCATTTTTAGGAGTTATTTTTTAATGAAAGTGTTTTTAGAAGTTTTTCTTCAATATAACGTTTTTAGATTTTTTTAACATTTTATCTCTTTTAATTTATCATTTTCATCTTTATTTTTAAATTAAATTTTACTATTTTTTTAAAAAATAATTAATAGTTAAATATAACCTTATATCACAATATAAATTATTTATTATAAATCTAGAATATAATTTATATGTTCAAAAATATTTATTTATTATGAAGTTTAATTATAATATAATTTATATATTCAATAGTATTTTTTATTATAAATTTTAGTTATATAAAAATAAACATTTATCTTATAAATTTTTATGGTCATATTATAGGAAAATAACATACTCAACCCTTATCACGATTTCATAGAAATAAAAATTAAACAAAATATGAAATGTCGATAATCAATAATGTTTAGCTTTTAAACCAAAAAAAAAAAAAACTTATACTAAACATAAAAATATCTTATTTCTAAAATCTTTCAAATAAAAGTCAATATATTGAGAAAGGATGTCCTTGCCCTATATGTAGGCTTTGGTGTCATTATCCTATCTTTATATTGGTTGCTTTCCATGTTGATTAATCGGAAGGAATCTGTCCGTGGTGGGGGCACGTACATGTGAAAACTCATAGGTTTTGAACATAAAATATAGTTCTAAAATGAGAAGAAAAATAAGTTTTTTGTGGATTTTAGATTGATTTCAATTGTCAAGTTTGCAACCAAGAATACTAACGAATAGTTGAGTTATGTGATGCACATAACAAGGTTTTGGATTTGAACTTTATGTATATAATCCTATGTCAATTAGGAATTTGTTTCGCTCGATGAGGGATTTAATCTAATAACCCAAAACAATATAGATTTTTTTTTTAACACTTAGCCTTTTTTATTGTTCAAAAAAGAATTTAAATTTGCAAAGAAAAGAGATATTTTTAACTATTTTTTAGAGAATGCAATTAGAGGGTGTAATAAGACTTGTATTTATTAAATATGCATAGATCTAATTTCAGCTATAGTTATCTATAGATAAATAAATAGATAGATCTATCTCTAATTTTATTACAGTCATCTTCGTTCGGTACAACAGTCATATATATATATAAATTTGCTAACATACATACACTTATGTTTTAGTTGAAATATGTTAACAAGTTATAATTATAATGTATCTTAAAATATACTCACAGTATAACTTGCTAGCCTACTCTAACTAAAAAATAAGTGTGTATATGTTAGCAAATACTTATGAAATTTGCTAATATACACGCACTTATTTTTTAATTAAAATATATTAGCAAGCTATAATTATAATATATCTTAAAATACAGTCACTGTATAGCTCGTTAACGCACTCCAACTAAAAAACAAGTATGTACTTTAACATATCCCATATATATATATATATATATATATATATATATATATATATATAAGAGAGAGAGAGAGAGAGAATTAACTGCTCCTAAAAATCATACCTACTGTTAAAAAAAAAACCTAGTTTTATTATAAATCCAATTGTTCAATAACTTGACATGTAATCATTTCTAGAAAAAAAAAGTCTATAGTAAAACATTATTCCTTTTATTTGTATTCATGTATTTGATTTTATCAGAAGCGAATAATTCATTTATAAAAAGAAATTCTTACTTCTATCAATAATTTGTCTGTGTTCTCGAAATATAATAACTTAAGTAACTATAAATAATTATGATTCACGTAAAAGAGTTGCATGACACATTATCAACATACTTGCATCATTAACTAAAAAGATTGATGATGCATTTCAATTAAAAAGACCCAAAGTAACAAAGTTTGAGTAAAAATAACAGTTGGTGTAATTATTGTATTTAAATATTTAATTTTATACTTTTTGTATAGGAGATATTTCCAATTCAAATAAGATTATCACCCATAAAAATACTTATGGTCCTAGACAATAATAATAAAAGAAAATTGTAGCTAAGAATAAGTGTATATTTGCATTCCGGTCAATAAAAGTGTGTATTTGAATTAGAGTTAACAAAATTAGTTATACACTCGTTTAATTTTATAAACATAATCCTCTTTAAATGAGTTTTCAATGAAATATTATAAAGTGTTAATTTGAAATAAAATTATTGCAAAATTCATCAAGAAAATTTCAATCAACACAAGAGTTTTTTTTTTTATTATTTATAATCTAACAAGAGGTTAGGGTCAAAAGTATTTTGATTAAAAACAATCAATCATAAACTTATTTTACAAAATTACATTTCAGGGGGTTGCTATCTGAACGACCATTTTTGCTCTTACCACCCAAAATTTTTGTTTAATTTTTTTAATAAAAATATTCTTCAAGTTTCCGTTGTATATCTTGTATCAGATATATAACAAAAACTAGTTTCCATTATGTATCTTGCATTAGACACACAACGGAAACTTTGAACCCCCACCCACTTCTTTCATAAAAATAGCTGTACCATCTTCAATCACACGAGATCAATGGCGGTGGCCATTTTTGTGCCTCCGTGAGAATCCTCTCTTGCTGTAGTTCACCAGCTTAAACCACTCAAGCGCTAGCCATACCATCCAACACCTGCGTTGTATAATCCAAGCCATGCCAATACTCGTACAATACAAGGCGCACCAGCTTCTCCTATTACGACAACCACCAAGATCGAGTACTAAAGGAATATGCCACTGTCCAACCACTGAACATCCATTGAACCAACGGTCTCTCTCACGCACATCAACCATCAAACTAGCAGGCGCAGGGGTGGAGGTGGCCCAAGTGGGGGTGGGAGTACACAATGGAAACAAAATTCCGTGTATCTTGTATGAGATGCACAATGAAAACTAGTTTCCGTTAAGAGTATTTTTGTTAAAAAGAATTACAAAAAAATTGTGGACGGCATGAAGAGCAAAAAGAGTGGTGTGAATAGCAACCCCCTACATCTCATTTACTTATCAGGAATCCAAATTGCAAACATGTTATTCGACTTTGGGTTGGGTTTGGCTTTTTGGGTGGATGAGGAGCGGCATTACTTGGAAGACCAGATATGGACCAAAAAAAAATTGGAAGACCAGATAAAAACACATTAGACATTACTATGATATGATGCTGATTCCTAATGAACATATAAATGTAACCAACAAACACAATAAAATTAATCACACGAGACAACAGAAAGTGCGACCCTCAGGTCATTAGACGTTCCACATATATACATGCGGTAAGTTTCAATTTTTTGTTGAGAAACACTAGCAGTAGGAGTTGCATAGTGATTACCATTCACGCCATCGTGCAGTGAAAAAATAATCTCCCTGAGGATGGGTTCATGACCATTGAGAAGATTGCCCATACTCAAAACCTTTCTCCAAGATTGGTCTGCAGTGGGTTCAACAAGCATATTTGACACCACTTCTCTCTCCTGATTCCACACTTCATGTTTCTTGTCAAATTCCTAAGCATAAAGGGTAGAGGAATGGATACATGTCAGTCCATGCTAAGGAATATTTTCTGCATTAATGGAGACATTTCACCTTTTTAAGAGCGTCTTCTGTCAAGCCTATTCCCATTCTTGGAATATAGAAGTTGTAGAAATCACTGAAAATTTCTTTGGCAAGGCGTGGTGCTTGTAAAAACTTGCGATGAAGGGAAGCTGCAAGAATCAGTAATTTCTCAACGTGTTGGAAAACAACACACAGTCGTCTTAGGTCTTCAATAGTCTCACTATCAGCAGATAAACGATTTACTGAACAAAATGGAACTGAGTAAGATATAATTCTTTTCCACAGCAGAGTTAGACTAAAATATATATACCTTGCAAGGGCCTCAAAGCAGGTGCCATGGTAAGGTAAAGTTGCTGCATCATAGTCTCCATCTGTTTCAGCTCTCCATAACTGGTTTGAATTAATGTGTCAGCTGCTGCTCCAAAGGCAGTGCACACCATTTGCTCAAGCAACTGATGTGGTTGTAAAGTTTCCAGATAATGCAGAACCTAGAAATTTAAGGATAATATAAAAAGGTTTGAACATATTTTTGATCTCTAAATATGACACTCATTTTTAATGTGATCTCGACAAAAAGTTTTAATTTAGTTCTTGTATGTAGAGTCATTTTTAAATTCATCTCCGGTCTGGTGTTGTTGCTACTATGACACCACTGAGGTCACAACAATCTGTTTCCCAACAGCAAAAATAGGAAGCATAATGTACATTTCTAGAAAATATACTTACCTTTTCTCCTTCTCGATTTGGATCGAGAAGAGGCTTCTGTTCAGAAACAGGAAGAGCAGGTGTGCTGTTCCAAATATTTCTCCATAAGTTCCCATTCTCACACATTCTCTTTGAAAGCCTCCCTCTTGGAGGCCAATTATCTTTTGACATCTCAACCTCAAGATCATCCTCTACCCAATCCCCAGGAGAATGCCAGCGAATAAAATCTTCAAAAACAGCATCTGGATTTGCTGCTTTAAATGCTGACATGTCTAATATCATCAAAGCAAATTACTGGTTTGTCATATGACAAATTATTATCATATATTGTAGAATCTTGCAAGCATTATTAACTATTAACAATATAGCAATTCTTTTCTAAAATACATATTCATAAATCCCGTCAATTTATAACAAAGAAGGGTTGAGAGAGGGAGGGAGAGAGAGGAAATAGTATTAAATATTTCACTAGGATCAGGATACACTGTCACAGTGTCACTAACATCACACCAATGAAAAAGTTTTCTTACAAATATTTCCATACAAAAAATATGTGGAAAACCAATTTTCAGTTCATTGGTTTATCTTGTAAAAATTAACATGCAACATTTGAATTATTTCATTCAGCAGTTATAAATGCCTAATTTTTCTTAAATTGGTAGGTATGGTCGAAAGACAATACTTGTCATTCAATAACTAGGTATATGAAAATCTCATTCAATACTTGTCAAAGCATCATGACCAATTTTTCTAGTTTGTTGAGCATTTAGATTTTTTTGACATATCATAGCTCTACTTCCAGATTTGACAATTTTCTCCAGGAAAAGAAATTCATGACATGATTAATAACTAAAAATAAATTATGGAATGGGGCTAGCCTGCCCTTGTGATTTAACTCCTACACCCAAGTGGCTTACATGACAATAAAAGTCACCAAAAGCCATTTGACTCTAGCCACTAATGGAGATTAATTTAGACACCCTTATTACAGTTACCTGAAGCTAATGTATCCCTTTCCACCTGGGCAGAGAAATTCTGCAAAAGAATAACAGGCAATGGTTAGTAACAATGTAATGTATGAAATGGCATATCATATATGGTATATACTTTTTGCATCCTACAGTGTGTTCTCTTCACACCTAGAATTGCAAGCAAGATATGCATGAGTTAACTAAATTCAAATTTGAAAGAAGCTTCAAAAAGTTCAAGAAAGGAGATGGGAATTCAGTCACTTCTCAAAACATTATTTCTGTAACTCATACTTCAATGTCATGCATATTTGTTTCTTAATTTCCTTATCATGCTCAGGTACTGCCTCTACCATTGTTTTATAGTTTTATTTAAAAGTAACATGTACAAAAATAAAAGGAGCCTGATAAAGAAATAACAGTTTTTTGAGAAAAAATTAAATGATAGTATCTTTAAATATGCATGAGAAATTCCAGACCTTAATCCTTTTGATTTTACTTTTTTATTACACAGCTTTCAGAGATTTGAATTGTCTGAAGAATTTCCTAGCTTTTCATGTCACAAAGTATGATGCAATTTTTAGTACATGGAGATGAATGCACACTTTCTGCCGAAAGTTATGAGCTAAAACATCAATCATAACAACTAATAATATCAACCATCACTGGAAAGGATGGTTAATCAAGAAACATAAAAGCAGGCATATGAAATTCTACTGTTGGTGGACAAAAGTATCGAATGGAATATAGCAATGCAATCCACTTTTTTAGCAATTGTGATTATTGTTTTATCTACGGTGAGGGTGAGCCTTGGAACAATGCAAGGTTGCTGCCTTGTGACCTAGAGGTTACGAGTTCAATGGAAGAAAGAATCTTCTCTGCTTGCAAGGGTAAAGCTATATACATCTATCCTCCCCAGACACAGACTGGTTCAAATTGACAACTTAGCAAGTACATTCCTGAACCTATTCCACTGTAACACCAATCAAATCATTACATTTAGCCTCATTTCACTTTTGGATTTATCTTGTTTTCAGTCATTGTCTCCCCTTTGAAATGTATGATAGGTCTATGGTCAAAGGTTTTATAGTCAAATATAATTGAGGCATTGCATAACAGTTTAAGCTTACAAATGAATCGCTAAAGGCTTCAACAACCTGAAGGCACTCCTCATGCATGTCTTCTGTCATAAGGGGTGCTTCCTGTGGGATAGCAAACAAGATCCAAAACATCATATTATTCAAAATTTGTGAAGTAGCACGACATAATGCCAGTGTCAATTGGTGCATGGACATTAGAGAAACCTGGGTGTATGGGGCATGCATGCTTTCATATGACTTTAGAAGCATCATAGAATCAACAATACCAGCTGAACCTCTCCTGGTGCAGTCCGAAGGTTTTTTATCATTAAAAAGGTCAGCATCTTCAGGCTTTCCACTAAATGCAGATACTGTTCTAACAGAATAATGTATATCACCAGCAGTTGGAAAGCTGCAGCAGGAACAAAAAAGTAATACACCAAGTGTGCTAGAAAATACTTATGTTATTTGCAAGGATACAATACATAAGTAAAAATTGTAACTTAAGGTGCAAATCCATTATTAGTCCGAAAACATCTGACATGCAAAAGCTACATGGAAAAGGCAACAGATAGAAAAACTAGTATATGCATTCTCCTATGACCATATTAGAAAAGAAAAAGGTAAAGTCTTCATCAGCAGTGTAAAGCTCTCCAATCTCTTCATATACTAGCTCATCAGGTAACATCTACTAAATGTACCGTCATTACATATTACACTCCTGAACTGATCTTTGACAAATGCAAAACTTAAAATTTCTGGAAACTAAAAATATGCATGAAAGTATCTTAAGAAAGACAAAATGTTTCAGCAGCGATCAAGCTAGATTTTGATGTAAATAACCAAGCAAGATCCAACTTGCTAAGTTCACCTGTCAACTTCCCCAGAAAAATCCCCACTGCATAACTGCTTATTGAATGAGTCATCCCCAACTACACTTTCCTCCTGCAATTACAATCACTAACTATTTATGTTCACAATGCAAAATAATTTTAAAAAAACAGTAGCTAAAGCAACACAATATTCAATCTAACTACAAATAAGAGGAAAGCAAAGTTTGTGACCTCAGTCATAGACTCTATTTGATCTTCACTTCCAATACAATCTTGATAATCTTCATTCATTTCGCACTTCTTCTCAATGCATGCTGCAAGCTGAATAGCAAAGCGAAAACGGAATCATCATATTAGACATATCACCATGTCTTCTATATCATACAAACACCAAAACATCCAAGCTCAATAAAATATTTCTATTTTAATCTTAAAACAACATTGACAGGTAAAAATGTAAAATAGAACATCAATTTGGCCACATCCCCAGGATAGAAGTATGAAACAGGGAAATTAAGCATCAAAACTATCATTAAGCTTTAAATAAAAATTGTCAATGACTAAATTTTTCTGTACTTAATACATCATAATTAATACGATATAAGAACAACTTGTAAGTTGATAATAATTAAAAAAAAAAAAAAAGAGTTCACATTCACACAGCAAATAAATATATAACTTATCATGAAGAGAACAAGTCAATACAAAGGAAACAGTAAGTTAAGAATGTTCTAAAAAAACTAACAATTAACATTTAACATAAAGTTTCATATTAAAATATATATAAAGTAAATAAGGATATGTGGAATACATTTCATCAAAGATCCTTTAAAGATTATTAAACAAAAATTACCATCTGAAGTTTCTGGTTAATCAAACAAGTGGAAAGGTCAATTGAACCATTTGCTGGCATCCGAGGGATTAATTGTGACTCTTCCCAACACCACCTAACCTCTCGAACAAACTCTATCCATAGGACAGCAATAGCTGACATACAGACCAAAATAAAGTCATGAAATTGAAAATATACAGTATATGCAAGATATCTCAAAATCAATTCCACCTAGGTGACCAGAATTGCTAATCTACTAGGTTTTATGCACCAATAAACCCCTCACTTCGGTACATACCTCGCATGTTGCAGTCACCAAACCAAAGAGAGTGTAAACAAAATTGTGCAAAAAGAGATTCAAGAGGTGCGCCTTTTATAGCTCGAGAAGTCTTATGTCCACCATAAGCAGAATCTGTGAGCTGTACTCCTGTAGACATTATGTACGCAATTATAACAAAATACTGTAGAGTAATCTACTATGAATTTTTTTAACATGCAAATGACCCCGCATGCCATGTTAAGCATCCCAAGGATACTTGGAATATGCAGTGATCAGGCATAAATTATAATGCAGAAAATAAGTTTTACATGTGGTAAATCAAAAAGATGAAAGAAGTAAGGAAAAGCCTAAATAAGTGTTCAACAGATAGAAATTCTGAGAATGTGGGTTTAGGGCCTAACTCAACCCCACAAAACTAGCTTGTTAGGTGGAGATTACCTAAGCTTTATAAGTTCTATTTAAGCCATATCTCTAGTCGATATGGGACTAAACCATCATCTTTGAGACTGCAATTAAGGCAGCCCCCAAAGAGGCCACAACTAAGGCAGGCTAGGGGTGACTGCAATTAAGGCGGCTTTTCCAACACTCCCCCTCACACCCAGGGCTATTGACCTGGAGTGTGGCAAATGCAGGTGGTCCAACAATAGATTTAGGATAGGCTCTGATACTATCTTAGAATTTGGGCTTGTTACAGAAACTGGGTGTGTCTAACCCACATACTAGTAGGTTTATTTATAATCACAGAATTACAGAAAAATAAGGAAACGGGTTCAAGATCCCTAAGAACCAGCTATGGGATAATTACCCTATTTACAATGAATAAAATCAGACCTATATAGTTTCCTAGTTACTCTATTTACAATGAATCAAATCTTTAACACTCCCCCTCAAGCTGGAGCATATATGTCATATGTGCCAAGCTTGTTACAAATATAATCAACGCGAGTCCCCTGGAGAGATTTAGTAAAAATATTTGCTAGTTGGTCACTAGAGTTGACAAAATTAGTGATAATTTCTCCTGAGAGTACTTTCTCTCTCACAAAGTGACAATCTATCTCAATGTGTTTAGTCTGTTCATGGAAGACCGGATTAGATGCAATGTAGAGAGCGCCTTGATTGTCGCAGATAAGCTTAGTGTCCTGAGTATCTCCAAACTGTAACTGTTGGAGAAGTTGCCTAAGCCATGTAATTTCGCATGCAACTGCTGCCATGGCTCGGTATTCAGCTTCGACACTAGATCTAGCAACAATATTTTGCTTCTTGCTTCTCCATGAAATTAAATTCCCTCCAATGAGAACACAATAGCCAGAGGTGGACCTCTTGTCTAATGGAGATCCTACCCAATCAGCATCAGAGTAACAAACAATTTTGGTGCTGCCTTTATCTTCATATAAGAGTCCACAGCCTGGTGCATTCTTGATATATCTAAAGATGCGCATGACAGCATCCCAATGACCATCACAAGGGGCGTTAAGGAACTGACTTACCACACTCACTGCAAATGTGATGTCTGGCCTAGTGACAGTGAGGTGGTTGAGTCTACCAACAAGTCTGCGATATCTTCCCGGATTTTCAAGTGGCTCCCCCTGACCCAGAAGAAGCTTGGCATTGGGGTCCATAGGAGTGTCACTAGGACGACAGTCAAGCATACCTGTCTCAGTGAGAATATCTAGGGCATATTTTCGCTGGGAAATGACAATGCCGGAAGTGGATTGAGCAACCTCGATGCCCAAAAAATATTTGAGCAGACCCGGATCCTTAGTCTAAAATTGAAGCTGAAGGTGAGATTTGAGTCGGCGGATACCGTCAGAGTCATCACCCGTGATGACAATGTCATCAACGTAGACCACCAAATAAATGCATAAGCTAGACGAAGAGTGAAGGATAAAAACAGAGTGGCTTGCCTCGCAACGAGTCATGCCAAACTCAAGTAAGGCAGAGCTAAACCTGCCAAACCAAGCACGGGGAGACTGTTTCAGGCCATAGAGAGAATGGCGAAGGCAACAAACAAGGCGAGCTCCACCAGAAACAGTAAAACCAGGGGGTTGGTCCATGTAAACCTCTTCTTGCAACTCACCGTGCAAGAAGGCATTTTTAATATCCAACTGGTGAAGCAGCCAATGGCGGATGGCAGCCATAGCAATGAACAGTCAAACAGAAGTGATCTTGGCCACAAGGAAAAAGGTGTCCCCATAGTCGAGGCCAAAGATCTGAGTATAGCCCTTAGCTACCAAGCGAGCTTTGAATCGATCAATAGTACCATCCCGTCCAACCTTCACTATATAAACCCAGCGACAACTAACAGTAGTTTTGTCAAGAGGCAAGGGAACAAGCTCCCATGTTCCACTTGCTTCCAAAGCAGCCATTTCGTCCAACATCACCTGCTGCCAACGAGGATCAGTCATGGCTTCTCCTGTAGACTTAGGAATAGACACAGAATCCAAAGAGAAGATAAAAGAGAAATAGGAAGGGGATAAACGGTTATAATGAAGAGTACAAGCATATAATGGATGAGGATTGCGAGAGGACCGAATACCTTTACGCAGGGCAATGGGAAGCTCATGTGCAGGAGACATTGGTGGAGGGGCGGTTGGAGCAGGAGATGATGCTGGCGGATCAATAGGTGGGGCTGCTGAGGGAAGTCGTGGGCGACACCGATAGGTAATCAGTGGTGGTGGAGTAGAGATAACGGCTGGCGTTGGAATAGGTAGAGTATCTAGAGGAGCGACGCTGGTGGTGGGTATCGAGAAGAATGGAGTAGACTCAAAGAAAGTAACATTAGCAGAAACAAGATACCATTGAAGTTGAGGGTAGAAGCAACGATATCCTTTCTGGAGGCGAGAGTAACCCAGAAAAACACATTTAAGGGACTTAGCAGAGAGTTTATGTTTACCTGGAGTGAGATCATGGACAAAACAGGTGCAGCCAAAGACACGAGGAGGAACAGGGTAAAGGTCCTATTTAGGGTACAAAATGGAGAACGAAGTCTGATTGTTGAGTACAGACGAAGGCATGCAGTTAATCAAATAACAAACGGTAAGAAGTGCATCACCCCAAAAGCGGAGAGGAACATGATAGTGAAGGAGGAGGGTACGAGCGGTGTCAACGAGGTGACAATTTTTCCGTTCAACAACACCATTTTGTTGTGGTGTGTGAGCACAGGATGTTTGATGAATAATTCTCTACGAGGTTAGAAAGAATTGAAACTAGGAAGACAAGTATTCTTTGGCATTATCAGTGCGTAAAATTTTAATGGAAGTCCCAAATTGATTTTGAATTTCATGCGAGAATCCTTGAAATACAGGGAAAACATCAAAACGATTTTTAATTAAGAAAACCCAAGTACAACAGGAAAAATCATCAATAAACGTAACAAAGTAATAATATCCTAAAGTTGAACAAACGCGACTAGGACCCCAAATATCAAAGTGAACCAAAGTAAAAGGTGACGCAGCACTTTTATTGACACGAGGACTGTAGGAATGACGAACATGTTTTCCTAACTGACATGACTCACATTCTAAGGACTTAAGAGAAGAGAGGGTAGGAACCAAAAGGCGTAATTTGTCCAAACTAGGATGACCGAGGCGCTGATGAGTAAGTTCTGGTGAGGGCGTGGAGACACAAGCAATTGGTGGTGAAAGCTGATACAATCCCCCAGACTCATGTCCTGCTCCAATCGTCCGTCCGGTACGTCGATCCTGAACAAAGACAGAATTATTAACAGACAGGACAGAGAAATCAAGTGTGCGAGTGAGCTTGCTAATTGAAATTAAATTGAAGGGACAACCAGGAACAAACAAAATAGAATTTAAAGAAAGATTAGGAAGGGGGTGGGTTTGACCAATACCACGAACTGGAATGTGAGAGCTGTCTACAAGAGTTACAAACGGCAAGGTGTCGGAAAAAGACAACTGAGAGAAAAGAGATTGGTTACCAGTCATGTGATCGGACGCACCGGAGTTAAGGATCCATGGGCCAAGGGAGGAGGATTGAGAGACAAAGACAACAGGATTACCAGACTGAGCCACGGCAGTAACAGGCGAGACAGGTTGCTGGGCTACTCGAAACTGGAGGAAATCATGATACTTAGCGGTGTAAACAGTAACATCTGTTGGTGGAGCAAGTTCAGCAACTTGAGCCACATTTGCTTATTTCGATTGTTCTCGGACTTTGATGCGACAGTCTGCTTCAATGTGGCCAAAGCGGTGACAATAAGTGCAACGAGGACAACTTTTGCCACCACGTCCCCCGCCACGACCACCACGGTGAGAGGAGTGGGAGACAAGGGCAGAGGAATCAGCAAAAGGGGCAGATGGATGTCCAAAAGCATGCGGAGTGGAGAGACGTAACAGCTGTTCACTAATCATGCCATAGGTAGGAATAGTAGGGCCAGAGAGGATTTGGTTACGCACTGAGTCAAGGTCAGGTGGGAGACTAGCGAGGGCAAGAATCATGAAGAACTAATTACGCTGCCGTAAAAAGGTCCCTGCATCACTAGTGAAGGGCATTAGATTATTAAAATCAGCAATCAAACGATCGAGCTTACCAAGATACGTCTGCATGTCCATATTCTCAAGTTTGGTGGATATCATGGCGGTCACCACACTGTAGAGACGATGGACATCATTGGAGTAGACTTTTTTGGCTTTGGTCCAAACCTCATAACAGGTGGGGAATGCCTGGTATTGAGGTTGAAGGTTGGGAGAAAACCACAGGACACTGCATAAAGAGGCATCAATTTGTTGCCAACGAGCGCGATCCTTGTCAGGAATATCCGTGACGTTAGTGGTCAAGTGGTCAGCACGGCCTTGACCATGGAACCACAGCTGGACAGCAGCAGCCCAAGTGCTGTAATTAGCTATTCCAGTTAATTTTTCGCAAGGAATTAACGAAACAGTGGTAAAAGTCACTGCAGAGGCGGAAACGGAAGAGGAACCAGCAGAGGCCATGAAGAAGAGAGCCAAATAGGATCGGAAAGGGGCGCTTGGGGCAGGGGGGGGTCGGCCAGTGGGTGTTGCCAGAAAAAGCGTCCCACGTCGATCTGGGCAGATCGCGTGAGATGCACGTGCCAGCGCGTGAGGTGGCGAGCGGTGGCACGTCTGGGCGCGCAGTGGTCGCCGGAGGGTGGCGACTCCGGTGGAGGGGTCGTGCAGGAGAAAGGCGGGTGCGGCGGTGGCCAATGGAGCTTCGCAACTGTGTGCAGTATTGTTCACGCATACCAAACAGTGGGGGGACAATGTGGCGAAGAGAGGAATTGAACTGGAACTCCTGATACCATGTTACAGAAACTGTGTGTGTTTAACCCACACACTAGTAGGTTTATTTATAATCACAGAATTACAGAAAAATAAGGAAACAGGTTCAAGATCCCTAAGAATCAGCTATGGGATAATTACCCTATTTACAGTGAATAAAATCAGACTTATATAGTTTCCTAGTTATTTTATTTACAATGAATCAAATCTTTAACAGGACTTAAGACCTAACTTAACCCCACAAAACCAACTTATAAGGTGAGGGTTTCCCTCCACTAATATACACTAATTTGGCCCCATCACTAGTCGATGTGAGACTAAACAACCACCCTTAAGGCTGCAATTAAGACAACCCCCAAAGAGGCCACAACTATGGCAGGCTAGGGGTGACTGCAATTAAGGCGGTTTTTCAACAGAAATATTCTCTAATTTCTTATGATTTGCAAGTGAGACAAGCAAGGATTCTTTTCAAGAACTTGAAATATAGCACTTGTGATCGTTCTTAATTTTTTCACAATGTATTTATATAATCCTTTAGTATATGTCTATGTGGCACTGAGCCAATGACTTGGACAGAACAAGCCAAACAGAAACCTATGTCCTCTGCAACAACAAAGTTAATAAAGTAGCACTGAAACAAGAACAGCCAATTTCAAGTTCTGAATACTACATTTACCTATCCATACATGATTTTTTGTAAACCCTCCCTATATTATTCAACATGTCTCTTTTTTATTTCCAAGAAAGCACTCTTACCTTCTTAATGATATTTCTTAACACTAGACAAGTCAACTGCATTAAACTCTAGTAAATAAGATTGTAGTAAATACTCAGTCACTTATTTTTCAAGATAAATCAGAAAATCAGCCTGTAATCATAGGAGAATTTCACATGCCTAATGAAAGCTACTTTTTGGCCACTCTCCCAAGTATAATTTGTGCTTGAAACTGATATAAAAAATCAAAATCGAGGCCAGTTCTACTTTGCTCCCAGGGAGGCACCTTGCCCTGTTGGCTGATTTATTGATCATAAATTGGATACAGATGCAGAATTTATAAACTGCCAACAATGCAAGGTATCATGACAATGGTATGCTGAAGCATTTCCACAAAACGGAAAACGAAATATAGAGGAAGGGGGCAGAACTAAGTGCCTTCTTGAAATAGTTCTTCCAGCACTCGATCTCTAACAGTTGGTGGAGGTATAACTATTGAGGATTCCAAATTCTCAGAACCCAAGTTTTCATCTGCTACAAGCCAGAAGATGGAAAATGTTGAACCATTGGACCAAATTTTAATAGCATTATCAACTATTAAATACAAAACCTGCAGGAATAGTCAAATATACCATTAAATACACCAAAACAAATTCAAACCTGAAACAAAATTTTGCATAAATTGGGCCTTGAATGACATTTTCAATGCATCAACTAGAAGATGCAACCGGGATGCAAATCCAATTTGATTCCATTTGAAACCTTCAAACCTATATGAATGAACAAAATATAATAATCAATAAACATTCTTATTTTGAAAAAAAAAAATCCTAAAATATTCTATTGTGTTTGTTTAAACTCTAGAAAAATCAGAATCAGAAAAAAATTTAGGCTTTTATTATTTTGAGAAGTTACTTTGAGTAGCTTCTTAAAGAAAGTTGTAATTAACAAATTGTAACTACCTTTAAAATTTAAAAAACAAATGTTTTTACAATTGTAACCCAACAAAAAATAGCTTCTAGTTCATATAATATCTCTTTAAAATAAGTCACTTTTTCATACATTCTTAAATCACATTTTTTAAAAGCTTAAACAAATGGCCATTAAGCAGCATAAGAAACTGATCAAAATTCAATTAAGAACTTTATTAGTAATTGCATGAAAAACCAAAAATAAATGATATCTATGTATTGCCAGTTGCCACTTCCACAAAATTCTGGTTGTTTTTGCTAAATCATGCAATTCTGCAAGGAAACATAGGAAATGCTCTAAAAAGGGGAAAATAAAATCCATGGATGGTGACTATTGACTTGTATAATTATAACAAATTATAACAAAAAACATATATAGAACTAGAACCTACCTATCCATTATAATTTTTTTAAGTTTGTAAACATTGTTTGATTGAAGGAAAATGAAAATTCTAAGCAGTTGGATTTGTAATTTAACCAAGTGTATGAAGGTGAAGCACAAACAGAATAGAGTGTTTTGTAATCTCCCTGATTTTTTTAGAACTGGATCAGATTTAAGTGGAGTAGAATGGAAAGAATTAGAATTTATTGATTGTGCTCTGCTCTCAAGATCAAACAGGGAGATTACAGGTCCGGGACAGAAGAAGAAAGAACAAGAATACAGAAACAAAAATCACCTTCCAGGAAATTTGAATGTCCTGACTCTCCCTCTAATTTATTCTTAACAACTGAGCAGACTCCTCTCTCTTTCTCCTTTTTTGTTAAAATCTCTCAACTAACTGACAGAATCCTAACTGTCATTCAATTGTGAACAGTATTAACTAATTCCTCTAATTCCCTCTGCTCCCTTTTATTCTTTCTAATATACACCCTCTAAATCGGGGTATGCTACCATATTTTTATTTAGTACAGACTTAGCAAGAAGCAAAGTTACTAGCATAAGCAGCACCCATAGCAAGTACTGGTCATGAGAATTTTGGTTATCCATATTCCAATAAAAAAAATCATACAGCTTTGGAGCACATGGAGAGATCAACCACTTCTCAGCTTCATAAGGTGAAGCATTTTCCAGTTCAGCCATTTCCATAGAACTTTCAACCATCTTCTCTGACCATATTGTAATCAGTTCAAAACCTGCATGCAGCCTATCCATATATTAAACAGAAGTGGCATTCACATTTCAAAATAGAGAGTGACACGGAAAAAATGAATCTTGGAGAGCTTTTACCAATTAAAAACCAAAATCAAATTTCAACATACAAATTTCAAAAAGACAAATGTAAGCTAAAGATATTGCGGCAAAGGTCCTCCTAGGGAGACAGAAATGCATAAAGAACAAAGTAGATATAAATAAGGGCATTAAATTGATACGGGGTACAGTCGAAATGGCAAGAAGAATCACGAGAAACTTATGTCGGTGATGAAATTTTCATGTAACACATGCAAAAGCACATTTTCAGGAAGGCTATTCTATTGGAAAGAGCTAAAAGCACTTAATGTATCAGAAATTATTTTCTCATGTATGCAAATAACCCTGTGTTTTTTATTGCCATCATTTGCAACTTATAACCCATCACACCTGGGCTTCTACGACTACCAGCATAGTCAAAGACATCAAAAGGTAAGGGCGCTGAAGCCAAATGATAGAAGGAGTCTTGGTGCTTTAGGAATGTCTCTGCACATAACGGTAAAATAATTTTTGAAAGAACAGCAATCTAACTTGTTAACTATGATGCAAAAGGGGGGTAAATAGTCAGAATGCTAAAAGAATAACTAGTTGTCAGTCTTTGGGACTCTTAGCAGCTAGCAGCTCAGGGATTTGTAAATTAAACATCTTAATCTTGGTTTTTTTTATTAAAAAACGGCATAATCTTTTGCTTTTATTATGAATATTACACTTGAATAGTTAATTTCAATGGAAAATCAATGCAAAATGTCAAATATTTTACTCATCCTTAAATGTTACTGCCTTTCTTTAGTGAGGCATGCACTTTGGCATCTCTGGCCTCTAAGTATTAAAACATCCTAGCACAATAAGGGAACCTTTCACCTTTAACTGTCCCGGCTTCTAAATGCTGAGTGGCCCAAATATTCAGGAACATGTTTCAGTCTTAAAAGTTAAAACATGTATCCAACAAAAGCATCCATCCAATGACCTAAAACTACCTCTACCAACATGTTCCCAATTCCTGGGATTTACCTTTAACAGGATCTTCTGCAGAATACCACTCACCCCAAGGACAATCATTATCCCAGAGTGTTTCACGGGAAGCTTCACTAGTAAGATTTTCTCCAGAATTTGTACTTTGAGCATCAATGCCTTTGATATTGTCGTCATCATAAGGAAGCATTCTGTATGTTAGCTTCAATGCAAATTGCACTTTGAAAAGATGTGTAGAAAGATCCAACATGGAGTAGGCCTTCAGTTTCAAATGAAAATTAGTTACTACAGGGGAAAGTGTAAGCAACGCTGCTGATTAGAAGTCAGCTCAGCATAGAACTTCCAAATTCAGCATATATTACTGGGAGAAAGTGATTAAGTGTGCCAATAGCCCAGTCAACATATTGAGGCAAAATAGCCAGAAAATAGAAAGGAAAAAGAGAATATATCAAATAAATAACTTCCTTACAGAGCTCACAACAGACTGTCAATTCTTTCAAGCAAATATTAACATCAAATAAAACAGTCTAGAAAAGTTGTAGCATTACCACCTATAAATGTCAACTCTTGGATAATGAATATTTCTTCATTTATTTATATATCCTTTTATCATATTTTATCTCAAGTTACCCACCCCCTGGCACAGGCCACCCTTGGGAAAGGGAGTTTGATTAATTGGTAACTGTTACAAGTCCCAGATTGAGTAGGAAAAAAAAAGGTCAATGTGGTATTATTTTAAGCCATGAGGCTCTCCCACCTAATGGACTACTCTCTTAGGTTGAGCTCTCCTCATATGCTCAGTCATAACAGTAACCCGCTTGTTTCAGATCAGTAGTTATGTTGGCATCAATTTCAGAGTGTGAATTTATAGAAGAACAATGCACAAAGGGTATATCTGCTTAAAAATTTATTGCAACATCATAAAAATTGAGCAAAAATCAAATAAATATTTAATTAAACAACTTGGGCAAGGAACTCACAAACTTAGATACAAACAACTCATACAGGCCCTCCAAATGCATGAGTCTTATTGGAACTTGAGTACCAATCCGATCTGCTTCAAACCTTCTAGTAAATATAGTACCCATGTTCTGAATTCCAATATATGCTTCCCGTGAAGGATCGTGAACTGGAACAAATGCTGGCCATAAACTACATAACTAACTTTATAAGAAACGACATTTCTGTTTAATTACCCAGGTTTTAATAAACAGGATATTTCAATGTCTTTTAATTTAAACATTAGGAAACCATACCATATTTTATCCAATAAAATAGTAATCTCTCCAATAAAAATGAAAGGGGCATTAAATAAATCCAAATTCCAAATATCATAACAAGTACCATTTAGTAATTAATTGTAATCAGACATAAAATGCAAATGCAATATAGATGTGCCCCTGCACATAAGTTATTGTAAATTTCGGCAACATACTAAACATTAAATAACAGGGAACAATAGTTACCTTGAACAATTTGACAAAGCAACCGCTACTGCACTCAGCAGCTTGCTTGCCTCCGGTGCATCAAGAACCACACTGCTTGCACTTTGAGGAGTAATCACCTAGTGATGTGCAAGACAACAAGTGTTTCCTTAGTGAAAGCATTAAGTTTCCAATAAAAGGCTAGATAAAACATTAAAGCATACCAAAAATTCCTTTACACCAAAACATAACTGCAGATCATGAAAAGCAGACCTCCAGTCTGCAGGTTTGCCTGTGTCATCCAGAAGACCAGATAGATTAAACAATAAGTTACTCAGCTCCAAGCTCAACCAACTAAACATTTAGGGCAACCCAGTGTACAAGGCTCCCACCTAGTGGGGTCTGGGGAGGGTAGATCAAATGTACGCAGCCTTACCCGCCCCCCCCGGCGCAAGCAGAGAGGCTATTTCCATGATTTAATCCCATAACCTCCCAGATAACAGCAACCTTACCATTGTGCCAAGGTTCACCTTAATTGATTAAACATTTACAACCAAAAAAAATTCCAAATTACCATTATTGTTGGTCTCAAAATAGTACTCCATGCAGTAACTTTTCATGTCATACTTCAATTCAGACTTGACCTTGTATGAATTTTTGGAATACCCTAACAGAACTGAACCTTTTTCCTAGATCCAAAGAAAAGAAGTTTATTTAGGTAAAAATAAATGGCATCAAAATTTTAAAAGGGAAAATGTAACTTTGAAGACAACATCTCACTCTATACACCAACATTGTACATTAAGACACTGTAGCAAACATAAATGAAGAAAGGACTTTGTTATTTGCACATCAATATTGTTAGACAATGCAGAAACTTTTCTTTATCCAGTAAGTAAGGATAGATAACATGTGCATTCTAATGTCTGTTTTTTTCTTGTTTTATTATCCAAAAAGGAAACAGAGTAAGAACAGTGCAACAAAAGAGGTCCTTAAAAAACTACAAAAACATGAACAAAATGTGTCACAATACATGCAGGCCCAATCTCAGGCCCAACAACAGACAGATCCAGGTAGTAGTGAGAAGAGTTAAAAGTGTTTTCTATTTTCCTTAGAATTAGTTAATGGTTGTAACCACTTTTAGTTACATTCTCATTGTATATAATTCTTTTCTGTACAAGTACTCAATAGAAATTAATGAACCAATTCTTCTTGATCCTTTTCGTTTCTTAAGATGGTATTAGAGCTCAAGTAGCTCTAGTCCCTCCACTTCCCCTTCTGCACGCTTATTTTCCCGCTTTTCTCCTTCTTCTCCTCGATTTGCTGTTGTCGAGGTGTTCACATGGAGAATTTAGGTGCAGATTACCACACCAATCCTTCGAACCCTTATTTTCTTTCCTCCAATGAAAATCCATCATTGGTAATGGTATCTCCTCCTCTTGATGAGAAAAATTATCACGCTTGGGCAAGATCCATGGAAATGGTGCTACATTCAAAAGGCAAATTGAAATTTGTCAAAGGAACAATTCCGATGCCTTCCGTAACAGATCCATTATGTGAAGTGTGGGAGAGGTGTAATACAATGGTGATTTCTTGGTTATTGCAATCCATGAAACCTACGATTGCACAATCTGTTATGTGGATGAATAAAGCATCAGATGTTTGGAAAGATCTGCAGAATTGTTATTCTCAGGGAGATCAATTTCGCATTGCAGATTTGGAAGAACGAAAAGGATCAAGAAGAATTGGTTCATTAATTTCTATTGAGTACTCGTACAGAAAAGAATTATATACAATGAGAATGTAACTGAAAGTGGCTACAACCATTAACTAATTTTAAGGAAAATAGAAAGCACTTTTAACTCTTCTCACTACTAGTTGGATCTGTCTGTTGTTGGACCTGGGATTGGGCCTGCATGTATTGTGACAAAATGAAGTTTAGGAACTGCACAATACTGAATTTAATCAAAGTAACAGAAACATGAACAATTATAAAGTAAAATTTGACACCAGCGGCATTTATCCCACATTTGCTCACCTTCAATGATTAGGTCATCCAGTATGAAAACATATAAGGAACTGAAGACAAGAGAAAGAAAACAGGAACCAAATACTATAACATAATTTGCTTGCCCTCAACTGTTAACTACATTACCCCACCAACCTGATAATGTGAAGATTATTTAAACAAGAAATCATCATGTGCTAAAAGTGTAGATAATTCATAGGTTATCTAAATCCAAAGTTAGAGTACAAAAACGTGACCTAACTAAGTTTTTTCTGTAACAACATAAAATTCAAAAGTTTCCTAAAGCACAATATACACATCAATGAGCATTAAGCAACTCTTCTATCCATGAACGAATTAATAAGCACGTGATCACTTTTGCTTCCCATTTACAATTGCTAAGAACTGAATAACAGTAAATAATATTTCATACTAAGACTCTAAGAGCAAGTAAACTGCATTTACCATAAGTGCATTCCTCAATAACAAAATTAACCCCCAAAAAAAAAAGTTAACGGGTAAATTCAAGCTTTGAAACTAGGCAAGCTTACCAATAACCTCTTTGGACCATCAGTCATCCAAATCCGACAAACTGCCTCTATTTCAGAAATAAACCTACTTAACAAAAAAATATATAAAAAACTTAACGGTATCTTCATAACACGGTTAATCTCACAATTCACATGATGTGCATACCAAGAGCAGAGGAATTCGAATTAGAAGAACGCAAACCTTTCCCATGAAGAAGCAATAGTGAAATCATCGAAATGCTCAAGCTGCAATGCAAGAGAGGAAGTAAATTGGCATTACCTCTAATTCTATAATCACACTCAAACAACAGAAATCGCGGAACGAAAATCAACTAATCAATGCAAAAGATAAGAAAAATGTACCACTTCTTCTTCTGTGACACCGTCGTCGGCATTGGGTTCAACCTTGCTGGAGGTGGAGGACGACGCCATGAAAGATACCACAGGGTTACGGAATGCGCGAAATAAAATTATGAGTTCTTCTATACTCTCAGTCTCAACTACTCAAAAAATTTCTTAAAAAACAATAAACTATCCAAAAAAGATCTTAGTATCAATTTTAACTTAGTTATTATAAAAAATAATAAATTTATCATAATAGTGACTTATGATTAGATAAAAATATATAAAAAAATAAGTTTAATAAATATGTATTATCTGTATAAAAGTTCTTACACAGTCAACCAATTATCTGACTTTACAATAATTATTAAAGTTAATAAATTTTTTATGCATGGTGGTTTGTGATTGAATTACACTGTACGTACATACCTTATTTTCTAGAATAATAACAGTATTAATATGTATATTATTTATTCTTGAATTATTGCTAAATATTTCAAGTTTAAGTTTATCTTGACTTAAAAAAAATGTTTATCCTCAATTATATAAATAAGTTAAAGTTTAAATTTTAATTTTATAACCTTGATATTGAAAATTTTACTTAATGAAATTAAAGAATCTTGACTAAGCAAGACTAAGTCTATACTTCTTACTTTCTATTGATTAATCAAAATGTCACAAAATTTAGGGTGGAATAATTATAGTAAAACCAAGACATAAGTATAGTTAAAATTAATTTATTGTACTTAACTTTCAAATACATATCAACTCTTCTATAAACTAACCACTTTTGATAGAACTCTTATTTTTATGGTTAAATTATTCAATTGGTTCCTAAACTTTTTGAAAATTTTTAAATAGGTCTTTAAATTAAAAAAAAATTGAGTTCTTGATCATATAATTTTTTTAATTGAGTCTCTAAGGTTTTTAAAACTACCATAAATTTATATTTTTTACTAGTTTCAAGTCGCCATAAACTAATCCTAGGAACCTACTTTTTTAGTTTAGGGACTCAATTAAAAAAAATAATTTAAGGAATTGCTTATAAATTCTCAAGTAGGAGTGTAAACAAGTAGACCCAGGGCGAGCACTTGAAGTTTAGATTTGACTTGTGGAAAAAAAATGGTTGCTCAAGCTTGTCTCATTTATTTAAACGAGCTTAACTGAAAGCTTAAGTTTGACTTGTTTAAAAAATATAAGGCTTAAGCTTGATTTGTTTAAAAAATATAAGACTTAAGCTTAGTTTGTTTAGCTCATTTATAACTTAATTATTTTTGTTTTTATAAAAAAATTTCTTAAATTAATTTTAATACTATATGATAATCTACAAATAAAAATATGTGTTCAACATGTGACATATGAAATTTAAACATTTTAGACTACTTTATTTTCATAATCGAATAAATAAATAATTTATAACTTCTTGACTACTAAAAAAATAAAGTTTAAAAATTAATTTTAATACTCTTAGCAAAGTTTAACATATTTTCAAAATGAATATATAAATAACAAAGGATAGCAAAGTCCTCATCATCAATTTAAATAAACGAGTTATTCACAAGTCGTTAATGGCGAGCTTGTAAAGCTTGGACTTGACTCATTTAAATAATTGAGTTAAATCTCAAGCTTGAATTTGTTTAATAAATTAAACAAACAAGTTTAAACAAGTATTTAACGAGTCAAATTCGAATAGTTCATGAATAGTTTAGTTCATTTTCACCCCTATTCTCAAGTAGTTTTGGGATTAAATGAGTAATTTAACCTACTTTCATTCACCATGCACACAAGTAGGGTTAGAAATAGGTCAAACTATCTGATAGGGGCTATGGCTCAACCTACATTAGGCTAAGTCTAGAAAGGTTTTTTTACGAAATAAACCAGAGGCTTTTATAAAAGTCCATTTAGTTAAAAAGGTTGGGCTTTAGGTCATTCAAAAAGACTTTTAGACATAATAAATCAGCTTATTTAAGTGAATATAAATATTAATATTTTGTTAGTATTATTATTGTGTTAATTTTTTATAATTTATTAAAATCATAGATTTACTTACACTTTTAAATATTAAGCATGTTGACATAATAAGGAGTCAAACCTATAAGTTTATTGAAGGATACATTTATGTCCTATTTAGAGACCTTATTGCAAATAAGTTATCATGAAAGTCATATTAGACCTTAAAAATAAGCTTATATCATACACAAAAAAATTAGACTTGACTCTTATAATGTCTAACCACCCTATATCTACCCCTGTCTTATAGTTTGCTTTACATAGAGTTTTTGTTACCTTTGAGTATTAGTCCATTAGCATATTTAAGGATAAGTCATACACATCTAAAATTTTTAATATGAAACACGCATTTAAATAGGCTAACAAGCCAAGCTATTTGGAAAAAGTTAAGTCAAACCTAAAAAAAAGCCTATAACAGGTATCAGACTAGGCTTAGGTCTTGAATATTTTAAATAAGCCAGGCATATATTAAACAAAGCCTTATTAGGTTCAACCTATTTCCACCCTTAGAGCATCCACAATCCAATATCTCTCTTTGAGATTCTTAAATGGGCCTTACTTGTACACATCACTAATTTTTACTTTTTTAAACTTAAGCACCCAACCCCTCCAACCCAGCAACTCTAAAAAAGTTTCTTAAATGGACCCCACCAATAACCCTACAACCTTACATTTCATCAATAATTTATTTATCAAGTTATAATTATTTTATTTATGAAATAATTAAATTATAAAATTTAAGAGATTTATTTGTACTATTTTTTTGCAAAATAGTTTTTTTACGCGCACAAAATAAAACTTTAAAAAATAAAAACAAAGCTAATTTTGATGAATTAAAAACTACTATTAAAATAATAAAAATTACATAATTAATAAAAATTACATAATTAAAATAATAATTAATTTTGCTGACTATCGCGCCCAAAACGTTCCCAAATATGCTCCACAAGGTCTTCTTAAAGTTGTTGATGATGTTGCCTATCACAAAGAAGTGCTCTCCTCTGTAGGTATGGTGCAAGATTTGGAAGAGGACCATTACATACATCAGTTGTTGAGACATCATTGTTGGAATGGTCATAAGAATAATTAGAATGACCATCATATATGTGTCGTTCACCTTCCACAATCATGTTATGCAATATGATGCATGTATATAATATATGCTTGATTGTATCCATGTGCCAAGCACGCACGGGGCCACATATAATCGTGAACCGAGATTGAAGTACTCCAAATGCCCGCTCCATATCCTTTCCTACTGCTTCTTGATGTTGGGCAAACAGTTTTCTTTTATCACCTTGTGGCATTGGTGTTAAGACAAAGGACGAATTTGTAGTCCTCAAATATTTTGATAATAACAAACAGTTAAAATTATATGTCTTCACATTATCATCTGATCTCTCGCTCACATTATCATCTGATCTCTCGCTCATGTTATCGTCTAATCTCTAGTTCGCATTATATCGTCTAATGTTTTTCAAATTGAATATTGTCTTATCTTTATTTGTATAAACTTCGTAACTAACAAAGCTTCCAGACGATGACAATGTTATAAATAGATCTGCATATCAATCAAAGCGTAAGCTACCTCAAAATGTATAAAGCCTATACACCTACTCTCGAGGAAAGTCAGCGAAAAAGAAAGAATATGTGTGCGAATGTCAGAACAGGAAAGCAGACATGACAACTGCCAAAAGATTGAGTACAAGAATAGAAAAGATAAGCATACTGCTTTATCTTATCATATGACGAGTTGGTGAAAAGCATTAAATGATGCATTTAATGCTCCAACAACTCTCTTCATCAGATGAAGGTCGTCTCCTACAAAATACTCAACGAATACTTTTGGAAAAGCCTATAAATAGAAGAAGAGACCTCCTTCAAGCTGCTATCGAATTTACAAGTGTTGTTGATATATTTGCTGCTGAATCCAAATATTCGTAACTGCTTTGAGAAAAGAAAAAGTCTTTGTAAAATCGATTTGAAAATCTGTTTTGAGCTTCATTGTATATTCGTCTTATAAGACGTTAAACCCAATGAGGTAAACTCACACAAATCTCTTTCTTTACGAGATTGGTTGAAGCTTGAAAAGGCTTTGTTTCAAAGAATACTTGGGTGTTTACTTGGAGAGGCAAGTGAAAGACTACTTGGGATTGAGCCTGAAGAAACTTGTGGAAAGAATACTTGTAACTTGTAAAGTTAGTGGAACTTGGTTGTTGCCAAGAACTGGACATAGTCTCTAGGGTGAGACGAACCAGTATAAAATCTGTATGCCTTTCTATTTGTTCTTTCTTCTTTCGTCTGTCTTTTAAAACTTTTTGAAAATCTTTCTGATCTTGTTTAAATAATTAAGTTGCTTTTAAAAAAGGAAGAAAGGATTGCAAAAATTGGCCTTAATACAATTCAACCCCCCTTCTTGTGTTTAATTTGTGCTTTACAATTGGGATGGTTTTGACCCATTCTAGATAAATACTATCTGTCAGACAATACCCTATGTTATATTGGTTTCCATTTATCATATATTGCACCATAGGGGCTTGGCCCTCCAAAATGTCATTAAACATAGAAGATTCGTTTAGCACGTTGATGTCATTGTTTGAACCCGCAACCCCAAAAAATGCATGCCAAATCCACAAGTCCTGTGATGCCACTACTTCGAGCATGATTGTGGGCTTGCCATGATCACCACGACAAAATTGACCTTTCCATACTACTGGAAAATTTTTCCATTCCCAATGCATACAATCAATGCTACCTAACATACTTGGAAAACCACATGTCTCCCCCATTTTCAGTAGGTGTTCAATGTCATTTATGTTTGGCCTTCTTAAGTATTCAGTTCCAAATATCTCATAGACACCCCTTACAAACTTATTCAAACATTCTAATGTAGTGCTTTCACCAATTCGCACATCAACACTATTAGCAGGTGATCCATATGTCAATATACGAATTGCAGCAATGCATTTATGTAACAAAGAAAGACCCATTCTGTCAGTTGCATCAACTCTCATTAGAAAATACTCATCATGATTGCCAAGGGCTTGTACAATGCGAAGGAAACATGGGAAACTTTCCATGCTCATCATGAAGTGCCTTGATCGATAGTGGGGTTAGTTGGTGGTGATTAAAACATGGGAAATTGATATGGAAATAGAAGCATAGGAAATTGAAAATTGCCCATATTTGGATTATTTTGTGGGTTTGATAAAAGTGGAGGATTTTGAGAATTTGGATTAGTGGAAAATTGATAATTTTGCATCAAATTTAACCAAGGATTGAAATTGAATTGGTTTGGATCCATTGGAAAAAAAAAAGAGGAACTTGACAATTTGAGATATGTGAGTAAAAAAAAAATTGAATGAGATAAAAATTTGGAAGAATATGTGTAAAAAGGAGAAAGAAATTCAATGAACAAGAAATATGAGAAGTTTCAGAAGACTAGTTGTGTGGAAAAAAAATTCATGATAGTTATATTTATATACAAGTAAAATTTTTAATGTTAAAAATTTTAACGTTCAAAATTTTTAACATTAAATTTTTAACGTTAAAACTGCAAGATTTTTAACATTAAAATTTTTCACTGTACTGACTTCAAAATAATACATAGTAGTAGTTTTAATTTTTTTTAATAACAGAGTCCAAACAAAGTTGACATAGGGGCCCCATATTTCAGGTTAGGGATTGGTGCTTCTATAAGCAACATGTCCTTATTGAGAAATCTCTCCAATGAGATATATCTGGATAAGAACCGGTCTTATTGGAAAGTATCGTGGCAAGTATCCCGTTGCAATTGCTCTTACACACAAGTTTGAGAGAAAGAAAGAGAAAAATATCTTATACACAAAACTCCAAAGGCAGGAGGAAAATTATTTTATCATAATAGAAAAGAATAAATATAATTTATTTTAAGTCATAGGATAACACTAACCCTATAAGATATCATTTCTACTTCCCCGATGCTATTTTGTCACTATCACTAAATCCTACTAACTAATTAAAATTCTACTGCAAATTATTTAAAACATTTAAATTAATCATTTCATTTTATTTTCAAACTATTTATATTTTTTTTAACTAATTTCTACATCTCTGTCACTAGCTTTTACATTTTTGTTATTAACTTTTAATTTCTACAATTAACTTATATTAATTATATATACTCTCTACTAAATATTTATATTTATACTATTGACTATTATTAATTATTTATATTTCTGCCTCTTATTTTTTATTTTTTTGATATTAATTATTTTTATTTCTACTGTTAATTAATCCTGTAACTAATCTATTATACTATTATTACTTTATATATATACACACACACACACACACACACACAGAAGGCATATTAGGTAAAAGATGAAAGTGTGAGATAAGTAAATCTCAATCGAATAATTAAAGCATATGGATAAAATTAAAATTAATTATATGGCCAAAATTTACCCCCCTTATGAACATATTATTGTAAGGCTAAAATTTATTCCTTTTATGATCTCATTAGATATTCTCTCAGTCTCTATGCTATGTGCATGGATGCTCGTGTGAAAAATACTCAACACCAATACAATTTACATTGAAGGTACTTTTATTTTAAGATTAAAAATAGGAAGATTATAAAATGAACGATATATCTTTTTCATGGATATAATTCCTCTAAATTGTGAAGTATACCTTAGATTAAGCGTAATAATAATCTTTAATTTAAAAAACAATGTTTAAGATTGTATATATGATACACAAACATAGAGAGAGAGAAGCAATGATATTAAAATCTTGATTGTTAATTTTCTAATTAATAAATATTTTTCTGCACTTTATTTATCTTGTAAAATTTACCCCACACTTCAGAGGCGAGTGAAATCCTTCATTTCTACCATTTATTAAAAAAGATGTGAGTAATTATGTTTATCCCGTTTGCTTCTAATCCAGTCCCAAACAAATAATTCTTTAGCTAATTAGCTGGAAAAGATAAATTATTTAAATAAATTTCCCTCATTAGTTGGCTAAAAAAAATAATTATGATTTATAACATTCTTTCTTTTGTATTGGCGGCTAAACAAGGCCTAGGTTGTACCATACTTTGCTCTTGCAGCTTGTAATAGAGAATATAATATGAATAATTTAAACAAGAACTTAATTAGTAACTGGACATTGCCATTTTACTAGTTAGTGCCGGGAAGGCTCAAACTGATCACAACAAAAAAACCTTCACCTGTTACAACAATATTTCACAAAGAAAATTAGTCTACTTCGGAAGGAAAATAATTCCAATAAGCATGAAAGAATACACGCATATACAGATTACTAATTTCATATTTAGATTTTCGTTTGGAAAGTTTTATGTCATAATTTGGATAGAAGTTTGTGTCTTATAACTCTAGTCCAAATCGTAATTTAGTGATTTCAAAAGAGAATCCAAACTCGCTATAAAATAAGATATTAAAGTGCCACCAGTGTGACAGTGCAGCAAGACCCTTCAACTTTCTCATCTTGCAGGCGAGCCTCGTTATTCAAAATTTAGAACAGACACCGATAACAGAGGCATATAACAATTCAATTGGACATTGATATGTCTAAAATTATTAAATAACACTTAAAAAATTCTTTAGTAATATAACGATGCAAAAGTGAGTTCTAATACATGAAAGTTGTAATTAAAAATAAACAAAAATACATAAGATATGTGTGAAAATTAAGCCAAACACTGGACAAACAAGATCTTACTTTAGAAAAACTATCTAGGACTTTCATCCATCAATTCTCTTCTTACCATAACATCAACACCTCCAGAATTTTTGGAGTGACTTAACTTAGGTAGCCAAAACCGAGAACTCTAACTCCTGTACAATGCATACACATAATAAGATCAGAGCTTTGCATTCATAATGTCCCATAAAACATACAACTTCTTGGAAGGAAAATCATAAATTAATTCTGTTTAAAAAATGCACTGGTCCATCGTAATTAAATTCCAAATGAAAGACTATGGTAGCAATTTTGTTTGTAAAATCATATAAACCCTTATGCCAGAAAGAAGCATGGGGTAAGAAAAGTCAGAAGACAGTACCTACTCATTGCAGTGCATGATCCATACTTATCCAAAAACAAAATACAAACCCCTCAACCAAATGTGTTTGATAAAATAACAGAAGTTTGAACTAACCTCCTTTTTGTTGGAACAATCAATCCTCTCTTTTCTAGGCTTTTATATCGATCCTTTATAAGGGTGCAGCAACCCTAAATAAGGGCAGGAAAATTTACTTACATGATTACTAAAACTGAGACCAAAATAATAAAAAATCATAGCAAGAAAACACAAGCCTACCTTCAGCTTCCGGATGGATCCAGTTATCTCTTCGCTTAATAAAACTTGAACAGGTGCGGGCTCAAACCTGTTATTATGACAAGGAATTGATAAACATACATTCATAAACAATCATAACTATAGAATTTTATTTGAAGGCCCAAATAACAGGGAAGCTCCACATAAACTTGACTGGGAAATTTTTATTACAAATGGAATATAATGTTTTACTAATACATTAGATAACGCTTAACAACTCCCCCATCCCCATATATATGGCAAAGGAAGTAAATTAAGATATACACAAAAGACTACTTACTTGTGCTTTCCTAAGCGTGGTGGGCGTGTCTTTAACATCTCTTGTTTAGCAACTTGTCGCCTAAGATGTCTTTTCTTCTTTTTCTCATCTTCTTGCTCAATTTCCTGAATAATTTCTGGTAAGCTGTAACCAGAAGAACAAAAGATGCTTAAATATCATCTTTTATAGTGATGATAGAGAGAAAGGGGTCATATTACCTATCAATTTCCTTTGACAATTCCTGTTTCTTCTTAGCTGCTGCTTCTTTTCTCAGTTGTTCTTTCCGCCTAACTCTCTTATTCAATTCAACTCTAGTTACTCTCTTTGTTTTAATAGGCCTGTTCAATGATTATTCAAACAACAACGAATACATCAGATGTTTAAAATTTATTGGTTCAGAAAATAAAATGCTACACTACACACTTATATTAGGTACAAATACACCATGTAGATATAATGCAGTGTACAGAAAGACATTATGTAAGAAATCAATAACATTTACACAATGTTTATTCCAAATATAGTAATGTGTTCTCCATAAGTAAAAAATGTATTATGCATCTAAGAAAGTTAATTAACATTAGCAAGAGAAACTATTGAGTAAATGTTACGGATCACAATTATAAGATTACAAATTCAATAGATAATTGAAAGTTGAAACAATCATTAATATGCATTAGAATGTCTAAATTCAAATTGAACACAAAATGAGCAGAAGAAAAAGAGAGAACAACAGAAAAAAATGTTATTTGACTTGATGGGTAATGTACATTGTCAAAAAAAAATATAATATGGGGGAAAACATCATTAAGTTAATAAACAGTATTTAAACAAAGTCAGGCTAATTAAAATTTATGGATAGCTCACTTTTTCTCCAATGCAGCATCTTCATTTTCACCCTCATTTTCAAGAGTACTTTCATCATTGTCACTCCCATCATCCACATCAATAAAATACGTCTGACAAAAAGTAGATTATTGAAAAAGCAGGACCAACAACAGAAGCCATACAAATTCAAATACCTAAAGCTTAATAAATAAGACAAAGATTTCACCCTCCAATAATTATACAAATGAAGAGAATGAAACTCACATCTTCTTCAGCAATAGCTTCTCCAGGAACAGTTAATGGCACTGGTTCAGGGCCCAATTCATTCTTGTAGATTTTTTGCATTTCTTCTGCAACGGCAGAAGCTAATGTATCCTGGTTTAGCAGTTAAATTTTTAAAATTGTTCATCAAGATGCATGACTTAAAAAAAAGATCACAAATAGCAGGGAAAGCATCATTTCTTAACAAACTACCTGATGACTTTCATATGAGGGATTGAAAGAGCAACCTGGAGGATCAACCTCTACTGCTGGAATAAGAGATGGCTTGGATACCTATTAAGCACATAGCCATCATATTATCGATTCAACTAACACACTGAAAGTGCAACAAAGATAAAATGCAATATGAAATCCACTGATTAGAATTGATACTGCTCTAAAGCATACCTTTTTCACCTTGTTATCCTCACCTGCACAACAATATCAAAGAATACCGTATTTAACATCCCATAATTAACACAAAAAGTAAACCAAAACTTTAAATCAATAAACATACAAGATACCTTTATCATTCCATAGATCAAACACGGCAGAATTATCCTGAAAAAGATCATTAGAGACAAAAAAAATGTTAATAAAACAAATTCTAAATAAGGTTCAAGATGAAAAGCAAAAAAAGTAACTGCTCCATTTTGTCCAAATAGGATTGCAGCTGAGAATTCATTCTAACATTGGCAACTCCTACTACCACTTCATCCCTTCTGCATTAATGGACAACTTACTGACCTTATCACCATCTTGATTAACCTCTTTCATATTAGACACCACATTACGGTTTTTAGAACACTTCTTCAGAATAGAAGATGGCACTGGCTTAACAAACTGATTTTTCTGTAGCACGCTATCACAACGGAGCACTCTCTCCCTATGCTTTTCAATCTTCTTCTTCACCGCAAGATCTACCAGTTTAATCACATAATCAAATTAGGCAAACACCAACATATCCAAGGATCAATAAGAATTAAAAGTTGCCAACAAAAAAAATCAGGCAATATAGTTTTTTCTATACCAAACAACCAAGCAAGAACATTAAAAACGCAAAGTCTAGTGCTAGTAGTCAGCAATGCAGCCAAAAACATCCAAATAACTGTAATTGATTATTTCCACATAAATTAAAAAATATATATATATACACTACAAGCTTATGTAAATCATGACAACACACAAATAATTATAATTGGACATCTTCAACTATTTTGATTGCATAATTTACACGTCACCACTTGCCTCAAAATTATTTTCAAAAACATAATTTTCAGATACAAGCTAGTAGTTCTAATAAAAATAAAACATACCCAAGAAAGAGAGAGAGAGAAAGGAGTTACCTTTGGACTTGTCTTCATAAAAGAGGGAATCACTAGAAAGGGCTTCCAGAGAGCCACCAGAAAGAGCGTCCTTCGTTGATTTCTCAAAGAAATCTTCAATCTCTTCGGTGCTGATGTTAGCTCTCCATGCCTTCTTACCCTTCCTTGACCCTTTTGCTTTCTTCCCCATTTTCACACCTGCAGGCTGCAATGGCTATGCTTCACTTCAAGTGTTCATTGATTTCAAAGAAAAGGGTTTTCTGCAACAATAACGATCCCTGCTGCTGGCAGCAGCAGGAGTTTTACTTTATGTTATGCAGAAGTGAACTATATTGCCGGGCTTCACTATATGGGCCTCAAAATAAGCCCAGCCCAAAATAATGGCCTGACCCAATTTGATGTTTCTTTCACTTTATCACTCCTTAGTGTAGTATAATTATAAAAAATAGAAAAATAAATTAAAAAAAGGTGAGAAAATATATAAATTGAAGAAAAAAAAGTAAAAAATTAAGGACCTGCCAAAAAAGGAGGATTCAATTACGTCAGGTTCAATTTTCATGTCCAATTTTCATGTCTGTGTGAATAGAAAAATATCTGAAAAAAATTAGTTCTCTAACTGAACCTTGGTACTTTAAGAATTAACCTCAACTCTCAAAGGAAAACCCCGGGTCACTCAAAAAATTATTTCTTAAAATGACTATTTTAGTATTATACAATCTCCTGAAACCATGACATTGAGAGCCGTAACAGAAAGAAAACGCAAGCTTTATCACAAATCCCAACTGACAAAGCATGTGTGGTTGATAGGTAGGAGGAGAATCTAGCCGTCAAATGAGAAAAGAGATATGTTTTTCCCTGTTAGCAATTTTGGGTTGGGCTTTGAAGAGTGAAGATGAGTAAGTATTACCACCCCAAAGGATTGTTTGTGAGCTTTGGTCTGGCCGGCATTTATTGGGTGCGACTGAACTATCAGTTTTTATAAATATTATTATTTTTATTGAACCTTACTTAGATTTACAGATAATATTCTCTCTTCTACACTTTCAGCATGGTAACGGGGCGGGGCGGGCACAATAGCCCCCGCTACCTGCCCCATGCTCGCCCCCATACCCGCACGGGTCCATTAGGCAAATACCTGTGGCTTTTTTAATATTTATGGATATCCGTGGATATTTACTAAAAAAAAAAAAATAGCTTAAAAATATTTTAAAAAACACTTTAACTATAATTTTTATTTATTATAACAGTTTCTTTAAAAAAATAATTTAATAATTCAAAATTATCTATTTTTATCCATAATTCAGCAATGCATATCTGACTCTATAATCTATACTACATAAGCATACATACAGAACATAAGGCTAATAATTTAATAATTCAGCAATGCATATCTGATTCTATAATCTGTAACACATAAGCTTTTTGCTAATAATTCAACAATGCATATCTGATTCTATAATCTATATTACATAAGCATACATACAGAAAATAAAGCTAATAATTTCTATTGTATTTATTTTAATAATTGATAATAATTTAAGCCAACCTGATATTCTGCTTCAACAGGAATGCAATCAAGGGAATATGTCTGCTGCAGGTGAGCTATAGCCTATAATTCGAACCTGGCAAATTTTTGCAATGAGATAATGTTAAGATAAATGATTGAAGAAAGATTTGGGTGATGAGTTAGTAGAGTGATCTGGCTCTCACTGGACCCCCTTTTGTCCACATACATACACACAACAGATTCCATCTATCAATCACCCCCACCCAACTTCAACCATTCACTTCATACTCTATCATTAGATTCCTCCTTTTTTATTATTAGGATTGAAAACTGTTACCTCCTCTGTTACTATCATTTTAAAATAGGAGAAAGCAGAACACCATATCAAACAAGTCAAAGTTTTGTGTTGTTCAGAGAAATTGATAAATGAATAATCATAAGTGAAACTGATATTGAAATGTTGGTATTAAAATAAAGTTGAACTCTGGAAAAGTCTTTGCTTAGTATATTTACAAAGTCTAATTTGTTGTGCTTATGCAGTCATCTGCAGATGTAGACTTCTTGATATAAAATGGCAAAGGAAGTAGATACAGAATAGAGGAAGTAATATGTAAAGGAAGACATGGAATCTGATTTACATCAGGTCATCAAAGCAAATGATGATTTGACAGATTTTTATATGACAGTATGAAATACAGATTTTAACACTACAGATTTGTAATGTCAATGATATATAGATATATGATGGAGGTTTAAAAGGTTAGAAATTTGACAGTAACTACTCTGAGCTAAATAAGGCATGCAGGTTTGACAGCATCCTATTTTTTTTTAAATATTCTTGGGAGAATTATCCTTCCCTTTCAGTCCTTCCTCTGCATTTTTTAGAAAGCCATCCAATTTTTGCTGTTATACTTACTGACATTTAGAATCCTTGGGGTCATGGTAATTTAAGGTGGAAGAAGGATAAGATTGCTTGATGCTTGGTACAAGAGCATATAATGACATATTTTTTGAAGTCATTAATATTTAGGATCTCAGACAAGTAACCTGCTTTAGGTTCTTGATATGGTCTACCTTTTGATTGACCAGAACACAGGCTTGAAAATTGTAGCCTGCTACACTAGCATGTAAATATTTTACCTTTGTTTTTTGCCCTCCATCCTTTTTTTCACATACTGGCAAGTTGGTCATAATAAAGCAAGAAGTGATGAGTTGAATTAGCTCAAGAATGTATATAACTAATGAATCTAAATATTGTGGAGGAGGAAAGTTAGCATGTCAGAGAGGACTTGTAAGGTTTAGCAGCAAGTTTGGAATCTATTATAATGAGAAGACAACCAAAGGCATAGAAAGTAGGGCCTTCTTGATTTCATTCCCTTGAACCTTATTTCTGCCATGATATTTTTCAAGCATATAGCTCTAAGGAGAATTGTTTCTCTCTATCCACTTCTTTTTAAATGCCTTGTTAAAGCGCATTTGAACCTGGAAGCAGACCTTAGCCTTTAGCCATATGATTTTCCGCTAAAACCAAAGCACTAGTGAACCATGGGAACTGAATCATCATTTTTTTTACACAGTAGTTTGTTGGGCCTAAGTAATTGACGGAGCAAAGGAATTTCAGATGGTTTCAAACAACAATTGCAGCATAAATTTGTATTCAAGAAAGATAGGGACATAACGCACCCCACTTCCTAAAAGATTACCATAGATCACCAAGAACCAAGTATGGTTAACTCAACATCGCATGCTTGAAAGATGCAACGCGGTGACCTTTGACTGGAGAGGCACTGCCCTTTGCTGGAGCAAAGAGAGTGATGCTTGGCTGGAGCGACTTTGATGATACTCAGTTGGAGCAACAACAAGCGGCCATGTTGAGGTGTGGAAGAGGCAAACCAACAGAGAAAAGGGCAAATACCATTTCAGGGAGAGATTGAAAATGAAAATTATTATTTTTTATGTTTTTAAGATTTTAATGTGTCGTCGCAACAACAGTGGATGTGTTCAGCACATCAGATTTAGGTCGGTGTCCATACAAGTTTTGCTCTCATTTTAAAACAGGAGAAAAAGATATTTTAAAATACGAGACAAAGAAGCTTGATGGGATATAAATATAAATACAGGAATTAGTGTTCGCTCCTAACACCCTCGGTTGGAGAAACACAGGCTGCTTGGCATGGTAAACGATGAAAGTGATGCTAAGGATTTTACAGAGAATGCAAACAGAATAGATACATTGTGAACAAATGCGTTTAAGCAGCAGATTTACAGCACAGCACCATTGAAAGTGTATGCAAGAGGAGCATGTTAATTTCCATTCTCTTTTTTAATAAATAAAATTCCGTTAATCAATTTGGGAGCAACAAAGCCGGCTCTCCTAAAGAAGCAAAAAATTGTGTAACATAAACCATGTCTTCCTTACTGCACCATATATACCATAATTTCAGCTAAATAAATGTCATCCAGTTTCAAGGATCATAGCGTAGGGTATATTACTATCATCAATTTTGATAACCGTGACAGAAACGATCGAACCTTAGGGGAAGGAGTTCACCTCTGCTAAATGAGCGACAGACCTTGCGCAGCGAAAGACAGTGAGCGAGCGGGCGGACGAGAGAGCAAGAGGACGGAAGATTTAGGGCAAATGCTCGAGCCTTGTGTTACATATTTAAATTTAATCAAGGATATGTGAGTAATTTTATCATAACAGGTATTTAACGCGGGTCGTCCCGTCCCCGTTTATTCACAGTGCAGATATACCTGTTTAACTTATTTGTGAGCATCTATCTTATCTTTATTATAGATTCTCTCTTTATATAAATTAGATTAATTATTTTAAGTGAAAATATTTTTAGCTGTTATTTTTTGATAAGAGTATTTTTAGTTATAATTCTTCAATAAAAATATTTTTAAGAAAAAAAATTTAACCTTTTATCTTTTTCAATATATTATTTTCAATATCTTTAAGTTTAAATTAAATTTTAATATTTTTAAAAAAATTATTAATAATTAAAAATTAACATTGTATTACAATAATTATTTATTATAAATTTAAAATATAATTTATACATTTAAAAGTATTTATTTATTATGAATTTTAATTATACTATAATTTATATATTCAAAAGTATTTATTTACTACAGATTTAAGTTATATAAAATAAATATTTATTATATACAATACACAGGATAAAATATTAATTTTATCTATATTTTCTAATAGAGATATTTTTGTCATCTCTAAAATTTTTAATGTAGAGAGTAAAATTCTCATTATTATCACTTTTTTAATTAGATATTCCTAACATTTTCTTTTCTTTTTTTAGAAGGTACATGTGAACACCTAATTTTATCCAGACAATTCACATAATAAAATTTTTTAAAAAAAATTAGTTGAATAATTTTTTTTGTCTTGTGCTTATTGGACTAGAAATGCTTTAGGCCCATAATCATTTAAAATAGAAGAAAAGGAAAAGAAAAGTTTCAAAATAAATAAATAAAAATAAAAATGTTTAGATCTGATACGGAAAAGAAAATAAAAAATAAAATATATAATAAAAGAATAAATAATAATAATTATTTTTATTTTATTTTTAGCCCATAACGAAAAATAAATGAAATTAGAGAGTTTTTGGGCCTTGAAGGATTAAAGACCTATCCAGTAAAAATAAAACATTGGGCCAAACCAGGCCCATTATTAATGAGAGAAAACAAAAAATAAAATAATGAGATAGATAAAAAAAAGAAACGTGAAATATGCTACCTACCTAGTGGAAGAGACTTGTAGAACAAGTTTTTCCAAACTTATAAATAAAACGAAATATGAAAGGAGGGAGATAGTAGTGAGATACTGTTGAAGGAAGAGAATAGACGAAAAAAAAAAGAAGAGGGCGAGAAGCAGAAAGAAGAAGAGGAAAGCTGTGGGTCTAAGGAATAAGGAAGATTAGAATGTGTGAAATTTGATTGAAGAAGTATAAGCTGCACAGGTACTGTTGTATGCCTTGTCAATCCGTTCGGAAATTCTGAATGCTGTTATTACTTGTTTCACTTTTATCTGTTTGTTGTGATTGTGGTACCCTGTTTTGAACGTTTGAAACATGTTCTGTATTTACACATTTTCTGCTAATACGAATCCTGAAGGCTGGATTACCATATGATTAGAACATGAACTAGAACTCTAATTACAGCCTTAATTGCAGCATCTGCCCAGTATCATACGAGAATGCATCTATTTCACGTATATTCCAAAGATCGAAATACGCATTTCCATTGTCAATTTCAGATTTGCTTTCAATAGCACATATATCACATATCCATACACTGAGATATTAACTACGATTGCTTTCCAAAATCACTAGTATTGTACACTCACATTCCGTCCTATTATTTTTACAACAAACACACACAGTCCCTCTCACTTTTGAATCCAAACTCAACAACGACTATTCCTCTTTATTTACTTTTCCGTCGCTCTTCGATTACATTCATGGTCAATAATCACAAAATTTTGATCCCTGTTGCTGACGGTGCTGAACCTAAGGGATGATGATTTGATTCCGATTCATTCCTTCCTTTCCTTCTGGCGCTGATGTCACTGTCGTCCAAAGGTCAAGTTCGCCGACGTTGCTGGTGCACCTCCGATACGACTCAATCAATCACACTTCAATTCTCAAATCGACACCTCCATCGCCTCTAGGATGATGTGAACCTACTTCGCTTTCTCCGTGCGAATCCTTCTTGCATCCGCCGTCGTGATTCTCTGTCACATCTTTGTTGCATGATTGTCGCGTTTCTTTTCCGCACACAATTGCCTCTCTGCCATGCCTGGGCGTGGTGTCTCCATCGCACAGTTAGTTGTGCGAATTCGGCTCCTCTTTCGCGACCTAAAGACCTCGCGCCCGCCTGGGGTGGAAATTTGGGGTTAGGGCTGAAAATGATAAGGTCTAAGGGGTATTCCCCCCCTTCACGCACTATGGGCCTGGCCCAATATTAAACCCGTTTCGTTTTCAAAAAACGAGAGAACGGATTCCTTCGTCACACCTCGTTGGGCCTGGCCCAGTTTAACGACCCTCTGCATATGTGCACAAAGTGAGTTACCGTGTTGGGCCCAGTGCCTAGAATCACCAGTATATGTACATAAAAAATAAAAAATAAAAAAGAGAAAAGAAGAAGGAGCTAAGCTTAAAATAATTAACGAAGACAGAATATGTGCATAAGACAAGTAGTATATGATAATAATTATTATTATATAGATAAAATTTCTATCTTCTATTATTTAAAATAATAACAAATAAAATAATTAAACTTGATAATGGCTATTTTAAATATACTTCCTATTTGGACATTATTAAAGTTTTAAAATATAAATAATAACTATTTTAGATGCACTTCTTACTTGGTTACCATTTTCAAATAAGGATATAATAACCTTTTTTTAATAAGTAAATAATAATAACTATTTTGGATGCACTTCCTAGTTGGTTATTGTAAAAGCCTTTTAAATAAAAATAGTAAAAATTGAAACAAACTTTTAAAAATAATAATAAAGGTTCTAGTAATATCTCCTTTGGATGCACTTCCTGTTTGAGTATTGTAAGAACCTAAAAAGGTGTATTGATAACCACTATGGATGCACTTTTTATTTGGTTATTGAGTAAGCCTTTTTAAATGAAAATAAAAATCAAATCAACCAACAAAACCATTTTTCTACCTCAAGAACTACGTGGCTCTGTGTTCCTCATTACACGAGAGGATACGTAGGAGCAGGGGCGCACTCCTATCGATCTCAAAAAACCTTAAATAAAAATAATCCTTTTATAAAAATAAAAACAAAATAATGTAGATAATAATAATAATAATGGCAATTGCTAATAATCTTTTTAAGCAAAGATAAAATTTTCACACATTAGGATAAAGGGTAACCATCTTTTGATGGACGTTGTAGGATGCTAACACCTTCTCTACACGTAATCAACCCCCGGATCTATTACTCGACTCAAGACCGTTTTCTTTTAGGTTTTTCTATGAGTTTACCCTTAATAAACCATAGTAGCGACTCCTCTGATTTTAAATCCTTTTTTCGCCAACCCATCGTAACCTGGTTGTGACAGTACATTTTACCTACTTTTTCAGTAATTAACCAAAAAATATTTATCTCAATCATGTCGATCAAACTATATTTCTTTTATTTTAATCTGCATATTTATTTTTTAATCATCTATCTATTTCAATTTAAAAATAACTTTGTACTATAATTTAAATTATTTATTATTAATCCAAAATATAATTTATATATATATAAATGTTTATTTATTATAAATATTAATTATAATATAATTTAAAAATATTTATTTATTATAAGTTATAAGTTATAATTACAATTATATAAGCAATGCACACACTAAAATATACTAGTTAGTTAATATAATTAATCCCACATAAAATGGAGATTCACGTAAGGGTGGGCTTTTATACACTAGGATGAATTTATATTGATCATGGTTCATGAACATGCATGTAGTTTTAATATAGAGAGAGGATGTCATTCATCACAGGGACAAGGCTGGTAGATTGGTACTAGACCTGTTGGCTGCACATGCTATATCTATTTATATTTTATTTTTATTTGTGAGACTTAACATGTAATGATAGTTATATTTAATATTAATTTATATTTTGTATTATTTTGTTAATAATTAACATAATTAATATATATTAAAAAAAAGTTATGCACTAATAGTGTAAAACAATTTTACACTATCATCTAATCACAAATTATCGTATATAGTAAGTTCATTGACTTTTATAATAATTACTTTAAAAGTCATACGAACAGTGATTTTTAATTGGTTAACAGTAGTAAAACTTTTTCACTGACAATGCATAGCCATTAAATTTTATATATTAACCTAGATATTTATTTATTATTGAGGATATATATATATATATATATATATATATATATAATAATGTATTTTTCATAAATTGTTGTTGAATATATTCTTATTGTACAATAAATTATTGAAAATGATGAATATTGAAAAAATTATTTATATATATAATAAAATTAATTTTATATAAATTGTTGATGAATATATTCTTATTATACAAAAATTATGTGTAAACATATAAAAAAATTTCATGAATATTGAAAATGATTTAATCAAATATATTTTAAATATTTCCATTTTCTGAAAACATAAAATAGGTTTCCTAAATAAATATATTTTCTAAATCTTAAGATTTTAAAAATAAAAAATACTTTTAGAAAATTAAAAAAAATCCAAACCAAATAAGTCCTAAATTCTTCATTCTTAAATTATTAGTTTTCTTCTTCTCAAATTTTAATTGCCTTTTTCCCATATGTGCCCCGTGATATATGGCTTTCGATGAAACTTCAAAATTCTTTAACTTTTCTTCCGTTATAAATTTAGGAGTCACAAAGGGACCATTGGTGTGTATGGATAGGTTTAGTATAAATTAAACCAAATCTATTTAAAAGTCAACTAGTATTTTAGTTTATTGTATGTGATAAATGTATATTTTTATATAATTAAAAATTATAATAAATACACATTTTTAAATATATAAATAATATTATAATTAAAATTTAAAATAAATAAACATTTTTAAATATATAAATTATATCTTAGATTTATAATAAATAATTTAAAGTGTGATATAATGTTATTTTTAATTATTAATAATTTATTTAAAAAAATATTGAAATTTATTTAAAAATAGAGATAAAAAAGGTAGAATGAAAATGATAGAATGTTGAGAAAATGGAATATATAAATAAAGATAAATAAAAAGATAATTTGAAATAGTTGAAAAAGATGACTAATTGCAAGGTTAATGTGCAGAATGCACATCCAAAAGACAGAAGAGAAAGAATGTTAAGAATGTCTAATTAAGATAATAAAGAGAGAGAGAGCATCACTCCCCAAGTTGTATTTTCTATTTGATAATATAGGAGTAGATTATGAATACTACATTTTAAAAACAGTCTACTTTCAAATACGATTTAGTGTGTTTTTGGTCATGCATCTGAGATATAAATTTTTGCATCCAAGTCGAAGCTGTTTATTGTAACTTTCACTTCATTTACAAAATAGACGCGATTTACTAGCTTCACAATGTCTTTCCAAACACACTGCTAGTTTTGAAGCAGTTCCTGGTTTTTCTCAAAATCAAATTTGGTTCAAAACTTTTTTGTTTTAGCAAACACTAATTTTAAAATCAGTTTTTGTAGTTAAAATCAGTTTTAAAAACTTTTTTTTTTTCCACAAAGTCCACTTATAAACCCTTTTGTACAAATCCATTCTTACCAACTTAAAAAAGTTAAATTCTAACCTTTCTATGAGAACAATTTTGTGGAAAACATAGAAAAAATAATTCCCGAAAAATAATGTTTTTTGGGATTTTATTTTTTTTTTAATAACATTACCAAACATAGAAAACTAACATTCCCAACTTTGAATTCTTAAAAAACTAAAAACTTCTCTTGTACTAAGCACCACCTTAATGTAAGATTTACATAATACATAAGTAGTTAGTTTTAAAATAACAAGCTAATTATTACACTATATTTTTTTTTTACTTTTGGTGTTTATTCCTCTATCGTGTCAATTGCTAATATTGGTTCACACCCAAGCAATAAAAAAATAATTTCATGTGCCTTTATTTACGTATTTCAATGTAGACAAATTGTCAATAATTAATTAGTATATTATATATTAGATAAAAATATTATTGTAAGAAATGGAGATTCATATACACTTGGTTTTTTTGGGTTTAATTATTAATATTTCTATTTAAAATGAAGATAGTAATTTTATATCAACAAATTTTGAAGGAACATATGCCAACGGAGCAGGATCATGTATCAAGAATATTAATTACACTGCACATGGATAATTATAAAAAAATATTTTTAATAAATTAAAAATTTGTCATTTTCTATATTAGTACATATATACGTACACACTTTATTATTTTTATTTAATTATTAATCTTTTTTCTACAAAACATGTAAATCATAATTTTCCATCAATAAGGTTTCAAGAAACCAATGACAATGAAGCATGACCGAGTAATAGGCATATTAATGACATTGTTGTTGGTTGGTGCAATATTTTTATTACAATCTATCATATAATCACACATTTACATTCAATTGGTCATATTATTAAGTGTGTATCGTTTTTCAATCAAAAAATAATATTCAAAACAATACAACTTTTATGGAAGCAGAAATATTGAATGTGCATACCGTGAACACAAATGTTGTTAAACTTAGGTGTTGTCCTTTTTTATTTATGTATATGTTCGTCCCTTTCGCAAGCGTACCAAGTTGTACAAGTAGTCAAATGATGAGTAAAGTATCATTCCCTTGAACATTTGCGCAACACTTAGCAATATGTCAAAATTTCATATTGTCTAAGGCTCAAATTAACACCACTTAAAGAAATATACTAAAAAGATAACACTTTTGTAAGAGTAACACTTAACAAAACTAAACTAACTCAAAGAACTGCTTTTGAGTTTTTAGAGAAAGAAAATTTGCTAAAAGCTTTGAGCACAATAGAAAGGTTGTTGGAGTTAGACTACACCAAACTTCACTCTCTCTTTCATTAAAATAGAACAATATCTTGAACTTTCATATTAATATCAGTCAATAATATTACTTTTACTTTAATTCCTTAAATGAAAGAGCCTAAGTTCCTTTACTAAGACTCAATCCCTTGAACACTTAATAAAACAACTTGTTTACATTTTGTGACTAAAAATATGATAAAAAAGTCAAGGACTGTCCCCTAGCCTAAAGGTTTGTTGAGTGTTTACTTTAATTCATAGCATTAAAAGCATTTTTCAACAACATTCAAGCTAAAAAGGAACAAGCTATGGTTGATCAATCCACAATAAGCATTAAGCATAGAAGTAAAACATTAAGCATTAAGCATAATAAAGGTATTTATGACAATTATCAATATATATACATTCATCATATTGGACTAATTTAGGCAACATTTGACTAAACAACAACTAAAAAATATTTATATATTTCTGGTTTAAAGGCAAATTAAAATTTAAGGAGATATTTCAATTGTATGAAAAGTTAAAAAGATAGCATTTGGACATGTAATTTGATAAACAGGTAACTGATAAGATATCTATTTATTTCTTACCTTTTTATTTTTCAAAGAAGGGCAAATTTGAAAACATACGAAATATTTGGAAGGATGGACAATCATTCACATCAATTTTGCCCAATTAACAAGGTTAAATAAAATTTTATAGTAACATCTTCATATTATGACATTTGCACCCACTAGGGTCAACCTAGTGGTGGGAGATTTAGATAGTTTGCATGGAATCTTAGGTTTTATCTCCATTATCATCATTGTACACCAAAAAAATATTATGACATTGTTAACCAATTATGTTTTTAATTTTTTTTATTGCAAGTTAATCGTTTAAAAATAATTTTGTTGGATTAGTTCTACAGTAATAGCATATAAAACTCAACTTTGAAAAATAGTAAAAAAAATATATTGCCTTAAAAGATAGATAGGTAATATAATGAAATTTATTTTAATAATTTATTTGTGTGATGTTAATTGATGCATAAATGTAGTAATTATAATAAACATGAGGTTATCATAGAATTAGTTGTAATACTCTTCTATTTTAAATCAATTCTAACATATTTTTTCTCAATATTAGGAAACTTGAAAATGCAATATCAAATTGCAATTGTCATATTAACAAATTTAATGCAAAACAAAATATCTAGCATTCTCCAGGTTCTAATTAGTTCTTTGATTAACTATCACATTAAATGAGATGTTAAATGTCATATTTATACATGACATTACGTGAGTTCTTTTGTAGCTTTTCAAAACTCAAGAATTTATGGATGATGAGATATACAAAGAATGGATAATAATCTCTACAAGGTAAACAACTATTTAACTTTATTGCTTTTTATTTTTTCGACATGCTTTCTTTTGGTTAAATAAAATAATGAAAAATTACACATATTTTTGATAAAATACAAGAAAATAAAAATGTTTTTGAACTACGATCATTTGGTCTCCCAATTAGGGATTTTTTTTTGTTACAAAAAAATTAGATTAAGGGAAGACATGCCTCTTGCAAGGCTAGGGAATACCACTAACATCAGAGATGATTTATAGTAAAATTTACATATAGTCTACAAATAAGAAAAATTTGAGAATCGAACCCAATTATAGTTAGTATGAGTGGAAGACTCAACCATATGTGTCAACCCCTGTTGGCCCAATTAAGGAAGATTTAAAGATTACAAAACAATAATAATTAATTGTAGATAAATCATATTTTTTTCTTTAACTTTTATGTGTCTTTACACTTATGTACATCATAATATTTATAGTATATTTATATGTACGTGTATACAATAAACAAAGTTCTTTGTATTACTTGAGTATGACTTTGTGTAACGTACAAAAAATAATTTATTAAATTACCACAAATAGTAGAGACACAAAAAGTAAAAATAAATGTTTATAGATAAACATGTATTGAGAAAAAAAAAAAACAAAGTATTAAACTTAACACAAAAAAAAAATACAACATGCACTAAACAAAAAATAAATTAATAAACTAAAACTAATAAACACGTCAATGTATAATAACATAAACTGTTACAACATATAAAAGTTAGTGTCTTACCCAAAAAAATAAAAATGCAGACACAAACACAACAGTAATTAGCTTAATTATGTATATTAATAATTATATTAATTACTTTATAAAGCAAATGAATATTTTATGTCACTATTAAAATATGTATAAAATACTTTATTTTTAAATTGTATATATATATATATATATAGAGAGAGAGAGAGAGAGAGAGATCAATTGGCATGAAGTTGTTATAACTTAATTATTGATTTCGAGTTTGTGTCCTAGATATGAAATTTGTGATCTCTACCACTAAAAGATATATCTATATAGATAGATGGAGAGGTTCAATATATCCTGCGCATTGCAGGAATCAAATACACTAATACACTAATTATTAACAAAGGAAGATAAATGATAGTCAAATTTTTTAATGAAGCCAATCATAAGCATCGATACTTAATAGTGACAATGACTATTTACCAAAAAATAAAAAGTGACAATGACTATAACTAATAATAAATAATTTTTGGACGTGCATATACATTTTGAAATAAAAGAAAATGTTGTTATCGTTGTTGTTTTCATAAAAAATAGTACTAGATACACATTTTTTTCAATATAAACTAATATTTTAGCATATACACTATACAAGATAAATATTTATTTACATATAATTATAATTCATAATAAATAAGTATTTTAAAATTATAAATTATATTATAATTAAAATTTATAATAAATAAATATTTTTAAATATATAAATTATATTTTAGATTTTTAATAAATAATTTAAATTGTGATATAAAATTATTTTTAAACTAAAATAGATAAGTGGTTAAAAAAATCAAATATACATATAAAGATAAAAAGTAAATAGTTTGAAGTGATTATAATTATATGCATCGTTAATATAAAATATTTTTTACACGAATATTTAATAGAAATACACTCTATTATCATGTCATATTAATTAATAAGATAATCCACTATATTATATAAATTAGAATAATTATTTGTGCTGTAAAGATAATCCACTCTATTATATACTACTCAGCCGCTATACGTGCTGATTTGTCTAAGATCATGCCATGCGAACCTGATGCTGAACCCCATCCTCTCACTTGGGCTTGATTTCTCTCTTTTCTTCTTTGAGAGTGATCAATCTTTTTATGATTTTTATTTTAATTTAATTTAAATTATAAACATTATAATAAAAAATTATTAATAAATTTAAAACTTTTTGTATCAATATAAAAATTTAAATTTATTTTTTAACATAATTCACATATTATTTATTTATTTATTCAAATATTAAAAAAATTTAACAATACAAAAACTTAAATTTCTTTTTATTTAATATTATTCACTTGAATTTTCATTTTATTTTAAATTGTAATAAATGATTAATTAATAAATTAAAAAATCTCTTTATCTTTTAAATATTTTTATTTAAATTTTACAGTATATCATGATTTATATCTACTCTTTTTTATTTTTTAAAAATATTAATCAAATATAAAATTTAGTTATATATTATATGAATTAAAATACTAGTTTCTATATAATAAAGCAAACCAAATTCTTCTGCTGTTTGAAATTCTTTGATTACAATTCTTGAAGGAAAAGTCCAATCCCTTCCCCTCCGACCGACCATGCATGGATTTGATGTTGTTTTTCTTTTACTAAGACTTACATGGAAGTGATGAAATGACTGATTTAATCATCATTAAAAAAAAAAACAACAACAAATTTAATTGCTTCACATGTGCCGCTTGCTTGACTTCTTGCAGGACGCGAATATTCTCTCTCTCTCTCTCTCTCTCTCTCTCTCTCTCTATATATATATATATATATATATATATATATATATTTTATCAGTAGCTCAATGACACTTATATAAGCATTAAGGTGTGGGCATCGAACAGGTTTGGTCAATTTTAGGTCATCCGACTAAAACCGACCTCATATTTTTACACCAATTTCAACCATTTGACCTTTTGATTTGGGCGGTTCTCGAATTTGGCGGGTTATAGGTTAATTGATTAGGTATTAATGGGTAAAGGCACCAGAATGGCAAAATAGAAGAAGCCTGAGCAATGAACGACTTGTCGGCATTTCGAGGTTTAGTATTAAAAAAAAATAAAAAGAAAGAAAAGGGGGCCATTTTCCCCTAGAGGCTATGAGAAGAAATTTCTAAAAAACAAATAAATTGCTGAAATAGCTACATCGGTGCATCACGAGAGAGGCAAGTTCCCCTTGCAACAACCATGGCCGACCACTAAGGTAGTGATGACTCTGCATCTATTTTCGATAGCTATGTAGACAGTGTAATGATGGGGAGATATTCCCATTTTCTTTCATGGCTTAGTGTTTGTTGTTTGGGGCATATGGTGGTTAAAGATGAAGATGGTTTGGGGGAAGTGACGATTTCATGGTCATGGTGGAGACCAGAGAATTAGGTTCAAGTACTAAAAGAAACAATTTTATTTTTTCCCTCTCTCTCCATAACTTTTCCTATTTCAAGTCTCAATATTAATTTCTCTTTGCAAAACTAAGAGTCGGACGTGGGTAAAAGAGAAAATAGAGCTTGCAAATACCCTTTTTGTCTTTCACGTCACGCCAGTGCTATTTTCACACTAATTTTAGTTATTATTTCGATTGGGTAGGTTACTGACAAAAATTATTTTTGCCATTCAAACCCGCCCAAAAATACCTGTTATAAATATATTTTTACACTCACACAACTCGATGGCCCGCCTAAAACTGTCCATTTTATCATTTTATTTATCAGTTTTTTCGGTTTTGAATCGGGCCTCAGTTTATTGCCCTCCCCTAATAAGCACACAGGATGTTAACAAAAGCGTTGTAACAATACACTACATATCAACAATGATAGATCAAGCACGTATGCTTAAAACTAACAAATTAGCAATCCTAAACTTACAAACACAAAAAATAGGAAAAAAAAAACATAGAAATCACCTCCTCCTATTACAAAGAACCTAGATAGAACCTTGAGCTTTCTTTCACTTTTTTTATTTCCTTTGTTATTCCTTTTGAATCGGCACGTGCTCAACAACTTAAATCAAGGTGACCTAAAACTAACCTTTGGTGGTTAAGGTATAGTTGTAAGAGAGGCTCTAACAAGCTCCATTGAAAGGGAGAAATGTGATGGAGAAGGGTAGGGCAAAGAAAATAACGACATAGGCAAATAGACAAACAATATAATTAGAGAATAGAAGGAGATGTAAATGGTGGTTGGAGAAGAAGGTGGTGGTTGGGGAAGAGGTGAGTGGGTGGTGGTGAGAAAGAAGAAAGGATATGAAAGGAAAAAAATACCTCTCACTATAGGAGAAGGGAAAACCTATCTAAAGTGGCCAGAGGGGGGGGGGGGGGGGTGAGATCCTCCCATAGAGGATAAGCCCCCCTTAAGGGGTAGTGCTGTTTCTAGTGAGGAGGGTTGTTTACTGTTGCTGGTAGGGTTGTTCACTTCATATAGCTTGAGTTATTATTGCTAAATTGATTTCTATTTGCTTGTTTTGAGACTGTGTATGTGATGAGGATGTTGGGTCAAATTGGACACAAGCCACTGTTGATGGCATAGTTTTGGGGACATTATAAGAGAGTTACTTGAGGGAACTATTATTTTCACCCCTTTTTTTCTTTATTTTCCCGTCCTTTTTTTTTTTTGATTAAATTCTATTTTCTCCTCTTCCCTCACACCCTTTCCCTTCTCGTTCATTTCTTCTTTCTCCTCTCACCCCCTCCCATTCTTTTCCCTTCTGCATACAACAAAAATTAGTTTTTGTTAGGTCAAGATACACAACAAAATCTTGTTTTCATTGTATATTTGGACAAGATTTGTCGAGATATACAATGAAATACGTTTCGGTTGTGTAATTCAACAAGATTTTGTTGAGATACATAATAAAAACATCAAGGATATTTTTGTAAAAAAAAAAACAAAAAAAGTAAAAATGTAAACTTAGATATAAGGAGTACGAGAATAACAGCTCCCGTTTCTCAATTTAGATTTGAATTAGTGAACCAATTTATTTGACTTGGCATTATGTTGGAACCAAATGCCAATCTTACCGTACACTAATATTTTTGAAATACTACAATTAGTTTTAGAGTTGAGGCAATACTGTGCGTAGACTTACCAAACTTTTTAAAATAAAAACATAATATTGAAAGATAGAAGGAAACAGCAAGGGACCCTGCCTAGCAATATTTCGGATCAAGTGAGGTAAAACTACTATTATTAAATATAAGAACGAAAAGTAAGAATTTTAAAAATCAAGAATAAAAACTAAAGAATATCAATTTTACATAAAAGAAAAAATACCCTTAATTTTCAATTATTTCGAACATTTTATCTTAAAATTCTCATTTCCAAAAGAATAAATTTAGTTGAAAATTAAAGACTTTTAAGATTATTTATTGGACTGAAAAAACTAAAGAAAGTGATTCATTGTCCCCAAAGTGGACCCCCAAGGAAAAAAAAAAAATCAACTCCAAACAAAAAGGCAACTAATTTGTCACAAAGTTGATTCCCCTAATTAACGGCCCAGATAAAGCCCATTATTAATTGATTTATCAAGGATGTGGGTCACACGGCAGACCAGGTACCAACAACTTTAGCATCCTATCAAACCCTCTGGGTCCCACTTTCTCCCCACATGACCATCGTTTCATTCAATCAATGTGACCATCTATCATGATTCATTTCACCACCTTCCACTGTAATCAGTGCATTACACCATGCATTCTAGCCTGTTCTGTTTCAATGGATTTGGATGACCTTCGTTCTTTTACCTCACCCTTCTATGGAATCTTTGTACCAAGGGAGTCATCACTACCCAATCAATTAACAACATGAGGTCTGAAAAAAGTATACAAATTATTCTTTTTGAACGTAGTTGATTGCCTACTATGTAAAGTAATGGCGGTTATAATTTTTTTTTGGCTTAAATATATTTTTGATTTATGTAATATATTGTTTTTTATTTTATTTTGGTCTTTATAAAAATATTTTTTTTAAATAGTCCTTGTAATTTTTTTTTATCTTGGTCCCTATTATTTTGTTAAGTCCTTGTAATATATATTTTTTTTGTTTTTATTCTTATAATATTGTAAATAATTTGCTTTTAGTCTTTACCAAATCTTTTTTGAAGGGACTCATTTAAAATAAACAAAATATTATAGGAACTAAAACAAAAAAATAGATATATTAAAGGGATTAGAACAAATAAAAGGACCAAAATCCAAAAAAATAAATTTTACAAGGACTATTTTTAAAAAAATAATTTTACAGGAATTAAAAACAAAAAAGTGATATTTTATAGAGACCAAAAATATATTTAAACCTTTTTTATATATATTTATACAGTGAAATTTGATCCTATCCTATTAATTAAGTATTAAAATTTAGGTATGATGTTAATGTCATCTGAATATTTCATCCCCTTACTTTTTTTCCCCCTATCTTATCTACCTACTATTATATATCACACACATATTAGCGATAAAGATTAAGAAATCATATATATTTCCTGATATAAATTTATGCTAATTGCACTAAGTCGATTTCTCCCACACGCAGCCAACCAAAAATGACTACTGCATCCTTAACATTTGACATTTAAAAAACTTAATACAAGCCATAAATTAATCTTTTTAAAATTTAACTAAAGCGCAACATGTTCAACTAGTTTGACCATAAATTAGTCGTTTTTGATTAAATTTTTTCTTTATTACGCTATATGATTTTATCTCAATTAAACTATTAAATTAGTTTATTGACGATTTATGAAGTGAAACTTTGACCAATTTATTCTTTGATTTGCTTTGAAAACATTCATTGACTAATATTTGACATGCCTCACTTAGTTAGATTGAAAAAGAAAACGTTATTTAAAATGTTAAATATCGAAAATTGAACCAAGCCTTTCTATTCAAATTAATATTTTATTAATGAGAAAAAACAAATTATACCACTTACATTAGCTTTTATACCATTAATAACTTTATATGAAATGTAATTTTTATTGATTCAATTGTTAAATTATAATTATAGGTTATCTTGATTACTTGTATCAAAATTTATTAAAATTGAACAAGGATAAGTATATGATAAAAAGATTCTTATTTTTATAATTTTAAAAACATATATTACATCGATTTTGATGTATATCAATAAAGTATAAAATAATTTTAGACTAATATAAGATTTTATAGATATAATTTATATGATAAGAATTTTCAATTTAATAGAAGATTTTGAGATAAAATTATATAATAAAAAAGGTTATTAAATAGTGTAAGAGTTGATGTAATTTATAACACTATAATTTGATCAATCATCTTCTTTACCAACTTTATCTATTACAGTGTTTTAAAAACTAAATCAGATTATTAAAGCATGACAATCAAAGTTTAGTATTTGATTGTGTGTATAAGAAGATTTTATTGGAAAATAATCTACCTACTTTAATATTTTTTTAGGTTTAAAGGAATTAGTCTTGTATACAGAAAAAGTATTTTAAAATTTGAATAAAAAATTGTTCTTTTTAAAATTTCATATAAAGCAGTTATGATTATAAAATCACTTTTCTTGATTACAACTTTTTAAAAAGTTACTCAAAATAATTAAAAAAAACATATTTGTTTAGTTTTTAATTTTTAAAAATCTCAAATAAATAAACTAAGAATATTTAAAAATATTCTCTTAAACTAAAATAATTTTTATGAAAATAATTTAAACAATAAACTTTAGGCTTATGATTAACCAAGATTAATTATGGGTTATAAAAAAATTTATTTCTGAATATATAATTACTTCTTAAAACCGATAAAACAAGCTATTATTTTTTTAAAACGACTTCTATTTCACCTTTACTAAATTTTTGAATCCACTCATATTAAAAATTAAAATACAGAATTTAAAAAATAAACTTTCATTTTTTTTTTCATTTTTTCAATTAGATATTCTCAACATTTTCTTTATTCTATCATCTGGAAGGACACTTTGCACATTATTCCACAACTAGCAAAAAAATTTGTCTCTTAAACTATCATTTTTTAATCTTTATTTATACATTTAATTTTTTAATAATTTGTTCTTTTCAATTTATCCTCTTTTGTCTCTTTTAAATTGAATTTCAATATTTTCTTTAAATAAACTGACAAGAGTTAAAAATAACCTTGTATATTATTTATTTTAAATTTTAAATATAATTTATATATTTAAAAATATCTATTTATTATAAAATTGAATTACAACATAATTTATTATAAATTTTAATTATATAAAAATAAATATTTATCTTATATCTTTTGCATAATAAGAGCAACTCTAATTGTAGTTACTTTTGAAGTTTTTGCCTTCTTGGTTGTAAAAACCCGACTCAACGAAGGTTCAGGATTGTAGTCATCTGACGTGTAAGAAAAACTTCAGCACTGTTACTTCTATAAGGAATCATTCCTTTTTAATCTTAAATCATTTTTCATCGATAAAACGTAGAGGAAAATGGGAAATTCAAGAAAAACATAACCAATTGAAAATGAGAAACGAAGAACAAAATTAAGCAGCAAAATGAAATGAACAGCGAAATTGAAATAAAAATTGAAATGAAGACACACCAAAATTGAAATCAATTGAAATGAAGACACACCAAATGAAAAAGCTCCTTTTGAAGAGGCCCAAGCCATCAGAGTCATTTGCTACGGAGCCATCCGGAGCTCCATTGCAACCGCATAACCGCATTAGACATTGTTTATACCACCATCTTCAACAACTAAAGAAGCTTGATATCAACAAGGAGAGTCGAAGAACCCAACATGCAACTACCCTAGCTTTTATGGTGTACGCCGGAGATGTATGTTTGTGGAAGGGATCATATTTATTATTTCAAAATTAAAATATAAACGAATTATTATTTTGAAATAAAAATAAAAATAAAATATGAAATATTATCTCTGATCTTTTATATAAGAAACAAATGAATGTATTTTCCTATCTTAATTATAAGAAATATAGACAAATTTTCACACATATATATATTAATTATTAATTTTCTTTTATATTTTTAATTTATTGTGAAGTTTATTAAAGAGATACTCACTTATTTTTTATACAAATGAATGCATTTATTGATTTATTAACAATATAAGTCACATTCATTGATGAGAAAAATTATCTCTTTAACAATGAGTAATGTTATTATATATAACAAGCACTTGAACCATTCAATTCTATATATATTTCTTGGATAAAATTTAAATTTATGATATTATTAAAAATTAATTAACTTAACTATTTTTATCAATCTTGATGAATTAATTATTTATTTTTTATACTCTCTCTGTCTCGTATTGTTTGATGTTTAAGGTTTTGGCAAATAAATTAAGAAATGTAATTAATATTTTAGATTTCAAAACAATTGTTATGTAATTTCCTAATATACTCCTTATCTTTCATATTAATTAATTTTTTTCTTCTTTATACTTTTTTTTTCTATTTTCTCACTCCATAGGATAGAGTTGGCAAAGCGGGGTTGTTCGGCCTAGCCCACTGAGCCAAAGCATGAAAGCGGGTTGAGCCAGGCTAGCTCAAATTCTATATGGGCTATATTTTTGATGGCCTGGCTTGGCTTTATGGGCCCATTAAACTAGGCCAATTTGGCCTATAGCTTTTTTTTCTTAAATTTTTATATATTTTACAAAGAATTTTTTTTTAAAAAAATATAACACTGGGCCAAATTTTCATAAGTCCAATTTGGCCTGTCAAACCTGTTAGGTTGGGCCAAATTGGCTTGTTCTTTCAGGCCTGAATTTTAATGGCCACCTCGGCCTAACCTATCGGGCCAATTTTGCCACCTCTACCACAAGATCACAATAAATGTTTAAAGATATAAAGTATTTGATGTTTTATTTAGAGTAAACCATCAATTTAGTCTCTCAAGCATTACTCTTTCTCCTAAATAGTCCTTAAAATAAGAAAATTATATAAGTAGTCTTTAAAGCATTAAGTGTCCATCAATTTAGTTCCTACATTAATATATTTTATTAATAAGAAGATACTAATTTGTAGAATTTTTTAATATTTGGGTACTATTGAGTATGATTTCTAATACTTGAAATATTATTTATGTAATTTATTTACTTTATGGACTATTTAAAAGAGAAAGTAATAGTTTAAAATAAAAAAATTAATGGTTTATTCACTTAATTAATATTCTAAAATGACAACAAACAATTTTTTTTTTTACTAAAACTTCAAACAAATGAAACTAAAAAAAATACAAAAGATCAAAAGCGGTAACATATAAAATTCATTTAAATTTTTCAGTAAATTCAGAAAAAAAATAAATAGTAAAATTAAGAGGTCGAAATGAGCTGAGCATTGAAGATGGCCCTTTAAAAGGAGCTGTTGTATCGCAAACTATGCTGCCAAACTTTTCTTTGGTTTGCTGATTTACCTCAAAAAGGTGGCATCAAAATATCCGGCGGTTACATTGCAAAATGATTACACACATTTATTACTCGTCAGTGAGTCCCCCCCATCCCCACCCACCAGCAGCACCACACCACCTTCTTCTTCCCTTGCCATGACCCCTCCTCCCTTCTGAACCAGCCCAATCAATCCGCAACAATGGCCGCAGCCTTGGAGTGCTGGTCCACCCGCACCAGCACCCCCGCCGACGACGACATGGTGGAGCAAGTCCTCATGCGCACCCACCACAGATCCGAAGGCGCCGCCGCACCCTCCCCCAGAGACCCCTCCTCCCTCCCCGTCCACAAGAAGCTCCAGAAGCTCACCCGCAACGTCTCCGAGGCCATCGCCTCCTTCAGAAACTCCCTCAACCTCGACTCCCCTCCCTCCTCCAAAGCCGCCGACGCCTCCTCCCGGAAACTCGCCTGGGGCGCCGTCGTCCGCAACCTCACCCAGCTCTACCCCGGCAGCCAGCTCCCCGAGAAGCTCATGTCCAACATTCGCAAGCATTACGATTCCTTGCCCCTCAGGTCGCAGTTTTGTCACGATCCTTGATATATTGCAGAAAAATCTGCGACCTGCAATTGCAGCCACGGTTCGGTCGTCGTCGAGACTTTTAAAGTCTCGACATGTGACTGATGTGTCTGCAATTGCAGTCGCAGAGACTTGAAAAACTTTGACACTTGCGGCTAAACTGAAATTGGGGTGTTTTTTAAAACCTTGATGCCAATCACCCATCTTGTCGAGTTTCAATCTTTTCATACCAATGCTTGATCTTAATTTCCTCTTTTTATTTTTCCCTCATGGGATTTGCTTTTTTACATGCTACACCCTTACAAGTTCGCGCCTTTTGCTTTAAACAACTTAAAAAAGAGAACAAACATGGGTTATGGGATCATGGGTTTTTTTGTTTTTTTTTTTCAATGTTTTGCAGTTATGCACAGGCTGAGTTTGATATGAAGGATGTGTTTCTTCACATAAAGTTGATGGAGCAAGCTTCGGAGAGTGACCAGCCTGCGATTTTGATTCAGGAGGAGTGTGATGACGAGGTTCAGGGTTCTGCGTTGAGGCTCACGTTTGCTTGCAACTCTCCGATTTCGTGGCCTGCGATGTCGGGTGCGTTGGATAGTTCCTCCATTTGCTGCAAGAGGATGCAGATCTTTGAGAAGAAGGGTTTCACCTTGGGGGTTGTGCTTCTTGTGGTTCAGTCTGGGCATGACAAGTTGGTGAGGACCAGGGTTGAAAATGCTTTGAAGTTTGCCATGAAGAGGTCCAAAACTGGTTCTGTGAAGCTTCCCTTTGGGCTCTGTGGGTGCCAGGAGGAGAATTCCAAGGGGAGAGAGCTTGTGGAGATCGAAGAAGACGCCGGTGATGGTTACCGCGGGAAGGAGTTTGAGAATTCAAGCCAAAGGATTCAGCTTCAGGTGCCTTTGCCTTCTTCATCTTTTGTTGTGTCGGTGGATGAATGGCAGACCATAAAGTCAGGTGGGGGTGAGATTGAGAAATGGTTGTTGAACTCGGACAGTGTTGAGTTTGTGGAGCAGATTGGGCCGAATTCGTATAAGGGGGTGTATATGGGGAAGAGGGTTGGGATTGAGAAGTTGAAGGGGTGTGATAAAGGGAATTCTTATGAGTTTGAGCTCCACAAGGATCTGCTGGAACTCATGACTTGTGGTCATAGGAACATTCTGCAGTTCTGTGGTATTTGTGTGGATGATAATCATGGGTTGTGTGTGGTGACCAAGTTCATGGAAGGTGGCTCTGTTCATGACTTGATGTTGAAGAACAAGAAGCTTCAGACTAAGGATGTTGTGAGGATTGCTGTTGATGTGGCTGAAGGGATCAAGTTTATGAACGACCATGGTGTTGCATACAGGGACCTTAATACGCAGAGGATTCTGCTGGATAGGCATGGGAATGCTTGCTTGGGAGATATGGGTATAGTCACTGCCTGCAAAAGTGTTGGAGAAGCAATGGAGTATGAAACTGATGGTTATAGGTGGCTAGCTCCTGAGGTTTGTCCCTGTTCATTCACACTCGTTTTATGTTAGCAAATACTTGTTGCAATTATGCAAAATTGTGTCACAGGAATATGTTCCATAGTCATATGTAGTTCTGTATTGCCTTTGCCATGCACAGTCCGAAATATTCTCCAGCTGACCAGCTTTTTCTTTATATGAAAATAAAAAAAGTGAAGAATAGTATCCCATTTGGTATCTATCCCTTTAAAAGATAGGGTCCCTCATCCTCAATAGTTTGACACCTAGACCTACACACCTAATCTAAATCCTCATGGCCTTTAGGTAAGATATAATGGATCATAATGTGTTCTATGCTTTTTAGTTTTTACCTGCTCCTCCAGAAAATCTTTTGACACGTATTATGCTTCTAAATATAGGGTGCAAAAATACTAAAGCTCCTATCCTATGGTCAATTGGTCATGGATTCGCTATATGCATTCTCAATCAATAAAAATTTTCTGTATGCACCTTTGTTCTCACTGATTTGGTTAGGAATTTATATGACTTTGGCACAAATTAAAAACAATAATAAGATCGAATTCTCTCCAACATGGAAAAGAAAAAGATTGTTTGCTTGTGATGCTTATTTGGTCAACTTGGTGGAATTTTAGAACTTTACCAATTTACCAGCGCTGTAGCGTCAGTATTCAAACATTGGCTTGAGCCATTTGCTCTACCCCTTCTTACCCTGAAAAAGCAGTTTTTGTCTAGCAGCCTAACACTAATGAAGTTTCTTAAAAACATTTTATTGTATCCTGTGCATGTGTTCAAGGAATAGGAATGTCTGTAATCAGTTGATTGTCCTAAAACACAGCAACAGTAATGTATAGGAATAGGATCAATTTTAATTTGAATTTTCTTCTCTCTCTCTCTCTCTCTGCCCAGTTGCTTCATTTGTCCTCATATACACTGGCTAGTTCAGTGACAAATTCCAGTCTAAAGCATTTTAGCTATTTTATCTTTTTTGTCTGTTCTTCATGTTTCAGTACATCTTGAAAATGACATACTAGATGTTCAACTGGAGAGCAATTTTGAGCAACTTTTGTGAGCTTTATTGTCTCAAAGAATGCTGTTTAGATCCATTGTATATAAAGCAATGCTGAACTAGCCTACATTTAAGAGAAACTTTATGTCACTTGTCCTGGCATCATTGTTTGAGCATGCCTAACATGTCTTAATAATTGTTTTCTTGCTTTCACTTTATTGTGTTTACCTTTATTTAAGCACTCGTGCATATCATTAGGAAAATAAGTGTGCTTGTGTAATGCCAGTTATGCCAGAATTAATTCCGCGCTGGAGCCCTCATGTCCCAAGGCTTTAAGCCTTTAACATGATCTCTGCCCCAGTACTCTAGTTATTTGTCCGACTGATAAAGGTACTTAGAAAGCCCTCACAACTCGTGTGCAGGCAGAAAAAAACATACAAAAGCTATCCGCTAAAGCCATCCATTCAAAGAGAAAAGTGATAACTGAATAGAAAGACATGTCAAATTTTTACTCACAAGAGTGATTATTTGGTTGTTGTGAATAAACAGGTTGGTTTTCATGCTTTATTAGCAAGTCTCACAAGAGAAAATCTCGTCACACATCACTTACAAACACACCAATTCATGTGTGTAGGTGACAAACATTCATTTTGCGTGAGCCATACCGCCTACACACACAAATGAGTGAGATGACATGCTGCCACTGGAATAGATATGTAATTGTGTACTAGTATGTGTGCTTATGATGTTTATCTAGACTCTGTTTTGGAGGGCATAATATTCTCTTTGAAGAATGAAAACTGGTGATAGATTATATATATGGTAGATTTGAAATTTCGCAAGGATCTATTAATTATTAAGTTTAATTTTTATATACTGTCAATGTAAGAAATTTTACATTGTCAATTAATCAGAAATTATTATTAGTATGACTTTTAAGGTATTTGTCGTAAAAGTCAATAAACTTATGATGGTTTGTGATTAGACTGACTACTCTTCATAATTTTCCTTGTAATATGATCTGTTTGGATGAGAGAAAAGGAAATAGAGAGGAAAGAAAATACAGATAACGATATATTTTCTTTTGTTTGCGAAAAAATAGAAAGAAAAAAAAAAGGAAAGTTAACTGTTAGAAGAAAAAAAAATTCAAACTTTTCTTAGTTTTGGTTTTTTAGTACACTTATTTTTATTCAAATATGAGATTAGTTACATTGACCCCATGCTGACTAGTTTTGCTCTTTTTTGTTGGGCTGAAAACAGATAATTGCAGGGGACCCAGAGAATGTGACAGAGACATGGATGAGTAACGTTTATAGTTTTGGGATGGTAATTTGGGAGATGGTAACTGGTGAGGCAGCATATTCCTCATTTTCACCTGTGCAAGCGGCGGTGGGAATTGCTGCATGTGGCCTTAGACCTGAAATCCCAAAAGACTGCCAACAAACTCTAAAATGCATTATGACAAAGTGCTGGAACAACACCCCTTCCAAACGCCCTCAGTTCTCTGAAATTTTAGCCATATTGCTGCGACCAAACAACAAACAATAGATAAACTTCTATATATAACAAGTCCATGGATAAACATGAATGAATCCCCATGCTTTTATGGCAGTGATGAAGATGTAAATTTTCTGCTTTTCACAATCTTGTATCATCTCTTCCATGACATCATAAAAAATTCAGATGTCTTTGTCATCATAATTCTAGTGTTTTCCCTTTTGTGATTCAGTCTGAAGATGGAAATATTATACAATAGAGAAAAATTTAAAGTACCGTGGTTTAGATCATTTTAGTGCTATTTTTTAATTAAAATTAAAGTTTTATCTGGATAATTTAAGTAATAAAAGTTGACACTAATTATTACCCTCAAGTTTTATCCTATTGCAATAGACATCACATTTATGTGAGGTAACCTAGGAGCATTATCTTGTGAAAACTAGGATAATGTTGTGAGGAATATTAAAGCCAGCAGATGACACGTTTTTGGGGCCTGCCAATGGTCATTTTGTTGGTTCTTCCTTTGTTTGTTCCGCAGTGGCTATCTTAAGGGGATCATAAAGGGGTCCCATTTGATTTTGTGTTTCTTCAGTGGTGAAATAATCCTACTCTTTCAGCAACGAAGGGACGTGCTTCTTGTTTGTGCCGAGCACGGTGATATTTACACATATCTGCCCCTGTTGAGAAAGTTGAAATAGAATGGAGTAATGCAACATGAACCAGATTCCTCTATTTACTATTATTATTGCGTATGCACGAACCAGAAATTTTGTGCACCGGACAAAGCATTTCTTTACGGCAGTGATTGGGATAAAGAATTTTTTAACAATCTCGAAAAATTTTTTTGAGAATAGTAGAAGAGAATAAAATTATCTGTTAGATGCAAAATATTTACGAGAATGTAAATTTATTTTTATATTATAAATTAGAATATACAATATGGAGAATGAAACTCACTCTCCTCACTTTCTCAATTATACATACTCAATATTTTTTCTCTCTTTTTTTTTTAGGGTTTAATTACTTATTTGGTCCTATATTTGTATCATCTTTACGTTTTGGTCCTTATACTTAGAAATTATCCGTTTTAGTTCTTACACATACACTTTTAATATCGTTTTGATCCTCTTGTCAAGTGTGTCTTAATTTCGTAAAGTAAAACCATCACAAAATGAAAATTGGCGATGTAAAACTGTCACAAATTTTCCGATAGTCATTAAATCGTCACAAATCTTATGCGTTTTTTAATTTATAAGACCAATTTGCGGTAGTTTAAAAACTGCCAGAAAAATTGTAGCGGTTTTAAACGACCAATTTTTATTTTGACTGTTTTATTTCACGAAATTAACACACACTTATTGACAGGGACTAAAATGATATCAAAAGTATATGTGTATGGACTAAAATGAATAATTTCAATGTATAGGGACCAAAAGTAGGGATGTCAAAAAAATTTGCACCCACGGATAAAATCTGCCATGGGTAAAACATAGGTAGTGTTAACTGGTACCCACGAGTAACAGACACGGGTATTTTCTCTACCCACTTGTTAACGGGGCGGGGGCGAGTATAGTGGTATCCATACTTGCGAGTACCCACTAATGTTAAATTATGTAACTACCCTTATATATATATAGGGTCAAGATCGTTGACACCAAGTGTCAAAGTTAATCAAATTACACCTTCAATAACTTTTTGTTGAATGCAAATGTAATCGATCTAACTGTTGAATTTGATGTTCTTATTAATTAGATCAAGTATACAAAATTTCATATAATTTCAAAATTATTTAGTAGTTCATCTCATTACTTTATTTTAACGCACAATATGATATTAAAATATATGTAAATATTCAATGTTAGATAACATATATAGAAAAGTCCAAATTGTGTGAAATTTGATATACATGATCATGAAGATAATATCTCATAATTCAACGATTGGATTAATTAAATTTCTATTCTACAAACAGTTATTGAAGGTGTAATTTGACTAACTTTGACACCTGGTGTCAACAGATCCTGACCCATATATATATATATATATATATATATATATATATATATATATATATATAAGAACTTTACCCTAGGTTTACATTTTACTTCCTTCTCTCTTCGAAACTTCCTCTGCTCCACGCCCACTTGTAACATCCCGGGCGCTGACGAGGGTGGGGAATGATCGCCAGTGCAAAAAAGATGAGGCACGAACAATGAGTGGCTTCTGGCAAGCTTCTAGCGGGAGAGACACATGAATGAATCGAATACACACCAGAATGAGAAGGATCCAAAGGTTGTGTAGGTATGGACTGTACAGTTGAGGATAGCTTAGAGGAATTAATAAGTGCTACCTATACTAACAAAATGCATCTACTTTTTGATAGCCTATCACTTAAGAACTCCACAGTTAAGTGTGCTTGACTTGGAGCAATTTTGGAATGGGTGACCTCCTGAGAAGTTTCTTAAGAAGCATGTGAGTGAGGACAAAACACGCTGAAAAGTCTTGTGTTGGTTTGTGGGGACAGTTTTCGATCCTGAAAGCGGCAACCAAGCGTTACACCACATCCCCTGTTCATTCTTGCTGTTTGTGTCGTCTTCACCTCCATAGCTCACCTCCCTAGCTTTGCCTACGCGACCCACCCCCCAGTTCCACCTCTGCGCCTATGCAAACTCCCTAGCTCTGTCTCTGCGTCTTCGCGACCCACCCCCAGCTCCTCTTCTGCGCCTCCGCTACCCACCTCCTAGCTCTTCCTCCACCTCTGTGACCAATGCTCTACAAGACCGCAACCTCCCCAGTTTGTCTTATTTTCCCCAGTGAGAAAGTCACAAACCCCCACTTTCAATTTGCATTTTTGCGCCAGTCCCTCTCCTTAATTCTTTTGTTTCTGTTTGTGCATTGTTTTAGCTCATTGCAATATGTCTTTGAATTCACATATGTTCTGAGATGGGAATGTAATTGTTCTGCGGTGGACTATGGTGTAGCCGTGTATGATATAAATTGAAATGGGAATGTAATTGTTCTGCTATGTTGTAGTTATGTAGGATATAAATTGTGCTCTAGTCGTGTAGGATATAAATTGAAATGGGAATGTAGTTGTTCTATTGTGGTGTAGTCGTGTAGGATATAAATTGAAATGGGAAAGATTAAAAAAAAAGGCAAGATTAAATGTGCTCTAAATTTTTTTTCTTAATAAATTTGATTGCTACTGGATTTGTTATTTTAAATCTGCACTGTTGAAATTTAGTTTATTGACTTTTGTTTAGATTTATGAGATTGAAATATTTTAGCATTTAAATTTAGTTTAAATATTGAAGTATTTTGATTATTATAATTATGTAGAATAATTTTGATTAAAAATTGTCAAGAGTAATTTTGAATTATGGTTAAAATGGTTCTTTAAAAAAAAATTAAGTTTTTTTTTTCAGCAAATATCCACAGATACCTGTGGATATTAAAAATAATTCACTGGTATCCCTTAACGGGTACCTGCACCAGTATGGGGATGGGTACAGGGCGAATATTTATCCAGCGGAACGGGTAGTAGGGGACTGCTACTCAGTACCCACCTTGCCTCGTTGACATCCTAACTAAAAGGTAAAAATGATACAAGTATAGAGATCAAATAAGTAATGAAACCTTTTTTTAGATATATATTTCACACACTCCTTGCATAACTAGTAAAAAAAAACTCAACCATTTTAAATTACTCTCTTTTTATCTTTAGTTGTATACTTGATCTTCTTAATTATCTATCACTTTTAGGTTATCATCTTTATTTCTATTTCTAAATGAAATTTTAATATATTTTTAAAATGATCAATAGTTAAAAATAATATTATATTACAATTTAAATTGTTTATTGTAAATTCAAAATATAATTTATATATTTAAATATATTTATTTATTATAAATTTTAGTTATAATATGATTTATATATTAAAAAACATTTATTTATTATAAGTTTTAATTATATAAAAATAAACATTTATCTTGTGCAATGCATAAACTAAAAATCAGTTTGTGAAGAAGTAATAAAATTTTCCTATTTTCATAAATGGAAATAAAACTTTCCTATACTAATTGACTACAACATTATTAAACTTTTTTTTTTGTAACCATATCATAGCTACGAAGTATTTACCAGCTTTGTCGACAACTAATCCGCTAAAGAGTTTGACTGGATCACCTTTAGTAAAGTCTTTTTTTCCAACCATATCTTTTTTCCATCTACAAGACTTGGACTCAAGTCCTTGCTTAAAAGATTTAAACTCAATTTCACTTGGACCAACTTAATGTTGATGATTAAACTTTTGTATGATAATTGACCATACACATATTATTCTGAAAAAAGTTGAATAATAATTAAACATATTTTATAAATTTACCCAAAAAAATTGTATCTAGAAATCTCATTGTTAGGAAAAATTGTTATTTAGTTAAGAATTAAAGATTCTTAATCCTAAACATTACCTAAATACTTGTTTATTTATTGGTGGGGAGAATTGATCAATTTGTACCACATATTTATATTTTTAATAGAGGAAAAATGTCATGCACTGACGGTGAACTCTTTTTAATATACATACTACGGTTGAAAGTATATATAAACTATGGCTATTGTGTTTTCACATTTATATTTAAACATTATTTTAAAAAAATTCTAATATAAGTAATTAAGCAATCATTTGATTGTCCATCTCCTCTATTTTCATTAGCATTATTCATCGTTGTGAACATCATACAAGGAAAAGTTCTTCTAAGTTCTAATTGTTTTTTAGTTATTGCTAATAAAAAGAATAACTTTATGAACAAATATATCGATGATTATACAGCATGCTTCGTAGATTATATATATATATATATATATATATATATATATAGAGAGAGAGAGAGAGAGAGAGAGAGAGAGATCACTAATTTGCTTAATTCCAAAAAAAGCAGTGTCAGCGTGTGCATCTAATTATATAACTGTAAGGATCATCAACTTGAGAGCTTCAATGAAAGAAACTTAATAAAATTGAGTCAAATGAATCAAATTAGCTTTTCTCAAAGTAAGAAAATGAATATATAAAGACAAAACAATATTCGTTATTGTAAAACGACTATTCACCTCTTAAAGTTGTCCATCTTATTCGTGTTTGAAATGATGATAAATTATGCACATCACAAGATAATGAAACTTTGGCGAATGATGAATGCCAACTATCATTTCTCATTATTTGTAATCTTTGGCTGTACGTTGTTAACTAATTTCACAACAAACAGTAACATTAAAGATTTAAGGTCTTACGTTTGGCTAACATTCACAAAGTGGAAGCCAAGTCAAAAGTTAGCATTGAAGTGTGAAAATATCATGTCTGAATTTAAGGGGTTCTAATTTGATTTTTATCTGATGTTTTGATAAAGTTATTTTCTTAGACTCAAATATTACAATAAAGTTGGTGAATATTTCATATCAATAATATGATCATTTAAAAAAAGACTAAAATAAAGTTTACTTTTAGCAATATTATTATTTAGTGGCAATAAATTAATTGTTAGTATGTCACTGTTTAAAACTTTTGTGGCCAATGAATATTAGTTGGTAAAAGTTTATTTTTAATTTTATAAAAAAAAAAGCTTATTTTTAATGGTGATATTTAGTTTTCTCAGCCATTAATAATGTGCTTGGAAACACGTTGTAAGCAAGGACGGATCTATGTGTATTGGTGTGGGGGCAATTGCTCCCACAAACTTTTAAATTTTTCTATAATACATATGTATAATTATAAATTATTCTTACAATTTAAAATATAGTAAAATAAAATAAATTTATAATATGAATATTATTCTCTCAAATCTATTTTTAGTCTCATTCTCTCTACTCTGTTAATTAGACATTTTATTATTTTCCCCCCTCTTTTTTTAATGTGTATTTCACACACTATTCTGTAATTAGTCGAAAATTTTTCTTATCAACCATTTCAAACTACAATTCTTTTATCTTTATCCGTATACATAAACTCTTTCACCGTTTATCTCTTTTAATTTATCCTCTTCTATATTTATATCTACATCTAAATTGAATTTCAATAATTTTTTTTTAAAATTATCAATAATTAAAAATAATCTTATATTATAATTTACAGTATTTATTATAAATCTAAAATTTAATTTATATTTATATATAATTATTTATTATAAATTTAATTACAATATAATTTATATATTAAAAATTATTTATTTCTTATTTAATTTTTAATTATATAAAAATAAAATTTTATCATATGCAATATATAGACTAAAATGCTATTTTATATGTATGAGTATTGCCCCCACAACATAAAATTTCTAGATCCATCACTGGTTGTAAGCACTATTGGATGTGGATCTCAATGTAATTAATAGTTGTTTTAGTGTTGTTTTTTTATGTGATTTTGCATTAAAGGTGAATCTCAAATGAGAAACTAAACACACATTAATGAATCTTTATCATCATTCGATATAAATGCCGATAATACTTTTATTGACTTTGAATACGTTGATCATTAACCGATTGCCTGTGAAGGATTTAGTGACCATTTATGTGGCCACTAAAGAACATGTTAGTAGCAGCTAAAAGACAACTTTAATATACTAAAATTAACTAGGCTAAAACCCAACAATGTATATCCACTCATTCATGAACATAATATATTAATTTTAATATTATACATAATTAAATCATAAAATTGAAGAAATATGAAATCAAAGGTAAGTTATATTTTTCAGCGTATATTTTAAAATAAAATAATATAAATATTATATTATATTATATAAAACATTGTCAATTAAATTACGAAATTTTATTATTAACACATTGTTTTAAAAGTGCTAAATTTTAAAATATATGGGACACTAAATCAAATTATAATAACTCAAAGTGTAATTTGAATTTATTAAATTTAGTTTTTAAAAATTTTAATCCATCAAAATTACTTCCAAGTCGAATCAGATAATCTCTATATCCATCCTATATATTAAATGAGAACAGCTATCTTGAACGAATGTGTTTTTAATTGCTATTTTTCAACTAAAGTGTTTTTAGTTGTTATTATTCAATGAGAGCGTTTTTAGAAAATTTTTGAACCTCTTATTTTTTTCAATCTATCATTTTCAATATCTGTTCTAAATTAAATTTTAATATATTTTTTGAAAAAATTATCAATAATTAAAAATTAGCATAGCATTATAGTAATAATTTTTTATAAATTTAAAATTTAATCTATATGTTCAAAACTATTTATTTATTACAAATTTTAATTATAATATAATTCATATATTCAGAAGTATTTATTTGTTATAAATTTAATTTATATAAAATAAATATTTATTCTACGCAATGCACCGGTTAAAATATTAGTTATAGTATGATTTATATATTTAGAAGTATTTGTTTATTATAAATTTTAGTTATATAAAATAAACATTTATTCTGTGCAATGCACAAGATAAAATACTAATATCAACTAGAATTAGAATAGCTATTCTTCAACGAGAATATTTTTAGCTGTCATTCCTCAACGATAGTGTTTTTAGGAATTTTTTTAACCTCTTATCTTTTTCAATCTATCATTTCTAATACCTTTAATTTTAAATTGAATTTCAACAATGTTGTTGAAAGAAATTATTAATAATTAAAAATTAATATTGTATTACAAAAATTGTTTGTTATAAATTTAAAATATAATCTATATGTTCTAACATATTTATTTATTATGAATTTTAATTGTAATATAATTTATATATTCAGAAGTATTTATTTATTATAAATTTAAGTTATATGAAATAAATATTTATTTTGTACAATACACATGTTAAAATACTTGTTTACTGTATGTTTGGATACCCTGACATAAAAGTAGCCAATATAGCTTATGTGTCTTTTTCTAAAGGAGATGTAAATTTGAGGTAAAAACGTGGTATGAGGCTAATCCAAACGCATGTATAAAAAATGAGATGAATTTAAAACACCCTTGCCTGAATCCATTGATATGCTTTTATGAACAATAAAATACAATAGTAAAGTGAGTTAGGCCATCTCCAACAGTGGTTGGAGACACAGTTCTTCATACACAAGAACTGGTTCTTAAAAATCTTACCATTGGAGCATTCCAACGTGTCCTCCACAGTGTAAGAACTATTATTACACAAGAACCTTGTAGAACTCGGTTTCAAAAATAAAAATATATATTTTTTAATGTTACTCTTCAACTGATTGAAGAGGGAAAGCAATGGTCCAACAACAAGACACAGAATCTAGATTGAACAATCAAAATACAAACTTTAACAATTCATCATCAACAAACACAACAATTTCTAGAAAACAAGTAAAATTAAAAAACCCCAAACAAGCACCACCACTACCGGATCTGTATCGCTAGCGTCGTTTGGAAGCACCACCACAGGATTGAATCTAGACTGCTAATGCACCACTTAACCAAATCTAGACTACTAGTGCCGGTGGCGTTTGGAAGGAGTGGGTTGTTGAAGGAGAAGGGCAAAAGGTAGGAGGAGGAGGAAGGAGTGGTTTGTTGAAGGAGAAGGGTGGAGGGTAGGAGAAGGAAGGAGGGCACATGTAAATGAATTGGAAGAGAGGAAAGGTGTGTTTTTTTTTTGGGGGGGGGGGGGGGGAGGGGATAGAGAAGGGTGGAGGGCATGCGTGAAAGAGAAAAGGTGTTGGGTGGGGGGGGGGGGGGGGTGGGAGGACAGAGAAGGGAAAGAGGAAATGTGTTGTTGTTGGGGGAGGGGGTGGGCGCAGAGAAGGAGAAATATTTTGGTTTTTTTTTTCATTCTTTTACTGTTTGTTGTCAATCAGAAAGGAATGACTACACATTTTGTAACGTTAAACATAGTTGTGCATCAAAATGTTGGCTACAAAATGAGATGATTTTTGATCATTTTTTACCAGTTTGCTAGGTTGCTAGCACTGTCATGTAAATATTTTTTTTTACAATTTTTTTCAAATTTAAACATTACAAAATTTAGACATGTGAAATGCTATAAATAATGCTATTAGTCATCATACTTTGCACAACATTATTCAATCTCAATCTCAATTCTAAGTTTATTTCCTTTTGGCTAGATAGATCCTAATCAATTTAATTCTCACCCTTACTACAATTTTATGCCAGATTATCAATTTCCTCCTAATAGCGAAAATTATCAAGATCGTCCTTTTTTCCTTATGTTTCCACCACTATCAAATAACCCATCATTGAATCCACAAAATCCTTCTAGTTGTGAAAATTTTCAAAATCCTCCATTTTTTTCCTATGTTTCCACCACCATCAAATAACCCAACATTGAATCCGCCAAATTCTCAAAATCTTCCATTTTCCCCCATGTTTTATAGGCCTTCAATGAAGAACTTGAATGGTAAGTTCCACAATTTTCTACCCAAGCTGGCCTAGAAAATATTACACTTGATGACGGAGGGGAGAATTCTAGTGAAAAAAAATCGCAAGTCAAGTTTACAATGGAAGATGACACACTTCTTATTCAAGCATGACTCAATATTTCAAACGGGTGCTGTTGTAGGCAGTTGACCAAAAGAGAGAGAGTTTTTGATTAAGAATTAAAGAAAATTACAACAACATTTGAGGGCATTTACAGGAAAGAGAAATTGCTTCACTAAAGCCTAGGTGGCATAAAATAAATGATGCTGTGTAAAAGTTTGTAGCGTGTTACAAACAAACTGTTCAAAAGAAGAAAAGCAGAAGCTCAGAGAAAGACATCATTGCTAACACATAAAAGTGATGAAAGTTCTTAATCTTACATGGCACTATGAGACCCACAAAAAGTGACATTAAGAACCCAAAATTGGTTCTTCCATTGGAGATGCCCTTAGTGGACATCTAAAAAGGGTGAAATTCGGATGAGAAGTTGAGTGGTCCAAAACTAGAAGATGTGGTGCCACGGCTCTACCTTGGTTTGGCCGTTTGAAACTTTTTTTTTTTTGATATTAGGCCGTTTGAAACTTTGAGCAAGTCTCCATTGCAGGATTCGTATTCGTAGGGGATGGGCATGATACATGTGCTAGTAGTATGACACGGTGAAAAGAAAAGGATAGAAGAATAAATTCCATCGGATCACAATCTTGCAGTGGAGCATACTTATTAAGATTGTCTTTGGGTTATGTTAATATGAGATTTTTTTTTATGAGAGTACATATATTTTTTACATAAAACAATTTTGTGTGAGTCAAGTAAGATTGCAGTGGACAAGAAAGTATTTTCTCTAAATTTTCAATGCATTAGCATATTTGACCACTAGTTAAACTATTAAGTTGAAACAATCCTATATCAATTAATCCACACACTCAATGATATTGACGATGTCATTATGAGCCTTTGGACAAAGGAGTATCGATTGATTAATTATTATTTTTAGAAGTAGTTGAGCTTTTGTGTGTTCAAATATTATTTCGAGGTATATAGTATATATTATATACATAATTCACACAAGCCTGTATAATTTATCACGGTTGCCTTTTTTCTTCTTAAAATTATAGTTTTTTTTTAAGTAATGTTAACAATATTGTATTAAAATTAGTTATGTATATAATTGATTTTGAAAAAATATAACCACTAGTAGGGTAATTAATATCTGTATAAGTTAATTCATAAAATGATTTTAAGATAAAACGATCATGTTCAGATCTTATGGAAAAATTGTTACGCATTAAATTATTAAATGAAATCTAAATTATTAGATTAAAGGCAAAGTGATATTTATCTTTTGAAATCAATAATAGAAAAATTCTCAAAACCCCGCTTAATAAAGAAAGCTGACTTTCTAAAATCATATGATGTAATTAGTACTTGTTAAGAAAAATTAAATTTTCCCAGTAACATTTTTTGATGACTGCAAAAGCTATTTTGAGTACAACATGAGAAGTCTGGAAACAATGAATAAAATCGATTATAATATAATGATAATTTATTTGAGACTGAGAAACGCCTGGGAAACTTTATGATCATTTTGGGAGAATTAGAATTTGATATATTTTTCAAGGAATTTTCATTAATTTGCTTTATAAAAATGCCTTTTTTGTACAATTCAAACAAAATATATTGTGTTAAAATTATTTTCAACATGCTTAAATATAAAATTAATTTATTGTTATTTATTATAAAAAAATTATTTATTCATATAAATTATTGAAATAAAATGACCAAAAAACAACAACTTAGTTTGTATAAGTAGTTGCTTTTAAAAAGGTTTAATTACTTTTTTGGTCACTTATAGTTGTACAAATTTTCTTTTTTGGTCCTTATAGTTAGAAATAATTTGTTTTAGTACTTATACATATACTTTCAATATCAGTTTAATCCCTGCTGTTTTAAACTGCCACAAATTAAATAAATAAATAAAATCAGAAAATGTCAATTTGTAGCAGTTTTACACCTCCAATTTTTATTTTGTGATGATTTTATTTCACGGAATTAAGAGATACTTGATGGCATGAACCAAACCGATATCAAAAGTGTATGCATAGGGACTAAAACGAATTATTTTTAACTATAGGGATCAAAGGAAAAATCTACACAACTATAAAAACCAAAAAAGTAATTAAACATTTTAAAAATAATTCATCTAATCCAAATACACAATAAGGTGTAATTTACCTCAATAAAATAAAATATAAAAATCAATAAAAATAAAAATATGTTTGGTGACAATAATGATGACAATGATTTTAATTTATATATACTATCATTGTAAATTTTTTACATAAATATCTAATAAAAATTCACCTTATCGTACATCATATTAATGAAAAAGATGATATGATAAAATGATGTCTATGTAAAACCTTTCTATATTTATAGTGCAGACAAATTAAATCCATAATAAATATTTTTTTTTATTCAGATTAAGCAAAAGATTAGTGAAGATATGCCTAAATTAGTCAAATGTTACTTCTTTTTTTTTCAACATAATGTTACTTGACTACAACTAAGAGTGTGTTTGGTTCTATAATGTGGTGAAAGAAAAACAATTATATTTTCACGTTGAAGGCACCACAACTCTTTGTAATTCACAAATTCTCATGGTGAAATATAAATTTTTGTGGTACCATCGTGGAATCTCAAACATACACTAAAACATATATAGATAAATTTTAATATCAATAAAATCCAACGTAATTGATAACTAATTCAACCTCTTAAACATGTCAATGAAGATTTAATTTCTACAAATTTGACAACAAGGTTTTATTGAGAAAAATAACATCCATCTTAATGTTTTTGATAATTATACTCATGCATATACTTTTTCTTCATTTTATTTTCTCTTTACTTTCTTTTCATCGCTCTCTTTCTTTTCTATCATATCTACCACTTTATTTATTTTAATTTTCTATTCTTTTTCTCTTTCTTCCCGTACCACCCGAGAGGTACATGTACATGTATAACAACTCAATATTTTCCAATAAAACTAGTCTTTGACTATTAAAAGATATTCTTAATACACACATCCTAAAAGGAAAAGTTAATAATTTCTTCTTAAGCACTAATATACTAGGATAGAATTTTTGCTGTGGATATATCTACCACTTTGTGTATTTTTCTTTTCTTTTTTCTTTCTTTCTTTCTTTTCTTTTTTCCTTTTTTTTTTTCTCTTTCTTCTCTCTTTCAATGACACCCCAAAGGTAGGTGTACATGTATAACACCTCAATGTTTTCCGATAAAATTAATCTTTGACTATTTGAAGATATTGTTAATACACACATCCAAAAAGGAAAAGCTAATCGTCATCGTTTTGAACATTACTATACTAGGAAATAATTTTTGGTGTGGATTTTATGAAATTCCTCCAATATTTGCAATAAGCATTTTCATTTCTTTAAGATCATTAGTATCTGATTATCGTATTGGAGATCTTACTAATTCAGATCAAGTTGAGTAGAATCATTGTGAATGACTCTATCTACAATGTAGTTATATTACTATTGTGTAAACTTGAAACTATTAATTAATTTAGTGCAACTTCTGCATGCTCGGTAGTGTGATGCGAAAAGAGTAATGATATATGAATCACTCTCCATTACAAAACACTTCATTAACACTAATTATTTTTCTCTATCTTTCTCTTTTTATCACACTGTATCACCTATTATACCTATATTTCTCTTTCTTTCTCTCACTAGGTGTCAAATACATAGGTGTCCACAAATCATTTTTACTTCTTATTTAATGAGTCTATCTCATAATTTCGTAAGTCTTGATGAATTTTAACTACAAACTAAGAATTACAAAAAAGTATTATAAAATATATTTCTAAGTTTTTAAAAAATTTTAAAATGCATAATTCTAGATATTCTTATAATATTTTATTACTACATAATCTAGTACATTTAATATAAACATAACAAAACTATTATATATAGAATTTTTAATAAACTTTTGCGTTGCAAACCCCAATAAACCTTGTGTTACTTTTGTAGATAACAATTGTCAATCAATAATAAATTATTTTAATGTTAACTTATAAGTATTTTTATACTTAATATTATTTGTAAAGATTTTAATTATTGTTTAAATAAATTAAAAAAATAAAATAAATTTCAATTGAATAATTAATTAGAATATTACATACAATGTACCAATTATTATATACTAATTTATATTTATTATACTAATTAAATTTAAATTATTTTAATTTTTTAATATGTAAACTTAGGTTAACATTTTAAAATATTTTTAATATTATTTAAAAAAATTTATATTAAATTTAAAATGTTAATATTTTGTGTCTAATAATGACATACATATATCAAATGATATATTATTTCATAATTTTATACTAAAAAAATAAATTAAAATTGAATGATCAAATTGTTAAAATAATTTTTGTATATGATACGAGTAATAATGTTATTATTATTATAATTCAAATTAATATTATTTTTCCTTAATTAATTATTAATTGGAATATATTTTTAATTTATTTAAACAATACTTAATTTTTTTACAGATAATATTAAATATAAAAATATTTACAAGTTAACATTAAAACAAATTGTTATTATACTTGAACATTGTTATATATAAAATTAACAATACAACACTTGTTGATATTTACACTCTAAAACTTTTTTGTTTATGCATAAAAAGGGCTAGAGTCCAACTAGCAACCATGAGAAAATACAAGAAGTTAAATTAGCCTGACTACATAAAGAAAGAAAAGTAAGAACTACATAAAAAATCTTCATATCCGTCTGAGTTAACTCAAACTTAGCCAAAACATGACCTAATTAGTTTGCTTCTCTAAACAAATATGTCCAACTAAAACTTCTTTAAGAACACCAATAGTTTTATCATATTTACATTAAATGCATCAGGTGATGTAATAGTTCTATTACTTATCCACAATCATATAGTTATAAGGACTAAAATTGCACAATTTATAAAATATAGAGAATAAAATTGAACAATTAAAACTCGAGACCCAAGTCAACACCCTTGTGAACACTAACTTCATCTTAGTAATCACACATTAACATTTTTATTAAATATTAAACACTAAATTAATAAATAAACTAAAATTACATCATTAAAAAAATATGAGAACCAAACTTAGACCATATAAAATAATAAAATAATTAACATTTAAAAGACCAAAATGGCGCACACTATACCACAGGAATGGAAAGTAAACCTTATTTTTTTTCAAAAGTAGTAGTGCATCCGTCAAATTAAACTAGAAATATTATCTCGGAGAGTCAGAGGTAGAAAAATAGTTAACACATTACAGCCAGAATTTGATGTTGATTGTCACATCAATACTAGCAATATAATCATGCCTCAATTTGTGTTTTTTAAAGAAAAAAGTAATTTTTAATTACAACTACGTTTAGGGTCCGTTTAACAGGAAAGAAAGAAATAGAGTATATGAAAATATAAAGAAGAGAAATAGGTGAATAAAAATACGTTAAAAATAGAATAAAAATAGATGTGTTTGGTTTAAAAGAAATAAGTGAGAAATAGAAAAAAAAGAAATAGAAAAATGAATAAAAAAAATCGAATTACAGGCCAAATAGTCAACTATTGAATGTTTATTATTTCAATTAGTCAATTATTGCACTTTGTGGCAATTTTAAACCTCTACAAAATGTCAAAAAAAGCCAAAAAGTATCACTTTATGGCGGTTTTTAACCGCTAGAAAAAAATCGCCGCAAATTGTCGAATTCCGTCACTCCCTTCTATATTTCTGCACATCTCAGCGCAAAAATTAAAAGTTGTAGGGCCTACCTCATTTTTTGGTTCATTTCTTTTCTCTCCCTCCTACCAAACAACTACACATATTTCTTTCTCACCTATTTCTCACCTCTCTCACCCATTTCTCACTTATTTCTATCCTACCAAATACAAGGTTAAAATTTTCGAGCAAACTATCAATTTAATCCCTTAATTATTATTCTCTCTTTTAAATAATTATTAAATTAATAAAATTATATAAGTAATTGTTAAAGTATTAAATTTTTATCAATTTAATTTCTATGTTAATATATTTTATTAACATCTAAGGACTAATTTAATTTTTTTAATACTTAAAAGACTATTTAATAAAATTTTTAATATTTAAAGGATTATTTATATAATTTGTTTATTTTAGATATTATTGAAAAAAATAACACTTTAAGAATAAAATTGATAGTTTATTCAAAATTTTATAATAATCAGTTAAATTTAAAAACATAAGAAAAACTTTGAAAAACCACATTATTATATATATATATATTTATTTTTTGCTAGAAAACGCCCAATAAAAACATTTTGTTTATATTGGTCGGACTGGAATTTCTTTTTTCCATGCTCACATCCAGGGGTCTCTTTGTCATGGTCCAAATGGAGTTTACCAAAGTTACCCCAAAAAAGAATTCGACGTCGTTTGGATGCAACGACAATTTAAAACGGCGACGTGGCGTGTCCTCGTCCGTCCCGGCGCATTCTTTTTGTCTACACCGCTTACGATTCTTCCATGATCACACTAACAGGCCCACTCTTTCTCTCTCTCACTCGCTCACAGCTGAAAGAGAAGATAGAGAAGGAAAGAAAGGAATGGTAGCGAGTAAAGGGAAAACCAATCTCCCAAAACCCTAGGTGCGTAGAACAAACAACACATAATTCACATGCAAATCCATAAATGCCCTTCTCTCTCTCTCTTTCTTCTCCCTCTTTCTCTTATATCACTCCTCACACTCACATCTCCAAACCCAACCTCAAAGGAACCCAATCTCTCTCTCCGATTCTCACCCTTCAATCAGATTCCATTCTTTCCTTCTCTCAAGATCCATTCGGTACGTTCCCTACCTTCCATTCCATTCCACCTCCTTCCCAGATTCGTCTCCCCTTCGTCTTTCTTCATTCTCCCACCCTCGAATCGAGTGCTACTCAGGGTTTTGCATTTTTCATTTATTTATATATATATATATATATATATATATGTATATTTACTCAACAGCATGGATCTTCTTTATCATGATTTTAATTTTAACCTGATTGTTTTTGTTCTTGTTTTTGTGATAATCTCGATGGTGCGGTTGCGTTGCGTGTTCTGCAGCTTACTGCACTATATGCTTCCTAGAAAGAGAGCGAGCGAAGGAGGAGTGGTTGTAGAAGAAGAGAGCGACAACACCACCGCCAACGCGGCGTCGTTTTCGAAGAAGGCTCGGATCGGGTGCTTTGCAGCCTGCTCGGGCGCCGGTGCTGCGGAATCGGCGGGGAACGACAGCGGCCTGGGATTCGGTAGCGGCGGCGGCGGCGACAACAGCGGCGGGAACTCGATCGGAGGGATGGCGTTGGGGAATTCGCACCCGGCGGAGATCGACGAGGATCTGCACAGTCGGCAGCTCGCCGTGTATGGCAGGGAAACCATGCGGAGGCTCTTTGCGTCGAGCGTCCTCGTTTCGGGGATGCGTGGCCTTGGTGTTGAGATTGGTAATTGCGTTTTCTAACGCTTCACTTTTAATTGTTTTAATTTGAGGATGTCTTGTTTTCGTAAGGGTTATATGAGGGACGAGGGTAGTGGTTAAATCTTTGAGGTGTTATAGGAGATTGCAGGGTTTATGGATCATGCTTAATTGATTTAGACCTTTTTTGGATAAACTTCTTTTGTGGATGAACTTCTTACCGAGTATTTATATGAAAAAAAAAAAAAACCATAAGAAGGTAAAATGAATTAAAGATAAAGTTAGCTTATACATAAATTAAAATCAGCTTTCGAAGAAGTTAAACGAGACAGCTTTTATGAAAGTTAAGGTGCATAAATTGATTTTAACTTAAAGGGGAAGCTTAATTCATTTTATCTTCTTATTTTGTGCTCCTATTAGGACTTATTAAGAAATTTATCCAAATACAGCCTTAGGTTTGGTGATCATACTAGCAGTGGTTTTCTGCCCCATCTCTAAATAAAAAATTGTTTAATTGTGTTGTTTGATGGGATTGGTGTTAGGCGGTTTGGTAATTTGGACCCTGGTCTCCTTTGTAAGCTGAAAAAATGAAGTGAAGGAGAGTGATAGACTCATACAATTCATAATCTTGTTATTTGTTTGATGTCCATGCTGAAAATGATTACTATTTACTAGTTACTCGCGTTCAGTAGAAAAGCCTTATATCATTAGCTTGGGAGTTGGGATGTTAGTTCACTGTATGTATATACCTATCAACTGGTTAAGAGTAATTGGTACATATGTATGTACCTTGCTGAAGGTCCTTACTCATGTGCTATTCTTGATTTAGACTAGTTAGTTATGAGAGTTTAGGAATGCATAATGCAATTCAAACATTCTATTTGTCTTGTGATTTGATGTTTTTAATGGTTTTGCGACATATATTTAAGTAGTGCAAGCTCTGTTCTTTTTCTGTATTCTAACAATGGTTACTACCTGCAGCAAAGAACCTCATTCTCGCTGGTGTGAAATCTGTAACCTTGCATGATGAAGGGACTGTGGAATTATGGGATTTGTCCAGTAATTTTGTGTTTTCAGAAAATGATGTTGGCAAGAACAGGGCAGTGGCTTCTGTTAGTAAGTTGCAGGAACTTAACAATGCCGTGGTTGTGCTAAGCTTAACAACTAAGCTGACAAAAGAACAACTTTCTAATTTCCAGGTACATCCAATCTTGCCTTCTACTCCTTTTTATTTTTGGAACTTCATATTTTTTTTCTTAAATGCATTTATATGTACATCTTCTTTATATCAAGTTATTATATGTGTGCTGTGGCATGTTTTGATGTCCATGGAACTTTTGGAAAAGGATTTTCCTTATGCATATGTTGATATTGAAAGGGTAACTTATAATGTTATATCGTTATTTGTGTTTCAATGTCCTGTATTTGAAACTTCTGCTACAGTTTTGTATGGATGTGCATGATTTACAAAACCTGGTGATTTATAATGAGTGAACAATAGTATGCCATTTCAAAGTAACGGATTAGGGAGGATGGATTCCTGTAAGTGCAGAGTCAGTGGTTCTCATGTCTGTAATACTACTATACTTTTATTTGGCTTTACATCTGCCTGAGTTATTTACTAATGTCTTAATTGTACTTATTAGTTCTGACTGCAATGAGGTGCTTGATTGTTGCTCTCGACTTTATTTGAAGTTAATGAAAATGTTTTTGTTGTTAATTAAAATGAGGTATGTGCATGTGATGTGATTCTTGATGTTTGCAGTAGTTGTGATTGTTTTGGGGTAAAATAAGAGTATTGGTAATAATGTGGTATCCTGCTAGGGGACAACTAATTGCATCAGTTATGCTTAATTAATTATGTGCTGTTAAAATTAAATGTTAATTGCCAAGAATTAATTATGATGGTCTTTGTCTTGTTTGATAATTAATATTATCGGTAAAAATGTGAAGTGGAATAACGTTACTCTATTATATATTGATCAATAAAACTGTGGGAGAGGAGCAAGTTTGAATATTCTTGACCATTTCAGTAAGATTTGTCCATTTCGTGAATTTTATAATCTTGAAGTGATATATATATATAACACTCAGATTGTGAAGTTGGTTGATCGTGTAATTTAATGCAAACTTTTCCTGCTCATCTGCAACTATGAATCCATTTGTAACTTACTATTTGATAAATTTACATTTGTTTATTTTAACTATTTTGTAGGCTGTTGTTTTCACTGAAATCAGTCTTGAGAAAGCCATTGAGTTCAATGATTACTGCCACAGTCATCAGCCTCCTATTGCCTTTATTAAAACTGAAGTTAGGGGCCTTTTTGGTTCTCTATTTTGTGATTTTGGGCCTGAGTTCACTGTTTTTGATGTTGATGGAGAGGATCCCCATACTGGTATAATTGCATCCATCAGCAATGACAACCCTGCTCTAGTATCCTGTGTTGATGATGAGAGGCTTGAGTTTCAGGATGGAGATCTGGTTGTATTCTCTGAAGTTCATGGTATGAAAGAGTTGAATGATGGAAAGCCAAGAAAGATAAAAAATGCTAGAGCATATTCATTCACTCTTGAAGAAGACACCACAAATTATGGTAGATATGAAAAAGGTGGTATTGTCACACAGGTCAAACAACCAAAGGTTTTGAACTTTAAACCACTCAAGGAAGCACTCAGTGATCCAGGTGATTTTCTTCTGAGTGATTTTTCCAAGTTTGATCGCCCACCTCTACTGCATTTAGCATTCCAGGCTTTGGATAAGTTTGTTTCTGAGATGGGTCGCTTCCCTGTTGCTGGTTCGGAGGATGATGCACAGAAACTCATATCTATTGCCAGTAATATTAATGGTAACTTAGGTGATGGAAGGTTGGAAGATGTGAATCCAAAACTTCTACGGCAATTTGCCTTTGGCGCTAGGGCAGTATTGAACCCTATGGCTGCCATGTTTGGTGGAATTGTTGGACAAGAGGTTGTAAAGGCATGCTCTGGGAAATTTCATCCACTTTTTCAAGTAAGTAATATATTTTGTTGTTAATCATTGTATCATCTGGTATTTTGAAATATTGTGTTGTGCAATTGAAGTGTGCCCATATGGAAGTCTTTTCCAAAATATTGTTCTCCAGTTAGTAAGCCATTTGAATTGTTTGTTTTCAGTTTGCTGCCTGAGTTGATGTTTTATTACTCTGGATCTTCTATAATTTTCTTTAAAAATAACTACATAGGCAGAATTTATGATTTAAACAAAGCAACCTATATCACATCTTGAATTAAACAACAAAAAATCCATCTGTTGGGCAAGGCACTTTGTTGAATTTGATTCTTATAAATGAAATTTGATCTTGACTATGATTTTGATTCTTGGATTATGTACTTTTTTTAGGGCAAATTACACTTGCACCCCTTGAGGTTTAACAAACTTTTAGTTGATACCCCTCCTTTTTTTAGACTATATACAAACCTCCTCTAATTTATATAACATAACACTGTATACTCTTTTTTGTTAACACAGATCTCCCCTAATTTTCTATGCGGTTATATATATTGAGGGAGGTCAAAGTAATGTCAAAAAAGGGAGGGGTATCAAGTGTAATTTCATTAAACCTAAGGGGGTGTGAGTGTAATTTTCCCTTTTTTTAATATTTGTGATTCTACTAGCATTTGAGTATTACATTGTATTCTCTCTCTGCATAACCCCTAACACTGTCTGAACTGAAAGTTATCCATATCTTGAGGCAATATCATAGATGTGTGAAATCTCAGAAAAACTGTGCTTTGGTCCACTCACAAGTATACTTACCAAGATTTAACCAAATGGGTGTATATATCTGGGTTAGTTTAAATACTTGATATTCTAACATTTTGTGGGAGTGGGTTGGGTGCGTGGGTCTTAACAGTCCCAAAATATATTGGCATTTTTATGTTTGCTTAGCATATAGAAATAATAAGAGTCTATTGGCAACTATATTTTGTTCATGTTTCAATTCTTTTCTTTCCATTTTTATGAAGCGTTTTTTCTGTGGTTATAATACTTTTACTTGTCCTTTTTGTGGTTTTAACTTTAGTTCCTCCTCTGACCTTTGCAGTTTTTCTACTTCGACTCTGTGGAATCGCTTCCTACAGAACCTCTGGATCCTAATGATTTAAAACCATTAAATAGTCGTTATGATGCACAGATTTCAGTTTTTGGACAAAAGTTACAGAAGAAATTAGAGGATGCTGAAGTTTTTGTTGTTGGATCTGGTGCATTGGGGTGTGAATTTTTGAAAAATCTTGCCCTAATGGGAGTTTCTTGTGGTCAGGGAAATATGACAATTACTGATGATGATGTCATAGAAAAGAGTAACCTTAGTAGGCAGTTTCTCTTCCGTGATTGGAATATTGGCCAGGCTAAGTCAACAGTTGCTGCTTCAGCTGCTACATCTATAAATCCTCATCTGAATATTGAAGCTCTGCAAAATCGTGTTGGCCCTGAAACTGAAAATGTGTTCCATGACACCTTCTGGGAAAACTTGAGTGTTGTGATTAATGCACTAGACAATGTGAATGCAAGACTGTATGTTGATCAGAGGTGCTTGTATTTCCAGAAGCCACTTCTTGATTCTGGAACTCTTGGAGCCAAATGCAATACCCAAATGGTCATTCCCCACCTAACAGAAAATTATGGCGCATCAAGAGATCCACCGGAGAAACAGGCACCAATGTGTACTGTTCACTCGTTTCCACACAACATTGACCACTGCTTGACATGGGCTCGGTCAGAGTTTGAGGGTTTGCTTGAGAAAACTCCAGCTGAAGTAAATGCATATTTATCTAACCCAAATGAATATACTAATGCAATGAGGAATGCTGGTGATGCTCAAGCCAGGGATAACTTGGAGCGAGTTCTTGAGTGTTTGGACAAGGAGAAGTGTGAGACTTTTGAAGATTGTATTACATGGGCTAGGCTAAAGTATGTTTGATAATATATGCTTATGTTCTCTAGTAATATTGTTGGAGCATGTTAGTTTTTATGTCCTACACTACACTCATACATGGTTTTTGATTCACAGGTTTGAAGATTATTTTGCTAACCGAGTGAAGCAATTAATTTATACTTTTCCTGAAGATGCTGCAACCAGTACTGGAGCTCCTTTCTGGTCTGCACCAAAACGATTCCCTCATCCACTGCAATTCTCTTCCTCTGATCTGGGTCATCTTCAGTTTTTGATGGCAGCTTCTATATTACGAGCAGAAACTTTTGGTATTCCAATCCCTGACTGGGTGAAGAATCCTAAGAAGTTGGCTGCAGCTGTTGATAGAGTGATATTACCTGACTTTCAGCCCAAGAAAGATGCAAAAATAGTGACAGATGAGAAGGCCACCAGTCTCTCTACTGCTTCTGTAGATGATGCAGCTGTTATTAATGATCTAATTGTCAAGTTAGAGGGGTGCCGGACAAAGCTGCAACCAGAGTTCAGGATGAAACCAATTCAGTTTGAGAAGGTCTATTTTTCTCTCATTGAATTTTTGTTCCGACTGAATTTTCAGTGATGCTGGATAAAGCCTTATCTATTGTCTTATTTGAATTTGGTAGTTTCAATTGTGGATTTTGGGTTGGTGTGGGTTTAGTTTGTATTTACTGAGAATAAGGAGTACATGAACTCTTGCACCTGCATTTTATTTATTTATTATAATTTATTTTCGTCCAAAGTTAAAAATTAACTTTATGCTGTAAAACTACAGGATGATGATACAAACTACCATATGGACCTGATAGCTGGGCTTGCCAACATGAGGGCACGGAATTACAGCATTCCCGAAGTTGACAAGCTCAAGGCCAAGTTTATTGCTGGGCGGATCATTCCAGCAATTGCAACATCAACTGCCATGGCCACTGGGCTTGTCTGCCTGGAGCTGTACAAAGTTTTGGATGGAGGGCACAAAGTTGAGGACTACCGGAACACGTTTGCCAACTTAGCACTGCCTCTCTTTTCCATGGCTGAGCCAGTCCCACCAAAGGTCATCAAGCATCAAGATATGAGTTGGACAGTTTGGGACAGATGGATTCTAAAAGACAATCCTACTCTAAGGGAGCTTCTTGAGTGGCTTAAGGCAAAAGGCTTGATTGCTTATAGTATTTCATGTGGAAGTTGTCTGCTCTATAATAGCATGTTCCCTAAGCACAAAGAACGAATGGACAAAAAAATAGTGGATTTAGCTAGGGAAGTGGCCAAGGTGGACATTCCTTCATACCGGTGTCACTTGGACATTGTTGTTGCCTGTGAGGATGATGAGGATAATGACATTGACATCCCTCAAGTATCTATCTATTTCCGTTAGGTTGTTTTCATCCATCAGGTGTGTCTGAGACTTATCTTTAGTTAGAAACAGAATATGTTTGACTTTCACGTTCCATATTCGTAATGGGTACACACAAGGCGACACTGTCGACCATATCACATTTCATATATGAATTGAAAAGCAACTTTCGTTCCTTGTATGTTATATGTTTGCTCTATTTATTTATTTATTTTTATATACCTTATTTCTTGAGAGGATAAATTGATGGTATGTCGTTGTCATTTCTGCGTATGATCCCTTTCTTTAATATTTTTCGGCTACTGTATCATGGTAGGAAACATACTTAATTGTGATGCTCTTGGGGCATGGAGTTGTTTTGCACAAGTATTTTTATTAAAATTTTCCATTCATGTTTTGTGGAGTTGGATAGTGAAGTTTTAACAAGAGCAAAAAGAAATGAAGTGTGGTTGAGGTAGAGCCGATGAATGAGGGTTTTTGCGAGGACAAAATTTAGAACAAGTTTCTTATATCTTTACCATCAAGTTTTTCAGTCAAATAATGACAATGTAAATGTTTATTTATAACTTTGTAACACATTTAATAGAGATGATTTATTATTAAAAAGACCATGTGTATATGTCATCCTTTAGTTGAAGAACTTGATAAATATATAAATTTGAATTAAACTTTATCTTTGTGTTGACTTTGAAGTTGGGTAATGGTCAAAATTTTCTAACGATTTGTCAATATATGATTTTGACGATGGATCAATCTCTTTAGTTTAAAATAAACTACAAAGGATCCCGCCCATAAAATTAGTTATAGGTATAATGAAATATAAAATAAAATTGTATCAATAATTGTACGACATGCATGTATTTTTGATAAACTGTACGACATGTATTTATTTATTTTTTGATAAATTGTTCGACATGTATTTACAACTGCAGGTGGTGTAGTTCAAAAATGAACTGCACTGTATACTGAAAAAAGTGTTATACTAATTATTACATGCCATAACTAAATTTCAATTTTTGATTGAGTTCAATTCAAATTCCATGCATTTTTTTAGAATACCGAAAATATCTCAAAATGTATTCGCGAAGTTATAAAAAAATTATTATCGAAAAAAAGAAATATTATAATACCATGAAATATTTTTAGGATATCTCTACAGTTGATGGATAAGAATAAATGAAATGAAATAAATAAAATAATATTATATTATATTTTATGTTTGATTGTTGCCGGAGTCATTTTAACTAGTTAAATTGTGAGATCACGGCTTTTATTTTTAAGTTTAATGGTTATGCACTATTAGTATAAAAAATTTTACACTGTCAATTAATGAAAAATTACCGTTGGTATGACTTTTATGGTAGTTATTATAAAAGTTAACAAACATGTCATAAATGATGGTTTGTGATTGGATGACAGTGTAAGTTTTACACTGTCAGTGCAAAACCTATTTTTTCTTCATTTTTTGTACTACGTTTTTATTCTTTTTTCATTCTTTCATCCCTTCTTTTAATCCCTTGTAAAGTTTATTATGAACTTTCTTTTAGACTAAAAAAGTTATTATGTTTAATTGTCTAGATTATTTAAAATAGGATCAAATGAAATAAATATATAATGTTTTTTATTTTTCTGGTTTTTAATTTTAAGGTATAAAATAAAATTGGTTTTTTTATTTCATCATGAAAGTATCCAAATAATAAAATTATCATTTTTATTTTATTTATTTCACTTTATTTTATATTATCTTATGTCATTGTATTTTATTGTTACCGAAAATTTTCATTTATTATTATATATCTAAATTTAGTCTGACATTGAGAAATCACTAGTGTTTTAGTTGAGGAAGTTGTTTTCTATTTTATTATATTTCTTAATTATTAATTTATTTTTATTGAATTAGCGTCAATACTCCTATAATATATTTTTTCTTTCTTCTATATCTAAGTTGTATTATTTTAACATAATGAATCGACACATGTTATGTTGATAATAAGAATTAGTATTTTTAAAAGAAAAATTAAAAATAATATTTTATGTTATATTTAACAGAAGAGATTCATTTACTTTTAAGAATAAATTTTTCATAACTTGTTCTATTTAATAAATTTTTATGAAAAATAAATTTTATTAATCTAATTGTTAGATTGAGCATTCTCATTAGATAAATTAATTTTATAAAATTTATATAATTCAAAAATTATTTTATACTTTATTAATTAATTTTGTTTAATATCTAATATATATTTTAAAATATAAGTAAATATAAACTATAAAATTATTTAAGTATAAAAAAAATTATCTAAATTTAATATGCACTTATAAAATTGATATTACATAATTTAACGGTAAAACTTATTAAAATTATATTTTTTAAGGATTATTAAACATAATAAATTTACAATATTTACGCTTTGTTTTTGTGGAAAATTGATGAAACGAGTAAGAAGGTAAGGAAAACACAATTACTGTCAATCTTTCTACCGCTAGGAAATGCGTAAAGCACAAAAGAATGAAAGCATCTACAAGTGTCTCACATAAAAATATATACGGTCCAATTTGGGACAGAAATAAAGAGGATTGAAAGTTGTGTGTATGTATAAAAATAAAAATATCTTTATTTATATTACGTATCTTTTCTTATTTAAGATATTTATGTCATATATATATTCTTTCAGTTTCTACATAACTAAATAAAAGGAAAGAAAAAAAATATCTCTTCCCTTTCAATTCTCTCTTACTAAACAGTTTAAAAAATTATTTTACTTTCTATCTATTTTTTTCCTTCTTTTTTTTTTCATTTTCATCCCTTTATCTTTCCTACCTAAACCAAATGTAGCCTTATGATATGTTTGGAGAAGAGAAAAAAATATGGGTTTAATAGGTGTAGAATATCAATATAACATTTTTTATATTATCAACTTATAAAAAATCATTCTTGATACGACATTAAGGTAGTTATAAAAATTAACAAATTTACTATATATGACAGTTTGTATTAGATGATAATGTAAAATCAGTGCATATATTATTTATTTAAAAAATAAAAAAACACAAATAATAATGCATTTTTATTTAATTATAGACAAATAAAAATAAAATGAAGAAAAAATAAATTTAAAAAACAATTAAATTCTTTTTTTCTCTCAATTTCAATTCAAAATTTTCTCTCCTGTCTCATTATCTCTGTAGTGTTCTAAACAGTATACACAACGTTACTCTGGAAATATAATAGATTTTTTATATTAAATAGAGTAAATTATTATTTAGTCTTTGAAAGTATATATAGTGTTGTGATATTAGTTTTTAAAATTAAGAAAATGTTAAAGAAGACTCTGAAAGTGTAATTTGTCAATTACATTAGTTTAAAATTTTAAAAAATTGTGTGACTTAAATAATAATATTAAGATATATTTAAAGATCAAAATAATAATAAATAATTAAATTTAAAAATTTAGTTAAAATAAGTAAAAGTTTTAAAAATTTATTTATAATTTTTTTAATTTCAAAATTAATGTAACAACGTATAACACTTTCACTAATCAAAGTAGTGGTTTACTCTATTAATTATTCATCAATTTTATTGTACCTGAGCAACTATGGGCAGTGGTTCTTTGGCCGAGGTTTGGCGACTCCTGCGTCTTTTCTTACAATGGGTTGTCAGACTTTTTGATCACCGTTAGTTATCGCTTGTCACAGACAAATCAGCGCATCACCGTACAAGTTTTGGTCGTCCTTTGGCTTCGTACCGCTAGATACGTGTGTTCTCACAATCACACGAGACTGTAGGTACGATAACACGCATTTTATGAAATTATCAAATTTCTTATTTATTAATTTAAAAATATTATAAATTTTAGATGAATAAGTGCGTCACTAAAATAGTAGACGAGTTTAGTTTAATTTAATCAATATATATTATCTGTGTAAAATTTTTGTACACAAATATTCAATAAAAATTCGTCATATTGCAATATCATATTAATAAATAAGATGATATAGAAGTAGGATGAATTCTTATTAAATATGTCTGTAAAAAACTTCTACGTTCACAATAAATATAACTTTAATTCATACTCCTATTCTTTGGTTGCTTTAAAATTTTAAGATGTAATTATACATTTTTTTATTATATCCTTATATATAGTGAAATAATTAAGACGATAAATTAACAAATTTGATTTTCACAAAACATTTATTGTAGAATATTAATATGACTTCTTAGTGGCATTTGTATCGAAAATGAACACTATTGACTATCCCATCAAATGGAATATGAAAAATATGGAGGGGGTTACATAAACGAAACCTGCTATTTTTTGTTTTTTTTCCAAACACTCAATCACTAACATGCTAGGGACACAATTATACATGTAGAACATGTGTTTAATAGTATTTCTCACCAATTTAAGAAAAAATATCAATAATTATAGATTAGAGTAAGTTATAAATGGAGTAGTTGAAATGATATAGAACTTTGTAAAACAACAAATAAGGATATTTTAGTCTAAATTTATATAAATTAAACATTTCTTAATTTGTGTATAAAAACTTTAAACAACTAAAGTTTAGGAATGAAAAGAGGAATAAATTTTAAATTATATCAGAATTAAATTAAAGATTAATTATTTGTTAAATACTAATTTATTAAAATTTATTTAAAGACGGATGTGTATTTGTATGTGTGTAATATTTATACACGAAAAATTATTATCAACATAATTTGACACGAATAATCATATATATAAAATGAACACCAACATGTTGTTATTCTGAGTGATACCGGGATCTCTGAAATAAGGTCTCGAGTTCGAATCTTGTAGATTAAAAGTGGTTGCGAGAAGAGATCACACTAAAAGTGGTTAGCTAGGTTTCTCAACGGAGATTACTTATCGACAAAACTAGTAGATACTTAGCACCTAATAATATGGTTACAAAAAAAAAATAATATAAAATGAACAAGAAAAAAAATTAAACGGTTAGGAAAATATTAAGCAAATGACTAGAAAGAAGTTGTTTAACAGAATAAATGGATGAGAAAAAAATTATGTAAATAGGTGAGAGAAATGATACGAATAGAAGGAGAGGATTGGTGGGGAAAAAAATTCATTTAAATCGATAGAAAAAATAATAAGAAAAAAATCATATAAATGAGAAAAAAAAATAGACAAAAAATGAGTTTATAAAAGGGATTAGTTTATAAAGTGACAAATTTCGGTTAGTATCCTATTAAGAGAGGAGTTTACCTAATTGTCTAACCATGTTTTAAATAGGATTGTTTTTTATACAAGATAAGATACTTATAAAAAAATAAAAATGTTTATAATAAGAATATAAGTCAAATAATTTTTGATATACTTTTTAATAGATTTTCTATTTTTAAGTAAATTTAATATAAATATGAATAAATGATGTAATTTTTATTTCTTATTTAGTAAGTCTCACTTCTTATTTAGTAAATTTCATAAAAAAATTACTTAGTAATAAAAAATATATTTAAAAATTGTATATGAAAACATTTCATCCTTTATATTATAAATTCATTCGCTTATCTTTGAAAACAAAAACATGTTTTGTACCTATTCTTTTTCGTAGCATAATCACCTTCTTTTTTCATTTTATGATATATGTCTCATACACATCTATATAAAATCAAATCAATTTTTTCTCTTGAATTTGTTATCAAGTCAAAGGAGATTCTTAGCACATGACTTTATTGAAGGAGGGGGGGATGTTTTGTGCATTTAAAAAAACTTTTCTAAAATAAAAACAAGTTCGAAAATGTTTTTAAGTTGAGGGATGGAGAAGACAAGCACACAGAAAATTTTATATTGATTTACTCAACTTGAGCTATGTCCAGTTCCTTCACCTAGAAGGTATCTACTAACCAACCTTGGTTACAAGTATTCTTTATGGTCTCTTCAAGCTTTACAATGCAATCACTCAAGATTGCTTTACCAACCCAAGTATTATTTTTCACTAAGCCTTTTCAGCTTTCACAACAAGAAAGTTGTTTATAAAAAGATTCAATTCACACAGTGAGGATATAGAAGATTAAGCACAATGCAGTAAAGTATTAGTGATATATGAACTATCGTCTAGTGGACGCGAAAGAAAGCAATCAACGTTTTTATGTTTGTGCTTGATTCGTTGTCGTTGCTTCTTCTTCTTTCTCGGTATATATAGTCTTCAGCAAAAAAGAGCCGTTGAAGAAGACATGGCTTCAATATTCAAGAAAGAGATCTGCGTATTGAGCTTCTAAACAAGACAGCTTTTGAACTTGCACTAAAATGGAAAGAGCAGCTCTGTGCTAGAGGTCTGCTTTTCTAAACATTCTTCATTTGTCTTGGCAGCTTGAAGAGTTGACTTGCTTTTTTTGTCTTGCTGCGCTTTTGCACTAAAATGATTATGTTTGCCATTTAATGCTTAAAATTTTTGAACATTATATATCTCAAAAAGGTAAGGCATTAGTCTCGAGATATGTATGCAAGATGAATATTAAAAAAAACTTAGCTGTTTAAGAACTTTTGTTTGGAAGCGTCTAGTATAAGTGTCTAATACTTAAGACACATAGTCCACGAATGAGACTTTTACTCTTGGACGATCATCATGTATACGCTTTGGACGTTCGATGAGATTAGCACGTTGGACGCCATGAGTTTGGACGCTGTAAAACTCATTAATTTAAAAACAAAGATTTAAACTTTAATAAGTTTGTTATCTTCAAAATTTGAGGGTCTAGACGCTTCAATGTATTTGGTTCCAACTATTTATTATTATTTAACACTTACTCTTTTTAAAATTTTAAAAATTATTAAATAATTTATTGTCTTCAATTTTCTCTTATGTTATTTTTTATTTAAATTTCAGCTTCAATTTCTTTTTGATTTTTATATTAAATTTTTATTTTCAGTTCAAATTTTAACTACTTATTAAACTTTCCCCTTTTTAAAAAAATTTAAACTACTTATTTTTAACTTACTCATTTAAATGAATTATATATATGTTTTTATAATTTAAACTATTTTATTTATATAATTTAAATTAAAATAGTTATATAATGTATGAGATATTTATTAATTTTTATATTTTTCATGTAATTACAAACATTTATACAACGCACGGAATTCTCATCACTATCACAATTATTGACATTTCTCCGTCAACAAAAGTCAACCCTTCACATTACAGGAAAAAAGAGAGTCTAATCCTGCCCTAGTTGTTGGCTTTTGCCAGCAGTGGCCTCGTTTCTCTGGTGTTCAATAATACCGTGGGTTAGAGTAATTATAAATACCACTATACCAGGATAAATTCGCGTCTCTCTTCATTTTTTAAAAACAAAAATAAAATAAAAGAGCGAAAAAAGATGTAGTAAATAATTTAGAAATTACCTAAAAAAATTATTAATTAAAAAATAGAGTAATTCAATAAAAAGTAAAGATAAAAAACATCTTTTTTATTATAGTTGTGGATATATATATATATTTTTTATCTTATTTCTATTTTATTTTTATTACGTTATTTATTATATTTATTATTTTTTACTTTTACTTTTTTTTTCTTATATCTCTTATATTTTTCGGTGGGTTTACCATCCTTACTTGGTGAAAAAACATTTTTAACATTACAGATTCATTATTTGATTATTAATATTTTGATATTGTATGCAATATTAATATTATATATAGATATTATATAATTAATTATTTCCTTTTCTCATGTATTTTTTTATCTTTCCTATATAAAAGAATATATCCCATGAGAGAGGTGAATTAGGAAAAAAAATAGTATATTAAATTAATTTCCTAAATCATGAATAACAGTTGGTTTAATACTTAAAATTATAAAAATATTATTTCAATTTATAAATTTATCAAATATAAATTATTTTAGTCTATTATTATTATAATTTTAAGAATTAAAATAATTGTCACTTGATAATTTTAAGAACTAAAAATAACCATGATTTAATAAATTTAAAGAATAAAACAAAACCCACTAGGGTCGGCCTAGTAATGGAGGTGATTGAGGTAGTATGCATGAGATCATAAATTTTAATCTTAGTACGATCATTTTATACACAGACAAAAATATTTTCACAATATTATTTAAAATATTATATTAATAAGTAATTATAATTTCAAAAATAAATTTGATATATTATCGATCATCAAACCAATAAATACACCCAATATTATTTTAGTTGAAAATGAACATGTCTCATATAAGTGGGATGGCAGAATCATGGTAGATAAGTGCAAAAATTTTAATAACACCATTTTAATTCTTCCGTCCGTATTACGTGCCACTTTGTTGAAACTTTTTTGTTCATATCAGGCGACGGTCTCAAAGGACACCAGTAAAGCATTAATTGTTATTTTCTTATTGATTTTTATTTAGGTTTTATATTGTGTATTTTTTTTTGGGTTACATATTGTGTATGTATGTAGATGTATAATATAAATTATTTAATACATTCTATTTAATATTAAAAAAATTAAATAAATTTTTATTCTTCAATAAAATAAATATTTTTTAATAAAAAGTGTTTTTAATTTTATATCATGCATTTATGAGTATATAATAAAAACATTATTTTGATTTATGGGCGTTGAACTAAAATAACGCATAATATGAATTGGAAACACGCAATAGAATTTAATATATAAATTATAAAATGCTAGCTTCTTAACAATATTTTTAGGATATTCATTAATAAATTCTGAAAGTACGTAACATCTTAACTTCTGTTGATAGATAATTTTACTTTAATCACAAAAAATAATTACCCTAAGCAAATAATTTATTTCTTAAGCATTGCCACTTAATTTTGATTTTGCCACATTTTTAAAAGAAAAAAATAAGTTTATTTTTAAAATAAATAAATAAAGATACATCCATTATTAATTTATTTTAAAGAATGCCATTTTTTACGAATGACTTAAGCACGAAACGCACAAAATATATACGTCACAAACAATATTATTCTTTTAAAATAGATATTTATTTAAAATTAAAAACATAAAAAACGTATTTGACGGAAAACAGGTCGTGCATGTTTGACGAAAAAGTTTTGTGCTATTAAGCATTTCTGTATTTTATATATGATTTCAATCACTAATTAAAACTTAAGGACTGATACACATTTGTCTATTTACTTTAGAGAAAAAAATAAAAGATTTTTTTTTTTTCTGTTTGACTTAAGTGTTATTGTTGTGAGTAAGTGTAAAAACTTTGCAATTAAAATAGTTAGCTGACAAGATTCGCAAATCGTGAAAGATAGGTGGCAAAATGTGCAATTAAACTTATAGTATTTGTTCAAGTTTGCTTGACTGAAGAAGATAACCCTTGAGACTCGGCCAAACCCTAACGCTGTGTTTGGTAGGGAGGAGAGAAATAGAGGGAGAGGAAGTAGGTAGAAGAGAAGAGAAGAGAAGTAGGTAAGAAATAGAGTGGAAATAGAGGTTGTTTGGTTGGAGAGAAGTAGAGAAGAAATAGAGTGGAAGTTTGCTTTTTGACTTTTGGGGATTTGGAGTAAAAGAATAAAATTACATATATAACCTTCATAATTCGGAATGATATAGAGAAAATATATTCGAATATTTGATTGCATATTCAAATATGACATATCCATATTGAATATGTGATATGCATATTCGAATATGTGATATATGCATATTCGAATATGCATATCACATATTCGAATATGTGATATATGCATATTCGAATATGCATATCACATATTCGAATATGTGAAATGCATATTCGAATATTTCATACACTGCTTGTCCAATTTTTCGATAATATTTTTTCAATTTTTGAAAAAAAAAATATAGATATATGCAGTGCAGTACATGCAAGCTATTATTTTACTCCAAATCACCATACCCAACTGTAATCACTCACGATATTTAACACCAACTTTCATAAAAATTATAAATTTTCAACCAATAATATACAAAGTAACAAAAAATAACAAAAGGTAGAAGATAATATATATATATATATATATATATATATATATATATATATATTAGTAAATATTTATATATTAGTAATTGTTTATATATTTATTTAATTTTAAAATCAAAATTTTAATTTTAATATGTAAAACAAATATTCAAATGCGTTCTACATATTCGAATATGTATACACATATTCGAATATTGTGTTCACATATTCGAATATGTGAACACAATATTCGAATATGTGTTTTATATATTCGAATATGTAAAACACATATTCGAATATGTGTTTAATTATATCTTTGCAAAAGAGCGAGGGTAATATCGATACTTTAATTGCGTTCTTCGCTCTTTCGCTTTGCATTATTTAGCTGGACAAAATTTAAAAACTTCAGCATCGGTGACCAAACAACGAGTGTCATATTCGGTTTTGTTTTGCTCGTCGCCACAGCTAAGGTCTAAATGGAAAGATGCTTTTGCTCATGTCGGTGAGTTAGCGGTTGTGCTCCAAAGGGGGAGGGTGAGTCCTGCGTCCCTACCAAACAGAGTGTAAAATTGAGTCAATTGAGTGTTAAAATGAAGGGGGACGTTACGCTAGATAGTAAGGGATCTTTGTAACCTTGTTAATTCTTTAATAGTGTTGGTGGATCTTGGATACCTCAAGTCCAGAAGCGGGAGAGAGCAAGGTAAGGTTCGCAGTATTTAGACAAATTATGCTTTGATGTTACACAACCTTTATCGTATGACAGGTTGACAAGGGCGGGGTTATAGGTCAATAGCAGCTGAATTTTATTATAGCGTCAAAACTTGGTAATGGTAATAATAAGGATGCGCTTCACTCAGTTTTAGCTGAATATCTCTGACATAGGTAGCCTCTGAAGCTCTGAACTTATAGTATAACAGTGAAGGAGCTTAGTAGTATGGATAGACTTGAGGAGAGGTGAAAATAGGTTAGGTTTAATAAGAATTAAATATCTTTGATTTGTTAAAAACATTTATAGCTTGTTTGGTATCGACAAAACAAAGCAGAAATAGAGAGGAATGAGAAGAAATAGAGGAGAGATAAGAAATTTGGCTTGTTTGGTGGAGTGGAAATGGGAGAAGAGAGAAATAAAAAGGTGTGGAGTCAGGAGAGATAAAAAAATTTGGCTTGTTTGGTGGAGTGAAAATAAGAGAAGAGAGACATAAAAAGGTGCGGGGTTCACACTTTTTTATTTCCTTGCTAAAGTGCATGGAAATGTGGAAGGAGAGATGCATCCTACACATATTGTGGAGTTGTTTTTTTTTTTTTTTCCCTGACGATTAAAAATTACTAGAAAGTGTTATTTTATGACATTCTTTTGTGTTTTCTTGCAGTTTTTAATATTCAAAAACATAAAAAATTGATTTCTAGCTCTTCATAGTCGATTATCAAGCCCAAAAATTGATTATCAAGCCACAAAATTATTTTTTTAATAACTTTTTTATTCTTTTTCTATTCTTTTTCTATTTCTCTCAAACCAAATACTTCTATTTTCACTCTATTTCTTATCTATTTTTATTCACCTATTTCTTTCTTCTTTGTTTTTATCCACTCTATTTCTTATCTATTTATTTCCTTCCTACCAAACACACCCTTAAGGTCTAAGTTTGGTTTATTACTTGTTGTAGGCTTAATTTTTTTATACTTATTTTGGTTTTTTTGAAAGCCTAACCGTTTAGCTTATTTAAAGGCTTATTTCATATTAAAGTTTTTATACAGAACTAACCTATCTCGAAATAGGCTAATTGATTAATAGGTTAATGAGAAAAAACTTTATATAGAAAAAACTAAAAACTATGAAGATTAAAATCATAGCTACTCAAAATAGAAGACGAGGATGGAAATAGGTAGGTTAAGCTTTCTAAGAGTTGAGTCTTACTTGTATATATGATATAAGTCTATTTTTAAGGTTTAATCTAACCTTTATGATAACTTATTTAAACATATATTTTGTAATAAGGCCTCTAAATTGGGTATATATTTATTTGTCAATAAGCTTGTAGATTGACTTTTTATATAGGCAACATCCTTAATATTTAAAAGTGTATATATATATATATATATATATATATGATTTTAATATATCATAAAAAAATTAATATAATAATTATACTAACAAAAAATTATTATTTATATTTACTTAAATACGTTGGCTTGTTAGGCCTAAAAAACTTTTTGAATGGCTTAAACTTGACTTTTTTTAACCAAATAGGCTTTCGTAAAAGTCTGAGCCTAATTTATTTGCTAAAAAAGTCTAGCCTGACCTAAATTTGATATAGGTTAGGTCATAGATCTTGTTGGACAATTTGACCTATTTCCACACCTCTTGTTGAGCATTTCTCCCTTGGTTTAAGCATTTTTAGAGAAAAGTGCTTTTCTTTAATCAAAACCATGCCTAAAAATTTATGATAATCAAGTAAGCTTTTCAAAATAAAATATAAAAATATGTTAATTATTTTCTCAAAACTAAAAAATAACTTTTGTAAAATTAAAAGCACTTTTACATTTTAAAAGTTTAACTATATCAAATAGATTAATTTTTTCAACCCAAAGTAAAGACTTTATTGATTTAAAATTCGATATAGATTACCAATAATGGTTAATTAAAGTAGATGTTGATTATGACTCCAGACGAACATTACTTCATAACGTTAAGATTCAACTCTTAGAAAATCACCACTGTGCAAAAGGCTTTATTTAACCACCACACTAACTCAAGAGTTAATCTGATAAGGTATATATATATATATTTTGTGTGTAAATCGACGGTAATAAGATTTGAACCTAATATTTTGTACAAACTATCTAGACTTCTTACCACTAGGCTGACATTAGTAGGTTATCTTAGAAGTTTATCAATGAAAATTCTTGGTCAAAGACAAAAAAATTGAAAATAGAGAATTAGAGACAAACCTTGATTATTCAAACAAGTATAAAGAAAATTAAACACAACACAAATTAAGTCATGAATAAAATTGAATTCTTACAAATGCATCACATTTATTAATTTATTAATAATGATTATTAATCCTTATATTATAACTTTGAATACTTTTTTAAATGTGAGGACATTTACTGCTGTACTCTTTTTTTTTTCCCTTGTAATATGTGTTTTTACCATTATTTAGCACTTATTTTATATATTTTTAAAAATTTAAAATTATTTATTGTTTTCAAAATTCCCTTTTATGTTAAAATTTTCTCCCCTCAAATGTTCGCTTTAATTGTTTTTAAATTATATTAACATTTCCATATTAGTCTAAAAACTGAATTATTTTATATTTTAAAATTAATTCTTTTTTTAATTCCTTTTTCCCTAAATCTAAGCTATTTATATTCTTTTTATTTGAAACACACACACACATATCTTGCAATAATGTTTTATTTATATTTTAAATTTTTTACTTAAATATTCTACTCCTAGGGATAAGCTACCGTAGTTATGTAATTTTTTTAATGAACCTTATCTATATGCATCTTTAATGAATGGGGGTTTTCTGTTCTACTGTAAAAAATGCACGACGACCCTGCATTCTGTAAAATTCATACATTTGCGGCAGGGAAAATATGTTTGATTGTTATTAAAGTTATGTTGCTTACCTGTTATTATCCTACCAACTGAGGTCTGGGCCGGGGCCAGTCTGTGACGGTAAACCACGGCGTGGTGCCAAACATATTTTAGTTTTCAAGAGTTCTGACCCTGATACTGTGATATCACTTATTTAAATGCATTAGCATGGATGAGCTGTAAGAACAACTTGGTCAACATTGGAAATGCACTCTTTTATGTGAAATTTTTACATATATGATAAGGCTAGGGGATGATAAAAGTAAAATAGTAAATATAAAATTTTTATAACACTACTGCAAAAATATACTTTTAAAACAAGAATTTAAATCGATTCTCCATGAACTGATTTAAATTAGAAACATAGTGACATTTTTGTTATTCTTACCAAAACCTTTTAAATTGGGTATATATGAACCAATTTAAAAACTATTTTTTAAATTGGTCGTTCTTGTAACCAATTCCTGAACCGAGTTAAAAAACATTCATATTTTTAACTTTCAGCTCATTTCAACTCGTAAAAACCACCTCTATGCCCATTCCAAACTTTTTCGAAGCTCCCTTTTCGCTCCCCTGTGCCATTTCGAAGCTCAATTCGCACCCCTACTTTTCAAATTACGGTACCATTTCGCAATTTCAAACTAACCCAGGAACCACCATTCCCAAAAATATAAAACAAAAAATCAAAATAAAAAACACAACACAATTGTCCTACACGATAGTCTAGGATCAAGGAGAACAACGAAAAAGAAGAAGAATAGAGAAAGAAAGAGAAATAGAGAGAAGGTGATGACGATGGACAAAGAGAAGGAGAGATAGAGCTCGAGAGTGCAATGTACATGAATTGCTTGTTGTTTGGTCCAAATCTGATGACTATCGAAGTCAGTAGCCTCTAATGCGACTCCTTGGGTCAGGACATTTTTGACAACCCTAAATTGGGGAACAACTTCTCTACTCTCGCTCTTCATTGTTTTCGTTTCTCTTATGATTTCTCGCTCTAACGTTTGGTTTTTTGATCTCTTAGGATTTTGATAAGGTGTGGTCGATTTTTGATTCCGCGCAGTCTTGTGATTTTTGCAAGGTACCGATTTTTTTTTTTGCATATTTTCTTTTCTAATTGGCATGAATTTGAGTGATTGTGTTTGGATGGTGTCGGAATGTGGTTTTGCAAGTTGTGCAAGGGATTATTAGTGAGCTTGAGTCGTAGGGCGCACTTCCCAGGAGTAATTCCAGGGTTTCTTCACTTGCTACGTGCTATGGACTTGGGTTAGTGTATTTGCGTGTGATTGATTGCACATAGTATGATTTGTGTAGTTGGCTGTCTTGATCCTTGAGAATAGGGGAAAAGAGGGGGAGAAGTGAGTTTAATTTAAGTTGTCTTTTTAGTAAATTATTGTGTGAATTGGTTCATTGTTGTGGTGAGAGTGGAAGTGATTTTATTGTTAATGAATGGATATTGACAAAGTCAATGAAATCATGGACAATTGATAATCAATCTGCTGAGACTTTTAAAATCGGTTCTGGAATGAACTGAGTTAAAAAGTCTACTTTTTTATTGGTTTTGCAATGAACTGAGTTGAAAAATGTTTTTAAAGCAGTTCAAGATCTGATTTAAAATCATTCATTTTTTTATATCGTTTGTATCTAAATTGATTCAAGAATCGATTTAAAAAGTCTTTTTTAACCAATTTAAAAAGTAGTTTTTACAGTAGTATAAATAACTTAATGAATTTTGATAAGATTACTTTTACAATATTTTTCGATCTATCTTTCTTTAAGTAATTCAGTAAAATAAAAATCTGGTATAAGAAAAAGATACATTCCCTGATTCCCGTCAAGGCTAACAAATGTAACGGACTGTTGCACCCAAATCAAGAAAAACACAAAGTTAGTTTATTCACATGAGTGAAAAAAAAGAGGAAAGAACATTATTTCTGTGGATTGTTCGTTCAATGTTAAATCAATCGCAACATTGCATGTGCATGCGGTTTCCATCCTTGGTTGATCCATTCTGCTTGCTTCCACTTTTTTCTTACTCTGCGACCATGTGATACTTTTCAGAATCCACTCACTTGATAGTAGTGGTGTAGGATAAAAAAAACTTTTAACTTTATTTGAACTCATTGATGCAGTACGCTGCTGAACACGCCTCACTCCTGATCCGGTGTTGTGTTATTATAGCTTATGGTCCAACCCAAGTGACCACATGAACAATTCCCTCTCCTTTGTACTATCCTTTTATATCCCCTACCCCCCCAAAACTAACAAAAAATGAAAATAATGATAATGACAATAAAGGGCATATTAAACTTAATAAAGGACATATGAATGCTGTCCTTTGTTTTGGTGCACATATAAACAAGGCCAAAGTGCAAAAAAGAGGAAACTACACGTGGTGGACATCATTGAGGTTTAAGTGGCCCTTGCTTATGCTTCCGCTTGTAGAAGATGGCTCGTGCTCATGCAGGTGAAATAATGATAAGACTCCAATTATCGGTTCAGTCTTGATTGCTGTTTGTTGGGAGAGATAAGACAGTGTGTGTAATTGTCAATAGGTACCTTAGTGGACATTAAGCTAGTAGCTTCATAAAACACCTGTCGCCTATATCATTATCGCCATGAATGAATAAAAGTGTGCAGTGCTAAGTCATCCTTTATTTACTCTACCTCACTTTGCATTACCGTAACAATTAAATTACAATAACATAATTCTTTTTGCATTTTAAATTAATGCAATGAAATCGTCCAATCGCTAACTATTGATGATGCTAGTGCTGTGGATTTAAGTGGTAAAGAGTTTAATTTTCTTTAAATTTAATTGCTAACCCATCATTGTCTTTTTCCCCCCTTCTTAAATAAAGAATGTACTTTATGTGTCATTTTAACAAAAGTATCGAGGTTAGTTTGTATATATTATTATGCTGTCTACAACATCGTTAGACAGATATTTAAGAGGATTTGATCATTTTGATATGTTATTATTTATTAATATAATGTATCGATAAAATAAATTCTAATTAGATATTTGTATAAAAATGTTTTACACTAATGATATATATAAATTAAACCATTATCATTAATAAAAAAGGAGTCATCGTTGATTCGCTCTTAAGCTGCAAATCAAGACTGTACATATGTCATTTATATTATAATGTTACATGAATAATATTTAATGGAAAATAAAAAAATCTATCTGTATTCTACATTTATTTTTGGCTTAATTATATTTTTGCCTTCAAAAATTTACAATCTCGCAAATTTTGTTCCTTCAAAAGTTTTTTCACTGAATTTTTTGCCCCTAGTTTACAAAATATTGCGAATTTTGTCTTAAGATAGAAAAACCATTGCAATTCAGATATTTTGTGGCGAATTTTCTTTTAAACTGACATAATTAAGACAATTTTGTGACAATTTTTTCTTTAATTATGACGGGTTTTTTTTCCTTTACTTGGGAGTAAAATTTGGGATATTTTGTAATTTTGGAGCAAAATCCGCAAAAAAATCTTGGTAGAGAAAGATTTACAAAATTATAAAACCTTGAGACAAAAAGTGCAATTAAGCCTTGATTTTTTTTTATATATAATTACGTTGCCTCGAGAGGCAATTAATGTTGCTATTAACTATTGAATGCAATTTAATATTACTTTTAGGAGAAATTAACCATCGATTTTATGAATAAATAATCTTCTAACTGATACCTTTTAGTTCAAGAAGCCTCCACTACAGAAATTTTCTTTGATTATAATTTGATTTCAGTATTAATTAAAATTTAAAAAGCTATTACATATCAAATATAATATTGTTTCACGAAGTAGTACTACACTATTAATTATCAAATTATAAATAAATAACATTTTTAAATAATAATTTGAGGTCATTGTTAAAAGATTGCCAAAAAAAAGTGTTTTATGTGACAAAAATTTGTATGCTTTTTTATGTCATACAAAAAATCACTTAAGATGTTAAAATTAATTTTCAGCTATTTAAAATATTTTAGCATATTTTTAACAATAAAGTCCAAATGTCGTGGAATTAATTAATAATTCTGAATAAGTATTGAATTTACTTTTTAGTGTCTATGGACATCAAAATTGATTAAAAGAAAAGTATAAAATACACTAGCACAGAATTTTTTTTAATATTGATTAATTTTTTGAGAGAGATGTAGAATCACTAATATAGAAAATGGGTCCTTTCCATATCAGTTCTTAAACTAATGTAAAAAGTCACGTTCTACATTAGTTGCAACAAGAATTGATGTAGAAAGTCACTTGGTAAATCGATTATAATGATAACTAATCCAAGAAGCCCACTTTCTAATGAGTATGACCGATGTAGAAAATATTTTTTTTTTTTAAACTATGCCAAAATAATTAACTTTCCTCATGCATAATAGATATATCTGTCTACCCAGCTTCATAGCCTATACAAACACAATAAGCATATAATAGAAGTACACTTTGACAAACCAATACACATAATTAGGGCAACTTCAATGCTCCAACCTTACTTGAGTTCCTTATTTGAATTTTGTGGTCCTGTCAGCCACGTATATATATAAGTAACCTAGTTTTTTTTTCCTCCAATGGTGTATTTATTAAAATGGGTCCCACTTGTACAGAAAGGTTATTTTATCACTCACTCACTCTTCTAAAGCCTTCTATTTTTATAGGGTCATAAGAACATTTCTTTTTCTCTACTCCTTCTAGAGTCATCTTTAACACTCCTTCATTCCAAAGTCATTGTTTTTTCACTCTATTGCAAAGCCCCTTTCTTTCAACATTCTCGCTTTTTTCACCTCGCGACACTCTCTCTCCACAATGATCTCTCGTCATGCTCTCTCCATTGACCATTTCTTTCTGCCACAACGATCTTTGGTATAAATCAGATCCAAGCCTTTACTTTCGAGCCTCTTTAGTTTTTCTTCAGTGTAAATTAGGTTTGATGGGGTGGTTCGATGCCTTCTTTAGCATAGATTGACTCCCCATTTTTTTTCATGATTTTGTTTTCAGATCTAAGTTGTATTGTGAGCCTATAAATGGTTTGATTTTGAATTTGATTGCGAACTTGAAATTTGTTTTTAGCTTTGATTCTGTTCAGGGACAGATGGTTTTGTTAATTTCCATCCTTTTGAGGTTGAAAGAAATCTTTTTTTATTCTTAAGAAATCTTTAAGGAACATTGCTTATATAAATTACGGTGCTTAAATAAGGAACGACAACTTATATGCTCCAGTCATGAATTTTGTTAAGCAACGTATCTTAAGGTTAAGCAACATGTAAGATACAACGTTGGAGATGCCCTTTAAAACACTTGTTATATACATTTACAATATAAACATTATCATTTACACACACACACACATGTAAATGCTTATAGTCAGTTTGACAAAATAGCACCAATTCACATAAAACTATTTTCATAACTTAATGTGTGTTTGGATGGGATATTTATCAGCGTAATTTATTTTTTTAATGAATTTAAAATTCTCTAGGGAAAAATAAATTGTTTGGATCGAAATTTAAGAAGAAATTAAAATTTTGATATTTTTACAAGGTATTTCAATTAATTAAAATGGCAGAATTTGAAATACTCTCAAAAAATAAAGAATTTGAAATTCTTTTTCACACTCTTGCACACTTCACTCACGACCCTCGCAATCTCGCTCTCTCACTATCTTGCTTTGTTCTTTCTACTCGCCCACTCTTTGGAGTATTATTTGTTTTTTTTTTTTCTGTAGTCTAGAGCTAGATTTTGTGTGGACTCTGTTTAGCATTACAGTGAATCTAATCTATACGTTTCTGCCTCCTTTGTGTGTATCCAAATCTATGTTGGTTCGTGAAGAATTTGTTATTTTTATTGCTGGAATTCATGTGTGCCAAATTGAATCTAGGTGCGTCTCTTTGATTGAATTCCATAATTGCTGTTTAGGTTGTTTATGGCGTCAATTGCTGCAGGTATGTACAATTCAAGATTTGTATTTCTACCTCATATCCATGAGTTTTTTGGCTTGTTTTTGTTTATTCGTCTAGTTTATTGAATTGTCCATGTGTTGTGCATCAAATCTAACTTCGTTTTGTGCTTGTTTAAGTCAAATTATGCACCTGCGTTCTTAATGTTTATCCATTGCTCTTGAAAAATTCTGGAAAAGTTTAGTGTTTAATCCATGTGATTATATATTAGTTGATGTTGGTGTTAAATAATAGCTTGTTTTGAAGCTTTTGATGTCTAGTTGCATAAATTTGAAGTAAAAAAACGTGTGATTGGGAAAAAAAAAAGTGGCTAGACAAATTTTAAAGTTTGTGTGTTGATATCTTGAGTTATTCTTGAGCTTTTGTTGAAGAACACTTGTTTGATCTAAATTTTTTTTAGAGTTAGGGCATTATTGCAAATAAAAAAAAGTTTAATATCATTTCTCTACTCCATTGATCAACCACATTGATTGGTATCAATTTGTCATATCTGATCGCTATATCAATTTGGTTTAGTGCTTATATATGACGAAGGTACATGCAATGGATGGAAAAATAACTAATGGATAATTAAATAAGGATGAGTTTAGTTTTATGAGTTGAAATGGATTATTATTACCACATCGATGGTGGTATCAATCTGATAATTTAATTGCTCCAATATTTAGTTAAAAAAAACTATATTAACCAATAATTCTAATATTGAAATTTTAATTTTTTAAAATATATTTGTAAAAATGAATTTTTGTATTTAGTGGAAATTTAATTACTCTAACCAAACAAGAAAGTTAAAATACAAGAAATTTGAAATGCATTATCCAAACCAAGTATGTAGGAAATAAAGGAAATTCCCATTTCATGTATTTGAATTTCCATGAAATGTTAAAATGTCCTATCCAAATGCAATGTAAGGGTTTGTTTTGGGTATTTTTAATTGTAAGTTTTAAAATTTTCAAAAATTACAACCAATTTTTAGTTTTTAAAAATTAGTTTTATTTTTTTTTTCTAATTTTTAGTTTCAACATAAACCCACTTTGGAAGTTTCCTATCCCGTTAAAATTAATTTTAGGGAGTGTTTGTGTGGTTGCAACAGTAATGGTGGTTACAATAGCAGTGGTGGTGACGATGACGATGGTAATGTTAATGGTGGTGATGGTGGTGCCAGTGATAGTGTTAGTGGTTCTGGTGGTGGTGGTGGTGGTAGTGGTGTTGGTGATGCTAGCGATGGTGGTGGCGTCAATGGTGGTGGCAGTGGTGACAAAGCAAAGAGCTATTGTCAAATGTAGTGAGGGTATGCTTTTTTTTTAAACTAAAATCCAAATTCATAAATCCTTTTTTCTTGGTTTTGAAAATGTATATAAAAGTACTTTGAAATCAAGTTAAAAATAATTTCAACTCCATTTTAATCAAACATGTTTTGTTCTAAAATTTGCATTTGAAAACCAAAAACAAAAAACTTGCAACCACTCCAAACGGGCCTTTGCCAAATGATTCTTCATATCATTAATATCTTCTACAGAGAATGGATTCAAATTGTCGAATCTTTACAATTTCAAAGTCATTAATTAAAAAATCATAACACATAATTCAAAAGTATTAAACAAAGCTAATTAAGTTTTGAAAAAGAAAATTACCTCAAGGGAATATGCATGCTCTGATGCTCGAATAATGTTCAACATATGTCTCATGACAAAACAACCACACTTATGGTTGTCTCTTTGTTTATAACACTATACGTAAACATAAAATTAAATAATTAAGAAAAAAAAAAGAAACAAAAGAAAGAAAATGACAAAAAAACTTACACATGGTAACGCTCATTTAGTATTCTTCATCTCTATACCATTACTTGTTACGAACCTATAGCCAGGGACAGATCCAGGGGCATGTTCCCCCCCCCCCCCCCTCTCTTTATATATATATAAACCAATCTAGATAGTTAGAAATTGAAATTTAAACAAAATAAAAAGACGTTCACATTCTAAATCGGTTCCTCATACAACCTGATCTAAAAAGCATTTTCTAGATCAGTTCTCCATCAACTAATCTACAATGTCCATCTCAATTTACAAAAATATCATTTTGTCGCATACTATATTATCCTTTCAAGTAAACCAATGTAAATTGTCCACGTCAAAAACCTTTATTATACTAGTTACAATTATATTAAAGTTTCAAATGCATACTACATACCCGTAATAAAATTTAAAACTTACAATATAAAATTTAAAACAATGCATAAATGTATGGATAAGATAAGTCGTAACCGTGTAAAGTCATTCAATTGTTTTTCAACGAAGTCGCATTGAGAACTATGCTACATCTCGATCGACCAAATACTTTGTTGGTGACAAGTAAACTTTTAAGTTCGAGAAAAAGGCGTCATTTGACACAATTAATGATAAATTGAATAAATCATAATGTCTTTGTGCGGTAGAGATGGAGATGGCCAAAACGCTGAAATGACCAAGTAAAATAGGAGAAAAATACCAACCAGTCTCAAGAAAATCTATTAGATTTAAAACTTAAGAAATTCAAAGTAAGAGTTTAGTTTTTATACACTTTCAATGTAAAAAATTTTATACGGTCAACTAATTAGAAATAATTGTTAATATGACTTTTAGGGGGCGTTTGGTACAAGAGGAATTTTTAGTTTTCTAGAAATATGAAGGTAGGAATGTTTGTTTCCGAAGTTTTGTATATTATTTAAAAAATAACATTTTCAAAAAACATTATTTTTTGAAAATCTTTTTTACTTATATTTTTCATGAAATTGTTCCAGTGGGAGGTGGAAATTAACTTTCTCGAGTTGGGAAAAAAGTTTTACTGTAATAAAAATACAATGTTACTTTTATTAACTCATTTAATGTGATACATAATTAAAATTTCTGAGAAAATTCTATTAAAACTAAACGTAAAACTCTTTAATTTTCAAGTAATAAATATAAATATTTCTAAGAATATTTATGACTAATTTTAGCCATTCCTAGAAATCATGATTATTGGGATTCATGATTTTCAAGAATTGTAATTCTTGGACATGAAATTTTTCTTCTTCTATTAAATGCACCCTTAAAGTAATTATTGTAAAAACAAACAAACGTATCATACATAATAGTTTGTAATTTGATAACAGTATAAAATTTATTTACAATATTAATGCATAAACTATTTACTCTTAAAATAATTCGTATAATGCATAAATATATCAACTACTAACAATTCGTATAATGTATGTAATTTAGGGGAATGAGATTAATGCCCCATCCAAATTTAACACAAGATCATATCCTTTTAGAGACATGGACCAATCTTTTTAGTTGAGTAAAATCTTATTAATACTATTAAGTTATATTTAAACTTTAACACACCATTTTGATATGGTATATAATATATATGACTTGGATTCAATAAATCCAACAGCAATACATAATTCCGTTAGTTGATTTATTATTATTATCACAGTTAACATTTGGATGTCGATCAATTTTTTATTTATAAATATATTTTTTATAAGAAACAATTTGATTTGAAACATTACCTCTGTTAGATATTATAGACGGTTTTACCTAATGAGAAGTCAATCTTATTTTTTTGATTTTTTTTTATGTAAAAACTTGTTCTTTTGTTGAAAAGAAATTTAAAATTTACATTTTTAAATAATATACATAATTTAAATTCAAAGTTATAATAGCATATTTCTTACTCATGTATTATATGCAAGTTCATCATTAAACAAAGTCATTAGTTTATTCAAATAGAGATTTAAAATAACAAATTTAATTTTAAAAATAGGAAAATACTGTTATATTATTTCGTGAACTATTACCTTTTATTATCTTCGTTCTATTTTATTTGATATTTTAGTTTTTCTCGTTTTGTTTTTATTGTTATTTTATAATATTAATAAAGTATTAAATATCTTTTATTATATCCTTAATCATTTATTTTAGAATGAGAAAATAAAAAAAAATATAAAAGAAAAAGAATCTAATTAATATAAAAAAAGAAATACATCAAGAAATTATATAATAATTTTTGAAAAAAAAATATATACATTGACAGTGTACAGTTTTCTTATATTATCATTCAATTACAAACTAACATATATAATAAATTTGTTGATTCTGATAATAACTATTCAAAAAATCACATCAAAATTGACTTATAATTGATTGATAGTGTAAAATCTTTTACACTAATAATATATATCTATTAAACTTATAATTTTAATAAAATCTAAAATATTAATTAGATTCCTTAGTTGATGTACCAAAATCTTAATACTCAATGATATAAAAGAAAAAATAGACTGGATTTGAGAAAAACAAGGCACTCTGATTCTGATCCACAAATAGGCCATCTTGTACAAACTTCTAACGCGGGCCTCTCATCCTCCCTTGATCTCTATTAAACTCCCATCAAAGCCTAACAAAACAAAATAAACCAATCCCTCAACAACCTAACCACCCGTCACTCTACCTCTCTTAACCTTAAGACCATCAATTATCAATCTCCTTCTCTCTAATTTCCATTATTTTATTTTATTTTAATTCCCCCTTGCTCCCCACTTTCCCTGTCCCTCTTTTTCCCCTGTAAAAAGCGTAAAGCAGAAACAAAAAGCTGAGGACCTCCCCAAACTTTGCAAACATGCAAATTCACCACCACCCGCTTTTGCTCCTCTTCCCACATTCACCACCACCAAAGCCTAAACTTTAAGCAACCAAAATCCCCCTCATCTCTCTATCCGCCAATCCATCACCCCCAACAACAAAAATAGAAGCCAACCCCATTTTTCTCCCTCCCAAAACAAAAAATCCATCCTTTCCCCCCACCCACTTCCCAATTCCCCCCATTTTCAACACCCCAAAATCCATCCTTTCCCCATACCCACTTCCCAAAATCTCTTCTTTCTCCAAACCCAAATCCCAATTCCCCCAAATCCAAGCGAAGAGAATCGAACACACACAAAAAAAAAAAGGTTGTAGCTTCTCACCTTCAATGTGGCGACCGTGGGGCAAATCAACGGTTCGAATTCACAGCGCGTCTTCATCACCCTCTTCCACATTCTCTTGCTCTTCCTTCAAAGACATCCAAACCCTTTGCCTCGACGAACCCCCACAACACCAACACCACCACCACCTACCTTCTCCCTCCCCCACAAGAAAACCCTCCGTTTTCCACCGAGTCCGACTCGCCAACTCGCTCCTCCGAACCTGGTCAACTCACCTCCACCCGCAGCCCCAACCTCCCAAACTCCCTCGAACCCTCTCCGAAGCTGACGACGTCCCGAAACCCGAACCACAATCCGATGTTTCAAAAACCGAACCACAACCTTCGATTCATCTCCCGGGCGCGGAACAGCGCGTGGTGGTGTACTACAGCAGCCTGCGCGTGGTGAGGCCCACGTTCGAGGCCTGCAAGAGCGTGCTCTCCATTCTACGCGGTTTCCGGGTTCAAATCGACGAGCGTGACGTGTCCATAGACTCGGGCTTCATCACCGAGCTGAACCGGATCATGGGCCGGACCGGACTGGGCCTGGGCCTGCCGCACATATTTATCGGTGGCAGGTACGTCGGTGGGGCCGAGGAGGTGAGACAGCTAAACGAGGTTGGCGAGCTCAAGAAGCTCCTCGAAGACCTGCCCGCAGTGGATCCCAGCGAGTGCCACGTGTGCGCGGGTAACAGGTTCGTACTAGTGCGACGAGTGTAACGGTAGCAGGAAGGTCTACACCGAGAAGGCTGGCTTCAAAACGTGTAATGCGTGCAACGAAAACGGTCTCCTTAGGTGTCCCTCTTGTCTTGCTTCTGCACCCATTTTATCATCATGATCCATTTTAACAATATGAAAATCCAAAATTGAACCAAACAAGTGTTTATTTTATTTTATTTATTTTTAAATTGTTTGGGGTTTCTTTTGGATAATGAGTTTTGTAGTTTTTTGGGCGTGTAAGAATGTGTATAGGCCCACCAGGTGGGGGATCGTAGATAGATAGATACAATGTGTGAGTTTCTCTATCTCCCTCTGGAAGGGTAATATTTTGAAGACTATATATTAATTAGCTAACTTGTTTTTCTTTTTATTCAATCACATTGTACTCTTCTTTTAAAAAATTATAAAAAAGTTGTGTATATTTTAATTTTTGATTTTTTCTTTATATATATATGAGGGACATATTTAGTGAGAAATTCATTTTTATGTGAAAGTAAGAAATAAATTTTAGTTGTATAACTATACATAGATGGTCATGATTTAAAGATATGTGATTATTTAAAAGGTTATGTGACTTTTTAAAAAATTCAGATGAACTTTATAGATTTTAATTTTGACCATTCATAACAAGATTTAATGTTTAATATCCATTCTTCTCACTTTTATATAAACATAGCCCTCTCATTTAATATGTTATATATATATATATGCTCCTTTTTTTTTGTTAAATTTGTGTATGTTATTTTCATATTTTTTTCGTTAGTTTTATGAGTTTAATGATTATGCATTGTTGGTGTAAAAAGTTTTATATATATATATATATGCTCCTCTTTTTTTGTTTAATTTGTGTATGTTATTTTCATATTTTTTTCGTTAGTTTTATGAGTTTAATGATTATGCACTGTTGGTGTAAAAGGTTTTATATTGTCAACCAATTGCAAATCACTGTTACAATAACTTTTAAGGTAATTATTGTAAAAATCAACAAACTTACCATATATGGTGATTTGTGATTGGATGACAGTATAAAGCAGTACATGACCTTTTTTCTCTAGTTATATTTTTATTATTAATCAAATGAGAAATAATTTCGGGTGTATAGAAAATCTTGAAGTGAATACTTATGTTCTAATTTTGTTTACTACATTTTTGTATTATTTTTTGGTCACACGGCACATGATTGGTGTCTTGTGGAGGAATTGGTGAGAGTGATTTTGGTGCAAATAATGTTGAAAGTATTAATAATGTGTTTGATTACACGAGAAGTGTGTATAAAGTGAGGAGTGGCGTAGCTTTAATCAAATGTATGGGAAACAAAGTACAAAAGTCCAAAATCCAATGAGCTGTGTCTGAGCTATAATTAGAAACAATAAGACAATCTTGCTGTGACTATGTGTCTAGCTATACGAGAAAAATTGAACACAACCCTGTGTAACAAGACATTAGGCAGAACTACCATCATTCTACATATATGTATGCCTTTTCCCCTCTTGAGGTAAGTAGATTGTCATTTTCTGTAATTTGATCCGGCATTTATCTTAGTCATTGTCATCTTTGAGCTAGTTTGGATGCATTCTGGACATTTACTTTTCCTAGTAGTAGTTTGTCTTTGTTATGTTCAAGTTTAGGCTTGAGTCTAGAGTTGTTTGATTAAAACCTTCACTGTAGTAGTAATATTCACCGAATGCCCTTTCTGGAATTTGGCAGATACTACATTTATCTACCAAACTTACTGGATTCCTGCTTTACACCTTTCTTGAGGATGATGTTTGATGAGTTGATCATTGGATGCCTAATGATATTTTTGAAATTGTAAACTTGGGTCATGTACTAAATGAATCAAATTTTGAATTGAAAACTGAGTTCGCTAAATAATGAACTGAACTTGAATCATGTATAGTGGGACAAAATAATTTGTACCATTGCTGAAAATTGTTACACATTTTGGTTTTGAATCAGTGATGGGTCTTGTTACAAATATTTTGTTATGTATATAGAGAGAAAATTTATATTAAGGTAGTTTTTTGATCGGTTTAAGCCTGAGTTTCTAATGTAAAAAATTACACTCCATAGGATAAGTTTAAGTTCGTAAGTTAAATCTTTGTTTGTTATTTTGGAAATTATTTTCTTGGAAGGTAATAATGCATATTCTTTAAATTGTTTTTTTTTTTAATTTATTTATTTTTTATTTTTTCTGAGAATAACGTGGTAAAACACCATCTCTATTGTCTATACATAGTAAATATTGACCTTGGTGCGGTAAAGATTTGATCAAACTCTAGGTACAGGGCATACACGGACCCTGTGTATCCAATGGGAAAAGATTCTCTCAATTTCTTTTCCTTTCATTATCTTCCATTACCATGGTTTTGGAAAAATAAATGACACTCTCTATTATATGTGATATATCTCTATTTCATTTATTTCTCCAAAACTATAGTAATGAAAGAAACAGAAATGGAGAGGATATTGACTCGTATCCAACACGATGAGTTGGTTATGACTTCAAATTCAAGCTCGTACGATTTGTATTAATAACTCATGGTTTGTTCTTATTACGCGACCGTCATGAACTTCAATTATAGGTGATGACAGCTTATGTTAGCAAGTGTAGGGAATCCAGATTCATACCGTAAATTAATTCAGTCATTTTCTTTCGGCAATGCAGTTGTCACTTCACTTGGGATATTCAAAAACTGCAATTACTACATGCTTTTATTCTTATTAATGTACCATCAATGGTTGAACTCTAATATGATCGATTAATTGCAATGTAATGATACCAGCTAGGCAACCGATAAGACTTGGCAACAAACTTATAATGATATGATATCGTCATAAATATCACTTTCTTCAAGATGGATGACGAAGCTGACATGCTACTTGGTTGTGCGTTCAATACTAGAACAGCGAAGAGGATAAAAAAATCTATTCTGTTTTCTTCCTTAATTTTAGCTAGAGGTGGTAAAATTGGTCCGATTTGGCATTTCAGTTAGATGATTCAGGCTGGACTAGACTCTTATATTGGAGGTCTGAAAAATACTGGGCCAAATTGATCTAACTCGGTGGGCCAGATGAGCTGGGCTAGTGAAATGTTAGCTTGGTTGATGCGTTAAAAATATGTTCAAGGACAAGCGTATTCTTATTGTAGTAGTAACAAAAGGACGTGAGTCTCGATATCGAATCCAAAGAATTAAATGATGATTACTAGTTTCTAAGATTCTATATTGTTTAGGTGAAATTAAATAGGTAGTAGGTTGATCTAATAATGATAAACATGTAACAGGAATTGCAAAACAAGTAGTAGCAAGTAGAGAAAAATTCAGAGAAAAATAGGCTTAGGGTTGTGGTTTCCTTCGTGCATTTAAGTTCGTTCACATTTAATTCTAATGGAACCTTGTACTATTCGTTAATTACTAATATTTTCCTACGCATTTTATTGTCAATTATTGGTTATAAATTGCAATAGTCATTTCTAAGTTAATTTTCCAATTGATTATATGAGACATTAAAATCTTGGGAAGGCATGAGGAATAAAGGAGGGATTAATTAATTATTTAATCCAATTGAAAATTAAGAATGAAAGTTGATTATACGACAAAACCTAATTTGATTACCTTATACGTTTACCAATTAATTGCAATACGGTTGTCGTTCAATTAATCAATTCGAAACATACAAGGGATGATCAATTCCAAGTAAGAAAATAAAAACAGTAGAGCAATCTAATTGACTAAATAGAGACAAGAATTTAATTAAAATTAAACATTTAGGGGTTCCAAACACTCAGTACACCACAATCCTAACAAGAAATTTAGCTACTCATGGCAAGAAGAGACATCATAATTTTAAAGAAATACATCAAAGGAAAGAAAAGAAGAAATCTTTTAAAGAAAAAGGTTTTTCCCAGTCTCTGACTCTGAATATCATATTGCTCTCCAACAATCATTCTCCAAAAGCCAAAGACAAAGAAAAATTGGGGAAAGAATAGAGATAAGATAGAGATAATCCCCTATTGTATTTTTCTTCTTGCTTTTTGCAATACAATTTCACAATCTAAGCCCATTAAAAATTAAAATAAAATTAAAAGTTAGACCTGCCCAGCGAGGTTGGAAACCTGTTAGGCGATTTTTCTGAAGAAATCTGCTTCGTTTTGGCGCCTGGCTGGCTACACAACCCGCCAGGCTGCCTACAGTGCCCGTTGGGCAAGTGCAGCCTTGTGCACTCGTTTTACGCTTCAAGTCTCCTTTTTGGCCCGTTCGCTTATAAGCTTCTTTTATGGTCCTCACTTTGGTTCATGATTCTTTTATGTCCACTTTGATAAGTATAATACTTCTTTGTGTTTGTGGACTACATTTTCCTTCTTTGTTCATCTAACAACCCTTCACAAAATCCAACAAAATCAAGGCAATTTATGCAATTTTAAATAGAAAGCTTAGAAATGCACATCGCATGAAATCCTTCATTAATAGTTTATTTTGTCACAAATTTCCTATAAGCTAATGCAAAAATATGTGAACTTACTCTATAAATTTACATGAAATGTAGATTTATCACTGGTGTTATTATTATTTTTATATTTTCTTTTAAAATTTATATTATTTTTGGAAAAATATATAAATGGACCAATTTGGCCCAGTCTAGTAGGTCCATTGGGTCAGTTTGGGCCAATAAAAAATATGGCCTGCAAGAAAATCGGGCTACTATCGCTTTATATGCTTGGCCTGTTAGGCTGGGCCAGGTCATTTAACAGCTCTAATTTTAGCTAAAATGCTTCATACTATTGGTAAAAGTTCTTTAGTCAATATTATTAATGACCCAAATTAACAAATTTTCATTGAACTTGTAAGAAAATTTTACACCTTTCATTTCTTTTTATTTGTCTCCTTTTTTTTTTTTTTAAAAAAAAGAACAACTATAATGTTATTTATGTCCATTAAAAGATTTATAACAATATTGATTGTTATCTTTCCAATTACACTTTTATCTTAACTTGGTTTTTAAATAATTTACACACTTCAGAAAACATTAATGGAAGTCATATGAACAAAAAATAATTTTAATATATTTATAAAAAAATTAATATAAATAAAAATATTAGTTATATTCTTTAATTTGTGTGTTATCCTTCTAAATAAACAGATGAAAAAAAAAAAAAACAAATGCAATATTTAGAAAAGCTTGGTTGATATGCACCCAACTGCTTGTGAGTTAGAACTCGAATCACACACCTTTATTATAAAATTATTAGAAGTGCTCTAAAAGTAATCCTTGCTCATTAGGAAATTATTAGTTGTTGACAAATTTGATGTCGGGCTACTTTCGTTTTTCTTCCTATTTCCAGCAATAAAAAACTTTCTGATTTAGCTTAGCCTTCTCTTTAGTAATTGTCTTCATTGAAAGGATTATGAACGCATGATTTGATCAGGTATGCTTTTTGCATGGATGTAATAATGGAGAGGAAGCATCCAATTCCTAGAGAAAACATGTTCCCTCCTTTCTCTTTCAAATATTGAAAATTTGTCCTTTTCTATTTGATGAGAAGTGAAGAAAAACTTTCAAATGAGAATTAAGTATCTTATATAATATATACCAGGTCCTTGCTAGTCTCACACCTCTTTTTACTCTTTTCACCCCTTTCTCTTTTAAAAGTACATAAAAATACTTAAATACCCTTGCCTGTTACCCTCATTTCCTACTTTTAAAACTTCCCACCCCCCTTGACGCTCTCCCCTTCCCCTCCTTTCCTCTTTCATTTCTCTTTTGCTCTCAGCCCCCCATCCCCCTCTCATCCTTGCCGGAGCACTTGTCATCATTGTCAGAACTTCATCTCGTCAATGCACTGCCCTCCATTTAGACTTCGCTTTCACGATTCCGTTGCGTATTGATACAAACAGAATTATAATTCCGCTGTGCGCCTAAGCTGGGTACAAAATAGAATCGCAATTCCTTTATGTATTATGTAATTTTTAAAATTTTCTTATTTTAATTATTTATAAGAATAAAATAATTTAAATTATTTGTTTTTAATTATTTTTGTATTTTTTAATTTATTTGTTACCTTTTAATAATTTATTAATTTTAACTAATATTTTTTTAGAATATTTCTAATTAGTAATATTGATTATATTTGATTATTAATTATTTACTAATTGTTAAATTATTATTATTGTTTCAAATTCATTATGCCATGCATAAGGTTTGATGCCTTAGGTCCTAGACGAAGCCCTTCGCCATATGATGCGTCAGGCAATTTAGGCACCCACAACTGACTGTATCAGTAAGGCAGGCTAGACAAGATGCACGCATAGCAGCATAGGTAGCAACAACAGTAGGAGGAGGAGGTATATGCTTGATGTACCTAAGCTAGAGCTTGAGGTACATGATGTAGAGGGAGAGGTGGCTCAGGTTGATTTGGCCGATTGCATTATTGGACCTTCATTTGGAGGAGGTCTTGTAGACTTGTCCTCTGCTTAGGTTCTATAAGAACCATGTTGCTGGGCATATATGACTTGACAGCCCCTCCCTGAGCTCAGGCTGATCAGCCATAGGGATAAGGTTTTGCTGATGCCAACACACTCACAAGTAGCAGAACTGGTGCAGAGTTTAGGGCTCGCCCTACTTATAAAGGCATGATATGTTGCTACCAACAAGGGCATCATGTGTGCCCTTGTTAAGCGGTGGCATAAGGACACTAGCTACTTTCACCTACCAATAAGAGAGATGACCATCGCCCTAAATGACATGTTGTGTCTCATGCACTTGCTTACTAGAGGCAAGGTTTGTAAGCATGCCTATTACACTTGCGAGGATGCCATTAAGTTATTGATGAGCGACTTAGGCATTATGCTTGTGTGACGTTATCGTGGCTGAGGGACACATAAGGCACATGTGTCGTAGCTGGGGAGACAACATTTGCTACAAGAGCATATTACTACATCTTGTCAGATGCATGATTTTAGCCAATAAGAGCTTGATGCATGTGCAAGTTTGCTATGTGGACCTCTTCCATGATCTTTAGTCGTACGCTAGATATTCTCAGGGTTCTGCTACACTGGTGTACCTTTATGACTAGCTCAGCGTTGCTAGCCCCGATCTACGACATAGTTTAGAGGATACATGAGCCTGTTGATGGTACAATTTTGTATTTTCTATTCATATTTGTTTAGGGTTTGTTTTGTTTATGTAATTTAATTTATTAATTATCGATTATAGGCATGGATCGAAGAACACTTCCTCACCCTAGATCGAGAGCCGACCATCCCTTACTCAAAGTAGCCTCCCTGTCTTTGTCGGTGGAAGGCCACGAGGGGCATGGGTCTTACACTAGGGACCAGGTAAGCACGGGACTAGTTGCAAATGGGTGACTGTTGTCTGGGTGTCATATGATGCACACAGGGTTGTTCGACCATTGCAGGCAATCTCATTCTACTTAGACTTCATCTAATGCCGTACCCTATATGCGCGCCTTCTATCGAAGAGGGTTTTCAGGCAGTTTGGGTATATCTAGGGGATCCTTCCTTTTCCTGCTTATTGAGTACCCATAGTTTACTAGCAAGTTTGATGATTAGTAAGGCTGGGAGGTGCACATGGTAGACAAAGGAGTGGTTGTGCCATATGAAGCTCCATGGACCTTGCACCGATGGTTACTTGGAGTGATTTCATCGCGTTTCTCATCTATATCTGATTCCTACGCTGGCAAGAGATCCTTTACGAGTTCCTATGCTGCAACCTGGGCATGATCAACCTGTGACAGAGTCTTCATTTAGCAACCTTTATTCATGCGAGGTAAGTATCCATATCTTTAAAATGTGTTTTTTCGATGACAATGAAACCTTTTTTAGTAAAAGTTTGCATTCTTTTTTTGTAGGCATAGTAGGAGAGGGTAGCTCACATACGGACCATATGCTGCACTTAAGGGCACCGACGTTGATAGCATATCGCAGGAGTCATTGGCCATTGCATAGGAAGGTCTGGCATCCGAGTGCATCTATCAAAGGAGGAGGTGGAGGAGGACAACCAGCTCTGATGATTGACCTTTTTTTTATTGTTAGATCTTTTTTTTTAATATTTTATATCATATGTACGCACCTTATTGTATATATTTTTAATTGGATTTTATATATGTTACACTTATTGCATTGTTGGTATCACTATTACGTTGTTATAATTGTAACACGCGATATAAATAAAAACAAACAAACGCAACGTAAATAATATTATTCGATAAAATAAAAATACTTCTACATGGATTCGATACAAATACAAATAACAGTAAACAATGTGCATTGTCATGGTTCACTCAAATTAATGGTTGCTTTGTTGTTGGAGCTAGTTGATGCCTTTGTTTCATGCAAGCACGTGATGATCTTTTTTGTGATTCGTGGTCGACACAGACGGGCCAAGATCTCTCTGGGAGATCTGCCTAACGTAGCACATAACTTAATCGACGTGTAAGTCTAGAAAATTGGGCAAAGATAGACAACATCCTTGTCACATCCTTGTCGTGTTTAATCTCCATAGACTTGTAATGAACACAACCATTCCCCAAAGATATAGATTGACAGTAATAAATATCATGTATTTTTCTGCTACTTTCGATTGCATTGTGATTTTTTTTCTTTAGAGCAACAACCTTCATGTCCTTAATGACCCTAAGAAAAGTAGGACCATGAAAACATTGAAATAAGACCCCTTCAGATGTTATTGTCATGTGACCATTGTAATACACCACAGTAAGGACTTCGTCCATCTTCAAAGAAGAAGAAACGATATGGAATGAAGATGGCTGTGAAGAAAGGCAATGTTAAGTGATTCAGAGCACACATGTCTTTTATATTAGTGCAAATACTGTTCATGCGTTAGAGAATCATTAAAAGCTTTGTCCTGTGCATTAGAAAAAGAAACATGTTGAGATTGCATCGATTAAATTAAGGGTCCAGATCACACCGATTCAAGTACGTGCCCTGTTCACGTGTCAGAAAATCATTCAAAGTGATGTCCTATGTGTCAGAAAAAGAAAAGGTCCAAATTTCACTGATTGAATCGAGGGTTTGGATCGCACCAATTCAAATGCATTTCTTATTCACACATCAAAGAATCATTAAAAGCAATGTCTTGTGCATCAGAAAAAGAAACGGTCGAGATTACACACAATAAATAAAGGATCCAGATCACGCCAATTCAAACGCATGCCCTTCTCACGCGTTAGTGAACCATTAAAAGTTGTCCCTTAAAAAAATGAATTTAATAAATATAAATCATTAATTTTCACATACATAACAAAAATACATTTTCGTTGTACGCAGTACATAACAAAAATGCGTTTCCATTAGGAGGTATTTTTTGAAAAAAAATTACAAACAAAAGTTGAGGTGAAAAGAGCAAAAACTAGGGTGGGTATAGTAGGGTGTATTAATAAGAGTGGCAAAGCCTGGAACTAAATATCGTCGTAATTGGGGTTTGTTAAGAAAGAAAGAAGAAATAAATAGTGATAAGAATGGAGTGATTAATAGGAAATATATATTGGGTATCAAATTTAGATCACATGTTTGGGTAGTGTGAGTTTGTTATTAACATGTTTGGAAAAGAAACAAAGGTTGATTCTACTGGTGCGAGACTTTCACATATCTTCTACCATGAGACATGTGTTTTGCACTATTAGATTAATCAATTTTTAAAACAATGGTTGATATTTATTATTATTATTTCTTTTCCTTTTCCTAATTTACCCTCATTTGTCTTTCATGCCTTTGCAAATCCTCCCCCTCCTCCATCCTAACCTTTCCTCCCGCAAACTCCCCTCTGCCACCGCCGCCCTTAAAGCCTTATTCCGCCCCCCTTTGTGGGACTTAGACCATCGTTAAACACCCAAAAACAACCCAATCTTCCACAACACCTCCCAATCTCACTCTTAACTCCTCGTAAAGCCTTAAAATAACATGACTATCGAAAGCCCTAGCATAACACAAATCAAGTAATGGTAAACAAGAAGGTTAGGGGAAAACCTTATTGAATCCATTTCAATTTTAATATCCATGGTGCGTTCGAGCTTGTTGTTAGCATCATTGAGGAACTTCTTGTAGTGTTTGAGTGTGTCGGGTTTACGACAATTGAGGTAGGTCTGGAAGACGAGGTTATAGGTGATGATGTTGGGAACCACGCCGGCTTTGGTTATGAAGTGATAGAGAGAGAGGAGGTCACAGTAGTGTGACTGGCAAAGTAGGGAGGTGAGGATGGTGTTGATGGTGCAGATTGTGGAGCGACAATTGAAGTAGATTGAGAGGCGTATGTAGAGCGTAGCCTTGTCAAGGTCATTTTTTGCGGATGAGGGTGACGATGACGGTTGCTAGTGAGGATGGACATGTGTTCCAAGAGTGGAACTTAGATTTGCACTAGGAGGATGGCAAAGGAGAAAGAAAAAAGGAAATAAAAGAAGAAGCCATCGCCTACCTGATGAAGAAGGAGGGGTAAATTCGAAAAATTGAAGGGAAAAAAGAAAAAAGAAAAAAGAAAAACTATTGGTCATTAACTTAAAAGTGAAAAGATCTAATGGTTAAACTTTTTTTTTTTCCCACAATGGGAGATATGTCAAAGTCTCCCACCATAAAATCAGCCAAGGAAACAAAAAGAAAAAGAGAGAATCAGGCCTCACTGATTTCTTCATGGACTCGAAAACTAATATTTTTCCTTTTGGTAATTACAATACTCTAAATGTAACCCTTGTGGTTTGTGGGCTAAATGAGTCGTTTGCTATTAATTATTGCTTCTTAAAAATTTAAATATTAATAAAAAAATAGTAACAACTCACAATGAACAAAAGTTATTATTTGATGTCAATATAGGTACTACATTTAGTTTCATTATTGAGTAATAGGATACAATTATTGTATTGCTCTAGCTGTGACGTGGTATTGACCAATGTTGGAAGGATGGCAACAGAGAGATTTCAACTAGTTTGTTGAGGTTGCATGGTAGGGTGGTGACTACTTGCAGAGACTCTGATGCCCAAGATAGTAAATCATCAGAGTAATGACTATTATGTGAGAATAAAACATACCTGGAGAAGAGGACTAAGGGCATATATATAAGAGTTGAAAATGAGGTGTATTAGTTGATCAAGTGACATCAACATTGCACTTGTCATTAGAGGGATTGTTGAGGAGGAGCTCAAGTCAAGCACTTCCTACACACTAGACCCATGTCTCTTGTGAGAGGTACTTGAGTGATTTTGAGGGTGGGTAAGAGGTTAGTTGCTGACCAAGTCCACATTCTGGGGCGGGTTGTGCTACTTTCGAGTAAGTGGTTGGATAGCCGAAGTGGTTAAGTATGACCAAACCGTGGATCAATATATTGTGTAGTAGTTGTTGTGTCTACATCATTTTCATGGTATGGTAGATATACTTGAAAGACAGACCAATTCCAAGTTGTTGTAGCCATGTGTAGGCTATGTCTATAACATTTATATTCAAGTAAAAAAGATATAATTTTCACCAAATATAATGATAGACTACGACTACGGTGGACTGATTCTTCAAATGGTTTATGGTGGTCCAATTAATAATAGCTGTTGGATTTATTCTTTTAATATTGAGGGGTGTAGATTTATATGTGAGTACTTATGGAAAGAGTTATTTAGATTTTGAATTTTTTTTAAAGCATAAGTTTGTTTACACATTTGTCCCTTATGTGTTTGCACTTTTGTCCCTTATGGCCAACAACAAATTCATGAGAATATCTGTCATCTCATTGTATCCACCGTAGTGGAGCAACGTCTGTATGATGTCTTTCACTTGCCTCTCACCGTTGAAGTGGTGGTGCGGCCCTCTCGGTCCTAGCGTCAATGCCGAAGTGAGGGAAGGCCCTGGAGCCATTGCGTCATAGATTGAAAGCACAGGTGAGGAATCGGGCTTTGCTAGAAGAGTTTTTTTTTTTTTTTGAGGCGGTGTGTCCTTAGGTCAACTTCTGGCTTGACAATGGTGATGGAGCGAGGCTCCGGCGGCAGATGAAGTCGTCCTTGACGAAGCGGGGGAGGAGGAGGCTATTGATGCCATAGATGACGACGTCTCTAACAAGCCGTGACCCGTAATAGATCTCACACCGCCAATAGAACAAAAAGGTTGTGACTTGTAATAGATTTGAGCATTTAAGAATATGGCTCTTCTGGATTTAAATCCACCATAACCACTATCACCCCTTCTTCTTGCTTTCCATGTTCCGTATGAATGGAAGTGATTTGGATTTTGGAGTTTGGGTTCTTAAATATATGAATAATTAGAATTACAAAACATTATAGTGTAATAGAAACACACTAGAGTGCCTTGTTTCATTGAATTAGAACAAAAATTCTTAACTCGAAGAATAGAAAAACAACACAAGTCTATCAGCATTTGGTAGAAAAGAGAAGCTAACAACGCTTCTATCTCAAATGAGACACAAACATTGCAGGGGTGGTGGGGTAGAAAAGAGAAGCTGACAACTTTTATTTTATTAAGGGTAGAAAAGTCATTTTATATTTTAAAAACAAAAAATTATTCTCCAAAAAAATAAATCAAATACCCATTATATCTGATAACTATCAGTGGTCCATCATGGACCATGTGAGCAAGTGCCTCACCATAGAATTCAGTCATAATGATAATACAATTAATTATAGTGAAAAATTTTATATGATAAAAACTGTATTTTTTTTTCTAATATAATCGTCTTATATTATTTAGACAGGATCTCAAATCGTCTAAAAAAATTTATAGCACCACAATGTGATGCATTGTAATTGTAGTGTTACACAATAGGAGTCCTACTTTCGCTAGTCTAATTTAAATTAATAACCAGACTAACTTAAGGTAAAACGATTTATAAAATATGGGATGAATTTAGTAGTCGAGTTAATTTTTACTCAATCAAAATCGTTTCATCCTCAAGCAATTCCAGTACTGTATTTTTATTTCTTGTCAACTTGAATCAATCCAAAAAGTATTTTTATATAAAATATTTTTTTTAATCTTTTAACATTTAATTTAAAATAATTCTTTTTTGATATATTTTTTTTCAAAAATTAGAAAATATCAACTCAATTACTTGACTCAGACCAACCCAATTCATTATTGAGTTTAGTTGGTTGAGTGATAATTTTTCGATCCAATTTAATCTAACCGAACTCTAATTAGTTTAGAATTCTCAAAAAAAAAAAAAAAAATCTCTAATTAATTGGTTCGATTTTATTTTTGCCTAAAACTGACTCAATTGAGCTTTTTCAGACTATAAAATTGAGCTTTTTTTGCGTCTCCAAATTGAGTTTGGACTTAGTTTAATCTTGAAGAGGGCGAATCTAGGTCTGAAGCCCAATGGGCTTTAAATATAAAAAACCCAAATGGCTTTGATTGGATTGAGTCGTTGGGCTTGTAAGGCAATGAACACCTTTCGTGCATGCTTAGTTTAATGTATTTTGATAAAATAATTATATTTTTACAACTTTCTGAGTAAACATAAAAAATCATCATTATTTTTTAAATTAAGATAAATAAATGTATATATACATATTTTCACCCAACTAGAACTGTTCATCTCTCTCTCTCACCGCAAAAAATCATATTATTTTCATAATAATTCAGTTTTTCAAAAGGTAATAAAATATAGTTTGGAACCACGTGCTAATTCATCTACTCCTATATTATGAATTAAATTTGAACACACAATTTGGAGAGTGAGAGTCACTCTCCCCATTCTATTAATTAGACATTTTTAACAATTTCTTTCTTTTCTCTTTTGAACGTGTATTTCACATACTACTTCTTAACTAGACAAAAAAGTTCTCTCCTAACCAACTCAAACTAACTTTCTTTCTTCTTTATCTATTTACTTAAACTTCTTAATTGTTTATCCCTTTTAATCTATCATTTTTTTTATCTTTATCTCTAAATTGAATTTCAATGATTTTTTTAAAAAGAATTTGTTAATAGTTAAAAGAGGAATGCTAGCAACACTCTTTCTACTATTAGTTGAAATTTATTGAAAATTACAAATTTTGGTGGGTCTTCTCATTTAATGAGTCTCTTTCTGATTTAGAAGTGAGATCTAACCAAATTTGTAATTTTCAATAAATTCTAGCCAATATATAATAGAGAGAGTGCTTAGAAAGAGATTGTTAGATAGAGTGTTGCTAGCATTCCTCCAGTTAAAATAACCTATCACAATTTAAATTATTCATTGTAAATTTTAAAAATAATTTATATATTTAAATATATTTACTTATTATAAATTTTAGCTATAGTGTAATAAATATTAAAAAATACTTATTTATTATAAATTTTAATTATATAAAAAAACTATGATGTGCAATACACTAGCTAAAATACTAGTTACAATATAAAAATACAAACCAATGTCTTTAAGATACTATGTAAGAAATTAATAACTAAATTATTTTTATTAATAATAACACTAGCTAGAGATACATTAAAATTCATCTTATAAATGTGTTAATAATTTTTTAACTTTATTTCTTAATCCAGTGTCCACACTTATTAATATCTGGCTTAAAAAATAACGAAATATGATTAACATCCTATACATGATATATGGTAATCTCCACGTACATTATTTCCTGGGAAATTTAAAACGGCTGAAACTGAGAAATAAGGCAAAACTGGAATATGTTGTACTTCCTCGTCCAGCAGCTGAAGTTAAACGTTTTCTACCTGTCATTTTTGTATTGTAAAGCTTTTAACTTCCACGTGATGTGAACAAATAGCAGTCCGTGATTTTTGTATTGTAATAAAACATGATATATTTCCAAATTTGTTATATTATATTTTCTAAAAAGTTAAATTACCATGAATATAGACCGTAAAAAGGCATTTCAGACTATGAAAACAGGAGAAATTAGCTGATTTTGTGCGCGATAAAGGAAATGTTTTAGGAATAGAGTTATTTTAAGAGTAAAAATAAATAATAAAGTAATTAATAAAAAGCTTTATTTTAAAGTTTTAAATAAGGATAAGTTTTAAAAATACTATATAAAATAAAATGTGAATAAATATATTAAACTATCAATAGTTCTACCCTCAAAAAGAATATATAAAAAGTTAGACTTAAGACATAAAATATAAGGAGTGAGTAGGCTAAATTGGAGACAAAATGCCTTATATAAGATCAAATAATTTCTAATGGATAAATATAAACGTACAATTCATTTTAGGCAGAAGGAAGAAAGAGATGGAAATAAAATTGGATATATGTTTATAAGAGTTGATTTCTAAATAGACTTGTAGTGTGTTTAGATTGAAGTTTATATGAAATTCAATGTAGCATAATGGCGGATTGATGTTCAACGTGGTTTGTAATGAAAATTCAAATACATACTTAATAATTAGTGTCACTTAACCAAAGGTTTTTTTGGTGAAAATTTATAATTTAATTTATGGTTTAATAGCTTAAACGGTTATTTAGTTTAACTAACCAAATATGCAATTTAGTATTGGTTCAAGATGGAGGCTAGGACAAGAGAGTTCACAATGTCTCCCACCTTGGGATTGTGTTTTTTGCCTGTAAGATATGATAGTTTTAAAATCAATAGTTGATATTTCTCTTTTTTTTTTATTTTTTTATCTCTTCCACTTTCCCAATTTGTCCCTGATTGGACAATGCCTCCTTCTCTCACCGCATAATCTCCCTCCACCCCTGAGGCCCACCCTCTTCCTCTCCATCTCTAGCATATCATTGATTATCTTATTTTGTTTTCTATTTTGTTTTTGCAACTTGAATTTTTTTTATCCATATTCATCATAAAAGCACAAAATGCACACACACACACACACACACACACGGATATAGTAATCCCCAACTCAATCCAAATCCGGATACATACCAAACAAATCAAGACATAGGCTTCACTTTTCAGTGAGCACAAAACAAAAAGGCTAATTGTATTTTGGTTCTCCTATTTTTTTCAATCCGTAATTTTGGTCCCTATATTTTTTTAGAGACATTTAGTTTTCCTATTTTTAAAAATCTACAATCTTAGTCTCATTGTCAAATCTCTTGCGTTAATCGTTAGTGGTTTAACGTACACTCTTATATGTTAATACTTAAATGATGTGTTAGAGTCAACGTTGACACGTCAAAGTCAATGTTAAACCACTAATGGTCAATGCAAGAGATTTGATGGTAAGACCAAAATTGTAAATTTTAAAAATAGGAGACTAAATGTCTCTAAAAAAAATAGGGGTGCTAAAATTGCGGATTGGAGAAAATAAGGGGAGGGGAAAAAAGTAATTTAGCCAAACAAAAACATCATAAAACAAAGTTCACAGTGACACAACAATTTCTCCATGAACTAAACCAACACACGTCTCAACAAAAAAAAAAAAAAAACACAACGAAAACATTGCCACTGTGGGTGGCAAGCCACCATCACACCACTACCTAGCCTTTAACAAGAAAGGGGTAGTTAATAAGAAAAAAGAGAGAGAAAAAGAAAAAGAATTGAAAAAAAAGAAAAAAGAAGAAAAAAAGAAGAAATTGCATCACTGTTGATGACAGTGCTTCGCTGAGCTCTGCCAACGGAACGATTTTCAATAACTCCTTCCCCTTTGTGAGTTGTGGCCTCTCCCTCTCCCCTTCGCTTGCCAAAATTGGAGAGGAGGAGGGATTTGTTGGAGTTGGAAAGGAGAAGAGCCTTGTTGGAGGTGGAGTGGAAAAATGTAGGCCTTGGTGGATGGAAGGAGATTTGGTGGTAAGAGAGAAGCGTGGGTGTTGTCTAATTAAGGACAAATTGGGAAAGAGGGAGAGAAAAAGAAAGAAAGAAAATCTCAGCCATTGATTTTAAAACCATCATATCTAATGGACAAGAAATACTTGTCCACGGTGGGAGACGTTGTGAACTATCCCACCCTAAACTCCTTTTGGTTTAAATTGATCAGGACTAACCCCACTGGTAACAATCACTCGAAAGATAGGTTTGAAAATAATTGTGCTATATGATTTAAAGAACATTCTTATGAATTTTTGATACAATGAATTTTTTACCATGCAAGTGAGTGTTTGTGTTAGTTTTAGTTAAATAATTTGTTAAAAATAGAAGATAAAAGTAAAGATTTGACAAATATCATGGGTGGTATTTAATAAAGGTGGGCATTAGTTGGTTATGGTCGATCTCAAGCAAAAAATCCAAAATTTACACAAATTGACTGAGTGATAATTTAGACTGACATCATCTATTTGTGCTATCGGTTAAGTCAAATGGCAGATCATTCAGGTGACAGGTGCATCGGGTAGATATGTGTAGGTTTGTTTCCAAAGAAAAACATCGGTGTTCATTAGAGGCTATTGGAGATGCAGGTGGCTCATGGTGCATTGGAGAGAAGAAACTTTTTGTCTTTTATTGTTTTTTCAAATACATAAAATGAACCAAGAAATCACCAAAAATTAGTCTGGTTGCAGAGCTTCTTCTTTTCTCTCTCTATCAGTAATAACATTGTATTTAGATCTTGGGGTTGGGTGTGATGCCGTGTTTTTCATAATGTGTGAATTAGTGATTTAATAACTAAAAAGTGGAAATTAATATATATGATCTTGGTGTGATTAAAACGAATAAATAAGTTGTTGTATGGTTGTGGTTTTGTGTTGTTTGTCTTAGAATTCTTGTATGAATTTAGGAAACTTGAGGAAAATGTTCTTGAGCCAAAGTGAGAGTGTTGGTTATGTTTATCTGTGTTGTTGAGGGAACAACAGTGTTAGATCAGTTGTAAGCCTTGGGGAGTGGTTAGGTGGACCATAGGCTTTAGTGGGCCCAAAACCTTTGTGAGGCCCAATGAAGCTTAAAAACACTAAAACCCCTTTTTCTTTTCTTTCTTCTTGTTTTTGCACAACTCTCCAAGACACTCTCCTATCCTCTCCCAAACTTTCTCATTCTCTGAATCTCTCTTAAAACCACTAAGAGTGTAATAAGATATCAAACCTCAATTCCGTGTCCTTATATTGAAGAGGGTGGATTTCTTCGAAGATTTGGCTCAAGAGTCCGTTTTCCCACATTCTCTTCCTTTCCCAAATTCGGATTCGGAAGCTCTAAGAGGTAAGAGAAGCTTACTTTCATTGAATAATTGTTGTATGATTGTTGTTGAGTGTGAATGTGGCCTTGAGTTGTGCTGAATTTAGAGTGTGAATGAGTTTAATGAAATTTCGTTTGGAAATAGGTTTTCCTTGAATATGTGGCTATTTGTTGTTGATGTGTTGAATGGTATGAAATCTGTTGAGTATGCTATTGAGGGTTGCTATGTGTCATTGATTCGACCTTGTGGGGTTAATTTGGGGTGTGAGTGAGTAAAAAGTTTGGATTTTTGGGATTTTTCGAAGAGAGTTTCTGTTTCTGTCATCTGATAGTTGCTAAGCGACTAAGGCTCTCATTGAGCGAGAATGCCCCTGAGACTGAAATGAGGCTATCGGGCTTGTGATTCGTCGAGTGAGTGTTCTTGAATTGTAGGACTTGTTAAAGTGCAAGAGGAATTCGCTGAGCGAAACCTAGTTCACTGAGCGAGTATTCATGAAGATCTAGGAATTTTCTAGAAGAACGTTCGCTGAGCGAGTATGGGCGTTCCAGAATCTCTGGAAGTGATTCGCTGAGTGAGTACTAGAGTCACTCAGCGATTTGGGACCCTAGAGAGTTGTTGTTCTTTGTTGCAAGTGTTTCGCTGGGCGAGCGATGTGTTCGCTAAGTGAAGAGTGGGTGTAGGTTCTGGATGCTCTCTGTAATGGCTAGATGTTGGGCAAGTACATGACTCGTTAAGTGAATTGCTGTTGGTGTGGATTTGGAGAAAGTCCCTGGAACGAATTCGCTAAGTGACCCCGGTTGTCAATGAGTGAGATAACCTAAAGACAGGATATTCGCTGAGCGAGAACCTTCGTGAGGGAGAGTAGGCCCTCTGTAAGGAAAATTTTCGCTGAAGGAGCATATGGGCCATTTAGCGAGTTGGATAGTCTGATGCTATTTTATTTGAGAGTTAAGTTGTATCAAACATAGTTGAGAAGGGCTCTTGGTGTAAGCCTAATGTGTGACTTGTTAAGAAAGTAAGAGGAGTGACAAGTTGCTAGGATATGACCTCTACTTGTTGTAAATGTTGTTGCTTGGTTTTTCTAATGGGATATAAGGTGCTTAGATAAAGCCCTGAAGTGGAAGGTTGCTTGGATAGGACATCCACTTGTTGTGAATAACGTTGTTGTGTGAGATTTCTCACGAGGTGGGCTACTTGGATAGGGTCTTACTTGTTGACTGTGCATAGGGCTGGATTGGACCTGCATGAGGTTGGTAGTAGTTGTTGGACCATAGGTGGTATTGAGTAGGCCACGTGGTATGTGTGCTACCTTATATACATGTTGATTGGTTAATGTTGTGTTGTGATACATGCATTTCATGCATATGTTGTGGACTGAGGTTGTGTGAAGGGCCTCAAGTTGTGGTACGAGTAGGCATGGAAGTTGGCTAGTTGACAGGAGCTGCGACTTAGACGGGCCTCCAACCTAGTGCCTGGACAAGACATAGGGTAGTAAAGATGGATCTTGGGGATGAGTGGATGGGCGATTTTGCAAGGGGCCAAAGTAATGCAAATCTTGAGTTGCGGTGAGCCACCACTCACATACACTTATCCCGACACACCATTAAATCCTATCTATAGAGTTTGGCAATTCCTGAATGAGTGCTGGATCTTTATGGTAGGGGGTGAGATCTGACTGATCGCTTGAATTATTGTGAATCTCTCGAGAGTCATGTCAACATGCATTGACATAGTTGTGGTGGACTTGTTGTATCATGGGATTCGGTGTTGAGAACTCCTTACTATATGATTGTATGTTGTATACATGTGTGTGCATGTTGAGAATTGTGGATGATTTCCTTAATCATATGTTATATCATTGTTTTAATAAGCTTACCCTTGCCTATTGTTTATGTTGTGGTTGTTCTATTATTGTTGTTGTATTGGTGTGATTGTGATGATCACGTCCTATGGCGTAGGAGCAGATGGCGAGGCTTCAATGGATCTGGCTTCTCAGAGCTAAAGGTAGAGCTGCGAGTTGAAGACAATGTGAATCGCGGAGTCGCACTTTCGTTTTTTGTTTTTTTATGTGTATCTTGTTCCATTCTTTTGATGGGGGTGTATAGTATGACCAGTCATAAGGAGTATGTTTTGTACCCCTCTTCCCTATTGATGTATTTGTTTATTTGATTTAGTCATATGGCCTTGGTATTATCTCCTTGTTCTTTTGCTCTTTATCAGTTGTAAAGACAGGTATTGGTTGAAGGAGAGATAGATAGATCTCTCAAGATGACTGTATTTCATATATATATATATATATATATATATATATGTTGATTATATTTATGTTTACATGAAAAGATAGATATAGTAGTGTTGTTCAGTAACGATGACAGGTCGTTACATTGGGGAGTCAAGACTTGAGAAGTTATGAACTAGGAGAGCAGGTGTGCCATGATTTGAGAAGAGAAGAAGAGATAGAAGAACTAGGGTGCTAATTGTTGAACGAGTTTCTCCACCCACCTCGCAAGAAAGAACGCATATGCTGAATGAGTTTAGTTTCTCTGTTCATCTGCTCAACAGTTAAGAAGCACGTATTAGGTGAAGGCGTGAACGTGAAGTTAAGCACTGCGGAAAACAGCTTGTACATCATTATAGACAATGGCAAGTGGTGTAGTGCTCAATGTCTAAGGACTGAGGCAATTCTGAAGCAATATATAATTAACTTCGAAAATTGTAAATTTTGAAATTTGAATGAAGCATGCAAGACACTCAAGAGTCAAAACAATTGTACTACGCATAATAAAGGTAAATGTGTGTTTACTTTGTTATTCTATCTGGTGTAGGTTTTGATGGAATTTTTTCTCCAACCCACACTGCCCGAAATTAGCCGCATAAAACAATTTTTTATTCTATTTAACTTGATACCCGCATACACCTGCCCAAGATACATATTTTTAAACCGGGTTTGTCGGGTTACGGGTGGGTCACTAACTCTTGCTCAGCCCTACTATTTAATGTACAATATTTCTGCGTACAAATTTCTAACCATTTAATAATTTAAAAATTTATAGTGCTACAACCACAAACTCTTGTATGATGGAATAGTGGAATAATGGAAACCAAGTTGTCACGTAACAACAACATAGTAGCTTCTCCTAAAGCTTACTGAAGATTTAGAAGCATTGGGCTATGGTGTGGCGTAGAGATGAATCAGTGTCGTACTCATGATGAGTTGGCAAAGGTCGTAAGCCGTTTTCTGCTAGAACAGGGAGGTTGCCTTGTCTATTTGTTAATAATAATAATAATAATAACAATAATAATATTAATAATAAAGGAGAGTAACCTAAATATTAATGAGTTAAATAAATTTTGAACTGTGTGAAGTTTAATTTATTTTAAAGGAGTAATCATTTATTTTATTACTTTTAAAAAAAAATTCTAAAATATAAAAAATTATTTTTAAGAAATATGTTATTCTCAAACACCCACTAAGTTTGAATTATTAAATAATTTATTTATTAAACTAAATAAATAATCTCGACTTTTGAAAAATTCACGAATCAACTTTAAATTTTATAAGTTTGACACTATTAGTTTGGACTCAGTTAATTTTAAAGGAGAAATCGTGGAATGAATTTAAAAAATGTGGAGTGATAATAAAAAAGTATCGACTAAGATTTTAACTTACTACATATGTATATGTATTACAATGTTAACTATTGATTTTTCAATTACCAATCACATTCTTAATCAACCAAATCTAATTTGTTTATGAGATTGTATTTTTGGGTTATCATGTCATTGGTGCGCAAAGTATCTATCAATTTTATTGATGACTAACATTTGTCAGAAAACTTGGTTGATCACCTTTAGTGTAGTCTCCTCTTTCAATTACCTTTTTTTTTTTAATCTACAAGGCTCGAATCTAAAACCTTACTTAAGATATCTAAGTCTAGTTCCATTCGGACCAATGTAATGTTGGTAAATAATTTGTGTTTGACTGTGCGTGGGTGTATAACTATAAATTTAAATAACAAAATGCGTACATAATTATAAAGGAACTACAAAAGAAAATAATTTAAGGAAATATTTAATATAGAAAAAATAATTAAATTATCACTGAGCTAAATAAATTAAATTCAAATTTCACATATTTAGACATTTAAGTCTAAATTTTAAATTTGAATTTTCTTTTAATAAGAAAATGAGCCAACTTAGGTAGTGGATAAAAATCCTTATATCCTTTTAGAATAAGAAATATCTTACTCATTCTACAAAAGGAAGAAGAAGAAGAAGAATCTCCTTTACTTTTTCAAATAATCTCCACTTTTTTTTTTTATCCTCATTTTGACCCATATAAGCAAAGGTTGAGATGTTTTGAAGATCTTCCTCTTGGAATATATATATATATATATAACAAATTAAGTTCCCGTTTCAAGTAAGGATGACAATTAATTTGACCTAAATTTAGCAGGTACTTAGTAGAATTTTATTTATCATATAAATCTTGATAGTCCGAGCCTGGATAATTGCTTATAAAAATTTGTTGGTATGGGTTACACATATATAATAAATATAATTATACAATTTCATATTTGTCATATTTTAAAACCATAATTTGAAACATGTTTCATTTTTAGTTGAGTTAGATTTACACAAATAATTAATATTTTTTATTTTATCAATTTTTCATAGTCAGTTTAAATATTAAAATAATATTCTTATTTAACTAATTTATAAAAAGAAGAAATACATATTAAGAAGAGAACATATCCGACTTATTAGTTCAAGCACAAATATATAGGTACTAATTGGATATACATGAGCACTGGTATTAAATTTGTTACTAATATAGTATAGACATGAATCTAAATACAGGTGCTTTTCTTAAATAATAAATGCAAGTAGAGATAATTTATTATCTTATTCAAACTTTACTCATTACTAGTGTTTCAATATGTATACACAGGATAAATATTTATTTTTTATAATTAAAAATCATAATAAATAAATATATATTATATTGTAATTAAATTTCAAAATAAATAAATACATTCAAATATATAAATTATATTTGAGATTTACAATTAAATCATGATACAAGTTTATTTTTAACTATTAACAAATTCTTTTAAAAAAATATTGAAATTTAATTTAGATATAGAGATAAAAGATGGTAGGTTGGAAAAAAATATGTGGATTCTAATTTATAACACAGTAAAGATAAGTAAATTTACCAACAAAGTCTAATATAGTTGGTAGATAGCTGAATTCCTTTAGCATATTGTCAGAAGTTCGATTACCTGTTTCAGTAATTTTGACGCCTTGAAAAAATTAGTCTCTAACTATCAATTGGGAGGATATTCTTAATTTAAACCAAACAAAAAGATGAGTAAATTTTAAGTGCTTAGTTGACTCAATCTTTTTACCATGTGATAAACAAAGCCCATTCTCGGTTATGGCACCTACAAAATATTTGCCTTATGTTAGTGACGGATCTATGGCCCTAACTTAGTGGGGGCAATCTATTTAAAAAATTAAATTTTAATAATAATTATTGTACATATAAAAATAAAGATATAAATGTTATAATTATAAAATTTTAATATATTTAATCAAATAAATTACATACTTGATAATTGAAAATACAAAAATTAGAATAAATATATAAAAATAATGGGGCAAAAAGCTCAAAGTACTTACTTATAATTTTATCAATGTGAGGGAATGCATATGTGTTTGCCATCATTATTTAATGAAGACTTCGTCATTGTTCATTATTATGATGAAAATTAAAGTTTAAAAGCACATTCTCAGGTGTTTACAGGGAGTGTGCAACCAAACAATAAGTTCAACCTTTAAAGAATCATTGATTTTTTTTTTAATTATTATTTAACGGTCAATTCTGCATTTATCCTTTTACACTCACTTTAGGAGTAAATTATACCCGGTTTCAAGATCGATAAAACAGTTATATAAATTTGTCTCCACTCTGACTCTCTAGTAGTAAGTTAGGTGAAGGATTGCTAATAACAATAACTATTTTCATTCCATAACATGGAGGCACAAAATGATGCACGACTTGTTTTATTTTATAGATCATTCATTATTATTTTTGCTAAAAACATTAAATGTGCTAGTAAATGCCGGAGAGAGGAACCAGTGATATAATAAAGTAATTTTGGTATTGATGAAATAGTGTGATCAATGATAAATTGATAATATTGGTGCTAATGATAATCAATTTGCAAACAAAATGGAAACTTCATAGGAAAATAACAAAGATAATTGAAGTCTAGAATTATTTAGAGAGGGAAGATTTTTTTTTATTATTCTATTATTTAATGGATAATTAGGGTGTGTTTGGTAAAACTAGCTTATAAGCTAATTGAAGATTATAAGCTATAAGCTAGGAATTAAAAAGTTGAAAGCTTATAAGTTAACTGATTGAATTAAAAGTATTTGGTAAGATTAGCTAATAAGCTATCTGATAAATGTAAAATGACATAAAAACACATATTTAGCTATTTAATTTTTTAAATTGAAAAAAAAGGTAAAAAGAGATTCAAATAAATTAATGAAGATATAAACGAAATAACAAAAAAAGCTAGTAGCTTAAGCTAGCTTATTTTCATAAGCCAGTTAAAGTAGCTTATAAAAATAAGTTAGAAGTTACTAAAATAAATTCGTGTACCAAACAAGCTTGCTTATAAGTTAGTTAAAGTAGTTTATAAATTAGTTAAAGTAACTTATAAGCTATTAGAATGACTTAAAAAAAACACTCTTAGAAACTAATTTTTTGAAATTTTTTTTTTATAGACTATATGTATATTTTACATAATCAAAATAACTCCATGTCAATTAATCCACGTGTTTGATGATTAATTCTTTTGAAACATAAAAATTATTAAAGTAGATTTTATTTCTCTCGACATCATTTCTTTTATACACAGAATTAGGAATTGAATCCCAGTCAATATATTTTAAGGGTCACAACTATCTACAAACTATGCCGAGTTTTGTTGGTAGACCAAAGATTTTCTACACTAAGTTTTGGTCTAAAATTTTGTTCTATTCTGAATTTAAAAAAAAAAAAATGCGAAAAAGAATGTGCAAATGATCTTACATTACTCGTGTCACTTTGAAAGAAGGTTGGATATCTTTATCCCTCATCTAATTGCCAAATGGAATATTACACTTCACATCTACCTTCTCTTTCACGTAATGACATTCCCATTTTCCTCTTTCCCCATGTTTCCGTCATTGTATGAAAATGATTGTGAGAAAATATACATCATTTTCAACCCAAAATTAGCAACTCTGACCTCATCTTTTTGAACTTACATTGATCAGAGAACTTTGGTCCACATGGCATTCATACAAGTCCGACAAACGCAGAGTTTAATAATCTTTGTTGTAATGATTGTTGTAGAAGGCCAGCAGACTTTGCACTGTTGAAGGGTTGTGTCTTATGCAGGCCTTAATTAATTAGGTAAACAAAAAAAACATATATAAGAAAACTCTTCTTAGATACTCCAATTAAATGATACAAATGTGGAGTTGTGTGGAGCAGTTCAAAGTTCCAATGTTTCCCTCTACTTTAATGAATTAGATATGAAATTGGATAGCGATGTTACTAATTTAAGCTTATAATATGTTTGGCAGAGTAGATGTATACACTTATTTGAGCTTCGGATTAGGAATTGGCCTATACGTGTGATAAGTAGTCAACGGTTGTACATCTAAACGCACGTAGAAATTATGTTCAGGTGGACTGGGCAAACATGAAGACACTCACTCCGGAGAAATATTGCAAAGCCAAATGAAGTGATTTTTGTTCATCTTTTTAGCATTTTTTTTAATTGAATTACTTTTTAATGTTTAAATTAAACTGCTGTACGAAAATTTTAAACTGAATTAACAAAAAACACAAATGACATAACTTTGTTTTTTGCTTCATTCCTTATTATATCGTTATTTGTTTTAGACCGGTTTCTAACTTGGCCGACTTCAGCTTTGGCCGCTTTCAACAGGCTACCATTAACCTTGTCGACTTCTGTCTTATATTGTTTATTTAACCAAGTCTGGTAGGGCTTACTAACTTGTGGCCAACCTCAAATGGCTCACCTTAGCTCACCTTCTGGTTGCCTTACACTTTGGCCAACCTCTATATACAACATGCATCTGGCTGAAGTCATCAAACCAGCTTTGACATCAGTCACGCATGTCGCATGACTGTAATTGCCTCGCCACGTGGTTCTTGAGTTGTGGTAATCGCCTAACCAACTTTCTCTCGCATTTGCCCTATACAAGGCAACCTACACCTTTAGGTACAAATCTGATCTTTGATTTTTCACTCACCTCTTACAAACATTGACTTTAGCGTTGGAGTGTTTTTTTGTAAGTGACCACCTCTGTGTTGTCGTCAACCTCCCTTCTTGCTCGTCAAAAATCGCCTTCCCCATGTATGTGTTCACCCAGGTTTTTGCTAGCTCTTTCAAACATTATTTAATTTATTAATCAACTAATAAGAAATCATTGCCATGAATTCATATGCACTAATTCTACTTAAGTTTAAAATTGGTGTTTTCCTAACCGAAGCAGTTGGTCCGAACTTAAATACACCATTTACAAAAGTAATGGTTATTTTTAGGTAGAAAACTATAAAGGGAAGATTTTAATTTTTAACACACGTATACCTGGAAAGCATTATTTATTTCAAATGGAAAATAAAAGTGTCGAAATAAATCAATGATGCACTTAGCAGAAAACGACAATAATATCACACCCTAGCCATAAGGATGAGCAAATTATCATTTACTTATGCAAGTGACAACCTATATTAATCTAATCTGCTTGCTAAACAACCAAACCTTATAAAAAAAATTATACACCATAACAAACAATTGCTAAATGTTGATCTTATAATAAGAACTTTTTTATTCATTGAAAGCAATTGTGTTTGTAAAATATGTACAAACAAGGGTGAGAAAAAATAAGATATAAAAAAAATCATTTTAACACCATTATGCGAATAGCATTTTTGTTAGGCAAACATTTTACATAGTCTACCGTAAGAATAAAAGCTTCTTTCAACTATATTATGAACATGAAAAAAGGTATATTATGGTCATAAAGTTTTTAATATTTAGAAATTTTTTAATTTCTTTTAATTTGTTTAAAACTACTTTTTATATTATTTTAACACAACATATTACTTTTTCTGTTCTTTTTTACTTGTCAATTTTTTAGAAATTTTTTGTTTTAATTTATCTGTCATTTTTAAATTCAAGATAACATTAATTACTTTTTTTGTCAATTATACCTTACTTCTCACCTAATTTTTAATTTAGTTACACATTTACAACTAGTATGCATTTATTGTGGAGTTGAAATGAGAATGGTATAATAGATAACTTCAAAATTATTTTATGAAAAACAAGAAAATTTATTACATTTTTGGTTTGTATATAAAAACCTTAAACGAAGTTAAATAGGAACAGAGGTAGTATCAAATAATATCTCATCACTTACTTAGGAATAATAATGATATATCATACTTCGATAATTTTCATGCCTTGAAGGGAATTAATCACTAGTTATTGGTTGAGAATATTTTTAGTGCGTATATAAAAAAGAAAAAATAATGATATGGCACAAATTTCAATTGGGAATGGTGCAGCTCACTCACCTCACATGCTTTTCAGCTGAAACATAACAATAAAAAGGAAAAAAAGAAAAGAAAAAAAAAACCAACTAATTAATCAAATTCATGGAAATTCTTCTAGATAATTAACCTTGAGAAAATAGGCTATGCACTGATAATGTAAAACAGTTTTACATTGTCATCTAATCACAAACCACCATTTATGATATGTTTATTGACTTTTACAATAACTATCTTAAAAGTCATACCAACGGTGATTTTTAATTGGTTGACAGTATAAAACTTTTTATATTGACAGTGCATAGCCATTAAGCTCATTAACCTTTATCATCAATAATTAATTATTGTTTAATCTAACTAAAAAATGGAGCAAACGATGATTGAATTACCAAAAATATTATTTTCTGTAAAGCTATATTGTCCATAGTCTTACGTTTACTAGATTGACCTCATCGGGTTTGAACCAGTTAATTCTATACTTAATTCCCTAATCGATTCGAAGAGAAGTTTCATTTAATTTTCTATACCGAAAAGAAGAAGAAGAAGAATTTTTAGATCAATTTTAAAAATCAAAATATGTCAAATCCAATGAATCGAACAAAAAGTCTAGGAAAATCGACCATTAATTGTATCAACTGACTTATTGAAATATTACCATTAAAATTTTGAATCAATCCATATTCAATAATGTATTTGATAATGGCGTGTGTTTGTTTTAGGCAGTCTCACTTTCCAATGCATGTCCAATGGCAATTTATGTATCTGAGGTCACTGGCGCTGAACTGAACGGGAAGACAAATCAAACACAGCTATAAATGTCTTCTAGCCGTCTTCTATTAAATTACCTTGATCATCTACCTTGCAATATCAGCTAATGTGTATGATGTTAGGTAAATATTTACATATTTGATCTCACATTAAAAAAAATGATTTTAGGATTAAAATTAATTTTCACTTTAAGAGATTTTAGGTGACTTTTATGTTAGATAAAAAAAATTATATTTAAGTTTATTACTAACTTGTTTTCAAATAAAAAGATCAAAATATAAATCACTTTATTTGAAAACCAATTTAAACCACAGTTAATTTTGCAAAATAATATTCAAAATCAATTTTGTAAGTATTCATGTAACACCCATATTTGTGTTAATCTTTGATTAACTTTGTTGACATCATTATAAGTGAAAACATAATTTAGACTATAAAAATTAATTAAATGAAAATTTTGTGAATTTCTATGTAATTTTTAGTTGTTAGTTTAATTGAAATTTAGACTGTGTTGTGAAATAGACATTAAGAGCTTATATTGAGTTTTGTGCGTAGACAACCAAATATTTTCATAGAAATTAACATGATTAGTCATTATTAATTATAATTAATGTTCTATGAAATTTTGGGCTGATTCTGACACCTTAAATTAAAATATTATTGTATTATCTAGTGTTAAATACATACTTTACGAAGAGTAATTTTGGAGCAGAAAAATAGATTACTTCAGATGTAGGAAGTTTAAATAACCTACAAAAATTGAAGAATAGAGAGCAAGAGGGTGAATGATTCAAATATCCACACAGAAGTTCAAAACACTCAAATTAAACTCTATCCATTGCAGGGAAGTTGTGGAGAAAGCTTCAATCATTTAAGGATGTTAATATGGAAGTTGAAAAACAGAATCAAAACACCAAGATTTCTAAAAACATAGTCATAGACATATATAAATGAACAATTTGAATCTGACCCCTCACAAACATGATTATCTAGTCTTGGAACCATTAACAAATCTTTGTCATTAACGAATGAATCCAACGATAAAATCACTTCTTTCCTAAGTCAGTCTTGATCGAAAGATATGATAATATATTTGGTGTCCAAAAGTTCCTCATCGACTAAGTTATATTTTTCTTATAAATTGATAGGAATGGAAGAGTCATCCTTGTTCTTGGCCTTCCCCATAGTTTGGGAGTTTACCTGCAAGTTTTGGAGGTAAAAAAAAATTAGAGGTAGGTCGAAATGGAATTAGAAGAAAAAGAATCAGAAAAGTCAGTAGAAAGATTGGAGAATTTGACTTTCATTTAAGTAGCAAATTCAACCCTCATCATCTTATCAATGGCATACTTCCTTTATTGATAAAGCTTTTCCAAATTTTCCAAAAAATGGAAAGTGGAAGTAGTTTTAAAATACAAATAAGAGGAAGAAAAAATAATCTAGTCGTGACAACAATGATTAAGAATTACAAGTAAAATCTACCTCAAACTCCCAAATCTATACCAGAGTAATGAGGAAAATAAGAGAGAAAATGTAGAAAGAATAAGTTCCTATAAGTAAAGATGAACACTGAGTGGTTGATGGAAGAACTCGAAAATTGACAAGCAAGAACACAATGGCTGGAAATCATAAAAATGCAAGAAAAAGATGTTCAAGATAAGGAACAATGAAAATAAAGGTCAATATTATCTATATAGATGCTTGGAAAGAGAAACATTGTTTTTTATGACGTTAGGTAAGGATGATTAAAGTGATTAAATAGAAAAACTAGCCCAAAAGTGAGAATGAAGTAGAAGAACTCTATCTTTTTATGCAATAATTTGAAGCATAAAACTGTGAGAAATAAAGTAATAATAAATGCCTTGGAATTTTAACATCCAATGAGATGAATTGGTTCAATGACAACATTTAACGAATGTTGAAAAATAGCAAATGAAAACAACACATGCAAAAGCAATTCATAAACTTGAAACTTGATGTGCATATGTTGCATGCATACCAAGTTAGGGGACAACTGTTATGGACTGTGTTGAAGCCCAATCCACCTTGCATTATTAGTAAGTCCAAATCTATATGAAGAAGTTAATTAAAGACAACCACTGGTACTAAAGTTGCATGGGTAGACATTGCAACATGGATAACTGCTTGTAAAGGACCTTGGGCCTTGCAACATTTACTCCAGCCTAGGTCTAACACATATATATACCCAAATGTCACTACAACAAGAATGCACATTTATTACATTGTACTTTGAGTAAGTTTCTTTGCTATCTTAAGCATCAGAAGTGTCTTTGCATGTACTTCCCACCATTGCTCGTGCAATTTGGACTCGTGGAATTTGGATTAAAGCATTCACATTTTAAAGACATCCATCCACTAGTTTACGTTACCTGATTGTATAGTCTAGACCACTATCTGTCACACTTCAAACCAAACAAATTGTCATTTCTAATTTATTAATTGATTTTTATACTTTGTTTATATGAGGTTTATAATTTGAGTATAAATTAAAATTATTAGAATTTAATTTGATTTTTATAAAAATATTATTTGTTATTTATTAATTTATTGTCATGAATTAAAATGATAAAGAATAATTAAAAAGAAAATATTTTTGGATGTAATAGAATAATCCTAATGATAATAAATGATATAAGATAATCCTCTTTTGGTTTGGCAAAAAATAATGTTGAATAATTTAAGAAATATAATATGAATTCTTAAGTAGGATATGAAAAGTTGCAAACTGGGGCATACATTGTGCATTCAACTTAGGGGCTATTTTTAATATTCACTAGGTTAATAAATCAATTTCTTATCAAATTAACTGATAAAAAATAGATAATATCAATTATGTCTTCATTTTAAGTGGGAAAATGTTATCATTTACTACTTTTTTGATGTTGCTTTACTACTTTATTTTAATAAAGATAAAAATATAAGTTTTTTTTCTTGTAAATATTATTGAGTCTAACAACTTTTTATATCTTAAATTGAGTCATTGTTTTCTTATTATATTTAAGTATTTCAAAGGTTGAATGTCTCATATTGTTTGACGTTATACTATTGAGTGTGTGAATCAATTGTTGTGGGGTTGTTCCAATTTAATCAGTGGAGGGAGTTAGGGAGAATTTTACCGTTTATAATGATCTTATTGACTCAAACAGAATTACTTCCAGGAAAAGATACCTATATTCTCCACACACACAAAAAATGTTGCTCAGTATTGTAAGTTTTCTTTTTTGGTTGTCCCTGACCATATATTTAAGGGCATAATTATCTATTAACTATACCACACTATGTTATGGCATTGTAATTTTAAAGTGATAGTAACCTGTATTTTAGGCTTATAAACAAGCTACTGAGATGAGTGGACCTGAGCATTCAAGATTGGACCAAACTGATGGAAGATGGATTTCAGGCTAATTTAAATTAGTATATTTTCCCTTTGTACGCATGATAATATGGTTTTGAATTTAATTTCTGAATCAAGCCTTAGATATGATTTAAGGCACGTTTGTACTGTTTGATTTGATTACCCGAATTTAATCCTGTTTAAAATATTTGTCCGACATTTAGTTTGATTGATCGTTTCCATTTATATATTTTTTTTTGGCCAATCCATTTATAAATGTTGTTTGCTATAATTAATCATCTCCCTTTATAAACAGTGTCTACTAATTATATAGATCGATACATGAATAATTGCCGAGCGATTCAAATTTTGAGTGACTTCAATTCTTTCTTAAAATCATTTTATGCCCATCTCAAAAATAAAATAAAATGGTTTATACGCTCTTTTTTTACTTTTTTTTTATTCTTTCTGTGTGCTTCTTGGGTGCATATCTTTCTTCTTCACCCTCTGTTGTTCTGATACCTTGGGTTGTTGAGAAAAGCCTGTTGTGCTCCTAGTTCGTTGTTTGATTGCTTCTTTCCTATCACTTCTTACCTTATCTTTAAATAAAAAAGGTAAAGATTTTCGTTAGATTGTACTCTTTAAAGTTTGTACTCTAACAAAATTCTGAAGTCATTTTCTATGTTTAGCTGAATGACATATTTTCTTAATTAGTTTTTTGTCTTACTTTTGGTACAGTAATTTTTTGTTTATTAGAGGGTTGATCGAACTAACAAACCGGTGACTAAACCTATTAATCGGTTCAACCTAGGTAGACTTTGTAGCCATCAACTTAGCTATGTAATTTAATTTTAAGCATTAGTTTGGAGCTACGAAACACAGTATTCTCACATATAAATAAAATAAATTTTAAAAAATATATGATACAAATATCATTAAGATAGAGTATACAAAATAAATTATTTAAGTAATGATACAAATTTCACTCAAAAATAAAAAGTAATGTCTCTTAATCAAGACTATATATTTTTCTAATAAAGAACATAGGTTAAAATCGTTGAAAAATATAAAATAAAATCTTAATTTAATTCCTTATCATCGGTTTATTTTTTTCTTGGTATTATGAATAAAATAAATTTAATTTTTTTACTTTAATAATTATTAATCAATTCAGTTCTTAACATTATAAAAATAAGTTAATTTATAACCTTAATAATTATTACTCAATTTATTTTTTTAATTACTATATATTATTCAATTTTTTTGGTAACCATTTTTTGGCGTGAAATATTCACTAGTTTTGCCGATAACTAATTTTCGTTAAAGAATTTGATTGACCACCTTTATATATTATTCAATTTGATTCTTAAAATTAACAATAATTATCAAATATATATATTAAATTGGTTGATTTGACAATATTAGAACCAAATTAACAAGAATTAATTACATAAACAAATTAATTAATAATTATCTAATTTAACAAATAATCTTCTTTTAATAATATCAATCACTAAATTAGCTAATGATATGAATTGGACGTTTTACTTGAAAATATCTATTAAATAATTGTCATAAAACATGTTTGATAAGACAGAGGAACAATTTAAATTAAAATTTTGCAATGCTTGGTAGGTTTAAACAGATATATACCGTGATTAGTAACTGAAATATTATTTTGTATTAGTGTGAATATGCGGCTATATATAGAGATAGCACACTGATTTTCTCTCTCTAACTTGCTTCTCTTTCCCTTAGCCAGAACAGGGAATTAATTTAATTTCCTTCATCTCACGATGGCACAAGCGTGGACACCGTTCACTCCGTTGAAGTTGTCGCTGGCGGTGCTGACTCTGTTTTTTGCGTTGCGCCAGAAACAGAGTCTCTGTTCGACGCTGAAGAGCGAAGGTAATGTAATGGTTACGAAAACGACGTAGGGCGCTGAGCGGTTCGTTCGGTGTTGTGTTTTAAGCGAGTTTTGGTTAAGTTTACCAAACGGAAGGTGTGTCGTTTTGGATGGCACAGGTTTGGCGCTGCTAGCGTTGAGGGAGAGGGTGGCGAGAGACCCGCTGGGGGCTTTATCAAGCTGGAATGGCGAAGATGGAGACGTTGATCCATGCTCGTGGTTCGGTGTGGAGTGCTCTCACGGTAACGTTGTGGCCTTGTAAGTAACCTCTTCTCCTTAGTTTCTCTTCTTTCATTTGCCAACTCTTTTCTCGTCATCCAAACACACTTCCTTTTTATTCTCTTTTCTTTGTTATAATACGGATAAAATATGTTTTTACTCTCCTAAAATATTTTGAAATATTGATTTTTGTGCTAATAAAAATTTAATATATTTTTAATTTTTATATTTACCAAAAGTAATGTGATTTTATTTTTTTCATTCAGTACTTAAAACACATTATTTTTATAAATATACAGATTAAAAACGTATTAAATTTTTATAAGAATTAAAACCAACGATATAGGACCAAAAATATATTTTACTCTTGTAATATTTAGTGTAAATTTTTATACTATTAATTAATTAAAAACCATGATAACTTGATAAGAATGATTTATAAAGTAGTTATTGTAAAAATAACCAAGTTATCATACATATTAATCTGTAATTGAACTACAGTGTAAAACTTTTTTATACTGTCACTTCATATAGACCATTTACTCATATTTTTATAATAATTTTTTCTCCATTATATTATACATCTTAATTCACATTTTTCCTACTATCTTAACTTTGTAAAAAAAAAAAGAATTAAATTGAAATATATTAAGAATGTAATGGACTTTTACGTTATTATGAATTGTTGTATAATTAAAAAATATTAATTCTTGTAATAATTATTTTAAAATTAATATTTAAAATATTTTTAATTAATTGATACAGTAGATTCAATATATCAAAATTAAACTAAAAATTTATAACAAATTGAGATACAACTATAATTTCATTTTCCCCGTCACATAAAATTGAATTTATTATCATTTCCAAGTGTTCTCAACGATATGCGGAAGAGCTAATTGGAATTTTGCATTTTACTAGACTTGAACTATGGGAGGAGTGTTTGGTTCTGTATTGTGTTAGATGTTACGTGTATCGGACAGAAACCATTAGTATGTAGGAAACTTGCTAAGAAAAAAAGAACCAAACATGCTATAACTATTACTTTCTAAAAGTCACATCTAATATGTGAAAAATCATATTCAAAACATAGAACCAAACATGCTACATAACTTCTCCGTTTTTGACAAATTTGATATAGTTTTATATATTTTTAAGGCGAGTCACATGCTTTGGGCCTGTTTGGATAAAACTTTTCTATAAGTATTTATGGAAAAAAAAATAAAAACAAAAAGTGAAATTAGTTTCTCCAAAAGTTAAAATTAGCTTATGCATAAGCTAATTTATAAAAGCTTTCTCATATTAGCTTTTTCAAAATCTAAATTTTAGCTTATGCATAAGTTAATTTTAATTTATGAGAAAGTTTATTTTATTTTATTTTCTTATTTTTTTCTCCTATAAATATTTATGGAGAAGTTAATCTAAACATGCATTTGTCAAGTTGAATTGAACATGAAAGTATCTATTCCCAAGATGCAAACTAATGACTGAGGTGACTGGTTAAATCATTTCTGTAACAATTTTTTTTCTTCCTGTTGTGTGTTGGAAGAATAACAAATATTTCTTTTGTCTGATCCGATGTATCAAATATTTCATTTGACAAGATTAAAATATAACAATTTGATTTCTTGATACGAATGGGAAAAGAAATGGGGTCAAAAGATGATAAATGAAACTGATGATGCTAATTAGTGGAGACGTCGCGCATCCTGACACTTGCGTTTGAATTTAAACACGTCATTGAATAGTTTTTGACATTGTTGCCACTGTTCTAAGCCACGTTTGAATGGATTTTGACTGGGCTTATTACGCAACAGGGCTTGAATTTTCACTGGGCAGTCTGGTCCATTAGGCTTTGATTTCCCTCTTAAACTGGCCGGCAAACTTAGCTTCGTCTCTTTGCAGTGGGAAAAGTTGGTTTTTTAATAATGAAAATGAAAAATAATATATTAAGTCCTTTTTAAGCTGAATTACTGCGTTAAACCCGTCAGTAACTGCGTTAATTTTTGGTTGATTTAACTTGTGAAGTTGCGATGCAGTGTCCCAGTAAAAATTCTTCTTAGCAAACTCAATTCCAAACGATAATTCAAATCTATTGAAAAAAAGTGTAGGTATTATTCTTTATTTAATGAGTTATCACTCATAATTTTGTAATTTTTAATAAATTTTAACTAATAATAAAGAGTTTGTTAGAAGGGATGAGTTAAAGTATATGCTCCCGTCTCATTTTTTCTTTTATTTGGGTTGAAACCTCTTTTAATAAAATTTTAATTTCGATTTCGTGCATATTTAACCTAGAATAAGCCTTTGTGCTTATGGACTAAGCCATTTGATTAATTTCGTACCTTGTAAACGTTTACTTTGATTTTCAATATTTTAGATGTTATTAACTTTAATTCTTAGTTTTATAAATTTTTTATTCGATTTTTCTATCCTGTGTATACCTGCACAGGTTAAGAAATTTTGTAACCTATGTAAGTTTGCACAGGATATAAAAATTGTTTTTTATATTAGATCTTCATTTTGTAAAATGTTATAAAATTATATTCATTGTAGTTCTTAAAGTCAGTAAAAAAGGACTAAAGCTAAAGAAATTTTGAAAAAATTGCAAACATAAAAATTCAAGTGAAAATTTTTGTAAACACAGGAACTAAAATGAATAATGATTACAATATCAAAGGAAAAAGTGGAGGTTAACTCAACCTCAAGTTAAATAATCGTGAAACATTGTTATTTAAATTTTTTGGAATACTTTTGGTAAATAAATATAGCTTATTATAATTTTTATATTACAAATATTGAAACTCAGTCAAATTGACAAAATAATCTCATTTTATAATATAATAATAATTAAAATGTTTTATGATTATGTCATAATTAAAGTATAATTGAGAAAAATTACACTGAATTGTGTATTATGCCAAGTAATAAGTAAATACCTAAAAGAAAGAAAGTAAATTTTATTTTGAAATTTGTAGGTGAGAATAGATGAAAGGAAAGAGTGAACACATTTATCCAACACATTTTTGTGAAAAAAATTATGAAACTGAATATGGACTTTGTTAATGTATCAAAAACTATGGCCTTTGTTATCTTTCAAAGACTTTATTAATGTCTGAATTTTCTTGAATAATTTTCTTCTGCTTGTTAAAGTATATCTGTTTTGTCGGATTTGGTATTTGAAAAGGCAATGTTTACTTCAAAATAAACTACTGAGTGAGTTTTAATAATTTTCATATTTAGTATTTGTATGCTTGTGTACTACATGGAAGTTGAAAGTTTTGGTCTTTTGTCAATATTTATTAACACTTTATTATTCTTTAAAATGCACCCTATTTTTTGAGAATCTTTATATCTTTTTTTTTTTTTTATCTGTTTACCCCCTTCTTCTTTTTTCCAATTGATTGAGTGATGTTTTCCATCTAATTAGGATATGCTTGAATGGAAGAATTTAGAGAAGAGAAACAAGGGATTTTTTAAATTAAACATATTTATAAAAAGCATAATAGAATGTTACATAATATTTTTAAGGGTTAAATATGTTTTTAGTCCTTCAAAAATTGACTTATTTTGGTTTTAGTTCTCAGAACAAATTTTTCTTGAATAAAGTTCCTCAAGTATTAAAAATATTCTAATTAGATCCCTGTGCTAAACTCTGTTAAACTTTTCTGTTAAATGATGATCATATCAGCTTCAAAGTAAAGTATTTTATTACCTGAAGTGTCCAGTGATAATTTTTAGCAAAAATCAAATAATTACTTTTGCTTTAGGATTAAAAAAATCTGTAGTTTAGGGTTAATCATGTAATAATTTTATTCAAAAAGTACATTACTAATCTGACCTAGACATAACAATTAACATGGACGACCACATCAGTAAATTAATGGTGACTGTGACACTCATGTGGCCATCATTTAACAAAAAAATTAAACAGAATTTAGTACAGAGATCTAATTAGGGTATTTTTAATATTTGAAAAATTTTATTCTAGAAATTTTTTTCTGAGAACTAAAACTAAAACAGGTCAATTTTTGGAGGACCAAAAACATATTTAATCCTATTTTAATTTTAATCTTTTCATTTGAAAATATTGTCAACTGAAAAAAATTTTCAAAATGAAAATTTTCTTCTATCTTTCTTTCCTTCCAAATACATCCTCAGTGGGTGATCTATTGATATTTTTGTGTCCGTTAGTGCATAAAATATACAATGAACACTGGTTATGAATATTCAACTTGCAGGAATTTAGAAGACCTTTGTCTCGAAGGAACACTAGCACCAGAAATTGGAAAGCTGGCTCACATAAAATCAATGTAAGATGATGCACATGCCAATGCATATGTTTTAGAAATAAAGATTCCTTAACAAACTTTGTACACTTTGTATGCTCTTCAGCATTTTGCGCAACAATTCTTTCTTTGGAGAAATTCCCAAGGAGATACTACACTTAGAGGAGTTGGAAGTCCTTGACTTGGGATATAATAACTTTAGTGGATCACTTCCATTTGACCATGGCAATATGCCATTGCCATCTCTGACCACTCTGTAAGTTAATCCTTTCATGCCAAATATTTTCTTCGTATCTTGTTCTTTGGTTGATTAATGTCATCAAATTTACACTGCAGTTTATTGGACAACAATTACTATCTAACCAACTTAACTCCAGAGCTGTATAAGCTCAAGATGATTTCTGAATTTCATGCTAATGAAGAACAACCAACTAGTGCCACCACTAGAGAAACAATTGTTGGCAGATGTAGTTTATTATGGTAAGCTTGTGTTGATGGATTGCAAAAAAGAAATTTCTGAGTTCAATACTAATGTTTGGATATGATGAACAGTTTCCTCAGTAAATGGTTGAATGACATTTAGATTCACCTTTTCTTTTCATAACAAAGCTCTTACATGAAAATAATCTTTAGTCCAATCTTGCTTAAAACGTGCTCATAAGCTCATTCATTGTGAAGTTCATTATCAGATCAAGTTTGAAATTATTTGCTTGTGACATTTTTGTCTCAGGCACATTGGCCAACATGGGGATAGAGCATACAGGAGGCAACTTCTCAAGGTAGCAAATGCTGCTAATGCACGCAGAATCCAAGGGGATGTTAACCAAGGGACGCTTAAACAATCAGCATCACATTTTCCTTCTTCATTATCACCAGATTTTGAGCCTTTCTCATCATCACCATCACCATTTTCACCATTGGAAAGTCCTTCATATTCACCAGGATCAGCTTCATTGTCATATTCACCATTGCCATCTCCCTCAAGCATTTTTTTCACTCCTTCACCCTCTCCTTCACCTGTAGTGCTACCAACTCCAGATATATCACCCCCAGCAAACGCACCTACCACTGTGTCTACACCACCAGAGATTAATTGGATTTCAGCACCTAGCCCTTCTCCATTTTCTAACCAAGGGAGTACAAACAGTTCCAATCCACTGCATCATTCAGCGATAATCTGGTCTGCAGTTGGGGGCTTCACCTTATTGATTTTGGTGTCAGCCATTACTTTTGCTTGCTTCCAAAGTAGGAAGGTTGTGTCTGTTAATCCTTGGTCCACAGGGTTGAGTGGCCAGCTGCAGAAAGCTTTTGTAAAAGGTAGTTTGTGCTGCAATTGGCTATTCTGGATCTTATTTACTTCATTCAGAATATTAGCAATAGATTCAAACTCTAATATGCATTGTGAATACAAAGAATGAAGGTAGTTTTCTAGGCCTTCCACCCTTCACAACTATTTCTTTGTGTGGGATTTAGTTACTCATTGAGCATGTGTCATTTAGGTGTTCCAAATCTCAAACGAGCAGAACTTGAAGCAGCTTGTGAATATTTCAGCAACATCATTGGTTCTCTGCCTGATGGAACTGTGTATAAGGGGACTCTCTCCAGTGGAGTTGAGATAGCTGTAGCATCCTCTGCAGTGACCACAGCTCAAAACTGGTCACAAAGTATGGAAGCTCAATTCCGAAAGAAGGTATGCTAGCAACAAATGTAGCAAATGCACCACATTTATCATCCTGGTCCTACTTCTTATCTTTTCGTGATTGCAGATAGCGACATTATCTAGAGTGAACCACAAAAATTTTGTGAATCTTATTGGGTATTGTGAAGAGAATAAGCCATTCTCAAGAATGATGGTGTTTGAGTACGCTCCAAATGGCACACTCTTTGAGCATCTACACAGTGAGTGACATTTTGTTCAAAATTTACTTACATCCACAACCATATCCCATATCCTTTGTAGCAAAAACTAAGTGATTAGTTCCTTGACACCTTGAAAGTTGTTAGCAACATGCACTGGCAATTAAAGTTGTTTTGAGTTGACTTTATTCTTGCATTGCTGCAGTTAGAGAAGCAGAAGAATTAAATTGGACAATGAGAATGAGGATAGCTATGGGAATTGCCTACTGCCTAGAGCATATGCATGAGCTGAAACCACCCATTGCCCATAGAAACCTGCAATCTTCCTTTATATACCTCACTGAAGATTATGCTGCAAAAATATCAGATATTAGTTTTTGGAATGAAATATTTGCTACAAAGAATGGATCTGCAACCACACAACTCTTGGAAACACCATCAGTAGATACCAAGGACAATGTTCACAGCTTTGGAATAATATTGTTTGAGTTGATTACAGGGAGAATTCCCCATGCTGGGGACAATGATCTTCTGACAGATTGGGCAGCAGAATATGTAAGGTGGGGGAAATCCTTAAGAGATGTTGTGGATCCAAGACTGAATTCTTTGCAAGAGGAGATAGAGGAATGGTCTGAAGTGATAAGAAATTGTGTACGTCCAGATCCAGAGAAAAGGCCAACTATGAAAGAAGTTACAGCTAGACTCAAGGAAATCACAGCTATGGGGCCTGATGGAGCAAATCCAAAAGCATCACCACTTTGGTGGGCAGAAATGGCAATTACGTCCACCGATTCAAGTTGAGACATTAATATTATATTTATAACCCAAATAAAGGTGAAATGATAATTTGTACAGTTATTCTAAATTTGGAATTCGTGCACTTTTGAAATACTTATGTTTTATACTCATGTTTTTTACACCATTCTTTTGAAGCTACCAGAAATAGCATGTGAAGAGCAAATAACATTTATCTCATTGTAGAGGAATTGATTTTTGTTAATGTTTGGAGGGACAGAGGGTGCTTCCTTAATACCCTCTCGAATATTTTTTGGGAAACGGCTGTGGGGGCAGGGCAAAGGGCCGTGTTATGTTTGCCTACTACGAGAAGGAAACAAATTTATTTTGTACTGTGAATACAGAGTTAGCACAACGAGTGTCTCCTTGTATCTAAAATGCTAGACATGGAAATGCTGGTGATGTCTACACAATCTAAATGTAAAACTTCAAAACCCTTTTAAAAATTCTCACACCTCTATGTTCTGGAAGCCTTTATTCAGCTAAAGTTGGTAGAGAGAAACCAAATAAACAAAATGCATTATTACTTCTTGTCAGTCTGCGTTTATGTTAATTAATAGTTAACTTACAACCGTAGCATCTTTAAATAATATCACTTTAGTGTATACAAATAAAAAAAAAAAGGTAAAATGAGAAGATGGTTATTCAAGGGAAGCGCGTACAGCCATTGGGACTAATGACTATAGTGTTTTCCGTTACCTTTCTTTTGGTGCTTGGTAGACACATGCATATCTATTTTCAAGGTCTACTTTTACTTAAGGAAATCTAGTAGCTCATCAGCAGCAGCAGCAATTATTATTATTTGATGAGCAGGAAACACAGTATCTTTTTCTTTGGCAAGACACAGAAATAAAACCATTCATCAAGAACAATAAATTATATATTGTAGGAAACAACCGTATGAATCTCTATAAATCATAACCCTGTTACTGTACAAATGTGTGAATAGTGTGAGATAAATTATGTGCACAAGGCTCACAAGAATATATCTTATATCAATGGAGTTACTATTCTGAACATCTTCTAATGTACACCTGAATCATCCTCCTATTTGATCATGTGAAACACATGGCTCCATCTTTTCCTCGAATCATCCAAGTATTGCTTCTTGGGGGGTTTTGGCACTGCCAACTGCTTCTTGGGGGGCTGTGTCCTAACAAAGTTGGGATGCCCCAACAATTTCCTAACCACATTTTATCGATTTGATGTGCATATCGTTTATGATTAAAAGCTTAGTTTTCGTGCCCTTTGATACAGATCAAGTGTGTCTGTATGATTGGGGTCTAAGCATAGAGCTGCCTGACAATCTTGAAGAGCTGAAGATAGGTCCCCCAGTGCCTCATAAAATGCTGCTCGGAGATGAAGCATTTGCAAGTCAGGTTTGAAATTTATGGCCTTGGTGAGCTCTTCTACAGCTTCAGTTTCTTTTTGCTCATCCATCATCACTGATTATAGGTAACATTTTATGTAAGTAAAATTCAGTTTAACAAGTGGTGTGTGTCTCTAATCTAGCCATTAAATTAACTTTTGATGTGCAGGCTAAATGTTGATAAATATAAAGCATGCATTAATTATCCTCTTCACCACAAAGACAGTGACCAAAAATCTTGATGCTATACTGAAAGGTAATACTTTTGAAAACAAATTTATCAACAAGTTTTTCAGTTTCTACTTCCTAGTGCCAGGTGTAGCTATTAATATATTTCACAATGATGAGTAACTAGGATCCATCAAGATGTAAGCACCAGAGAGAGGAATAGTGTGCATAGATCAACAACTTACACTTGGTGCCACAACACATTGACGTGTGTAAAATCTTACAAAAACATACTTAAATGAAGACAAACTCACCATTAAATTATCAAATGTAACAAGGTTTAACCATGAAGCACCATAAAAATATGCATGAAATTTATATTTTTCTGTTGAAAATGATACTCTATCCCTTATAAAAACTTGCAAAGGGTCTCAATCTATATTAAACCACAATAGCAGTAGTGTGTGATCATGACATCTTCAAAGATTGAGGACCACCCAAACAAGGACAAATGCTTAAATAACCGTCATTCCAGAATACAGATCCAATCAACTTGTTAATTTAAATATAGATGGCCAACTTAGTATTTAAAGTATAAATCAAGCTACAGACAGAACATAGTCACATATTTCTAGGCTTCAGGCCTGGTCATGCCAAGAAATCCAATATGCAACAAGTATTTTGTTGTCAGCAACATCGGAAATAGGTTTATGAAACACTGAATCAGAACATCAAGATTCAAAAGAGAAAAGCTAGCAACACACTCTTTTGAATAAACTCTTATTTTTAAATTTATTGGAAATCACAAAATTTTGTGGGTCCCACTTCTTATTTAATGATCCTTATTCATGATTTTATAGTTTCTAATAAATTTTAAGCAATAACAAAGAATGTGTTGTTGGCACTTTTCAGTTTCAAAATAAAAATACTTCATCATATTTAACAAGTTTTCCATAACAAATGAAAGCAAGGTTTATAACTAACTGTAGATTAGTATGTCAAGACTCATGACAAACATATTAACTAAATCCCATCTCCAATTAAAAAGCACACGACAGATGCTGAAGAATGAAAGATATGTTAAGTACCTGCTGCCCTGTATCTATATGGATATGTCCTTAAAGGATCCAATTGGGTTGCTACATCAAGATCAACCTTTGCCATCTCGCGGTCACAGTATTCTGACCGTTTTTCATATGCTGAGGCATTGCTCTCTGCCTTCTCAATTAGCTTGGTCATCTCATCATATGCAGCTTTTCGTTGATTTTTCTGATGATAAACTCGTGCTAGACCTTGATGAGCTCTTGTGTGCCTAATTGCAAGGGCATTCTCGTAGCATGCTTTTGCAAGATCAAACTTACCACAATCTACATAAATACTCCCTAAGTTATTTAGTGCCTACAAAATATTGCAGAAGACAATCAAATGACTGGAGAACCAAGACTTAATCAACAATAGGGATAGTGGAAGAGATCACTAACTTGTCCTTTGCGAAGACCATCTGAAGGACATTTAAGTGCTTCTTCCAAAAGTTCAATAACATAAGAAGCAGATTCAGGATCCAGACTTGTATCTGCTAACACATATGCTTTTAGAAAATAGGCTTCAAATGATCTCTGAATTGTAATGGACCTATCAGCCCTAGCCAGAGCTTCATCCCGATAGCCAGTATCATATAGAATCCATCCTTCATAAATTAACCTCTCTTGCTTTGAGCTAGAATGGTTTCTGGCCATCCTCAAACTGCGCATTGCAGCCTTTTGACAGTTTAACCTATGAAATTCATAAATGTGAGGAATTCTCTAGATATTGTATTTTAGTATTTTATTAACTGAATCGAATTGTGTAGACAGATCAGGAAGCATTGACACCCAAAATAAATCAAATCTTAGCATTATGGACAATTAACAATATGATAAGCTTATCAAATACTATCTCAAGGCCTCCAGAACAATGTACAATAAATACCATAACAATTGAAAGTGGAAGAGAGATACTACCTATAGTTTTGATTTACATGTGTGCTTACCTCAAAAGGAGTAGAGACTGACGAAACTCCAGCAGGCTCTTTCCAGGCTCATTCTCGAGCATCTGATGTATAATAGCCAAAGAACCAACATCATCTACAGAAGACCATTGTTCATATAATTGCATCCAGCATTCAGCCTGACTCTTTTGCTGTACCACATGGCTAAGGAGATGAACTAAGTATTTCCCTGTAATCTTTTCATTTGAAGTTATATAATTTGGTTCTAAAGTTAGCAATGCCCTGATATCTCTCATGGCACTGTCATAATCCTTAAGTGCAATAAACATCCTAGCTCGCAATTCTATGCAATCAGGAGAGAGCTTAAATCCAATAATCTTATCAAGCTCTAAGATTCCAGCCTTTATCCGCTTCTCCTCCACCTTTGCCAGGGCTCTATATTTATATGGAAATGAAAGGGAGGGGTCCAATTCAGTTGCAACATCCAAATCAAACCCTTTTTCCCTTCCCATATTGTAAAGAGCACGCTCCTGATACATCCACCCAGCAGGTTTGTGCTCAAATATGATTGAACTAATTAACTTATAGGCAGAATATGGTTGACCCTGCTTGTACTTGGTTCTGGCCACACCAGCCACAGAATACACATGACCTGCTTCAGCTGCCGCCTCAAAACAATGCTGAGCATCTTTATATTCTTTCCTTTCAAGTAGCACACACCCCAATTGATGGAATGCAAGGGCCTTCTGCCACCTTTGAGTGGCACACTCCCCCAACCTTTCCAGTAACATCACTGTAGTTTTTGACACCATGCTTTCCTCCATAGCCACCTGGCTCAGGAAATAGTACAGTAGGAAAGAATCATACCCCACCAAGGCCAACCTTCTCTTTCCCTCAGAACTACAAAAGACATTCATCGCCTTTGAATTACACAAAGAATTTGGGAGCTCCCTGAGCAACACTTGTAAGCAGGAAGCCACAAGAAGGGGTGCTCCCTCTTCCAACCCATAGTCAATAAGTATCAATGCATCATCAACACTTCCAACAATAGAAGCCAAACGAGCATCACAAGCAGCCTTCATCTCCTCACAACAGAACCTATTGGCAAAGGAAAGAAGCTCCAAAACAGTCATGGGGCAGAAAAGGTCCAACCTCTTAGCCCTGCTGTACAACACCACTGCCCTCATACCCTTTGGACATATCCCATTTCGGCTGAAATCAATCTTCCTCATTGTGGACTCTACAAAGCCACCGTACAGCATGGCCTTAAAAGGGTCAGATAGGGCTGCAATTCTCCACCTAACACAATCAATTTCCTCATTCCCGATGCAAAAAGAAACATCCTTTTCCTCATCTGGCAAACACAAACACACACTTTCTTGAGTTTCTTCGGTGCTCGTTTCCTGTTTACCCCCTTGGGGACACCGACACTCACACCTATCATTGATCAAACAAGGACTATACCCATGCACCAAATTCACCTTTGGACATTCAAGAACGCAGCCACTACAGTCCATCGAAGACACGCCCTCAAGCTCATCCTCCCTCCTCTCAAACCTCAACCATGCCGAAAGCACAACCTTGGAAAGCACATCCCCAGCGTTTTGGCGCGCTGCCCTGAGACATCTTCTCAGAAGCTTCTGGTCCCCGAGGCTGCGCAAAAGTGTCAACTGCTCCACACACAGTGACGCTTTCTCAGACTGAAGGCAGCACTCTAGCCTGTGGTAAAGCTCTGCCAAGGCCTCCACGAGGTTGATGGGTTTAAGGCAAGGCTCTATGGAATGTTCGAGAGAGTCAGCAGAAGGGAGCTGAAGAGGAACAACAAGGTTTGCAACTGCTGAGGTTGTTGTTGTCGTTGTGGTGGTGTTGAATTTGGACTTTGACACCAGTTTTCTGATTGTGGCCTTGTTTCTTCTGCTAGTGGCTTCTGAGGAACTGAGGGCGTGAACTTGGGTGCTCTTGAAGCGTTCAATGAGCTTAAAGCCACGCATTTTTTTCTTCTGTTGTTTTCAGTGGATGCACAGTAAAGAGCTTAGCTTTGACATGTCCATAAGCTAAGGGTGTAAGCCTTTGAGTAAAAGATGTTCCTCGTACCTGCTTCCAAAACCCATCAGAGAGAGAGAGAGAGGGGGGAGTTTGCTGCACCCAACACAATGAAGCTTATAGCTGAAAAAGAATGCTTTTTTATTTGGTAATAGTGTTTTACTTTTGCCCAGTTGTTTGCATTGCAGGGAAGAGATAGTGGCCTAAAGCCCTAAGCAGAACTTGGCATCTTGAAAAGGTGTTAAATTGAGGCTTTATATCACGAGTGATAGGAGAAGGTACGGCACAGTCAATAGATAGCTGGATCAGAAACATGATTTTTGGTCATGTGAATAGAGAAAATTTTGTTAGATGAGATAAAATTTACTTTGCGTTTTGTTTAATAAAAAAGGTTGCTTAAATTAAACAACTTCATCTAAATTAATTGGTAAAATTAATACCTGTAACTAATTATTTTAGGTTGTATTTGAATGAAGAATTTTAAATTTTCAAAAAATTTAAAATGCTTGAAATTTGAATTGTTCTAATTTAAATTTCTTTTATTTATTAAATGTTCTGTTTGGATAAATTCATTCAATTTTTTTAATTTTCAAATTCTAAGTTTGGATATGATATTTTAATTTTCACCATATACAAAATTTAATCTTTACATATATATTTAAAAATTAAAATTTTAATATTAAATTTTACTGAAAACAAACATTAGTCAATTTTTAAATATTTAATAATTCACAAATAATTTTACTATTAAATAATATTTAATAATTCAAAAATATAAATATTGATACTCTTAAGTCAATATTGATAAAGAGAAGAAAAAGAAGAAAAAGGGAAAGAAGAGAGAGATGGGAGAGAGGGGAGAGGGAGATGAGACAAAGGGGAGAGAGGAGAGAAGAAAGAGAGTGAAGAGACGGAAACGAGAGAGATAAAAGAGAGAGACCAAAGAAATAAAGAACAAAAAGAGGGGAGAGAGGGAGAGGAGAGAGAAAGAAAAGGGAGAGGAGAGAGAGGGAGAGAATTAGAGCTGTCAAAGTGAGCTAACCCGGCTCACCCAATTTGGCTCACCACGAGTTGAACAAAAAAGTGAGTCAACCTAACTCAGCTCATTTTTGGAAAGGCCAGAAAATAGTCAACCTGGCTCAACCCACCACGGGTTGGTGGGCTAAACGAGTGGGCTCACCTCAAATAAAAACATAAAAAAAATAAAATTCAAACATAATTTTTATTTTTTTGGACAAAATACTATAACAATTAAAACATTTAAATTTTAAACTAATGTTATTACATTTATAATTATAAAGGATAATTACTAATTAAGGATGATATATATATATATATATATATATATATATATATATATATATATATTGAGTATTTTTTTTTTTAAATAAACTTATTAACCCTTAACCCGTGAGCTAACTCGAGTGAGCCGCGAGCTAAGTGAGTCGGGCTCGTTTTTGCTTATAATCATGGTGAGTCAAATTTTTTCAACCAAACCCGGCTCGAAGACATGGTGGGCCGAGTTGGCTCGCCGGGTTGTGGTTTACTTTGACAGGTATAGAGAGAATGGAGGGGAGAAGGGCGAAAGAGAAGAAAGGAAGAGGAGAGAGAGAATAGATATAGAGGTGGGAGAAAGTGAGTATAAAAAATTTCAAATTTTTACCTTTTTGGTGGAATTTGAAATTCTACAAATTTAGGTAATCAAAATACCTTTATAAATTATTAGAATTTCAATTTCTTACTAAATTTCCTATCCAAACAACATATTTCACCACAAAATATTTTAAATTCCCTATAAAAATGAATTACCTTCTTAAAATTTCTCATCCAAACACAAGGTTAAAGTATATTAGAAAATTGCACCAATCATTTTAAATGGGATTGTTTAACCCTATTTTAACTTGGGGTAAGTTAGACAAATCCTTAATAAAGAAGAAGAAAATAAAAAGAGTAAAAGTGGATAGATGAAAAAAAAAAGAATAGAAATGGATAAAAATTAAAATAGAAGTTAAGGTTGTTTGGTTGAAAAGAAATTAAAGAAAAATATAGTAAAAATAAATGTGAGATTGTTTGGTGTAAAATTTAAAAAAAAATAGATTATTGATAAAATACTATTTTACCCGTACAACTTGAATACATGTTTCTGATTTTTATTTTTATTTTACGTAAAATCGATCAATTTTGGGATCAACATAATCGATTGACTTGGATCTCTAAAGTTTCTGTTTTTGAAAATTTTGTCATTTAATCGATTTTATGCTCAACTTAATCGGTTAGCCAATGTCTCCAAATAGCATCTTTTTCATTCAAAGCTCATATAATCGATTTTCATGATGAACTTAATCAGTTAAGTTTACCTCCACGGAAAAAGTAGGTAAAGTTCAGGGTTACTTTTGAAAAATACTTTTAACCTTCACAAATTTTTGCTGTCTAGAATGGAAGCTTTTAATGGTAGCCTCCAATCCTTTTTTAAAATATCTTGTTGTCCTTATCACTTACTAAACAACTGTCATTACCTTTTTTTCACTCTTTTTTTTTTCTTTCCTCCGATATTTCTTTCCTATCAAGTAAAGTGTTTTTAATTTCTATATCTCAAAAAGAATTAGCCTCTAACAAAATTTACTTTAATAACCTCTACGTTTCAAAAAGAATTAATCTCTTACAATTAGTTAGAGAATAGATTTTATGGAAAAAAAAAAATATCACGAGTGATAGGAGAAAAAGTATTGCATAATCGGAACAATGAGAGGTTTGTGTGTGAATGGAGGCAAAGCAAGTAGTTTGTCGTTTAGCTGATTTGATTGGTGTGGTGAGGCAGTAATAAACTAATAATATTAACGACTCCAAATCGAATTGTGCGCTCACGGAAAAAGAGGAGGGTGGGCCAGCGTAGACACACACGAGGAACCACTCCAATGAAGCTAGTTTGGTCAACTGGTTCCATTATCGGATTTTTCCTTAGGTAGCTAACCATGTTTGCTTTAACCCTTTTGCATTCATTAAACCGCAAATTTTGGGTTCGGATGGAATTGCGTGACAAGCAAAGGTGGAGTAAGTTGTGTAACCATTCCAATTATTTCCAATTATTATCAGGTTCAGCGGTCTTATCAGTGCCAAACAGAAACAGGTCATAACGTTTTCAAGTATCTATGCTCTTTCTCTCTGATTTGGCTTTGCTGAATTTCCCTGCAACAACTATGCTGCAAAATTTAAACTATTAATTAATTATTGTAATAGTAGTTAAAAAAAGAAAAAATGTAATCAGTAGCTGAGATTTCTACTGCAGAAACAACAGAGAATTTGAGTTTATTTTTCTCCACTCTCCAAAATCCCAAATAAAATAGGGGCTTCGAAATTCTCGCTTCCTTTTTTAGTTTTTACTACTATTTTCTCCAACGAATGCAATTGTCAAGTCAACTTTTCTTCTAGTGGCGGTCACTACTGTAATAAATGAATTTGTGAACATTGGTTGAGTGTCTAAATCATAAATGGTACTTTTTCATTTTTTTGCGAATGGTATAAGATTGGTAACGGAGGAACGCCATTTCCTTTGTTAAATTCATATGTAATTATACCTATTATATTTATACAAGTTACAAGATAAAATGATATCATATATTAAATTTAATAACATAATACTTTGAAAAACATTTCACAGAGATTAAATTTTATGGATGTAACCATTAAATTATAATTTTAAATAATTTAGAAATTTCTTAATACGCACCCTCATAGTAAAGTTTACTTATATTTTAAATATAATACCATACATTAAAATAAGGTAATGCAATGAAATATCAATTGACTTTTAAATTACATAAAATTTTATAAATTTAATATAATAATTAAATTCATAAACTTTGACTTTTGTAAAAAAAGTATTAAAAGTATCATTTTACCAATGTTGAAAGTTAATGTCATTTGATCTTTGTCCCTTTATACTAATTAGGGGTAGAAATAGACCAAGTCTCTGATAAAGATCTATGGCCTAACCTACATCAGGCTCAGGCCATGCCAAGCTTTTTTATTAAATAAATATGACTTAAGCTTTTATAAAACCTATTTAGTTAAAAAGGTCAGTCTTTGATCTATTTAAAAAGTCTTTTAGGTCTAACTAGCTGGCCAATTTAAGTAAATATAAATAATAATTTTTGCTATTATTATTATTATTATTATATGAAATTTATTATAATGTATTAAAATTTTATATTTATTTATCTTTTTTAAAAATTAAGCATGTTGATATACATAAAGAGTTAAACCTATAAGTTTATTGAAAGATAAATTTTTTCCCTATTTAGAGACCTTATTACAAAATAAACTTTTAAATAAGTTATTATGAATGTCAGATTAGACATTAAAAATAAACTTATATCATAACATGTTGTACTTGACTCTTTCAAAACCTTTTTCGCCTATTTCCACCTTTTCTCTCATGTTTTAAGTAGCAGCAATTTTAATATTTATAGATTATAATTTGTTTTATATAATTTTTTTTCCTATTGGCCTATGAACCTATTAACCCATATAGAGAAAAGTTAGATCTATATAAAATATTTAATATGAAATAGGCCTTTAAATAAGCTAACAGGCTAAGTCATGCTTTCAAATAGGTCAGCCTAGGCTTAAAAATAAAGGGCAAATGATAATTATACCTCCCCTAATTAATAAATATAACCCCCCCCCCCCTTTTCCTTTTTTCATGATCTTCCCTAAATACCCTTTTAATTTATTTCCAAATTTCAAATAATTTTGAAGGCTTTCTTTCTAAAACTGCTCACCCCTATCTTTTGCTCTACCATTCACCCCCTTTTCTCCATCACCCACCCCCTTCAGTTGGTATATTTATCACCTCAGATATCTTATTAACATGGTATTCCATATTTGTATACAAATAAAAATAAATTAAAAAATAGTAAAAAAATAAAAATAAAATAACTTTCGAAAATTACTTTTCAAAATAAACAATTATCTATTTCAAAAAGTAACTCCGGAAATTACTTTCCGAAATAGATAATTGTTTATTCTAAAAAGTAATTTCTGGTAGTAAAAAAACCAAAAACATGATAGTTTTCAAAAACAACATTCAAACTTACCTAAAATGTAATTATGAAGAGGAAAACACACCCCTTGGCCTTATGTACACAATTGATGAAAATGCACAATCTATCCATCACATTCATTTGAGAGAAAACTCATGTATGTTACACTTCAAATTATCATGTATCACACATTATTCACTCAAAAGTTAATGAAATTATGGAAAAAAATATTATTTTTGATAGGGAAAAAAAGATAGGGAATGAAAATATAAGTAAAGAGTTTAAAGAATAATGATGACGGAGGTGGAAAATAGGATTAAAGAATGATGAAGATGAAGTTCAAATATAAGATTTAAAGAAAAATAAAAATGTGGTGCAAAATCAGGGTTTAAAGAATAATAAAGATGGGGATAAAAATAGGTTAAATTATTTTTATATAAAATGATATTTTGATAATAAAAAATTATATAAAAAAAGAAGAAAGGTATGCTTATTAATTAGGGAGGTGTAATTATTAAAAACCAAAATAAAGCCTATGACAAAGTAATAAGCTAGACTCAGGCCATAAATTTTTTAAACAGACTAGGCCTATTTAAACAAAGCCTTATTCGGCCTAGTCTATTTTCACCCCTAATACTAATGTTAGCAACTTACTTTTTTTGTTATTTTTAAATAAAATTCATTATTTAATAAAATTTTATGTTGATTTTATTAAATAATTTAGAGTTCAAACTTAGTAACAATTCTTTTATATTTTCATGTAAAGTAAATGATCCATTTAAGCTTAATAAAATATAACAATACATGCAAAACCGATCAAAAGAGTCCACGACGTCTCCACAACACGTGAATTTGCCTGGATATGCTTGACTATCTCTAAATAAAGTGCTAAAAACAAACAAAATCTCGACATTCAACATTTCAACCCAATGAGCAGCGCTCACGGAGCTAATTATTAGAGAGCCAGAAAGCAATTAGATCTAGCAATTCCTTTTTATAATTTTTTTTTAATACTTTTGAACTATCGTGAACCATGTAAAGTGGCACTTCTACAACATAATTGCGTCAATAATTAGATGTACATACAAAATAATAATTTCTGCGCATCAACACAAGTTGGAGTTCATGTCAAAGGAACAAGGCATCGTGAATATATACCCATCTCGAGATAGCAAGATGACAAGAAAAAGGATCGTGTCCCTACAATCACCATGTGACACCACTGAAGGATGTTCTTTCTATTGTGCTGTCCCACCACGCATACTTATAACTGGTGCGAAATGACTCAAACTGGCTTTTAGAAAACGATTCCTCAAGTCTATGCAAGTGCGGATGCTTCATATTGATTATATACTTGGTTGTGATTTGATAATAGACAAAAAAAAAAAAACGTGCGGCACCAAATACATGAATTTTTTGCACAATTTATACCTGCAAACAGAGAGATAAGAGAGGAAGATTTTTACGTGTATGATGATATATCTAAATTCTAAACTAAAACGTTGCTAAGGATAGTCTATAAAATCGCCGGTTATAAGTATTTTTATTGTGAAAAAGAAATAATCACAGTTATGATCATGAATTAAAAGCTTTAAAATGTAATTAATGTAGCACCCAGCCAAGGTCGTCATGGCTAGTTTTTTCTTTCCCCTTGTCTTCATAATTTTTTTTTGGGGTTAAACTAACATGTAAATCTTTATAATTTTGTTATATTTTTAACTAGGTCGTTATAGTTTAAATTTTTTTAATTCAATCCTCATAATTTTAAATTTTTATAAGTAAATCATTTAAAGTTAACACCATTAAGTCTCCACAAAACCTTATTTTCCAGTGAAACAGCGGACTAAATGTCAATGAGACAGGAGAACATAATATAACTAACTTCGTCAATACACTTCAATGAAGCAATTCAAACAGTTTAGGCGCTTAAAAATGATATGAAATAATAACACATCCAAGAAATTTTTGTGCGTGTGTATAATGCCTTGCCAATTTGAATCCTATCACAAACAATCAAAACACCAATATATGCATATCTTTTACCAAATTTTTGGAGGAGAAAAATATTACTAAGTCCTATTTAAATATTAAAAAGTAAGATACAGTTAAATTCTCTTAAGTAAGAATTTGAGTTCTATATGTGAAAAATAAAAGCCTGGTTAGAAAAAACTAATTCTATCATATATTCACATTGTACAAATGCTTTGAGCTCAAACAAAATTACATTTTGCAAAAGATATTAATTACTACAATCGGGATCGCAACGGAATGGCAAAAAGCTTTAAAAACAGAGAGTCGCTATCAAAGTTTATTTTTAGGAAAAAAACTTCAAAAAACTCTTTAAAAAGAAAATAGGTTTCGAAACCAAATTTATGTTTCAGGAGTTAATTACACATAAAGAAAGTGTTAATTAAATATGCAAAATTAATATAACTTTAAAAATACTTATTTTACCCCTTTTGAAACAAATAAAATAAAATAAATGAATAACATATAATTACAAAAAATAATTTTAGCTTGACGGTTTGATTCTCATTCTTACGTATCCTATGATGCAATGAAGAACTCAAGGTCACATAATTCTTTAGAAAAAAAAGTGATGGTGTGTTGGTTGATTTTAATTAAATATATTTTTGTGGAAATTTAAATAACTTGATCCATTTTTTAATTTGAAAAAGTGGAGATTACAAGGTCTTTTCAATAATTAAACTAGAAGGAGATTTAAGATGATGATTACTAACATACTTTTATTATTTTTTTAACGACATTTTAGAAAATATTTAATGTTTTGACAAGGCATTCACAATAATTAAACATGAAAGAGATCCAAAATAGTTATTAATAACAATTTTAGGTTTTCTTAATAACTAAACAAGAAGTCCAAAATCGCTATCACTAATAACCTTCATTATTATTTTAGAAAATATTTCATTGAACAGCATCTTTACAATAAACAAATAAGAAAGAGATCCAAAATGGTTATAACTAACAACCTTGGGGCCTATTTGGAATGGTTTTCAACTGTAAGTTTCAAAAGTTTTAAAAACTACAATCAATTTTTAGTTTTTAAAAATTAATTTTAACTTTTTTTTCTTTCTAATTTTCAATTTCAAAATAAACTCACTTTAAAACTCTCTACCTATCATCATTTTCAATCCTATGGAACTTGTGGTGTGGACACAAGCAAGTGTTTCATTCCCCTCGCTGCCACATGTTGCAAGAAAATGTTCAAATTGAAAGTCTTCACGTTTTACACGCCACCATGCTACACAAGGCTCGCCTTCCAAGTCTTGGCAATCTTCTTGACCTGCCCATTCATGAAGGGTGTGAGTCCAATGTTTTGAAAACTGAACCAATCGTTGAACTAGTGTTGCCATTGGTTCAAGATTTAATAGTTTAATTGTAATTGAACTAGTAATGGTTAAATAATATTTTTTTAAAATTATAATATAATATATTAAGAAATATTAAAAAAATAATGTAATGTTCATTTCATGACATTAAAACTAAAAATTAAACATTACTTATAAAGTATGTGTTAACAAAAAGTTTGGCTCAAATAAACTTTTGCAGATCTCACATAGTTTATAATGGATTGTGTGCTGCCTCTTTTCACTAAGTTTTAATAGAGGTGGCAAAATTAGCTTAGTTCAACAAGTTGACCTGATGGCCTGACAGGCTAGGCCAGGTTGGGCCAAAAAATCTTTGACCTAAAAACATTGGGCCAAAATGGCTCAGCCTTGTGGCCTCACCAAGTTAGGCCCATAAAAACACAACCCATTATGAATTCAAGTTGGCTCGATTTTCAAACTTGGCTTGCTGGGTTGGGTCAGGCGACTCGTTTTACCTGTTCTAATTTTGAAGGAGAAACATTAGTCCCACATTGGTGGTGGTGCAAGTGTGTTGCACTACTGCCAAATACAAATTATTTTTGCTTCATCACATTGATAACTACAAGTCTCACATCAATGTTGTAAATGTGTTCCACTGCTACCTTGAATATAAAACATTGGCTTACACAGTGACACTATAAGAGTATAAGCCCCACATTTGTTGGTTCAAGTGTGGTCTCTTGCTGTCTTAAATAAAAAACATTTGCTTTATCATATTCACACAATAACAACTTTACATCACATTGGCAATTGCAAGTCTCATATCAGTGGTGCAAGTGTGCTATGTGACACAACCTCAAATATAAAGGTTCACTTCATCACGTTAATAGCAACAAGTCCCACATTGATGGGTGCACCAAAAGACAGTGCATTCTTGTCTTATAAAAGAGAACTATCATATGAAAACAATTTGAGGATGTTTAACTTGTAAATCACTAGTTAGAATGGTCTTTGACCAGTTTTACCAGTTTGCAATTGGTTTTATAATAGAACCAATTGAGGACGTTTAACTCGTAAACCACTAGTTAGAATGGTCTTTGACTAGTTTTACCAGTTTGCAATTGGTTTTATAATAGAACAGTTTTACGACTTGTTTAGACCAGATAACAAGCTAGTTCACGGTTTGACTGGTTGAACCAGTTGATCCGATCCAATTTTAACAATTATGGACATGACTAAAAGCCTGAATATTTTTATGATTGGGTCTGTTGAATGTTGTAATTTCTTCCTTGTTTCAAGGGATTCAAAGTTCTCTCAAAGTCCTTGCATCTTTTGTAAGGTTTTTTCTTTTTATCTAAATTTGTATTTGCGTAAGTTTATTTTCCAACATCTTTAAATCAAATCAATGCTGTCAAATAATATTACTTTGTTAAGATAAAATAATTACGACTGTTTTAATTTAAGTTTTACTTACTTAAAATTCTATTTTACTATAAGTTCTAATTACTTAAAAAATTATTTTAAATGAACCATTGTTCACAACATAATCCTCTCTTTCAAATGGCTCTCTCTCTCTCTCTCTCTCTCTCTCTCTCTCTCTCTCTATATATATATATATATATATATATATATATATATGGAAAGGGATCAAATGACACTAGTATAACTTACACCAACTATTACTTCATTCAATAACTTTTAATTGGATGATTTTATTCCAAACCCACCATTAGATTGAAAGTTCCTTTAACATAGATCATATGTACAAAATTTTATATTAATCCAAAATTATTTGATATCTTATACATATAGATCAAAATAAACGTAATATATAGTTTTTAAAATATAGTAAAACATAAGTCATTTGATTACCTTCTTATTGTTATTCAATTTTGACAAAATTTGACACACAATCTTGGTAATATGAAATTATAATTCAACGATTGGATCGATAAAAATCATATTCTATATCAAATTATTGAATGGTGTAATAATTGGTTTAAGTTACACCGGTGTCATTTGATATATATTCGTAAGAATTATAATAGAAATCAAATTCAATCCATTAATAAAATAATTTGTCTATTTATAGCAAATAAAAAATTTTCATTTTTATAATATTTAGAATTTATATATCCCTTATGACAGAAAAGATTTCATCGGCAGAAATGTTAACTCCTTAACATTTAAGAAACGTAATAAATTGAGGTCCCCAAAATTAAGAAAGACAAAACAACAAAACTATATGCATTTGCTTGAATTGGGACTGACGATCTGGTAGTCTATATGCTCCAACATCGTTGATACGATATCTAGAAGAAGGAAATTATTATTAAGTGATATAATTTTCTTATACTACTATTTGTTTGGACAAATTTTCTTGTAATAAGGATTAATGAAAAATTGTAATAAGGATTGGTTTCCGTAGCCCAAATAGTAAGAATAATGTGCAAGAATTAATAATACAGTAATTCTGAATTAAGGTGACTTTTACACTATGTTTTTGGTATCATCAGGTGATATCCGGACCTGTGAAGGTGACTTATCCCCATTTGCACCGTCTCGACTCACTAAAGGATAAAGTGTTCTCAAATATTGTGACTCTATTATCTAAAAGAAATCAAACCCATGACCTTATGTAAGAGATAAGAGTACTAAACCACTTATACCAAACAACATTTTGGTGGTGACTTTTATTTAATGGTGAGACAAAAGAGAAAAAAACAGGAGGCTAAAACCTCTCGGAAACACAGTGACTGATCTATCAACCGGTAATTGTAAACTACAATATGGAGCTACACCAAAAATTTTTGAGTGAAGTAAAGATAAAATGCTAAATTTAGCTAAACAATCTGCTACCTGGAACTACATAAAAAATAAGCTGTCTAATATTCTTCACCAAAATCTGCTACATTTTGGTGGTGACTTTTATACTATTAAAAGCTGTGTAAAAATAATGACATTTATTTGGAAAGTTCATGCACCTGATCGTGCGATGGAAAAGCGGAGAAGCCATTGTCATGTGTACAAAAAAAAAAAAACAAAAAACGGAGAAGCCTCACAATAGAGAAATCAATCTGGTATATAAACTATGATGGGTCAAAAACAAAAAAAACTTCGATGGGCTATCATTAGGCTAACTTTTGGATGAATTTGGTTTTAATTTGAGTTTGAACATTTCAATATCGACCAAAGAAAAAGGCATTGCATTTCATCATGTCTCCCAAACAATAATAATGACAAAAGACGCCAAAAATCCAACCTTGTTACTTTATAAGATCAATTTCTAAGACCGTAATTGTTTATGTTCTAAAATTTCTAAAACAAAGGTGGCAGTAAACAAATTAGCTAAAGACATTTCCATGTAATCTCAGTTTCTGCGATCCAACCCTGCCAAGGCTGAAAGGTTTAAGTTGGAATTGGACATGAGCTGCAAAGAAGTCAAATTAAGCATTCTCCTTGGCTGAGCTTCAGCTGCTAATTTCCTTTGTACTTCTTTTAGCCTATCCACTTCTGCTCTGTTCTTTTCAATCTCAACTATAAAAACAGAATCGTACTTTTACAAACGGCACTACAAACCCAAATTGGCTCAGGATTCGGAAATTTATGGGTGTATTTGATTTTTATTTTTAAAAATTATTTTTAATTTTCAAAATGTAACTAATTAAAGTTGCTCAGGCAACTGCTAGAAGGCGGTGCAAGGCACAGAATTGAATGGGAGATTGAACAAGATGAAACAAATGAAAAAGATGAGAACATATTTTCCAGTTATTTCTGCTTTTTTGTTTTTAAAATACTTGTTTTAGAAACAATTTTCAAAACTTAATAGATTTTAGATGAGAAATTGATTGTGAGTACTATAAAATTGGCGTAGAAAACAATTCTTAAACGCAAAACCCTAATACATTCACGCCGTAAGAAAACTTTAATAGTTGGATAAAGATCAGATGACTTTTACTTTATCTCGAAAAATTAGGCTTAAAAATATGCATTTTCAATTTAAATCATGTCATTTTCATCCAGCAATTCTGATTCATCATTGTGTGAGTGGAATTCATTTTCAAATTTTAACGTGTGTGAGAGACTGAGAGACAAAAGGGGATGAGACAGGTTACCTTCTCGAAGTATTCTTTGCTTTTCACAAGCAGCCATATGGAATTTCAATCTATGATGCTCAATTTGCAACAATCGCTGCTCGTTTTGTTGGGCTTCAATTTGTCGATGGAGGAGGGCTATCTTGTCCTACACACCAAAAAGTCGTAACATCCCTAGATATGTCAGTATTTTTGTCACAATATTTACTCCTCTAAAGTAAGTTTTTACATACAGAGCATAAAGTAAAAATTTTCAACCATTGATGAATCAAGAATTGTTATTTCGTGCTTAGTGACTTTGTTAGGTGACATTTATTGTGCGTATAATCGGAAATAGTGTTCTCGGATAAATTTAAAATGTGTTTGGTTGGATTTTAATATTTTTAGAAATATTTTTTTAAAATTCAAATGATAAAATGATAAATGAGAATGAAAATGGAAATTTAATAATTAAATTAAAAAATAGCTTTTGATATTTTCCTTAAAATGTAAGATTCTCATTATGAAAACAGCCACACACAGATATAGCAAAACATAATAATATTACAGTTTTGAGGACAATTAATAGTTGAAAAATATATTTTTTAAAGTTTATAACAAATATGAAATATGAGAGTCTTATGAGTCTTTTGACTTGAGAAAATATTTTATTTTAATTATAAAAATAGTATTTTATTTTCACTTTTATTTCTTGATTAAAAATGTTTGTATTGAAAACAAGTGAAACTAATTTTTTATTACTTTCTGTTTTCATGATTTTTCATATAAAATCATGAAAATAATAAATAAAGTAAACATAAAATGTCATTTTTATAATTAAAAATGAAAATAAAAAATAAAAATAGAAAATATTTTTTCAAACTAATCGAATTTTTATGTTATTCCTTAATTCTACACTCTCAAAAGGGACTTTAGGATTTTTCATTGACAAAAATGACTTGATACATACATATTTCCTAATTTTTCATTAATGATTTTTTTTTTCTTTATAGTGAATTATTCTTTTTAAGGGAAGGCAAATCCTTTTACCGCCTACAGCTACGCAAATACGGAAAGTGATTGTTTCAATGATTGATCCTAATCACCTTGCAAGATTTCGCTGTGTTTTCCAAATCCTCCATGTATGCAAGTTTCTTCAATCTCGATCTTCGTGCAGAATGTCTGTTTGAGATGATTCTGTAGTCACCAGAAGAAAGGATACAAAACCACAAGATATATATTAGACGCACACAGACATGCAATAATTTTCACGGTTGTCACTGCAGAAATCAAACATTAGGACTAAATTTAGTGACGAAAATTGTTTTTTCATCATTAATATTAGAATCATAAAAATTTTGATGACGAGTGTTTTAAAAATTGCTCATAAATTATTGTCACTAATTTTAATTGTTCTTATAGCGTGTATATTAATTATGCATGCAAGTAAAAATAACATATATATGTATACCGCTTGAGCTGCTTCACCGTTTCTTGCTCAATGTTTGCTTCGGCTTCATTGGAAGTGTTTTGATCATTAGCAGCAGCACCTCCATTAGCGACGTTCTCCTCTGTAATATGATTATCGTTTTCTGGAATGGTGGCAAGTTTATGAAGTGGCTTATAGGGTTTTCGCCACGGTTGAAAGGATGAACCAACGCCTATAGACCCTCTAGCTTGAGCTCTCCGAGGAATGGGCTTCACTAGAGTGGGTTTCTTTGGCCATGATTGCTCTTCTACTAAGTCGCCTCTAATCTTAAGGTCTCTCATTCCTCTATTCTTTTGTTTGTCTGCAAAAATAAATAAATAAATAAAAAGGATTGAGGAGGAATGACTAATTGAGAGGCGTTGCATGAATATATAGACTTAGATTTGCATAAAGCACACAAAATCTTTGCTGGAAAATAGACTTGTATAGAGAATAGTAGGAAACTCACACTGCCCTTCAGTCGTTTCTTTACATATGGACACAATATTTTTGTGTCACATTAGTTTTTGCTTTATACCCTTTATAATGTGTAGAATTGAGAGAAGGGGAAAGAGGGGAAAAAAAAAAAAAACTAAATGGATGAAAAAGGAAGTGTAACAAAAATTAATGTGATAGGATTTAATTAATTTGGTGAGATGAATATATTTTTATCACTTTATTAATCCAATGATGATATACATGTATTTACCTAATGTACTTTTTGAAAGGAGATTTTTACCTTGTATTATATTGGAAGAACATGGTATGTTTGATTGTTGGATTGGAGCATAATTTTATGCCACCTTGTTGGGAATCTTTGATAGTAGTTGCATGAACTAGGTAACTCGATGCTTCAGTGCTTATCTCAAACAGTAATTAAGGCACCGGTACAAATTAGGAAAAAATTCACTGAGGATCTTCTTTGCAGATAAGAATGCATATATGACTATTGACCAGTACACAGTTTATTGAGCAAATTTATGGCAAGTTGATCTTTCCTAATTCACTGATGAATTCTATGGTGGTCAGGTTGGCTAGATGCGTTTCTAGACCGTAAAATATCTAACATTCATTTATATACCAAATCTAGAGGTTGAAACAATTAATATGATAAAGATGCATGTCTTGCATGTAGTTCCCTTAATGTTGTTGTTCCTTCATCCGCGAACTACAACCTAGTGAGACTGAGACACGCAACCACGTGTCATTAGCTGTTTCAAATAATCCACACGACTTGACTCCCTTTGATTTTATTATAATAAGGAATTAGTTTCTTTCTAAATTAGATTCTAAGAGATCTTACATCTTATAAGAATCTAGATCTACGTATCTTTAGGTACAGTTTATATTTTTTGGTACAGCTAGATCTGCGTATTTGTCAAGATATGTATTTTTTATATACAAAACTTAATTAACGTATTGGCAACTAATTTGACATTTGGCGCTAATCTTGAAGCATTAATTATCCAATTATATGACAACCTTACGCACAATTGAAAAAAATGGAAGATAATATTTAATTTTTAAACAAAATGGAAGGTTAGTGTAATTAAAATAAATATCATCGAAATTTACCTAAATTTTAATTGAGCATTTTAACTAGCATAGAGTATTTTGTTTTCTATTTTGCTAGACCCAAAAAAATCACACTTATATAGTTATATTGTGTGCTGAAAGAAGAATAGGGAGAAAGCAATTTAGAACATTTTTTTAAAAAAATATTTGCACATTAGTTTGATATTATTTTATTATCGTTCAATTTTTCTTGTGGAACAAAGAAGTAAATAAATTTTAAACCTAACAAATATTTTTATAGTATTAAAAAAAAATAAAGGTAAGAGGGGGAAAAAGGGAAATACTGCACCCAGCTAAAATTAACTAATTTGTTACAGAAAGTTATTACTGAACTCTTCAATTACATTTTGACTGAATTCTGATTAATTTTATTGGATTATGTCTTAATACTCAAAATAACATAATAATATAGTGATATAGATTTGATTAAGATTAATGATTATTTATTTCATTTTGAATTTAGAAATTTCATTTCACAATTAGGGATTTTGTTATTAAATTTATCTTGTAATTAAGGATTTTACCATAAATTAGAATTTGTCAGCCTTATTATTTTTTCGCCACATTAACAACTTTGTCATGTCATCAAACATTTCAACACTTCAATAATAGTATTGACTAATGTCTACCTATTTTGGGGTGAATTGGGGTGGATTGAGAAGAGACATAAGAAGAGAAGATAAAAGGTAGAGAGAGAAAATAATAGATGCGATAAGTAACGTGATGGAAAAAAAAGACAGAGATAAGGAGAAAATGACATGAAAGTGAGGTAGAAAACAAATGGATGGATGATTATAATTTTCCCTTCTATAATAATCAATTCAATAACATACCACCTTACTTGTTTGCCATTTCATTTGTCATCTCAACAATGAATTTGACTATTGATTGTTGTTATAAGTGTTGACTTTGACTATTAATTAACTTTGACGGTAGACTTTCATTATTTAATAACATTGTTTAGAACCTCCAACATGGGTTTTAACTGTTGTTAAGTATTGACTTTGAGGTGGATAAAGGAGAGACATTAGAAGAAAAGATAAAAGGTAGAGAGAGAAAATGATATACGTGATAAGTAATGTGATAAAAAAAAAGGAGAGAAATAAAGAGAAAATGACATGAAAGTGAGGTAGAAAACAAGTGGTTGGATGATTATAGTTTTTTGTTCAATAACATATCACCTTAGTTGTTTGCCATTTCATTTGTCATCTCAATAATGAGTTTGATATTGACAGTTGTTATAAGTGTTGACTTTGACTATTGATTACTTGACGACTGACTTTGACTATTTAATAACATTGACTTTGACCATTCTTCCATTCCTTTATATTTTTGGGCATTTGAGTGAGCTTTTGGGTTTGTTTTGTAGTTTAGAACCTCCAACATGGGTTTTAAACTAGTTTTGCATCCTTCAAACCTTACATCTTTCGAACTATGGTTGTGAAAAATATTTTTATAAAATTGTTTTTACATTGTCTTAATTCATAAGACAATATTCATTTTCCTATTGTAAAAACTTTTTTTTTCTTGTTGTTTTTAAAAGGTTTTCTACAAAAGGTTTTTGATCTACTACAAAAGAGTTTAAAAGGTTACAAAACACAATTTAATTCCTTTCTTCTTTTTGTTTCTATTCTTTATAGTTTTAACTTACAAGAAGGTATAAATTATGATGAAACCTTTGCACTTGTAGTTAAATTAGAAGTTATTAGAATTTTACTTGTATTTGTTGCATACAAAGATTTCAGACTCTTTCAAATGAATGTTAAAAGTGTCTTCTTGACTAATTTCATAACTAAAGAAGTATATATGCATATATCAACCATCTAGATTTGTTCATGAAAAACATCATGAGCATGTTTTAAATTAATAAAAGCTTTATATGGTTTAAAGCAAGCATTAAGAGCTTAGTATAAAAACTCAACTCTTTTTTTTTTTTTTATCAACAATGACTTCTCTATAGGTAAGATGGACACTACTTTGTTTATGGCAACTTAATTACAAAAATGATGTTTTGATTATACAAATTGATGTAGATATATATCATTTTTGGTAAATGGGAAAATGTGCAAAGACTTTTTGGAAATAATAAAAATAGAATTTAAAATGAGTATGATGGGTGAATTGAAACTTTTTTGAGAGTTTAAATAAGGTAAGGAGAAGATGACATATTCATTCCAAAGAAATAGACATAAAGATCTTCTCAAAAGGTATAAAATGGATGAAACAAAACCAATGTCTACCTTAATGTTCTAGACAAAGATGAAAATGATAAATCTGTCCTTGAAAAATAATATAAAGGTATGATTGGGTCATTACTATTAATTTCTAGTAGACTTAATATAGTATTCTTAGTCAACCTATGCTCTAGATTTCACTTTGTTCCTAAAGAGTCTCATGTATCTACTATCAAAAGAATAATTAGATATCTAGTACGCATTATTAATCTTGGCCTTCGGTACAAGAAAAAGGTCTAATTTCAATCTTGTAGGCTATTGTTATACTAATTTTGTTGGGGATAAAGTTGAGAAAAAGAACACAAGTGATGGATGCCATCTTCATGGCAAATTTCTCATCATTTGGTTATGTAGAAAGCAAAATATAATAGTTCTCTCAACTATAGAAGCTAAATATATATAGCAACTAGCTGCTGTTCACAAAGTCTTTTGGATCAAGCATCAAATGAAAAATTACTCTTTCAGGTACACTGAAAAATCCCATTTAGTGACAATACTAGCATAATTAATTTTTATAAGAATCTTATTCAACACTTTGAATCCAAGCGTATTGACATATTTTATTAAAGATCATGCTTAGAAGGGTGACTTTGAACTAAAGTCCATTGAAACCAAACTTCAATTAGATAATATTTTCACTAAACCATTGCTTGGAGATAGATCTAATTTTGTTAAGATAGAATTATATTTATGTGCTATTTGAATATTACCTATGTTAGATATGCTATATATGTTTATTAAACCTTACATTGGAGAAATTAATTAGAAGGTTTATATCTTATTAAAATATTTGACTTGAGCCAAATTCTAAATTTTTAATGGATCAGATGACTCTCTCCTTAAGTGTTTTTTATGAACTAGGTGGCTAGTGTCATGCACTAGTCTAGTTTAAGTAGTTAGGTCAACACATTGTTCATGTTGAATAATTGTCAGATTTCACCTAGGGGTGGCAAAGCGGGCCAACCAACCTGTTTTGGCCTACCCTACCACTAGCTCGCAAAAAATGAGTCGGGGTGAGTTGGCCTGCCTACTAAGGGTGGGCTAAAAGTTGTGCCCCCCCCCCCCCCCCCCGTTTAGGGGTAGCCTGGTAGGCTGGCCCCCATAAATTAAGAAAAAAAGAGAATTCAAATTCAATAAAAAAATCAATACAATTATAATTCTTGATTAATTAATTAAAAGATTATATATGTTTTAATGTTAACTTTTTGAAAGTAGAAGTATACGTCCAAGTATATTGGTTGTATTTAAGTCTTAATGTAGCAAGGGATCAAGGAACAAATAGCAAATTGTTTTACTTGATTGATGTTTACACTTTTTTGGATCTTAAATATTATCAAGCTAAATTTTATTTTATTTTTAAATAATGCCTATCGGGCCAACCCACCCCAGTCCGCTAAGTTGGTGGGTTGGGAGCGGGCTAGTGGGTTGAGCCATCTAGCCCACTGCACCAATTTCACCAACCTAATAGGTCCAACCCGTTTTGTCATCCCTAATTTCACCCCAACACCTATTTCAATATTTATTCAATATTTTTTAATGAGAGTTGTGTTATTATTCTTAGATGATGTTTATTTTGTTTTAAGAAAATACGGAAAAAGGTTTCAACTTCTACATAAGGAGTTTACCAAGTAAATTTTTGTATGTTACAAACTTACAAATACTGTATTACAAAATTGTTTGAGTTTTTGGAGATACATGCTTCCAACAATTACAATTGGAATTCTTACCAATTTTAAGGTCAAGTTTAATTTTTAAATACGTCCATTAAATTGTAGATATTATTGCTAAATTGTTTTTTTAACTGACTAGAATTAGTAAACTATTGTTTCTTCTTATAATGTGCTGTATTAAAAAGAAAAGGTTAAATATAGTACGAAAAAGAACGGAGCTGATATGTATTGAGCAAACAATAAATTAAAATTTAAATTAACATACGTGTTAATGTATAATAAGAGACATTACTATAAGAATTTAATGGTCATACATTGACAGTGTAAAGTAATTTTATACTATCATCTAATCACAAACTACCATTTATTGTAAGTTTGTTAACTTTTATAATAAATACTTTAAAAGTCATATTAATGGTGATTTCTAATTGAATAACAGTGTAAAACTTTTTATACTGACAGTACATGACCATTAAACTCTTACTATAAATATGATAGATATATTTTTCACATTTTAATGCATTTTTTTTGTTAACCACTATAATTAGGACATTTGACTTTCTAGTAGGACCCCGAAATATTCTTACAAGTTTTGGTCCTTTGAGTTGACTATGAGACTCATCATCAGTCTAGGACTTAGTTCCACTTAAAGTTCATCACCCATCTTCAAAGATGTATTCTGGAAATCATTATTTATTACACAATATATAATTTTTTCTAACATTTTTTAAAGAATTGATAAAACTTTATTTTATTAAAAATCATGTTAGAAATGTATTAAAAATTATAAAAAAATATTAAAAATATTTTTAATAAAAACATTCACTTTTAATTAGTTAATTAATGTTTTTAGTATTTGTCATCTTTTATTGACTTTAACTATTATCTTAAGAATAATAATTAAATAATTAATAAATAAAAATGATTATTGAAATTAAAATAAATATTATTTAACTTTTTAAAAACATTTTTATTTTTAATTCTTTAATAATAATTATTTTAATACTTTAATAAAAAATTGGATTTATAGAATGCTTCTTGTCAAATGTAAGTTGAACGTTGGTTTAATGAAATAGACGACACTCCTCCCTCTATGATTATTGTTTTTTAATTCTAATTTAATTATTCATTCAGTATTTCTCTCAAGACAATTGTGTTTGACAAATATTGTTTGACATAATTCTGCTACCCAAGTGCCTTCTAAGGAGCCATAAAATAAAAAAATAAGAATATATTAATCATTAATTTAAATTAATTAAATTATACAATATTTCAATTAAAATTAATAATAAATATATTTTTTACTTTTCACTTTAATTATTTTTTAAAAATGAAAATGTTAAATTTTCAATTTAATTGAATTATTAGAACAATATTATATTTCATAGTATTTTTTTGCATGTTTATTATCATTCTTATATATTTACTATCATTTTTTGTTAAAATATTTTTAGTATTAATTTAATTAAAGTTATTAAACTTTATTTAAGTTATTTGATATTTATTTACTTTAATTATATGATATGAATAATTTTTTACACTTTTTATGATAATTAATTATAATCAAAAAAATTATATATTAGTATTGACCCGTGCAATGCACGGGCTAAAATACTAATTTTTATAAATAAAATGAATTTTAAGATTAATATAGGAGAAAAATATATGCACTGATAGAGTATTTTTTTTTTTACGTTGTTATTCAATCACCATATACCTTTTTAATTTTAACTTGGATTTAATTTTTAACCTTTAACACACCATATCATTGGAATGATGTGTCTTAATTTAAATAATTTATTTTATTATTATTTTTATTTTAAGAGTTCCATTTCTTTAATTTATTCTTATTTAATAAAATAAAATATTTATTCCTATATTATAAATTAGAATACACAATTTGGTGTTATTCTACTCATTCTTTGAATTAGACATTCTCAATATTTTCTTTCTAATCTCTTTTAGATTAGACTATCTCATTATCTTGCAATTCGCCAAAAAATTTCTATTCTCAACCATTTGTAACTACTTTTTATCTTTTTCTATAAACTTGATTTTTTTAACTGCCTATCCCTTTCAATCAACCCTCTTTTATTTTAATTTCAAATTGAATTTCAATATTTTTTTAAAGAAATTATCAATAATTAAAAATAATTTTATATTACAATTCAAATTGTTTATTGTAAATCTAAAGTACAATTTATATATTCAAATATATTTATTCATTATAAATTTTAATTACAATATAATTTATAAATTCAAAAAATATTTTTATTATGAATTTTATTTATAGAAAATAAATATTTATCCTATAAAATATATAAGCTAAAATAATAGTTCATTATTAATAATAAAAATATATAATATTTTTTAATTTATTTTTATTTCTAAATTTTATTTAAATTTAAATATATCTAACCAAAAGTTATTAATAACTTTATAAGCCTTAAAAGAAACCTAATCTTAAAATTGTTGGTACATAAATTGCTCGGTGCTTACAAAGTTCCAAAGAACACCTGTCTTAGAAAACAAAACAAGATAGAAAAGGCAAGAAAAAGAGGAAGCAAAACACACTGTTTGTTAAAATAATATGTTATTCGCGTGAAGGGACGATGACAACAACCTCCACGTGTAGTCTCCAAAGTCCCTTTCATCACAAATTAGTTTCTCCATGATATATATATATATATATATATATATATATATATATATATGTATGTATTTTTTTTTGAAATCAACCTGGAAGAAAATAGTGAGAAGAAAAAATATGGATAATAATATATTTTTTATTTACTTAGAAAAAAAGAAAAAAAGAAAATTTATTTTTTAAAAATATTTTGTCTTTTTTATTCAAATTTAAATTTCTTCTTTCTTATTTTTTTTTTTTGTACTTATAAGGTAAATGTTTTTTATTTCCTTTTTTTTTTATTAACTAAAATATCATAGTTCTCTCTGCAGATCATTATAGTCCTCACGTGAATTCACAGTGGAGTTGATGAAATCACGAATCAGATTCTGAAAATATTAAATCCGGGATTAAATTTGGTATCCATTAAAAATGAAACAATATTTTTTATATAAAATTTATTATCGAATTTTTTTATCCTTAAGAAGTGGCAAACGTCTCAAGTAAAAACCACTGAGGGTATGGATGGGGTTATTCCACTTTAATTAATGGTTTAGAATTCGAATTTTGAGTATGTAAGTATGTTAAAAATTTAAATAGAAAGCTTTGTTATTCATAATAATTATACTTGATTCAAACAAAATCATTTTTCATAAAAAATATTTGTAGAATGTAAAAAAAAAGTAAAAAAATCCATCGTAAGTGAAAGATTGAATTTGGATTTCAGCAAGAGGTTTGAATTTCTAGTTTCAACAGATTTTAATTTTTATTTTATTTTCTCATATTTTGAGTAGTTCCCTACACATTGAAATTAAATTTTTGTTGCTACTCCTCTGAAGTCCAGCATCAATTTTATCTTTTTAATTTGTGTGCTTCTGTAATCTCTCAGAGAAAGCTGCACACCATTTGTTTTAGTATCGAGATGTTATTAAATTATTATTATTCTTATTATTATAAGGCAAAATCAGCTGTTTATTTTGACATAGAGAAGTAACATGCAGAGGTATTAATTTGTAAAAGCATAACCCTTCCCTACTGAAAACAACTCGGCATTACTAAGACCAACTACTGACCAAGCATAGAAGCCTCTTCTAGAAATAAACAAAGTCAGTGGAAGGAACTTCCATTTATTCAATCAAAGTGCTCCCAGTTTTGAGTAATCACAGTAGATGTTGGAAATGGTATTGGTGACTTCAAGCTTCCAACTCCTGATTCAAAGGCTTCCCAAATCACGGGGCCTGCATTGTTAGCGGCATTGCTAAATGCAACAGAATTTCTTGCCTTCAGGTTGTCAATTGTGTCCCCATAACTCTGTACACGACGAACCTGTGTGCAAGTACAATGACTTAAATGTAAGCACCTTTCACTATCAATTTGGAATCTGCATTAAATAAGAAAGTGGTGGGAACTATTTTTGGATCACCTACTAATTAACAAAATAGTAATGCTTGTGTGAAAACATTATCTATAACAGTCTATCGACCCAACCAATGGAAAGCTCAAGATAATAATAATAATATTAAAATAACAATGACTTTGTTACCCTTTTTATTATTATTTAAATACAGGTTGGGTTTTTGATTAGTTGTCTGTATACACACTGCTTTATTCAAGAATTGCTACTAATAACAACTTCGTTATCACTATCAGTTATCACTAACCTCAACTCTTCTCTGTACTTTGGCTTCTCCTTCAGCAGCAATGGAGTCCAGTTTAAGCAGTTGAACCATTAGCAATTCTGTCAAAATAGCAAATTCTTTGTCTTCAACCTTAGCACCACCACAAACAGTTGTCTCCAAAGCAACCACCTAACGATCATTAGATTCATTACATATTAGTTAGCCTTATTTTCAAAATTTCAGTGAAGTGTTTCAATTTTCATGACAAGGAACACCACCTTTTGATATAGCTTGTCAACTTCTATTCTGACACTGGAGATGGCTTCACATGCCTTTAAAATATCTTCACTCCTCTGCATCTCCTCAAGCTTCCTCTCTTTGCTGGCTGGATCCTCTAACAATATAACCTTAGACATGTCTTTCACTCCCACCATATGCAAGCATTCCTCATCCTCCTTCTCTTTCCCTCTAAATAGCAACCTTTGTTCCTTAGGCTCGAGACCAGTCTCGGATGTAAGCACCCTTTTTAGATGCCCTTCCATTGAGCCAAAACAGAACACTTGGGCATCAATTTCAGAATCTAACTACTTATATTTGAACAACATGCCTATTCTAATACCAATACTCAAATGCCCCAATTAATGAATCCAAATTCTAACAACTTTTATCAACATGACAATAAATAGTACAATAATAATAATAATAATAATAATACGAGGAAATGATGAATTATGCGGGCCAAAACGTATGCTTTCAGCAAGGTCAATGTCAAATAAAGATCAAACATAAAAGGAGAGATGGAGATTGATGAAATACTCTCAAGACCAATAACAATTGCGAATTTCTCCACAAGAATTATTCCACCTGAAGTACTTACTAATTCCAACATCACCTAATTGACCATAAAAGAAATTGCCCACTTGATACTTCTCATGAGATAACACCCCTATACAGTGAACTTTTTGATGATTTCAAAACAGGTTCTAACAAGTGTTAGCCTTTTCATACCAGAAACCCAAGGGGGTAAATGCAAATGATCCTATAATATCCTTTCCTATACTTACCAAAAGTGGATTGTGCAGGAACAGTGACCTCATGGTGATAAGAACCATGAGAGACCTTGATTTTGATCATGGGACTAGAAGAGGACTCAAGGGGTTGTCTCTTCTGAACAAGCATGCCACCAGGTCTGAGCTCCCAATCTATACTTCCCTTAACCCCATCATTAGCAGCACCTTTTGAAGCTGATCTTTTCATTGTCCACAGTAAAATTGGTAAAATATAGCAATAGGATAAAGAAAGAGGAAGGTGGAGCTAACTGGGAGAAGCAAGAGAAGTATCAGAATAACAAAAGAAGACGCTGGAGTAAGCAAACAAAAGTGGTTCAGGACAGGGACCCCCCAACTGTCTTTTGCAAAAACACCGGTTGCTCGGTTACAACACAAATAAAGTAGACTTGGTACAAAAGTATACCGTACAGAGCCTAGTAACACATGCAAGAATCATTTCAACAAATGCATAGTTCCAATTAGAGTCATTATCCTTTTTCCTTCTTGTTGAATCATAACTTGGAATAAATAGTACGGAGTGCCTTTGGCGGTGTTCACATAGGAGCTGACTGAGAATGGAAAACAGTTTCTGCTTCTAATTCAACTGTAAAACTTTTGGAATTACAAGTTTTAGTATATACCACGCCACAATTTTTTTTTTGCTAAGCTTATTCAAGACGAACATTCCGTAAAATTCAACTGCTATAGCAACATTATTGCTACACGCAAATTCGCCTGCGCGGATGGAACCAAACTTCGGAGGAACATCATGCACATGCATGCAGACATGTACTCGTAAAGGAATTTACGTCACCCAGCATTTTGAATTAAATAATGTCATTCTTATGACACCTTCTCGTTCTCATGAGGATAACTTTTATAATAATTATAATTATAATAAAGAGAGTGATAAAAAGATAAAAGAATAAGATAAAATGAATTATGTGATAACGATAAATAAATAAAAATGGAGAACGACTTTGGGAATTAGTTGTGGACTATGTGTCAAAATTAAAGGCAAATTTTAGCATATTATTGTACTCTAGCTATACTTTATGGGAGTGAATGTTGCACTTTAAGGGTGTGACTGGTAGGAAGAAAAAAAAAAGATGAGAAATACGGTGAATGAAAATAGGGAAGAGAGAAATAAATGAATGGAAATAGATAAAAAATAGAGTAGAAATAGAGCTGTTTGATTTGAGAAAAATAGAGAAGAAATAGGGAAGAGAGTAATAAGAAAAAGAATAATAAATTATTATTAAAATTGATTTTGAGTGTCAAAAGTCGATTATCGTGGCTTGATAGTCCACAATCAGTGCTGATTATCAATTTTTTAACATAAAAGAATGTCATAAAATGACACTTTCTGGTGGTTTTCGACCAAAAAAAAACCCCGCCACAAATTGTATAACATGCATCTTCACCTCGCATTTTTGCGCATCTCAGCGCGGAAATAAAACGGCATAGGACTCACTATTGTTTCTCACCTATTTCTCACCTCTCCCTCTTATCAAACAACCTTCTATTTTTATTTCTTACCAATTTCTCACTCCTCTCTCCCATTTCTCAACCATTTCATCGACACCAAACACAGTGTAACCCTTTGTTTGGTAGAGGAGAAATAAAGTGAAAAGGAAAGAAAGAAGTGGAAACAAAAAGGTGAATGCGTTTAGTAGAGAGAAAATGAGAGATGAGAGAAATAAAAAAGGTATAAGGCCTACTAGTTATTTTTGCTCTATTTCTCATTATTTTTATTCACCTATTTATCTCTTTCCTATTTTTTTTTATCTATTTCCCTTAAACTAAATACCTTTATTTTCACTATATTTCTCACTTATTTTCATTTATCTTTTCTATTTTCATCTACTCTATTTCTCACCTATTTCTTTTTTTCCTACCAAGCAAGCCCTACCTGGACAATAAGAGAAAAAGGTCAAAGTAGAAGAAATGAGAATGTTAAGATAGATGTGTGACTATACAAAAAGTCGGGATGTTAAGATAAGATACAAAATAATTATATACAAGGAGATATTGATGTGGCATCCATTGAGAAAAAGATAACAAAAAATTAATAAGGTGATTTGACCATATACAAAAAAGGCCTCAGGAGGCACCAATAAGAAGAGTACATTATATTGAAGAGAAGGAGAGGAAGGCCCAAAAAAACATTGGAGGAGCTAATCAATAGGGATCTCATGGCAAATAATATCGCTGAATCTTTAATAAAGCTAAATAACACATAACAACTAGTGAGATAAGGCGTTGTTGTTGTTATAGTTATATTATATGTAACATCATCACTTTTACTTACTTAACTGTTTTTCTATTTATTTTATATTTAACTCGAAAAAATTGGAAAGAAATTTTAAAATTATGATTTCCATAGTTAAACTCAGAATATTGAAAGCTATTTAATCATGATTTTAATAATTTTTTCGAGTTGGAGTCCAGAAAAATTAGAAAATAACAATTTTGCCCTTGTTTCTCAACATTAAGGGCTAACATGAAAAAAAAATTCAATTGACATTAAAATATCAATTTAAGCTTAAAATCATGTCATGTATATTAAAATATAATTTTCTAATTTTTTTTTGGAATTCTGGTATAATATGACCAAAATACCCTTAGATGATTGATAAAGCAAATTAGTATTGGTTTGACATCTAGAATTGGTGAGAATAATATTCTTAATACATTTCTAGGTAAAATATGTAATTTTAGAATTTTCATAAAAATTTAAGCATTTATTGAATTAAAATGGATTTAATATAAATTTTCTAACTTAAAAATACAATATATATATATATATATATATATATATATATAATTCTAAATAATTAATAAAAAATTAAAATTTATTTTTAGAAATTTATTTTTGATGGAAATTAATGCATTTGTTCAATTTTATATTTAAATTAATTATTTTAATATTAAAAGTTAATTTATTCAAATTTAGACGATTTTATCGTTACTAGCTAATTTCATTACAAATAAAATTTACACTGAGGAACCTTGGACAACTGGTATAACATGTCCAGCTCTAGAAAAAGGTGATTCACCACCTACATTTGATATGTGTCCCTAATTAAGATAAAAAGGAAAATAAAAATATAGAATTTTGTGCATCACGCATGATCTCACCCTTGGACATCTAAGCTCATCCTTCCCCCTATAAATAGCCATGCATGGAGCTGAAATCTTCATTCCCTTCCTCTCCAAGCTGGACAAAATACTCTATAGCCATCACTCTCCATAAATTTTTTTTCACACTAAAGTTCTATTAATTTTCATCAAACTTTCATTCTAGGAGTTGTGTACCAACAATTCTCTTCTCTTCAACAACTACCCTAGAGATAATGGGGGGAGTGAGGTTGGTTCTAAATTTCAATTACTTTGCATGTCGATAGGAAAAAAAATTTCCCTAAACCTTTCAATGTTTATATTTATTAAGTTTTATGATAATGTTTAGTATTAGATTTAAACTTTTATTAAGTTGTTATACTGCTCAATTTTAAATAATTAAATACACTTATTAAGTAGTTATGTTGTTCAAATTTAGATGACTATAGTATAATTATTAAGTTGTTATACTGTTCGAATTCAAATAACTATAATATAATAATTAAGTTGTTATACTGCTCAAATTTAGATAATTTTTTTATTGTTATACTGCTCACGTTTAGATAATTAAATTATTATGTTGCCAAATTTTAGTATAACTCAAATAGTTTAGTAAAAATAGTAAAAAAACAAACTATTAATTTCATAATGTAAAACTATGTACAAAAACTATATAATGAGTTATTTATGAATTTATTTTTATAAAAATATTATATAAATTTCAGTTTAAGATCTTTTTATTCAGTATGATCTAGACACACTAATAGACCATCTGTAAAATTTTCATAATTTTTAAAGCTTGTTTAGTACTTTTAATTGTGCTCTATAAGTATCTGTAGACAATTTTTACTTAAAAATACTAAATTTTAAAAAATTTTAAAAATTTATAATAAAATTCTAATTATTTTTCTAAACTTACTATGTGTTGTTTTTTTTTTCATTATTATGTTTTTAATTAAATTTGAATAATCTTTTTTAGTTTTACCATACTTATTTCTTCAAGGATTGTTTTGATGTAAATAGATATTAATTTGCATTTTACTTCTTCTTTCCTTATATCAATTTCTAAATATTTATATGTGACAATGAAGGTCATATTTTGAACACCGCTTTCTAATGTGATTTATAAAGTATTCCAAAATTTGAGATAAATAAGTTGTTCATATATATTTTCATATTTTTCCTTTTGCTACTATAATGTATATCTTTTTATTTTTCTCATTTTGAGCAACAAAAATTTAATAATTTGATTTTTATTTTATATCTTCAACACATTTTTAAAAAAAAAAATAGACTATGTACTGACAGTGTAAAACAATTTTATAATGTCATCCAATCATAACCCACCATGTATGGTAAGTTAGTTAACTTTAACGATAACTATTCAAAAGTCACATCAAAGCTGATTTTCAATTTGTTGATAGTGTAAAAATTTTATATTGATAGTGTATATCTTTTTCTTTCTTTTTTTGGTTTAACATGACATAAATGAAACCTTTTTTTTTTTTGCTGAAAAAATGAAACCTATTATTATTATAACTTTACTTCTTATTCATTCATTTTTTTTCTTCGTTATATGTTTTATTTTTATGTAAGTCACTTCAAATAATTTGATAAATTTCATATAGTTGAATTATCCTAATAGTTATTTTTAATTTTTTTATTCAATTCAATTGCTTAATTATATATTTATACATACTTAATTGTATAGTTTATTATATAATTCAATATTTATTAATTATTACAAATGGATTATAATATAAAAATAATTAATTGTACAAAATGGATTTCTCGTACATCATACGAATCAAACTAATGTGTTGATAAAGAGAAAGTCTTCAGAAGCACCGCTACCACAAATTACATGACCCTACTAGTACTATGGATTTATCATTTTCTCTGAAGAAAGAAGCCCTACAGACAACGCGGCCCAGGCAAAAATCTCAAGTACACTCAGGGTTGGATTGGGTTAACTCAAAATTGTCCATATTGTCAAACCTGGGCCAAAATACCCAACAAGCTATCATGGAATGGATTTGCATCTAGAAACCCCATTCCTTTTCGAACTAGAACGTAGTAAAGGCGTGCAGCCCTCGTCCTTAGAAATTACTCACAAATAAGTGCGTGTATATTTATGTCTATTGTTATGTTGAGATAAATTTTTCTGTATACAAAAAAATAAAAGGTAAAATAAATTAAACTTTTTTTTTATAAGTTAAAATTAACTTATACACTTAATTTTTTATAAATGTTTTCTCATTTAAATTATTCAAAAAATGTGTTATGATGAGGGTCTTGATCAAGTCAGCTTAGTTACAAGTGACACACTCTTGGTCGACACAAGCTTCCTTCACCACACGCTAGGAAAGGGAACCCTGGATTGCTCGCATACGCTAGAAAGGCTTGTAAGAACATATATTAATGATTTCTCCTATTTGGATGATAATTTTATTTTATTTTTCAGTCAAAAATAGGCTTCTAGAATAATTAAATGTCGGTACAAAACTTTAACGTGTACTATTAAGGATTTTTATAGAAGATAACTTTTTCTTTCAAAAAATATCACACCATATATTATTATTATTATTATTATAAATATTTTATTGTAATAATAAAATAATACATATCAACTATAATATAATAACATGTTATATTATTTACAATTTATGAAATAAAAAATAAAAAATAAAAAAAATAAATATTGTTATATTTATATAAAATGTTTTATTGTAGTTATTTTATTATTGTTTATATTCTATGTATATTATAATTAAAGGTTTATTTCGTAACTTATTTTTTCTATCAATTTGAATTATTTTTCTTGCCATTTTCCCATCAATTCTCATTGATTTCTTCTAATTTTTTTTGTCTACTTGCTTATTTTTTTCCCGATCATTTTGCTTATTTTGTTTGCCCATTTTCTACCCGTTCATATATTTTTCTCAACTCCTTTGCTTTTCATTTTCATAGTTTTCTCTTATTCATTTGAATATCTTTTTCCTCCTAGTTTTCGAAATATTTGCATGATTTTTTCCTCTCATATAAAGATTTTTTTTTCAACTATTTCTTTTGCTTATTTTCATCATTTCTCTCTTATTTACATGATTTTTCCATCCATTTTTCCATTCATTTGTATGGTTGTTTATCCTGAGCATTTGAATATTTGTTCGCTAATTTATATAGGTTTTTTTTAGTAAACCATCAATTTCGTCCTCGAATATCAATTTCTCTCCTACTTAGTCTCTCAAGTATTGAAAAATAATAAGTAGTCCCTAACGTTTTGTTAAATCCGTCCTGTTAGTCATTCCTGTTAGGATCCCAAGAACTGTTTGATTAACAGGAAGGACTAACGGGACGAATTTAATAAAACGTTAGGGACTACTTATTATTTTTCAATACTTGAGGGACTAAGTAGAAGAGAGATTAATACTTCAAGGACGAAATTGATGGTTTACTTGTTTTTTTTCCTACTTATTTGAAAATTTTTTATCACTAATTTTTTTTCTCATTTTCATAATTTTTCCTTACCTATTTGCCTCACCTATATTGCTTGTTTTTTTTTTTTTTTGCTCACCAACTTTATGTGTGTTATAATGCACATAAAATTTTTGTTTTGATAATCATTGTGTATACATTTGAAATGTTGGTCGTTAGATTGGGATTATACATGTGTTTAGTTAATATTATTTGTAAAGAATTTTTCATTGATGCTATCTATATTTATATAAATGGTTTTTACTTATATTAAGGTAAAATAATTGTTGAATCGTACCATGAAAAATTAAACTAATTTGTGTAAATACTTGTGTCTAATACTCTAATGTAATTTAAATTAATTTAAATGCAAAATCAAAATATTAAAAATTAATACTTGTGTCTAATGTAATTTGAATTAATGAAAATGAATGTTATATTAATTATTTGGTAATTATACTAGTCAAGCTTGAGAAGTACAGCAAGAATGGATACAATTGAGTCTGGATTTTTTATAGTTATATTTCATTTCTATAGAGTAACCATCACTTGATTTATTTGAACGTGAAATAAAAATAAAACGTGACATGAAAAAGATAGATGTTTAGATGTGCATGAACTGCACTACCCTTTGTTCTGAGAACTGCAAAGTGACCACGTTCACAATGTCAATAACATCACATGGGCACGTAATTAATTTGACATACAACTAGGACAAAATAATAGCATACACATGATTTGTTATTCCTGTAAAAGAACTGCCACTATCATTTTTGTATAGGGCTAGCTCTGCGACATGTATGAAATCAAATAGATCGTTTCCATTAGTCAATTAAGTTGAAATCTTGCCCCCAGAAGAGGAAAAAAAAGAAGAAGTTAAAATCCGCTAACATAATGGAAAACAATGGTCAAAAGGATTACAAAATCATTTGCAATTCTGCTTCCTCTTTGTTAGGAAAGATTCCAAAATGCTAGTGATCGATGAATGTCTTTGTTTCCTTAACACTTCGGTATCAAATTACGCTAGGGCCTCCCATTTTCAATATCACAAAGTTAGGTAATTGTCATCAGAAAGTAATCTATCCGATCGAATTAATTACTAGTGTCAGAAGCTAATAAATTGGTGCCTAAGCAATATTAATACATGAATCTAACCAAAAACATTTAGTTTTCAGATGTTAGCCTAGCCTACCAATCAATCCTTGATTATTTGTCTTCTTTCTCTTGCATGCTGTCTTCAATTCGTAAATGGTTTGTGAATATCCAATGTCGACTAGCTATCATCAACTAAAAGACCACAATACGAGAAAATGTTGAGTAAAAGAACAAAAGATGACATCAAGCCGAACCGATAATTGCCCATTCATGAAATTAAAGCAAAAGAAAAAAAGAAGCAATGTTCTTTTGGCAGAATATAAGGTATCCGTACTAGTTTAACTGGTTCCCGTTCTCTCTAATAATGTACTGTATATTTTCTAATTATTATTATTGTAATGGTTGTGTTAATTAGCTTTGATAAGTTTTTCTTAATCCATTATCGCACCCTTACGAATGAAACAATTTATATCAGACAGTATTGCGATTAAGAAATTCACTTAACGAATGCCTTTTTTTTATCAGGTAAATTTTAATATTCGTTATAAGATTATAATTTGTTTACCAGCACAACCAATTTTTGTTTTATTAGGTTTGTGTCTCAAGCGCTCTTGTATGATCAAATTCAACTTTTCGTTTCTGGTACTGATCTTGGCCTCCTTTTGGAATCAATTATGTAGAAGGATGTCGTCAGAAAGTATTTACATAATAAAAGTATGAAAGTGATTGAAATCTTTGTAAGATCAATTATTTTGTACACGCAAAATAAGGGCTGATAATATGGAAGTAGAAAAATGTCACCCTTTCTATGCTATATATGTAGTCCTCTCGTGACAAACATGTATGTTGATGGAGAAAATTTGTTTCGAGTTTTATATGATAAAATTTGAATATTTTTGGTCAAAAAGATGACTTTTCACTATATTTTAATCGGTAAATATATTTTATTTGTAAAACACTTAGAATTATAATTATCAGCTGTAAGTTCTTTTCAATAAACTAGCATTACTATGCTTTCAACTTGATGACAAAAATTAAGTTAAAATTTCAATTTAATTCTTTGATCAACATTTTAATTGGTGAGTAAGATCTAATATTCGATTTGTGAAAATCGATTTCAATGACAATCTTGACTTTGTTAGTCTGAACAAGTGTTTGAACTTGTAAACAAAGTATTAGATTATGAAATGTTAATTGAATTCCAACAAGATTCGATTAAAATGTAAAAAAGATTAAGAATACAAATATGCAAGAATGAAAAGGATCTTAAAATGCGAATGCAGCAAACAAAATTGCAAAAACTTGAATTTAAATGCAAAAAAATAACCAATTTTGAAAGAGTAAATGACTGAACCCGTAAAGTGTAAAGCAAATAAAATAAACAAAATGTAAAAAACTTGATGATTTAAATTGCTTAAATGTAAAATGCAAATGAACTTAAAAGACTAGAAATGTAAAGAAGAATGAAGATGAAGAAAAGAAATGCTTTGAGGCGAAATAAATCAAAAAGTAAAGCAATTAGAAGGAAATGTAAATGACAAAGAATTAAAGTACTGGAATGTAAATAAAAATTAAAAAGAATTGAAAGGAAGTAGAAGAGATGTGCAATCGAAATTGGATGCAAAGAAATAGAATTGGAAAGATAGATCGAAATGTAAGGGCAATTAGTAGAAAAGTACTAAGTTTTATTAAATTTTGGTGAAAACATACACATTGCTCATTGAACCAGTAGCCATGAGTATGTTCGTTGTAATAAGTGTTACAAAGTTTAGTGCTATGTGTTTCAATAGAGGAAAAAATGGCTACAAGATTCCCTATTTATAGATTTTTGACCCTAATGGTTGAAAAATCTAATACATGCACATGTACAAAAGATTTTGTCACCAATTTAATTCTTTAATTTAATTTGTTACCAAAGTAGTTCCTTGATAAAAAAAAAAAAATAGCAACAAGATTCACTATATATTTATAGAATTTTTTTTTCATTGTACACACAAAAAAAAGTAATAACAAAAAGAATGTTTGATGCAATAAATTTAGTCACAAAACTTTTTGACAAACTTATATGGTGACACATGTAACTTTAGAATATTCAATTAAGATTTAATCTTTATTTTTTGGATGAACTTAGGGTATCTCATGGTTAGGAGCCAATAATTAATAATCTTTTGAGATATTGAGATCTATTTAAAAGACTTTTTCAACAAATGTTGCTTAAGAATATAATTATCTGTCAACTGTGTCGTAGCATGTTAATTTATTCTCTATTTAATGACAAATATTTAATCTTTTGTTGGCATATCCTCTTTTATTTTATTTTTTCTTGTAATTATTTTTAAAAGATTTGCCAAATCATCAATCTAGTTGGTTGAACTTGCCAAAAAAATTCCTCTTTTAGTAAAATTGAACTAGTTGGTTGAATCACAAATTGATCAAATCATCAATCTAGACAATTGCAACAAACTACCAAAGTAAAAATGTGGTCTAAATTCACACAAACTATTTAAGAATCATTTTATACCAATAACATGGTGACCCAAAAAACTATTTAAGAACCAGCTAAAATCGACCAAAATTAAGTAGGAATTATTGTAGAAATTTGTTTGAATCATTTTTTTTTGTTTTCATTTTTAATTTTAAAATATTTTAAAAATAAATAAGGACTCATATATGAGATTTATGTATCAATTACAATTATTTAACTATTTTTTTTTATCATATAATCTTTTCATGTTAATTTAAAATTTTACTTAATTTAATTTTTTATAATTTATGGATTAATATACTAATAATAGTAAAAATGTAAATTTTATTATTTATAATTTAATTTCAAATATTTATTCATTATTGAACCAATAAATCGTAAACTAATAAATTTATCAATTCGATAACTAGTTTGGTTTTAACAATATTGCTTCATACACTTGAGTTCCTCTTTAATTTTTTATTTTAAAATATTTTTAAAATAAATAAAGACTCATATATGAGATTTATGTATCAATTACAATTATTTAACTATTTATTATAATTTTTTTATCTTGTAAGACATATAATCTTTTTATGTTAATTTTAAATTTTACTTAATTTAATTTTTTTATAATTTTTATTAATTTATTTCTTTATATATTAATAATAGTAAAAATATATATTTTATTATTACCAATTTAATTTCAAATATTTATTCATAATTGAAACAATAAATCTTAAACTAATATATTTATCAATTCGATTACTAGTTTGGTTTTAACAATATTGCTTCATACTCCTGAGTTCCTCTTTTTCCTACGCAATACGTTGAAAGGGAAACACCAAAACAAAATAAACTCATGAGATTTGGATCAATAAAGGGTCCCCATGAATAAACAATCTCGGTTGATCCATATCGTGATGCTTTTTGACACCTTTAATTTAAGGAAAGGAAACTACTCTCGCGTACTGTGTACATATATAGGTAGGTAGCAATATTCAAAGCTGTGTACCAATATTTGAGAGAAGTGGATAAAGACGATGAATTAAGTGGTGGATCTAAAGTGTTTCGGAATATGTACTACGAACTAGCATCCCCCACAATAATCATTGTTTGGTACAGAGAATAAGGAACGAGTATTGGATCAGAATTAGGCTATTTGCCCATTTGGGTGTCGACTCTCGAGAGAGTGAATAAAGATGATGAAGTCAACAAACATCGGGCTGTAACTCCTAAGGGTGTGTTTAGTAGAGAAAAAAAAAATAGAGAGAAAAGAAGAAAAGAGAAAAGAAAAAAAAAAGGTGAGAAATAGAGTGAAATTAAGGTTATTTGGTTAAAGAGAAATAGAAGAGAAATGAGTAGAAATAAGATTGTTTGGTTAAAAAGAAATAAAAAAAAATTAATTTTTGAAATTATTTTATTTTAACTATTAGTATTATTATTTAATTTTATTATTAATATTATTTTTATTATTATTGATAATATTTATTTTTATTATTAATATTTTATTAATTTATTTATTATTATTATTATAAAAAGGTGGGGGCCTAGGGAAGGGGAACCAAAATCGATTAGCTGGGGTGGGGGGTAAATCGATTAAGGGGGTTGCAGTATTATAATAATAATAATAATATATATATATATAATATATATATATATATATATATATATAATAGCAACAAAGCAAAAAAACAAAATAAAGTGGAATTAAGATTGTTTGATTGAAAAAAATAGGTAAGAAATAAAATAGAAGTCAAGATTATTTTTATTGTTATTATTAATATAATTTTTATTATTAATATAATTTTTATTAATATAATTTTTTTATTAATAATTTTTTTTTATTATTATAATATAATAATAATAATAATAATAATGAAAAAAGCAACTTTTTCAGCCAAAAAAAAAAAAAGTTAATCGATTAACTTGATGTTGTTGCAGCGAGCACAACGACAACACTACTTCCAACAAAATTTCCGTCTAAATCTTCCCACTTTTTGAGCGAAATTTTTTCAGCGGGTCCCACAATATTTTTCAAATATTTCCTCACACTTCCATCCGACCAAACAACCAACATTCTTCTACATCCACTCTCTTCCTTCCTTTCCCTCCCTATTTCCCCTCTACCAAACGCAGCCTAGGACCTGTGCAGTTCCCATTATTAATCATCAATGTTATTATTGATATTCATTTTAAATTAGTAGTTACTTAAAGAATTACTAGCACAAAAAATGTATTTTACAATAGATATTTACATCTATTATTGGAAATTTTAGATTGATATTGTTGTAATATTAGGATGAATATTCTAGATTGATGGTTAAAGAATTGATTTAAAGAACACTTTTTAGATTATTTTTAAGTAACCGATCTAGAATGTTAACGCCTTTTGTAACTTTAAAAATTATTGACAAGACTTTACATTGATTAGATCAATTGTAGTGATAACCGATCTAAATAGTATTTTCTAGTTTCTAAATTGTTCCTGATCAACTGATTTAGAATGTTGATGTCCTATACGTATTTTTCTTTCTTTTTATTTTTGTTTGATCCAATAGAAATTTAATTCCTTTTCTAATTATATCTTCTTTCCTCTTCTTTTTTTTTTTGAATTTCTATTCGTGCAATCCTCCCTCCCAGTTTATATTTATTCATATCTGATAAAACTATCATCACTACATTGTACACACTTCAACACCCATTTTCTACTAGATCAAACCTAGAAACCACTAAAAAATGGGTGTTGGAGTATACAAAGTGATACTGATAAGTTTGTTGGACATTAATGAATGTAATCTAAGTGAAGGTTTGTAATAACCAAAATGTGAAACAAAAAAGAAGGAAAGCCACCTTAGAAGAAAGAATTAAATTTCTATTGAATCAAATGAAAATAAAAAAGACATGTAATGAATTGTAATTGTTTTCAATTTAGTCATTGTAATAGAAAAATTGCACTTATGTTTTGATATATGAGATGTACTATATATAATAATGAAATGAAGTTATTCTGTGTTGTTTTTGTATTTGGTGCAAGTCCTGTATCTATAGTTTTTGTATTAAAATGTATTGTATATTAAGAATGCAATGTAATTGCAATATTGTATTTAAAAAAATACAAACTTTCTAGATTAGTTATGGCCACAACCAATCTTCTAGTGGGACTTTCTAAATTAGCTATTGGATAGACTAAACGAGTGGTCAACCACAGCCACTAATAAAGCAACCAAGTAAGGGTGGTCGACCATAATTAGTTAGGGCCTACACCGTAGGCTTGATGTTAATGAGTTGTGGATTGCCTGATTGAGTGATAGATTACACATAGTCAACCATAATGACACGTTGTCCCAACCGGAGTTGTGGCGGGACGGCAAAAAAAGTTTAGAAATATAGGAGTCGGCACCAAGGTTTATTAGGAAAAAACATTGGAAAAACTCTTTAAGAAAGAAAATGGTCTTTGAAACCAAAGTTGAGTTTGGGAGTCGATTACAGTATAAGGAAAGTATTAACACCCTACAACAGTCAGTCATAAAGACAGTTACATCTAGTTAAACATCCAAAATTAATATAACTTTAAAATTATTTTTTTCCCCCTTAAACAGACATGTCATGTGAGTCATTTGTTGAAGAGAAAAGCATATGGAAGATAAGGCTTGTAAGAGGTGACCTAGGTAATGCAGATTGACCTAAGTTATATGGGCAGACCTAATGGTGTCATTGACAAGGTTTTCGGTTGTGACTTAAGACAAGGATCACATCTCATGGCCTTTCATGGACTTAACACCCTGACCCAATGCTGGCCCTAGGCTTATGCATGAGGGGTGACAGTTAAAGGCCCAAGTCTAAAGAGGGCCAAAACAAATTTTAACAACTTTAAAGAGAAAAAAAATTAATTAATTATTTTTGACTATTTATTTTCTTGATTTTTCAACCAGAATAATTTACCGTGTAAGCTTTTTAAAACTCAAAATTTTTTAAACTCTTAATTTTGTAGTGTTTTTAATTTTTAATTTTGTTTATTATTTAGCTATATAGTGAGTTATATAGTTATTTTTTAGTTTTTCATATGTAGTAAAAGTTTGATGATTGTTCATTGTTGTTATAAGAACTCATTGGTTACCCTAATGTGTTTTTAAAGGAAGAAAGAGTATTAAGATAAGATAAAAAAATATATAGTTTATGCATTTATCAAAAAAATATATATCCTTTTATCTCTTGTGCTTTATTTGGATTAGGAGTAAAATGAGGAGGAAAGACATAAGAAGGATAGAAATAAAAGAGGAATAGAGTGAAAAAAGATGTGTTGTTTAGATGAATAAAAATAAGAAGGAAAGGAGTGAATTTTTTTTTTCACTTGTTTGTTTGGATGAATGGGAAAAAATGGAAAGAGATAAATAAATTATATAAAAAATATTTTTATATTAATTAAAAATTAAATTTTCACTCTATTATTTTTTATTAACATAAAATTATTTATTATCATTTTTTTAAAAAATTATTTAATTTTTAAAAATAAAACAAAAATATTTCAATAGTAGAGTTTTTGAAAAAGAATTGAAAAATGATTTCACACTTAAAGGAAAGTAAGAGCACAATAATTTTCAACATGGTGCTAATGTTAATAACTTTCATCTTATTTTCATCCTCCATATTTCCTTCCATCCTAATTTGATTTAAACAAAACAAAGTGTTGATGTTGATGTTAACGTTATGATAATTTATGTATTTTATTTATAGGTGATAAGTAACATTTTTATGAGTAGAAAAATATTTTGCTGGTGATAAATGATAATATAGGAGTAAATTAATGAAAAATGCGATACATCTTTTATTTGCTTAATGTAATAAAATGTATTGTTTTTAATGAAATTATGTTATATATATATATATATATATATATATATTGGAATACGTGTATGTAAAAGGGCCTTATCTATTATTTCACCCTAAGGTCTATAAAACGTTAGGACCAACCCTACGTTGACTTGACACTTGGGTCCAATATAACACCTCCCTAGATGTTCTCTGTAAATATAAGGAAGGCACCTTTGCACTCTCGAGAATTGTGAATATAGTTAGATGGAGCACATCTATTTAAATAGGTGTAATCAACCCATGCACATCAAGTTACATGTTGCTAAGGCTCACTAGACTTGTTGGTTTACTCTGAGCTTTAAGGGCTTCTAGCGAGCTGACCCTTGAGTGTGAACAATTATAAATACAGCCAATCTAAAAAGTGCCAACTTTATATATTGGCCGATTCTACATCCGTATGTGCAATCAATCTAGAACTTCAAAAATAACCAATCTTATAAGTCTTTTTTGTAGTAAGGAATCTTAAATTTTATTTGGCTATTTTTGAAAGAAATTTATTGTGTTAAAAGTTTTAGACAATATTATTAATTACTACCTTTTTAATTATACCCTTATATTTATTTAATTTTTAAATATTTCATATTCTTATCATGAATGAGAGAAATAACTCTAAAAATTGTCTTAGGAAGTTAAAAATAAATTAAATATAAACAATAGTATAACTTATATTTATTAATCTATAAGTTATTTTCTAAAATGAATAAATAAAAATAAATGAACGAAGTATTTTAAAATATTTATCACTTAAAAAAATTAAAAAATATTTATAATAATACTCTTATTTATTGATATCTCACTTTAAAAATATTTCATTAATTTATAATTATATTTCAATTCTTTCAATAAGAATATATTAATTAACGTAATAATTGATGTTATTAATATTTTTTAAATGTGTATTAATGACAAAATAATTTAAAACAAAGGAAGCAACTCGTAAAGTTAAAGCATCCATCCAAAGGCTATGCAGGGCACGACAGCATAATGCATACAAAGAAAGACACAAAAAGACAGATGGGACCCTCGTTGGATCAGTAGCAATTTGTTGTGTAGGATAAAATCATAAGCTGAAAGGGAACCCCCACTACAATACCTTTTCTTTTAGCCTTGCGATTGGACCCAACCCCGTTTAAGTACACGTGTGCATTTTCCCTTTTGGTGGAATGGAGGTCATAATGTCATATTAGTGCTTCCATTAATAATGAGGGTTATGATAATTTAGTGAATATAAGGTAGTTGGAAGGAAGAATCTAAGAAGGTTCACGAGTATAAAAAGCAAATAAATAGAAGAAGAAAAAGAAAAGGACCTATGGTGATCTAGGCAATTAGACAAAGCTAACACAACCTTAATTAAACTCTTTTTATTTACATTTAAGTAGGGGTAGTTAGTTTGACTCGTCTCACAATTAGTTAAGAATTGTTTAAAATAAACTAATTACATAAATTTGCAGTATTTTATAGAATCATCAAATGGATTGTGACTCATAAATCAACTTTAACCCACCAAATTAGTTATTACAAAAAATAAATAAATTAAGATCCATTGACATGTAAGTTTTAATGAACTGGCACTTTTTAAAAACTTTTTATAAATGATAGGTTTTATAAATCTAACCGTTGTTAAGTCAAGTTGACTCCTTTTTTTTTTTTTGAAGTTTACTCATATTGAATTTTGTTTTTCATTCCTCTGTTAATCTAAGCTTAAATTTATTATTTTTAGTTCCACTGCTCTGGGCCAACTTACAACTATGTTGACCAATTTTGACAACTGATTCAATTTTTTTAACTAGTTCCTATTCAGTTTTTTTTATTTTTATCAGTTATCCAGTTTGACTTAAATTTATTTAAATTAAAAAATTATCATATGTATTGACTATTGGATGAATAAATAATCCCTATAATTATATCTTATTTAATAATTTCCTTTAAATCTAGCAAGAAATAGAGTGAGAAAGGGTGAATAAAAAAGAAAGAAAGAAGTATGTAAAAATTTATGTTAAAAAAAATCTAAATAATTATCTCAAAAATAATTTTTATAAGAATTGATTTTGAAAAATCTAAACAATTACTATCATTTTATGTTTAAAAGTTTTTAATATCCCCTTAAAGATTAAATAATATGATTATTCTTATTGAAATTTAAGTATTGTATCAATTTTATTAATATAGTTTAAATTTAGAGTGTAATGGTTGTGCACTATTGGTGTAAAAACTTTTACATTGTCAACTAAGTCAAGAATCATTGTTGGTATAACTTTTAAGGTAGTTATTGTAAAAGTTGACAAACTTAATTATTATACATGATAGTTTATAATTGGATGACAGTGTAAAATTGTTTTACTTTTATACTGTCAGTAAATAGTCTATTTTCTTTTAAATTTATTGTATTGTTAGTGTAAACCTTTTTTAACTATCACTTAGTAATTTATTGATACACTGGAATGGTGTATGTGCAATTACATAAGTCCACCAAATTTTTGAGAGGACTTCCAATCCCATTGCAAAATCATTGTCGTCACTGACATTGTCTATTGTCGTTCCTCGCTGGATCTTAATATTGTCGTCGACCTCTTTTTCAATGTTTGCAAGTTCTTGTCTTCCTCTCTGCCTGCCGCTGTTTCACCTTCTGCCCTAACAATTCTCATGTCCTCTTTCATTATTTTTAATTTAGTTTCTTCTATTTATGATAATTAAGTGAAGAAAAAGATAAAAATGAAGGAAAACATAATTCATATCATCATAGGTAATTGTTATAATATATAGTAAATAGATTACTAAAAATAATAAGTTTCTTTATAAGAAACATGATAGTAAAAAATAAAAGGATTTGATGATATAAAATTAAACAATAATGTATAAATATTTTTTTCCACTCACATATAATATTAAAATTAAGAGTGGGATTAATAGCATGCTTATTTGCCTACACAACCCCTACCCTTATATAAACAACTTACAAATTTAATTTCCATTTACCTTCACCTAAAGGTTTTTTTATTAAATTTTAATTAAGTGTATTAATAGATAATTTTATCACAACTTTCATCTGTATACTTATACTCTTTATTACCAATTTATACGTACAGTTACAATTTCTAAAATCAATCTCATTTAAACGAATTCTTTTGTTATGACGAGTAAATTCCTTTTATTAAACAATATTTTTTTTGTAGATATTAAACAATATAGTTTTTGGTAGATATTTCACCAAACAAATTTTTCGTTTCCTTCCCAATACCAATCTTCCTTCAAATCTAGTGAATTAAATATTATCACGTTATTATGATTTTAGTTTGTGTTTTATATAGTATAATAATTTATTTTTTATATAATTAAAATTTATAATAAATAAATATTTTTGAATATATAAATTTATAATATAATTAAAATTATAATAAATAAATATCTTTAAATATATAAATTATATTTAATATTTACAAAAAACAATTTAAATTGTAAAATAAGGTTATTTTTAATTATTGAGAATTTATTTTTAAAACAATGAAATTTAAGAGGTAGATATCAAAGAAGGTAGCTAGATTGAAATAGATAAACTGTTAAAAATTAAAATATATAGAATCATAGATAGATAAAATTAAAGGAGGGTAATTTGAGGTGGTTAAGATAAAAAGAAAAAAAAAGTTAGTTGCATGGTTACAATATGTGAAATGCACATGTAAATAAGAGAAGAAATAAAATATTAAGAATGTCTAATTGAGAAAGTTTCACTCTTCAAATTGTGTATTCTAATTTATAATATAATTAATATTTTAGTATGTCATTGCACACTTTACATTGTACAGAATAAATATTTATTTTTATACAATTATAATTATAATTTATAATAAATAAATATTTTAAATATATAAATTATATTTTAGATTTATAATAAATAATTCAAATTGTGATATAAGATTATTTTTAAATTAAAATGGTAGATGGTTAAGAAAATCAATTATACAAATACAATAAAAGAATGGAGTTTGAGATGATTAAGATATATATATATATAGCTAATTGTGGAAAATGTGTCTGAAATAAACTTCCCAAAGAAAATATGTAGGGTGTTAAAAATCTTTAATTGAAAGAATTAGGAAAATGAGAACTTTAACCTCCAAGTTAGAGATTATAATTTATAGTATAGAAATAAATATACGAATACACAATAAATTTTATTCCCATTCAAAGAAATTTATGCACCATATCATCAACCTCCATTTCCATGTGTTTCATCTTTCTACCTCTCCAAATTTCCCAATGGTCCTATCCTCCTACTTATATATTGTTAAAGAAGAAACAAAATATTAAACCTATCCTTTGACATCACTTCTTTTACTGAAACTTTTGTCACAACTTTTTCATAAAAAAAAAAATTATTTAAAAAAATAACTACTTTAAAAAGTTTTTATATGTTTATTTCAACTTTTTAAAATAATCCAAAACGGAAAAGAACATAAAATCTGATTAAATTAGAAACTAATTTGAACAATTTTTCATAAAATCACTTTTTTTAAGTAATTTTAATAATTATAATTTATAAATAAACATAAATTAGCTTATATATTTTTTTAAATCTCTAAAACATAATTACTAAATTATTTTGCATCAAAATTATTTATTTTTAGTTAGTAACAAATTGGTCCAAAGTCTCTTTCATCTCCTATCTTTCTCTTAATAGCCTTCGTCACCGAACTATCTTTCCACGATACACTGAACCTTTACTTAATTTTCCAAAGTCCCTTCCACCAAAAGACCCATTTTGAAAGACAACCTCCCTTGCTCCCCTCTCTATCCATCAAGGTATCATTATCTATACTTTGCTACCAGAACTGGATCTCTTTCACAAAGAATCTCCTTACACTACCATTTTTCATCTTCACTTTCCTAAAAGTTCTGTATCTTTCATTCTCACCCTCCCTCTTCTTTGGCCTTATACATCCTCGCCCAACAACCCATGCTATCCCCTTCTTGCCTTCTTGCCTTCTTCCTCTCCCTTTTCTTTTTTTCTTTCTTTTTCTTTTTATGAGAAAAAGGTGCAAAATAGGAGTGCTCAATACTTAAATTCAGTGGTGGATTGAGGACCTGACTTAGTGGAGACAATTTATTTTTAAAAAGTAAAAATTTATTATTATCATTATTATTATTATTATTATGGAATGAAATAAAATATGAGATTAAATAAAATGTTCAACTAAATAAAGCGTAAGTACTTAATGAGCTAAAAATGTAACAAAATTAAGAAAGAAGCTAGCCAACAAAAGACAAAATTTGACAACAAAGTGAGAAATTAGAAACAGTGGGTTCAAATATACAAAAGGCTTAAATATGTTTTAAGTCTTTGCAAATATGACTCTTTCTAATTTTAGTCCTTCCAAATATTTTTGTTAGTTTTAGATCCCTAACATTTTTTTGTGTGTTATTTTTTAGTCTTTACTATTAACTATAGTTAATTTAGTGCTGATATAACTAACAAAATAAAGAATATTAATTAAGATAATTAAGGTAATGAAGAATATTTTAAATTAAGATAATTAGATTATTTTTAAGTATGCAATTCAATTAAGTAATCTATTTATTTTATATAAATAAGGTAATTGCATATAATTTACTTTTATAATTTATTTTCAATTTTAATATATTATGAACAGTATTTTTTATTGTTTTTAATATTGTTCTCACTTTTCAATTCACTAATTTACTTTTAATATTAGATTTTTTTTAAAATTAATTTACTTATACGCTTATAATTTACTTTTAATATATTACTATGAATAGTAAATATAATTATAATTTTTAATATATTAAAAGCAAATTATAAACGTATAAGTAAATTATAAATTTTTTAAAAAAATTATAATGATAAAAATAAATTAGTGAATTGAAAAGTAAGAATAATATTAAAAACAATAAAAATTAATGTTCATAATATATTAAAAATTAACAATAAATTATAAAAGTAATTTATATGTAATTAAATTATTTAAATAAAATAATAAATACATTACTTAATTGAATTATGCACTTAAAAATAATCTAATTATCTTAATTAATATTTTTTATTTTGTTAGTTATGTTAACACTAAATTAATCATAGTTAATGGTAAGGACTAAAAAAGAACACTTAAAAAATGCCAGGGATCTAAAACTGACAAAATTTTTTGTAAGAACTAAAATCAGACAAAACTATATTTACAGGGACTTAAAACATATTTAAGCCTATATGAAAATAGGGAGGGCAAAATACATAAACTCTATATTTATACTAATAATTTTCTCAAAGTAAGGGGGGCATTTGCACACCCTCACTTAAAGGTAGGTCCGCCACTGCTTAAATTGTGTGTGATATATCAATCTGGCATGAAGTTATTTGAATCGAAATTGAATTAGAAAATTAGATTTGATGTATTTTTTTTATTAGAATTGAGTTATATTTTGGATTAACTCAATTTAGTCCAATATTTTTAATATTTTAGCTTTATCATATTTTTTTTACAAAAAATATATACAGCTTTCTAGTTTAAATTAATATTTTATTGGTTCTTTATCATATATATTGCACATATTTATACATTGTCCAAATTAAGGGTATGGTCAATCTTTATGAGTCAATTTAAGATCACGACCGTGTCTAAATATTAGTCTGACAAAAAATATCAAAGTTGGGACCAGATTAAGTTAAACTCAACCTAATCTGAAGCATGACCTATCCTAGATTCCTAGTGCGAAAGCAAAGCCCCACTATCCTGTGAGTGTTGGTTCAGGAAGTGATGGTCATTAACATTTAGGGACGTCACTCTCAATTTTTTTTTTTCGTTTTTTTTGTACTTGTAAATTTTTTAAACGAAAAATAAAGTTGTGGCTTGCTTTTTATATTTATTTAAGTGTGTGCGTGTGTGTCTGTGTTAATAATTATAAAGTATCACATTATTTAATTTTACTTTTAAATTTTCAAAAAATGATAAAATTAAATCATAAAAGTAAGAAATAAAATAGAAACAAGATACCACTTTTTATATTTATTAAATAAAATGCAAACTTACTTTCTCATTAATAATAATGTAATGTTTAATGAAAAATAATACTTTTTTCTTTCTCTTTATGATGGTAATATATATATATATATATATATATATATATATATATATATATATTTTGCAACTGGGGTCACGGCGGGATGGCAAAAAAAGAGTTTTAAAAACAAAGAGTCGCCACCAATATTTATTAAGGGAAAACATTGGAAAAACCTAAAAGAAAATGGTCTACAAAATCAAATTTTGGGTTCGGAAGTCACTTACGTGTAGGGAAAGTGTTAGCACCCTACAATGTCCGTCATAAAAACAGTTACCTCTAATTGATTAAGCAAATTATTAATGACTTTTAAAGTATTTATCTCACCCTAAAAAAAATTGCAAGAAGAATTTTATTATTATAAAAAAGATTTTTATTTTATCTTAAATTTTATTATTTTTTTGAGATCGACAGGAGTGAGCCCCTGCTCTTACGTATCTCTCGGTGCAATGGAGAATCAGAATCACATAGTTCTTTTGTAGAAAATATTTGTGTGTTGTTATTTTTTAATTTTGTTTATTAAATTTTAGGATTTCTAAACTGTCATAGCTTATATGTCCTAAAAATAAAATCAACAGAGGTGTACACCCAAGTCAATCCATTGAAGCAAATTAATTTTAGTTTAACATTTTTTAATTTTAGAGAGGAGTTTAAAGACATCAAGTTGTCACAACTTGTGCCTTAAACCTTTAGGATTAAAAAGATGTCATGTCTAATTAATCCTTTCTCTAAAAAATTAATTAAAATAAAATATTTTTAATTTGAAAAGGACATACAAAGAATAAAATTTAACAAAATAACAATGACAAAAAAAGGAAATAAAACGTATATATAAAATGATAAGATAGGCAAATTTACCTCAAGATACAATTTGTGGTGAACACAAAACAATCCACCACAAGCTTCTAGTAAAAGCTCCAAGAGCAAAAAAATAAAAGAGATAATAAAAAAAATTAAACTTTCATAGGTTCCATGCTTTGCATTAAGCCCATAATTAATGGATTTTATTTTTTTTTGCCTCCTCCATTGCTTGGTAAGCACCTATTTATATAGGGGAAGGAGAAGATGCATGAGTGTAGATTGTCCAATATGAGACTTTTAAGTAAAGGGAAGGTAGGAGGGAAGAAATGTGGGACTTGAGTTTTGTTGTGATTAAATACCTCACTTTGGAATTGATTTTCATCAAGATAGGAGTTGATTTTTGTTTTTGAGGTAGAGAGATGAGTTGTAGATTTTTCTACAAGTTTTCAACGGTGCAAAGAACACCTCAAACAGATAAGTATAACTCAAGATACGACATTATCTTTTCATGGTATTCATCATTAAAAAAAAAAACTTTTTTCTTCAAAACTTTTCTTATTTCTTTTTTTCTTGTCTTTTATATTTTATCTTTATTTATCCGGACAAAATTGGGTGTTCACTATATATATATTTCATGAAATATGTTCTTTATTTAAATATTATTTAGTTTTATAATTATAATTCAATCACGATAATTAGGCATGAACTTAAATAGTTGAATACCAAAACCCAAAAGTTTCCGACACAAGTTCAATTTTTAAAACATTACTGATTACTCTCTCCAGTCCGGTGGTACACCAGATGACTTAGCTAGGTTCTATTCCTGACATACTAACCAAATACATGCATTTTTATTTTTTTTCTATTTATGCTTAGTGTAACTGTGTAAGAACAAATGTTTATCTGGTGCCACTTTTTTCTTTTCTTTGTTTGTTTCCATATTTGATGAAACAAGGCAATTCATTTTTGTCTTTTTTTTTACTAGTAATAATTTAAAATTTTTCTTCTTTATATAATACTATTTTCTAATCAAGTATGGATATCCTTAACTTTTTAAAATTAAAATAATCTTTTTTCACATTTTAGAAACTCCATTAATAACCAGCAAATTGGCCATGATTCCAATTAAAGGTTTTTTTATTTTTTTTCCCCCGGCAAAAGTTGCTTTTTCAATTGTCATATAGTGACTCTTTGTTAGTGGCAGCAGTCGTGCCCGTGTTTGGAATTTGAGGCAATCTCATCATTAATTATAAAACTTATAATTTGCAGAAAGCGAGGGGTGAGTGCTTTAATTTAACTTTCACTTTCGAATCTCGTGTCTAAAGAGAGGGGCCACCCGCCACGATCACACAACATGCACAGAATCATTATAATTAAAATACTGTAGCTTCTAACGGGTGAGATATTGGTTAAGTAACAAATAAAATACTTTTATTAAAAACTATCATCGAGATATATTAATAACATTAAATATTATAATTTTTATAAAAATATTTTATTTTTAATTTCTTAATAGTATTCTAAAAATATTAGTTAACATTCTCCATATTAAACTATGTTACAAATGAAAAAAGTTGTTATTGTAATTTTGTTATTAATCAAGATAAGGACATTAATTATACCAGTCCAAAACCCTAATTAAACTGGCAAATTTCTTCCCCGAGCACCGTTTATTTGAGATTTCATAAATAAAGTAAAAGTATTTTTTAATTAAAATTTATGTTTAACGAAACTTATAATAATTATATATTTCAAAAGTTAAAAATGAAAGTTTCTGACAAAAAACTCTAAAGTTATCTCACCAAATCAGGTATTTTCTAGGGTACCCATGAACCCAAATCAACCCAAACACTTTGATTTGAATTTTTTGGATATACGGATAGCACCCAACCCACCTCATTCATGTATGGATTGGGTAACGGGTTTTGATTTTTAAACTTGTGAACCCGTGAACCTAACCGTTGACATGAATAATTTTTAAATTTATTATTTATATATATATTTAGTTTAAAAAAATTACGAATAATGAGTGTTTCAATATTGAATTGACTCTTTTTAATTGTAACATATAAACATAGATATATGTATATCGACTACCAAGTCAATCCAATAAAACAACAGATATGGCTATTGGACATTGGCTTACATAGTAGAGCCCATCATTTACGCATATTGAACAATACAATGTTTATCATGATTTTTTATTTTAAAAAAATATAATTTAGTTTTTATAATTCTTTCTTTTTTATATAAAAGTGTATTTAATATGTCACTAAATAAGAACGGGTACCCATGATCCCAACCCAATCTAACCTGCTATTGATTAGGTTAGTTCGGTTCGAGTTTGATAAAAAAATTACACAAATTCAATTCAACTCAATCCAATTTATTTTGATTGGTTTGGATATCAGATTTGGCCACCCAAACTTACCTGTGAACACTCCTAGTATTTTCTTCTCAAGCGAACAAGCAAAAATTAATTAGTTTTTTTGGTTTTTTATAGAAGAAAATTGTATGAATTATCTTCTCTTCAAACATGTTTAAAATACACTTTCTTCTCATGAACAGCGTCTTGCCGATATAATCGTTAATCCATTATTGAATTACTGTTGCTGGGGAATATTTAATAACTCGCTGACTTTATTTGGTACGAATGAAGCGTGGATTTGCAAATATGCAATGGGCGGGGCACCTGTATTAATTTGTACTTTTTTTTACGAGAGCATTAAATTGATCTATATTTAATTCCCAAATTCATGCACCTGATTTTGCGCATATTCTCGTGATCGATTGGCTAGCGAACAAGGGTAGGACAGAAACACAAGTCTTTAGGTACGTGCGTGAGGCCAAGGTTAACGCGGATATATAAATTAAGATTTTATATAAAACTTACTGCGTGTTTAGAGGTGCAATGTGAACACAAAAATTCACGTCAAATTGATATAAGATGCAAAAGCTACAACTTGTAGCTTCAAACTGGACCTGAAAAACCACGTTAAAAATGACTGCTAACACGTGTCCAAATACGTCATTACGCTTAACGGTCGTGGATGTGCGTCTTCTCCCATAATTCCAAAAGCTAAAACTAAACTAAACATGCACTTATCTCTACACATGAAAAGTGAGAACCAAAAAACTAGAGAGAAAAAAAAAACACATTCATTCTTAATCTATATTTTATTTACTATTAGAAAAAAAGATACTCACATTTTTTATAACTCTTTCTACAATTAAGGAAAATAAAAAAATGAAGAGAAACAAATAGTAAATGTAATAAGAAAAGTAAAGATAAAAATCGAATATAAAAGAATATTATAAAAATGTATTGTAGTAACATCTCTCTTTTTCGTGCATATAAATGATTTTCTGTATGAAGTCTTTCCCCCAGCATTCCTGTTATAGTACTTGTATTTTCCCCGTTGGCTGGATTGTTGCCACATGTATTTGGAATATCTTATTTGGCTTTGAGCTTTCCCATTTTATTTTCTTTCTTGCTCCACTCATAACTCAATTACATCTCCTTCAACACAAGATAACGTTTCATTGTAAATGGCATTCAAGGAGCTCATAATCCGAAGCTATGAGGGTCAATCCGATAGAGCTCAGGTAGAAGATCTTGAGAGAAGATGCAAGGTAGGGCCATCACAAAGCGTGTTAGACACTATGGGTGACCCCATGTGTAGGATTCGAAACAGTCCCATGTACATAATGCTGGTATACTACACAATACCATACCACTAATAACTACTTATTATTACTTAATTAATCTTCATGATCCCCTCCCCCTCCTTTTTTTTTTTCCATGGATCCCAATTTATAATCTTCCTTTTCTCTGATCCTCATGTACACCACTTATTGGTCAATTTGGTGTTAGGTAGCAGAGATGGACAATGAATTGGTTGGTGTCATTCAAGGCTCCATAAAAATGGTCACAGTTCATAGTCATCCTCCAAAGGATATGGCAAAGGTAGGGTATGTCTTAGGCCTCAGAGTTTCTCCCCAGAGTCGAAGAAAAGGCATTGGCTCAAGCCTAGTGCAAAGGCTAGAAGAATGGTTCACTTCCAATGATGTGGATTATGCATACATGGCCACAGAGAAAGACAACCATGCCTCGATCAATCTCTTCATGGACAAGTTTGGCTACATCCAGTTTAGGACTCCAGCTATTCTCATAAACCCAGTGAATCATCACCCATTTCAAATCTCATCTAACATAGAGATAGCCAGGGTCAAGGTTGAAAAAGCTGAATCCCTTTATAGAAGGTTCATGGGATCCACTGAGTTCTTCCCTAGTGACATAGGGAATATACTTAGGAACAAGCTAAGCTTGGGAACATGGGTGGCTTATTTCAAAGGAGATGGTGGTTTTGGTTCAGATGGACAAGTAGTCCCCAATAGTTGGGCTATGCTTAGTGCATGGAACAGTGGGGAAATCTTCAAGCTGAGGCTAGGGAAAGCACCCTTATCTTGCTTGTTATTCACAAAGAGTTGGAGCTTGATTGATAGAATCTTCCCATGCTTGAAATTGCCCACCTTGCCTAATTTCTTTAGTCCCTTTGGGTTCTGCTTCATGTATGGGGTGTACCAAGAAGGGCCATTCTCCGGGAAGCTGATGAGGGCCTTGTGCAAGTTTGTGCACAACATGGCTTCCAAGAGTGAGCATTGCAAGGTCATTGTGACGGAACTTGGAGGAAGAGACGAGCTGATTCATCATGTTCCACATTGGAAATTGCTCTCATGCCCGGACTTGTGGTGCATAAAGGCTTTGAAAAATGAAGGGACAAACACGTTTCATGAATTAACCAAAACGCCACCAAGAGCTCTCTTTGTAGACCCACGAGAGGTCTAAACTCTAACAATCAATATAAATATATACTCACTTTTTCTTCTATCTCTTTTCTTATATCTCTCTTATTTTCTTATTACATCATTTGTCACTTTTTTTCTTATTTCTCTTCCTTTGTATACCTCAATTTTAGGGTGTCCCAGTGCTCAAACACCCAAGTACTATGAGCTCAAAAGAAGAAAAGGGGAAAAGAAAGTAATAAAATGGGGGAGGCCAAGAAAAAGCTTCAAAAATATCCCCACCTTGATTTCTTTTTTATCCTTAACTATGTCTTAGAACCGATCAAACTCCACCTCATGTATAGTTTGAGAACTTCATTCATCTCCTGTGGGTGGGGGTTTCCCTCTAGTTCCTTTCACATCGGTGACACAAAATCTGAAAATTTCCCTAATTAGTTGCCACGCCTTTGTTGTCCTTGCGAGCAATTCCTTCCTATGCCTCATGATTCCGACTAAGCAATCAAGCACGTGGTCCAAACTTTGTCCCTTCACTCCTCCTTAGTTTCGTTGCAGTTGGATGGTATCCAAAACATGTCATAAAGGAAAAGAGATTTTTGAAGCCATTTTACGTGCAGAAAAATTTAGTTTAAGTCTGGTCTTGTATCTCTTGCTTGTTCTGGAGCACTATACAGTACTTGATAATGACGATTATTGGTTGTTTATCCTAACTTTTCAAACATAAACAAAAAGAAAAAGCTGCATGGAATTTTACCATGAGCAATTTCTTCTATAATTTTTTTACAATACTTAGGGTCTGTTTGGATGAGCTTTTTTAAAAGAACTTATAAAAAAAGAGCTTATTTAGAAGCTCTGTTACAAAAAGATCTTTTTAAATAAGCTAATATTGCGTTTGGATAATACATTCTTAAGTGCTTATTCAAAATGATAATTATTTGAGAAGTTAAAAATTTTAGTTTCACCATAAGTTCTATTGGGAGCTTTTACTTTTCCAAAAACTGAAAAAAAATATACATCCAAACATCACTTTTTACATAACAAAGTGCTTATTCCAAAAGATAAACTTTTAAAAGACCTTTTAATATGTATCCAAACAGGCCCTTATAATTTATTTTTTCTCTCTGTTTCTTATTCACATTAGCAATCTTATCTTATATTTATCTATTTTTTCTTCTTATCTATCTCCTAATTATAAAAAGAATTAATGATGTTTTTAGTCTTGAAAAATGGATCACCTTTAATTTTGGTTCCCAAAATCATAAATTTCCATTCATATATTTTTGAAATGCTCAAACTTTAGTTCCTAAGATCATAAGTTTTTATCTCTTATAGTGATAACTTTAGAGACTAAAGTTTAGGCATTTAAAAAAAATACAAGAATAAGAACCAAGTCAAATTCTTTTTTAAGAGAACTATGTAACTGAGTCATTTTTGGAAGACTAGAAACACTATTAATCTTTATAAAAATTATTGTAAAAAAGTGTTATGAGAGTAAAATTATCCTTTTTCTTAGAATGTGAATTTGGACTTAACTCAACCTTACAAAACTGGCTTGTTTGACCATATCACTAGTAGATGTAGGATCTCCAACACACCCCCACTGATTAGACATCTCAAGCGTCAAGTTTGCAAAATTAGACATCTGTGAGTGGTACAATAATGGCCCGATAGGCCCAACAACAATTGCTAGGATAGACTTTGATACTATCTTAAAATGTGGGTTTGGGCCTCATTCAACCTTACAAAACCGGCTTGTAAGATGAGGGTTGTTCCCCACTTATATACACTTGTTTGGCCATACCACTAGTCGATGTGGGATCTCTAATACTTTCATCGTCAAGGACAATGATAGACGTAGACTTGAGCATAGGCATAGCTAGTCGGTGTGATACAACTATATTTCTTGTATGAAGGTTCGGTGATTTTGCTAATTCTGTTTGGCATGATGATACTAATGGTGGAAGTTCAAAGGATGAAGATCATAATTAGATACGTTGCTGAGGATTCTCTTACCATTTAAGTTTACTTATCATATTTAAGCTATAATATAATGGTTGGTGAAGATATTTTAAAGGAAAGCATTAAACAACTGATATTTTTCTTCAAAATCAATATGACCTCCTTTCATATTGGCAACGAAGGACCCGTGTTACATGATTTTGAAAAAATTAAAATTAATATTAGATGTATGTAACATATGTTCCCTCCCCCCCCAAAAGAGATGTAACATATATGTTAAGTTTTATTTGATAACATTAACATATATTCAAACTAACGATTTTTGGTTCAAGTAATAAGGAGATTTATTCTAATTTTAAATTAAACCTCAAGTTTGAACTGAGTGAATGAAAAAATAAATAGAGAGAGCTTTATTATAGTAAATGAATTTACCTCGTCTTAGATTAGTCAAAATTGAATATAATTTCTGAATACTAAGGATTTTAAATAAATAGAGCAAAATTAAAAATAGTGTTACATCATTTCCATCTTTCCATATTCCATGAGTTTTGCCTATTAATTAAAAAGAAAATCAAGGATGACTAAATGATAAAATGGACATGACAGTAACGTATGACGTGACTCAATATATGTTTGACATTAGGCAAACTTTAAGTATTGGAAAGTAACAAAAAGATCAAAATAATGTTTTAAATTGTTATAAAATTAACTTGATGACGAAACGTATTTTTAAGTGAAAAAAAAGGGTTTATTATTTACATAGCTGCTCAATTTTTGGTACAACCCGTGAATCTCAAATTTGAAATCAGTGTCATCCTCAATCGAAAATAACCTAGTAATATTCTTTTTCCTAGCCTCTTCATGATCCATGATGCCAGCAAAGGTAGTCAATACAATATACCCAAACTGCATGCAATTAAATCAACATGTAACAGATAAATAGAGGAAGCATTCATATTCAACAGAACTGAGTAACTAATCACATATAGTTCAATGATTGATATGATGATAGTGAATACTAAGTTAATGTGTCACAGCAATGCTAGAAATAAATCAACTTTGGTATATAAGCAACCTAAACCTTAGTAAATACACAGACACACACTACAAATATATATTATCTAAAATTATTACCTGTACCCTATCAGCGCCAACTACCGCTCGAACCATTGCCAGTATCATGGATCTCTTTCCTACCCTTGGTGGTCCTTCACATACAAAATGATTCCAGCCACACCCTCTTTTTACCTGTGCATTATCAAAACCAATTTTATTTTAATCTTTTTTCCGAAATGATGTTAAGTTGCTCTTTTCTTAATAGAAAAATTCTTTAAAAAGTGTGTCGGCTATATATTAGTTCCATTACCACGTGTAATAGATAATTTCCACAAGTTTTTACATCTACTTGGCGCATTAAAGTATTTAAAAATGTAGTTGTATATTTGTAATTTAATATATCCATTCCCCATAACATTAAAATGTGTAATGAGATGTTTGAAAAAAAAAAGTGAAGAAAAAGAAAATAGCAGAAATTAAAAATAAACAGAGTAAATTGTAATTCAAAATTAAAATATTAGTTTTTTTAAAATTATCAAAATATTTTTAAAAAATATAAAATAATTATTAAATTCGTCCATTATTTTTTTTTATAAAATTGACATTAATGACATTTTTAATTTTTAAAAAATAAAACAGGGCCATTAATTTTCCCTTTTATATTGGGATAACATATCAGTTCTTTAAAAAATTATTAAAATATTTTTTAAGAAAATAAAATAATTATTAAATTCATCCACTATTTTATTTTATTTTTTTATAAATCAGAAGTAATGACATTTTTTAACTTTTAAAAAAAATAATTTAACAAAAAACTAAAAACGATCACACACACATTTTTTAAATCAAATTTAAGACTTTAGTAAACATGTATCTCACTAATGCTTTCAGCTAGGGTGCTTTATCTCTGTTGCAAATGAAGTCTGCCAAGATGATGGGCTGGTATTTGGTTGCCCATGTATACTCGTTATCCCAAAAGCTTTATTTGTGGTAACAACCAAATAGACAATAATAAGTAAATCAAGAGATTAATTAAATATAAATTAAGAGTGATTTGGGGAACTAAATATAATACCATCTTCACATTTATGTGGATTCTTTGTTCTAAATCTTTTGTTCTTTGTTATGTTTCATATCTTCCATATATACTCTGCCCTAATCTCATGCAGTTATCATAAACCATGTGCAATACACCCTTATTTTATTTTTCTAAACTTTGTACAATTTTTAAGTATAGATAACTTTGAAGATAATTTTTATATTCTTATCAAAAAGAAAGAAAAATAATAATATATGAAATATTAAAGTAATACATAAGAGAAATAAAAGACATATTAAGGAATAACATGCAAATAATTTTAACAAAAATAAAAAATTACTGTTTTTTCTTAATCTATGTGTTACATCCATAAAAAGAAACGAAATGAATTAAAAAACAAAAAAGGAAGAAGAAATGGGCGGAGCTCATCACGCCGACAAGGAGAGGGAAATGGGCTACGCCAAAATAAAGCTCCTGAAAGAAGGAGAAAAAGGCCATGTTGGAGATGGCAATGGCACAGGTGGTTGATGCGTGATGGTTAGGCCCTGCCATTCTCACCCCAATTTTTTGCTCTTTTCACCTCAAAATTTATTTGTAATTTTTTTTTCTGAAAATACCCCTTGACAAAAATACGTTTCCGTTGTGTTAATTTTTTTAAAAAAATTAATTAAAATATTAATTAATTATGATAAGTTACCATTTTTAAGAATAATCAAAATAATTATTATACAAATTTTCCTTTTTAATGGCAATCAAATTAATTATGATATAATTTTAAAAAATATATGATACAGATTACCGAGAAAAAAGGTACTTAACCACCTTAAACTTTACCTCTTTTGCAAATAGATATCCTAAACTTTAATTTTATCTTAATTGATCCTTAATTTTTCTTCTATTTGCAAATAAACTCCATAAACTTTAATTTCATTCTAATTGATCCTTAAGCTTTACCATTTTTGCAAATAGACACCTTGAACTTTAATTGCATTCTAATTGACTCTTAAAATTTATCCTTTAACAAATAGTTCTTTCTCTATCAAGTTTGAGTTAAATTCTTTATCTTAAATATCAATCATTCATTAATCTTTCTCTTCTTTTGTTATAATTAATTTCTTCATATATTAAAATTAAAATATAATAAAAATATGAATTTAGAAAAAATAAATAATTAAAAACAATTAAAAAATCTTTCTTTGATTTTTTTAATTCTAAATTTCATTATGTTTTAATGTTTGGAAAAGTGATTTATAAAAATAAAACCAATAAATGATTAGGATTTAAAATAAATAAATGATTGATATTTCTTTTTTACCCCAAATTTGATATAAGAAATTATTTATAAAAGGGGTAAATTTTAAGGATTAATTGAAATGAATTGTTTAAGGTGTCTATTTACAAGAATGGTAAAGTTTAAGAATCAATTGGAACAAAATTAAAGTTCATGGTGTTTATTTACAAACAAAATAAAGTTTAAGGATTGATTAAGATAAAAATAAAGTTTAGGGTGCGTATTTGCAAAAGAAGTAAAGTTTAGGGGAGTTAAAATTATGATGTAAATTACCCTATTTAATAGTAATTGAATTAATTATGATGCAATTTATGATACTATTAAAAATGGTAAGTTGCATCATAATTAATTTGATTACTATTAAAAAGGGTAATTTACATTATAATTAATTCCATTCTTATTTCAAATGGTAACTTATATCATATATTTTTTAAAATTCTATCATAATTATTTTGATTACCATTAAAAAGAAAAATTTGCATAATAATTATTTCAATTATTCTTAAAAATGGTAATTTATAGTAATTAATTAGTATTTCAATTATTTTTTTTCAAAAAATTAACATAACAGAAATGCATTGTCGTTGTGTATCGAAATTCAATACACAACGGAAACGCATTTTCGTTGTATATTGTGTGCAACAAAAACGTATTTCCATTATGTATTGAGAGGCACCCCCTAACACAACAGAAACGCATTTTCGTTGTACACAATACACAGCAAAAATGAGTTTCTATCAGGGGTTATTTTAGGAAAAAAAAAATTAACAAATAAATTTTGGGGTGAAAAGAGCAAAAATTAGGGTGAAAATAGCAGTGCCCGTGATGGTTCAATGGTAACGTTGCGTTCATTAAAGTTAAGCGGTTAACGCTTAAAACATGCTTGGAACATAAGAAACAAAAATAAGTTTGCAATTCGTTGCAAATAATTTGATAGAATCGGAACAAGAAAAGCAACGTATAAAAAATCCACTGAATTTCAATCAATGGAGTGGCTTGGCACGAGGTGGGGTTCTGATGCTTGGTGACTTGCACTGGTATGCTTTGTTTTATTTTTGTTTATATATGTTCATTTTTTGTTTGAGCTCACCATCATTTTTACTCTTTTCTTAATTATTACATTTGGCTAGGAGCAGGTACGCACTCACAGAGAAAAGCGAAGAAACCAGCATCATATTATAGCAAACAAGAATTAAAGCAGCGCAAGAGATTGAGGGCAAGAATGGGCTCATTATTTTTGTTACATGTTATTCCCTTGTTTTTGTAATGTTCATTTTTTCTTGTGTTCTTTTAAAAATGGGCTCAACGTGGCCTAATTCTTTTTTAAAAATGTAACGAAACAAAAACACAACAAGGCTTTTGGGTCCAGGCTTGTGATCATGCGGGGCCCACTCTAACAACCCGAAATGCACTCTCTCGACGTGTTTGTTTTGTTTTTGCTGCAATTTGGAGCAGAAGGAGAATAGAGAGTGGTGAGTTTTGTAATGCTCGCTTTCATTGCCCTCCTTTATTTGCTCTATTTGAAAATTTAATATAAACTGAGTCTTCGCTACTCGGTAACAGTTGAATTTTTCATTTCTCTCGCTGGAAGATGATTCTCACTCCCCCGCTTCTTCATTCAAATCCTTCACTCGAAAAAATATGGTACTCCATTTCTACTCATTTCACAGTTTTCGTTCCTGTTTTGCATCTGTTTCAATTCCAATCGCAACGACACTGTTTTCCTGAAATCATGGTGAGCTTTCCAATTTCCATTACCTCGTCCTCTCTATGATTTCAAATTTTGGCCACTATGCATGCACGTCCATTTCTCTGTTTCTGCAAAACATATACGACGGCTACACAGCTAGTGTCTGTTGAAATAGCATGGAGTGTAGACACCCTAAACCGTGAATGTGATGAACTGATAATCCAAAACCAAATTATTCGATGCGTAATTTACCAATGCTTTTTAGATTTCATTTTCTTTCTTTATGTAACCTTATCGCTTTCTCACTCGGTCCTTGATGAAGGCGTGTTGCGACTCAACAGACACGGCAACAGGACCTGGAGAACCTGGCGAGGCAGGACGAGGTGGACGAGCTCAGCATCATGGAGATCTGGTAACTGCTTACTTGTGTGCATTTTTTTTTTCTTTTAGTTTAGTTTTATATCACAGCTAAAGAAACACGATATATCGTTTTTTTTTTTGCTTGTATACAGCGACCAGATTCTGAATCTGAGAACAGAGCTTCCTTTGATAATTAGTGGAACTCTCATATGTGCACTCTTTCTCTTTGATCCTCTACTATTTTCAAGTTCATTTTCCATTTCAATTAATAGTAGGAATACAGGATATCTCCTACCTCAGTTTACGTTGTTGTTGTGTTTTTATCAGATGGAGTAGTGAAGGTCTTTAGCAGAAAAGTGAAGCGCATTTCTGGTAAACTTTGAATCTTTGTTTTCACTGTTAATTTACAATTAAAACTTTGAAAGTGAAAAGCATTTCTGAATTCTCTTTTTTATTTTTTAATTTTACCTTTCTTATCGCAGCGAAAGTTGCCCTTGCTCTGGTACAAAGTTCAATTTCAACATTTCCTCTGCTATAGTTGCCATTTGATTACTTTCTTCCTCACATTTCTTTCTATTTGATTGTGCAAGAATGAAATAAACAGAGCAGGAAATGGAGAGACGACTGAAGATATAATAATTACAAGGTTGTGATAGTTGCATTTGTTCTTAATTATTATTATTATTATTATTTTACATTTTAACTTGTTATTCAGTTATGGATGATATATGTTGTTTTTCAAATAACTACATGCCACAAAATAAGTAATCTTAGAAAAGGAATTAGGAAGTTCCTCTTGTATTTTTTCAAAGATTTAATTTCTCTTTACTCTATATATTAACTTTTTTTTCTCCTTTTTACAGGAATTTGGTACGTAGCAGGCTTCACTGCATTGCACGCAAAATGCATTTCTGGAAGTCAATTATGTGATATAGGAACTGACATTGTCCCACCCACTCTCACTAACGTCACTCACACTCTGAAAAATCACTACGGATAATCATTCAAGGGCCTAGCAGATGATGACGTTGATGTCAGAAGCATAAACACTAGCAGCACTGCTGCAAGGTGGTGGTGACGGTGGTTTGCGTGTGAGTTTGCCATTACCAGTGAGGATGAGATGGGTTTATGAAAGCGAGAAAGAGGGATTGAGAATTTGAGAGAAGTAGGGAAGGTTTTTTTTACGATGTTAATTAGTGCTTGTTGATTTATGGGCTGAGGTGTGAGATGAATTTGGTATATAATTTATATATATGAGGGAGAAGGGAAGGAAGGTGGGAGAAACTGTATGGGAAGGATCTTTGCCATGCCACCTTGGTATAGGAATGGTGGCAGTACGGGTTGTGTGTGTTGGTGGCAGAGTTGCCCCTCTGGTTCAGCCATGAAAATGGCGTGGCAGCTGATAGATTTTTTGGCAGCATGGTCACAAGGTGGCATGATGATGCTTGCAGCCTAGTAGTGTTGTGCATTGGCTTTTATTGTTAGTTAGGTCTCTAGATGCGTGAAGTTTGTTTTATAGTCATGGAAGGTCCACATACAATCACATGCATTTTTGCTTGGGAGAATGGAGGAGCCTTTGTCCTCACTGTGTGCTCTGTTGGGATCTCTCTCATTTTTCTGATGTATAATATTAAATGTTCTTAGCTATAATAAAAATAGTTTTGTATTAAATTTAATTAAAGTAATATATATTATAATATGCATATATTTAACAAAAAACACATGTGGCATAGTGGTTAAAACTTGCTTCTTATAGCTCAAACCAGTTTAGCATCCTATTTTCAAATTACTGGTCTCATAACTATGCTAGGGAGTACCTGCTAGCTTGTAGTAGATGACCATCCATTGATTTGTATGCAGCTTCTTTTTAGGGAGGCTTTGTCTAGTTCCTTAGATGATAATGATTTTAATTCTGTCACTGGAGGAGTGCATTGGAATCCATGACTATTAGGGATGGGTATTATGTGTGAGAATCTACTTGTTCTCATGCTTCTTAATGTGCAGGCACACCCATTCCTCTTATTCCTGTGATCACATGATGTGCCCTTTGTTATGCCTTTAGAAGGCCCAGGATCCTGTATGAAATCACTAGTACCAGATATTAGGTTGAAGACATTATTATATTACAATTTACTGCTTTTTGCACAGCCTATACTAATATTACAACTCAATCCTCCATTTGGAGCTATACTATTAAGAGTTCAATAAAGTCTTAATATATTAGATAGGGATCATTTGTTTTTCTTGAAAATGGAAAAATATTACGTATTTGTACTTCCATGTTAGCTTGTCTTTTTATGATTTAATACTGAAAATGAGGATCTCGTGTTTCTCTGCTTTGATATTTATCTATCTTGCTTTTTCAAATCGCAATTAGGATGTTCATGAGCTCGGTGAGGAGGCTAAGAATCATGAGGGGACATCTGAGGCTAATGAACTTCGTAAGCAATGCATTATTTTCCAAACACAACTTTCCCTATATTTTTCTTTTGCTAATGTATACTTGTTTGCAGCACCAAGGTTTGAAGAAAACATCAGACAGAAAAGCAAGTCCATATAGATACTGTTTTTTTTTTTTTTTTCGGTACAGACATATAGATATTGTTTTCACGACTAAGGACACTGAAGAACCTGTCACCTTAAATGTAACACAAATAGAAGAAGAGGAAAAACAGAACGAGAAAAGTAAAGGAATACTGCAAGTATATGGATTTTTGAGATTGAAGTGATCAATTCTTGCACTTTTGTTTGATTGGTTCAGTTTGTTTGTTGTGTGTTGTTTGTTTAATTTGGTACCTTTGTTACTGCCTCTCTTTTCATCATCACTTGGAGGGTGCAGGCATCATAGATTTTCATGCAATACTACTAATCATACAAGTCAGACTGCTTCTTAGTGTTGTAAATGTAGGATGTTTGCTAACTTTCTCAGCTATAAATTTTTTACTGAACTTTATTTCCATGCTACTGTAATTCAAATTTCGTTTGAAAGAACACCTATTTTCAGAAAAGACCAATCTGGTGTATTGATTGTTGGCACTATAATTTTAAAATAGCACTCATTGAAAATTGAGAAAGGAATGATGCTTTAATGGAAGCCCACACCCAAGTGATCCATGGTTGTAGCTTTTAGACATTGCTAAAATGTGTGCCAGATCTGTTTTGTCGTCAATCTTGTGGTCAAGAACTTAAAGCACAAGCAATCTCTGAATAATTGCGGGAATTTTGATCTAAAGTCATCACTTCCGGGTATTTGTGGCACTCATTTTGATGCAGATAGCGTTTGATTTAGACAAAGCACAAACGAATCGTAAATAAGAACTCCATTTACTTTAAGTAATGTATAAGTACTTTACATACATAATCCATACACATGCCAAGAAAGAATAAAAAATATATCAGTGTTATTCAAATGATAGTAGGTACAATTGCCTTATTTGGTTTTCTGACTGAAATATATGCATCATCACCAAAACCAAATACATAGAAAAATCCCTTGCAGAAGTTAATCTATCTTGATATATATATTTTAAGAACAACTGTGAACCACTGAATTGATTACAAAATTACAAGAAATTAACAAAATTAGAGTCTAAGTACAATGAAAAATCTGGTAGCTGGCCTGGGAAAACTTCAATTTTGGTTCCTACAAAAGGCCGTTAATTGGTGATGTGCTAATAATTGGCTTCTCCCTGTTAGCTGCAAATGTTTCACTGCTCCTACCACTCTGTGTCCCAGGCTTTGCCTGTCCAAGCATCATTATAACATCCCTCATGGAGGGTCTGTCCTTGGGGAGCTTGGCAGTGCAAAGAAGTGTTACTCTGAGAACTAAAAGCATCTTTTCTTGAATATGCTTGCAGTTTCCTACCCTGGGGTCTTATACTTCTTCAGGAGATTTGTTATCTATCTTCCTTCTAATCCACCCAACTATGTCTGTAGACTCTCTAAACTCTGGATCTAAATGCCGCTCGCTTTCCGGTGAGAAGCTGCAACAAAACTACTCCATAACTGTAAATGTCAATCTTTTCATTCACTTTCAAGGAGTATCCATATTCTGCCAAGTAATATAGTAGTAAAATGGTTAGAAATATAAATCTTGTACATTTAAGGAAGAAACATCTCTTCACAAATAAGAATGTAGACAGTCTTCTCTTCTATCCTAATCTGCGATTGAAAGTAATGTTTTCTGAGCTTTTAACTAACCAACTCGCTCTTAGTCATTAACCTGCAAAAGTATGTATGAGCTAGTAACTCACCGGGGACAATGTATCCATCGGATCCAGCAATCATGGAGACTGTTTCATTCATTTGGATCATCATCCTGGCCAACCCCCAAAATCTGCTATCCTGGCCTCAAGATTTGCATCAAGCAGTATATTATTTGACTTAATGTCCCGATGGATAAGAGGTAGCTCACAGTCATGATGAACATAAGGCAAGTCCTTGCAATTCCTAGAGCTATGTTATATTGAGAAACCCAGTCTAAAAGCAATATCCCAGCTTGTTTACTATGCATGGCATCTCCGAGGTTTCCATTGTGCATAAATTCATAAACTATCATAACATCAGAGTCATTATAAAGAAAGCCTAGTAGTCTAACAAAGTTCCAATGCCATAGCTTCCCTAAAAGATTCACTTCTCCAACAAGACCACTGCTTCCTACTTCAATATCAGATCCTGATATCCACAACTTTTTGACTACCACAACTGTACTTGATTATGGTATCTCAGCCTTATAAACAACCCCAGTTGCTCCAATGCCAATCATGTGTGTTTCCTTGGTGCAAGATAAAATGTCACTACTTGTGTATAAAGATCTTGCTACCAAAGTTGCAACCCAAATGGCTAGTATTGATGATATTCCAAAGCCCAACGAGCGTGTAAAATTGCGAACACATTTTGCTAGTGTAGTTGCAATTGTAGATGCAAATACTGCCGAAAACGTTAATGTTGCAGCTGCAATTGTGGTTGTAGACTGTTTTCTAAAACTCTGGGTAATCTGTGTGGATTAGAAGGGACATGTAACAAAACAACAACCTTGGTTATGATTATTGGAGTGCCGTTTTTAGGGTGTTCAAGAGAATTTTTTTTGTAAATAATTGTGGTTGTTGTTGTCTGATTGCAAATTATGGTATGAGTTAAGCGGTGTGATTAACATGCCTGCTCTTGAGTTTATTGGGTTTGTATTTTGTAACTGGGCAGATGAATCAGACGGTAGTAAACCTAGACTATTGACTTTTCTTCTTACAAGATATTCATTGTGCTTTAGATTGATGGCACCGTATTTGAGCTTCTCTTTTTTGGCACTTTCTGACTTATGAAAAGCTTTAGAGGCTTGGTTCTATGGTTGGGGATATCCCTATAATTAATAGTTGTAATTTTAAGGTTTATGCAGGAGTTTAAGTATGGAAATTGGCATCCATCAGGTTGAAGAGTGACGATGGGATAAATCGTTTAGTACCGAGGATACTTTATTTTGTGAGTAATGTCTAGTGTCTTCTTATTAAATTTGGCTTATATTTTAATAATCTATACTATATTTTGTATATTTCTTTGGAGTGCAATAGTAATTGTCAAAGACAAGCCATCTAAAGGGTGATCTGTGCTTAACTTATTATTTAATTATGTACTTTTATCAAATGTGGCTAACTTATTATAAAATTTCATCTGAACGCATAGGAAATTGGAGACTTTGAGAACTGGATGAAGATCATGGAATATGATTGTAGAAGTATCACCACAACTTTACAGAATATCCACCAAGAGTGATATTACAGCAAGTTTCCATGAATGTCACCATCCACCCTATATATTAAATTAGAACCTTTATTTCTCGTGAGAGTGTTTTTAGCTGTCATTTTTTAACGAGAGTGTTTTTAGATGTCATTTTTTAATCTCTCATATCTTTTAATCTATTATTTTTAATATCTTTAGTTTTAAATTAAATTTTAATATTTTTTAAAAGAAATTATCAATAATTAGAATGAAATTGTATCACAATATAAATTATATATTATAAATTTAAAATATAATCTACATGTTCAAAAATATTTATTTATTACAAATTTTAACTATAATATAATTTATATTATATATTCAGAAGTATTTATTTATTATAAATTTATATTATATGAAATAAATATTTATTCTATGCAATGCACATGTTAAAATAGTAATTATACTAAAAATTAATTAGAGTTAGCCTAACAGTGAAGAATAGTTTGCACAATGTCTTAAGTTCTAATTTTATTATTGTCATTGTACACCCAAAAAATGCTAAAAAGCAAGATGTTTTGTACACCAATGAACAAAAGCTTAACTTCTTTACCATAAAAGTCACCATATTTAAAAAAATCTCCAATAAAATTTGAATTTAGTGAATACTTATACTACAAGAGTTATGAATTATAGTTTTTATATATTCAAAATAAATACAATAACTTAAAATTGTTGCTCAAGAAAAAAAAAAACAATAAAATCTTACACTTTATATTAGAATTGATCAATAAAATTCAAAACTAAAATATTAGGATTAATTTTTAAAAACTGAAATGATAGAAAAATTAAAGTTTATTGATGAATTTATAACATTATAGATTTTTATTATTTTTAAAAATTATTCTAATGAACTAATTTTTATTAATCTTACGTGACAGAAAAGGCTAAAATATATTTAGCGTAAAAGCATCATAGAAAGTGAGAAGATGTACAAGTTAGTTTGTCGAGTGATATATCCAGAAGCATGACGCAAAATTAGCGAAGGGAGTGCATGTTAATTTGATTCCAAAAAGTTTAGGCAATTGGGAGAAATCATTGATGGTAACAGAACCACATCATAATTTGTTACCCTTCAAGCACGAGTTTTCTTAGAATTTGCTTTATGTGCATGATTTATATAACCTACTACAATTTCTATTTTGACTTTTTTTTTTCTGGTTTGCAATATTAGATATGAGATTGAGATCATATTATCAAATAATTTTTTTTTTCATAAATCCTAACAATATTTCTTTTGGTTTGCAATATCTTCATTTGAGATTCATGTGATTTCTCTTTATTTATTACTCCATATATTCCTCCTAATCAAATTTATAATTTTTTGTTTATCCTTGATTTTTTTAAAGATTTCATTATAAATACAAATTCTAATGGACCATATACTAGCATATGAACTTAAATAAAAGAATTTATGCTTGGTTTTTTCATTGTTCTTTCTTTGTTTTTGTATTCTTTATATTTGTTTTATTGTTACTTTGCTTTATATTTCTAATATTTTTAGTTATGCTACAAATATATGTTGAGTAGCTTAAAAGTTATTATTGAAGCTGAAGGTAAGCCAAAATGAGGAAGCATAGACCTTACTGGTATTGGTCACTATTAAAATTAGCTAAAAGACATTCAATTTTTTTGTAAAGAATGTGGAATCTTGGATGGATTCATGATCACCCAAAAACAACCCCTTACTGTCTTAAAATACAACTTGTAGATGGCATGCAAACATGTAAGATGGATATTATTATTAGTATGAAGTTCAATGTTTTCAATTATCAAACCTCCGTAGAAAATATAGTGTAATTATGATCATTATTTGGTCCTTAGAATTACAATGCATAATATACACAACAAAAGACTAATTAGAGAAATGCGTGTGAAAATTAATGCTACCCATGCAATTGCACAAGTTTATGCTATTAGTTGTTGAAATACAACACATTAGTTATGTAGTAAAGAGTTGTGTGCTTTCTTTCATTTTTCCTCCTTTTATTTATGGATCAGGTTTTATGTTGTTATTTAGTAATTTAATTTAATTTTTTAGTTGCACCTACATTTAAGGGTTGGATTTTCTACCAATGGTGTCTTTTTTTCACAAAAATAAAAAGACAAAGATAAAAATGCAATTGAGTGTATTAGGATAGATTTTGTTTTTTTTTCCTTTGAAAATGCATGTCGATTTTAAAATATGTATATGTGAATTTTCTTCTCTTAAAATTAGCTAACAAATAATCAAGAATAAATATATATGATTAAAAAAGATAAAATGGAATGAGTAAAGATAAAAAAGTTAAACAAAAGGCATTTTCTTAATTTTTTTTTGGTTTCAATTTCTAAATTATTGTTTATTTGTTTTTACAAATGTTTTATATCTTTTACTAACAATTATTTCATTTCAGATGCTTCATTTGTTCAATAAGATTGTTAAGTAAAATTATTTTTTATAATAAAAGGATTGGGTGCAATTGTTATTCTATATCCTATTATAAACTTTTTTACCATACGTGATTTTTAATATGACTAATTTATTTATATTTTTAACTTATTTTATTTTCTTCTAATTTATTTTAATTTATTGTTTAATATATTTTATAATATTAAAATATATCTATTTTTAATTAATTTAATTACTATTAAATCTTTTATGATAACTAATTATAGTCATAAAATTTACATAATAAATTTGACCTGTGCAATGCACGGATCAAAACGCTAGTGTAATTCTAAATTTCTAATCCCTTTACATTCATTTTTCTCTTCTAGGCATAATACCCAATATCATGTATTAGTTTATTAGATAACCGTTTGGTTTTGTTTTCAATTATGTAACGGGCTCGAAGAAACAACAATTGATTATTACCCTTATTCTGAATAAGATGATATGTTTTGTTATTATCAAGCTTCATGAATGTTTACTTTGAAAACTTTCTTCTCACCTCACTATAAAGTTTTCGTAATGTAGTTATGGGTGCAATATGTCAAATATGGGTGCAGACTGTGGAGTATGAGTATTCAATTCGATGGTGTTATTTATCGGACCAATGGGCTCTATTGTACAATTGACCATCATACATTAACTTATAATATGATTATATTTGCATATACATTAACTCATACGTTATACACTTATATGATTTCAAGCTAATTTCATAAAAAAACTGAGTATAAATTAAAGAAGGTTAAATTAATCCAAATGTCCCTATAGTTTTATAGAGTTTTTAATTAAGTTCCTATAGTTAAAAACATTTTAAAAAAATCCTTATAATTTAAAAAGATTGTAATTAAATCCCTATATACTGACAGGTGTTATAATTTTATTAATTTATATTTAACTTAATTGCACGAATCGAACCTTCACCTTTGAAGTTCACCAATCACCAATAACACTAAAATCACAAGGCTATATACAAATAAAATTTATATTATATATAACTTAAATGGGAGACCAAAATTGCACATATATTTACCACTACTAAATTAAATAATATTAACATCATATAAACTAATAATATTAAAATTAATGTTAATAAATATAAATTAGTATATATTTATTGGATATTAATAATATTAAAATTAATATTAATAAATATAAATTAATAATATATACTTGTCAACATGAATGGGGTTTGAATCCCCACCCTCAAAATTCACTAATATATATAAATTAATATATATTAATAAACTTCTAGAAAATTTTAAATATATTAGATATGATATAAATATATCAGAAGAAAGTTAATCGAAAATATATGATATAAATATACTTTTTTTAGTGAAATATATATAAAAAATTATTTCATAGATAATAATATCTTATTTTAGTCACTAAAATATGCAAAGAAAAAAATTAAAAAATTAAAACAACACACTTTTATATAAAAATTATTTAAAATAGAGTGATTAAGTTATAATTAAGATATAGAGTATTAAAAAGTATAAGTTATTTTCTGTTTTGTTTTATAATATTATATTGTTTATTTACTAGTAGTAAATATATGTGTAATTTTAATCCTTAGTATAAATTATTAGTTTATATTTATTAAAATTTATTTTAATATTATTTATATCTTATAAATATATACTAATTCATATTTATTATATTTATTAATATTAATTTTAATATTATTAGTTTGTATAAAGTTAATATTATTTAATTTAGTAGTAGTAAATATATGTGTAATTTTAGTTTCCCATTTAAGTTATATATAATATAATTTTTATTTATATATCAAATAAAGTAATTAGCTTAGTAGTTTTAGTATTGTTGGTGAACTTTAAGATTGGAGGTTTGATTCCCACTTTGAACATCTTTATTAATTTCTTTTTCATTTTTCTATACAAATATACATTAACAGAGTTATAACACCGTTAGCACATAAGGATTTAATTACAAATTTTTTAAACTATAAAAACTTTTTTTAAGTGTTTTTAACGGTAGAGACTTCATTAAAAACTCTGTAAAAAAATATAGGGACCTACAGATTAATTTAGCCATTAAATAATTATTATTTATTGCATCAGCGAAAGCAAAACAATTACACAGATTTTTCTGAAATGTTATGATAGTTTAGTTAACGTTAGCAATGAACTAGTTATAGATTACAGTTCAAGACCTTTAATTTTATATATCTTTTAATGTAAAACCAAGATATATAAAATTGCTGGTGATGATTGATTAAAAATAGCCTTTTTTAGTTTAATTTATTTTTATCAGTTTTGTCCAAGTTAATCAGTGTTGTGTTATTAAGCAAAATTAGTACTTTCGTCTTTTAAATTATATTTAGGTTTCAGTTCAGTTCTCTAACTTTTTTTATTCAATTTAGTTCTTCAAGTTGTTTTTTGGTATTAATATTTTTTTTTATTTGTTAACTCCATCTTCTAAATCAACAAAAATTTCCCTACTCGGTGTTTAATGTTCTTAAATTATCGTTTTAGACTAGGGTTCCTTATCTTCTTCTTAAGTGGTTTTCTTCTTCCTATCACTAAACATGGTTCAATAAAAAAACTGAGACATAAATGTAGGTTTTGGAAAAGGAATATGAGAGATGGAAAAGAAAAATAGAAACAGAGAGAAATCTAAGAATGAAGGAGTTACAAAATGCTTATGGAGCTCAAAAATCCCTAAATTGTAACTTGAATTATAACAAGAGTTTCAATGGAAGGGACAGTTTTTGGTGTGATAGAATATGAATGTGATGGGGTTGGGGTGGTTGTTGATGGCATCTGATTTACGAGAGGTAGAGATAAATTCCTCTATTTTCGGGAGAGGATGCATCTGATTTAATCAACAAGTTGGACAAGTATTTCCAAAATCCCGAGTTTCAAACAAGCAAATGCTATAAGTTGTGTAGAAAAACCTTTAAATTAGGAAATAAAGCTATTTATAGAAAAGCATTAATACAAAAAAAAAAGAAAATTAAATTGAATAAAAAGTTAGAAGACAGCGTTGATAAAAAATAATAACTTCAAAAACTAAATTAAATGAGAAAATGTTAGGAAATAAAATTAAAATTTAGCTTAAATTTTAAGAATGGAAATATTATTTATACGCATTTATTATTAAAATGATTGGAAGAAGAAGCCCCTCCGGCAGTTTGTAATATCGTTTGGCTAGATTATGTACCCTCCTAGCTGAATGTAATCTCACGTTTGCAATTTGAACGACATCAAAATAACAATGATTATTTATAATGATTAAGTGTTAAAACAACAGTTTGTTAATGAATAATGGAGCTGATTACAACTTCAAACAAATATTACATGGAAAGTTTAAATTTAGAAATTGTCATTTTATGAAAGATTTTATCTGATAGTTATTCTTACGAGTCTAATCTCATGTTAATGTCTGTGAGGATACTTATTGAAAAGCCCTAAACCCATTAAGTTTATTTAGACAACATTCAGGTAACCAATAATTATGGACAACTACCTCCTTTTATGAGACCCGTGACTTGCACTTACCAGTTCGGAAACGGCATTGCCAACCGAAGTAACACATAAAGCATTGCAATTAAAACCGTAGGTATTAATAAATTGCCGTGCAACATGAAGCAAAACTGTAGGTCTCAGTTGATTTTAACTAATAACCAATAGTCAACTTAGTATAAACACAAAACTTTGTCAAAAAAAAAGAAAAGTATAAACACATAACCCATACAGTGCCGAATTGCCAATATAGCTTAATAGACTCGAAAGTAATAAGAGCAGGATGAGGAAGTCTACCAATGACAAAAAAGGGTTCCCTATCATGTGAGAGAGAGAGAGAGAGAGACAGATGGGTATGGGAGAAAAAAAGAAGTTATTACGTCAAAAAGACTGTGTAATATTTGACTGAAGTTTAACATTATTAATTTTTTAGTTATAAGATTTTAAATTTATAAAGATTTAATTAAAACTTTTAAGCTATAGAGATTTAATTAAAAATTTGATAAAATTATAAAGATTTATTGATTAATTTAACCTAATTATTAAAATGGGTATTTGCATATTATTAACGTAATGATATAATATTAAATGATGAGAATATATATTGAACATGATTTTTAAGCTTTGCAAAAGCAAAAAAAATATTACTCTTTGTCGTTGGCAACAAAAATTGTAGTCTTGAATTAAATACTTATATCCCATTTAATACAAATTATGTAATAGAAATAAGTATTTAAAATGGTATATATTACCAAATTTATATTTAATTCAAGTAAAATTGCAAAACGATGAGATTTTTATTAGCCTTCTGCCAATTAAATATAGTTATAATTCTATAAGTTATCTTTTGTGATTGATTCTCTAAATTTATTTTTTTCATTGTTTATTTTTTGACATCAACAAATTTATTTTTAATATAAATATATGTTTTGAAATTGTTTATTTTTTATTTTGTTTTATTTTTTTATATTTTAACAAATATCCATAAATTCATGTGAATACTTATAAAATTTATAAATACTTGTTCAACAAATACACAAGCAAGTATGAAATGAATATGGAGCAAATTTTCATCTAGCTAAATGAGTGATAAGATATTACTATTCGTGCTCACCCTTTCTTTTTGTCATTCCTAAATGTGCCTTATATTATAATATGAAACCTTGTTAATAATGCTACCTTTTTTATCTGATAAAAAATTGAGTAATTATTTTCACAAATTATTATTGGCCTTCTTCCAATTAAATATAATTATAATTCTATAAGTTATCTTGTGTGATTAATTTTTCATTGTTTATTTTTAGACATCAACAAATTTATTTTTAGTATAAATATATGTTTTAAAATTGTTTGTTTTTGTTTTATATTCATAGATTCCTATGAATACTTGTAGATATTCATAGAGTTTATGAATACTTGTTTAACAGATACACATGTAGGTATGAAATGAATATGGAGCAAATTTTCATCTAATTAAATGGGTAACAAGATATTAATATCTATGTCCGTCCTTCCTCTTTGTCATCTCTAAATGTGTCTTACATTTATAATATGAAACCTTGTTAATAGTTTTACCTTTTTTATTTGATAAAAAATTGAGTAATTATTTTCAAAAATTAACTTAAGTGTTCATTCCAAACATTATTTTTGTATAAACTTAAGAGGTTAGTCAAGTGAAACAAAATAAAGTCTTGTATTTAACATGTAACGGGTTTAACTCCAAGGGATTAGTCGAATAGAGTAAGACAGAGTCTCCCATCTGATAGGTTACATGTTTGAACTCTCATTCATCTTCTTGGGGTGAGATAAATGTAAGTACCTCTGTAGGTACTCTTTGAGCTCGGAGGCATTCCTTGCCTTAGATTGGAGCACCATACCCTCTCCCTAAATTTTATTTAGTCGCCAAAAAACGTGTAATAGGTTTGAGCTTTTAATCGTCTTTTTAAGATGAGATGAGGTAAATATAAATTTCTCTATAAACATTTTTTAAATTAAATTAAAAACTACACATATTTTGGACTAAGATGACTTTTCCTCTTCTTAAATTTTATCTATAAAAAAACATTATTTTTGTTTTTTAACCATAGCAGCAAAAAGACAGACTTTTGGATAACCATTATGAATGACTAATTTCTACCAAAAAAACCTAACAGGTCACTTTTAGTAAAGTCTTTCTTCCTAATCATTACATTTTTTTCATTTACTAAATTCAAACTCGAGACTTATTTAAAAGATTCGAGTCCAATACTACTTAAACCAACATATATTCACCCAGACAGACAGACTTTGTTTTTTCTTCTTTAGTTTCTTAATTAAAAACTAAAAAAGAGCAATGGGTTGTGAATCATTAAAGATTCCAATCAACACGTAACAGTGAGAAAATGAGTCATACCATTAAGGCATTAAAAAGCCTACCCCACCCGACAACGTAAGCGCGATCGTGGTCCACATCATTTATCACTCCCTTCCTCCTTCCTATTCTAACTTCCATTCCAACTTCGCCTCTTCACGTCTTCAACCACAACAACGCTTTCACTTCCCTCTCTCTCTCTCTCTCTCACACCGTGCATGGCGTCGGCGTGCGTGACGGACGTTGCCCGCGCGGCTTTGTGCAGGGACGGCGCGGCGGCGGCGCATCTCAAAGTCATCTCGATCTTCGTCATCTTCGTGACCAGCACGGCGGGGATGTCGTCGCCGGTGCTCCTCGCCGGCATCTTCCGCGGGAAGCCGCTCTACGACAAGGCGATAGTCGTGATAAAGTGTTTCGCGGCGGGGGTGATCCTCTCGACCTCGCTGGTCCACGTGCTCCCGGACGCGTACGCCGCACTCGCGGACTGCCACGTGGCGTCAAGGCACCCGTGGAAGGACTTCCCCTTCGCGGGGCTCGTGACCCTGGTGGGGGCGCTCCTCGCGCTGCTCGTGGACCTCGCCGCGAGCTCGCACGTGGAGCACGCGCAGTACGCGCCGGTGGTGGCGCAGGAGAAGGAGGCGGCGGTAGAGCTCGGCGGCGGCGGCGGCGGCGGTGAGGGGGAGAGGGGCGAGGAGCTGGCGAAGTTGAAGCAGAGGTTGGTCTCGCAGGTGCTGGAGATTGGGATAATTTTTCACTCCGTCATAATTGGGGTCACCATGGGAATGTCGCAGAACGTTTGCACTATTCGGCCTCTCGTTGCTGCCTTGGCCTTTCATCAAATATTTGAAGGCATGGGTCTCGGTGGCTGCGTCGCTCAGGTTTTTTCCTTACCTTGCTCTTCATGATTTATTATTGGTTTAATTACTTTTAGGTGTAATTGTGCATATTTTTTTTCTTTTGCTTCTTATAGTTATCAAATAATATGTTTTAGTTTGTATATATATATTTTTGATATCAATTTGGTTTTTACTGTCATATATGTTACATTTTTTTTAATTTGTAGTAATTTAAAATGATAGAAACTAAATTGATATGTGTAGGACTTAAAACGAATTATTTTTAATTATAAGAATTAAAACGAAAAATTTGAACAACTATAAGAACTAAAAAAGTAATTAAACCTTTATTATTTGATATTTTTGCACCCTTATTTGATTGAAAGCTCTTGACCATATAAAATAAATTAAAATTTTGTTGAAAGCAGAAATAGAAAATGTTCGGGATAAGATTTTTGATTGGGTTTCTAAAATTGAAGTGGAAACTTTCCATTCTTGTACAACCACTCCTTCGTTCTTCCTTTGAGGGAATGTAAAAGTAGTAAAACTATTTTGGTTAGGGATAATAATTAAAGGAAAAAGAAATTAAATGCAGGTTCTTAGATAAGGTAAGTTGATTTTTAATGCAAATTTTTAACATACGGATTGTCATGTTAAACTTTAATTGAAAAATAATACAAGAGTATAAAGAAACTGCATTATGTTCATCTCCTTCAACATCTTTTTTAAAAATTTTATAGTTTTATGCCTATTTTTTTTTATTTATAATAAAGGAAAATAGTGTAAGAATCTTTGTGATGTTTGGGAGTTTCTAAATTTATTTATTGTTTATTTTTTTATTGTGCTTCATGCCTGAGCTCAACATTTTGATGTAGTTGGAGAACTCCTTAGTTTTCTATTTCACATTTGCTTCTGATTTTTTTCTAATCTGACAAATTGCTCTGCTCTTAACGGTTTTTTTTATAGTGTCTCAAATCTGATAAAGATGATAAGGGGTGTTATATAATTTATCCGGTTGGTAATTAAATATAGCTTTGGGGAGAGTAAAAGGGAGGTTACAGTGCTTATGAGGTTATGATTGTAAATCTCCATATAAAACTATTGAGATAAAGATCTCCAAACTCCCCAAATTAACGACTGGGAAAGTCGGCGGATTTGAGTAATATGGATCAGTATGGATTTCCATTCTGAACCATTTTACTCTATTATTTATAAAACTTCGAAATAATATATTGTGTTCCTTTTACTTTTTTAACTCTATTATTAATGACATCCCCTGTTTACCTCATCCGGTCAAACATTGCTATAGTAAAATAAAATAGTTAAATATAATTTGCCAAAAATAAAATGTGTATAAAATAAGGATAATACATCAGTAGTTTTCTAAACTTTTAAGTAATTTTTAATTAGGTCCTTATATTATAAAATTTGGTAATTAAGTCTTTAATTTTTAAAAAAAATTTAATCGAGTTCTTGGGGTTAACTTTTGTTTGATTACCGTTTGTCCCAGGGACCAAATTAAAAAAATTTATAAGATTAAGAACTTAATTAAAAAAAATAGTACAGGAATCTAATTAAAAATTGTCTAAAAGTTCAGAGATTTATTCAATAGTTTAACTTTTAATTTACTAACATTATGTTAGTCCAGTAAGGTTTGGGTTTGAGTCTTGTGGATGGAAAAAAGGTGATTGAGAGAAGATATCTCATTAAAAGTGATTAGCCAAAATTTTCGGTAGAGATTAGTCATTGACAAAACCAGTAAGTAATTCGCACCTATTTTTAATTTTGTGATTTTAGTTTCCCAAATTTTAAAAATATGCAATTTTGGTCTAACTATTAAATGTTCATCTGTTGACTGTTAATGTCTCAACGTTAACTATGATGTGACATTATATTGAATATGTGGTGAATAATATTCAACTGACTAATGTCAAATCATAGTCAACGTTGAGACATTAACAGTCAATAGATAAACATTTCATGGTTGGATCAACATTGAAGATTTTTAAAATTTGGGGGACTAAAATTGCAGAATTAAAAATAGGAAGACCAAAATCACAAATTGATAATTATAGGAGGACCAAAAATGCGATTTAGTTACATAATAATAATACGACAATATTTGAATATTGACATATGCTTTCTGTCTCTTTTTATAATTTTTTTCTTTTTTTCTAAAATAAAATAAAGACAAAATCAAGATAAAAAAATAAAAATAAGGTGAAACTATTGAGTAGGTTCTTAAACTTTTAGATAACTAGTATTTTAGCCTGTGCATTGCACAGAATAAATGTTTATTTTATATAATTAAAATTTATAATAAATAAATATTTTAGAACATATAAATTATATTTTAGATTTATGATAAATACTTTATATTATGATACAATATTATTTTTAATTATTGATAATTTCTTTTAAAAAAAATATAAATTAAAGTTAAAATTAAAGATATTGAAAATAATAGATTGAAATAAATGAGCAGTTTAGAAAAATTCTTAAAAGTGTTCTCGTTGGAAAATCACAGTTAAAAATATTTTCGTTCAAGATAATTATTCTAATTTATATATACAGAGGAAGAGCGTATTTGAATTTTGAAGATAATATATATATATATATATATATATATATATATATATATATATATATATATATAATCTTTAAAATTGATTTTTGATATTTAGTTACAATTTATTAAAAGCATAAGAACATATGTCAGATGCATGTTAGGAGAGTGAAGTTCACCTCTTCATTAAAAGAAAGTATTCAAATGAGAGTGAATATGAGAGAGAGTAGGGAGAGTGGAGGCTTAAGGAAACAGATAATTTTATATGTTTATATATAAAGAGAGATTTTTAATTAAGTTCTTATATTATTTTTTTTAATTGAATCTTTACCAGAGAATATTTTGTCTAAGTTAACAAAATATTCCTAATAATTTAATGCCAGACTCAATTAAAAAAAAATTAAAGATTCAATTATAATCTTTTATAGTATAAGAACTTAATTAAAAATATCTAAAAGTGTAAGGAGCTACTGATACATTATCCCTATAAAATAAGTGACGAGAATGAAAATTTTCAACCTAAAACTTAAAGAGTCACCGGAGGAATTTTTTATTGTATGTCTTTGTGTGGTTTGTATGGTCACGAGGAAAACGACGATTGGAAATCGGAAACCGTGTATTTATGTTGTGAGGGCATAGCTTGACCTTAGAGCATTTGCTTGACCTTGTGACCGCAGGTTACTTTCGGGGAAAATCATAAAAAAGGAAAAAGCCGTTTAAATAATAAATAGTAATATTTTATTGGTTCTTTACCTTTCAGTCCTGATTAATAACAATGTTTCAAGCATAGTTATCAAAACCGGCTCGGACCGGCTGGTTGGACCGGTCCGACTGGAAACCGGATGCACAACCGGTTCGAGTTAACAATTAGATCGGATACGCCATCGGCCCGGTGACCCGGCCGGTCGACGGTGACCGGCCGGTCGAACCGGTTTATAAATATTGAAAAAAAAAAAATTGACTTATAATATAATTTACATATTTAAAAATATTTATTTACTAATGATAATAATCACCAAAATCATAAATGCAGGTATGCGTATAACATAAATGTCTCTTGTATTAACATGAATGTATAACCTTCATTCACTTGTTCTTATTTGTTTGTCCTTAATGCGTAACCTCTAGTCCTTTTACCCCCATCTTAAATATAATTGTTGATTGTTTATTTATTTATGGGTTACACATCACCATTAAAATTTAATTTAATAAATTTTATAGGTATGAAATTTACATGTCATGAATACTTTCAAATTTTTTAATAGAGACCGAGTCATGCGGTTCAATTAGTAACCCTCCGGTTCGACCATTGACCCAGTGACTCAGTACCCTAACCGGGTCGATGACCGGTCCGAGTTTTATAACACTGGTTTCAAGTATTTAGAAAGTCATTTTGAACAGAATAAAGTATTAATGTTTGATTCGTAGCGAATTGTTTAATAAACTAGTACCAATTACCCTCAACCTCTCAGGTGTGTGTCGGAGATAGTATACCAGAAGGGTTAAAGTCTTAAAAAATAAGACATATGATTTTGCCCAAACAAAAAAAAGGATTAATTAAGAAGCCCTATTTTTTTATCCCAAAGAGCCCCAGTTGAGTATATTAAATGAGCTCAAACTTTTATTTCAAAATGATTTAGATAACTGCTTGGTCGTACCTTTTTAAAGTTTAAAAGTTACTTCAAAAATTCAAAATAAAATATTTAAATTTAAGAGTTTAATTTTTATATTATTTTAATATTAAATTTTTTATATTATCAACCAATTGAATGCATCTTATATATGACTTTTAAAGTAATTATTATAAAAATAATTTTTTTACTATACATACTAATTTATGATTGAATGAAATATAAAAAACTTTTACAATGTAAGTCTATTCTAATTAAATTCTGAATTTGAAATTAACATTGTTTAGTAATTCTATAATTTTTTAATTTTAAAAGTTGTTTTAAATTAACGTTTCTTACCTAGTAAAATTTGAAAGAAAGGGAGAAGTAAAAACCAAAATTAAACTCCTAAAACTAGTTTATTTAAAAGCACTTTTTATCAAAAAAAATTCATTAAAAATGTATTTTTTTCTAAAAATTTTATTTGGTTCAACTTCTCTTTAAAAAAAAGAAGAAAAATTCAAAATAAATTGGGTAAACATTACCTTAGTAAATAAGCATAAGAATTTAAAAGTAGGAGGTATTAAATAAACATAAGAATTTAAAAGTAGGAGGTATTCAACCTAAAAATACTGTAGTTCAGTATCAAATCTCTTTGGAGAGGGGTTGAATATCTGAACCTTTTTTTTTTTTTTTTGTCTTCTAGAATACTTTTCCTTTCTTCATACTAGTGGCATCTATAATATTTCGTGTCTCCTATATAAATCAAAAGTACGAGTATTCATGAACGATTTTATTGTGGATACAATTGTTTTTACCTTTAGTTTTTTAGCTACATACAAGATTCTATAACCCAATCCATACCATTGCATGATGATTATTACAGGCAGGGTTTAGCTTTGGAACAATTGCATACATGTGCTTCATGTTCGCGGTGACAACACCAATGGGGATAGTTTTGGGGATGGCATTATTCTCACTTACAGGTTACGATGATAGTAGCCCAAATGCCTTAATCATGGAAGGGTTATTGGGTTCAATTTCATCTGGAATACTAATTTACATGGCTCTTGTTGACCTCGTAGCTGTTGACTTCTTTCACAACAAGCTTATGAACTCCAATCCACGGTTGAAGAAAGCATCTTTTGTTGCCTTAACCCTTGGTTCTGCTGCAATGTCTATTCTCGCCCTATGGGCTTGAAAATTTTGTACCTTGCGCTTAAAATATGTTTAACTAAAAATTTAATGTTCAATAATATAAGATGTAAACAGCAAACCTATGTTCAGTAATATAATATGTAAATAACAAATTTGTTAGGAAAAGAATTTATGGAGCACTACATTTTACTTAATTTGTTGATCAAGTTTCATATGTAACCGCCACTGTATATATAAGTGATCATATTTATATACCTAAAAACCTTGCCAGATTTAGTCACTAAAGTGCATTGTTAAAACTACAATAGGTCAGGCAATCTTCTAACTAAAAATTAAGCTTCCTGAGTTCCATGAGAGGCATATTTGGATTTCAACCCCATCGGGATTGGAAGTTTGTGCTTTAGCACATATTGAAATAGTTTTTTTTATTTATTTATTTAAAAGTTATTTTAAAGTTAAAATTTAAAATAAAAACTTTAAAAATAAAATAAAAATTGTTTAACAGTTTTAGTTTAAAAATTCCTTATAAATTAAAAAAGTTTTATTTCATAGTCTCACTCTCACATCAATTTGTTTAGGATAAGAGGAAGAAAAAAATTAGAGTATGCAGCTTTTAAAAAAAAAACTATTTAAATTAATTATTTTTTAGAAGCTATTTTCCTTTTTTCTTTTATAAAAATTAATTTCCTTATTTTATCTTGAGTTTTTTTTTTTTTTCTAAATGTGTTTTGTCTAACTTTGCTTTTTAACGAGAGAAAAAAAAAAAAAACGCTACCTTAAAATTGAAGGAGTGTTGACTAAATGCGTTGCCTAATGAGTACTAGTCCGTTCTACTTTTCCTCAGCCATCAGGTGTATCTTGGAGTTTCTCATATAGACGGGAGAAAATAAATTAATAGTGCTTAATAATGGACTTAATTAACACTTCTAACGAGAGTGACCTTCTTGAGATAGTCATTTGCTCTTTTTTTTTTTTTTATCAATACCAAAAGAAAATTTATAATAGTTAAAGAATGTCACTTCTGTGAGTAAACTCTTCAAATGAAAAAACAGTTAGAACAGCTACATAATTTGTGCCTGAATTAAAAATATTGGGAAATTATTTACTCTGTTTAAATTAAGACTTGTGACTCTTGTGTTACCACCTACATCAGCTGACAGAAAGTGCTTTAGCTTAATCACGTGTCTGAGTCCATAGAAATGTTACGTTAAATATTAGAAGGGAATTTGCCCACCCAGTAATCATATCCGATTCGATCTGAATTAGTCGAATATCCAACATGATGTTCAAGTACTGATAATCTTAAATAAGAAAATTAAGAGTATGTTGTGTATAGTGTTAAAGTTGGTGTAAAACAAAAATGCGTAAAGTCAATTAGTAGATAGGCACTTTGCTTTTCCTCACATTTAACATTATCTTCTATTCTCACGTTAGTAAAATAAAAATACATAAAGCTAAAAGTGAATGAACATTATTTAGGGCAAATGTAATTGAAAAAGCTGGATGCCATGCCAGCCTAGTGGAGTAATGCAGGTGCCACTATTTGCCAACGCAATTTAAAGTATCACATTATTTTATTGTTATTATGTTCACAATTTGCTTCTTTCGAAGTTTTGTTGAAAGTATATACACATATGAATTCCAAAAAAAAAAAAAAAGGGTATATAAACAGATTCCACTAAGTATTTTTCAATTTTGGTGGAATTAGGGATCCTATGATTTTAATTCCTAGTGCTGCTTATCTTTATCTTTCATAAAGTTAACTTAAATTTCGTTCTTTTTCTCTCATTATCTTTATAACCCTCCATCTTCTACCGAATTGCGAAACTGTAGAATGACGCTTCAATCAAGAGAAAAAGCCAGATTTCGATTCAATAAAGAACATGAGCAAAGATATCGGAAGGGGAAAAAATGCGTGGAAACACGTCTATTTTTTCAACCCACTTTTTTTTCTTATTGATGCGGCTTAAGTAGGAGTGACAAAACAATTCATTTATCCATCATTCATCTAATCCATCCACAAGTAAATCCATCCAATCCATCCATTACACAAAAAAATAAAATAATGGATTGGATCCAATCCATCCATTCAATTTTATGAATAGTTAGTGATCCATCCATTATTTTTTCAAAATCTATTGGATTACATTAAATAAAAAAATAAAATCCATTGGATAAAAAAAATAAAAAGAGATGTCTAGTCAATTTTTTTTCAAAATAATTTGTTTTTTGGTCTTATAATCATATTTTCATTAAAAAAATAGAGTAGCAATTAAAAAAATAAAAAAATTTCTAATCAGGTTTAAAAAATAATCTCTTAAACCTAAACATTTATAATATAACTAATTGGTGATTCAAATTTATATCCTAGCTTTTATGCAAATTGCTAAGAAATTACATTTAAATTTTGTCGATTCTACCTACACAAAAATTAGAGTTATTAAAATATGTTTTTATTTCGAACTATGGTAAAAAAAAATTCAAGTTTCTACGTTTTGAAGATTCTTTGGTAGTTGTTTTTCATTTTTCCTTGAATATAATTTCTATGGTAACTTGGAAAAATATTATTTTAACACGACAGAATTGGAGAGAGTGGGAGAGAGGAGAGGTTAGAGAAAAAGAAGAAAGAGAAAGGAGGGAAAGGGGAGAGAATATTTTAAAAATAAAAATTATTTAATTTTTAAAATATATTAATTTTGTGGATAGATTGGATATTCATCTATCAAAATATTGTTAATGGATGGATTGGATTGGATTTTTTAAATAAATTTTTAATGGATCAAAATGGATTAATGGATTATTTTTATCCAATTCATTATAATCCGACTAAAAATTTATTCGATCCATTTGTTTGCCATTCCTAGGCTTAAGACAGGTTACGTTGGACAATCAATAAAGATAGTAGGGGTATGAATCAATAGCTTATAAGAGACAATAAAAATACATAGACTGGTTAGCAATGTGTCTTAAAGAGTGGGAAGGTGCGTTTATTTATTTATTTAGTTATTTTTTGTAGGAATTTCAGCTATGGAGACAATTATGCTCAAGGTAAGATTAATATGGACAACAAAGTTTTCTCTAAGTATTTAATACAATTGTATATTTAGAACTTGAACTTGATATCAATAGTTCCTCATAGCAGTTGATCCATGACCGATGGTTGAAAAAGTACATTTATGATTCTAATTGTTTTTGCAAAAATATATAGAGAATTATAATTAATAATATACAAAAATAAAGAAATATACGAAGTTGAATATAGGAGCACATGTTTTGTTTTGTTAACCTTTGATTTGTGCTTGATTTTGATCATGATCCGATCCCCTAATTTGTGCTTGGTTTTGAACATGATTAGATCCTTGATTTGTCCTTTGATTGTGGTCATGATAATTAGACAAAATATATTCCTTAGTTATAGGAATAATTTCTTTAACACCTCCCCTCAAGTTAAGGGGGAATGACGATGAACTCCTAACTTGCTACAAAGTGAATGGAAGGTCTGGTTGAATAAAGGCTTCGTAAATATATTTGCAGGTTTAGACAAGGAAGAGATGTATTTGGTCACAAGAACACCACTAACAACTTTCTCACAAATGAAGTGATAGTCTAACTCAATGTACTTTGTCTGAACATGGAAATGACATTAACAAACATGCGAAGAGCACTAATATTATCACAAAAAAGCAGAAGAGGTTACAAAGAGGTATATTAAGATCTCTACGAAGGTATGAAATCCATGTATGTTCAACAGTGGTAAATGTAACTTGAGGTGCTTTGTTTGTCGACTATTTCTTGCCTCTCTTTTTCCTCTTTTAGTAGTCAGTTTTGTAATATTTTGATTTATTTGTTTTGCAATTTTGTAGTATCTGTAACTTGACATATATGCCATTCTAATTACATGTTTGAATGGCCCAATTCATGAATAATGATCCATTTTAAAGTTGAACAAAAACATATAAAAAAAATGGTCAAAAATTTTAGGGCCCGAATATAGTATTGGCCCAAAATTGCAATAAATTATAATAATTATGGAACTTGAAAACATAGCCCGGGTCCTACTATTCCCACCCCAATTTTCGCTATTTTCACCCAATTTTTGTTTGTTAATTTTTTTTTCCTGAAAATATTCCTTGACAAAAATGCATTTTTATTGTGTATCTCAACAAAATTTTGTCGAAATACACAACGAAATCGCATTTTCGTTGTGTATCTGGACAAGAATGGAATCACGATTTCGTTGTATATCTCGACAAGATCTTATCCAGATACACAATGGAAATGTAACGCCCTTCGTTACAACAATAACCCACATTAAACATAATCTCAAATAATTATGAAAGTGAAATTTAAGAGATGAAACTGCTTGGAGTAATACCTCAATAATGAGAGAAAAAAATATATTTATAACCTTTACATAAGGAAAAGAAAAAAAACATTGTTCTCAAATTCGGGCATCTACAAAATAAGAAAAGTAATAAAAAAGAACATCCAAACTAGCCGCACTGGTCCTTTAATCTAGAAAGAAACTAACCAAGCTAAAATATAACCAAAAAAAGAAAAAAAAAAACTACGCCTTCAGGCTCCTTCGTCCCTGTAGCTTCGCCCTCGTGCTCTGAAAACAACACTTTTAATGAGATAATAATCCCAGTGAATAAAGCAGGTTCTAGAATGGTTCGCAAACAATGTTGTTCTCAGCCAGTGCGGTAACCAGAAAAAGACAATCATGGTACTCACAAAATAAGTTCATAAAAAGACTTTGTAAAAGGTAAGTACAAGACATTCAGTTCAAACATATAATTAAAGAGGAAGTCAGCAATTTTCATACCCAAATATTTGTATTCCAAACATTTGACTCTATACACTACTTAGTGATTCCTAGAATCACCCTACTTGACTCCTTAATTCCTGAAATCAATGTGAATCCCAGGTTCCCTTATATTTAATATTTCTTTTTTATAATTGGTTCCTAGAACCAGTGTGAGTCCCTGACTCACTGTGAATCCCGAATTCATTAAGGTATATGAGCTTATATCCACGCAGTGGCGTCCCACTACCTTCCCCATCCTAGATGGAGGTATCTTATATCATATCTCATCCCAGATGTAGACATGTTCAATAAATAAATATCCCATCCCGGATGGTGATATCTTTCATCCTATTTTTGGAATAAGATGTATACTGTCATTCCTTCCCAGAAGGTAATGACTGACTCTCACAATAAAAAAAATACATCGTTCCCAATGACTATCAATAAACACTCAAACTTCATACATCAATAACAATTCCCAAGATCGGCAACATTATAATAACATAAACATCAATTGATAATATGGAACAAGTACCAATATAATATATATATATATATATATATATATATATATATATATATATATATATATATATATATATATAACATAAATGTATATATATAACATGTAGTTCTTGAATGTCATAATATGCTTCACTACATATACCTAAATACATTTGCAAGGCCTTTGGGTCAATTTCCAAAAATCAAGCTACTATTTTTTTTTTGTTTCCGTCATTATTAATATAGATAATCAATGGAAAGGCCTAAACACACTCCAACATATTGTTTTCAAGTATGAGAATTAGAAAAGCATCATTGCGACAATTCGAAAAGAAATAAAAAAAGAACAATAGGACAAAGATCGTTTAAAAATTCTATATAAATTAATGATCCAATCATTTAAAAATAATTATACCCAACATACATGAATGATCAATTATAATTCAATTATGAAACCTAGGGTTTCATTAACCCTAAATTATTCTTATCAAGAATCCTAAGAAATTATATCTTTTAAGAAATATACCATGGAGGGTTTAAAAAAAAGATGTTTTACTCACCTATTGGAATGAAGTCATTCGGTGCTCTCTCTATTGACTGTGTTAATGAGGTTGACTCCGTCTCTTTCTTATTCCCAATCCTCAAGTAGTCTACTGCCTTCCTTATTTTTCAAAGAAAAGACTAACTCTATAACTAAGATAAGAAACTGCCTCTTTCTTTTATGTTTACCCACCAACATGATTTGTTGAGATTTTGTTTCTCTCTCTCTCTCTTTTTAACGTGGATTCTTCAAATATGTTATCTAATTTTGTCTTATTATCTATTATTTTATCTCTTGCATTCTTTTGTACTTTACAAAATAATTTTACCAATTCTTATCTTAACCACTTAATTTTTAATTGATTAAATAATTATGTAATTAAGTGCTATTTATTATTGTTATTATTATTTTCCTTATAATAACTAAATAATAAAGTAATTTTAGGATGTTACAGGAAACACAATTTCGTTATGTATTTTGACTAAATTTTGTCGGAATATACAACAGAAATATGTTTCTGTTAATAAAGAAGGGGTGGGATGAGAAGAAGAGAAAGAATAAAAAGAAAGTGAGAACAAAATAGTCTTTTTACTTTTTTTTAAAAAGTTGGCGGTGAAAATAGGAAAAGGGGGGGAGGGAGGAATTGTAGGCCCCATGGCCTATGGGCTAGTAAAATTGAAAATTAAAACAGTTCGATGCAAGAATAGAGGCCCATTGGATGTTTAGCTTAAAAAGCTGATAATAGAAAAAATTAATTGGTTAAATTTGTGTAGGATAAAAAAAATGATCCTAGTTAACCCACCTGACTCTACCCGATGTTAAAATGGATTGAAATGGGCCATATACTTATGGATTTGGTTTTCAATGGATTGGGCTTTTTGAGTTCGAATTCGACCAAACCGACTAATGCTCAGCCCTACTGAGTGTCATGATTCTTGAAAATGGTTAAACACATGTTTCATGAAAATAAATATTTCTCATATTTGGTTTCAATAAAACTTTTCTAGATTTATAAGTATCATTTATAAAAAAATATATTTTTAGTGAAATAATTTCCTTAAATACTCTTCTTTAAAACTTTATTATTTAAATTTTTTAACAGTTTTTATTTATAATACGAGAATATTTTATTATTTAAAACAAATTTAATTAATTTTGAAACAAGAAAAAATTTATCAAAATATATTTTAACTTGACAAAGGGGTTTTCTCGCTTTTATACGTACCCCCACTACAATGAAAAATTAATGTCACGTAATTATTTAGTATTTTTTTTGGACTTGATTAAATTTAATTATAATATTATTTTTATGAAAATTTGAAATAAAGTCATTTATTTTATTTTTAAAAAGTAAGGATTGTTAAGTCATCATGACTTAAAACATTTCTTAAAACATAGTGTTCTCACCATAACCAAATAAGAAATAAATCCAAAACGATTATTAATAAAACCTATAATTATCAATTCATCACCACTTAGACGTTCTCCAAAACACAAGATTCTCACGATAAAAGAAATGAAGTGAATCTAGAATGCTTATCACTAACAACTCATTTTTTTTTAAATATTTATTTATTTTTAATTAGACAAAAGTTAAATTGTTTTACAAGAATTAAATTTGTGTAATTTTTTATTTCTTATGTAAATCATTTAACATTTTTCTTATGCAAATTATTTAAATTTTAGTATTACTAGTTTAGTCTAAGTGATTTTTATGGAAAATGTATATTAAAAAAGGATTTATACAGATAATAATATTTATAAAAAATATTATAATATTTTATTGTATGTAAAATAAAATTAATTTAAAATTTAATTAAATCAAATTATATGTTATGTTAAGTTTTGTTGTAAAAATATTTTTCATAAATTTTTAAATTATAAAATATATTGGTGTGATTATTAATATTTTTTTATTTAGTTTTAACATCACAAGATTTTCCATCTCCCTACTTTGGACATTTTGTACGGTTTTACTAAAATCATTTCTTGAATGCTACGACGACAATATTCTTAAACAATTTGCTAATAATTTCTTGATGATTTTTAAAGGAAAAAAAAGTATTTAAATCTATAATGTTTAATATATTAAAAATTAGAACAATATATTTTATAAAACATTTTTTATTTTCAAAATTATAATAAGTATATTAAGAATACTTACTAGTATTTTTTATTTTAAAATTTAATTATTTATTAAATTTAATAAGAAAATATTTTGTAATTTATATAATTGTATTGAATGAGCTATTGAGATATTGTAGTTTTTTTTACATTCTTAAAATTTTTCTTCCAACTCGAAAAAATTAGATTCTCAACTTTCCGTAGAAACAATTTTGTGAGAAACATAAGTTAAAAATATTATTTTTTTTGCAAATATTTTTTTTTCTAAATTACATACTATGAGAAAGTAACATTCCTTTATGGGAAACTAAAAATTTCTCTCGATACAAATTACAAATGCCCCCTAAAATTAACCCCCTTCTGCCTAACAATTTACACATATAATCCGAATTTTATAAGCAAATTATTAAAAAATAAAACTAATGTCACATAACTTAATGATATAATAAAGACAACTTCAAAATGTATTAATATATCATATCATTATGCAAAAATGGGTTAGGATTCTGCTAATTATTTTCATTAGATTAGTAACCCAAAGAGACATATACCTGATTTATATTAAGTATATTAAAATGATAGTTCCACACATTTTTTTTGTTCCATTTTCTGTTCTACCATGCTTGGACCGTCTTTTGAGTTTTGAGTTAAGAAAAAGAATGTTGTCATCAGCTTTTGCGTCGTCATGTTCTTGACAATTGTTCTCTCTTGTTGGGTGTATCTGGAATATAAAAGCAACAAATCAAATACAAAACGTGGTAAATGATATAAAATGTTTTCAAAATTACTTTCGGTTTGAAATTAAACTATAATAGCACTTCACTTGCAACTATAAGTTACATCCAAAAGAATGTAATAGGATGCATGTCTTCAAAGTTGACTTTAAGGAAGGTAAAAACTTCCAAAATCTTTGGAACATAGTCTTCTTGTTTCCCTTAAGGACAATACTTAATGAAAGGCACATGGGCAATGAAACTGGAACAAGAGGGATTTTTAAGTATGCACACAATGCAGGCCCGCTCATGATAAAAAAACATAAAAAAGAGGGATTTAGTCGTGATTGAAGTGCCACTAGAATGCATACTTGAAAATATGATTATCTTTGGTGACAAATTACAGTTTAGCTAGAATCTTGTACAAATTACTATAAGATATGAATAGGGAAGAGATCTTTTACAATTTAGCTAGAATCCTGTACAAATTACATGGCGTTACATTGCTATAATATACCGTGTCACCCATGTACTTGGCTGTCAGACTCTCAAGCTCAAACTTTAGTGTGTTGATGTCTTTTTTAGCTCAAATTACATGGAATGTTTGCCCCTAAAGAAGCAGCACCGGAAATATTGTCCTGCAACTTCTCCTCATTTAGGATTGTAGTTGACCTTTCTGGAGATTCATCCATTTCTAATTTCATTTTGAATCTTGTCCCAGTGGTCACTGGATTCTTGATGCTTTTGACATATTTTGGGAAGGGGACGAAAAAATCGGCATGACTTGCTCTGTATTATATCAAATTCAAACACGTTACAAATTTATTGCTAGATTCATATGCCAATCATGAGTATGCTAAAATCATTTATCAAGCAAGAAACAGATCACATATAATGAAACATGTCACAAGATGTTAGGATCCAATCGGCAAATGAAAAGTCAAATAAAGTTCATTAATCCCAAAATAAAAGGCATAGGCTCCTTACTTTTTGACACAACAATATAATAAAGCAACTAAAAAGTTACAGGTCAAATGGACAGATTTCAATCATTTGATGATACAATATGGATAAAAAGAAGTGTTTATTTTCTTTAAAGAAAAATAGGTAGCAGGATGATCAGGATACAAGTACATTAAGAATACATAAAGAAGACTGATGAGCCAAGCAAATGCCCATTACATCAGCATAGACAGACAAACACACGATAGAATACAAGTACATCAACAAAGATAGTCAACTAGAGAAAGGATCATCAATTAAACAGAAATAGAAATGACCTGATATTTTTGAGGTGACAAAGTTGGTGATACAGAAAGGAAAGAGAAGAACTCAACTATTACGAGAAAACCATGCATTAAAGTATTAAACATAATAAATTCTTTAGACTTACAATAGTACTTAATCTGTGAAGTCAAAACCAATTTCATCATATCCTCATTCATCTTGTCTCTTTCTTTTCTCTTTGATTCTCAATCATCATAATTAATGAATCTACTAAATGCATGTGATTATTTTTCATTTAACAATTTGAGTAATAAGTAGCAAATTGCAAACACATCATGCATGCTCAACTGTAGTATCTAAGTATAGAAGTACAAACCATAAAGATACTGTTACTACCTAATACCTATAGCCACACATGGCCAATCCGAAAGGAGCAATAAAATCATAGAAATTGACCAGACTTCAGGTTTCATTACCTGCTGAGCTCTTCAAATCAGATCGAGATCATGTTGTTCAAGAAATTCAACAACCTTGTCTGCCCCAAATGTAAATGACACACCTCGGTCATTTTCTCCCCACCCATCAAGATCTTTATCAGGATCAGCCCTTGAAGGTCACAGAGAAGGCCATGATCTGGCACATTCATAGGACGAGCAATATTCTATCATTCTGTATTTGATCCAAGTTTTTAAGATCAAGTGATACTCCTCCATGCATACAAAGACACCGACCCCTTCTGTCCTCTAGCCTGCGTCCCCCTTAATGGTTCCTTTCAGCGATTTATGGCACATTGACAGATAAACCAAAAACTTATTGAAAATTATCTTGTGCAACTAGTAATGTGCCTGCTGAAGTAGAACTTTAGAAGCCATTAATTCTGTCCAACAACACATGAAAACAATATATTCCTTTACGTAAGCTCACACACAATTTCACATAAATGAAGAGTTAATAACTGCACAAATAGCTGATTATCTCAAAAGTAGTAGTATCCCCATCCTAGGTGGCCCAGTATAATTAAAACAAGTGTATCAAAAGTTGGACACACTTTTGTAGTTTACCTTCTATAGACAAAATTTTGACTAATTATATATGAATCCCATTATTTTAAAATTTTCATTAAAATGGGGATTATAACTGCACAAGTAGCTGATTATACCTAAGATGCTGAGTATTTAGATATAGTATACCTAAGAAGGGCATTCATTACTAATTTACAGCATTACTTAAACAAATAGAGTCCAAGTAACTAAGAGGTCTTACCCAAGAATATTTCAATCAGAACCTGATATGAATATGAAAAGGACACTTAACTACATGACTAAAATGTAAATAAGTAGAAAGCATAAAGTATTTTGAACCTATGACACCTTTGCTACTGATTGAAATAACTTACCCAACTTCACTACTGATCAATTACAGCAGACTTGAAATTGTAGAGCATTACAAGGCTATTGGCCATCCTTCAGCAAACCCCAAAAGCTGTACTTTTAACATGTGGAAAAAAAAATAAAAATAGAACTAAACAAAGACAGCATTGAACCATACCTGCACATACCCTCTTTTTATTTTTGTCCCCATCATTTCCAACTAGTTAATTTCTAATTTCCTTGAGCATATTACAAAATCTAAACCCCCACTACTAATAACACTAGATAGCAAGTACATCATCCTCCACTTTGTGGTTTGTCACCTAATGGAGCAATATCCACTTTTGTACTCGTCCGCATCATCACCATGGTGCTTGATTGGATCAAACGGTGGAGGTGGCGGCAGTCTATAGTATGGAGTACTGTAAGCATGCATGGGCATGATAGGGGCACCAACATAATATGAAGCACTAGAGATGAGATACGATATGTTGTGTTATAGCTTAATCCATATGCTGGAGGAGGTGAATAATACACATGTGGATAGGGGTAGGCATGCTGAATTGGAGGGCTAATAAGATCCTTGGGAGCCACGGAAGTGGCCAAATTTGAAGGGACAAGTGCATCAACTTTACTAATTTCTTCTTCTCCATTATTAGGAGGAGCAGAACCACCGTTTTCCCCTTTGTTCTTCTTCTTCTTTTTCTTCTTTTTGCCACCTTTACCGCCACCACCTCCCTCCTCACATTCATCACAATGGCCTTCTTTGTCAGAATCTTCACCGGCAGCATCTTTACAACCCTCATTGGAACCACCATCCGGAACTGGTTCACTATTCTTTTGGTCATGACGGGTAGATACAGATTGATCATGACAGGGGTATGATTTATTAGTTATTACAATGATTACACCCATAACCTTAAAGAGGAAGACAGCAAAACCAAAGAACTTTCCTTTCAGTTTTCTTTATTGATCAGCTAGTTAGTGCAAAAGACTAGAAATCTAGAAACTGTGGTTCAGTTCACATCTTTCAAGCTTTTCAACCAGCTAGTTAGTGTAAAAGGCTAAAAACATGTTTAATTTAACTAATATTTTAACAAGCTATTAAGTTCAGAATCACATTAGAACATGGGTGGCCTAATCGAAAGTGCCAAAGATCAAACAATGGAAAATTGTTTGTACAAGATGTGTTGACAGTAACAGATGAGTTGATGGAGACCTTTGGTTGGTGTAGTATGTAGAGACCCTTAGTGACTTCAACATGCCGAATCATCCTCGAAGATTTGTTGTCCTGTATGGTGCACGTGGAAGAGGAAAAAATGAGACTACAGTTAAGAGATGAAGTGAGTTGATGGATAGATAACAGATTAAATTTGAAGGAAGGGATATAGAGAACATTAGTGAGATATAGGTCCTTGTTGAAAACAATGGTGCCGGAATAGGGGGCTGATATTATGGAACCATCAGGTAAGGTGACACTAAGGAGTTGAATTTTGTGGTATGTGGTGAACAAAGACAAAGTTGGACAGGCATGATCTGTGGCACCTGTGTCAAGGATCCATCTGCTGGAAAGGTTAGAATTACCTAAAGAAGGTGGATGGGTTGGCAGCTCGAGTGAAGTAGTCGTCACTTGATTGGTGGTGTTAGAAGGTAAGTCAACCTTAGACTTTTGGAGTAAGGCAAGAAGTTGATTATATTGATCAGAAATCTATCGTAGAGTGGGCCCGCGGATAGAGTTAGAGACTGTAGAAGAGGATTCATTGGAAGAGTCCTCAGCAGTAGCAAGATTCACAATGCCAGAGGGTTTACTTTTGTAGTCTAGAGGGAACCCATGTAACGAATAGGAAGAATCCACTGTATGATTTGTTCTGCCATAATGTGTGTGCATTTAACCGAGCCTCTGCCATAGCCATGGCCTCTGCCACGACCACGACTTGGAAAGCTAGAGTTGCGGTCAGAGCCTCTACCATTAGAATTATTGGCAGATTGTGCTGCTAGGGTGGTGGGTTCAACAGAAAGTCCACCACTAACCTGTCATTCTTGTTGAAGGACAAGGGAGAAAACTCGGGTAATAAATGGAAGAAGGTCCATGAGGAGGATTTGAGTCTTGACAGTGGTATCAGGATCATTCAAGCCTTTGAGAAAATAGATAACATATTCATCGTTCTTGTTCTTTTTGATAGAGTTGACAAGATGGCAAGTGTAGGCATTGGAACAAGTACAAGAAGGTGTGGGTTGTAAAGAATCAAGTTCTTCCCAAAGAATCTTTAGATCTATGTAGAATGCAGAAACGGAGCGTTCACCTTGACGTATAGAGTGAATCTCTTGAAGAAGGTCGGAGGTGCAGAAGTCGTCACCTTGAGAAAACCGTTCTTGGAAGTCAAGTCATAGGTCACGAGCATTATCAAGGTAGAGAACACTTTGTGCGATCTAAGGAGAAAAAGTTCTTGTAATCTAGGAGACAACCATCACGTCAATGCATTCCCAAGCGTCAAAAGTAGGATCAGAGGGTGGGGGAGAGGAAAGAGAACCATTGATGAATTTGATCTTATTCTTGGAAAGAAGAGCCTGTTTCACTGCACGGCTCCATGAATGGCAATTGGGACCATTTAAAGGAGGGGGAACAAGAATCGATCCTAGATTTTCACCAGGGTGTAGATAGAGGTGACTGGATGGATTTTGACAAGGGTCTTGCATGGTGTTGCTGACATCGGAACAGGAAGAACTTGGAGATTCTGCCATTGAAGATTAGAAGGAGGCTATTGAACGATAAGGACGGAAGGTGATGGATGAACGCTTTGATACCATATTAAGTTCAAGCAAAACATAAACTGAATTCTTATTCAATAAAGGAGGGGTACAAGAGTATATATAGTAGAATATGATACAGTACAACAAAGGAAAATATACCTAACATCTAATAAAATAATAACAAACATCTATTTTGTTACAAACATATCAATTTTCCAACCAAAAGGGAAAAATCCCCTTCATGCACACAACACTAAGGATGAAAGGATGAAAGACACACAAAAACACACATATATAGAGATAGCAGAAGACTCGAATTTAACGTGGTTCGACATCTCTTGTCTACGTCCATGGAACATCTCAACAAATATTCATTATCTCATACAAGATTACAAGTTTTCTAGACAAACTTGAGAAACTCCCCAATTACAAGTTTGTGGATAAGCTTGAGAAACCCTCTCATTACAAGTTTTTTGGACAAACTTGAGAAACCTTTCAATTACAAGTTTTTTGAACAAACTTGAAAAACTCTCACCATTACAATACCCCCCTCTCACTTGGGTGTGACCCTCTCTCTTCAGTCGGGTGGTGCCTTCACTCATCACAAGACCTAAATATATAGCATAGGTCCATGGTTCCATTCATAAATGAAACTAAGTGGGCTTTAATTGTCCCACCTCTCCACTTACCCTTCATTATGGTAATGGGGTTCTTCAAGAGTTACCATTACTTCTTGGAATGCACCTCCTCAATATCCACTCATTTACATTATTATTTGAAAATTGGATTGATTTTTCCAACAAGAAGTTATCTTTACAAAATTTCAATTGAACTAAAAAAAGCCTAATAAAAAATTTAGTTACAAGTAACATCATAAACAAAGGCATTTAATCCAACTTGACACAAGTAAAATAGTAGATAAGTACATGCATAGGAATAAAACCTAACAAATCATTTTTGTTGGGAAATAATTCAAATTTCTAATTAAAAATTTCTAAGATATTGTTTAGATTTAAAAATACTATTTTTATTTTAGAGATTTGTTTCCTATTTTATATTAGGATGCAAGTTGTATAAAAAGGGGTTCTTGAGATGGGAAGAACCACCTAGCTTGGAGAGGAGTCACCACCCTAAGTGAGAAATGGTTATGTGAAGGGAGGGTTTCACAAATTTGTCTAAAAAACTTGTAATGAGGTGTAATGTTATTTGAGAGAATGAATGATAATTGAGATATTTTGTAGATGTAGATAAGAGGTGTCAAACCACATTAAATAAATGTGTGTCCTTCCTTTATTTTCTATTTGGTATTGTTGTTTGTGTTTCCTAACAATTTTGAACTTTGGGGAGTGGGATTGTTAGGCTATGACTAAACAATTATTCATTTTGTTGCAACAAATAACTACATGCACAAAACTTAGCCTAACAAAGGGCATTTTAGTTTTTATGTAAAAAATAACCCCTTTCTTCTCTTTTCTATCCATAAATGGATGGATTACAAAAGTGGCATGGGACTAGTTGCAGGTACCTTTTTTTCCTATTGTCGGAGATGTCCAAACAAAGGAAGGATAGTTTTTTTTTCCCATTTTTCCTTCCTTCCTAGATAAATCACCCCCTATTTTGTTGAAACAAACGAATGGTTAATTTTATAGAGATTAGAATCAAACTTAAATTTTATAGGGACTAAAATCAAACTTTTAAAATTTTCTAGGGACAAACAAAAATCACTCACCACATGACAACCACGTCGCCCAAAATGTCCACGTGTACAATGATGACGTGGCATCACCATTAGTTACTTTAACAAAGTTAGTGATTGAGGTTTAATGTGAAACATTTTTTAAAATGGAAGACCAAAAGTCGACAATTTTGAAAAGAGGGATTAAAAACAAACTTTTTTTTATTTATAAAAACCAAAAAGATGTTTAACCCAAAAATAATTAAAAACATATTTTAATTATAAATATAAAATATTATTAATGCATTCTTTTTAATAAATTTTTCACTATTAAGTGATGCTTGCCTTGTATAAAGCATTGACTTTAGAATTTGTTTTTTACGTTTTTTAATTATCAAATGATTTGAAACGTAACTCAACAATAAAAAGTGTGTTAAAAAGGGGGTCTAACTCAGTTGGTTAGATAGTGTACGTGAGTTATTGTAAACTTCTTGTCTTGGTACCAGAGTTTGATTACTCCTTTTGAATAAAAAAATATATATTAAAAAATCATTAAAAAAGTGTATTAAAAACTACCTTCTTACAAATAATATAATAATTAATAGACAGTAAATACGAAGCAGAATCAACCTTTCTAGGCTTTTGTACTTAACAGTGGTAACCTTTTTTCAAAATTACCAAAGTGGAGAGATTTAAAAAAAAAAAAACTCAAATTGGAGTAAGTCATGCTTCTTCGAGATAGAAGTCGTATCTCCTTTTACGACTTTTGGATTTCATATTTTTATTTAAATTTTCTAGTAGAAGTCATGAAAGTAAACATGCTTTCTGTATTTTATTTTATTTTTTTGAGAAGTCGTGAATTGATGTACTACTTCAATTGTTTTTTTTTTTATTTTAAAAAACTGAAAACGAATTAAATTTTAAAATACTTTTGTTAAAGTCACGAATTTAGATACAACTTTTTTCTTTTTATTTTTTTAATTAGTTTTAGTAAAGTCGGAAAATAAAACATGACTTCACCTTTTTGAATATTTCTTTTTTATTTTATATTGAAGTCGTGACCTCAATGATGATTTGTCTTATGATTTTTATTTTTTTAAAATTCAAGTATTTCACCTATGTGTTGGTGTGTTTTTTTTTTATAACGGGATAGTTTTAGGTTAAAATTTTGTTAAACATTCTAAAAAATTGTGAATTAATTTTTTATGTAAAAAGAATTATTGGAGGATCAAAAATTTAATTAATTTAATATAATAAAATTATCCAAATTTTAAAGACAAAGATTATTTACTAAATAATATTTATTAATAAAATGTAAACAACAAATATTAATTTCGTGATTTTAGAAAGAAAATCACCAATATTTAAAATAGATTAAACTTAAAATCATAAAGCAAATTTAAAAAATGAAAATACAAAAGAACTTTACCAAAAAAAAAATCAAAAACAATAATAAATCGTATATAAAAAAGAGAAACAATAATAAGTTGCCGTAAAAAAAAAAAGGTAAAGTCTGGTTAGATTCACAACTTCACTAAAATAAAATTAAAAAAAAAATCTCAAAAAGGTGAAGTCGTGTTTTGTTTTACGACTTCACTAATCCAAATTACGAATGAGCCTCCGTCTTCACTTTCCTCTGCAGCAGCACAGCGAGGACCCCTCTAGGGCTCCGAAATCCTATCTCTTGGAGAGGATTGTGTGCCCAATACTCTTTCCAGACCCTTCTGTTGCAGCAAAAATGGGCTTAGGCCCAAGAGTTCTTTTTGCTCTTTAAGATGTACAAAGAAGCATGCGCTTGGCCCAATATGTTTTTCACTCTCCAGATTTATTAATCCAGCTCTTCTTAATTAATAATAAAAACATAATAAAAATATAAAAAAGTCTGATTACTTTTTAAAACAAAATCATATAAAGAAAGATAAAAAGAGTTCTTTGTTCCTCAATTTTTCAAAATATTTCAAAAATTTAGAAAAAGATATATGAGTAATTAATTCTTAGTATCTTGGTAATAAAATAAAAATAATTAAACTTGATAATGACCACTTTAAAAGTACTTCCTGTTTGGTCATTCAGTAAATTTGACACATCTGAGTTGTACAGCTTAGTGATGTCAGATTTAGCAACACAAAAATAAAAATCAAAATTAAAAATATCAACCAACAAAAATGTTTTTCTACAAAGAATTATGTGAGTCTGATTCTTCATTCCATCCGAGGATACGTAGGAGCAGAGACCCACCCCTGTCGATCTCAAAAAAATAAAAAATTAATTCTTTTCAAAATAAATATTTTTTGAAATTCTTTCTCAAAATTAATTAGAGGTAAAATAAATATTTTAGAAACTATCTAGTTTTGCACATTTGATTAGGGGTAATCGTCTTATGACAGTCGTCGTAGGGTGCTAACACCTTTCCTACACATAACCGACTCCTAAACCAATTTTTGGTTTCAAAGACTATTTTCCTTTTAAAGGGTTTTTCCAAGGTTTTCCTTAATAAACTTTGGTGACGACTCCTCTGATTTTATTTCTTTTGTTAGCCATCCGATCGTGACCCTAGTTGCGACACCGTGGAAACAGGGGTGGCTAAAACATCTCTCACCATTGTTGACAGTATGGGAAACCGTTTAGAATTTTGTTTCCACCAAATAAGAATGTCAAATTTATCACTAGCATCTATACATGCTTTATTCAAATACCTCTCAAGTTCATTTGCTCTATCAATGGAGTCTTTTTCTTTCAAGTGCTTCTTAAAATTCAAATATGATGGAATTTCAGCAAGGACAAATGTTTCACTATGAGGAACACACTCTGCCGCAGCAAGGAAGGATTGTTCACATCTATGTTGTTGGTCATGGACTAACTTATACCAATTGTACATTTTGCCCAAATTATCTTTTAAAGATTTGGATAGTTTAGCATCAAATACTACATCATGCTCATATATTTCTTGAAATGACCATTCCACTAACTCAAACTCGTAACGAGGTTCAAAGATAACACCAAAATACAACAATTGATTGATGTTAGCAATATTACCCCAATATTTGTTATACTTTTGCTTCATGTCCCAACCCATAGTGGCCAAAATAGTATTTAAATTCATTGCTGAATTTTTTAGTTCAAAATGTATGGAAGACAACTGATGAAATGCAATATGTAAGCTCACATGCAAATATATGGAGAAAACCTTAGTGGCTTCATAGAAAATTTTTAAAAATTTCATGAATGCTCGAGCATTATCCCAATCACTAACAATTGGAGGACCAGCAGCCCTAAAAAAATTCGCATAGCTTGAGTCCTCATTGTCAAGCTTTTCAAGAGCAGCTTGAAACTTTTCGGCAGCCTCTAACATCATATATGTTAAGTTCCACTGTGTGGGAACATCAAGGCACACTAGTTTTTTACATTCAACTCTTGAAAATTCTATGCACTCATTAAACTTAGCCAACCTTTATGGTGAAGACCTCACAAATCTAACAACATTTGTAATGCTTGTTATGGAATTATGCGTGTCTTTTAAGCCATCATTCACAACTAAATTTAGTATATGGGTACAACATCTCATGTGCAAGAATTCACCCTCCATCACTAATCTCCCTTATATTCTTGATTCTTTCTTTTAAATATGCCACAACCATATCATTAGAAGATGCATTATCAACTATGATTGTGGACACATTTTGAATCCCCCATTCCTTCAAGACCTCTTCAACTTTTCTACCTATTGTCTCCCTTTTGTGGTTGGGAATACCGAGAAGCTAATTATCCTTTTTTGATATCTCCATTCATTATCTATGAAGTGTGCTGTGAGCGTCAACTAGTTTGGATTTTGAATGGAAGTCCAATAGTCCGTGGTTAGTGCTACCCTAGGACAATTTGACTTAAAGAAAGCCTTTAGTCTAACTTTTTCATCCATATACAGCTTAAAACAATCTCTAGCTACTGTAAATCTTGAGGGGACAGTGAATTGGGGCTGTAATTGTCTACAAAGGTGCTTGAACCCTTCACCCTCAACCACCCTAAATGGCTGTTTATCCACAATCACAAAAACAGCTACCACTTTTCTACAAGCTTCAACATTATATCTTTGGCTGGCAGTTACAAGGCCATTAACTTCTCCACTCTTTACTATGAGGGTTGTTTGGTTAGGATCATTAATGATAGCATGTGGATATTTAGGACACTTATTAGTTATGTGGTTAAGCATGTTAGATGTGTCATGTATCTTTGGATCACTACAATATCGATGACCACAGTGTTTACATTCTGCAGTTGGTTCCTTGGCTTCACTTTCAGGTAGTCTTATGAAATGGTCCCACATAACAAAAGTTTTTCGAGAACCACTAGTATTTGGTTTCCTCTTCTTTGTATTTTTGGAAAGAGGAACATTAGGTTATCTCCCATAGCTTTATTTGTAGCTGCTGGCTGTTTAATGAGTTGTGTACCACCCCCACCCCCACCATTTGTTGCTATTGGTACAGTTGTGGTGGGATTTATAGCCTCTTGAAAATGAGATGGTGTATGTTATGTTAATGTTGGAGGCAAGTTCTAACTAGGCTGCTCCATTACTGTTATAATGAAGAAGTCATAGTCATTAACCACCTACCATATTAATTATTTAGTTTTTATAGTATTTTAGGAGGTCTTAATTTATTATTTAAGAATGTTCCTAAATCTAAATTTATCATTTAATATAAACATTGAAAATTGAGCCCCAACTGTATCAAACCCAACCACCCTCATCAAGTTAAGCTCAAGTAACAAGCATTACATAACATCAACATAACATGTTTGGAAAAAAAAAGTGTAACAAATATATACAAAAATAATCATTATATATCAAACAATGGTAAAACTACATATTTCAAGTAAGAATAAAGTATAATAAGAGACATTAGGATCTTTCTCGTATAGTTAATAAGATAAAGCTTATCAGTTGGAGATGGTTGTTGGTAAAATCCAATAAAGGAACATGTCTTTTCTATGATTGGTTCATCAATTGTGCATTGTGTTTTGTCATTATTTGTTTTGAAATGTTGTTGTTGCTTAATTCTCCTGGCATCTCAATTTGCTAGTGGGGTAAAAGACTTCTAAATCGATGAAAGCTTGTTTTTGGACTAACTATCGATTAATGTTAAATTCTAAGATGGAAGATGTTGTGGAATTGGCCATCGTGGAATGTGGTGAAATTTACTGCTACACTAGCATGTCTTCAATTAGGTGTTATTTTGGTTTGAGAAATGTTAGTAATGTTTAGCACATACATACTGTTTTATTAATTGAATTTTTTAGTAAAAATTACAAAAATTGTGTAACTCATTCATGAGTTTATAGTATTAGATAAATTTTAATTAATAGTAATAAAAACTGTGTTACAAATAGTTTTACTAACAATCCTCTTTTTGGTTTTAATGTCAGCTGGTGCAGCTCTACTAGTAAGGTATTTGCTGATTTTGAAGGGGATGTTAGCTTTTTGTCTATTTTCTCCTGCCTAAAGGGTTTTTTTTTTTTTTTTGCTTCGTTAATTGAAGGCATCTGGATGTTTAATTTATCACGGTTATGTGCTATTTGGGGCGGGGGCGGGCTAGGGAGTTGATGGTTTTAATTTTTATGTGGAGCTATAATGTTTATGTTTAGGCTTTGTAAATAGTTATATAAGCTATGGCACCTTTATGCGCATAGTTAACTCCTTTCATTTTGATTGAAATCCAAATTTTTAATCTTCTTTTTCAAGTCTAAAGTTTTAAAAGATATGCCAAATTAAAAGCTTCCTTCCCTCCCCCAAAGGCCAAATTAGCTATGAAGTAAGAATTGACTGTCAATGGCCAAATCTAGCTACCTTCCTCTCACAGACATTCAAATGCAAATCTCGCTACCCGATAGTAAAGCTTTGACAACATGTGAACATAGCATGTTTCAAAAAAAATTCATTCCACAGTAATAATAACTTTATTAAAAAAAATCATTATCAAAGAAAAGCGAAATAAATTAATGCAAGTAAAGAAGAGCATTTGCAAAGAAACACCCCTAATTTTGCTCCACGCCTTCCACACGAAAAACTAAGAAAAAGAGGATGAAGAGCTGCTTCAGCTTTCGAATCTCCACGCCTTTTAACCCTAACCTTTAAAGAGTTGCCACATGTAACACAACAGATGAAGAGGTCGTAAGTTTTTCTATGACCAAAAAAAGGAATTAATGGTTGGAAGCATACAAGGAGTGAAAAACAGAATGAAGAGTAACAACAAAAAAATTAAAAAAGAAAAAAAAGGGACATTAACTTAACCTAGCAATTTGCTATGAAGCACCACCAGTATTCCACCAAGGCACTGACGTCCCCATTGAAAGAGGTGCAAAGTTGCAACTTGCAACTCCTTCGAGAAAAAGACGAAAAGGAAGATAGGTTTGGTCCATATGGAACAGCCATACAGAGAATGGCATTGGGGTTTCACTCTCACCCTCTCACTCTCACACTCAGACTCTTAAAAACGGTGCTACGAGAGAAAGGAGAAATGAATTGCTTTTGTGTGGCTTTTCACATAGGTTACGCATGCTTAAGGCTTACACAAACAAATGAGCCATGATATGTACATGGACTGTCACTTTGGGCCTCTTTTTACATGTACATTGCAAAGATGGTCAAGTTTGGGTACCAACAGGTTCTATAAAATTAAACCAAACCCAACTGAATAATCCATCTTTAACCATTTTTTAAAATCCAAACAATCTGATAACCCGCTTGGAACCATCCATTTGCCTTATTTCTTCTCGATTTTCTTGGGTTCTAGTTAGGTCCAAGATTTTTTCTCACCCTTACTTCCTATTGTTGACCATTTAAGGAATGTAGTCGTAGGTTTCTATTCGTCTGACTATATTGTAGTACCATGTACAAAATGTCACTATTTGCGATTAAGATTATGATACGAATTTGAATTTTGAATTTTGGAGCCCAAATTGTTTTACTAGTAGTCATCGGGTGGCAATGTCTATAAAAGGGTTGGAAGTTTATATCTTGCCGATGTGTATCGTTCTTGTGCTTTATTGTGAAAGTTAGTTGATATAATTGATAGACATTAATATTGTTATAATTTTTGACAAAATTAATGATGTATCTGCTAGAAGATACACCTGGAGGTTTAAAGCCAGAGTAATTCGCATGTGGAATATGTTTCCTATTAATGATCCTAACAAGTGTTTTGCCTTGGAAATGGTTTTTATGGATGTTGATGTGAGTAAATGTATTGTTGTTTTTGTTTACTTTTTCTTGTGTCTTGTAACTGCAATATTCTTTATAATTTATAATTGTTTGGATTAAGCTTCTATTTATATATTGTAGGGTAGCAAAATACAAGCAACAATTAGAAAGCCAACGTTGAAGAAATTTAATGGATTTGTAAAAGAGGGTGAGATCTATGTAATGAGCTTCTTTGGTGTAGTTCCTAACTCTGGATCATAAACAGTACAAAGCATGGGTTTAAACTCATATTTCATGCGAAAACAACAATTGTTCATTGTGATGATTCTTCAATCCCCATGAGTGGGTTTTCTTTGATGAATACTGGTGAAATTATGAAGACAAATGGGGAATGTCATTATCTTATTGGTATTTGTTATTTTTCTATGATTGTTTCTGTTATGAAATAATATGATTAATATTTAAAATAAACTTGTGTTAATCTCTGTTTTTGGATTCTTTAATTTATTTAAACATAATGGGTTTATTGACTACTGTTTCTGCTGAGAGAGTTTTCGTGAAAGATGGAAAGACAACGAGGCTTATTATTTTGAAATTGGTTGATGAAAGGTAATGGACTTTTTTTGGTGGATTTCAATTTGTATTTCTGGTTAATAAGTTGAATTTCACTAAATTAGTATTTTTTTATTTTAGGGGTAAGATTTAGTGTGCATTATTTGGTAAATATTGGGATACTATGAATGAAATACTAGTTACTAGTGGTAATGAACTTCCAATTGTTGTGTTGCAATTTGGCAAAGTTAAAATGTACAAGGGTGATGTTTATATCTAACTCTTTTTTTAATTTTAAAAGAGTAAAAATTAAATTAAATTGCATTGTTTTTATGAAGGAGAGACTATTACAAGTTAATATTAGTGTAACTATAACTAATTTTAAAAAATAGTTCTCTTAGTATATACATAAATCTTAAAAAGACTAATCAAAAAACAATTTTAAATGATAAACGCAGTTCTCTTCAACATTATGAAAATTAGATCAAATCTAAATCAGACATTGGTATTAATTACATCAAGCAAATAAATTTGTTGCATGTGTTTTTGATGTCACAGGACTCCAAAACTTGATAGGCTATTGGCCTTTTTAGTTCAATATGCTCAACTGTATTTACACCTCAGGCATTCCAAATAGCTCATTAATTCTTTTTCCCCCCAATACTCTTGAACGTGGGTCCACGTTAATATTATTATATTTAATTATATTATATAATTCTAAAATCTAATTTGCTGACTTGTATCAGCTCACAACCTGCAATAATTATATTCCTAATAATTTTTTTAAAAGCAATATTCCTAATAACTAAAAGTAGCTGGGTGAGTATCAAATGCTATGCTATATATGCAGTTAAAAAAATGTTCATTGTACTAATATCAATATTTGATAGATATAGAGGAGCATTAGAGTATGACAGAGGAAGATGCAAAGCTTGTTCTCCATTTTAAGTCACCCTTCTATATTAAGAATCAATTTACATATGATAAAAGACCTCGTCAATGTTACATGCAGAAAGATTCAAAGACCTAAAATAAATCTTTCTCTACATTTCAAAATATATTTAAAGATTCATTTTAACTCATCTTAACATGAGAAGCTCGTGAAATTTCTTTAGATTGCGCACTGACCTTGAACTTCAAAAAAAGGTTAGCCTTTGAATGAATAATGGGTATCAGATTGTGAAGAGAAGATTGTGAAATAGGACATCCTGATTACCACCGCTCAGTGTCTCTATTTTCCATATCAGAGAAATGTTAGTGGATAATTTTTTCCCTAGTGCCTTTATCCTGCTTCTTTTGGTTTGAGCTTCACTTGTCTTCTCCTTTGCAACTATGGTTAGGGACTAAATTTTATTGTTGCCGCCAAAAGCTGAGGGAGATGAAAATGATGTTGTCTCATTTTACCTTGGGTTACATGTGACATCAGCTTCTCGCCTGCAATATTACTAAACCATTTTAGTTATTGATAAACATTTGGTACAACTCCATTTATATTTTATTGGTATGTATTTTATTATATTTACCGTCTATAAAATGTTATAACTAATTGGCACCATATTATATATATATATATATATATATTAGTATATTTTAATTTTAGTTATATGCTTATATTATTTATAAATTTAAAATTTTATAATAATAAAAAGAAGGAAAACTACCATATTTTGCAAGGTAATTATATATATATATATATATATATATATATATATATATATATATATTATATTTATTTATTTTCAATTATATGTTCATATTATTTTATAAATAATAAATAATTAATATACATGTAACAAAGGGTTCACATACCATTGATTTGTATAAATTAATAAAAATTATAAGAAATATTTAAATACCAAATGTCTATGTTAAAATTACCTCAGTGTAATCATCCCCACTCACCAAGCCAATTAATTAACATGAAGGTTACTTACTTTTGCATGGCATGGACTCCAATTCTTGCAATCGAAAAAAAAATAAATAAATATATATATATATATATATATATATATATATATATATATATATATATATATTAGAAGTGCATATCATCACCCATCTAGACTATATTAGAAATGTGTCTTTTAATTTATGTCATTTTTCTTTACACATGAGACTTTGCCATTTACTTTGTCATTTAATTTGTGTCAAATAAAATTCTCTAGAATTTGCACTTTGCTTGATGGTGAGCATTCATTTCCTTTTCTTTTGTGTTAGGGTCCAGTCTTGAGTCTTGAGTCTTGAGCTATATTCTCTTTCTAACTAAGTAAAAGGAAAAGTTTGCAGTCCTTAATTTTAAAAGAAAGAAAAAACATTGGAAATAGCTGGATTGTTATGTGACAGCATTATTGATAGGATCAGGTTGAGGTTGAAATAATCATCATTCACATTCCTACATGGGGCTAGTAATGTTGAGAACCACAAATTAAATGGCACACTTTTGATATAGATGTAGATGAGAGATAATGCTAATATATATATATATATATATATATATATATATGAAAATTGTGACCCTTTTTTTTAAAAAAAACAAAATTGAAATATATTGCAAGATATAAAGGACTGCTAGCATAAGATATGCCAAAGTCCAGCAAAAAAGTCTGATATAAAACATTAAAGAGCAAAGGAAATTGACAACCTAAGTTTTACAATACAGCTAATCATAACATGTCTAGTCCAAGTTGCCAGCCTCATAAGCTCATTACCAACATGTGAATCATCCAGTTTTCATGGCAGATTTAACCCAACGCAATCATGCCATTCAAATGTAAAACTACTCTATTATCCCTTTGTCACCTATATTCAACACACCTTCCTGCAACATGCATTCCATCCTCAAAAGAATTTCCAAAACCTTGTGATACCTTTTTAACCGAAATAAAATTGTGACCACTAAACATGACAATTTTGAGTTATCCCCAACATTATTTAAATACCAAATTAATATATCATTAAATAGTTCCTAACATTCACACTATCACATGAAAATATACAAATTTTTAAATTTCTAATATATATATATCTTAGTTTTCCTTATATTTATTATTATAACTTATTATTCTAAGAAAAATATAACGATTAAATACTAATATGAAGGAATGATTGTATATATTAGTTCCTCCAGTGAGTATGATAGTTGGTATAATACCAGTTGGTGGTGATAATGGAACTACATGAACGTGTATCACTATCTTTGCATGTCCAAGAACTTTTTCACAAAATTATTACACTAATTTGACATTTCAGTCTCCACTCATAAAGCAAATCGGTGAAGAATCAAAACAGGTGATATAACTTTTCTCTTGGAGTTATGATTATGATGTGACATTTTTTCTTGTTGATAGTGTTATAATTGGGTCTACATTAGTTCTAGTACTTATTAGGTGTGTTTCTTCTTTTCTATTATGTAGGAACAATCAATGGCTGAAACTAGCTTTTATGAAAAAATCTACTATTCTATGCCATCTCTATGAAAATTCCATCAAAATTTTAATAATTTAGTTCCTTTTAAGAAAGCAAAGGTAGATGGTATTGAAATATTTAAAATCTCAATTAAACATACTATTACTTCTCTAAATAATATGATTCTATTTTTCATTCTCAAATTTTTCTCATTTACCCAAGAAAACCATGTTATAAACTATAACAACATAGTTGTTTTTTTGAGATTGCTGTCATGTATTTACATGCCAACTTTTAGCATTCCAAAAGTTTAAAAAAATAGTAAAAAGCATGTTATAGACAAAGATATGCTATTTTGGCAGAGAAGCTTAGTTCCTCATCAAATAAATCTAGTTTACCCAAGAAATCAATGTTATAAAATATAATAGAGTTTTTTTTTTTTTTTTTGAGATTGTTGTCATTTATTTACATGCCAACTTTTAGCATTTCAAAAATTTAATAAAATAGTAAAAAGAATATTATTGACAAAGGTATACTATTTTGGCAGAGCTTAGTTCCCCATCAAATAAATGTAGAATCATGTGGAATGATTTAACTATCAATAAAAATACATTTTAGTAAACAACTATGGTGAAGGCAAAAGTAATAATTTGTCTTAACTAAATAACCATTGTCAAATTACACTAACATGTTTATATGTCCATAAGATCAACTAAACAGTGATCCAGCATCTTAAAAGGTTAGTAGGGCTTGATGATGTAGCAAGGCACTTACATGGAAAAGCCCATATAACAAAATATGGATTGTGGTATAATAGCAAATCAAAGGGTGGTCACACCCCATCCCATGGCCAAAACATACTTTTGATATTGTGGATCAATGAAAATTCAAGTGATGAATTTTCACTCTGTCTTGATGTGTTTTGTTGATTTTGTAGAGGAAGATTGAACAGATGCTAAATCTTGTGAAGCAAGAATATCACACTGCACTTCAGATGACAATCTTTTAGCAGGAGTGATCAATCCCATCAAATTCGGATCATATTCTTCTGTTGTAGATAAAGATTGTTGTATGTTCAAAAGACAAAAATTAAGATTAGTCTAACCACATCTACAGATGAAATAATTAGTTGTAGTATATTTGATTACAGTTCAAGCACATTCAAGAAATATTTAATTTTTGCTTACAATATCATATAACTCATCTTCATTTAGCTCTGAACACACAGACTTCCCCTTATCAATTGTACATGTCCCTTAATAACAAAAACATTATTTAAATTGACATCGTGCAAGACTATAATATAGGTTCTGAGGAAGATCAAAACAACAAAATAGTTCAATCTCACTTAGTAATATACTTTTTATCTAATTGAAAATTTTCCAGTTTTTCATGTGTTTGTAAAACTATTCTTAGAATTGATATACCTCAATAGCTGACAATTTTTGGACTATTTCTTCAATTAATTTCTCATCCTCAAACAATTGAACCACTGAAGAGCGCTTGTAAGCTGGTTGCACCTTAACCTTGAATGCTAGAGTCATACCCAAAATATTATCGATAGCTTCTGGAAAAGCCATTGGATCTGTTTCACCTTCCTGATGATGCAAAAATAGTGTTAATATACTTAGCAAAAATAGTAATATGGTTTTAGATATAGTTAAAAAAAAAAAAAGTGTTGCCAACAATGCATACTTTTATCAATTGTATTTTTAGTTTGAGGACTGTTTGCTTTATCAATTTCTCGCATTCTCGATCCCATATAATAAACTTGGTACTCTCATTTTTGTAATATCTATACCTACATAACAGAGTTATTGGATTTGTTACAACTTATTATTGTCATAAGAATTCAACTGATTTTATGTAGTCTGAAAAATTACCTTGGAACAGTTTGGAAATTGTGTTTCCCGCAAGCAGAGCATATGTATGGTGACTTCGAAGCATCTCCTTTCTTATTACATTTAGAGCATCCTTCTATATCTCCATACATTTCCGGGATACATCATCTCAATTTTACCAACAATTACACAGAAGCACTCCTAACTCATAAGCATAAGAAAGAATGCAATTGAGCAGTTTGGAATAATTGCATGGCAACCTATTAACACAAAAGGACTCAGAACGCAAAAGGACTCCTAACTCACAATTGTATAGTTACCTGCATAAGTCCATTAATTTCTGATATGCTCATGATTTGAGCATTTTGAAAAAGCTTGTCTTCCTGAGAAAAACTCTAAGAGCATGCAAATAATTAAGTCATTTGTTCACTATATGACTCATAACCCTTGAAAGAATCTAGATTGCTACATGTCACTAAACTATCTTTAAATTGTTGTATCTCTACAACATTTTCATTTATCATTAGCTTTGAACCATATAATGAGTTTTGAATAGTCATGGGATAAGTTCCTAATATCACAGTTGAATAAAACACATAAAAAAGGCTTTTCAATTTCAGTACACATAAATTAAATGAGTATAGACAAAACATGGCAAAAAGTTATAACCTTTAGCTTCCTTTATCTTTGCAAGGTTCAACAGAATGACAATGGGACTAGAATCATGTTTCTGTAAATAACTCATTAATTTTGTCGCATATTCCTCCCAAAGAGTACAACTAAGACTATTGCCACTACAATGTCATTAAAAGAAAAGAATAAATCAAGAATTAAATCTCAGTGTGTTACACGTAATATTTTGCATGTAATTACCTCAAGTCTTTGATACTAAAGACAATCTTCGGTTTGGCGTCAGATTGATATTGAACTACCTCATTAAACTCACCAATCAAATCTGGGTTAATAGTTAAAAAAATGTAAAATAACAACTATCAATACATTTACAGTGAGTTAAAGCACAGAGTTTATAGTTGTGGAAAAATAATTACCTATTAAAACATTAGCACAAGCTTTTTCGCTCAGAATGTCCTCAAACTTTGTAAAATGATAGATATTTTGAGGAATATCTGGAAGATCTTGTTCTTTCGAGATAGTTCCTCTCATGAAGAGGAGATTGAAGGCATGGCTAGAATACCTGTATTGTCCATTGTTAGGTTGGACCTCAAAATTTTGGACAACATAGGTATTATCTTCCTTAAGCTTATCCTTCCATTTCTGAGTATTTGGATTCTTTACTATGGCATGAATTTTATCTCCCTAGCACGTAAAAAAAATTAAATTTATTAGATAGTTGTATGCAAAATGGTGATCTAAACTTGAAATAACTGATTACCTTAGCATCCATGAAAATCATCTCAACAGACATCGGTCTCGGAGGCTTCTGGACAAACCAAAGATTGGTTATTCTAATCGCCAACTTCCAAGTTTCCTTTGTGTCATTAATCTCACTAATGAAATTGACTTTACACGCCATGCTAAGTAAAATATATATAGAAAATGATTAAAAAGAGAAACAAACATTAACATATATTGAATTAAATTTGCAGTAAAGAATAGCAACCCCCCTTAACAGCAAACACAAAAAGGAATTTCTATATATCTTTAATCAAATAAAAACATTAGTAAGTTGGCAAGAGACTAAACTCATTGACTTATCATTTACAAACATCATTCATTATCCTTGGTGTGTTCCATTTGTGATCGTTTTCATCCCATGATGCATACATACATTCAACCTCTCAAAATATGTAGGATTTAAATTATAGTTATTTTTAAAAAAATTTAATACCTACACTGCTATTCTTTTTGCAGATTTCTATCAACCATTTAAGCAAGATGAACTTGTACAGAGTATTAAAACAGCAAAGGAAAAAGATTAAGGCATAATAAAGGAGACATCTTACAGCAAATGCATAAAAGTAAGGCAGAGTCACTGTCAAAATGAAAACCAAGTAATTATTTGGAGAAAAGTTACAACCATTGCATTAAAGGACACCTTTACGCTATATGAATATTTACTCTTCACATTTCATAAGAATAAGTATGTTTTCCATATAGTGTAAGTAATTTGTATAGGTTCCTAATTCTCATTCACGTATTAATACTACTCCTATAATGGATATCTAGATAAAAGGAACTATTTAGATAAATGTAGAAATAAGATATTTGTTTTAGTACTAGATAAACAGGTTGCAAAGTAGAAATTGGTATATATTTATATTGTCAAATTACATTGTAAAATTGGTATAGAACTATATATTTATTTTCAACCATCAATCAAAAAAGTTAAATACTAATAGATGGTTGTAAACTTAGAACCTGTGAGTACTCTATTCAATGCATTTCAACCATCAACCCAAAAATCACCCTTGCACTTTCCCTCTTCTCTAAAAGCTAGGAAATTTTAATGTCATGTCATATTTTTCAATGGGGTTGGGGGAGCATTTAAAAAAATTCCAAGAAAGCTAGATTAAGATAAATAGCCAATTTTTTTTACTTTATCCTACTTATCCCTATGACCAACAGCAAAAATTAAACAATGGCTCAGACAAAATACAAAGAGCAAAGGATAATAATACTCACCTTAGCAAAGAAAAAAAAACCTAGGCGTGAACTCAACAAAGAACATGGCACTGAAAATAAACCCTAAACCAAAAATGAACCAACAAAAAATGAGAAGAGGGAGGAAATAAATATCCCACTGAAAATGGAGAAGAGATAGCAAAGTCAAAAAATCAAATAGAGAAATGGACATAATAGGTGAAGAGAACCCATCTCAAGGAGAAGCAAAGAGCAGTTCTCCAGCAGACACCATAGTACACAGAGAAGAAAGAGTTGAAAATGGAGAAGGGAGGTGGGTGGGGGAGTGATGTGTTTGAATGGAAGTAGACAGAATACTATGAAGCTTCTCTCAAAAGTTTCATAAAAAAATTAAAAAAGAAAAATAAAGTAGGAAAAAGAAATAAGAAAAAAAAAATGGAAACAAGGGCAAATTCTGAGCAAGAAAAAAATTACCCAAATGATGACACGTATCCAAAGGACCAAGTTTTCTTATAGATATAATAGATTACATATATTCTTATAATATTGAATGTGCAGATCATTTTTTAGCTATCGGTAGTAGCAGTTAATAAGATTTAATTTATTTATTTTTTTTAACAACATACATGTGTTTACAGATTTATCCCTCTAGGATGTTAATGCCTGGAACTGCGATTCTTGCCCTCTCCCCCTTTGGCCTCCTTTTCCCCGTTGCCGCCCCTGACTCCTGCTCGGCGACCGGATCTGCCTTGAGTCCGTCCTCGTCTTCGGATGAGGTTTTGCATTTTGAGTTGTATATTTGATTTATGGTGTCATTTTGATGAGGACTAGTTCAGTATTTTAGGTTACCGTGTGATGTTATGGTTGGTAATTTGATAAATTAACCACGGCCATAGGGAGGTGAGAGGGGTCGGAACCGGGGAATATGGTGGCGTGGTTAATGATATGTACTACTGCCACCATACATGGAGAGAGAAAATTCCAGAATCTGGAAGTGAATGCTGACGAGTTAATCTATGGTTTGTTGGTCTTTGAAGTTAGTTGAAGATGGAGAACGAAAGTTGTAGAATCTGGAAGTGAATCCCGGCGAGTTAATCTATGGTTGTTGGTCTCTGAGGTTAGCCGAAGATGGAAGGGATGGTTGGGAATTGGCGTACTTGATCAGCAGCGCTTGGAGAGGCATCAAGGGTCACAGGAAGGGTGTAAAGGTCATTCTAATTTTTTTTTTAATAATCTTACAAAATCTTCCTTCATAATCTTAATAATTTTTTTAATATTTTTATATATAATTTTTAAATAACTTAATCCAAAAATTAATGTAATTAAATTATTTCTTGGAGGCACTATAGATGGATGAGGTAATAGTAAAATGATTCATTCTTCTTTAACTTTCTTCTACCAGACAAACATAAAAGAACATTTCAAGTATCGAGGTTTTACAACACTTAGCAATGAATGACAACATCCACTTGGCTTTAGAACTTGTGATGCACATGACATTTTTTATATATAATTTTTTTAAACTTTGTTATTAATTCAAACAAAATAATATATTAAAATTAAATAATTAAATTATTACATACTCATAAATGATATTAAACATAATTATGCCACATTTGAAATAATTTTTAAATGTAAATGAATCCTTAAATAGTTTCTAAGATGAAACAAAACTCACATTTCCAAATGTCTTAAATAAACCACTCTCATTCTTTATTTGTACTTATATTAACTTGAGAAAATATTTTTGTAATCATAATTAATAAATATTTTGCATATTATAGTAATAATATTTTTAAATTTAAATAAATTTTAAAATATAAATTAAAGATTAAAGCTATAAAAATTATATACATTTTTAGTATAAGTAAAATCTAAATATAGAAAAATATTAAAAGTATGTAAATATATTCATAATAAATTTAGAAATTATAAATTTAAATATTTTTAAAAATTCAGAATAGCACATATCATTCTTCAAAGTATATTAAAATATAGAATCACTTTTATAGGAGTGGATCAACATAGCATTTTGGAGAAAATGGAACAAACTTTAATGTTAAAAGATAAAAATTTAAAAATAGTTAGAGACAACTAATTGTTATTTGAAAAAAGAAATTATGCATATACATAATCTTAGGAGGAATAATTCTATATTAACACAATCCATTGGTATTAATTTACATGAAAAATTTTGGACTTTTAATTTATATATATCAAAATATCAAGAAACAAAGCTGCATGAGTTTAAATTTATCAAGGATCAAACTGTCTCTTTATCAATCCATGTGGCCCTACATGGTTGTGTCGAAAGCTAAATCTAGGGTGAGGCAATACATTAGAACTTTTGAGTCCTGGCTATTCTCAGATTTAGTAATACTATTTCAATCTTAGATTCTCACATTTTTTGCAATAAGGAGAAAAATTTAAATGAGACAAAAAGAAAAAATATTGCTAACAAAGTATTATAAAGATAATATTATTTTCATGTTCAAAGATCAATTACAATGGTTTAAAACGAAACAATCACCCAGATCCAGGGATGGGTTGGTTCAGGTCAATCAAGTTAGTTTTAAATTAACTGTGAGATAATAACCTGATGATCATGGCATGTGGGCTCTTACTTGTTGTGCATTAACAATAAACCATGAACATACAACTTGTAAGTACCCCAAATAGCATCTTCTGATGTCCCACATGCCATTATGTATACCTTGTGGTATTGAATTGACCATGCCATTTGGTCCCAACAATGTTTTATCATGCCTATAATCCATGTTGTGTTTCATTTTTTCGTTTTTGTCCATGCTTTATGAATCTGCACCAAATGTTTTGATGAATCTACATAGTTGTGTTTCATTTAATGTTTTGATTTCTCACATTAAACATAGTTAAATAATAAGTAAGTAAATCTGTAAATAAAGAAATTACCTTAGTTACACATTAATTCCCTTATATCTCATTTAGAAGATTCAAGATATCTTAAATATGTAAATGAAAAATAAAAATAATTGATTGATCAAAATGTTAGAATTATAATTGTTGAAAAAAACATATAACAAATATAATTGTTTTAGGTAGAAAATTAAATTAAATGAATGTGGTATATTATCACACAATACGGTTGATATTGACAAAACTAAAGCGTGAACTGTAACACTCTTTTAATTTTAAATATAATTCATAAAAATGTAATTATTAATTTAAGTTGATGAAAAAGTGAGTAATTTTTTTTATAATAGAAAAACAGAATTTAGAAATAGAAGTGAAATGATAAAAACTGTTTATATATATATATATATATATCCAACTGTATATCATGGTTTGAGTAATAATACATAATAGTCAAAAAAAAAAACAAAAGTACATCAAAAGATATATACCACCTTATCCAATATATATACCAAAAAGATCCTATACAAAGCACTATTTATCTACCATATTCTGTAAGAAAAATATTATAAATTAAGTCTACAAATCTGGAGGAGTATCCTCTGGCTCATCCTCAGCATCATCAGACATTGTTGTCATCTTCAATAATCACGATTGAACATGCATAACAAAAATAATGGAGTGAGGTGATTTGTTCTAAATCACTTTCACATGTATGGTAGGAATTTAAATACAATTAATGAAGGGAACCTAGGGTTTATTCTAAGTTATACTACACTACCCTTGACTTGATATGGATCCATACTTCCCATTAGTGAGTAATAGTTCTCAACAAAACCTGAGAAGTGATTGAGAGTACATATACCTCATCAACCTCATCACATGGTACAGTCCTCATTATCAATGAGGAATAAATATCAATTAGGACGTTTATTTATAGAGGTATACTCTCAAACCAATCCTGGAATGCTGAGCAGTTGTCGAGGTTATTGAGTTTGGTCAGGTGAATATCTCAGCTCACAGGCGCTACCCTGGCTATTAGGACTTTCACCACTCGATGCCTACCCTTGAGACCTCCCCAAATGGGTCCCTGCCTGTCATTTATCAGCGTACCAAACTGTAGCTTCCCTAACAGGGTACTGCATGTCCCTTGTTTTATATTACTCACTAATCTATTAATTTATAAAGGATCACTCTGATTTCAAAAATTTGAGCACCAATATAATTTCTACCAATATCTCTGCCTTATTTACAAAGGTTTGATCGATACATATCATTTACATAATCCATAATTCAAATTAAAACACATAACCAATAATTCAATAAAAATAAAGATATAAAAATTAAAATAAAGACTAATAATTAAGAAATAAAACATAGAATAGTCAAAAAATTTCATAAAAATAATTTTTAAGCTTAAAAAAATAATTATAATTTTATCATGAATTTTTAGAAATTTTTTGAAATTTAGTATTTTTAAGAAAAATGTGTCCATAAACACTTATAGAGCATAATTAGAAGTACTAAATAACCTTTAAAATTTATGAAATTTTTACAGATGGTCTATTAGTGTGTCTAGACCTTACCTGAATGATAAAAACTTAAACTAAATTTTCTGTAGTAGTTTTCTAAAAATAAATTCATAAATAGGTAATAAAATAATTTCTGTGCTTAGTTTCATATTATGAGATTTATAGTTTATTTCTTTTACTATTTTTACTAAACTAATTGAGTATTACTAAAATTTAACAATATAATAATTTAATTATCTATTATAATAGTTAAAAATATTTTATCTAAATTTGAGCAGTATAACAATTTAGTAATTCTACTATAGTTGTTTAAAATTGATTAGCATAACTACTTAATAAGTTTATTTTAATTATCTAAAATTAAGCAGAGTAGAAAATTAGCAAATATAATTTAATAATTTAAATTTGAGCAAAATAACAACTTAGCAAAAATTAAAGTTTAACACCAAATAATATAACAATAATATTAATAATAAAACTTAAGCTTAAATAGGTTTAGGAGAAAACCCTTCTTACCAACATGCAAAGTGACAATAATTTAGAACCAACCCCACTCCCCCCATTACCTCAAAGAGTTGGGGAAGTTGTTGGTGCAGAGCTTCTAGGAAGAAGATTTTTACTAGTTATTGAAGAATTAGTAGAATTTTAGCATATAAATAAAATAAAAGAAATTTTTTCTAAAGGGAGAGAATTTTTCTATGGAGACTCACGGCTGAGAAGAGGAATGAGAAATTTGATTCAAGGTCATGCCTATTTATAGGAAAAAAAAAGGCTTAGGTGTCCATATTGATTACATCATATATTATGTAATAATTCAAATTTTATTTTTCTTTTTAGCTTAATTAGGGACAAATATTACATATAGGTGGTGAATCACCTCCCCTCTAGAGCTGCAACATGGGATAGCAGCTGTCCCAAATATTTACAGTATAATTTTTGACTGTTAATTAATTAGCCAATATCGATAAAATCACCTAAACTTGAATAAATTAACTTTTAATATCAAAATAAATAATGTAAATATAAATCTGAAAAAATATAGTATTTTTCATCAAAAATAAATTTTAATTTTTTATTATTTTTGTCGAATTATATAAGCATATTTTGTATATTTTAAGTTTAGAAAATTCATATTAAATCCATTTTAATTCAATAAATGTTCAAATTTTTATGAAAATTATAAAATTACATATTTTACCTAGAAATGTACTAAAAATATTATTTTCACCACTTTTGCATGTCACACCAATATTGAGTTGGTTATTTGACAACTAGCGGTATTTTGGTCATTTTGCACAGGAATTTCGGAAAATTCCCAGAAAATTTCCAAAATTATATTTTAATACATATGACATGATTTTAAACTCAAATTGACATTTTAATATCAATTGAATCTTTTTCTCATGTTAGCCTTTAATATTGACAAATAAGGACAAAATCGTCATTTCCTAATTGCTCCGGACTTCGGCTCGGAAAAATTATTAAAAATACGATTAGATAGTTTTTGATATTCTGAGTTTAATCGTGGGAAACAAAATTTTTATATTCCTTCCCGATTTTTCAGAATTAAATATAGAATAAATAAATAAATAAAACAATTAATTAAATAAAAGTGAGGGCATTACATGAACCCGTGCGATGCACGAGTAAATTGTGGAGAGAGTAATTTTTGTAGGAAAAAACATAGATATAATAGTTTCATAGATACTTTCAGTGTTATTCTCCAATCAAAATTAAAGTTTTACCTCGATAATCTATGGTGACCTTTAATGACAACCTTTATCATGTGAATTACCAAGATAAAATTCAATTCTAATTTGGAGAATAGTATCAAAAACACTTATGAAACTATATATAAGTTTTGTCATTGTTTGTATGTATAAAAAAAGTATATTAACAATTTTGTTAATTTCTTATATTGCTGAAGAATGATCTACAATAAGTTTAAATTTTCACAATTAAGAACTTAATTTACTATACTATTATAAAATAATAAAATATCAATTAAATACAAACTTATTCATTGATAAAAAAAATTCAATGTGCTTATTTTTTGATACAAGTATAAAGTACTATTTAATATATATAATTAGTTTTTATAATCAATTTCAAGGTAATCAATATAATTAGTTTTTTTTACCCAAAAATTCTAATTGATTTCACAATTTTGAATAAAAAACTAATTTTACAATTTAATACTTACAAAACACTAATGAAAATCCTAAAAAACCCTATTTAAAGTTGCTAAAACCCTAATATTGTCAATTAATGCTCCTAAAACCTTACAAAAAATTTATTTTATATATATAAAGATTATTATAAAATAATAAAATATCAATTAAATATAAACTTATTCATTAATAAAAAAATAAAAAGATATTTGAATGTGCTTATTTTCCAATACAGGTATAAAGTACTATTTAATATATATAATTAGTTTTTATAACCAATTTTGAGGTAATCAATATAATCAAATTTTATTGCACGAAAAATCCAAATTGATTTTATAATTTTTGAATAAAAAATTAATTTTATAATTTAATACTTACGAAACACTAACAAAACCCCCCAAAGAACCCCATTTAAAGCTACTAAAACCCTAATGTTGCCAATTAATGCCTTTGAAACCCTACAAAACATATCTTTTATATATATAGAGATAATCAATTTTTCTAATCAATTTCAAAGGTAATTAATATAATCAATTTTTATTACAAAAAATTTCAAATTGATTTTACAATTTTTGAATTAACAAAATTGATTTTTCAATTTAATGCTTATGAAACCCTAAAGAAAACCTTAAAGAACCCTATTTAAAGCTACAAAAACCCTAATATTTCCATTTAATGTCCCTGAAACCCTACAAAACCTTTCTTTTATATATATGTAAATTTCTTTAATTTTACATTTTAAAATAATATGCTTACCTTAAATTATTATAATATATAATATACACAATCTTTTGTAGATTTTCATTGTCTTATTTTTATATAATTACCTTTATTAAAGTAATAATCATTACCATAATAATAATTATTATTATAGTATATATTATACTATATACCAATAGAATATATAATATACTATTACAATATATACTTTAAATATAATATAAAAATACTATTTAATATATAATCAATTTTTATAATCAATTTCAAAGGTAATCAACATAATCAATTTTTATTACACCTAAATTTAAATCAATTTCACAATTTTTGAATATAAAATTAATTTTACAATTTAATGCTTAAGAAATCCTAACAATAATCCTAAAGAACCATATTTAAAGTTGTTAAAACCTTAACGTTGCCAATAAATACTCCAATACAAAATCTTTCTTTTATATATATAAAGATACAGATTTCTTTAATTTTATATTTTAAAATAATATACTTACATTTAATTATTATAATATATAATATATACAATCTTTTTGTAAATTTTCATTAGTAATAAATAATATAGTTACGTTTAATTATTTTATATTTTAAAACAATATACTTACATTGATTGTTGAAAAATATTTAACAAATGTCTTGGTAAGTTCACAAAACCAACTCACCTAAACTTTTTAGAAAAAAAAAGAGTATACATAATAAATATAATTGTTTTAGTATGTCTATTATCATGGAATATGAATGATATTGGCAAAGTTTTCATTATATAAGATATAATAAATTAGATATCATAATAGATTATATTAAATATTGGTTTAAATTAAATTAGGTGCTTCAATGTCCTGATTTCTCACATTAAACATAGTTAAATAATAAGTAAATATGTAAATAAAGAAATTACCTTAATTAAGCATCAATTCCCTTAATTATCTTTATTTCCTTATTTCTCATTTAGAAGATTCAAGATATCATAAATATGTAAGTGAAAAATAAATATAATTGATTGATTGAAATGTTAGAATTATAATTGTTGAAAAAAAAATATAACAAATATAATTGTTTTAGGTAGAAAGTTAAATTAAATGAATGTGGTATATTATCACACAATATGGTTGATACTGACAAAATTTCTTTCATATAAGTGATAATAAATTAGATATTATAATATATTATATGCTTCATTGTCTTGATGTCTTACATAAAACATAATTAAATATTAAATAATATGTAAATAAATAAATTACCTTAATTGTGCATTAAATCCCTTAATTATCTTAGTTGTCTTATATCTCATTTAGAATATTCAAGATATTATAAATATAAATATGTAAATTAAAAACAGATAACATGATTATAAATTTCTAACATATAGCGTGATTAAATTGAAATTATATGTAAATTGTAAATATGTAAAAGAAAAACAATTTGTTGCCGTATTACTCTCGATTTCTAATGTAGATTATTATGGTTAAATAACACGTAAATATTTGTATAAAATAATTACCTCGATTACTTTAATTCTTTTAATTACATTTGATCTCTCTTCTTGCTATACATATATATTGACACTCCCTTACCACACTGTGCATGCTGCTTTAATACCATAGTACTATAGCAAATAGGTAGGAAGTTTCTTGCCTTTATACTGCTCTAACCGTGCCTCAATTTCCCATGGCCAACAAACAAACCATTTTCTTCATCATCTTCCTGACCATCGTTGTCGGCGCGCTTATAATCAATGCAGTTTATTCGTTGATCCAAGCGTTGGTCCTAGCGTTGTTGCCGTTCAAGTTCTTTGTGATGGATGCTACCCTCACCCAATTCAATTACACTAACAACACCTTTGACTACAACCTCACCCTCAACATGACGGTCTCCAAAGCTATCTACTATGAATACATAATTGCAAACGTGTTGTACCAAAATGTCTCGTTTGGTTCCCAAACTGTAGAATTAATGTTCAAGAAGGGCTTCAGCAAGTGGAACATGGACCTCAAAGGTCAGCATGTGTTGGCCCTCAACACCAATCAAATTTTAGAGTTTAATAAGGAGAAGATATCTGGGGTTTACCACATCAATGTGAAGTTGTGCCTTAGGTCTAGGCTAAAAAATGACCAGGACAAGCCTTTGGTTCATTGTGACTTGCAGGTTCCTCTCAAATCAAGCAAAGAAATCTCACAGGCCCATGGTTTTCATGCAACCCGATGTCATTTAGGTTATGCTAATGATGACAATTGTTCCTAGAGTAGAATAATTTTTATAGATTAGCTGATAATTTAATTTTATATTATAAGTTTCACTTCTCATTTTTAGATGAGAAGATTTTTAGGAGATATTTTTTTATTAGGAGTTCTTATTCCGTCTTGTGGTTTCTCTTAATTTAAATATTATTTATTTATATTTTTATTCTTCTTGAATACTATTACTTAAACTAGTACTTGTACTCATGTGATGCATGAGATATTTAGGTTTTGTAAATAGAAATAATACTTATTAGTTTTTTTAAAATGCATTGTACAATTATTACTTAATAAAATAAGTAAGAATAGGAAAAAAAAGAGAATGAAACATCTAAACTATTTATTACTACGTTGCATGAAGAAGATAAAAACAAATATAAGTATTTTATTTGATTTTTATGTAATTAATGATAATTTAATTAGGCTTAAATTACAGAATTAGACGTCTAAACATTTTAGTTTTAATCTCATGTATAAAAGTTTAAACTAAGTAAGGTACTGATAACTCAAAATAATAATAATTTTATTAAAAATGTATATAACTACATAATGTTCTAGTAAATATTTTTATCATATTAAATGAATAATTTGAATTTAAAAACTCTTTTAAAAAAAATATAAAAGGTTAAAATAGAATGTTACTTATATATTTATATTACAAATGATTCATAATAGTTTATATAAAATTTTAAAGTGTTTTAACTTAATCTTTTGTCCTTAAATAAAGATAAAGAATCATAGACATGCCTCTAAATATATTTATATATTAAGTAAACCAATTATGTGCATTTCGATATGTTTTGAAAACAAAAATTATGATACTTCATTTAGTTGTAGCCCAAAACTTACACATTACTATTTTTTTTATTTTGTAAAACAATAAACTAAATATGCTTTTGTTTGTCTTTTCCTTGTTAGAATTTATTTATTTTCCAAATAATTTAAATGAAGAATTTTCTTACATGTCCCTAGTGCAAAAAAATTACATTATATAGTTATAATATGCTCTCCAATATTTATATATATGATGAGTAAATATAATAAAACATAGCCACCACAATATGATGTACTTTTTAACGGTTCATGTTTTTATTTTAAAATGCCATAATGTTTTAAATATTTTTATTTCTTTTTTGACACCTACTCATACAAAAATCATCTATAACACGACCAATGGCATGACATTAAGGTCAGGACCTCTTTCAATTACTTATTTTCATTTTTAGTTAATTTTGTCATTTACTTAACAAATGTCACCAACTAAAAAATAAAACAGTTTAATGAGCCTTTTAGTCTTTATAGTTGCGCAAACTTTACCTTTTGGTCCCTATAGTTAAAAACAATCCATTTTTCTCTTTATACATACACTTTCGATACCAGTTTGATTCCTGCCGTCAAGTGTGTCTTAACTTCGTGAAAGAAAACCATCATGAAATAAAATTGGCAATAAAAATCACAACAAATTAATATTTTCTGGCATTTTTTATTTAATTTGTGGTGGTTTAAAATGACAGGGACCAAACCGATATTAAAAATGCATGTATAGGGACTAAAATGAATTATTTTTTATTATAGGAACTAAAAAAGTAATTAAGCCAAATAAAACACTTAACACATGTCATCAACTTAGCACAAAGTAAGTAATTACTTTTATATTAAAAAAATAAAAGAAATAAGCTAATTACCCATTCTCACGTTGTCGCTATTCAATATTCATTCTCGGATTAATTATTTGTTTAGTCATTATAATTGTGCAAACTTTACCTTTTGATCCTTATAATTAAAAGTAATTTGTTTTAGTCCCTATACATGTATTTTTCATATCTGTTTGGTCCTTGAAAACTGCCATAAATTGACATTTTCTGGTTTTTTTATTTAATTTGTAATGGTTTAAAATGAGAGGAATCAAACTGATATCAGAAGTACATGTATAAGGACTAAAATAGATTATTTTCAAGGAAAAAACTTAGATACAGTACTATGAATGATTTGAGGTATAATATACATTATCGTAATTTGTATACAAGAAGAATGAATTCTAAATTGACAAATTGAGTTATAAAATTATGAAACATAAGTTTTTCGAATTAGATCAATAATTCGATTTTTTTGAGTATGAGTAAAGGATCTATGGAGAAAGCTATAGAAAGTTTATTTCTAATCTTCCTCCTCTTTTTTTTTTTTTTTATAGTAAAGATTGAAGCAAAATGGCTATTAAACGATTATTTTAGTTTACTAAAGACATCGACATATTTTTTTATATTTTTTTTAGCTCAACGAAATTTCTTTTCTTTTCCTAAAGATTCTTTTAAATAGAAATAGAGAACGAAGTAACTAGAAAAAAAAAACATAGATTGTTAGAATATTGCTCTTCTAGAGGGATCATCTAAAAAGCAAGGTGTTTTAAACTGATTCATACAAAACAAAAAGGGCTAACATAGATGTTATGGGTCAAATTTTTTTTATTTTCCATCTCTCAATTTCTTCCGTAAAGGAGCTGAATGAAACAAAAGTTTTACGTTCAGTTTTGAATTAGAGACGTTAAATCAAAAAGATAAATCAACGTCAATTATAACCCCTAGCCTTCCAAGCTAATGATGTGGGTTCGATTCCCGCTACCCTGCTTTTATTTTCTATTTATTCTATTTGAATCTATCTTTTTTATTATAGAATTAATCTAAAACTATTAAATTAATTAATTTATTAATTATTCATTTTAATTTCTTAATTTAGTTTTAGTTATTTACATTCAATTAAATTTGATTTTTTTTATTCTAAATATTTGATTTTATAAATAAATAAATAAATATATATATATATATATATATATATATATATATATATAATTCTTTTTTTCTTTAACCTTTTTATAACTAAAAAAAGTTAAAGAAAAAATAGAAGCATCCATTGTCTAATGGATAGGATAGAGATCCTCTAAACCTTAGGTATAGGATCAAATCCTATTGGATGCAAATTGTTTGCATATATATATCTTATATTGAAAATTTACCTCGATAATCTGTATGCATTAAATTATTTTATAGATTACCAAGGTGAATCTCTAATTCTAATTAAAGAACAATACCAGTGTTATAAAAACCGGCTTGGACCGGAAACTGGACGTACAACCGGTCCGAGCCAATGATTGGTTTGGATAAGCCATCAACCCGATTTGACTCGGTGGGTCAACTGGTTGAAACGGTGAACCAGACGGTTGAATCGGTCAATTGAACTAGACCAGTTCAAAAAAATTATTTTTTTTAAAACGTTAAATGACGTCGTTTTAACTATAAATATTGGAAAAAAATAAAAATTTTGACTTATAATATAATTTACATATTTAAAAATATTTATTTACTAATGATAATAATCACCAAAATCATAAATGCAAGTATGCGTATGACATAAATGTCTCTTGTATTAACATGAATGCATAACCTTCATTCACTTGTTCTTGTTTGTTTTTCCTTAATGCGTAACCTCTAGTCCTTTTACCTCCATCTTAAATATAATTGTTGATTGTTTATTTATTTATGGGTTACACATCAACATTAAAATTTAATTTAATAAATTTTATAGATATGAAATTTACATGCCATGAATACTTTCAAATTTTTTAATAGAGACCAAGTCATGCGATTCAATTAGTGACCCTCCGATTTGACCATTGACCTAGTAACCCAGTATCCTGACCGAGTCGATGACCGGTCCGAGTTTTAAAACACTGAACAATATGAACAATACTTGAGGTACTGTATTTAAGTTTTTTCCTAATTTTGAATATTGAGATAAACGGTAAAATTTGCTTATCTGTAGGGACAAAAAACAAAAAAGTAATTAAACTTTGATTCTCGCATTCTAGGGTTCAATTATCGAATTTGAGCGACGTGTTCTCATATGTTCGCTCTCACACCTTCCAAACCATAATCGGCACCACACACGTTCTCTCTATCACTAAAACATGTCGAGCGCCGATGCCGAGCACCGAGAAGAGGAGGAGGCACCTCCGCCGGCGAGGACGAAGGCAGCAGAACATGTATCGCATTCTCGAACTCTTGCATTCTCGTTCTTTTCTTGAGAACACTCGTTCAAAATCTCATCCGTTCAAGGTGAATTTTCGAATCCTGTTTTGCGATTCTCCGATATTTTCCCCACTCTGTTTTCTGTTTTTCATTTGTTGGATTTTAGCAGTTTGCGCCTGCATTTTGCTTAGGCTTTTACGTTTTGTGCATGTCTTCTGAGTTGTTTTGAAGTCTCTTTCGTGTAGTTACCATGAATTATAACTATGGATTTTTTTTTTTTTTTTGACAGCTTGGAAGGAAGGTGAGGAGTAAGGAGATGCTGATTCCTGAACCAGATTACAGGATTCCAATTGTGCTACTCGGTGGTTACTGATTCTCAATTGTTATTGTTCAAACAGTGTAATCTTAAACAAACATGAGACGTTAAAGGTTCAAATAATGCTATTGTTGGTGACAGGTCTTGGAGGTTACCAAACTTGTGAAGGAAGTTTTTGTTGTTCAAAAAGAGCTTTTGATTAAGCTCAAACACACTCAGGTTCGTCATTGCGCAAGTTCTTGTATATTTAGATATCTGGTGCTCTGTTTAATTGCTCATAGTTGCGCAATAGCTGTTGTTTTTGCTTGTGATAGGAATATATAATTGAAGTATGTTATTACAAAATTTACATCAGGACCAGAGATCATCTTAACATAATTTAGGTCCAAGTACACATGCTTGTGGTATATGAAACCAGAGAGAGACCTTTTGGCTAGGTGGATTGGGATCGGATTGGTATTTTGTTATTGACAGGATCTTTGGCAGAGCTTGCTAAGGTTTCAAAGTAGCAACATTGAAGAAGTAGAATAGGAATAAGAAAGGGAGGAAAAGAAGGAGAATATTAATTTTCTGCTTGAAATTAAATTTTCCTGTCGCGTTTACTGCATCTATTCAATTCATATGCCTTTCTATAAGGCTATAAATTTTTTCTTTTCTTTTCTTTTCTTTTCTTTGTGACAAAGACACATTACTTATCTTAATGGAGACTTTGTTATTCTCTAAAATTCTATTATATCCCAATTCTTGGTTGATATGTCCTGTATTTCTTTTTTAAAATGTTAAAGATTTACTTTTTAAATTTGATTTTCTTTTTAGTTTAATTACCTTTTGGTCTCTATATTTGCACAGATTTTTTCTTTTGGTCCTTATAGTTAGAAATAATCCATTTTAGTCTTTATACATGCAATTTTCATATTGGTTTGGTTCTTGTCATCAAGTGTGTCTTAATTCCGTAAAACAAAATCGTCATAAAATGAAAAATGGCAGTGTAAAACCGCCACAAATTGACATTTTATTTTGTTTTTTATTCAATTTGTGACGGTTTAAAACGGTAAGGACTAAACTGATATTGAAAATGCATGTACAGGAAATAAAACGGATTATTTTTAACTATAAGAACCAAAGGTAAAATCTGCGCAACTATAGGGACCAGAAAAATAATTAAACCTTTTTTCTGGTAGCAATCAGAGCAAGATACACAAGCCTTGGCCAATATAGCTGATATAGTGAATGTTCTTGCAGGCTGTGATAAAAAGGTTGATGACCGATATGCCTTTCAGTGTTTTACTCTCTGGAGGTTTGGACTTTTCTTTGGTTGCAGCCGTCACTGCTTGCTACCCGACAAGCACAAAGGCTGCCAAGCAATGGGGAACAAAATTACACTCTTTCTGTGTAGGCCTTGAGGTGTATGTGTACCTATTCTTGAATTTGTAGTGGACTTGTTTAATATAAAAAGGAAAGCGTGAAGTTTGTCTTAATCTTTAGTAATATTATATTGAGTAGGGTGCACCAGACTTGAAGGCTGCAAAAGAAGTAGCAGACTACTTACATAGGAACCGTCCATCTCGAGTTTCACTATACTGTTCAGGTATAACTACGTGTACACAGTTTAATAGAGACTTGCTTCTTCAATTGATTCATTGCATCCCCTCTTTTATTTGAATTTTCACTCGACTGAAAATTTAAGAGATGATTGTTTTGTGCCATTAGGTAGAGCATGGCAATGGAAGTTACCCATGTTCTTTTGAATGCTCAATCAATTAAAAGGACTGTACGGAAGCATGCTGAGGACAGTCTGCAACAATTTCAGAAGCAAAACCTTCGTGGATTCTTGGTATCTCTCTAGAGTTAGCGATTGAAGATAAACCAGTTCATAGCCGAAAGTTGGCAGGTTTGATACTGGAAAATGCTTTGGATGCTAATGCGGAAAATAGAAAGCAGGAATTGGTCCAAAGATGGTTATCACTGGACCCTGTGGCAAAGACTCAAGTTATGTTTGCTGCAAACACTCTATTGTCTTGTTCTTGATGCTCGCTCTATAGCAACTCTATAGCCACTAGTATGATTTGTTTTCTATTTAGATTTTCTCAAGTTAAGAACTTATGTTTTATCATTTTTCGGTCCATGAATTAGTTGATTATAGTGTACTTTAATTTATAAATCTGGACTTAAAGGTTAGGAATATATTGAGATGTTATTCCTTTTTTCACATGTAACAAACGAGTGTTATATGCCATATGTTTGTTTACTGTCCCGTTTGTTCAATTCTAATCTTTCTGTTCAGTGTAAAGACAATAACTTTGGAGGAAGACAGAGCCACAATGGATACGAGGCCTCAACCTTGAACTCAACTTGGGATTGGCTTGTACAAGCCTTGCCCTTAACTTGGTTGTTGCATTAGTTGACAGTTTTGTTCACGTCCACCCTGTTTTTAATTAGTTTCAATTTTTGAAGTCTAGCTTGGTCATTTGATGTTATATCTGTTTCTAGTTTTCTATTTTTGGTTGCCTTGAGCTGCTTTTCCCCTCTACTCTCTTTTGTAATTTCAAACATTTTTATAGTACACCAAATGACTATACCTATCTTAAGATTTACCTTAGAAACTGTTGCTAATTGACTTGGTATCAATAGCCAGTAAGTGTTTTCTGACGGAGTAAAATCTCGTGAAAGTGACTATCTTGCTGCTCTTTGCAGAGAGGCTGCGCTACAAGAAATCTTTTGCTGCTTGTAGACTTTTCAATTCCAGTGATAACATAATCAATTAAGCCATATGGAGAAATCAAATTATTGTAACATTCATTAACAATAATTTACAATTATTAATTTATAATTATATCCTGATCCAATCATTCATTTTGAATGAAAAAAAGAAAAGAAAGAATATGTTCTGCAATGAGCGTGTGGGAAGGTGACATGCCAAATTTCTCAAACTTCTGGGGATATTTGAGTACATAATAGGACTATTCACGTTCTCATATGCCTGCTACTGAACCACATTTGAGGGTTTTATAACTAATGCTACATACGAAGAAAGAGTATTTTAATTTTAACAAACTCCAATTAAATTTAAGGATGGTTAGTAGATAAAATAAAATAGTAAGAATTATTCATCCGTTTAATTTGAATTAAAATAGCCTATAATGTTAAATAACATTTTAATCAACTCTATAAATACATTTTCGTTTTCATATACAGCCATCAGGTGTATCCTGGAGTTTCTCATATAGACGGGGGAAAATAAATTAATAGTGCTAAATAATGGACTTAATTAACACTCCTAACAGGGAGTGACCTTCTTGAGATAGTCATTTGCATTTTTTTTTTTATCAATACCAAAAGAAAATTTATAATAGTTAAAGAATGTACCTTCTGTGAGTAAACTCTTTCAATGAAAAAACAGTTAGATTAACTACATAATTTGTGCCTGAATTAAAAATATTGGAAAATTATTTGGTAGAAAGGAGAGAAATAGGGTGAATGAAAATAGGTAAGAAATAAGTTAAGAAATGAGAAATAAATAAGAAATAATTTGAAATTTTAGGTTCTTTAGTTTGAGAGAAATAGATGAGAAATAAGAGAGATAAATAGGTGAATGGAAATATGTGAGAAATAGAATAGAAATAAGTAGTGAAGCTCACCAGTTTTTTAAACTTCTCCACTACATTTCTCATGTACCAAACAATGAAAATTTTCAAAATTTCTTTGCTTTCCATGCTATTTTTTGACCATCAAGCATACATCACCTGATGGAAAGTGCTTTAGCTTAATCATGAGTCTCAGTCCATACAAATGCATGCTAAATATTAGAAGGGAATTTTACTACCCTAGTAATCATATCCGATTTGACCTGAATTAGTCAAATATCCAACATAATGTTCAAGTACTGATGATCTTAGATAAGAAAATTAAGAGTGTGTTGTGTATAGTGTCAAAGTTGGTGCAAAACAAAAATGCGTAAAATCAATTAGTAGATAGGCACTCTGTTTTTCCTCACATTTAACGTTATCTTTTAATTCTCACGTTAGTAAAATAAAAATGTATAAAGCTAAAAGTGAATGAACATTAATTAGGGCAAATGCAATTGAAAAAGCTGGACGCCATGCCAGCCTAATTGAGTAATGTGGGTGCCACTATTTGCCACTGCAATTTAAAGTATCACATTAGTTTATTGTTATTATGTTCACAATTTGCTTCTTTCAAAGTTTTGTTGAAAGTTTATACACATATGAATTCCAAAAAAAAAAAAAAAAGGTATATAAACATATTCCAGTAAGTGTTTTTCAATTTTGGTGGAATTTGGGATCCTATGATTTTAATTCCTTGTGCTGCTTATCTTTATCTTTCATAAAGTTAACTATTTTAATTTCGTTCTTTTTCTCTCATTATCTTTATATCCTCCCATCTTCTACCGAGTTGCAAAACTGGAAAATGACGCGACGCTTCTATCAAGAGAAAAAGCCAGATTTCGATTCAATAAATGACTAATTCTATAGTGGACCACTAAATTATGTGATTTACAGTAGACAAGTTTTTAAATACCGTTAGATATATTCTTATAATATTGAGTGTGCAGATCATTTTTTAGCTACCGGTAGTAGCAGTTAATAAGATTTAATTTTTATTTTTTTTAACAACATACATGTGTTTACAGATTTATCCCTCTAGGATGTTAATGCCTGGAACTGCGATTCTCGCCCTCTCCCCCTTTGGCCTCCTCTTCCCCGTCGCCGCCCCTAACTCCTGCTCGGCGACCGGATCTGCCTCGAGTCCGTCCTCGTCTTCGGATGAGGTTTTGCATTTTGAGTTGTATATTTGATTTATGGTGTCATTTTGATGAGAACTAGTTCAGTATTTTAGGTTACCGTGTGATGTTATGGTTGGTAATTTGATAAATTAACCACGGCCATAGGGAGGTCAGAGGGGTCGGAACCGGGGAAGATGGTGGCGTGGTTAATGATATGTACTACTGCCACCATACATGGAGAGAGAAAATTCCAGAATTTGGAAGTGAATGCTGACGAGTTAATCTATGGTTTGTTGGTCTTTGAAGTTAGTCGAAGATGGAGAACGAAAGTTGTAGAATCTGGATGTGAATCCCGGCGAGTTAATCGATGGTTTGTTCGTCTCTGAGGTTAGTCGAAGATGGAAGGGATGGTTGGGAATTGGCGTACTTGATCAGCAGTGCCCGGAGAGGCATCAAGGGTCATAGGAAGAGTGTTAAGGTCATTCTAATATTTTTTTTAATAATCTTACAAAATCTTCCTTCATAATCTTAATAATTTTTTTAATATTTTTATATATAATTTTTAAATAACTTAATCCAAAAATTAATGTAATTAAATTATTTCGTGGGGGCACTATAGATTGATGAGGTAATAGTAAATTGATTCATTCTTCTTTAACTTTCTTCTACCAGACAAACATAAAAGAACATTTCAAGTATCGAGGTTTTACAACACTTAACAATGAATGACCACATCCACTTGGCTTTAGAACTTGTGATGCACATGACATTTTTTTTATATAATTTTTTAAACTTTGTTATTAATTCAAACAAAATAATATATTAAAATTAAATAATTAAATTATTACATACTCATAAATGATATTAAACATAATTATGCCACATTTGAAATAATTTTAAATGTAAGTGAATCCTTAAATAGTTTCTAACATGAAACAAAACTCACATTTCCAAATGTCTTAAATAAGCTACTCTCATTCTTTATTGGTACTTATATTAACCTGAGAAAATATTTTGTAGTCATAATTAATAAATATTTTGCATATTATAGTACTAATATTTTTAAATTTAAATAAATTTTAAAATATAAATTAAAGATTAAAGCTATAAAAAATTGTATACATTTTTAGTATAAGTAAAATCTAAATATAGAAAAATATTAAAAGTATGTAAATATATTCATAATAAATTTAGAAATTATAAATTTAAATATTTTTAAAAATTCAGAATAGCACATATCATTCTTCAAAGTATATTAAAATATAGAATCACTTTTATAAGAGTGGATCAACATAGCATTTTGGAGAAAATGGAACAAACTTTAATGTTAAAAGATAAAAATTTAAAAATAGTTAAAGACAACTAATTCTTATTTGAAAAAAGAAATTATGCACATACATAATCTTAGGAGGAATAATTCTATATTAACACAATCCATTGGTATCAATTTACATGAAAATTTTTGGACTTTTAATTTATACATATCAAAATATCAAGAAACAAAGCTGCATGAGTTTAAATTTATCAAGGATCAAACTGTCTCTTTATCAATCCCTGTGGCCTACATGGTTGTGTCGAAAGCTAAATCTAGGGTGAGGCAATACATTAGAACTTTTGAGTCCTGGCTATTCTCAGATTTAGTAATACTATTTCAATCTTAGATTCTCACAACATTTTTTGCAATAAGGAGAAAATTTTAAATGAGACAAAAAGAAAAAATATTGCAAACAAAGTATTATAAAAATAATATTATTTTCATGTTCAAAGATCAATTACAATGGTTTAAAAACGAAACAACCACCCAGATCCAAGGATAGGTTGGTTCAGGTCAATCAGGTTAGTTTTAAATTAACTGTGAGATAATAACCTAATGATCATGGCATGTGGGCTCTTACTTGTTGTGCATTAACAATAAACCATGAACATACAACTCGTAAGTACCTCAAATAGCATCTTCTGATGTACCACATGCCATTATGTATACCTTGTGGTATTGAACTGACCATGCCATTTGGTCCCGACAATGTTTTATCATGCCTATAATCCATGTTGTGTTTCATTTTTTCGTTTTTGTCCATGCTTTATGAATCCGCACCAAATGTTTTGATGAATCTACATAGTTGTGTTTCATTTAATGTTTTGATTTCTCACATTAAACATAGTTAAATAATAAGTAAGTAAATATGTAAATAAAGAAATTACCTTAATTACACATTAATTCCCTTAATTATCTTAATTTCCTTATATCTCATTTAGAAGATTCAAGATATCTTAAATATGTAAATGAAAAATAAAAATAATTGATTGATTGAAATGTTAGAATTATAATTGTTGAAAAAAATATATAACAAATATAATTGTTTTAGGTAGAAAATTAAATTAAATGAGCGTGGTATATTATCACACAATACGGTTGATATTGACAAAACTAAAGCGTGAACTGTAACACTCTTTTAAGTTTAAATATAATTCATAAAAATGTAATTATTAATTTAAGTTGATGAAAAAGTGAGCAATTTTTTTTTATAATAGAAAAACAGAATTTAGAAATAGAAGTGAAATGATAAAAACTGCTTATGTATATATGTATATATATATATCTAACTGTATATCATGGTTTGAGTAATAATACATAATAGTCAAAAAGAAAAAAAAGTACATTAAAAGATACATACCACCTTACCCAATATATACATCAAAAAGATCTTATACAGAGCACTATTCATCTACCATATTCCGTAAGAAAAATATTATAAACTAAGTCTACAAATATGGAGGAGTATCCTTTGGCTCATCCTCAGCATTATCAGACATTGCTGTCATCTTCAATAATCACGATTGAACATGCATAACAAAAATAATAGAGTGAGGTGATTTGTTCTAAATCACTTTCACATGTATGGTAGGAATTTAAATACAATTAATGAAGGGAACCCAGGGTTTATTCTAAGTTATAATACACTACTCTTGACTTAGTATGGATCCATACTTCCCATTAGTGAGTAATAGTTCTCAACAGAACCTAGGAAGTGACTGGGAGTACATATACCTATCAACCTCATCACATGGTACAGTCTTCATTATCAATGAGGAATAAATATCAATTAGGATGTTTATTTATAGAGGTATAGTCTCAAACCAATCCCGGAATGCTGAACAGTGGTCGAGGTTATCGAGTTTGGTCAAGTGAATATCCCAGCTCACAACGCTACCCTGGCTATTAGGGCTTTCACCACTTGATGCCTACCCCCGAGACCTCCCCAAATGGGTCCCTGCCTTTCATTCATCAGCGTACCAAACTGTAACTTCCCTAACAGGGTGTCATGCCACTCCATGTCCCTTATTTTATATTACTCACTAATCTATTAATTTATAAAGATTCACTTTAATTTCAAAAATTTTAGCACTAGTATAATTTCTACTAATATCTCTGCCTTATTTACAAAGGTTTGATCGATACATATCATTCACATAATCCATAATTCAAATTAAAACACATAACCAATAATTCAATAAAAATAAAGATATAAAAATTAAAATAAAGACTAATAATTAAGAAATAAAACATAGAATAGTCAAAAAATTTCATAAAAATAATTTTTAAGCTTAAAAAATAATTAGAATTTTATCATGAATTTTTAGAAATTTTTTGAAATTTAATATTTTTAAGAAAAATGTGTCCATAAGCACTTATAGAGCATAATTAGAAGTACTAAATAAGCTTTAAAATTTATGAAATTTTTAGAGATGGTCTATTAGTGTGTCTAGACCTTACCTAAACGATAAAAACTTAAATTGAATTTTCTGTAGTAGTTTTCTCAAAATAAATTCATAAATAGGTCATAAAATAATTTTTGTGCTTAGTTTCATATTATGAGATTTATAGTTTATTTCTTTTACTATTTTTACTAAACTAATTGAGTATTACTAAAATTTAGCAATATAATAATTTAATTATCTATTATAATAGTTAAAAATATTTTATCTAAATTTGGGCAGTATAACAATTTAGTACTTCTATTATAGTTGTTTAAAATTGATTAGCATAACTACTTAATAAGTGTATTTTAATTATCTAAAATTAAGCAGAGTAACAACTTAGCAAACATAAGTTAATAATTTAAATTTGAGCAAAATAACACCTTAGCAAAAATTAAAGTTTAACACCAAACAATATAACAATAATATTAATAATAAAACTTAAGCTTAAATAGGTTTAGGGGAAAACCCTTCTTACCAACATGCAAAGTGAAAATAATTTAGAACCAACCCCTCCCATTACCTCAAAGAGTTGGTGAAGTTGTTGGTGCAAAGCTCCTAGGAAGAAGATTTTTACTAGTTATTGGAAAATTAGTAGAATTTTAGCATAAAAATAAAGTAAAAGAAATTTTTCTAAAGGGAGAGAATTTCTCTATGGAGACTCACGGCTGAGAAGAGGAATGAGAAATTTAATTCAAGGTCATGCCTATTTATAGAAAAAAAAAAGAGGCTTAGGTGTCCATATTGATTACATCATATATTATGTAATAATTCAAATTTTATTTTTCTTTTTAGCTTAATTAGGGACAAATATTACATATAGGTGGTGAATCACCTCCCCTCTAGAGCTGCAACGTAGGATAGCAGCTGTCCCAAATATTTACAGTATAATTTTTGACTATTAATTAATTAGCCAGTACCGATAAAATCACCTAAACTTGAATAAATTAACTTTTAATATCAAAATAATTAATGTAAATATAAATCTGAAAAAATATAGTATTTTTCATCAAAAATAAATTTTAATTTTTTATTATTTTTGTCGAATTATATAAGCATATTTTGTATATTTTAAGTTTAGAAAATTTATATTAAATCCATTTTAATTCAATAAATGCTCAAATTTTTATGAAAATTCTAAAATTACATATTTTACCTAGAAATGTACTAAAAATATTATTTTCACCATTTTTCATGTCACACCAATACTGAATTGGTTATTTGACAACTAGCAGTATTTTAGTTATTTTGTATAGGAATTTCAGAAATTTCCCAGAAAATTTTCAAAATTATATTTTAATACATATGACATGATTTTAAACTCAATTGACATTTTAATATCAATTGAATCTTTTTCTCATGTTAGCCTTTAATATTGACAAATAAGGACAAAATCGTCATTTCCTAATTGCTCCGGACTTCGGTTCGGAAAAATTATTAAAAATCACGATTAGATAGTTTTGATATTCTGAGTTTAACCGTGGGGAACATAATTTTTAGATTCCTTCCCGATTTTTCAGAATTAAATATAGAATAAATAAATAAATAAAACAATTAATTAAATAAAAGTGAGGGCATTACATGAACCCGTGCGATGTACGAGTAAATTGTGGAGAGAGTAATTTTTGTAGGACAAAACATAGATATAATAGTTTCATAGATACTTTCAGTGTTATTCTCCAATCAAAATTAAAGTTTTACCTCGATAATCTATGGTGACCTTTAATGACAACCTTTATCATGTGAATTACCAAGATAAAATTCAATTCTAATTTGGAGAATAGTATCAAAAACACTTATGAAACTATATATAAGTTTTGTCATTGTTTGTATGTATAAAAAAAGTATATTAACAATTTTGTTAATTTCTTATATTGCTGAAGAATGATCTACAATAAGTTTAAATTTTCACAATTAAGAACTTAATTTACTATATTATTATAAAATAATAAAATATCAATTAAATACAAACTTATTCATTGATAAAAAAATTGAATGTGCTTATTTTTTGATACAAGTATAAAGTACTATTTAATATATATAATTAGTTTTTATAATCAATTTCAAGGTAATCAATATAATTAGTTTTTTTTTACCCAATAATTCTAATTGATTTCACAATTTTTGAATAAAAAAACTAATTTTACAATTTAATACTTACAAAACACTAATGAAAATCCTAAAAAACCCTATTTAAAGTTGCTAAAACCCTAATATTGTCAATTAATGCTCCTAAAACCCTACAAAACATTTATTTTATATATATAAAGATTATTATAAAATAATAAAATATCAATTAAATATAAACTTATTCATTAATAAAAAATAAAAAGATATTTGAATGTGCTTATTTTCCAATACAGGTATAAAGTACTATTTAATATATATAATTAGTTTTTATAACCAATTTTGAGGTAATCAATATAATCAATTTTTATTGTACGAAAAATTCAAATTGATTTTATAATTTTTGAATAAAAAATTAATTTTATAATTTAATACTTACGAAACATTAACAAACCCCCCAAAGAACCCCATTTAAAGCTACTAAAATCCTAATGTTGCCAATTAATGCCTTTGAAACCCTACAAAACATATCTTTTATATACATAAAGATAATCAGTTTTTCTAATCAATTTCAGAGGTAATTAATATAATCAATTTTTATTACAAAAAATTTCAAATTGATTTTACAATTTTTGAATTAACAAAATTGATTTTTCAATTTAATGCTTATGAAACCCTAAAGAAAACCTTAAAGAACCCTATTTAAAGCTACAAAAACCCTAATATTTCCATTTAATGTCCCTGAAACCCTACAAAACCTTTCTTTTATATATATGTAAATTTCTTTAATTTTACATTTTAAAATAATATGCTTACCTTAAATTATTATAATATATAATATACACAATCTTTTTGTAGATTTTCATTGTCTTATTTTTATATAATTACCTTTATTAAAGTAATAATCATTACCATAATAATAATAATTATTATAGTATATATTATACTATATACCAATAGAATATATAATATACTATTACAATATATACTTTAAATATAATATAAAAATACTATTTAATATATAATCAATTTTTATAATCAATTTCAAAGGTAATCAACATAATCAATTTTTATTACACCTAAATTTAAATCAATTTCACAATTTTTGAATATAAAATTAATTTTACAATTAATGCTTAAGAAATCCTAACAATAATCCTAAAGAACCATATTTAAAGTTGTTAAAACCTTAACGTTGCCAATAAATACTCCAATACAAAATCTTTCTTTTATATATATAAAGATACAGATTTCTTTAATTTTATATTTTAAAATAATATACTTACATTTAATTATTATAATATATAATATATACAATCTTTTTGTAAATTTTCATTAGTAATAAATAATATAGTTACGTTTAATTATTTTATATTTTAAAACAATATACTTACATTGATTGTTGAAAAATATTTAACAAATATCTTGGTAAGTTCACAAAACCAACTCACCTAAACTTTTAGAAAAAAAAAAGTATACATAATAAATATAATTGTTTTAGTATGTCTATTATCATGGAATATGAATGATATTGGCAAAGTTTTCATTATATAAGATATAATAAATTAGATATCATAATAGATTATATTAAATGTTGGTTTAAATTAAATTAGGTGCTTCAATGTCCTGATTTCTCACATTAAACATAGTTAAATAATAAGTAAATATGTAAATAAAGAAATTGCCGTAATTAAGCATCAATTCCCTTAATTATCCTAATTTCCTTATTTCTCATTTAGAAGATTCAAGATATCATAAATATGTAAGTGAAAAATAAATATAATTGATTGATTGAAATGTTAGAATTACAATTGTTGAAAAAAAAAATAACAAATATAATTTTTTTAGGTAGAAAATCAAATTAAATGAATGTGGTATGTTATCACACAATATGGTTGACACTGACAAAATTTTCTTTCATATAAGTGATAATAAATTAGATATTATAATATATTATATGCTTCATTGTCTTGATGTCTTACATAAAACATAATTAAATATTAAATAATATGTAAATAAATAAATTACCTTAATTGTGCATTAAATCCCTTAATTATCTTAGTTGTCTTATATCTCATTTAGAATATTCAAGATATTATAAATATAAATATGTAAATTAAAAACAGATAACATGATTATAAATTTCTAACATATAGCGTGATTAAATTGAAATTATATGTAAATTGTAAATATGTAAAAGAAAAAAAAATTGTTGCCGTATTACTCTCGATTTCTAATGTAGATTATTATGGTTAAATAACACGTAAATATTTGTATAAAATAATTACCTCGATTACTTTAATTCTTTTAATTACATTTGATCTCTCTTCTTGCTATACATATATATTGACACTCCCTTACCACACTGTGCATGCTGCTTTAATACCATAGTACTATAGCAAATAGGTAGGAAGTTTCTTGCCTTTATACTGCTCTAACCGTGCCTCAATTTCCCATGGCCAACAAACAAACCATTTTCTTCATCATCTTCCTGACCATCGTTGTCGGCGCGCTTATAATCAATGCAGTCTATTCGTTGATCCAAGCGTTGGTCCTCGCGTTGTTGCCGTTCAAGTTCTTTGTGATGGATGCTACCCTCACCCAATTCAATTACACTAATAACACCTTTGACTACAACCTCACCCTCAACATGACGGTCTCCAAAGCTATCTACTATGAATACATAATTGCAAACGTGTTGTACCAAAATGTATCTTTTGGTTCCCAAACTGTAGAATTAATGTTCAAGAAGGGCTTCAGCAAGTGGAACATGGACCTCAAAGGTCAGCATGTGTTGGCCCTCAACACCAATCAAATTTTAGAGTTTAATAAGGAGAAGATATCTGGGGTTTACCACATCAATGTGAAGTTGTGCCTTAGGTCTAGGCTAAAAAATGACCAGGACAAGCCTTTGGTTCATTGTGACTTGCAGGTTCCTCTCAAATCAAGCAAAGAAATCTCACAGGCCCATGGTTTTCATGCAACCCGATGTCATTTAGGTTATGCTAATGATGACAATTGTTCCTAGAGTAGAATAATTTTTATAGATTAGCTGATAATTTAATTTTATATTATAAGTTTCACTTCTCATTTTTAGATGAGAAGATTTTTAGAAGATATTTTTTTATTAGGAGTTCTTATTCCGTCTTGTGGTTTCTCTTAATTTAAATATTATTTATTTATATTTTTATTCTTCTTGAATACTATTACTTAAACTAGTACTTGTACTCATGTGATGCATGAGATATTTAGGTTTTGTAAATAGAAATAATACTTATTAGTTTTTTTAAAATGCATTGTACAATTATTACTTAATAAAACAAGTAAGAATAGGAAAAAAAGAGAGAATGAAACATCTAAACTATTTATTACTACGTTGCATGAAGAAGATAAAAACAAATATAAGTATTTTATTTGATTTTTATGTAATTAATGATAATTTAATTAGGCTTAAATTACAGAATTAGACATCTAAACATTTTAGTTTTAATCTCATGTATAAAAGTTTAAACCAAGTAAGGTACTACTAACTCAAAATAATAATAATTTTATTAAAAATGTATATAACTACATAATGTTCTAGTAAATATTTTTTTAATCATATTAAATGAATAATTTGAATTTAAAAAACTCTTTTAAAAAAATATAAAAAAGGTTAAAATAGAAAGTTACTTATATATTTATATTATAAATGATTCATAATAGTTTATATAAAATTTTAAAATGATTAAGTTAATCTTTTGCTCCTAAATAAAGGTAAAGAATCATAGACATGCCTCTAAATATATTTATATATTAAGTAGCTCAATTATGTGCATTTCGATACATTTTGGAAACAAAAGTTGAGGCTTCTTTTAGTTTTAACCCAGCACTTGCACATTACTATTTTTTTTTTGCAAAACAATAAACTAAATATGCTTTTGTTTGTCTTTTCCTTGTTAGAATTTATTTATTTTCCAAATAATTTAAATAAAGATTTTTCTTACATGTTCCTAGTTCAAAAAAATTACATTATGTAGTTATATGCTCTCTAATATTTTATATATATAATAACTAAATATAATAAAAAATAGCCGCCACAATATGATGTACTTTTTAACAGTTCAAGTTTTTATTTTTAAAACGCCACAATGTTTTAAATATTTTTATTCCTTTTTTGACACTTACTCATGCGAAAATCATCTGTAACTTGACCAATGACATGGCATTAAGATCAGGATCTCTTTCAATTACTTATTTTCATTTTCAGTTAATTTTGTCATTTACTCAACACATGTCACCAACTGAAAATAAAACACTTAACACATGTTATCAACTTAGCACAAAGTAAGTAATTACTTTCATATTAAAAAAAATAAAAGAAATAAGCTAATTATCCATTCTCACATTGTCGCTATTCAATATTCATTCTCGATTTAATTAATTTTTTAGTCCTTATAGTTGTGCAAACTTTACCTTTTGGTTTCTATAAGTAAAAATAATTCATTTTAGTCCTTATACATATATTTTTGATATTAGTTTGGTTCCTAAAAACAACCACAAATTGACATTTTCTGACTTTTTTTATTCAATTTGTGACAGTTTAAAATAACAAATATCAAACTGATATCGAAAGTATATATAGAAACTAAAATAAATTATTTTTAACTATAAAAATTAGAAGGTAAAATTTGCTTAACTATAGGAAAAAAAAAAAAGTAAATAAACTTTCATTCTCGCATTCTAGGGTTCAATTATGGCATTTGAGCGACGTGTTCTCACATGTTCGCTCTCGCACGTTCCAAACCCTAATTGGTACCGCACACGTTCTCTCTATCACTAAAAGTTGTGGAGCGCCGATGCCGAGCACCGAGAAGAGGAGGAGGCACCCTCCGCCGGCGAGGACGAAGACACCAGAACATGTGTCACATCCTCGCACTCCTGCACTCTCGTTCTTTTCTTGAAAACACTCGTTCAAAATGCATCCTTACAAGGTTAATTTTCGAATCCTGTTTGCGATTCTCCGATATTTTCCCCACTCTGTTTTCTTTTTTCCATTTGTTGGATTTTAGTAGTTTGCGTCTGCATTTTGCTTAGGCTTTTGCGTTTTGTGCACGTCTTCTGAGTTGTTTTGAAGTCTCTTTCGTGTAGTTACCATGAATTATAACTATGGATTTTTTTTTTGATCAGCTTGGAAGGAAGGTGAGGAGTAAGGAGGCACTGATTCCTGAACCAGATTACAGGGTTCCAATTGTGCTACTCGGTGGTTACTGGTTCTCAATTGTTATTGTTCAAACAGTGTAATCTTAAACAAACATGAGACGTTAAAGGTTCAAATAATGCTATTGTTGGTGACAGAGGTCTTGGAGGTCACCAAACTTGTGAAGGAAGTTTTTTTTTGTTCAAAAAGAGCTTTTGATTAAGCTCAAACACACTCAGGTTCGTCATTGCGCAAGTTCTTGTATATTTAGATATCTGGTGCTCTGTTTAATTGCTCTTAATTGCACAATAGCTGTTGTTTTCGCTTTTGATAGGAATATATTATTGAAGTATGTTATTACCAAATTTACATCAGGACCGGAGATCATCATAACATAATTTAGGTCCAAGTACACATGCTTGTGGTATATGAAACCAGAGAGAGACCTTTTGGCTAGGTGGATTGGGATTGGATTGGTCCAGTGATTTTGTTATTGACAGGATCTTTGGCAGAGCTTGGTAAGGTTTCAAAGTAGCAACATTGAAGAAGTAGAATAGGAATAAGAAAGGGAGGAAAAGAAGGAGAATATTAATTTTCTTCTTGAAATTAAATTTTCCTGTCACGTTTACTGCATCTATTCAATTCATATGCCTTTCTATAAGGCTATCAATTTTTTCTTTTCTTTTCTTTGTGCACAGACGCATTACTTGTCTTAATGGAGACTTTGTTATTCTCTAAAATTCTATTATATGCCAATTCTTGGTTGATATGTCCTGTATTTCTTTTTTAAAATGTTCAACATTTACTTTTTAAATTTGATTTTTTTTTTTTGGTTTAATTACCTTTTTGGTCTTTTGGTCTCTATAGTTGTGCAGATTTTCTATTTTGGTCCTTATAGTTAGAAATAATCCATTTTAGTCCTTATACATGCACTTTTCCTATCGGTTTGGTTCTTGCCGTCAAATGTGTCTTAATTTTGTAAAATAAAACCGTCATAAAATAAAAAATGGCTGTATAAAACCGCCACAAATTGACATTTTCTGGTTTTTTTATTCAATTTATGGCGGTTCAAAATGGCAAGGACTAAACCGATATCGAAAGTGCTTGTATAGGAACTAAAATGAATTATTTTTAACTATAGAGACCAAAAGAAAAAATTTGCTCAATTATAGGGACCAAAAAAATAATTAATTTTTATTTATTTTTGTAGCAATCAGAGCAAGATATACAAGCCTTGGCCAATATAGGTGATATAGTGAATGTTCTTGCAGGCTGTGATAAAAAGGTTGATGACCGATGTGCCTTTCAGTGTTTTACTCTCTGGAGGTTTGGACTTTTCTTTGGTTGCAGCCGTCATTGCTTGCTACCCGGCAAGCACAAAGGCTGCCAAGCAATGGGGAACAAAATTACACTCTTTCTGTGTAGGCCTTGAGGTGTATGTGTACCTATTCTTGAATTTGTAGTGGATTTGTTTAATATAAAAAGGAAGCCGTGACGTTTGTCTTAATCTTTAGTCATATTATATTGAGTAGGGTGCACCAGACTTGAAGGCTGCAAAAGAAGTAGCACACTACATAGGAACTGTCCATCTCGAGTTTCACTATACTGTTCAGGTATAACTACTTGTACTCAGTTTAACAGAGACTTACTTCTTCAATTGACTAATTGCATCCCCTGTTCCATTTGAATTTTCACTCTTGACTGAAAATTTAAAGAGATGATTGTTTTGTGCCATTAGGTAGAGCATGGCAATGGAAGTTACCCATGTTCTTCTTGAATGCTCAATCAATTAAAAGGACTGTACGGAAGCATGCCGAGGACAGTCTGCAACAATTTCAGAAGCAAAACCTTCGTGGATTCTTGGTATCTCTCTGGAGTTAGCGAGTGAAGATAAATCAGTTCATAGCCGAAAGTTGGCAGGTTTGATACTGAAAAATGCTTTGGATGCTAATGCGGAAAAGAGAAAGCAGGAATTGGTCCAAAGATGGTTATCACTGGACCCTGTGGCAAAGACTCAAGTTATGTTTGCTGCAAACACTCTATTGTCTTGTTCTTGATGCTCGCTCTATAGCAACTCTATAGCTACTAGTATGATTTGTTTTCTATTTAGATTTTCTCAAGTTAAGAATTCATGTTTATCATTTTTCGGTCCATGAATTAGTTGATTATAGTGTACTTTAATTTATAAATCTGGAGTTAAAGGTTAGGAATATATTGAGATGTGATTCCTTTTTTCACATGTAATAAATGAGTGTTATATGCCATATGTTTGTTTACTGTCCTGTTTTTCCAATTCTAATCTTTCTGTTCAGTGTAAAGACAATAACTTTGGAGGAAGACAGAGCCACAATGGATACGAGGCTTCAACCTTGAACTCAACTTGGGATTGGCTTGTACAAGCCTTGCCCTTAACTTGGTTGTTGCATTAGTTGACAGTTTTGTTCACGTCCACCCTGTTTTTAATTAGTCTCAATTTTTGAAGTCTAGCTTGGTCATTTGATGTTATCTCTGTTTCTAGTTGTCTATTTTTGGTTGCCTTGAGCTGCTTTTTCCCTCTACTCTCTTTTGTCATTTCAAACTTTTTATACTACACCAAATGACTATACCTATCTTAAGATTTACCTTAGAAACTGTTGCTAATTGACTTGGTATCCATTAGCCAGTAAGTGTTTTCTGACGGACTAAAATCTCGTGAAAGTGACTATCTGCTGCTCTTTGCACAGAGGCTGCACTACAAGAAATCGTCTGCTGCTTGTAGACTTTTCAATACCCAGTGATAACATAATCAATTAAGCCATGTAGAGAAATCAAATTATTGTAACATTCATTAAGAATAATTTACAAATATTAATCTATAATTATAACCTGATCCAATCATTCATTTTGAATGACAAAAAGAAAAGAAAGAATATGTCCTGCACTCAGCGTGTGGGAAGGTGAGATGCCAAATTTCTCGAACTTCTCAGGATATTTAATTTAAGTACATAATAGGACTATTCCCGTTCTCATATGCTTGCTACTGAACCACATTTTAGGGTTTTATAACTAATGCTACATACGAAAAAAGAGTATTTTAATTTTAACAAACTCCAATTAAATTTAAGGATGGTTATTAGATAAAATAAAAATCGTAAGAAGGTTTAAATATGTTTTTGGTTCTTATAAAATATTATTGTTTTGTTTTTTATCCTTATAAAATTATTTTTTTTAAAAGGTCGTTGTAAAATTTATTTTTTTAAGTTTTGGTCTTTTTATTTGTTCTAATCTTTTTAGTATGTCTATTTTTTATGTTTTAGTCCCTACACTATTTTTTTTATTTTGAATTAGTCTTTTTGAAAACAAATTTGGTAAGGAGTAAAAGCAAATTGTTTACATATTATAAGGGCAAAAAAAAAAATTAAATATATTACAAGGATTAAAACCAAATAACAGGAACCAAAATTAAAAAAAAAGAATTTTACAAGGAGTATTTTAAAAAAAATATTTTTATAAGGACCAAAATCAAAAAAACAATATATTATAAGGACCAAAAAGATATTTAAACCTAGTAAGAATTATTCATCTATTTAATTTGAATTAAAATAGCCTATAATGTTGAATAACTTTTTAATCAATTCTATAAAAAAATTTTTATTTTTATATACAGTTATTTGCTGTAAAAGAACCAAATCATACGAAAATTTATGTATAGGATTAACTTTAAAAATTAAAATATTAGTTGTAATTTTTCTTTATACAAAAAGTATTAGTTGTAACAAACAAAGAAGGCAGCCCACGAGCATAGCATTTGAGAATCCCCCTTTTAAGCTTATGTCTATATTGATCATATTAGATAGAATGAAATGATATAAAGTAACATAAATTATTATTGTTTAAATTATTTAAAATACAATAAAATTTATGTTGTTTTTCTTAAAAGAAACAAAATTTAAATGTTTTTTTATAGAATAAAATAGTGTCATCTTTCAATAAAAGCATAACATGTAATACTCATTACACATGTTATATTTTTATTGACAAATTACACTTATTACATTTTCGTTAAAAATTTACCCTAAAAAATACTTTTATTTAAGTATTTCCCTTCATGTAATATCTTTTTATTTTAAATTTAAAATATGAGATAAAATTAATTTAACATTTGCAAATTTCTTTAACATTTATTCACGTTTGATAATAAACAAAAGCTGTCTTTTAATTCCGTCTTTAAATATTTATACAATTATATTGTTATACAATTATTTTATCTTAATTCAGTCTAATTTAATTTCCTCAATGATTAAATATCTATACACATGCTTCCTGTTATTTTCCAATGACATTACATGCTCTTCTGAAGTCTCAACTCATTTTCACTATTTATAGTTATACCCCTTATAGTTCCCCTTACCCTCTCCACTCCTCAATTCAAATAAATCTCAACTCATTCTCTCTCCCTTTATCATTCATCAGAACTCAATTTCTCACCATCTTTTACCTTGAACCACTGAACATATTTTTGCTGTCTACTAGCCACAACTCTCTTAAGACACATGTTGTCTCTTGCCAATAATTCGTGAAATCCATTTAAGTGAAACGAAATAACTATGACTAAATGTATGAAAAGATAATAAAATTAATCCACAAGAAACAAGGCAGAAAATAAAAGGAAAACATAATAAGACAACCATAATAACAATAACAACACATAAATCTTCTAATTAATTCTTCCTACTGCAACCATAATAACAATAACAACACATTAGTCTTCTAATTAATTCTTCCTACTACAACCATAAGACAACACATTAATTAGTGTTTTAATTCTTCCTACTACGACAGGATAAATAGTCTCTTAATTCCAAATTGAAGCTTAAACTAGAACTTAAGTTGACGCTGGCAGCTGGCTAAAGTCTTCCATCCCTCAAGAGGAGAGGGTTGATGGCAGGCTGAATCTTCTCCAACACAAGAAAGAGATGGATAATCACTGCAATTAAAGCGGTGATCGAAGCTGCCATGCCTTGAACAAGCAATCCAACCGAAGGTCGGGGTGTACAAGTCTTCTTTTCCACCATTTCAATAAGGAAAGCTCCCGCGGCAGAGAGGCTCGAGGCAAGAAACACAGTGACAAGCTGCCCATAAAATCAAATAAGCATTTCATGACGTGTGTTGTGAGCTAATTAACAGAAAGAAAGGAGGTTGATTTCATACGTACCAAATCTATGACCACCAAGGCTCGCCAGAGCATGGTGTCTTGGGGAAGGAAGAGAAGCCCGAAGCTGTACACAGTGACACCAATGCTTGTGTGCAAGAAGTACCTGAGAAAATATACATTTTTGTTAGTTTACAACGAAGGGAGTAAGTACATTAGAATGCATGAAAGAGTCCACTGAACACTTACTGGAAGCTCAAGGAACCACAGCTTTGTGCATCATGAAAATAATGCCTGGTGACAATGAGAATAGAGGCAATTAAGGTTGATGCCATGGCCACCAACCTCAGCATACGGAGGGTCCGACTGTCTGCCATCAAGGTACGAAGTGGCGCTGTATATAATAGTGAAAACAGAGGAGAGGTTTAGCGGCAAGTCATTTTACAAAACATATCAATTTCCCAACCAAAAGTTATCTTTACAGAATTTCGATCTAATAAAAACATTCAGTTACAAGTAACATCATAAACAAAGGCATCCAATCCAACTTAATACAAGTAAAACATTAGATAAGTAAATGCAGTGGAATAAAACATAACAAATCATTTTGAACACTGAGGAATGGGACAGTTAGGCTATGACTAAACAATTATTCATTTTGACAGTGTCACAGTGCGAGTCTGTTAATGCACTTATTTAAAAATGAAAATTTGATGCGGAGCTGTGTTTTTGGTTTTGATCAGTCCACTAGGCACAAATAAATAAGCCCATGAAAATACAGGACAAAAATAAAACATAAAGAAAGTTTATTAACAAAACCAGGTCATAGGTGGAACATATGGGTCATTGAACTGTTTTTTTTTTTTTTTTTTGATAAGCAAAATGTTTCATTGATTTGCTATGAGGACCTTATTAGCTACCTATATCAGGGAACGTGGGGTGAGGGACAATGTTTTTGGGTGGAATTTGAGCGAGTGGCAGTTGCTGTAGTAATGTGGGGGGATCGGTGTTGCTGCAGTATAGAGTATATAGTGAGGTAGCCTGGACTGACATAGTTGGTAAGCTGGAAAGTTGAAGCCAGTGTGTGTCACAAAGCTTTGCTGATGTGGTTTACTTCAGATGGAGTGTACTTATGTTTGGAGGGTTCACATAGGGGCGGACAATCACCTAGCACTCAGTTTTCTGTAGCTTGGAAATTCCTGGCGGTGGAATGGCAGGGCTGCACAAAATTACTTCGTGCAAGTCAATCATTTCAAAGGAATAAGTAGGAGGGGTCCTACTGGGATATTGCGAGACGATTGTAGAATGGTGCGTGGGTTGGGGAACTAGATTAGTGTTGGAGCCTAATATGGTGATGTACCTATTTTTATGTACTTAGGGGGGAATGGTGGTGCTGTAATCTATATTATACCAGTAGGGAGTGGGTGTTTGACTACAAAGTTTGTGGGATATTATTTTTTATTTTTTAATTATTAAATTTAACCTCATCAAGCAGTTTGACTTAGATGTGTCAAATGTATCAAATGATCAAGTAAGAAGTACTTTATAATGGTTATTTTAAAATTTTTATTAGTATTTTATATTTTGTAATTAATTATTATTATTATTATTATTATTTTATTTTAGTTATTTTATATTTGAGACTTGTACTTAAATGCAAAGTCTAAGAAAAGGAATTGGGCCAACTCCCAGATCAGCTCAACAAACAAAACTAAAAGAAAATAAAAAAATAAAAAAATGGATCATAAGGGGCCAAGCCTTACCAACCCAGAAAGAGAGGATTAAGGGTGGAAAGATGGGCCAATCCTTCAGCCAGCCCAATAGTTGAAGTTTGAAAAAATACAAAAAAAGGAATAAAAAGAAGTGAGACTCGAATCGGGCCAAGCCCAGAAATTTAGCCAGAGCCCCCCCCAAAAAAAAGAAAGCGTGGGCATGGAGGTTTTCTGAAATTTGAAACGCGAGAGGCTTCCTCGTGAAATGACCGTGTTACGCGCCTTCGTGAAAGGGGAGCCACCGCCACCGCGACCGGATGAGCTGACGCGCTGGGACCTCGGAAGTGAAACACGACGACGAGAGAAGGGCAGAGAGCGTGTCGCGTCGTCTTCCTTGTGGCTTCTCACAACCGCGACCTCAACCGTCGTGGGCATGACGGAAATTGCAGCGTTGAGCGTCCCTGCTCTTGGTTCGCGCGACGTCGAAGCGGAGTCGCAAAGGCGCACCAACTCCTCTCATAGACCCTCGGTACTAATGAATACGACAACACATTGAGCACGAATGGAAAACCAAGGAGGTGCTGTGTTCAGGTTTGCTCATGACAAGAGGTTGGGTTTGGCTCGCTTGGAACAGGACTTGGTGGCCTTTTTTTTTGGATTTGTAATAATCGGACTGTGTTATTGTTTCCTGAAGTTTGGTATGCGTGTGAAGATTTTGTATCCTGGTTTTGATTGGGGAAGGTTTGACTATAAGTGAACCAATGCGTATATTGTTGGTGAAGAGAAGAATTAGTGAAAGAGTGTGAAAATAGTGTGTGTGATCGTTTGTTTTTTATTTTTCAGAAAATGAACATGATGAGAAGCGCAAGTGAGGGTGAGTGAAGAGAAAGTGTCAAGTTGGTAGGCAGTGATAGTAAGTGAATGAGTGTATGTATGTGTGCTATGTGCTTTCCATAGCTCAAGCAATTTATTTCACTGTTTTGAACAAAATGAAATCAATAAACAAGAAGACCAAACATGTAGCAGTAACAATTTTATTGGATTGTGATTTTTATTTTCAGCCATGAACATTTTATATATCAAACTGCAAAACTAACAGTAAACAAAGGAGATAAAGGAACCACAATGTATTTACTACATAATGCAAGAAGGATGATCGTAATAAAGAATGATACCAGCAGAGTACAAGAGCCACGAAAATTGATTAGAGAATGCTAGCCTCCAAATTTTTCAGATCAGAGACAATGCCCACCATAGCCATTATTCTATGTATATATATATCCAAGTGAGTGTAGGTGACGTGAGTGTTGTGAGGAAGAAAAAGAGAGAAAAAAGAAAAGAAGCCATATCATTATTATTTTTAGTTTTTTTTTTATAAATTTATCATTTTTTTTTAATTTTATTTCATTAACTCAATTAAATTAAATTTTTTCCTTACCTAAAAAAAAAAAAAAAAAACAGAGCCAAATGGATTTGAACCGAATTTTTTTTACTAATCTGATTTTTTTTTATTTTTATTATATATTCTTTATTTTTATTTTTTTGGGTTTTGGTTTTCTCTTCTCTCTCTTTTTAATTTATAGGCTTAAAATACGTTAGCCCAACAAGCAAAAGAAAAAAAACTTATTTATTTACTTTTTCCTTTGTTATTATTTTTTATTTATTTCTCTTTTTTAATTATTTTTATTATTATTATTATTTTAAGTACCCGGATAAAATTGAGTTATCATATATATATATATATATATATATATATATATTTTGGATAAAAGAGTTATCATATTCCTTCAACCCAATGGAAAGCAGCTTCATGCTCCTAACCGTGTGCCTAGACAACTTAGGCAACAAATTTCACAAGCTTGCACTAGATAAAGGCACGCATCAAGATAAGGCATTTAGCATACACAAATTTGCTGTGGTTAAACAAATTTGACCACAGGATATTGACCGTTGATTATCCCTGCAGCGATGGGGTTAAACAACCCTCTATTTTCATAGGGGTTCATGCTTAATTGCAAGCCTTCAAGATAATCATTGTTACTAGTCCCTTTCAAGTATCATGTGAGTTTAAGCATTTTGACAGCCAAAGTTTTTTCTTTTTTTCCTTTTTTCTTTCTTTCTAATTTCATGTTTTGTTCTGTTTAGTACAGTGGCACCCACAATTCAAAGAATGGTATAATCATGGTTTGCAAAAAATTGTGTTTAAGTTTATCATGTTTATTTGAATGAGTTAGTTTAAACCATCCACACTTTAATAAAGACATAAACCCAATAGTAAGATATGTATGTATGGACTTCTGCAAGAATATTTGATTAAGATACTTCATCACAGTATTAATTACTCAAAGTAATAGTTATGATGAACAGTTGTACTATTTGAATATTAAAAATCTTATGTAAAATTATATATAGTTATCTTTATTTATTTATTTATTTTTATTTTTTTACAATTAAAGGAACAATATTTTGTTATTTCAATTTTGTGTTAAAAAAATCCTATGACGAATCTAAATTTGAATTAAATTTTTTAAGTTGTACTAATAACTGCTATATGTTAATTAACATAAGTAAACTATATGAAAGACTCACTCAATCAAACATTCACATACACTACAGAATTTCCACATACGAACAATATATATATATATATATTGTTATTAAAATATTTGTTATTAGTATTTTTTATTAAAATTATGTATATATTTGAGTTATATATAAATACATATATATTTATGAAGGTAATATTTTTTTAAAATAAATATTTAAAGAAATCAAAATGAACCTCGCATGGTTTTCTTTGTTAATAAATGTACCAAAGTTTTCTATGCGGTAAAATCTGTTTTTCAATGTGCTGGGGCTAAAGAACCTAGCATGGGAGCATCTCTCCTTCGCTTCTTCTTTCATGCCTGCTTTGTCAATTTAAATTACTCCTAATCTAAGTTCTTGAGTTTTTATTTTTCTTTAGTTATATACTATAATACTATATATTAATCTGTGGTCGATCAAGGGTAATACTTAATTTTTAGCATCAATGAAACAAACTTCATTTGATTGTCAACAAAATTTTCAAAGCTAAGATTTCACATCGTTCACGTATTCCTTTCTTTAAGAACGTAATACGTTGTATGTGGATAGTCTTAATTACTAAAATACAATTATTTAACAGTGTAATACTATGTGCTTTTTATGTTACGTTATTCACCATTATGTGTACTTTTCTTTCTTTCTAAATTTCGATCTCTTTCAACAAGTCTTATTCGATTTGACGCAAAAAAAAAAACAAGTCTTACTCGATTTGACCAAAAAAAAAAAACAAGAATTATTCGATGATGTGACATTACTGATAACGACACATTTCAAGCATAATAAAAAAAAATGAAGTAAACATATTCTTATCCATTAAACTCAATAAAATACACCCATAATATCTATAGAAACATTTTAATTTTTGAGCTTAATTTCTATAAATTGTTAGTGTACATGCAAAAAGTTTTACATTGTTAATTAATCAAAAATTATAGTTGGTATGGTTTTAAAGTTGTTATTATAAAATTTAACAAACTTATCATATATAATTAATTGTGATTGAATGATAGTGCATACATTATTTTCTCTTAATTTTTATAAAATGTAAATTATACTAATAAAAATAATTCTAACGTCTAATATTTTTTTTTCTTTATATGGTATTCATTTTGTAGTGGCGCATTATTTTTCATATAAACTACGGTAAAAATTTACAATTTAACAAATTGGAAACCGCTTCCCAAATATTGTTCTCAATCATGTAACGACATTAATTTTGTTTACAAAGATTTTCAAATATTTTCTTCATATAAATATTAAGACTAATATCAAGTTAAGTTTGTGTGAAGAACAATAATCAATCATAGAGTAGTTAATATAATTTTATATTGCTGCGCAACTCTTATACGTTTTCATTTTCATTTAGTGTAATTCAAATTCATTTACTACATCAAAATTAATACCAAATCTGAATTACACTTAATAAATTTTTCTTTAAAACTTATAAATTAAAGAAACATGTTCTATCAAAAAATAAAACAGAAAGAAACTCGTTATTGTGCTATGATTGTACGAGTCATTAGTGTATTCTTTATTCAGTTTTGTACTCCATTCTAATATTTTTTTATAGAAAAAAAAAAAAGCACTTCAAACTTTGGACGAGTATGGTTTGTTGCTGTCTCAGCCGACATCCAATCATTTGGCATGTACGTTACCAAGAGGGAAACAGTACAATTAGGTAATTAATGTTGTGTTCATCCAGTAGGACCAGTACATTTCGGCTCTCTTGCCAAATGAATGAGGACTATCATTGAACAATGGATTGAATTTTGTTAATTGGTGAAATTTTGTTCAATAAAAAGTAGTTTGAAATGTAATTTATTCTAAACTTTATTCAATCACAGGAACCTTGTGTTTTCCAAATTACAAAAAGTAGATAAAAAAAAATGTCTTAACTTAATTTTATCCTTTTCAACCGGTCAACTCAATCCACATTTTCCAGACTTAGACATAACTGTTATATGTCATGCACTAATTTGTCAAGTTCTTGATGATTAGGCGAGCGTGACTTGCCATCTCACCCACCCTCTTTGTGTCACGCTTTCTACATAATGTAGTGTGGTCCTCGCTTACTCTCTAAGATCATCCATCTTTTAAGCATTTACTTAGCAAATTGAAATGGTACTTTCTTCTTCTCGACCTTTTTCTTCACCTTCAACGGTCACTTTTGCTTATAGGAAGTTCTTCGGCTCAACTATCTGAGAACTTCTATGTTAATAAATGTCCCGAGGTTCTCTATGCGGTAAAATTTGTTGTTCAATCTGCTGTGGCTAAAGAACATTATGTTCTTTTTCTTTCTTTTTAAGTTTCGATCTCTTTCAACAAGTCTTCTTCGATGATGTGACATATAACGACACATTTCAAGCATAACAAAAAAAATAAAAAAATGAAGTAAAAATATACTTATCCAAATGTTTCCAACGTTATACGTATACCACCGAAAACAAACAGGAGTACCACCGTGCCACAAAGGCACAGACCAAACACCACCACCACCCCACAAATGATTTTGGGGTTTTTCATTTTTTTTTTCTCCTTTTCTAATGTTTTCTTTGATATATAGTTTTTAATTTTAGGTGAACTAAGTGTATAACTACCAATTCAAAACGGTTAAGATTGGTCAGTTAACTTCCCGTCAAAGTGAGTAGCACTTGGTTGATTCATTTTGACTTTAATCAATAATGAGTTAATTTTACTGAGTTAAATTTCCGCGTTTTAATAATCGTACAAACACTACCTTCATTGTAGTATAATTAGCTTTAAGCTTCTTCATTTTATTTTATTATTATTTATACTTGGAGTCTGATTCGTTTAGATTCTAATAAAATTAATTTAATGGAATTGATGTTAAAAAATATTTGTATTCTAAAATAATATTTAAAAATAAATTAAGAGGGAATATTTTATTTAAATGATAAAATATAATTACTTTTAAGGTGTAAATATAAATATATTTTTTTAAAATTATTATTTTTTAAATCAATTATACTCGAGCAAAATTTTAAAAAAATCATTTTAAAAAAAATTAATTTGACATCTTAAGAGTCTTTCTTCTGAGAAGTTATTTTAATGTATTTTGATTAGTCCTCATCCTTGCGTTGGATTGTATTTTGTCATATTCGACTAGACATCTTACTATTGAAATGTGGTAAGTATATCTTCAAATGTGGAACATATTTTATTTTCAGTTTAATATATCAAGTTATTCAGTTATTTCTATGATATTTCTTTTAATAATGAATAAGTGAGCAACTTCAAAGGAGGATCCTGATGTTAAAGGTAGACGTTTTCTATTTAATAAATAATCATTTTTTATTAGATTTTAAAGGAGAAAACTTAAAACAAGTATTTTATATTGAGTAAACCCTTATTTTAGTCCCTAAATTTGTGAGGCACATTCATAATAGTTCCTAAAATTAGAAAAACATTAAATAAATCCCTGAAATTAAAATTTGTTAGTCATGTTAGTCCTTGTTGTTAGCTTTGTTAGAGGCTATAGTGATAGTAAGTTATAAAATTTAGGAACTATAATGATAATAAGTTGTATATTTTAGGGATCAAGATGACAGTAATTTCAATTTCAGATATTTATTTGACATTTTTTTTTAATTTCACAAACTATTGTAATAGTGCCACACAAATTCAGGAGGTTTAGTCATTTTATATTCATGTCATCAAGTTTTAAAATCAAACAAAGGTACATGTATACGTTTTTTGTAAGTTGTAACATTAAATATTTATGAAGAACATGCTGCATATTTTTTTAAAAAACATATTCGCATTTCATTGTTCTCTCATTTACTTTTATATATATTTTTAGAATATTTTTTTATATTTTTTTGTCTTTTTTAAATTCTAATATAATCCTAGTTATTATTTTCTTGAGTATCTCTTTACCTTTATTTAAATTTTAAATATTTCATAACCCAATCATAAATAAGAAAGAAATTATAATAAGAAAAATGTTAAAGTAATAAGTGAGAGAAAAATAAATTAATAAAAGAGATGAATAAGTAATATAAAATTAAAAATTAATTTTAATGTATTGAAAATATTTATTACATATTGTAATCTTTTTATTATAATATTAAAAGATTAATAAAAAAAATTTTAATTTAAGAACTTAATGAAACTAGTATTTTAGTCCGTACTATATATAATTTGTATAATTATAAATATTTATCATAAAAAATGAAAATTTATTTATATTATATAATTAAAGTAAATATATATCAATAACTTCGATAAAATTTAATAAATTTTACAACTAATTGTCAATATAATAAATCAAAATAATTAAAATTTAATAATAATTCTAATTAATAATTTCAGTTCTTGTGATTCCAATTAACGATGATAGTAAAGTGTGAGAAATTTAAATAGATGGATAATAGTTTGTAATCATTATTATAGGAGAAAGTACAATGATTGATAATAAATTATTATTTCTAAGAAATTGGAATAATTTATCTTCATGAAATCAAATATGAGAAAGATAAGATGGTTTAAACTAGGTAAAAGATAAAAAAATTAAATTAAGTAAAAAGTAAATAAATTTAAATTAGTGTGCAAGTTAAAAGAGATAAAAATAATTAAAAGAAATGCTTAGTATTGAGGACTTCAACGATGCTTAAAAGGCACTTAGGTAACAAAATTAATTCTGTTAAATTAGAATTAAAAAAAAAAATCAATCATAGAGAGTAGTGCCTTGTGTTTTATCTAACTAATGTTCAACTTACATGTTATAGGAAACATTCTGTAAATACACTTTTTATCATAAAAAAATATTAGATAGTTATTTTTTTTCATTTCTTTATCATATATTTATTGTGTTATTACTTTTAAATTAACGGTTTTAGTAATTAATATCTTAAAGATAATAATTAAATAATTATTATAAGAATATATTATAATTTATATAATTAAATAACAATGACAATATGATCTGAGCATGACAAAATTTAGTTATCGAAAAAAAAAAAGAATGAAAAAATCTAGGTTAAAGTATTATAATTTTTGTAATTTAAAAATGAGATCAGTGGAAGAAATCTTAAAGATTATGAGTTAGCTAAATTCCATTTTTCATCACGAACATTTAAATTAAAAAAATACAGCCAAATCTAAATATAATCAGTGCAGCTTTGCAATATGTTGCAAGCTAAATCGATTCTTTTAAATTTAGTAATATAGAGAAGAAAAATAAAACTAATATAATTAAGGACGAATAAATATTAATTAAGTACATAATAGGACTATTCACGTTCTCATATGCCTGCTACTGAACCACATTTGAGGGTTTTATAACTAATGCTACACAGGAAAGAAGAGTATTTTAATTTTAATAAACTCAAATTAAATTTAAGGATGGTTATTAAATAAAATAAAATAGTAAGAATTATTCACCCGTTTAATTTGAATTAAAGTAGGTTATAATGCTGAACGACTTTTTAATCAGTTCTATAAATACATTTTCATTTTCATATACAGTTATTTACTGTAAAAGAACCAATCATACAAACTTTATGAATAGGATTAACTTTTAAAAATTAAAATATTAGTTGTAATTTTATTTATACAATGCAGAAAATAAAAGGAAAACATAATCAGACAACCACAATAACAATAACAACACATAAGTCTTCTAATTAATTCTTCCTACTAGAACCATAAGAACAACATATTAATTAGTGTTTTAATTCTTCCTACTACGACAGGATAAATGGTCTTTCTCAATTTGTTTTTCCTTTCTTTTAAGGATTCCAATTTCGTTTGGGATATAAATTGACCCAAACCAATTTTCAAAAGTGAAATTAAAATAAAATAAAACAAAATAAATAAAGTCAATCAAATGAGGTAACATGATTTTAATTTTGAAAAAAATTAACAAAGGGAACAGATGATGAACAATGAGAGAAACAAAATAAAACAAGAAAACACCACTACAAAATTTGTTTTCTAGAACAGGATTTTAACTTGGTTTCTACTAAATCGATTTAAAAGATGGATATGGTGGCAGTTTTGAAAATTTTGACAACTTTTTTAACTCAGTTCAAAGTAAACTGTTTCAAAAACATGGATGCGGTGGTAGTTTTGAAATTTTCTACAACTTTTTTAACTCGGTTCTAGGTGAACAATTTAAAAGCTCACTTTTTAAATTGGTTATTTGTTTAACCGATTTAAAAAGTGGTTTTTAAATTGGTTAAGTCTACAACCGATTTAAAATGTGAGGTTTTTTAAACCTGCGCCTTCTTCTACATCAAGCACCTTAGAACCTCTCGAAGCTCTTCAAACTTGCTCTTCCCTTGGAACCTCTCACCCATTCTATATATTATAGCGCTAACCATTCTCTCTCACTCTCTCTCTTCTTCCTCTTCTTCACCTTTCACCTCCCTTTTTGCTTATTTAGTATGTTGTTGACTTCAATCTTCGATTCACAATTTCTTAGCAAAACCTTGTTTGAACTGTCATTCCTCACTGATCACCTTTTCTTTTTACAAGACAATTGAGCTCCATGGAATCAGTTTCTGATCTTCACAACACCATGTATGCTATCATTGATGGTTATCCTTACGTGCGATTACAAAATCTTTCTGGAACCGTTGGTTGTTCAAGTAAGCCTCACTGTCGTATTCTCTCTCTTTTCGCATTTTTTCGATTAATTGCGATTTTAGGGATCAATTGCAAGTTAAATGATGATGATGATGATTGTTGAGCTGGTGAGTTTTTCTTTGCTTTTATTGTTTTTGAATTCTTAGATCCTGGACAAGATAAGGTTGTGGCTCTAATTATAAGGTTCGAAAATGTTGACAAACTAGTAGAGCCATTTGCTATATTGGTGTCATTGGATGAGTTTTCAACTCTCTTTACTAGGTATCATATTTCAAGGTTTCTATTTTAAAAGGTGTTAAGCTTTATTGCATTTAAGTTTAACTGAAAGTTATGGAATCTTTGTAACTTTGCTTCTAGGAAAAAAATGTTGTTCTTGCTTAGTTATTTTCAAATGATGTTGGATGTCAATAAATACTGTATATTCATTTGTGTTTCATCAAATTGCATTTGTTTTCTGAATATGTATTTTCCTTTTCAGAATATCAAATAAACCAATTTCGGTGATGTATTGGTTGAACCAAGAATCGATATATGTGGAATGCATTTGTGTTTGTGTTTTATGTAGACTTTTTAACTCAGTTCCCCAATGAACCAAGTTGATTTTTTTTTAAATTGGTTCATAATCTGATTTAATATCAACCACTTTTCTATATCGTCTATGTCTAAATTAGTTCAAAAATTGATTTAAAAAGCCTTTTTAACTGATTTAAACAGTGTTTTCTACAATAGTGGAAGAAAGGATAAAATCAAATGGGATGGTTTAAGCAAAAAATAAAAAATAAAACAAGGCCCACTTCAGATTTTGAATGCTAAAAAAAACATGGGTAGCAGTAATAGGAAAAAAGAAATGGTATATAATAAAATAGAATGAATTAATGAAAAAAGAAATAAAATAAAATAAAAAGAAGTAGACAAAATTGAGTGTTCACAACATCTTTTAACTGTCATTACTTCATGAGTTCCTATTCATAATTTAGAAGGTAAATCTTTAGAAATTAAGGTGTTGTATCTTTTAGTAGGGTGGGGTTGATTAAGCTCTTACCATATAGCATTGAGTAGGGATGGCATAAAGAAAATAAATAAAAAACAAAAGTTAGATATTGTTTGGTACATAATGTGAGGATGATAAGCCGAGTTCTAATTGCTTGATGGGGTAGATGGGAAGATCTAAGTCCTTGGGTTAAGATAGGCTTGGAATGATCTTCACAACATTGAATTGTGCAAGCGTGGGTAGGGGGTACCTACAAAGGCACTTCGATCCTTAAGTTAGCAAGGGTCCCATGATAAAGAATGTTGTAATAAATACACTTAGGATAATATCAGAGGTAAACATAGGTGTTTATTATAGGCTACGATTGTGGTTGTGAGTCCAAGGTCCTTCATAAAGGAATCATCTTGTGTGATGCCACTCTTTTGTGTTATTCTACGGACTCTTTAGTTGTGTTAGAAAAGTAAAAGGATTGGTCTTTAGGCCAAATATGTAACAGTAACCCTCAGCTTGGTATTGGTAAGTTATTAATAGTGTCGAGTTAAATAATCATAAACTGCCTAGAGTCTCCACATATTCTCCCTTTTACCTTTTTGTATACACGCCAATATCTAGTTGGGTGCATATCCCGATAACCAATACCAATTTTGATGAAATAATCATACCATTTTAAAACTCGCTCTTTTCTCGTCTGTTATTGTTTTTACCCTTATTTTTCCCTTCATAATCAATTCATACTTTCTTCTATTTTCTTTTCAACTTTTATTTCTTTTTGTCTTCACATATCATGTGTAAAGACCTTCTGCTTGTAATTTTCTCTGATTAAAGCTTCTTGTTTTCTTTGTTTCCAAGTATATTTTGTTTTTCTAAACATTTTGAGTGCTTGTTCTTTTATCAAAACTCACATCCTTTTACTTTAACAACAACAATTTTTCTATTCTACTATTTACCATCTTCTCTTCATCTTTCTATTATCCACCATGAAAAAACTTGGTACAATATACCTGCCTCTGTAGAGTTATACTCTGTATAGTTTGGTGAATTTTGAAAGTTTGCAAACACCTTCTTGCTTCTCCCCATATAACCAAGACCATCTTAGAGAAATGATTATTTTAACCTCCTATCCAAACGAAGAAAATAACTACTTAGTCGAGATTCCTGGCCCTAAAGATCAAGTTTGTAATATTTCTGTAATGTATAGATCATCATTTGTCTACATGTATGATTGCCTATTTACTACCCGTAGTGTCTGGTTCCCTTTGACCGAATTTGAGATTGAATCTCTTTAGCGATTTTCAATTGCTCCTTCACAATTACATTCAAACGGCTGGATAGGATGAAAATTTTATTCCTACACCATTGATACCCTTTTTTTTTTATATTGGCCTTTTTACTTTGTTGATGTAATAGCTTTTCACTTCTGATGTATTATTTTTCTTTAATATAACAATTTCTTTTTTAACTATGCAGTTTAACATTTATATTTTTGCTTTCTCACTTACATATTTAGTTTGTAGTATTTTGGTTATCATAACTTCATTTTGAGTTATTGTACTTACGTAGAGAATGATGCAACTCTTCAACTTCCACTTAAGCTTTTATATATAGTTTATATTATTTTATTTTGATGATTTCTCCTTCCTATTCTCTCTTTCTTTATACTTCTATTGAGGTGTAATTCTATTTATATTTCGTTGTGGCTAGAAATTACGTAAGAAGCACAATCATTACTTAACCACCATTTATTCTTGACCATTTAATTAGCATCTAATGATCCAAAAAATAATAGGTTTGATCCTCCTTTAAGCCTTTTGCATAATCTAAATAATTGAAAATATAGAAATGTCAAATTATTGTTAGTTAAAAAAGGTATAAAGCTTTACCTTAAAGAAAAAGGATAAAGAAAACTAAAATGGGAAAAGAGTAACCTTAAAAACTTAAAAGACAAAATCATTAACAATGGAATAAAAGATATGATACGTCTAAAAAAGAAAATAAAAAGAAACAGATATTAAAGAGAATTTAATTAAAAAAGAAATAAAGATAATAAATAGATAATAGATTATTAAAGATAAGATAATATATTTGACTTTAGTCTAAAATTAACTTATTGACTAAGGGGAGTCCTTCTTGGTTATTCAATTGGCTTAGCGCTTTTTAAATAACCTATGCTAAACTTTGGGTCATTCTGCCTTGAATTCAACTACCATGGTCAAGATGCTTCAAGAATATTGTCATCAAAATAGATTCCCAAGTTGCAATAAAGCTTATCAACCATGGATGCTCCACTTTACACCTGTGCCACAACCTCATTAATTTGACTTAGGGCTCACTCATTGAGAGCATAGGATATCTATATCCCACGTTCATCACAAGACAAACAAAGTTGTAGATGCTTTTGCCAAATTTGGTTCAAGTTTTGGTGGTCATAGTAGAGCTTTTCTTATATATATGGCTTCAAAATTCATTTTTGTCACTCTTATATGCTAGATAGGTTTGGTGTTTTAATTTCATGTGGTTTCTATTTGTGTTGCATTCCATCGCGTCAAGTTTGTGGTTAATGCGTAATTGAATGTTTTTAGCTGTTGCAATTTTGATTTCATCTCTATTTTGGATTTTATTAAGATTAAATCTTGGTCGTGATTTACTGCTAGAACATATGTTCCTAGATAGGTGTTGTAAGGCTTTAGAATGTATTAAATATTAGTGTTAAAGATCCTTCGGTGCTTCTTTGTAAATGGGTCAGAGTATCCTTTATATTGCCATGAATAAATCTCTCCTTGCTTATCAAAAGAAGTTGTATTAGTTTGGGAGCTTAGCTCCAACGACCAAAAAAAAAAATCTACTTTAGCTAAGTCAACATTTTGTGGAAAGTTTAAACGATTCACTTTAATATGAAGATAATGGTTGTGGCATTAAAGAAGTTGTCTACTATATTGACTTTATTGATTCTACCTTTGCTTTTAGTTTTTTTTCTTTCTTAACCACGGTAATTAGGATTGTTGTCTTCCTGATAGAACTTGAGGTATTCTCACAAACTTTGATTCTTTAGGCTGGCTATGAGACTTATTCTTAGTCTGAAACTTAGTCACACACTTAAAGTTCATTGCCTTTCCCCAAAGATGTATTATGCGAGAATCAAACCCAAATTGCCCCTAGTTTAGCATATGTTGCCAACTAAGCTACATCCATTGAGAACTTTTGCTTTTAGTTTGATGGCCTAAATATATTATATAGTTAATTAACTAATTGCTGTAAATTTTTCTAAATATTAAATTGATTACTTAATAATTGTTTTTATTATATATGTAATTGATTGATTGTAATAAATTATGTGATTTGATTAGGAGTGGAAATAGGCCAGGCCAAATAAGCTTTAGTAGGCATGAATCTGGCCTTCATTACAAAGATTAAGCCTAAGTCTGACTTATTTACTTGTCATAGCATTTTTTAAAGGCCTAAGCCTGACCTACATAAAAGTCTGGCCTGGCTTAGCCTATAACATGCTTAAAATTAAAGCCTATTTTGTTATAAGGCTTATAATAAAGCTAGTAGGCTTATTGGTCTAAGTATGCCTGTTGACTTAAAAAGGCCTATTAACCTATAAAGGTCTATTAGTAATTACACATTTTTTATAGTATTATATGTAATATATGTATTATATACAATTATGTATATATAATATAACATAATATATACTATAACAATATTTTATTATATATGTATATAAACAGGGTGACCTATTGTGCTTAATAAGCTTTTTTAAGGCCTAAGGCCTGACCTTTTTTTTTTTTTTTCCTAAATAAGCTTTTTAAAAAGTCAAAGCCTAACCTTTTTAATAAATAAGACAGGCTAGGGCAAGCTTTATGTAAGTCAAGCCATTAGCCCTTGACAGGTTGTCTGACTGACCTATTTCCACCCTTAGATTTAATCCAAAATAATATTTGATATAATTAATTAATTGAAATGTTAAAATTACAATTGTTCAAAAATATTTAACAAATGTACTCATAAGTTCCCTAACCCAACTCACCTAAACTTTTTGGAAAAATAAAATAAAATTATACATAACAAATATAATTGCTTTAGTATGTCTATTATCATGGAATATGACAGATATTGGCAAAGTTTTCTTTTATATAAGATATAATAAATTAGATATCATAATAGATTATATTAAATATTGGTTTAAGTTAAATTAGGTGCTTCAATGTCTTGATTTCTCACATTAAACATAGTTAAGTAATAAGTAAATATGTAAATAGAGAAATTACCTCAATTGCACATTAATTCCTTTAATTATTTTAATTTCCTATATCTCATTTAGAAGATTCAAGATATCGTAAATATGTAAGTGAAAAATAAATATAATTGATTGATTGAAATGTTAGAATTATAATTGTTGAAAAAAATATATAACAAATATAATTGTTTTAGGCAGAAAATTAAATTAAATGAATGTGGTATATTATCACGCAATATGGTTGACATTGACAAAATTTTCTTTCATATAAGTGATAATAAATTAGATATTATAATAGATTATATGCTTCCTTGTCTTGATGTCTTACACAAAACATAATTAAATATTAAATATTAAACATAATTAATTATCTTAGTTGCCTTATATCTCATTTAGAATATTCAAGATATTATAAATATAAATATGTAAATTAAAAACAGATAACATGATTATAAATTTCTAACATATAACGTGATTAAATTGAAATTATATGTAAATTGCAAATATATAAAAGAAAAAAAAATTGTTGCCGTGTTACTCTTTATTTCAAATATAAATTATTATGGTTAAATAACACGTAAATATTTGTATAAAATCATTACCTTGATTACTTTAATTCTTTTAATTATACTTGATCGCTCATCTTGCTATACATATTTATCGACACTCCTACCATAGTACTATAGCAAATAGGTAGGAAGCTTCTTGCCTTTATACTACTCTAACCACGCCTCAATTTTCCATGGCCAACAAACAAACCATTTTTTGCATCCTCGTCCTCACCATCGTTGTCGGCGCGCTTATTAGTATTGCGGTCTATTCGTTGATCCAAGCGTTGTCGCCGCTCAAGTACTCTGTGATGGATGCTAACCTCATCCAATTCAATTACAGTAACAAAACCTTTTACTATAACCTCGCCCTCAACATGACAGTCTCCGAAGCTATCTATTACGAATACATAATTGCAAACGTGTTGTACCAAAATGTCACGTTTGGTTCTCAAACTGTGGAATTAATGTTCAAGAAGGGCTTCAGCAAGTGGAACATGGACCTCAAAGGTCAGCATGTGATGGCCCTCAACACCAATCAAATTTCAGAGTTTAATAAGGAGAAGATATCTGGGGTTTACCACATCAATGTGAAGTTGTGCCTCAGGTCTAGGCTAAACTATGACCCGCGCAGGCCTTTGGTTCGTTGTGACTTGCTGGTTCCTCTCAAATCAAACAAAGAAATCCCACAGGCCCATGGTTTTCATGCAACTCGATGTCATTTAGGTTATGCTCATGATGACAATTGTTCCTAGAGTAGAATAATTTTTATAGATTAGCTAATAATTTAATTTTATATTATAAGTTTCACTTCTCATTTTTAAATGAGAAGAATTTTAGGAGATATTTTTTTATTAGGAGTTCTTATTCAGTCTGATGGTTTCTCTAAATTTAAATATTATTTATTTATATTTTTATTCTTCTTGAATACTATTACTTAAACTAGTACTTGTACTCATGCGATACACGCAATATTTAGGTTTTGTAAATAGAAATAATACTTATTAGTTTTTTTAAAATGCATTGTACAATTTAATACATTAAGAAATTACATAATAAAATAAGTAAGAATAGAAAAAAAAAAAAGAGAGAGGATGAAACATCTAAACTATTTATTACTACGTTGCATGAAGATAAAAACAAATATAAGTATTTAATTTGATTTTGTGTAATTAATGATAAATTAATTAAGCTAAAATTACAAAATTAAACATCTAAACATTTTAGTTTTAATATAAAAGTTTAAGCCAAGTAAGGTACTAATAACTCAAAATAATAATAATTTTATTAACAATGAATATAACTACATAATGTTCTAGTAAATATTTTTTTTATCATAATGTTTTACATGTGCTTGACGACTCATTTCATTGACAACAATTGGAAGTTGCAGAAGAAGGTGTTAAATTTTTGTCAAGTCACAAGTCACTCAGGAAAGTCTATGGCTAAGATGGTTGAGCATTGCATGAGTAGTTGGGGACTGAATCGTGTTCTTACTTTGACAGCTTGATAATGCTTCGTCAAATGATGTTGCAATCCAATATCTCAAGAAGTGGCTAATGTCTTGGGACAGTTTGGTTCTGAAGAGAGGACTACATTCACATGCATTGTTGTGCATGTATTTTAAATTTGACTGTGAAAGATGGTTTCAAGGAGAATATTGATGTTATTCTGAGAATTTGTGCAGCTGTCAAATACATAAGATCTTCCCCATTTAGGTTGTCTAAATTCAAGGCATGCGTTGAGCAGTAGAACATTGAATATAAAGGCCTTGTTTGCTTGGATGTGGAAACCAGATGGAATTATACCTATTTGATGTTGGAGGCTGCATTGAAACACTATAAAGCATTTGAAGAGCTTGAGATGCAAGATAAAAAATATACTGAAGAGTTAGAGAAGGGGAAAGGTGTTCCTACATATGGTGATTGGGAATTTCTGCATGCTATCTTGTCATTTCTGAAGTTGTTTTATGATGCTACGTTATGCATTTCTGGTCCAGCTTATGTGACTAGTAACATGTATATGTTTGAGGCATTTGGAATTGGAAGAAAGATTAAGCAAATGTGTACTTCCAAGGATGTGAGGGTAAGCATGATGGCTGAAAATATGAAGAAAAAATATGATAAGTATTGGGGCAATCCTGATCGTTTAAACATGCTTTTACTAATTGCTTTTGTGTTGCATCCCAGATACAAATTACAATTCATGCATTGGCTGATTAGTCAATATTTTGATGGTGACGTAGCATCCAAGTTGAAAGAGAAAGTGGAATCTAGTTTGAGATTACTTTTTGAAGAGTATAATGGTGGGAGAGATGAGGTTGAAGCTAACTCACAGATGCTCGTCTTAATGAAGGAGGTAGCAATGATCCTTATGGGTTTAACCAATTTTTCAATCAACTAGCTCTAATAAATCTGAATTAAATAAATACTTGGAGGAAGCTTTAGAACAGAGTCATGGAGATTTGGATATTTTAAATTGATGGAAGCTACACTCGGGTCGATTTCCAATTCTTGCAAACATGGCAAGAGATTTGCTGGCTATACCTGTCTCTACCGTAACCTTTGAATTTGCCTTTAGTATCGAGGAAGAGTTCTTGATCCATATCGCAAGTCTCTTACACCGCAAATGGTGGAAGCACTTGTTTGCACTGCAAGATTGGCTTAAAGGAACACCCTTACCATTGTCTCCAAATGAAATTGAGGTTTTTTAAGAGCTAGAGAAATTTGAACAAGGTAACAAGATTCGTTTTATACTATATTACTGTATTATGTACCTATTATAATATGACTAATAACTAAGGTTGCTTTTCTTCATTTTGCAGAAATGGTTCCCTCACAAGACGTTGCTTATTCAGCCTCCTCTCCATTACACTTAATGATGATTGAAGAATGAAGAATTGCTTCTTTTTACTTCTTTTAGTTATTAGGACCATTATGTATTTTGATATTTGGTTTGATTAGGACATTGTAATTAAACTCTAGGGATTCATGGTGTATGCTTATTATTTTGGTTGGTTTAAAATTTGTTGGGATTATAATGGCTGTGTTTGTGACTAGAGAAGTTAAGTTTAGAGGCACTAATATTTTATTCTGTTAGATATTGTTATTTTACTATATTAACTTGCCTTTTTTCTAATCTTTAGTGCACATGACAACATTCCTGATGTATATATGGTGAGTATAAAAAAGTTTCACCTTCCAAAAATATGCTATTTATTTCTCTACTGACAATGCACCCCATAATTCTTGGTATATTACAAGTGCTGCAACTCTATTAGTGGATTGCACAATATGGAGTCAAGATCTACAGTTCAATGGAGAATAGTAGAAGTATGCAAATACGGTGTGCAATTCAGTGGAGAAGTATGCAAATAAGGTGAGCAAAATGACTTGCATATTCTGAATGGCCCATCATGTTAGACTTAAAATTTGAATTTGAACATCATTATTGAACTTGAGAATGTAATATTTGATAGTGTTAGCAGTTAAAATGAGAAAAAACAAAATTGGAAAACTGGTTTGAAACCCAATTTTACGAAAAAATCGGTTTTAAAAACTAGTTTCTGAAACTGGTTTGGTTTTTAAAACTAGATCAAAACCAGTTCAAGTATAGTTCGGTTTTAAAACTGGTTCGAAACCGGTTTAGTTCAGAACTGATTCAAAACCGGTTCATCAAAAGTGGTTCGGTTTAGAACCAGTTTCCTAAAGTGGTTCAAATATTTGGATCACAATCTGAACTGGTTAAAACGGTTCGGTTTGGTTTTTTAAAAAATCAATCCATGCACATCCCTAATCCGCACAGTTGCGGCTGTCAACTACACTACAAAGTTTTCTTTTTTAAGAAAAAGGGGACTATAGCATTAGGTATGTTGAACCCCATCCATGATGCCAGTTACAATTCCTCCTAGAAAAAATAATCCGAAAGTAGCTAATAAGTCCAAAAATTCAACGCCCTTCCCAAACCAAATTAGAATTTTATACATTGCAATACATATCCACTCCGCCACTGATATAGCACACGAAGCTTCAGAATCTTGGGTCTCCTATTGATCATTAACTTGAGATAATTGATATGGGGTCACATGTACATGCGTTCCTAATCCAAACCATTTTATAGCAGCATTTGATTTCAAAACTCGTGTTCCACAGGTTGCATATTGAGCAGTCTCACAAGCTTTAATCTATGCCCAACTCATAAATACCCCTTGCCTTTTGTGTATACATTTTTAAGTGTCAGTCCTTGCTGCCTTCCCACTCCATCCTTTTCCCTTGTCAGGTAGTTAAAGTACACGCCCTTATACCGTAGCATTCCTCAAAAGGTCTCATGTACTGCCTCCAAAATATGGATGATGATTGCTGCATAGAAGCACTCTTTCTGATATGCAAATCTACACAAATCCAATAACATTTAGTGTACTAAGTAAGTCGCAGCAAATGGAATATTACTAGCAAATGTGCGGTGCAATACAAAGTAAAATTTCTTTTCAATAAAATCAATTATTCAAGCACAAATCCAGAACCTTTCACGGACTTAAAACAATTCAAAAGCATATTGATAACCCCCTTGCTTTGTACAGAAAAAAGACAAGCATGACAAGGAAGTGGGTTGTTCATGTAGAGAAACTTCATACATCAACAACCACAAAATAGGAACTACATCTAGCAAGTAACTATACAAGTTTAATACTATAGTTACACACGTTGTGTAGAGAAAGGAAAGCATTGAAACAGGACCTCAATCTGAACATTTTCATTTTCAGCATCATACTTGATTAAAATATATATACAAAATCAACTATTCAAGCACAACGTGTAACAATTAAAATCAATTATTCAATCAGAAAAATACATGTAAGATTAACACCACATTTACCTCTATTTTAGAGAAGGATAATTTTGAACCAGAAACAACAACTACGAAAATCACAGTCGGCAAGTTTTATTTAAAAAGGAAAGGACTAGATTTCCTACCTCTCATGTACCCTCTCCTTTCTCCCGCTAACCCTCTCCTAATATTTCCTACAGCTATGAGTTGAAGGAAATCTTTGCCACTCCACTCCCTCTCAAATGGAATGTGTGAGTTTTCAAACGCTATACCCCAAAAAGCGAAGAATGCAATTCAGACATCAAATAAAACCAAGAATGCTCCTATAGACACTCAAACAATTACTTATTGGATGTAGTTCCTCAATCATTCACGCAAACTTAATCCCCTTGAAGAGGGAGGCAAGGGTGCGGTGGTTGGGGACAGTGGTTGAGGGAGATGAAGGAGTTGGAGTGAGTGGAACCGAGTGCGGTCCATGAGACAACGATGGGGCAAGATAGTCGATGGAAGAACGCGAGGGCGTAAGATGAGAGGTTGAATTTGGAGTACTGAAAGGTTTGAGAAGGAAAAAGAAGAAAAGTAAATAATAAAAGGTTAAATATGTTTTTGGTCTTCTAAAAATTGACTTATTTTAATTTTAGTCTTTAATTTTTTTTCTTGAATAAAGTCTTTTAAATATTAAAAATATCTTAATTAGATTTTTGTACTAAATTTTGTTTAACTTTTCTATTGAATAATGGTTACATCAATGTTACAGTCATCATTAATTTGCTGATGTGGCCATCTATGTCAATTATTATGTCTAGGTTAAATTAATAACATATTTTTTTGAATAAAATCATTACATGTTTAACCTTAAACTACAGATTTTTTAACCCTAAAGCAAAAGTAATTATATGATTTTTTATTAAAAATTATCACTGGGTATTTCAAGTAATAAAATATTTTACTTGAAAGCTGATGTAGCCATCATTTAACAAAAAAGTTAAGTAAAGTTTAACACAGGGATCTAATTAGGGTATTTTTAATATTTAAGGGACTTTATTCAAAATTTTTTTTTGAGAACTAAAACTAAAACAGGTCAATTTTTGAATGACTAAAAACATATTTAACCCAATAATAAAATAGAGGAGTCGTTATCATAATTAGTAAGAAAAAATATATGAAAAAAATCCAAAAGAAAGGTCCACGCCAAAAAATGGATTCAGGAGTTGATTATTATAAGGTGTTAACATCCTACGACATCTGTCATAAAGACGTTTACCTTTAATTAGTGTAAAATTAATAATTTTAAAGATATTTATTTTATCCCTAAAAAGAAATGTTTTGGATATTTTATTTTATTAAATATTTATTTATCAAGAAAATTTTATTAAAAAAGAAAATATTTTATTTTTGAAAAGAATTAAATTTTATTATTTTTGAGATCGACAGAGATAGTTTCTTGCTCCTATGTATCTTCTGATACAGTGAAGAATCAAGCTCATGTAGTTCTTTTATAAAAAAGTTTTGTGGATTGATATTTTTTAATTTTTTTTAAATTGTTAAATTCGACATTTGTTACAATTTAGATGTATCAAATTTACTAGATGATTAAATAGGAAGTACTTTTAAAGTGGTCATATTTAAATTATTATTTTTTTTGATAAAAAAAATGTTTTAATTTTAATTTAAAAATCAAATCCTCAACTAATTATTATGTTGGCAAAAAAAAAAAAAAGTAAAAGAAAAGCTGATTTTATTTAATACTTTTTTGTAAAAGGTTTTTTTTTGAAATTTAAAAACAAAATAAACAAAAGTGTTAATTTCATTCTTGCGACAACAAAAGCTTATTTTCATATTCAATTCCGCCCTTTTTGATTAATATTATCTAACTAAACCAATATGAAAAAAAAAATAAAAAATCAAAGCTAGCATTTGTTGTTTTCACACAGGAACCCAATATGGTATAAGCCCAAAACAGATACAACAACAACTGCAGGCCCTAAATTCTTTCACAACTCTCGTAACCCAGTCATTGCATATGAATCCCCAAAAAAAAACTAATGTAGAATGCACAAGCTGACAAATTAGGATTTAAGCGGAAGGCAAAAGCATCCCCAGAGCAGACAATACAACTCTACCAGGCCCAAAAAGATAATGAGCCCAACAACCATCAATAACAAACTCAAGCACCAGAAAAAATCCAACTTGCATACGAAAGTAAAACAAGGCTCCTCGGATCACACTTTTTATTGCACGCGAAGACAATGACTCAACCTACATATTAAAATTCAGAAAGAAGTAATTGAAAATAATCTGACCACATCTATAGGATTGAATCACAACAGAAGAAAGAATTCAGTAACTCAAGCCCCAACACATCACGTACTGGCATAATAATCGGAAAATAAAAGAAAGAAACAAAAACGGGTTTGACCCGTGTCCAAAAGTCTAGAGAAACACACAAAATAAAATAAAATAAAATTCACCGTTCGACAAGCTAAAAAAGGGATAAGTAGTAAATAATAAGATTAAAATAAAACAAAAAGGTAGAAGTCACCGCGTACAAGGTTTGTTTGAACCAGTGGATGTTGCATCTATGTGAGCTTGGTGCGGTGGTTTGCTTTCTGTGTGAATGAGTGTGTGCATTTTTTTGTGCTTTCGTGAGTGTTGGTGAGGTAGTGAGAAAGTGTGGGATAGTGTGTGCCTCTCTCTACTGTGTGTGGGGGTGTAGAGATTTTAATTGGTGGAAATGAGTGATGTGGGAGTGAGTGCTAGTGCAACCATTGAGAGAGAGAGAGAAAAAAGTGATCTAGTGCTGAAAGTTTCAATAATAGTGTGCGTGTCTTGGGCCTGTGAGTGATGGTGAGAATATTTTTTTTGAATATTGTGGGTTTGTTATGCTATGCAAATGTGAGAGTTGTGAAAGAATGCAGCGTGTGTGAGAGAATAGTCCAGTGACCGTGCTGTGATCATGGCTCTGTCAAGGTGAGTGCGTGTAGTGCTAATGTGTAGAAGGAAGGAAAGCATAATGCTGCTATGCGTGCAATGTTGGGTGGGTTGTGAGAATCAAAGAGGGGAGCGCGCCTCCACTGAGAGAAAAAGGATTTTGTGTGTAATTGGTTAGGGAAAATTTGTTGGGGAAAAAAGACAAAAATGAGGGTGAGTTTGTTATTGTGTCGGGGATGAGATGGGTATGAGGTGAAAGGGTGATATTGCCATTGTATTGTATGCATGTATGAATTGTGATACAAAACAAAAAGAGAGAATGCCAGGGATATTGACGTGAAATGATGAGGGAGGGTTAGTGCAGTGTATGTGTATATGGGAATGAGTTAGCATAAAAAGACAGTTTATTTTTTTTTTCTTTTGGATATTTTCGATTAAGTAAATAAAATCACCTTCGCCAAGCATCTACACCATTTATTAACTTGTTTTTATTTTATTTTTATGAACTTTTCTTTCCTTTTTCAATCATTTTTAAAATCGCATAAAAAACAATTAAGTTTTGAATTTGCGCTCTCTCATCACTCTCTCTCTCTCTAATGAGTTAAATGGAATTTTTTTTTTCTGATTTTCTTTTTTTTCTTGCATAAAAACTCAAAAAGTAACAAAAAGAAAATTGGATCAAATTAAATGGGCCTTTTTTAATGCTTTATTATATTTTTGTCATTTTTTTGTATTTATTTTTATCTATATATATTTTAACTACCTAGACAAAATTAGGTGTCAGCACTTTGTTTTATTGATTTTGAAAATCACCACAAATTACATCACTGTTATCTCCAACAAACAGAGTTAGTTACAGAAACTTTTTGTAATACATTTTCAAAAGTAGAGAACTGAAAGTCAACATTTTTGAAAGAAGTGACCAAAAGCAAACATTGTCATATTTAGAAGGATCAAAAAGATGCTTAACCCATAAATTAATTATATCAAATATTGTTTTCAATTAAATCTAAGGATGGAAATAGGTCAATCAGACAGCCTGTCAAAGGCCTACAACTTGACCTGCTTAAAACATTTCCTAACCTAGCTCGTTTATTAAAAAGGTTAGGCTTAGATTTTTTAAAAAGCCTATTTTGATAAAAGGTCAAGCTTTAGGCTTTAAAAAAAGCTTATTAAGCATAATAAGTTGGCCTATTTATATACATATAAATGAAATATTATTATATCATATATTATGTTATATTATATATACATAATTGTATACAATACATATATTACATATAATAATATAAACAAAATGTATAATTACTAATAGACCTTTTTAAGTAAATAGGCCTTTTAGGCCAACAGGCATACTTAGACCAATAGGCTACTAGCTTTTTTTTATAATCCTTATATAGTATCCACATATTCTCCCTTTTACATTTTTGTATACATGCCAATATCTAGTTCGGTGCATATTTCGATAACCACCACCTATTTTGATGAAATAATCATATCATTTAAAAACTCACTCTTTTCTCGTCTGTTACTGTTTTTACCTTTATGTTTCCCTTTATAATCAATCTCGTATTTTCTTTTGTTTACCTTTCAACTTCTATTTCTTTTTGTCTTCCACATATCACTTGTAAAGACCTTTTGCTTGTAATTTTCTCTTATTAATGCTTCTTGTTTTCTTTATTTCCAAGTATATTTGTTTTCCTAGACATTTTGAGTGCTTGTTCTTTTGTCAAAACTTGTCGTCTTTTTCTTTAACAACAACAATTTTTCTTTTCTACTTTTTACCATCTCTTCATCTTCCTATGATCCTCCATGAAAAAATCTCGTACAACATCCCTATTTCTGTAGAGTTCTACTTTGTATAGTTTGGTGAATTTTGAAAGTTTGAAAACACTTAGCTAATCCCATATCACCTAGACCACCTTAGAGAATTGATTATTTTAACATCTGATCCAAACGAAGAAAATAACTACTTACTCGAGATTCTAGGCCTTAAAGATCGAGTTTGTAATATTTTTGCACTATATAGATCATCGTTTGTCTACATGTATGATTACCTATTTATTACCTTAGTGTCTGGTTCCCTTTGACCGAATTTGAGATCCAATCTCTTCAATGACTTTCAATTGCTCAACGGTTAGATAGGATGAAAAATTTATTCCTACACAGATACCCCCTTGTTTTGTATTGGCCTTTTCTTTATATTGACCTTTTTACTTTTTGATGTAATAGCTTTTCACTTTTGATGTATATTTTTCTTTAATGTAAAAATTTCTTTTTTAACTACGAAGTTTAACATTTATATTTTCACTTTCTCGCTTACATATTTAGTTTGGAATATTTTGGTTATCATAACTTCATTTTGGGTTATTATACTTATGTACAGAATGACGCAACTCTTCAACTTTTGCTTAAGCTTTTATATATAGTTTATATTATTTTAGTTTTGATGATCTCCACCTCCTATTCTCTCTTTATACTTCTATTGAGGTGTAATTCTATTTATATTTCTTTGTGGCTAGAAATTACTTAAGAAGCATAATCATTATTTAACCACCATTTATTCTTGATCATTTAGTTAGCATCTAATGACCCAAAAAAATAATAGGTTTGATCCTCCTTTAAGCCTTTTGCATAATCTAAATAATTGAAAATATAGAAATTTCAAATTAACGTTAGTTAAAAAAGGTATAAAAGTTTACCATAAAGAAAAAGGATAAAGAAAACTAAAACGGGGAAAGGTGTAAACTTTAAAACTTAAAAGACAAAATCATTAACAATGGAATTAAAAGATATGATGCGTCTAAAAAAGAAAATAAAAAGAAATAGATATTAAATAGAATTTAATTAAAAAAATAAAGATAATAAATAGATAATAGATTATTAAAGATAAGATAATATATTCGACTTTAGCCTAAAATTAACTTACTGATTAAGAAAAGTCCTTCTCAGTTATTCAATTGGCTTGGCTCTTATTAAATAACCTATGCTAAACTTTGGGTCATTCTGCCTTAAATTTGACTACCATGGTCAAAAGGCTTCAGGAATATTGTCATCAAAACAGATTCCTAAGTTGCAATAAAGCTTATCAACCATGGAAGCTCCACTTTACACTCGTGCCACAGCCTCATTAATTAGATTTAGGGCTCACTCGTTGAGAGCATAGGATATCTATATCCCACGTTCATCACAAGGTAAACAAAATTGTAGACGCGCTTGCCAAATTTGGTTTACGTTTTGGCGGTCATAGTATAAGTTTTTTTTTTTCCTTTTTATATTGCTTCAAAATTCATTTTTGTTGCTCTTTTATGCTAGATAGATCTAGTGTTTTAATTTCATGTGGTTTCTGGCTGTGTTGCATTCTATCGGGTTGAGTTTATGGTTAATGAATAATTGGATGATTTTAACGGCTGTAATTTTGATTTCATCTCTATTTTGAATTTCATTAAGATTAAATCTTGGTTGTGATTTATTGCTAGAACATGTGTTCTCAAATAGCTATTGTAAGGCCTTAAAATGTATTAAATACTAGTGTTAAAGATCCTTCATTGCTTCTTTGTAAATGGGTTGGACTATCCTTTAGTGCCATTAATAAATATCTGTTTGCTTATAAAAAGTTATGTTACTGTAATAGCTTAGCTCCAATGGCAAAAAAAAATAAAAAAAATCTACTTTAGCTAAGTCAACATTTTGTGGCAAGTTTAAACAATTAACTTTAATATGAAGATGATGGTTATGGCATTAAAGAAGTTGTCTACTATATTGATTTATTCATTCTACTTTTTTTTTTAGTTTTTTTTTCAAACACAGTAATTAGGATTGTTGGCTTCTTGATAAGACTTGAAGTATTCTCACAAACTTCAATTCTTTGGGTCAGTTATGAGAGTAATTCTTAGTCTGTAACTTAGTCATACTTAAAGTTTATTGCCTCTCCTCAAGGATGTGTTAGGCAAGAATCAAACCCAAGTCCTCCCCTAGCTCAGCATATGTTGCCAACTAAGCTACACCCATTAAGAACTTTCACTTTTAGTTGATGCTTATATATATATATATATATATATATATATATATATATATATATATATATATATATATATATATATATATATATATATAATTAATTAATTGATTGTTGTAAAATTTTCTAAATATTTAATTGATTACTTAATAATTATTTTTGTTATACTTAATTGATTGATTGTAATAAATTATGTGATTTGATTAAGAGTGGAAGTAGGCCAAGCCAGGCTAGGATAGACTTTGGTAGGCATGAGTTTGTCCGTCATTACAAAGATAAAGCCTAAGTTTAGCTTATTTACTTGTCATAGCACTTTTTAAAGGCCTGAGTCTAGCCTGCATAAAAGTTTGAGCTGGCCTGTAAGCTTGCTTAAAATTAAAGCCTATTTTCTTATAAGGCTTATAAAAAGGCTAGTAGGCCTATTAGTCTAAGTATGCCTATTGACCTAAAAATGTCTATTAACCTACACATGTCTATTAGTAGTTACACATTTTTTATATTAGTATGTATAATATATGTATTATATACAATTATGTATATATAATATAACATAATATATTCTATAATAATATTTCATTATATATGTATATAAATAGGCCGATCTATTATACTTAATATGCTTTTTTAAAGCTTAAGGCCTAAACTTTTTACTTAAATAGGCTTTTTAAAAAGCTTAAGCCTAGCTTTTTTAATAAATGAGATAGGCTAGGGCAAGCTTTATGTAGCTCAACCCATAGGCCCTTGACAAGCTGTATGATTGACTTATTTCCACCCTTAGATTTAATTGAAAATAATATTTGATATAATTAGTTAATTGAAATGATAGAATTATAATTGTTGAAAATATTTAACTAATGTCCTGGTATGTTCCCAAACCCAACTCACGTAAACTTTTTGGCAAAAAAAATTATATATAACAAATGTAATTGTTTTGATATGTCTATTATCATGCAATATGAATGATATTGGCAAAGTTTTCTTTTGTATAAGATATAATAAATCAGATATCATAATAGATTATATTAAATATTGGTTTAAATTAAATTGGGTGCTTCAATGTATGTAAGTGAAAAATAAATATAGTTGATTGATTGAAATGTTAGAATTATAATTGTTGAAAAAAAATATAGCAAATATAATCGTTTTAGGCAGAAAATATATTATCACACAATATGGTTGATATTGACAAAATTTTCTCATATAAGTGGTAATAAATTAGATATTATAATATATTATATTATAATATGTAAATAAAGAAATTACCTTAATTATGCATTAATTCCCTTAATTATCTTAGTTGCCTTAATATAAGACAAATGTTAAGGGTGATTGTTAAAGAATTAAAAGTAAAAAAGAAATATATTAAAACATAATATTAATATTTTTATACTGTGATTTGTAATGCTTGAATTTTAATTAAAAAAAAACTGTTATTAATTCTCTGGTACACTGCTTAACAAGAGCATAATATAATATGAATATTATTATTTGTACAATAAGTTTAATAATAATGAGGGAAAAAAGCATAAAATGTAATACTATGATAGAGATAGATACAAAGAAAAATTATTGTTGGACAAATAACATAATTCATATAATATTTATTTTTTGATAACATAATTCATATAATATTAATGTTTCGTAGTCCCTAGTCTGTAGCATTGGCTAAGCTAGGCTATGGCCAAAGTCTACATTAAATACTGCAAAGCAAACGTCACTATACATGGCCTCAACTGTAGCAGTTTGTTCTGAACGCCCCATTTACGGAACTGGACTCTCTCGTCCACAACAAGAGCTTCAAAAATATTGGACAGTGAACATGGAAGTGTACATAAAGTTTTGTCCTTTCCCTGTGCCATCGCATCCGTTTTCTTCCACCCACATACCCCATTCATTGACTACTTCACCATGATCGAAACAACACAGGTTCAGACGTCAGAACAATCAATTACGGTTAGAAAGTGTTATCAAATGTGACACATGGGATACCAACGCCACACTTGTAGCCAAATAAGTACCATCTTTTGTCTTTTCTTTCACCTATTTCATAGAACTGTGTCTAACTGCAGTGCTGGCAACAGAATCAAAGCCCAATTGAAAGTGATGCTTTAGTAAATAAATTATTAGTTTACTGGAGTCTCTATTATCACTTGTGTGTTTATAGTTGTTCTTATTTATTTAGTATATAATTTGCTTCAATGGTTAGCTTCATTAACAAAAAATAAAAAATAAAAATAATGTTACAAACAAAAATTAATATTAGACACATTACATTGAAAGGATAAGAGATTACCAGAGTAAAAAGGAATTGAACGTTGCTTTTATCATAATCATCCAAATTTGTAAAGAGACTAATGAACCTTGCTCTTGCATAATTTTCTATGAATTTGGGTGTATAATTTAACTCTCTCAACCAATTGAGAGAAACAGAAAAAGAAAGAAACTAGACACAAAAGAAACCAAACAATTTCACATACAAAAGAAGCATAGCAAAGCCAACGAAAAAAAAGAAAAAACGCCATGTCAACATTAACAAATGTTCATATTTCATTGTGAATCATCGAATTCACTTACATCAGGTGACAGAAAAACCTTACTCAGCAATCTCTTCAAAGAGCAACCCAACAAAGATGAAGTTTCTGGAACAGAATCACCATGATCCCCACGGTCACGCTCACTCTCACTAATCTCATAACCTGGAGTAACAACCACAATCTCAAACACACCATCACCATCAACAGAACCCATTTCAGAATCGTTCTGAACAACCCCACTCGCCACAATAGGAGCTCTACAAATGGGACAATTGCAGTGCGAACTCAGCCACATGTCAATGCACTCCACGTGAAAAGCGTGGCCACACTTCGGCAAGCTCCTTCCAATCTCACCCTCCTCAATAACGCTCAAACAAATCACACATCCCAATTCCTCTGTTTTCTCTGTTCCGTGCACAAACATGGGAATCGCCGAAACTATGGCCGAGTCGAGGCCCTTGGTGCACGCGGGTGAGGCCTCCAAATTGATGCTGTAGAAATCGGAAGGTTCCAGAACGCCGGAGACGGTCACCTGAGTTCGCCGCCGGCGAGTCCGGGAACGTGGTTGCGCCTGAGATAAGAACCACTTGGCGTACACGTGGAGCAGGAGGACGAAGAGGATTACTAGGAGCAAGGAAAGTATGGCTACGAGCATGATGTTGTTGTTGTTGGAGAACATGTTCTGAGCGAGTTGACTCAGTGAGTTGCTGGGTGACTCGGATTGACTCGGCGTTGTGAACGGAGCGAACTAATGAAAGTGAAGTGTGTTTCGCTTGAATGGGGGAAATGGGTATGTTATTTTTGAGGAAAAGGTTTGAGCTTTGAACTTAAAATGTGATTGTGGGAGGAGGGTTCAGGTACCCAACAAAACAAAACACAGTCAACACCCGGTTTGTGCAAATATTCTAGAATAGAACTCTTGTTTTGTTCTTCTACTTGTTGAGGTTTCTTTGCAACTTGTGGTGAGAATGTTTACGTGAAAATGAAGGGAATAATAAATTAGGGGTATTTGTGATTCACTGTGGGGAGTGAGGTTGAGGGGGGCAACTGAAGTCAAAGGAGAATCCCAATATCAAAGGGAGTAACGGGGACTCATGCATGGGGATGGGGTGGAGGGCTTAAGAGAAAATGGGGGCACAAATGAAGCACTCGTGAAGGCAACGGCAGTGGAGGGTAGGTGGGTTTTATTAGATTCATGTGGCAGGTTTTTGTTTATTTATTTGTGGTTTTAGTTGGTTAAATTTGGTGCAATGGAGGAAAGGATCCTAAGGCAAAGTCATTATGAGTTATGACTCGTGACCGGGACATAAAATAAGATATTCTTAGTTCTTGTAAACTGCATCAAGCCTAAATCAATCATGAAAAGCGAGGCATCCCTCCACAATTTCTTCACTTTCACATTACTCATTATCTTTTTGGGGGCTTTCATGCATTTATTAGAACTTTGTCAATATTAGAGGGGGCTGTTGTACTGTTGTGTTTTCTAGGCTTGGTAGGGTACAGTATGGGACTATGGGACCCCCAATTCCTGTTTTAAAGAGATCAACGAGAGTTCAGGGGTCCCATGTGAATGGAACCATACACTATAGGGGCTTTTTTTTCTTCGACCACCCTACCACAGCCACCAGACAACTGTTGATAGCAGTAGAAGATCTTTGCATAGATTCCACCACATTTTGTTGCATATTTCCAGCAATGGATCGAGCCCTTTTTCAGTTTAGAGTGCGCAGGGGCTAACAGTATAGGCTTGCAAAAGGTCCTCGTCCAATGCACTGATAATAATTCATACAGGTTTTTTGGAGTTGGCAATCATTGCACATGTTTGATTTTTCTTTTTCTTAAAATGAATATTTGATTTTTATTATCATATCACTGTACGATAAATTAGTTAATTTGACATTTTATAGAAATTTAATGACTCGTACATAATTTAAATGGCTGTTTAAAGTTTTCTATTAAGTATCACCAATAGAATTTTACATAAAATGTGGAAAATATATTTGTGGCTTTTCTTTAGTTGGTCTGCAAATGTTGAGATCCCGAGCCTGCCATCTCTCAGGTCAGACGAACTTTTTACATATTTTCAGCTGGATATGTTGGTCCAAACCTGTTTCTTTAGGACCTTGTTTGGTTACGATGAAAATGGGGAGAGGAAGAGGAAAGATAAGAGAAGAGAGTAAAAAATCTCAAAATTCATCTTGTTTGGTATGGTGGAAGAGGATGGTTTTTTTTTTTAAAAAAAACTGTGGGCTCCACCATAAATAGAATCGTTGAAAAAGAGAGAAAACTATCGTGGAAATCGTACAAGTGTAGCATCACTTGCCCAAAATAACCCATCTTCCTTAAGGCAAATTGATTTTACTTACTTTTTTTTAGAAACACACCTGTTTGGACACTTTGAAAATTGATTTTAGTACTTCCAAAATCGATTTTTGATGTTTTTGCCATATATTTTAAGGGTATAATTATAATAACACAATTTCATTTCATTTATACCAAATAACTTTACACATTTATTTCCACTCCATTTCTCTTAAACCAAACAACCATCTATTTCTTACCTATTCTCTTCACTTCTTTTCTCACCTCTTCTTTCCTTTTGCCCTCTTTTTCTTCTCCTACCAAACAGGGCCTTAAAATCTTGTCAATGGTGATTCTAGAACCCAATATTAATAATCTCAGCATTTCAACCATACAGTGGATATGCGGCTGATTGACCTTTTACAAAGTATTTATCAATTTGGGCTGTTTTAAACATAATATCAAAGTGAAATAGTCAAACATAGAAAATTTTAGTCAAATTAAAATATTTAGTGTTACGTCAATTTTTTTTTAATTTTTAGCTAAAAATGTCACGTGTTGTTCACGTGAGATACACCAATGACAGTAGCATTTTCAGAAGACACTACTACTATTAGGGTAACTCACGTGAATAGCACTTAACATCCGTAGTTGACGCTTATGTAAAACGCTATCACTAATAGTGTTTTCAATTTTATTTTATTATTTTTAAAAATTGACAAAACCTGAAGTGATTAGACACACATGGTGTACAAAACACTATCAATTTTTAAATTTAAAAAAAAAACTGACGAAACGCTATCACCCTTAATGGGTCATGGTGAATGCATGTTGGCTTAGGACACACATACACTTTCTTTCTTTTGTCTTTGTTATTCTTTTTCTTTAGCTTCCATGGCAAATTATGCCCTCATATTTTGATCTCTATAAAACCCTTTGTGACAACTCTCACGAACAAATCGGTTTGTTGACAAAAGGGTCTGCAAAGTCAAGGCTATCACTTTAGCCTCAATGAAACCAAGTAAAAATAAAATAAAATTAAACCAACACAATTCAATTGTAAAACAACATATGCAAGTTTTGTTGTTTTTTTTTTAAATTAAAATAAAAACACTAATGGTGATATTGTTTTATGTATTGTGTGCGTGCAATCACTTCAAGTTTTGTCATTTAAAAAAAATAAAAATTAAAAACACTATTGATGATAATGTTTTGCACATGTGTCAACTACAGATGCTACATGCTGTCCATGTGGGATATCTCAGTGGGAGTAGCGTCTTCTAAAAATGCCATTGCCACTAGGGTATCCCATGTGGACAACACATGACATTTTCAGGTACAAATTTAAAAAATAAATAAATAAACAAACAAACTGATGTGACACTGAATACCCAGTTTGACTAGCATGTTCCACCATTGACTACCCCACTTTGATATTATGTTTCAAAACAGGTGGAGACTCTAGTGGACTAGTCAAATTAACCTGTAATAATAGGTCTTTTTGGTTTTTTTTTTCTTCCATGTCAACAATTTTTTTAAATATTAGAATGACTATAATAGCTTTTTTACAATGTAGTAAATATTCTTATTAGAATGACTTTTATACTACCACTCAAAGTGACTTTTAGTTTCATTTGGGTGTTGTTTTCCACCTTTTATAGCTACTCCTTCTTCAACAGTTTGGACAACACAGCAAGTGCAATTTGTTGGACCTCCTTCATGCACAATTTGGACAACACAAGGAGTGCACAATTTAGACAACACTATTTTGTGCTAACTTTATCTACTTTCGAATCCCACCAATAACGAACTAAAAGTAGTTCATCAGCTATTGACGAAGCATTAGCTAGAAATGCACTTTGTTGTCTGTCTTAAATTAGAAAATAAACTCTCTTAGCATTGCACCCAATTCAAAATTCCAATCAAAAGCAATGAATTAGAACTAAATAAAAATGTAAGCCATTAGTGGGATCTGAAAGTAAATCATTTTTTGCTCTATAAATGCCAAAATTTCTTCCTTGTTTATAGATTAGTGCCTCTTTGACTCTTTAGCTTTGAATCACTATAAAACCCTATTCCCCTGAACCATAAGCACTTAACCATAAGAGGAAGAAGCACCGCAAGCAACCACGACAAGTTCAAGTCATCACACCCACAAAGCCCTGTAAACCACCACACACCATGAGCTTCGCCTCAAACCACCCTCTACCACCAAAACTACACAAGATCCTATCACCAAGACCTCCTATCACCCTGTCATCGAGACCCCCTACGCCTAAAACATAGACTATCCAACACCCTGTCACTAAGACCCCCACATGTGACAGGTCATGCACACCGAGACCCCTAATTATATCTACCAATCTTTGTTTAGAATATTCCTGTGCAACTGAGGGTTCGACAAGCTCCTCCCATTTTTGGCCAGAAGAATAACATTGACAATTCTTTTTTAGTAAGGGATAAAAATGTAAATTAAATTTATGGTGTAAAAAAATTAATTGATAAAACCAATTGAAGTTAATTAATCTAGACCACATAATATTCTAATATTATATCTAATGGTAATTACAAACTTGTCCACCATAAACTACATCCTTCACTTGTCCACCATAGAATTTGTCTTCAAAACATCCCCAAATTAATAAACACTTTGTAAAAGTGACCTACATTGATCAATCAGCTGTGGATATGTAGAATGTAACCAAACAACAGGATGTGTTTGAGTGGAAAATGGAAACGGGGGAAAATATAGGAAGTTGAGTAACAAGTATTCTTTTTGCTTTGATGTTCAAAATTCTTCAAATTGGAAACTAAAGAATGCTAATAAAAATGAATAAAAGGGGTTTTAGAATATTACAATATACATGATAATCATCATTTTTGTACTCGTAAAAACCAAAAAAGTTCACTTGAAATAATTCTTTCCCTCCAGTTTCTTCTCTTCAACTATTCATTTCAGTCCATTAGTTTGTATCTTTTCTCTTCGACACCTGTAACTCCCAAGTGTATCTCTATTATCGTATGGAGGGGCACCTGTAAATGAGCAAACCTCACGTTAGATATCGTGTGCAAATTCATGATTCACACTACAACGTCTCACAAAATGAGATGGTGAACCTCACAAATTTTCTTTCTTCTAACACCAAAATAACTAATTTCTTAAATATTTGCCACGAACTCAATCAGGCATTTGCATCAACTCCAGTTTTCATACAAGAATAAGAGCATCACATTCAGCTAAACATGAATATATTACCTCAATATCTGCAATTTCTTTCAAAGGCCTGTCCGTAAAATAAGCATATAATGCCCTCAAAACTGCCTGTAATGAGAAAAGCATTGAAGAAACTCAAAAATTAGAACAGGTCAATCATACGGGCCTATACAAGGGCAAGTTTACATCAAAATAGTGTAAAACCTGGTGAGATATCACAACAACAGGCGCTCGTTGTCGCTCAAGCTCAATAATTACTGGTTCTAACCTGCATTATTATTAAAATTTAAGTTATTTACATCAAAAAGTAGTAGTTAGGAACTAAATAATTTTAAAAAGAAGAAATGCATCAACCTTTGAATAACATCCAGGTAAGACTCTCCACGAGGATAACGATACCTAAGCTTGTCCTTATTGCGGGATCTGCAATAGAAAAATCAAAATAAAATAACATGTACTTAAAACATTTTTAAACTGCATTGTGCTCCCACTAAGCACTTGCTTTTTATCTGATATACCAGTTGTATTCAACTGGAAATGAGACAGATCACAAGTTTGTGACATACTCGTACTCCTCAGGCATGTTCTTCTTGATTTCTTCATACGTCATCCCATCACACACCCCAGCATTTATCTCATCAAGTGCGCGCCATTGTATCTAACATATATAGATAGTAAGTGCAGGAGCACTAATAGTGTATACTTTTGTCAACCCAAATTTCCTTACGTAAGGATGACACTAACCTTGGGAAATCCAACAATTGGACCTGCTGTCAAAATTGTTCGCTGCAGTGTACTAGTCCATATCTAGACACCAGTTACAAACATCACAGGCCATTCATCATTTCAATATTTGCACATATATTTATTATAAGCTTACACAAGCAGCTCGTTCTGATTTGAGACGCTTTTCAACAAATTTGGCAAGCTTCTTTTTATATAGTTCTCCAGCCTCACTGTTGAAACAAATTGCATTGTGTTCCAGTTAGTTAGCTGAAAGTTCATAGCAATTCTTGTTAAAGAAAACCACATATCACATCTTAAAAGAACGACCAATAAGAAATGATTCAAAGATAGAGGAACTAAAATCATTTCACCATTTCTCTTTGCATGACAGCTGTTAGAATCAATTTTTCGATTAAGTCTTGCTTCAAAGAGCTGCTTGTATTTTTTCTTTTCAGCTAAGTGGGTGGGTACACCCAAACACAGTAGTGCTACAAAGAGAAACCCCTAGCAAGATGAAAGAAACAAAAGTAATACCTAACAACAAAAGCTATTAGTTTTTAAAGATAAGATGTATCCCAGTGTTGTTAAATGGCAGTGCCATGGCAGAATGGCATGGCAGATTTTTTTGCCAACTGCCATAGGCAATTTGTGAAGGGAGGCCCGCTATGGCAGCATCATAGGCTGCAATGGCATCTTTATATAGGGGAATTTTGGTCTTCAGCCATCCGCCATTGATAACACTTATGTATCCATAAGTCCCAAAAAGATATGCCAAAGCAGGACAAAAAAGCCAAGAATTTAGGGCCCATTTGTTGAATCTTTAAGAAAATCAATTCTGTGACATAGCTTTTTCTAGATATTTTTTCAGAAGCTATTCTGTTTAGCTTCTGAGAAAAGCACTAAGGCAGTTTTTCTGATTTGTTTTTATGGAAAAGCTTGTGTAATTATTATCACATTTTTTAAATATTTTTTAATTAAAGAACACTTTTTCTTGAAAAAATGCAAACAAATGGGTCCTTAGTTTTTTTACTAATAAATAAGACCGGACTGTGCTTAATCAGTCTTAAATAAACAAAGACTTCACTGCCTAACAATACCGGAGAAAATAAACAAGAACTTTGCTACAATAATCATTGTTAAACTACAGATGATACAAAAGTCCTTAGAATGCAAGTAGAACCATGTAACTAAATGGACTGCATTTACATATTCCAGCAAAAGAGAAGGTGTGAAAGTATACACCAACCCAAAATCAGCAAATTTTGAAACTAACAACATTAACTAGCAAGACAGTGAAGAAAAGAACTTCATTAATATAGATTGGTGCTCTAGATTTTATGCACATTTCATCAAATTGTAACACATCACAATATCAAGAGAATATTATTCAAAGTCTTTCTTCTCTCAATTTCTTCCCTCAATACCTAGAAACCCATAGTTTCAACATTCTCTAACCAATAAAAAGGTTTAGTCAGGCTGGCTGACTTACTATTGCAATGGCTCTACAGGATGAGCTTCCAAGGTATTGGAAGTGATTGTACCATTATAGTTTTGTGAAGTTTGATCAGGTATTCAGGTGAAAAAATGCATATGGAAAATGCATACTGGTTTCACAACATGTGCAAACTACAGATATTTTCCAATATAATATATTCTCATACCACCAACAATCAATGTGTACGCTAGAACTTTCAGTTACTTCTTTATTCTTAATACCACTGTCCAAATAAGTGGCTTGTCCTTGGATCTGTTTTACATTTCTAAAGGGCCTTATTAAGTTGGAATTTTTCTAGATGAGCTGTTGAAAAATTACTCTAGCAGAAGAGCTTTTCCAATAAACAGAATCTGTTTTGGTTTCAATTCAAAAAAGTCTTCATCTTCCTTCAGAAACCAATTGTACCAGACACAATCAGTGACTTCAAGCCTCCCACTGAGATAAATATCATAGTATGATTTCCACAATACTAAAAGGAAGTTACCAAGAACAATTGGGTTCACCTTTCAGACAACCTGGCCCACCAGTGACAAATAACCTATAATATACCCCAGTTTGGGCTTCCTAGAAAATCTGCCAAACGAAGGTCAGAAAAAATTAATAAAAGGGAACTATAAAGGTTCCTGCCATAATTTTGGGGATTTAATCGAAAGGAGAAAAGAGGGAATATTCACTAATAATTGTGACGTGAAATAAAAAAATTGACCTTATACTCCTCTTTAAACTAATATTCTAGGTCAAGTACAAATGTAGTACAACTACTACAAGAACAAGCCAATAACACTCTTAAGTCTTATCATAATAAGACTCATAACACAAAAATAATTTAGATTCTTAATATTCTAATAGTTCCTCGTATAAGCAAAACAGCAAAAGGAATTATTATTTTCATTCATATAATACCTTTTTCTATGTGCTCATTAATATTAACATTACATTGAGAAGAGACAGAAGCCAAATATTAGAATATACCTTAATGCAGAGTCTCCTCCAATTCTTCCTCTCACATTGTCCTGACTTTCTCCATGCCGGGTAAGTAATATTGGCCGTGGTGTAAGATGTGTATTAACCTGCAAGATAATAACAAAAGTATTCATACAAGCTTACAAGTGATTTGAAGTAGCATTTGCTGAATGCATATCATTAATCTTCTAACAAAAACCACTATCTCAGGAAGTTAGGCAAAAATATACTTTTGTCCCTTAGCTTATTTTCAAATTTCAGTTTTGTCACTTAATAAGCTTTATTTGTTTTAAATTTGTCCTTTATGTTTTGAAATGCCATCACAGTTTCCCTCAGTCAGACTCCAAAAAATCCACTAACTAGATTAGTGATGTCGTTTAAGCATTTAAGGTGGAAAACTTCACCAAGGCTGAAGTATAGCTTTTGCCCCTTAATTTACTTTTCAATTTCATTTTTTTTTCCTTTAAGTTTTATTTGTTCTAAATTAATCATTTACAATTTCAATGTTATTAAATATTAATTTTTCCCAATTACAACTCTCAAATTTTCTATATGAACATGTTTATGTCACATCCAGCATCACAGAAATAAAAACTTTTAGGCCACCTTGAAAGGCTCATCGCTCCACGAACTAATGACCAAAAAATCAACAGAATCATCAGACTTGAAAATGTTCCTAAAAGACCAATTACAGCAGTTCAATTATACATTTTGTCGTACAAAGCCATCCAAACACATTATATGATGCAATATGTGAATCAATGTTATCAATTGCAAATCGCAGAAAATGGCGGAAAGCCAATAATCCACTATATCATATAGCGGATAGCATTACAGGCAAATAGTGGAAGCTGTATAGCAGTTGAAATATATGATATATATCAATTATATATGTATAAAAAATTAAGTTGTATGCAAATAATGAATAAAATGCATAAAAATTAACATAACATTAACTCAAAGCTCAATTGATGGAGACTGATTAGAGATGACAAGAGGACGCAGGATGCATTCTGCAACCACAACACGCATAGCAGCTGTAATAGCGGCTGGAGTCACAATTGAGGAGCCAAGAAATTCAGCAATGCAATAGCGCTATAGCACAACTATTGCGGCTATTTAACAACATTGATGTGAATTAGTATGGAATTTCTCTATCTTCAAAGGATAAAAGGTCATAATTACAGCAAATTTCCTCTATTTTTCTTGTTAGAGATATAAAACCATTCATGTATCCTGACTTCATAGCTAAAGTAAAACTTTCAGGATAGTTGGTCCATGACATGAGACTAGAGTCTTTGGTCAAGAGTTAAATCTTCCCCTCCCCCCCCCCCAAATTTTCTATACAAAATGTTGAAACCTGTGTGTTGTCTATGCTTCAAGCTCAAAGAGTTCACGTGAGGGGGTGTGATATAAATACAAAACCATTTCATAAACCAAATAAATAAATACAAAATCATTCATATGCTTTCATTCAATAGCTTAAGCTTTTTGGATAGTTGGTCCATGACATTTCTCAATATTGTCTTACTGGGTTACATATTATTAATTAACTTAATCATTTGTTTTGCTTGCCTGTGTGTCTAAGAAGCTTTGACTGTAATTAACTACATTCTTCAAAGAACCTTACCAAGAAAAAGACTGTCCGCCCAGGTAGGTAGCCACTGATATTGTTCACCTAAATCAAAAGATAGAACGTGTGAATCATTAACAAATTAAAGTTACGCTGTATACCACATTTCTAAATGGCTAGAGAAAAATTCAAGGAGATGCACAACAAGAAATTCCAGAGTATTAGAGCAGCCTCCCTATAAAATTTTTCAAACAAAAAAATTATTTTAATATTATCTGTGCTTAACTTAAACATCAGACAGATGACTTGTACATTACACTTTATCATAAAGTATAGGGCTATGGTACTGTACCACATTTTGGTCCTCCTTTCAAGTTCCACCCAAACAATATGAACTCATGGTATAATTCTATTTACAATACAGTTTATATACATAAAAATATAAACCTTACTACTTGGCATAACTTTTCGATTGAGTGGTTCGTTGACATGGTATTGCAGCTTGGTCAACCAACAGGCCCAGGGTTCAATTCGTATAGAGCCTAACTCTGTCAGTCTGATTCTGATCGTAAGTTTGTCACCCAACAAAGTTTAGAGCTGACTATAGAGTCTTTCTAATTTGTCTGTTTTATATGTTGTATAGTTCAAATACTGGTAAGTGATCTGTATAAACATAATGCTTTCATAGTAATATGCCTTTCTAACACTGATTCTTTGCAGAACAAGCACACTCTCGATTCTACATTTGCAGTGAACCATGAAATAATAATTAAGACAGGCGCAAAGTGGGTTCAAGGATACTGTACAAGTTATTTAAAGTTAGAGGTGAAAGTGAAACCATGCCATTTTCCCACACCAAGGTTTTACATCTCGTTAAACTATTAGAATCTATTGAAAATTTTACTAATCCAAGTAACAGCTACTATATGGACAACAAACATGCATATCATTTATCAAACTCACAATGCTAGCAACCAGACAATGAGCTATGTAAAATGGTTCAGTTTGCCATATAAAAGGACATAATTAAAGGTAAAACTTACTTGTATTTGCCCTCCATGTCCACTGGCCATGTCAATCATTTTTATGTAAGATCCTTCTTCTACTGTCTCATAAACCTGGTATATGAAATCAACATTATTTAAAGCGAAAGCTCACCTCAAATAGCCATTAAAATTTAAAAGTACATCTGAAAGACTTGCCTTCTCATAATTGGCTACACGTTCTTTGAAGTCTCGCAACCCAGCCTCAAAATCTGATCTGAGAAATAAAAACTGATTGCATATGTGTCTACAATTCCATATACTCACTAAGATAAGATGTCACTGGTTTTAAAGGAAACATTACACTTCTGCATAGTCAGGACTCTGCTGAATTTTAAAGCGTATATTCCTCTCAATTATGTCTACATCATTGCATATTGTTTCCAAAAAAATGATCTGTAACAAAAATGCAAGGATACATTAGAAGAGTTCGAAATTAAAAATATCATTTTCATATCATACATATTACATAGCAGTACCCATCTGTGAGACTCTGACTACAGTACCTTGCATCTACCTTCAGCCAATTTCATCAGCATGTTTCTTCGCTGCTTGCTACTGTTTGTGGCATCAAATATCCCAACCTAAATCCAAATTAAAACTTAAGCAAAAATAAAAATAAAAAAAATTTGAAAGAATGCTTAAAGTAACAAAGTTATCTAACAAGAATGAAATTACCTGGCCACCTTCTTGCATCCAAGATATCATATCTTCAAATGCCATCTTTGCTACCTAGTGGTACATGATATATTAAAACTACGTACATAGAGAAAGGTCAACATGGAGTTAACATTACCAGAATCATCTATGACAAATTGCTAGGTTCAGTGTACACATCTTAACAGTCAGTATAATAAATACATATTGTTGTATTTATTATGTTCATTATATAAATATGGAGTACATGGTGTAGTTGAGACACAATTTTAAACATATGCATCTCTCTCTCTAAGGATATTATAATTTTTATTCAAGAAACACTGCTGTGTTTGATTCAAAACCCAAACAGGAACTAAGGTCTTCTTGAAAGACTATGAAATTAATAAAGGAACTAGTTCCTGAAAATATTTATGCTCCTACATATACCAGATCATTAGTCATAAAATAATTTTAACACAAGTGAATTATTTGTGACTACACAAAAAAATATGTTAAAAAGTTAAGAGTCAAAAGATAAATTAGTTGAATGTAATAAAATTGTATAAAGTCTAGAAGCAACATCTTCAACTAAGGGTTTGTTTGGGTAAATAACTTAATTAAGTGCCTATTGAATAAGTACTTATCATGTAAGTACTTATGTATAAGTTGTTTCCATAATTGAAAAGGAAATAGGGTTAAATTGTTTTCATATAAGTTAAAAGTTGTTTTCATAAGCTATCCTAGAAAACTTACTGAAATAATCTGAAAACAACTTATGGACATATCATAAGCTATTTTCATAAGTTCTCTTAAACACTTACACAAGTGCTTAAACCATAATATAAGTTTAAATAAACTGTAAATAAGCTCTTCCAAACACACCCTAATTATAAACATCTACGACCTAATTATACACAACCAATATAACTCTTTCACACATTCAAATAAAAAATATTGGCCAGAAGAAGTTACCTCGTTACGTGCCTCCATACCTTCAGGATTGTCGGCTCGAAAGAAATCAGCAGACTGCATAGAAGAATATGACATGGATTGAAAATTTTCCTAGAAAGCATGACAGTACCATAACATCATGATTCCAAGAATGAAACTAGCATAAAACAGGGAATCAAGCACCTATAGTGATCACATGATGTAGCGCAATTTAAAAGTTGATAACATTGCAAAGTATGAGAGATTATATCAACGAAATGGTGATGTTAGATTTAACAAAATTATTTTTAGGGTAATGCCCAGTACTCTTTGACTGAAATAAAGTTCAGCACTAACCACCTCGCACATCTTATTTATTACAATTCAGTGTGTAGTAGTTTTAAGTTTAGCACAAGGAAACAGATGTTTTCTTCACATTTCCTGCCCAGTGAACTTTAATTTGAAGGGCTGTATTGGAATTGGAATTATAAAATTTTTTTGGTCAAAACTTAATAGCTTGAGCTTTTAGTGCAAGTGGTTCATCTGTGAATCCTCAGATGAACAAATTGAATTATTGAAAAATTTAAAGCCATGTTCCATTTTCTGCCATTAAAAGGTCTTAGAGCTGTAAGCAAACATTAGAGAACACCAAAAGCCCAATGCTTTGGAATCATGCCTGTCATGTGGCATAATTAACATAATTAGCGCCTGCATCAACAACAAAAAGTCATGAAATGAGCAAAACATCTAAAACCAATACAAAGTTCAAAGAACATCAACAACTGTTGGCCTTCTATGTAGTGTGAATTCCCTGGTATTTCAAATCAGTATTCTTCAATCCTTCATATTGTATTTATTAAAAGAGCATGCTATGAATCCATTTTATGCACAAAATTTGTATTACTCTAGGATGCTAACAGTGTCAAATCAAAGCCCCATGTCAATTATTTATACATTTTGTCAAATTTAGCATGTGGGAATGGGGTGTGTCCTAGGTGTGGAAGTGTGTAGCATTATTATTGATGTTGAGAAGACACAATTACAAAGAATCAATCCCTAGATGTCACAAGTCGAACTTAACCAACTACCTTCCTTTTTGTTTTTAAACTCCAATAATCCTTATTGCATCCTCAAAATCAACTATGAGAACCCATAGATGTCACTCATTAAACTTTAGAAAAATAACAATCTCTAGATAAAGAATTCTTAGACACTGGAATTATTTTCACCTACCAAATCCTCTACAATCTACACTAACATGAACCAAATGTCCATATCAATTCTCATGACAAACAGTACAGTACATCATGCAATAAGAGATACATCTAACAGTTAAAAAAAACATGCACTATATTAAATATCAGAGCATATTTATACATTAATGATAATTATTCTGCCATTTCACAGTTTATAGAATGTAGATAAACAGTACAAGAGAAAGCATAAACTATTCGATTGATTCTTCTACATTAAGTTTACCTGACTAGAACCATGCTTAAGGCGTCGGTACTGCAGCATTGAAACATAAGTGTTAAATTCACACTTGACAAATTTCCTATCTTTCATTCGATACAAAAAGACTATTGATTACTGAGAAGAATGAGTCAAGAATGTGAACAACCTTACCAACATTGAAGTGTTTGGTATTATGACCTAACCATCGAAGATATCTTGTAAGCTTAGCTGCAGTGTAAGTCTTGCCTCGAGCTGGCAAACTCACCTAAGAAAAAGAAACTAGTCAGAAATTATTCATTTTCAAATATTTTATTTTACTAAATTAGATGAACTACAGATGGAAATGTGACATTTTTTTTTTTTCAGGTACTTCCAAATTCTAACTTCTCAAGATATATTGTCTCATTTTGGATCTCACTCAAAACTCCAACTCAAAGCCCAAAACAAAGTGATAACAAAGTGTTGCTAAAAAAGTTTGAGTAATTATTACTCAAGCAAGAATAATACCATGACAATCGCCAAATGTCTATGCTCCTTGGGACCTAGCATCTGATCAGCAATCGCAGCAGCTGCAACAGCTCCAGCAGCAGCTGGAATTGAATTCTGTCATTAAACCAGGACGGGGGAGCAGAGGCAACTATTTGTTAATAACCTCAATTGAAAAGTTTGATGCAATGTAAATTAATCCGGTGGAAATAAATTTCAATAATAAACAAAAAATGGAAATCATTTATACAAACCTTAGTATCAGTATCCAAATTAAGATTAGTGAAAGTATTTGAACTGGAAGATTTTACAAGTCTGGGAGATCCAACACCCCTATCAACAAGAAGTCCCCTCTGATCATCTTCCCTTTGCAGAGGTGAAATTGTTCCCACAGACTGAGATTTAACCATTCCAGGACTTTGGTACACCTTAGATGGATCAGGGGCATTAACCTCCATCAACTGGTTGGAAACATCAACATAGCCTATTAGATGTGATATATTGCTTAATCAAGAATCCATATAACCGATTAGCCTACTTTTTTCTCATAACCTCAAGAGATGCATTTTGCATTTTAAACATCATTTGTGCAGCTACTAGTTAGTTATAAAATGATCTACAATCCCTAATTTCATGAAACTAGTAATACAGGAAAATAACCAGAAAATATACAAATAAAATCCTAATTATTAGCAACAAATGTACAGCCCCAAAATAGGAGATATTTTCTCTATATTGGAGATACTTTCCAACACTTTTAACAAAGCTTTAGTTACTTATCAAAGGAAAACAGAGAGAGAGAGAGAGTAAAATTAACACATTACTGATTTACCAAGCATCAACATGCTGGTCAATGTCACACTTTAGAAGTACAGAAGATGTGTCTAAGCTGATATGTTGAACACGAGAATCTACTTCCTCAACCAATTAAAGTCTTTTAAGGTAAATACAACTACAAATCCATCACAGCTTCTGGTTCTGGTAAAAAGACTTCTGAATATGTCACAAATAACCACAAAGATTCATCGAAGTTATGTCAAAATATCTCTGGACTGATTTTACATGTTTTCATACCAATCAATTTTAGAAAGTATAATCATGAATTTGAAAGTTAAACCTTTACTGTTGCTGGTTGATTGATCAAAGGAACACTGCCATCTCCAGTGGAAGATGAAATGCTGGCAGACCCACTACCTAGTGATCTGGGATCCTCTGCCAAGTTAGCAGCATATACAAGTGCTGAACTTGCAGAAATTGAAGGAGATGGGACAATATAATGCTCAAGATCAAGTTCCAAACTCGCAGATGAGATGTTCTGAATAAAAAATAAAAATTAAGCATGAGCTACATAGTAATTGTTTGCAAAAAATTGTTTTATATATGTATTAACTGAAAGTTGGAATAAGAGAAAAGGAGGGAGCGTACAAAGGGCATCAGTTAAGAGTCAAGATACATGATCAGACATGTTATGGTACATTGGTAATGTAAGATACAGACATGCACTTCTATAAGAAATTATTGGGCTTTGCCTGACTAATCACTTGACCATTGACAATAACCATTTTGCACTATCACATTAGAAAAATACTACAGAACAAATTACAGCTCCATGAAGAGAATGATAACTACAATTGGCTGGCATTAAAGAAAAATCCTGAGTCCTGACCAGTGCTCTCACAACTAAAAAGAAAAATTAATTAATTGTGCATCAAAAAGAGGAGAAATGAATTGGACTATCAGTGACCAGACCATGGTTAGAAACTATTTTCATTTTGCACTAACAGTAGAAAAACATTGATTACAGCAAAGTGTGATTTTATGATTAGGCATCAGGAAAAGCATATTAAGAGAGAGAGAACGAAAATTGAAAAAATATGAAAAAGAAGAAACAAGTATACGGCTTGTGCAAGCCACTTGTTTTTATTTATTCTAAAGAACAAACATCTTTTCCAAGTTTATGCAGCTGTATACCAAATTACCAATTACAGAATACAACCATTTACTATTTTCCTTATAACTATAATAATAAAAGGAAAATAATATGACCATTTTCTAAGTCGGGACAATATGGAAACAGAAAAAATCAAAATTTCTTTAGATTATCCACACAAATTAGCATATTTAATACTTAACTAATCCACTTTGAACAGCACAATATTTTAAGTGCAAGATACCCTGCATGCTCACATAAGGCTTTTTAACTGAAGTATCTTAAGACTTGCAGCCAAAGTAACACTTAGTTTTACAGCTACCAGCAGGGAGTTAATTACAAACAACATAGTGGAGTATAATAAATCAACAGTAATTCTAAGCCAAGATATTTTAGATCCCATTAATACAACAACAACAAACCAGGCATTTTCCCACTAGGTAGGGTCGGCTACATGAATCAAACAACACCATAATGTTCTGTTGGTAATCATATCATAGACAAACCGTTGACCTCTAAATCCTTCTTAATGGTTTCACCTATAGTTTTTTATGTCTCTCTCTACCTCTACTAATAAGGGCCATAAGGTAAGGCTACCCTCCATATAATCTACTTTCCTTACTACGGCTTCTATAGATCTTCTCCGCACATAGCCAAACCACCTAAGGCGAGATTCTACCATTTTTTCTACTATAGGTTCCCCAATTTTCTTTCCATTGCATTCATTCTTAATTCTATCTTGTCTAGCATGTCCACACATCTAACATAAAATTCTCATCTCTACTACACAGTTTATTTTCTTGTTGGTTTCTAGCGGCCCAACACTTAGTTCCATACGACATCACAGGTCTTAGAGCTATACAATAAAATCTTCCTTTAAGCTTGAGTACTACCTTTTTGTCACAAATAACATTCAAGGCACTCCTCCATTCCATTCACCCCACCATTAGATCTCATTAATGTGAAGTAAAAATAAGGTGATTCTTTATGTTAGCATCTAAATTCCAAAGTAAAGATTAAGAAAAAGGTAACTTTCTTAAAGAGTACCTGATTCTTAATTTCATGCACTACCACAACCACATCTACCAAAGGGAAAAACAAACATAAAGAAAACCAGTAATTAGAGTCTTACCTCACTACCTGTCTGAAGTTCTGAATTTATGCTGACATCAGGTATCCCACGTACAGCTGAAAGACGGAAATTCTCCTGATAAGCCCTCCAACTAGCTGCAAGATCAAAGGGAGAAACCCTTTTTGCTTCCACAAATACTCGATACTCAAGAACTTGACCATTATCAAGCCTAAACAAAGCCAGCCTGTCACCATCTTGCAATGCTCCCCCAATAATTACTCGGCTTGGACCCTCCTCAACAAAACAAGGCATGTTGATGTCCTTGGGCTTCAAAAGGAACTTAAATTCTAAAGCTTCTGAAAACCCCACACAAAACCAACACTTCAGGTCAGAAATGCAGTCTACATAACCCCTTCACTTCAGCAAGACAATCACCAAAACTAAACTTCAAGACACCTCAATACCATCTCAATAAAGCTATCACTCAATGCTCAGAGTAAAACTTTGCATTATTTTTTTATTTATTTTTTCTCTGTTTTACAAAAATTAAACAACTTAACTTAAAAGACAAAGCAAACAGAAAGCATTACCATGATTAGGTGGAACAACAAAGCTCAACTCCCACACTGACGCAGATTCCCGTTCCATGGAAAGCTAAATTTTTTGCACCAAAAACAACAACAATAAGAAAAACAAAGGCAGACCTGGAATAATAGGAATGAAATGGTGAAATGGGTATGAATAAAAATTACAGCTTTGGAAGGATCCCAAGAAGGGCCTAGTGGGAAAGTGCCAGACACGTGAGGAAGAAGGTCCCCAGAGAGAGTGAGATTGGGATTCTCCATCTTCACCGAAACATAGAGCAATCCCGGGATTCGTAACGGCGTTTGGTGAAGGCCATCTCGGTCTTCTTCACTGTTCCCCACCATTGATTCTTCAGAGTATTGTAACAGTGTTAGCAGGAGCAGCAGCAACTGAAACGGAATGGAAGGTTTTGTGGGAACGATATTTTATTTTTATTTGTATGAAAAATCCTTATCCAAGTGTCTAACTATTCGTAGTGTGATACGGGGAGAGAGAGAAAGAGAGAATTAAAAAGACAAAAGCCTATTGTGATGTGATTGAATTAGTTTTACAAGAATTGTTTTTATACATAGTGTTCACACTTTTAAAGAATTTTTAATTACGTCTCTCAATTAAAAAAATTTATAATTTAAAGACTAACTGATGTATTAAACCTTTCAATAATTAATTTATATGTATATATAAATTAAAATAATTATTTTGAATAAAGCGTTTTTTAATTGTTATATTTCAATAAAAACGTTTTTAGTTGTTATACGAGAACATTTTTAGAGATTTTTTAACATTTTATCTCTTTCAATCTATTATTTTTTATATCTTTAGATCTAAATTGAATTTTAATTTAAAAAAATATCAATAATTAAAAATTAACATTGTACTATAATAATTGTTTATTATAAATTTAAAATATAATTTATATGTTTAAAAATATTTATGTATTGTGAATTTTAATTATAATATAATTTATATACTCAAAAAATTTATTTATTATAAATTTAAGTTATATAAAATAAATATTTATCTTGTGCATAGGTTAAACTACTAGTCATATATTAATTTTTGTTGATTATAATTGTTATATGAGTTAAGTTTTATATTTAAATTAGTATTTTAGTTTGTATGATGTATAGTATAAATGTTTATTTTTATATAACCAAAATTTACAATAAATAAATATTTTTAAATATATAAATTATATTATAATTAAAATTCATAATAAATAAATATTTTTAACATATAAATTATATTTTAAATTTATAATAAGTAATTTATATTGTGACATAAGGTTATTTTTAATTATTGATGATTTTTATTAAAAATTGTTAAAATTTAATTTAAAAATAGAGATGAAAAGAATAGAATGAGATAAACAGTTAAAAAATCAAATATATAGATAAAGATAAAAAAAAGAATGGGTTATGATGGTTAAGAAAAAATTGTTGGGCTTGTTGTTAAATTAAATTAAAATTAATAAATATATTTAAAATGAATAAAAATTAAAAAATAAAATTAAATGCTCAATTATAGAATTATGTTTAGACATGTGACTCAATAAAAGTTAAAATAACTTCTAAAAACGTTTGCGCTCAAGACTAATTTCTAAAAATGTTATCATTTAAGAATAGTTGGCGTTATTATTTAAGGATGAGGATTCATGTTTATAATATAAAGTTAGATATATTTAATGAAAACCTATTAAATATAATTTATTTTATTTAAATAGTTAAAAATCATTTTTTATTATAAAATTTTAAAGAAGAGACATGAAATTATTCATAAGTTAGTTTTGTAATTAAAATGATTAATTATTTGAAATAAAATAAAAAATTATGTAAAAAAATAAGTTATTAATTTATAATTATAATCTCTCTAAAATTGTGTTGGTCATTAAAAAGTTATTTTCTCAGTTAAAATTATAATAAGAGATTATAATCTAAATTGTTTAAAGTTTTTCTTTTGTTACAAGATTGTTTAATCATTAAACACTAACAATATTTTTTCATCAATCAAATTATAATTTTGGGAAAAAAATCTAATACAAACATGTTTTTACTAACCTAGATTTTAAATTACAAATTCTTTTTCTAAGGTCACAGGTATTATTTATAAGACGTTATTTTGTTTAAATTAAGAATATTTATAACATAATAAATGCAAGCTAAAATTATAATATTTATAATATAATTTTTGTTTAAAAATTATTTTATTTACATATTTTACAAATCATATAAAAAAAATTTAAAACTTTCTTAACACTAAATCAATGCAAGCTAAAAATTGATGTAAGTTTTGAATTTTGGGAGAAAATAAAAAACAAAAAAAACAATAAAAAATATTAGGCTGATCGAAAAACTCGCAACTCACATAGGGCCAAACTTGAGCATCAATTTCAAAGACTAATATAACCTGTGACCCGCATTGAGTTCGCCTACAATGAGCCGAATAGCCCGTTTTCTCACTTCTAATTCAGAGGATTCACCCTCAAACCCATTTCATGTATTTTTATGGGAATTGTATAGCTTCATTTAAATCAATTTAAGTAGTGTGGGTGGTGAGTTGACCCATTTTCATCTGGATCACTGGTTTAATGCTGTCTAATACTTGTACAACGATCTGAATAGTATGACTGGACTGACAGTTGATCTAATTCACAATTACACCGATCCAACTCATTAGTTCGGTCTAGCCTCTAGGTTTCACAAAGTTGATTTATGCAAGTACACACACAATCAGCATATAAATTGGTTTAAATCATGGGATGACCGATCTAACATGATAACAAAATAATGTAGAACTCAGACAAGTACACAATGCCCATTTTGTTAACTTATTTCTCTATTTAACTCTACAGTTAAATACGCAAACGGCAAATCTAAAATATGCTTGCTATATTTAACTCTTGAGTTTATTTGGGTAGGCATCAAATGAGTTTATTGCCAACCGTGTTTTGGTAATGCAGCCTATTAAGTACTATATGGTCCTCATTTTGGGAATGGTTTGCTTTTTGAAGCACAAAGACTCTAACGAAGATTTATCTCTTGCATAATTAAGAAAGCATATTCCTACTAGCCAAAAGTAGGCAATATGCTTTAAGAAATTACATAGGGAGGAGCATATACATTTTCTCAATTCCGCTGCTGATGTGTATACATCAAATAATTAAGGGAGGACAATTTAAGTTAAGATACTGGTTTCTGGCTAGTTTTAACAAGTTTGGGGCATTTAATCAGATTACTATAGCTTGGTATAGCACAACCAATCTTCTTCAATTCTTGAAATGCTTGTATGGTCTCTGGATCAAAGCCACCTGCAAACTGAAAAGCTTCATGGCTGATGAGTTGGATAAAATTGGAAGTGTGAACTTAGGGGAGTTCGAGGAATGTACTACTCTACCTGGTGTACTCTGAATGCAAACTTAACTCCTTGTACAAAGAGGTTATCTTCCTGCAATGGCTCGGTTGACTCTAGTTCCTTGGTTATCCGTTTCATGAATTCCTTTGCCAGCCTCAATGAACTTAGCTTCATCTACAGTCAATAACAAGATAAAGCCTTTCAATTGATTTTGATGGTAACAACTAGATACCCCTTCTACAAAATGTATAACATAGAGGGAATGGATGCTTCTGGGGTCATTGAAATGATACTAATTTGTCTGAAGCTAGAACATTATATCCCAATCAATTTTCTGGTTCTTTGATCTATATGAAATTGACAATCACACAGGATCATTCACCAGCATGATTTCATTTGGTGTCTTGTTAGTTCTATTCTAGACTCTAGAGAATACGATAAATAACCTTTTTTTTTATTGATTTCACATAAGCTTGAGTTTGAGAATACTAACCAATAAACAACATTTTTTTTCTTGATTTCACATAAGCTTGAGTTTAAGCATACTAACCAATAAACCTTATTCATTTAAACACACTTCATCATTAGTAAGCATACTAACCAATAAACCTTATTTAATATAAAGGTGATGTTTTATTGCGCTCTTAAGGCATAAGTAAGCTATCTACTCCCTACCTGACCAATAATGCCTGTGTCCAGCATCCACTCCCAAGGGATATGGAAATTCCTGTATCTCTTGCTTATACTCTCCCTCATCCTCTCTTTAGCACTCACACTTCTCTCCAACCTGCACATTTGAAAGTGGCACTTTCAATTGATTTTAAGTATTGCTCAAAAGCCTTAGTTAGTGAATTCTAAATTTTGTACATGCTCGCCTGTCTTGCAGTGCTTGTATCTTTCTCAAAGTCTGAGCCAATGGCTCTTTGGGATTGTCCTCATATGATGAAACTTCAGATTCAAGGTTCTTCAGATCTCGGTAGTTACAAGCTGCTTCCCTGAGTGCATCTACTTTTTGTTCTGGCCATTGAGGAAAATGTTTTAGCACTGACCTTTCATCCACCAATGAAGATAGTTCTCCATCTAGCCATTTGACAAATGATTCCACCTCAGAAACATCTGCAAATGAGGCAGACTCTACCTCCTTAATCAAGAAACTGATGAATTCCCCTTGTCTTTGAACTTCTGATTTTATCTGTCCAGGAATGTGCATAGTGTCAATGAAAATAGATGAAGATTAATCAACATTAGAAAATTTGACACATAAATATGAGCATTGAGTAGTTTGGAAGTAAACTTACAGCTGAGAGATAAGTTGAGCGGTTTTCGATTTCCTCAATCATGTTTTTGGTGAATGCTACCGTGGGAATTCCATTGGAATGTATTCTGTTTTCCATGTTAGCATCCTTTCGTGTAAGGGAACGATACATTTCTATTACTTCTGGCACACGGCGCACCGCTTTTAACCCAACTAATGATAATTTTGGTGGTGTTGGTGGTGGTGGTGGTACTATTGTTGGCTGCACTTTAATTCCTTTCTCATTTTTATGTAAAGGAAGAAGGAGGGTGGGAGAAGGCCTTGGTGGAGGAGCTGGTGGTACTATTGTTGGCTTGTCTTTTCTAGGTGCTGAGTCTTGGAAATCTGGATTTGTATGCACATTCTCATTTTTGAACTCTTTTCAGATGTGATTACCTGAACTGGTGGTGGTTTATGTTGATGTGCTTCTGAATTGTTGTTGTCATCTATGGATTTCTGTATCTTCTTCCATAGAACGGATTTCCTCTCCATGTTGTGTGCTTTAAGTGAAATTGTCTGTGACCTTAAACGACCTACTTCTTCTCTGAGTTCTTGGTTTTCCTTCTGTAGTAACTCATTCCTTGCCATGTGGACTTCAAGTTTTTTCTTGAGAGATGTGATCTCAGACTCATTCTCTTCCTTTAGCATTGTCTCTCCTTCCCTCATCAGAAAGATAGCTATAAGATGGTTACCAATTTGATAGCTTGTTTTTCTTCTAATTTTGGTCTTGCTTTTGAAGTAAGGTTGGTATGTAGGAGTTAAATATGCAAGAATGCCCCTGAAAATGCTTGCAATGGCTTTATGGACATGAGGGGAACAATAGTCTTGATAAGGATGCTTTGGACATTTCATACAACTTTAAAGCACTTTGCTATAAAGACTCATTATGATTCCTTTGTAACAAATTTTATGGGGGATTGGAGATTACTTGGGCTTGCTGGCAGCGCTAGTATGTGATAGCTGCACTTAGAATGCCATGTTAGGTACAACATTAAATTCTTTGGTCAAATTTACTCTACTTTAATGCTTCTGTTTTTAGACTAATCTTGCTTTCTAATTTGTTACGGTGTCATATCTTTGAGGGTTAGTGGTACCCCTCTACTGCAAAAGTTTGCTATTAGTGAGGCTATTTGACCTTAATGAGTATATGCTTGTCCTGTCTCATTAATTTCTATTTTTGAATCATGTCCAGTCTTCTTCAATTCACACTTTCTATTTACTATACACGTGGCCAAAAAACTAGTTAGTACACCGAAATGGTTACAAAGTCCTAACATACCTACCTATTTGGAAATCTCTTTAATCCTTACAAATCTCTCATGTCCAAATGTAACTTGTGGAATGGGAGTGTCATTGCATTGGGTCAGTCTAGCTCCATTGTGATGGTTGCCTTTCTTTTCATCATTTGAGAAGTTCCCTTCTTCTAGTTGAATGGCATTTGGCTATTCTTTGCTTGTGAAGCAATGAAACGAAAAGACAAAGGAGGTAGGAAAATGTATCCCATATAGTGAGGGTCCTAGAAGGGTGAAAATATTCATAAGGAAAGTGGTGATTACTACAGCATACCAAATAAGATCCCTATGATATCTACATTTTTTTTTTTTTCAATTTATTATGTTGTCTCATAGCCCCTCCTGGACTCCTTAGCTCCTTTTCTTACTTTCTACTCCTTCATGGACTTAAAATCACCACCCCTTCCACCCTTTCCACAACCGAAAGTGTTAATTGATGTAGATTGGTGAAGAACGTGAAAGTAATCAGAAACATTGTTTCAAGTCCTTAAAGTATTTGTTCAAAACTTCAGATATTAAATTATGTCATTCCCTTCTCTTTACCATCACTACCAATTTTAGGGAACAATATGTGTGCGTGTTTTTCTCTTGGGTAGGTAGCTAATCTCATCATTCCTTTATTTCTTCTTTCTTTCTAACTCGGAAAAAGAAAAGTGTAAAGCGAACGCATTATAAAAGTTGCATTAATTAAAATATAGTATCAACTTACAAGAAATAATGTAAAGTTGGTATGTAGATGCCCGGAATATGAGGGAAGAAATGTGCATCTCATGCAGCATTTGGGAATTCTAGCGAAGTTTCTATGACAGCTATAATTCTGTTAACATTTATTGCGCGGTTGGAGGCGTATAGTTGGCTAGAATGTACACATTGAATTTGAATGTTGGGTCAACACATCAAAGACTAAGGTATCAAATGGGGTTGCTACAGAGATGAATATGAACATGCATAACCGTTAACTATTAGTAGTCTTATCCACTAAAAAATTGTACATAACATTGATGACGGGAGGGGAGAAATGCAAACATCATACTTCATAACACCACAACACCACACTTTTCCTTTTCATTTTTCAACACATTATATTTATTACTGAGTTAAATTCACGCAGGTCCAATAAATAAATAATGTGAGTTACACTTCCTTATCTAATGAGTTTTATTTATTATTTAGTAGAACTTACATAAATTTTATCCAACAATAAAAAGAGTTTAATTTTAGGTTTAATTACACGTTTTGCCTCCATAATTTCATGATTTTGCGAATTTTGCCTCCAATTTTTTTTTGCACATTTTGCCCCCACATTTTAAAATTTTTGTGAATTTTGCCCTTCCATTGATTGAACATCCATTTTGTTACTTGGCCGCTAAAATAACAACGTTGATTGCTAATGTGGCAATCTGATGATGGCGTGACTATACATGTGGCACTGACATGGATTGATGACGTCGCAATGATGTGGCATTGGCATGATGACTTGTGATCAAGAGGCAAAATGTGCAATATGTAATGCTCCTTTATTTTAAATATAATTCATATCAATTTAATTATTAAATTAAGTTGATGAAAATGTGAGTAAATTTTTTTCGTTTTTATAATAGAAAAATTCTAAATTTAACAGAATTTGGAAATAGAAATGAAATGATAAAAACTGCTTATGTATATATATATCAAACTATCTATCATGGTTTGAGTAATACATAATAGTCAAAAAGAAAACAAAAGTACATCAAAAGACCTATACTACCTAGCCCAATATATACATAAAAAAGATTCTATATAAAGCAGTATTTATCTACCCTATCCCTCAAGGAAAATATTATAAACTAGGTCTATAAATCTGGAAGAGTATCCTCTGACTCATTCTCAGCATCATCATGCATTGTCGTCATCTTCAATAATTGCGATCAATCATACAAGGAAGAAAAACAATGGAGTGGGGTGATTTGTTCTAAAATCACTTTTCTATGTATGGTAGGAAATCTACCATAAAACAAAGATAAAACACAACTGACAATAGAAGGGAACCAAAGGTTTATTTTAAGTTGTATCAGACTACCCTTAATTAAATATGGATCCATACATCTCATTAGTGGGTAATAGTTTTCAATAGAACTTGGGAAGTCACTGGGAGTACATATACCTCATCAACATCATCACATGGTATAGTCCTCATCATTATTGAGGAAAATAACAGTCAGGATATCCATTTATAGAGGTATACTCTCAACCAATCCTGGAATGCTGAACAATTATCGGGGTTATCGAGCTTGGTCAGGTGAATATCCCAGCTCGAGGGTGCTACCCTGGCCATTGGGACCTTCACCACTCAATGCCTTCCCCCAAGACCTCCTCAAGTGGGTCTTCGCCTTTCATTCATCAACGTACCAAACTGTAGTTTCCTTAGCAGGGTACCATGTCATCGCATGTCACTTGTTTTACATTACTCACTAAACTATCAATTCCTAATTTCTCAAGCAGAGGTTTCCCTAATCTCAATTAATTTGAGCACCAGTACAATCAACATTTCTGCCTTATTTTGCAGAAATTACACAATACCAAAATTTTAACAGAATAACAATTTAGTAATCATATAAAATTTTAGCAAAATAATGACATAGTAATTATAATTTAATTATTAAAATTCTGGCAAAATAACAACTAAATAAATATATTTTAATTTTCTAAATTTGAGCAAAGTAACAGTTTAGCAAATGCATTTTAATTTTCAAAAATTGAGTAGAGTAACAGCTTAGTAATTATAATTTAATAATCTAAATTTAAGCAGAATAATAACTTAGCAATTATAATTTAATAATTTAAATTTGAGTAGAGTAACAACTTAATAAAAATTAAAGTTTAACATCAAACATAATATAATGATAATAATAATTAAAATTATGACTAAACGGGTTTAGGGGAAACCTTCCTACCAACATGCAAAGTGACAATAGTTTAGAACCAACCTCACTCCCCTCATTACCTCTAAGATAGTTGATGAAAAGGATGAAATTATTGATGCAAAGCTCTTAGGAAGAGAACTTTACTATTTGTTGGAAAACTAGTAAAATTTTAGCATAAAAACAAAGTAAAATAAAAAAATTTCTAGAGAGAGAAGCTCTCTAAGAATTTTGCTAGCTTGAGAGAGAGGAGGATGTGTGAAAAATGACCAAGAAGCATGGGTATTTATAGAGGAGAATGGTGGGTTAGGTGTCCTCTAGATGACATAAGCGATTATGCAATTAAACTTATTTTTAATTTCTTTTTAATTAATTTTAGGGACACATAACCCAAATAGGTGGTGAATCACCTATTTTAGGGTTGGGGATGTGCTCCACCAGTTGTCCCAAGCTTTCATGTGTCAATTTTTATCTGTAGGTGAATTAACTAATACCGATAAAAACTCTTAAAGTTGAAAAATTAGTTTTTAATATCAAAATAATGCATTTTAATGAAAAACTGGACAATTACATTATTTTTCATCAAAAATAAATTTCTAATAATAAATTTTAATTTTATTAATTTATTTCAAATTATATATATTTATTTTGCATTTTAAGCTAGAAAATTCATAAAAAATCCATTTTAATTCAATAAATACCAAAATTTTTATGAAAATTATAAAATTAAATATTTTACCCAAAAATAAACTAAAAATACTATTTTCACCCTTTTTGGGTGTCAAACCAATAGTGGCTAGGCTTAATAGACACCTAGGAACATTTTGGTCATTTTACACAAGAATTCCAGAAAATTTCCAAAAGTTTCTAAAGTTATATTTTAATATATATGACATGATTCCAAACTCAAATTGACATTTTAATATCAATTGAATCTTTTTCTTATGCCTATCCTGAATGTTGAGAAATATGGACAAAATCGTCATTTTCTAATTGCTCCAAGCTTCGGCTCAAAAAAATTATTAAAAATTACGATTAAATAGATCTTGAAATTTTGAGTATAATGGTGGGGATCAAAATTTTGAAATTCATTCCCGATTTTTCAAAATTACATTGTTAAATATTAAAAAAACGATTGACAAAATTAAAATAGGGTTGTTATATTTTTCACTATTTTTCTTTCAAAATAAAATTTTTATAACGAAATATACTTAATATAAAATTTTCAAAATATTTTAAGGTCAAAAAGTCTCTAGTTGGTTCCACAGTCAACTAGGAGTATTTTTGTCCTTTTTGAAAAATTGTTTCAATAAATTTATGAAAATTTTCTAAAATTATTATTAATTATCCTAAGTACATTGGTGAATTAAAAACAATTTTTAAACACTTCCAACTATTTTTGTTTATTAATTCTGTTATTTAGCATTTTAAGGACAAAACGGTTATTTTATAAATTTTCGAACTCCATTTCTCAAAAATTATTAAAAATCTAAACTAAATACTACTTTCTAATTTGAACATAACCATAGGAATCAATCTTTATAAATAAATATAGAATAATTTAATATATAAAAATAGGAGTGTTACACAATACTTTAAAAGTATGGGGGGAAAATGTGTAATATTTTGAGAGTATGGAGGCAAAATAAGAAAAAAATTGATAAAAATGTTAGTTTTTGTGGTCTTTGAACACCATTCTAACTTACAAATAATACCTTCTAATAGACTAAATCATGTTATTGTCAATCGCAAACGATCATTTGACCCATATAACCCAACCCTACCACCCAAAGTCATGAAATGGTACTATATAATTCTAAAAAAGTTACTTATTGAAATTTTCAATATCATTATATAGGTGCATCTTCAAAGAAATGAACTTGAAATGTAGCCATAATGGTTTCCTCTTTGAAAAGGAAAAAAAATGGAATACTTTATTCAAACTACTCCATTTTATGCCCCAAAAAGTTTGTAATTGATCACTAATAAGACATCATAATTTTTTGTGGTTCAAGAAATTTTATTTTGCAAGATTTGTTAGTTGTTGGAAAAAAAAATAAAGAAGTTTAAATAAAAAAGATTGTTAGACTAATTTATAAATAATAATAAAAGATTAAGGAAAATGTATTGTCTTCTATGGTCAAAAGCTACAATAGATGGAGAAACAATAAAGAAATTGCTAAAGAACCTATAAGAATTGTTTCATCACTTCTACAAATTTTAGTAAGGTTTTGGTTTGAATAAAGTCTTTCTAGAATTCTAAACTATCTCCAAATGCTTTTGAAATAAACCTAAAAATTCAAATGAGATCTTAAAATAAATAGAAGAAGATAAAAATATTAAGGTTTAAATATGATTTTCGTCCCTGTAATTTTCTTTTTCAGAATCGTCCCTATACTTTAATGCCTTTTAATTTTTAGTCCCTATCGTCCAACTCCATTACAAAAACGTTAAATTATTGATGTCAGTACTAATGTCATGTGTCATCATCATGTGACGCATTGGCACAAATGACACGTCATCACTACCACGTCAATCAAAAGTGTCACGTCAGCAATAGTGCCAAGTCATCGACAGACTAAAAATGAAAAAAAAATTACATGGACTAAAAATAAAAAAAAATTTACAGAGACGAAAAATGAAAAAAAAAATTACATTGGCTAAAAGAAAAAAAAGGACATATTTTCAAGTATGAAAAAAAAATTAAGCCTTAAATATAATGTATAAATTTAATTTATACTTAATATAAAATAAAAATCTTAATGATAAAAACATTAAAGCCAATCTTAATGTATAAATTTAATTTATACTTAATTATCTAAATGGCTTAACAATAAAATATGACTAAAGTGTATCAGGTGCACTTTTCTGGTTTTGTATGTTGCTACTTGTGTTCTATATAGAGGGCTACATCTGGTTTTAAGGATAACAAGTGAAAAGCTATACTAATCAACTGCAACATAATTACTTGGATATAACTAGCTCTTTTAGGTACTTAGATATTTTCCAACTGTTTTGGCCCATTTACAGTTATTGCTTTTGTGAACATAGTAGCTAAATAATCCCAACATGTTACATAAGACAGATATTGTATAATTGTTCAGTTTTCTACTATTTTTTCCATTCCTTTGTTTAAATAACCCAATATTGGTTCACAATCAATAACATCCTCACCATCTAGAGTAACAATAAGTTTAAAAACACCATGCATTGATGGCTATTGAGGTCTCATATTGACTATCATGAAGTCCTGACACAAATGACCAAATTGTTCGACAATTCATTTATCTCTTTCAAGTTTTCTACTTCTATTAATCAATCTAGTTACTCTCAATTTTTTCATTTGATCCATGATTTTTGTATACCTGTTGTTAGAACATATTAATTGACTTTTGTCTTTCCTTTGAAATTTATCTTTCCTTTGAGTTTTGTCTTTCATTTGAATGCCATAAGATTGGTTAATTTAAAGCAAAGGATTGTAAAAGAGTCAAAAATATTGGAAAGATGTAGCAAAGGATTGGGTTTTTTTTTTGTGCCTATAAATATGTCTTTTTTTCTTCTTTTAGTCAGTGTAACTTTTTTCATTTTTCGTCCCTGTAAATTCTTTTTTTTTTTTTCATTTTTAGTCATTGTAAAAGTTTTTTTTCATTTTTAGTCCCTCTACAATAATGATGTTGCAGCACTATTGCTGACATGGCAATTTTTGCTGACGTGGCAGTGATGACGTGTCATTTGTGCTGATGTGTCATATGATGATGTCATCTGCTGATGTGTCACGTGTTGATGTCAGCAATTTAACGTTGTTTTAAAACGGAGTTGGATGGCAGGGACTAAAAATGAAAAAGCGCTAAAGTACAAGAACAATTTTGAAAAGAAAATTTACACGGACGAAAAATGAAAAGCGCTAAAGTACAAAAACAAAAATGATATTTAAGCCAAATATTAAATACCTAAAAATAAAATAGATTTAAATTAAATGACATTAAATAAAAAAATGAAGTATGTGCAATTTTGTACATCATATATATGCAGAGTAAATGAAAGGAAGATTATCAGTGAATATATGGCTAATAACAGCTTGCAAACCCAAAGCTTTTTAGAGGGTTAGGTTCTATGCATAATAAATGAGTATGTGTGCATGACTTTAGGGGGTAGGGTTAGGTTAAAAGGGTTCAAATGGTGGTTTACGATTGACAATAACATGGTTTGGGCTATAAGAAGATGGTGTTTGTAGGTTAAAATGGTTCAGGAAGGTTCAAAAACAATAAATACCAATATTTTTACCATTTATTATTTTTTTCATATTTTCTCTTCATACTTTCAAAATTTTACTCATTTTGCCCCTATACTTTTAAAATATTGCATATTTTGCCCCTTAATCACACGTCATCATGCTAATGCCACATCATCAATCCATGTTAGCACCATGTGTACTACCACATCATCATCAAATTGCCACGTCAGTAGTCAATGTTGTCATGTCAGTAGTCAACGTTGTCACGTCATGGATTGGGAGACAAAATGCAGGAAAAAAAATTGGGAGATAAAATTTGCAAAATCATGAAACTATAAGACAAAAAGTTCAATTAAACCTTAATCTTATGTGTTGTAATTTAAAGATTTTTACAATCTTAAACAAGTACAAAAATATATGATTGAATGACAATGAAAAAAGAAAAAAATTTACACTATATATATATATATATATTCTAATTTAATTCTAATACAAAAGTATATTAGAAAGAAACCACTAACATTTTCGTCCCTATAAATTTTGTTGTTTCATTTTGGTCCTTGTCGTCAAGTTTGTCCATTAAATCTAACGAAGAAAATTATAGGAACCAAAATAGAAAAAATAGAAAATTGTAGGGGCAAAAAATTTGAGAGGACCAAAACAAAAATATCCAAAATTAGGAGGATCAAAATGAAAACAACCTTAAATTATAGGGACTAAATAGCTATTTAAGCCAAATTTGTAAAATTTAAACCTTCAAATACTGCAAATGCACTAATAAGGAGCAGAAAAATTAAACCAACAACAAATGTATTAGTGACCAACAAAAAAAATTATAAAAATTAAACTTGAAACATAACTTCATAAAAGCCATGTAATGATGCAATCACCTTCAAGTTATAAAAGAAATATAACAAATTGAAAGCAGCAAAAACAAAACATAAAACAAGACAAAGGTATCAAAACGAATGGTAGCGCATAAGCATGAAGTAATAAAAAAAACAGAATGAGCAAATTATAATAATACCTCCTAAAGTTTCTTAACATTGCACATGACCACCCTTTTTCTTTAACATTTACAACAATGTCTTTTATAGGAGTACACAATGTAATATGTTTCTTTAGTAACATAGGGTGCTAGTATAATATATAAAGGATGTCACTATAATTTTGTGCATTCTTCCTTTGCTTTCTTTATTATTCCATGCTCATACACTACCATTTGTTTTGCTATCTTTGTTTTATTTTATGTTTCGTTTTTGTCACTTATTTATTATGTTTGCTTTATAACTTGTAAGGATGATTGGACCATTGCATGACTTATACGAAGTTGTGCGTTTAAGGTTTAATTTTTATAATTTTTTTGGTTAGTCACTATTGCATTCATTATAGGTTTAATTTTTTTACTCCCTATCAATGCATTTGCAATATTTGAAAGTTTAATTTTTACAAATTTGGCATAAATAGCTATTTAGTCCCTATAATTTAAGGTATTTTTCATTTTGATCCTCTTAATTTTAGTTGTTTTTGTTTTGGTCCTCTCAAATTTTTGGTCCCTGTAATTTTCTCTATTAGATTTAACAAACAAACTTGATGGCAAGGACCAAAATAAAACAAAAAATTTTACAGGGATGAAAATTAAAAAAAAAAATAAAGGACTAAAACCAAAATATCCTTATTTTATAGGGAACAAAAGTTATAAGCCCTTTTCAAATATTTAAAGACATGAAAAATAGTTTTTTATTTTATTTTGATGTATGATAACATGACTATTTGATGTCATTTGACAAAAATTAATCTCAACTGAATTTTTACAACTCTAAATAAGTAGTTTAATATTTTTTAAGTAATTCGTAATACTTTGTTTATTAAAACATATACCAATTTACGTAGCACCCCTAATAATATAAATATAATAATGATAATAACATGCAACACTTACACAACATCTATTCTATAATCCAAAATATAGAGTGATTTGAAACAAAAATTGTGAGCAAGTATATATACATTGTACCTAAGAATATGAAAGTAGAGTTACAGATTTCTTTAAGCTAATCTTATCTAATGAAGAGAACATTTTACTTATAAGGAATAGAGTAGTAGGACGTTGTCACAAAAAATAATGTGAATAAGTCCTGCTAAGCTTCTATTACTCAACTTTGACATTGATCATTGGTAAGGTGGGCGACTCTTCGTTGTCGCTAAACACAAATAATTTGTTAACTACTCCAACATAAATCAGGTCAAGAGAAATAAAGAAAAGAAATAAAAAGGCCTAAGAAGTAAGAATCTTAACCCTAGAAAATGGTAGATAATCGTAAGAATATTTACATAACAACAACAATCAATCATAAGCATGGGAATAAAACAAGTAAACAATCCAATCACAATAAATCACAGCCAAATGACATAGGGTCAATTGACACATTATGCATTGGAATGCATAATGCACATCATATGAGACATCTTCATGGAGAACACTCCAATAATAGAATAACATGATTAGGAGCTTGTACTTCACTCACCTAGGCATACAATTGAGATTCACAAGATTCACTAATCTCAGGTGATATTAGGTACGTGATAGTACACTACACTAATCGTGAATAAATTATAATGATTCATCAAGAATGCAAATGTTGAGTCGTCTTAACCACGACACAAAGTCGCGACTCTATGCCCATATGTAGGATAATGTGCATCCCATCATACAATGTAAGTAACTTGGTTTCCAGATCTAATAAACAATGATGAATGCTTATAATCAATCTAATTAGAGTTGATATCATTTAAGAATTTCATTAAGAATATCAAATTCAATCCAAGTTTTTTGATTCACCATTTGTAAGTGCCACTACTATTTCACTAAACAAATGTTAGTAATTTCATATCTTTACTCGAGACCAAGGTTAATATGAAGGACCAACTATCATGCATGTGATGGACTCAATAAATCTCATTCAATAAAATCACTTAATTAATCAATAATTAGACAATTAATTGATTCAATCACAACAAAAAAGAATATAATTCTAATTAGTGAGACTAAACTAGTTTTGCTTAGCATAAAGATTTAGGTGAACAATTCACTTAATTTTAAACCTCACACAATATTTTTGGTTGCCCCTGACACCTAAAAATGTATAAATCATACTTATCTTATTTCTTAGCAAAAGATTCTTCCTCCCCACCTAATTTGGTGTTGTTGGAGACTCCAAGTGTTACTCTACTTCGAGTTCTTTCCACGACAGTGTCTTTGCCACATGTTTGTTTTCCTAAAAGGAAGAGTGATTCGATAATATCAACTACACAATAGAATTGCAAGGCTCGAACATCTATTTATCTCTCTTAGTAACTTGATTCTTATTTTTTAGCTTTGACTCAATACTTGTATAACCAAGTTTTCTTTCATTTTTAATTATATCCTCTTTTATCTTTCTATATTCTTACCCGAGTTAGACTATTTTATATAATTTATTATGAAATTTACACTTTTCTATCTTGTTATATTTTATGACAAGACTCCAATCACACTTTATCATTATTATTCTAAATTGACAATTTTATCATTCACATTATTGTTATTATGTTATTCATTATTGAGGTCCTTATTGTATTTATTACTATTATTATCAAATCACCTCATTACAATTATTATACTCCTTATTAGTTGTAATATCATTATGTTTGTTGTCATTATCCATGTCCAAATGTTATTCTTGCTCTATTTTTATTACCAATTTCCTAGTAATATCATTGAGTTATTAACTACTTGATTCATCTTGCCTTATTTATCCAAATACACTTAGTGTGTGTTTAGGTTAATGTTTGTAAAATAATTATTTTGAATGAAATTGATTTTATAAAATTGATTTTGGTTAAAATTGAATTTGAAGTGGTGTGATTTATGTTTGAATGTTTTTATTTTAAAAGCAAGGTATAGTAAAACCCTATACAAATTTTTTATCCAATACAAAATCTGTTTAAAGTTGCTTTAACTCAGAATCAATTTTAAATCCAAAATCAATTTTTCAACATGGAATAAAACATGTAAACCTTTATGTTCATTAGGTATAAATTTAGTTATATATATTTTTAATTTTATTAAAAATATGATTATTAATTTTGTTGTTCTCTTATTTTAATCTTATGCTATGATTGTTATAACTTTCATGTTTTTAGAATTTCCCCTTATAATTATCCACCTTTATAATTATCAATAAAATATGAACTATCTTGATACTATACCTTTCATCCAATACATACTTTTTTTATTATAAGATTTTATTCTTATTATATACATACATAATATATATATATATATATATATATATATATATATATATATATATTATTCATTATTTCATTTATGTCTTATGAATTGTTTTCATACATATCTTTTTTCATTTTATAGGTTACTGTAGAACACATGAAAATACAAGAAGGAAGGTTGAATTGTACTTTAAGAAATTTTCACAAATCTTTTTGATTAACAACTTATCGTCTTACCAAACAAACGATAGTTTCAAAAGATGATTAAAAACACTGTTTTATCTCTTTTTAATGACTATGTAAAAAGCTTTATCAAAACAAACTTGATTTGAAGAAAGATAAACTTAAAACACAATTTGAACATAAAAGAGATATAAAAGAGAAATCAACATAAATGTTTTTATACTAGTTCGTCTCCAACTCAAAACTATGTCCAGTTCCTTGCAACACTACCAAGTTTCCACTAACTTAAACATGTTACAAATATTGTTTACACCAAGACTCTTCAGGCTCTAACATGAGTACTCTTTGATTTGCTTCTCCAAGCAATACGAAAGTATTTTTTATATCAAAATCTCTTTAGGCTTACCTTTTCACTTAGAATAAGGTTAAGGTACAGCTCACAGTTTTAAAGCTTAAGCATATGCAAAATTATTGCCAAAAGTTCTTCTCAATTCTTCATCACTTTGGTATTTATAAGCATTCTTGAAAAATAACAGTTGAGGATGCTATGCCTTGTATCATCTCTCTTCTTCTTCAGAGAGAAAAATTGAATGTTGGAACAATAATTGTTGCATTAAATGTCTTTCACTAACTTGTCACTTTGATAAGATAAAGCATTTTACTTATCTTGCTTTTCTCGTACTAACTCCCGTGTCACAAAGAGCATATTTGCTTTTACACAGAGTACACTATTGTACTCTGTTGGTGGTACCTAGGCACGCCTTTTCACAAAGTAGGTGAGCTTTCTATATTGACTTTTCCACAAGCTTCCTTGATACTCTTTTGATCTTATAAGACATTGAGTTTGTGCTTTTTAGTCCCTAAAAGAAACTTAGACACATATGCACGCGAATATTTAAATGAAGCACACTGTTTTAGTATTTGTCTAAATAAGAGAACTGAAAAAGACAATCTTACTTTGTCTTTTCCTTAATAAAGTGCGCTTAGTTTTATTATAAAAACTTAACAATTTGTTTGCTTAATCAAAACACAATTTGAGGTCCTTAATCGTCCTTTCTCTAACAGTTACTATTGCAATTTTGATTAAGTCTCGTTACTGTGTACCATGACCTAAACAAAAATGGGCTTCAACTATTCTTCTCTTCCCCCTTGTATTTTTAACATAATGTTGTCTTTATGAGTTTGTTTGCAGCTCAATATTTAAGTGCAACAATTTTCTAGCTATGCACCAATCCAAAAAGGGTTGCAGCCTAAAGTTTTAGGTGCATTGTACTACAGTCCATGTAATATAGCCCAAATGCAGATTAATCTATATTTCTGACCCATTTGCTCAGGTTATTGTCATGACTATTATTGTTTGTTTGTTTGTTTGTTGTTGTTGTTGCTGTTATTGTTGTTGCTGTTGTTGTTGTCATTATTTGTGCTTCCACTTTCAGTTAATCTATCAAATAAAACTTTTGCGAATTTGCATACCAACAACCCGTGTGCTGGCCTAGTTTCGTTTTGGGCTTCTCTACTTGCTACATGATATATAGAAATAGAATGACATCACTCACCATCGGCTCAATGTTCTTACATTGAGCGGGTTTTACTCATGCGTAGGCTTTTTTTGGGTCATTGCTTGGATAGGTTTGACTCAAATGGAAGTTCTTGAATCAGTTCAACAAAAAATAAAGTTTATTGAACCCCTAACAGTTCAGTTTGGGTTTTGATATAGAACCAATTCACTGAACCTATCAAACAGTTTGGTTCAGTTTTGGATTAAAAGGAAATGGTTTAGTTTGATTTTTCAGAACCATTTTTCAGTTCAGTTTAGTTTTCTCACTTGAACCGAACTATGAGCAGCCCTAGGTTTGAGTAATTATTTCAACTTCATCTCCAATAAGTAAGGAAAATGTACTCAAATTTTTAAAAAAAAAAAAAAAAAAAAAAAAAAAACAATTTTGCACAGCGAGAAGTTCTTCCATACTCTTCGGGGAATTTTTCTCCCTGTAGAGTTATTTCGATTGTTGGTTAAGAGGAGGATAATCTCGCATGCACATTCAAATTTGATCTTTAGTTTGAGAAAACAATTTTAATTTTAATTTTTCTTAATAATTAAAAATATTATGCTATTTCTACTTTATTTCGTGTTTTTAAAGATTTGTATAAAAAATAGTGAAAACATCATCCCTTTTTTTTATTGTTTATTCAAATTTTTAAAAGGAAAAAATAAGAAAATTTTTATATTTATTTGCAAAAATAGAAAGTAATTTTTAAACCGAAGAGGCTCTCGAACATTGACTCTGGGGGAGGAATACCTGTAAAAAACCAAAAAAATAAAAAATTGTAGAGGCCTCATATATTTTTTTTAAACCCGCTCCACTATTTGTAGGTTAGTAAACACCTTTTCTTTTGTTTCACTAGTTATATATATTTTTTCACAAATGCCAAATATAACAGTAAATTTGTTTTTAAGCTTACGAGCATTCCACTCTTACTACATTCATTTTACAAATTATTTTATGAAAAAATAGCTTTTCAGCCAAAACCAATCTGTGTTGCATTTTAATTATGACAAAATCAGTCTAAATGCTTACTCATTTTATAAAAACAAAGGTAACACTCGTTGTCACTTTGCACTTGCATTAATTGATCTTTTGATGGTATGTTTATACATCTTTCTGCTACATGTGGATAAGTTTGGCACCTGAAGTGATGGGTTATTAAGTAGCACTGACCTTAATTCATGGCAAAAATATCACGGAAGTTGTAGGTACAAAGGTCCAAACATAACAATCCAATTTTATCTTGCATTCTATTTTATCAACCTTCTCCACTCCTTTTTTTTTTATAATATTTTTTTCTTTTATAATATAGTGATTGACAAAGTTGGTAAATACTTCACACTGATAACATGATTAAAAAAAAATAATCACTAATTGGATTTCCCTATCCATTTGCCATATGCAATTGTTGGCACAAAGCAAAAAGTGTTGCGCGTCGGCAGCAGCATGAGGCATGCTTCTTGTGACCTTGTCCTGGCTAACATGTGGGTTGCCCAACTTATGGTAAATTCAATTCAACGAAGAAAAAACACCATATTGCAAGTTCCATGTGCTGCTAATCTTCCTAAGCCTTATCGCACTTATATTTGGTGTGATATGAGCCGCAATTAAAACAGAATACTCCCTATATGTCTCTCTCACTCATAAAACATACCACAAAAAGTGGAATCTTTCATTTTCATTAATGTTGAGTGGCTCTTAATTGCTGCCTCTTTTATGGTAAATTTTATAACACGTCGCTAATGGGAAAGTTAGAATTTTATTCGTCTAATTTTATGTTAGGTTTAAGTTCGGTCTTTTCAATTATTTTTGCTTTAATTTAATCTTCGGACAAGTATTTCAACCTATGCATTATACAGAATAAATATTTATTTTATATAACTTAAATTTATAATAAATAAATACTTTTGAATATATAAAATATATTGTAATTAAAATTTGTAATAAATAAATATTTTTGAACATATAAATTATATTTTAAATTTATAATAAACAATTATTAGAATACAACACTAATTTTGTTATGAATATTTAATAGTGGTTATCCATCTTCATTATATATTATGACTATTTATATTTCACCTTAATGCTATTAAACTATTTGTAACTGTTTAGTTACAATTTATATCTATAAATACACTACCTCATTTCTAAAAATAATACATGGAATCTCCATTCTCTCAATTTTTTTTCTCTCTATTCTCTATCTCCTTTGCTTCTAAATTGTAATTTATAGTTGTATTTAGATTTTTATAACACGTTATCAACAAGAATGTCTTTTCTCCATTAATCATGTTCATTATTGGCATTACAACTTGCAAGAAAAAGTCATATCTTTGAATTCGTATTTTAAGGTTAGCTTCTCTCTCTAATCATATTCTTTATATTATGTGTTTGGTAGAATTTTTGTATTATTATATTATTTACATAAATGTGAAATTCATTTAGATGTAATGAGTCTTGAAAACTTTATAAAAATAAATAAATTCTAAGAATATTTTTGCAATGGATCTTGAAGACACTATCAAAGAATGAAGTTTTAAAAATATTTTTTCTCACCAAAAGTGAGAAAATAATGCAAAAGTGAAAAAAAATCTCACCAGAAGTTGAAAAATAGTGCAAAAAAAAAATAAGAAAAGAAGAAATTTTCTCATTGGAAGTGAAAAAGTATTGTGAAAAGAAAAAAAAATGGACAAAGAACATGAAAATATATTATGTTTGATTTTTCCTTCGATATTATTGGAGCACCAGGTGTTTGCTCAATTATTATGTTAATTTTTATGTCAAGTTAATATTTGAAATCATTTTATGTTGTTTTAATATATTGGAATATAGGATCGTATTTTGCTTATGATGTGTTTGATTAATTTTCTTTAAACAATAAAACGAAATTCTATTTGGAGAAATAAGAGTTGTGTTAATAATGTGTAAATTTGTAACTTAATATATTTTACTAATTTTTATAAGGATTCTATGAGTAATATTAGATGCCATCCATATGTATTTCTAATATGAGACTTTTCTCTTTATTCTCATTTATTTGAAAAGTTTCTTCATTATTAATGATTACATGAATGGTTTACAATAAACATATATTAAGTGATAAATTGTATATATTAAACACTTGTGGTTGGTTTTATATTTTTGTCTATTCATAGTTATATTGTTGAATAAAATTTGTTTGTATATGTTACATTTCATCTATTATCAATAATGGCTCTATTAATTGCAAAAATTAATGTATTGTGCAAGTTAAAATTATTTTATTGAAATAGGTTTAATTGTAAGTACAAACTTATTATAGTTCAGTACATTATACATTATTTACAAAATAATGTAAATTAGATATAAAGGAATTAAATTCTTTTAACATAATTAAAAAAAATTGTTAGAACATTTATTTATATTATTTTATTATATTTGATAATAATGCATTATATTTTTATGTGTTTGCATTATAAATCAAAATTAATAAATATTAATTAAGTTAATATCATGTTAGTTAATTACATTAACATATTTAGCCATTTGATAACATTTAGATTTTTAATTTATTTTTATGTTACATTAAATTTAATTAATTTATTTCTTAATTTATTGTCATGTTACAATTTATTTTTATAATCATTTATAATATATTAAATGTTTATAATACGTTATGTGTTTTCATAACGTTATACATCTATTGTTATACCACTGTTAAAGATAATTTTTAGTGATCTTTTTTATTATATTATTATTATAAGTTATAGTGTAACAAATTCACTTATAATTGACTATAATTCTTTCAAAAGTACATATGATTGAGTTACATGGTTGCTTATAATTGACTCTAATGGCTATTATTTTCGCGTCGTACTTCCTTTCCTAAAAAGATAAAGTAAAGTTGAATCAGGATATAGTCTTCACATGTTTAATTTCCATATGTAGCAATTTTAATAGAATAAGATGTGACCAAAATTTAATTATCATTATATTACATTAATTAAAAGGGCTAAAATAAAATAGAGTAAATACTCAAAACGAGCCCCCCAAAGATATATAGGACATCATGTTATTCCTCTAAAGATTATGTACGTCTTTATAGCATAAAATTATGGTGAATTTGGAGATTAAATTGGTGTCCGAAGATAAATTGAGAAGATGTCACTTCTAGAATTAATCATTTATTAATTTGAAATTACATGGAAAAATAAATATCGATAAAAATATGTTAGAAATATATTTTTCATTTTCATGCATTTATTGTACTCCTGTAGCAACAATATTAAGTCAAATGATTTAAGAAATATTTTGAGTTGAGTTAGAAAAATAATGAGCTTTTGATGAAAAATCATGAGGCTCGTCCAATTGGCATTACTCCATTCTTAAAAGTGAATGTAGCCACATATGCATTATTTATTTAAATAATTAATTTTTAATATATGAGTTTTAATCATTATTTTCAACATTAAAGTTTTTATTAGATATTATTATTTATAATTTGAATGTTTCTAATTAATTAAAAATTACAATTCAATAGTTGTTAAATGGTAAACGGTTTCAATTTCGAATTGATTTTAATTTAATCAGATTTTCTCATATTGATTATTTATGCTCCTTGTTTTTAGAATGAATGTTGATATTGAAATAAATAATGAATATATGTATCTTGTTGATAGCACAATGACTTTTCAAAATTAAAAAATATTTTCCTTATTTAGTAATACAAAAAGTCAATGTTAATACTATATCTAGTATTATAAAGATAATTCAAGGCTCTGAAAGAGCTAATGTATTTTTATTTAAAGGAACACAGTTACACATTGTTATTGTATTATATTCTTCCAACTTTTATAGAAACTTATTAAGTTTCAAATGTGAGAAATATTTTTATATTATAAGACTTAGACTACAAAATGCGTAAAAAAATAATTACACATTTTTCATTTGGTTTGTACTATATGTATATTAGTACAAATTAAAACACACAATGTTGTAAACTAGAAGTTTACAAAATCTAAATAAGTTTATTATTTGACATAATCAGTTTGGGCCATTCTGGATCTATTATGATGCAAAGAATAATCAAAAATTCATGTGAACACCTATTAAAAAGTCAGAAGATTCTTTAATTCAATAAATTCTTATGTACTATTTGTTTCCAAGATAAGTTGATAATTTGATCATTACCAACAAAAGTGATAATAAATCTCTCACATTTTTAGAATGTATACAGGGTGATATTTGTGGACCAATATACCCACCATGTGAACCATTTAGATATTTTATGATTTTAATTGATAAATCAGCTAAGTGGTCACATGTTTGTTTGTTGTCAACTCGTAGCCAGGCGCTTGCAAGATTACTTACTTAACTAATCTGACTTATAACTCTTTTTTTTTTTTCCAGATTATCCAATTAAGAAAATACGTAATGATAATTTTGGTGACTTTACACATAAGGCTTTTAATATGTCTATTGGAATCAATATTGAACATCCTGTAGCATATGTTCATATACACAAAATGGACTTGCAAAATCATTTATCAAGCATTTAAAATTGATTGCAAGACCATTACTCAAGATATCAAAACTTCTAATTTATATTTAGGGACATGCAATCTTACATATTATGGTATTAATTCGCGTCAATCCAACAAGTTATTATAAGCTTTCTCCTTTGCAATTGATTTTTAGTAAGCAACCTAATATTTCCTGTTTACATTTATAGATGTGTTGTATGTTTTTTAATTGTTGCACTGCAACGTACTAAGATGAGTCCTCAAATAAGGTTGGGAATATATGTTGGGTATGAATATATAATAGAATATGTTGAATCAACAGCAAGATATTTTATCTATGACTTTGTTTTTCGATTATCATTTTGAGTCAATTTTCCCAATATTAGGGGAGACAATAAGCAGTTGGAAAAGAAGATTAGTTGGAATGAATTATCATCTTGATCCTTAAACGAAATAATGTGAACCAGAAGTTTAAAAGATAATTCATTTATAAAGTTTAGGCGAAAAGAGTGGCTAAATGATGTACCAACTACTAATGCACCAATAAAAATTGATGTCCTTGTTGGACAATCTACTATTGCAAAACGAGTCTCAAACACGAATGAAGCATGGTAGACTTGTTGATTCAAAGATAAAAAATCCTCAAATAAGAAAAAGAGCTAAAAAGCAAGATGGCCAAATTGAGGATAAGGAACATTCAAAAGATTTTTTTGACATAGTTAATATTTTAGTTCCAGAAGAACTCAGGTGCCTGAAAATAGTGAAAACAAAGAGATTTCAAATTATGTCATGTATGGAATATGATGGAACCAAAATGAATCAACGCTGACAATGTATTTGCATATAATGTAGCGCTAAATGTAAAAAATGATAATGAAGATCAAGAACCAAAGTCTATTAAGGATTGTAGACAAGGAAATGATTCGTTAAAATAGAAAGACTCAATTGAGGTAGAATTAAACTCGTTTGCCAAGTGAAAGTTTTTGAACATGTAGTCCTTCCTGAAGAAGTAAAACTAGTTAGGTTTTTGGACCTGTAGTCCATCCACCTAAATATGTAAAATTGGTTAGGTTTTTGGACTTATAGTATATACACCTGAAGATGTAAAACTAACTGGATACAAATGAGTTTTTGTGGTGAAATTATCAGATATAAAGCATGAGTTTTTCCTCAAAGATTTTCGCAAAGACCTAACATTGATTTTAAAGAGACATATTCACCTACAGTGGATGTGAATATTTTTCAATACTTAATCAATCTAGATGCACATGAAGGGATCAATTTACATTTGGTTATATTTGTATGATTGTCTTAATAATGACATTCATATAATAAAACTCCTTGAAGGATTTAATTTGCCTAGTAGTATAGGTTCTTGAGAAGATTACTCAATGAAAATGAATAAGTCTCTTTATGGACTAAAATAATATGAACGTATGTGGTATGATCATCTCAGTGAATATCTGATTAAAGAACGATATAAAAAGAATCCTATTTGTTCATATATTTTTATGAAAGGATTTAGAAATGAATTTGTCATCATTGATATTTACGTAGATGACATAATTATTATTGAAGCTCCTGAAGAGCTTCTAAAAGCTATGGATTACTTAAAAAAAATTGAGATGAATGACTTATGAAAGATAAAGTTTTGCCTAGGATTGTAAATTGAATATTTAAAGAATTAAATTCTTGTGTATTGAGAAGCTTATACAGCAAGAGTGCTTAAAGATTCTATATAGAAAAATTACATTTGTGGTGCACTCTAATGGTTGTAAGGTCTCTAGATGTGAATATAGATGTTTTTAGACCTCAAAAAAATGATGAAGAATTACTTGGTCCTAAAGTACCATATATTAGTGCCATCAGAGCACTAATGTATCTTGCTAATTATACATGTCATAATATATCATTTATTATGAATTTACTAGCAAGATATAATTCTTCACCTACATGAAGATATTGGAATAAAGTCAAGCATATATTTTGTTATCTTAGAAATTATTTGCCAAATCCTCATAACGATATATCATAATCAAGATATTTTTTGCATGCGGTGGTAGAACAATTTCTTAGAGATCTGTGAAACAAACCAAAATAAGCAAGTAAAATTTTAAGTAATGAGTATAAAAGACTAGCCTTCACCGTCTTAAAGATGGTTGTTTGCATGAGGGAGAGAAATAAATATGTTCTGCACTCTTTTTCCCTTCGCCATGGTTTTGTCCCATTAGGTTTTCCTGACAAGGTTTTTAATGAGGCAGTATATGATAACGTATTAAAGAATGATGTACTCTTTTTCCTTCACTAGGTTTTGTCCCGCAAGATTTTTTCTAGTAAGGTTTTAATGAGACACATTATCAAATAATGGACATCTAAGGGGGAGTCTTATGAATATTTAATAGTGGCTGTCCATATTCGTTATATATTATGACTATGTATATTTCACCTTAATGCTATTAAATCATTTGTAACCGTTTATAAATAGGCTATCTCATTTTTGAAAATAATACAAGGAATCTCCATTCTCTATCATTACGTTCATTTTTTCTCTCTATTCTCTATCTCCTCTACTTCTAAATTGTAATTTATAGTTGTATATAGATTTTTATAACAAAATTTTAATTATTGATAACTTTTTTAAAAGAATATTGAAATTCAATTTAGAGCTAAAGATATTGAAAATGATAGATTGAAAGAGGTAAGAGGTTAAAAAATTACTAAAAATGTTATCGTTGAAGAATGATAGCTAAAAATACTCTTGTTGAAGAATAATAGCTAAAAACATCTTCATTCAATATAGTTATTCTAATTATATAGAGAGAGGGGATTTTCTTTATATTGTGTTTGTCTTCTCATCAATTTCCATTATAATGATATTAGATTTTGTTAATTTATTGAAAACTAGTTATCTTATCAAAAAATCTCAACCCAATAACAAAAAAAAAGTGTCATTATCATAAAAAAAAATTACTCTAACATCCTTTTTGTTTTGTAGTTTTTATACAAAACTTCTTCTATTTCAAAAATTTAAACAAAACTCTTGTATTTTATAAATAACTATTATTTTAACTTGTGCATTGCACATATTAAATATTTATTTTAAATTACTTAAATTTATAATAAATAAATACTTATGAATATATAAATTATATTATAATTAAAATTTGTAATAAATAAATATTTTTGAACATATAGATTATATTTTAAATTTATAATAATCAATTATTGTAATACAATATTAATTTTAATTATTGATAATTTTTTTTAAAAATATTAATTAAATTTAGAACTAAATATATTGAAAATGATAAACCAAAAAGATAAAAGGTTAAAAAAATTCCTAAAAACATTCTCGTTGACGAATGATAGCTAAAAACGCTCTTATTCAAGATAATTATTCTAATTTATATATATAGAAGATTGGGGAAGCATGCATACGCACCATGTGCTTGTCTAATCACATATTTTATTTAATTTTTTTAGAAAAATGCTAAATTTATTTTTTTAACGGGTTTTATTTTTTAAAATTTTGAATAAAAGATGAAAAAGTGGAGTTAGTTACGGTGCATAGTTACATTTAAGGAAGTTAAAAGGGTAAAATTGAAATAAAAATGTGGACACCAAAATGACTTACTATCGTTATATATAGTTATAGATACTATATTTCAACCCCAAAACTTTTTTTTTTTATCAAATTAATAAAAATAACCTTATTATTGATTTTAACTCACTACACAATTTTCCTTCTATTTCTTTTTTTTTGTAGGGTAATATTCCTTCTATTTCTTGAATGCTACACAAACCTTTTTAAATTTTATAAACACGATAAATTTAAAATTTTCTATGATAGTAAAAATTTAACATTATAATATACTTAAATGATACAAATTTTAAGATTACATTAAAATAATACAAGAGAATAAATAATGCAAGAGAGTCTTTGAATTCATCTCGATAATGAAGAGAAGTCAGAGCAAGAAGGAGGTAGAACAAAGCCAGAGTGAAAGGGAGGTGTAATAGAGCTAGGCAGGGTGAGGCATGGAGTAGGCGGAGCAAATGCCTCTGTCCACACAAGTACCTCTGTGAACAAAGAGGAATTTCACATTTATTTAATGCAATTTACAGAAACAAAGATTGAAACAAAAGCAACAACGCCTCCTCCAATCCAAATATAAAAAAAACATTACATAATGGAGTGAGTGTAAGCTTATGTCCTATATTTATAGGAGAAGAGGAGAGCATCTCTTTTCACAACTCCACAACCATACATGCCTGAAACGATGACGCCTACAACTCTTCAATGACTTGGACATGGGTGCAAACCCACACCTACACGTGTGCAAATGCACACACACACACATTCTTGAATTTGTAACATAGTTTTAGGAATATACTCACATTTCCATAAGCATGTATATAGTTATTCCCAACCCAAATAACCAAAAAAAAATGTGTCATTATAATAAAAAAAAAATAAGTAAATTACATTGACATTTAGTGAGATTTTTTCAGATTACACATGATACATTCTTTTTCTATCCCTACACTAACTTCCTTAATTGTTTAAAAAATATTACACTAACACCCCTTATACATTATACTAACCCCCCTTAATTGTTTGAAAAACATTATATCGTATACCCCTATAAGGGAGGTTGTTGTAAACGTTAAAAAAGCATGGGGATTATGTGCAATCTGAAAAAATTTCAAGATGTGTCAGTGTAATTTACTTTAAAAAAATTACTCTAACATCCTTTTTGTTTTGTGTTTTTTTATACAAAATTTCTTTTATTTCTAAAATCTAAACAAAACTCTTTTATTTTATAAATATGCTATACTCCAACCCAAAACTTTTATTTTTATCAAATTGATAAAAATAACCTTATTATTGATTTTAACTTACTACACAATATTCCTTCTATTTCTTTTTTTAGGGTAATATTCTTTCTATTTCTTAAATGTTACACAAACCTTTTTCTATTTTATAAACACATTAAATTTAAATCCTTCTATGATAGTAAAAATTTGAAATTATGATATATTTAAATGGTACAAATTTTAAGATTACATTAAAAATAATATAAGAGAATTTTGAATTTGTCTCCACAAAGAAGGAGGAGAATCTAAAGGCAAAGCATAGCCAAAGTGAGAGGGAGGTGGAACAAAGCAGAGTGGAGTAAGGCATGGAGCAAGCGGTGTAGGTGCCTTTGTGGTGTAGGTGCCTCTATGGGCAAAAAGGAATTTTGCATTTGTTTAATACAATTTATAGAAACGAAGATGATTGAAACAAGAGCAATGATGCCTCTTCCAATCCAAATATAAAAATCCATTACATAATAGAGCGTGTGTAAGCCAGTGTCCTATATTCATAGGAGAAGAAGGAGAGAAGATCACATGATATGATAACTACTTGTCAAGTAATTAAAATTCACAATATCTTTTTGATAAAAATATAAAAATTATCTACAAAGTTATCTACAGTAAAAATTATACAAAGTATAGAAAAAAAATAAAATAAAGGTGCATTGCACACGTGGCTTATGATAACTGCAGATAATTGCATGAGATTAGGGCAGAGTACAGAGTATATGAAACATAAAGAAGAACAAAGAATTCAAAACAAATAATCCACATAAGTGTCAAGTAGTACCATATTTAGTTCCAAAAATTACTCTTAACTTATATTTGATTAATTTCTTGATTTACTTATTATTGTCTATTTGGTTGTTGCCACACCTGAAGCTTTTGGGATTACCAATATACATGGGCAACCAAATACTAGCCCATCACCTTGGTAGATTTCATCTGCAACAAAGGTAAAGTGCTTCAACTGAAAGCATTAGTGAGATATACACTTACTGAAATCCTAAATTTGATTTAAAAAACTGTGTGTGATCACTTTTAGTTTTTTGTTAAATTAATTTTTTTAAAATTAAAAATGTCATTACTTCTAATTTATGAAAAAAAAATAAAGGAGGAATTTAATAATTATTTTATAATTTTAAAAATATTTTATTATAATAAAATAAATAATATAATATTACATTGAAATTATGATATGCAATAGGATGCCATTACTTTAAAGATTGTTACATTTGAGGTGAGGTGGACTTCATTTTTGATATTAGACAATCTTATTATGAGGTAATTGTATAAATGTATTTTTTAAATTTCATTTTGAAAATGAAATAAAACATTCATATTTACAACTTTTTTCTTCACTTGTAGAATTGTTTGATGAATGTTGTGGGAAGTAATAAATCTTTACTAGGTTTTGTCACAACTTAAGGACGAAATTCATCAGATGAGCCTAGTCGTTTTGTATCTGAAGGGGATTCCCTTTTGGGGATGATAAAGTAAATTTAGGAAGAGCATGGTGGCGAGCTTACTCTAGAGTTATATTTCACATAACAAACTTTTCTTCTGTGGTAACTTCTCAATGGTGGAAAACTTGGAATTTCGCTGACCAAGAGTAAGTTTAAATAAATACATTCCTTGAAAAGGGATAATCCAAAAATAATGATTATAATATTTTATGTGACTTGAAAAATTAGGAATTATATTATTCTAGGCTTTTATTAAAAAAATGGTTATTTTTTTGGTTTGTATTGATGTTTTATATTTTAAGTAATCCTTTTCATTTTCTCTTAATTTGTAAACAAATTCTTGTAGGATTAAGCTCACTTATGCTAAAGTTGACTGTAAAAAACCACAAACTGATACTTCGAAGCGTGTTACATGGAGGAAGGAGTTAAATTGTTCACAATTAAAAGAATTTTCTTTAGCATCTTTTATCATAAAGCTAGATGACTTGACAACTTACCAACTATCTCCTAAAAATTTATTTTCCCTAACTTGGGTTGAGATCTTCTGTATGGATAAGCTTAGTTGGGTGATCTCCAATTGGTAATCTCTATATGCTCAACTAAGAAATGTAATAGTCTGTCATATGAACAATCTTTTATACTTTTAATAAATAAAAGTAAATGTTCAGTTATTGTGTTATTATGTTAAATTTAATTTAGGGCCATGTAGATAGCAAGACCATTTAAGTTATCAATGTACTTAATAATTAAATAATTTGTGTTTTGTTTTGATATTCTAATGATTAATTGGTGAGAGAAATAAATAAATGAGAGTGCAATTGGAAGGTGTAGGACTATGAATTGCAACAAATACTCGTGCACGTACGCGCATGCACGCATCTGCACACACATATTATAAAATTTAATATTTCTATTTCTAATTATTGCAACAAAATACTTCTCATATTGAATTGTTTATACGTACTAGATTAGTCAATTTCTTGTATTGAGACTTAATTTGAACAATTTTTACAAAATGAAGCTATTTTTTTTTATTTGAATCCAAAAAAAATTACAATGTTTGGTGAGGATGGGTTAAAAAATTATTGTACTAATCTTGAAAAATATTATAATCTAGTAAATATTTTGACATTAACGATGTACATTTATATTTTTATTACAATCACATAAGACTAGAAACAAAATCAATTTTAATGATGTACACCAATGAACCAAATAGTCCAAACTCACACAATGAATTCAAATTTAATTAGGAGTGATGCAAAAAAAAAAAAAAATTGGCCTTCAAACACTCCTTTTCATTACGAAAATAGATCATATAACTCATTTATCCCTAAAGAAAATATAATTTTTAAAACACATTATAACACATTTATCTCAATAAAAGTATTACAACATATTTATCTCTCAAGTTTTTTAATTTATCCAATTGTTTTATACAATCTATCCCCTACAAAACTTGGATACGCTGACTATAAACTTAGGCCATATAATCCAATACTTGTTATATGGTACATGCTTTTCAAATAAATGAAATAGAGAATTCAATGATATATTATCTATTAGATTATTACATCATTCTATGTGTGTGTGATTGCTTTTAGTGTTTTGTTAAACTATTTTTTAAAAAAATTAAAAATGTCATTACTTTTAATTTATAAAAAAAAAACTTAAATAATGAAGGAATGTAATAATTATTTTATATTTTTAAAAAATATTCTATTATAATAAAATAAATAATATAAGATTACATTGAAATTATGATATGTAATGGGATGCTATTACTTTAAAAATTGCTACATTTAAGATGAAGTGGACTTCATTTTTGGTAATGGACAATCTTATTATGAAGTAATTACATAAATGTATTTTGTAAAATTCATTTTGAAAATGAAATAAAACATTCATATTTACGATTTTTTTTTTCGCTTGTAGAATTGCTTGATGAATGCTATGGGGAGAAATAAATCTTTACCAAGTTTTGTCACAGCTCAAGGACAAAAATCATCAGATGAACCAAGAGAATTTGTATTTGAAGGGGAGCATGCCCTTGATAATTGCATCGTTGTGCCTAGACTATGAGGGCTCTCAGCCACATGGATAATTCAATATGCTCATCGCGCCTAACCTTGAGATGGGGATCATTCGAGATACATTAGCATGGCGTACTTCTCCTGTTTAAATCAGGGGGTTGAAACCAAACTACTTATCCTTAGGAGGATAGATGAGATGATTTAGGTGAGATCCAATGTAGATCCAACTTTCTCTTAACTCGTTGGATCTGGGTGATTTGGGAAGGACCACCACGGCTCCTTCTTTTTGAAAATTCATCCCTTATCAGTATATGGACAATTATCTCTCCCTTTTGAGGATGGTAAAGTGAATTTAGGAAGAGCATGGCGAGCTTATTCTAGAGTTATATTTCATAGAATAAACTTTTCTTCAATGGTAACTTCTCAAGAATGGAATGCTTGGAATTTCACCGACCAAGAGTAAGTTTAAATAAATACATCCCTTGAAAAAGGATAATCTAAAAGTAATGATTATAATTTTTGTGTGACTTCAAAAATTAGGAATTATATTATTCCAAGCTTTTGTTAAAAAATGGCTTTTTTTTTTGTTTGTATTGATGTTTTATATGTTAAGCAATCTTTTTCATTTTCTCTTAATTTGTAAACAAATTCCTATTGGATTAAGCTCACTTATGCTGAAGTTGACTGCAAAAGACCACGGGCTGATACTTCGAAGCATGTTACATGGAGGAAGAAGTTAAATCGTTCACAATTAAACAAATTTTTTTGAGTCTTTTATCAATAAAGATAAATGACTTGACAACTTACCAATTATCTCTTAGAATTTTATTTTCCCTAACTTGGGTTGAGATCTTTTGTATGGCTAAGCTTAGTTGGGTGGTCTCCAATTGTTAATCTCTATATGCTCAACTAAGAAATGTAGTACTCTATCATATGAACAATCTTTTATACTTTTAATAAATAAAAGTAAATGTTTAGCTATTGTGTTATACTATTCTTCTTATATTAAATTTAATTTAGGGTTGTGTGGATAGCAAGCCCATTTAAGGTACTTTGCCTTATGCCTCATTAAAAATGCAAGTATCAATGTACTTAATAATTAAATAATTTGTGTTTTGTTTCTATATTTTAATGATTAATTGGTGAGAGAAATAAATAATTGAGAGTGCAATTGGAAGATGTAGGACTGTGAATTGCAATAAACACCCACGTACACGCACGTGCATGCACACACGTGCGTGCATACACATATTATAAAATGTAATATTTCTATTTCAAATCATTGCAATAAAATACTTCTCATATTAAATTGTTTATACATAATAGAGCAGTCAATTTCTTGTATTGACTCTTAATTTGAATGATTTGAACAGTTTTTACAGAATTGAACCATTTGTATTATTTGAATCCAAAAAAATTTAAAACTTTAGATGAGGATGAGTTGAAAAATTATTGTATTAATCTTGAAAAAAATATATGATTTAGTAAATATTTTGATGTTGACGGTTTTTGATTTATTTTCAAAATTGAAAATATTAAGAGAAGTGTTAAAATAAAAAATTAGTACTTCAATTGAAATATTAAAATGTATTAAAAGATTATTTTTTTTTCAAATAGGTGCATTACTTATAAAATATATGTAACAGTTATTATTGCAAAAAAAAAAAGTTTTTCAACATTGGTGTCATATGAACGTATAAGATAATTTATATTTGGATTACGGCTAATAATATAAAAGATCTTCATATTATTTGTATATTTAATTAAATTCTTGTTTTGCCAACATCAATATATATTATAAAAATTGAATCACTTTATTTAAATAAAAAACTTAAGATAGGAAAATTTTGAATTATTTTATTCATACAAAAAATGTTAAAAGTAAAAAGAATTTTATCAAATTAAAATCTGATCATTTTAAATTCTTTAGGATTTTAAAATTATCTATCCAAATAACCACTTTTGCACTGCTTAAGTTAACTTGAGAAAAATATTACTAAGACAAACGATAGTTAAAAATTCATTATAAAGTATCTATACAAATATTTGCTAATTGATATTTAGAAAGTTTGTCTTATTCCTTTTTATAAAATTTTTATAAATTATTTATTGTATTAATTATTTTCTTATGAAATTATTTTAAATAGAAATTAATTAATTAAGTAAATACAAAAACATTTAAAAAATGAAATTTCAATAATTTTAAAAGTGATTTAAAAATAATATAAATTATAAGTAAATTTAATATCATTAAGTAAATTAATTAATTTTTTTAATTTTTGTAAAGTGGTTAAAAGAACACTAGAGCTAGTATAAATTATGTGGTTAAGAGTTATTGAAAGTGTACAACATCAAATGAGATGGATGGAAGGGGCAACAAAGCAAGTCAATCTACTTTGACCCACTTTCAACCCACTTTAAGTGGGACGAGCACGAGATGACTCACCAATGAAAGTAGGTTAAGAAACATAACTCACTAAGCTTAGAAGAGGGTTGGTAGGTTGGCCCACTAAAGGGTAAAATGACTGATCATAAAATGGTACATTAACGAATTAACTCGCTAAAACCCATATAAAAAAATAGAAATTAAAAAAAAAAGTCTCAATACTCTTAGCATGTGTGGTTACTAATATTTTAGTTTGTTCAAATGCACAAAACAAAGGTTTATTCTACATAACTAAAATTTATAATAAATAAATACTTTTAAATATATAATTATATTATAATTAAAATTCGTAATAAATAATTATTGTTGAACATGCAAATTACTTTTTTTGATTTATGATAAACAATTTATATTGTGATACAAGACTATTTTTAAGTTTTGATAATTTTTTAAAAAAATTTGAAATTTAATTTAAAAATAAAGATGAAAAAAGATAGATTGAAAAAGATAAGAGGATAAGAAACTCTCCTAAAACTACTTACATTAAAGAAAAACTCCTAACAATATTTCCGTTAAAGAATAATTCCTAAAAACACTATTATTCAAGATAACTATTACAATTTATATAAAGAGAGAATTGGTTCTACCTTCTAAGCCTAAGACGTCAAAATTTAAGAAATTTTATACTCATTACATGTAGGCAAATAGGCTATGGAAAATGTTAACGGTAGAGTAGAAATAACTTTTCCTCATACGTATGCACGGTATTCGCAATCCGTTGATCTATACTCATTGACTTCTATAATTTAATTTGATTCAAATAACCAAGTATGATATGCTACAGTACTTATCTCATTTCATTATAAGCAATCCTTCTAAGCTCAACAAATTGAATTAATAAGAATAAAAATGAAATATTAAAATGATACCTGATAATAAAATGACATTTCTCAATACACAAACAAAATGCAATATTTTAAGAAACCAAATGCTTTAAATACCAATACATCCACAAAACACAAATTAATCCACTAATACAAGTTTACTACAAATTAGTCTATAAAAACTCTAAACAATAAAAAAGAGAGTCTAAAATAACAGGATAGCAGATTAATTCGGCTAGCCAACTCGCACTAATTCACCTTCAACTCAATAAGTTAGTGAATTAGGCAAAGCAAATTAAGTGAGAATTACTTAACCTACCATGTCATTTTTAGTGAGTTAGTGAATTTACCCAACAAATTCAACTCATTTTAAACTCTAATGCCATTATATAATCATCTAATCACCTCACTGTATTTCTCTTTCCTGGTCTCTAGGGTCATTATATAATCATCTAATTACCTCATCGTATTTTCTAAGGTCATTATATAATCATCAAATTACCTCATTGTATTTCGCTTTGTTTAACCTTTTTCTCATTTGTATTTTCATTTTCTTATCTTAAATTCCCAATCCAGATCTCCCATATCATTGACACATAACTAAAGTGAGGCATCATGTGTCCAACTGTGCATCATTTCTCACTTCACAGTTCACACCACCCGATCAATTTATTCTACAATCCACCCAATTTATTGTCCCATCCCTAAGTTTCCACCCATCAGTCCATGGGATCTCAACACTTGATTGCTTACTTGCTTTACTCTGCCACCATACCATTGCTTGTGGCTTTCAATTGTAAACACCTTTCCAATTAATTTTTTCACATCCCTAATCTTTTTCCACAGGGCTCCCTTTCCAGTCACGTGCAGTAAAAGGTTAACAACATAAATATTCGATAAGCATAATATATTGAAATACATTAAAAATAATAAATAATACGACATGAAATTTTTACAACACAAGCTGTAAATGCTGAATATTCCTCTAACCCTATCCAACTTTTCCCACCCATACGCATACCGACAGCTCCAACCACAACCCACTCCAGCTGTGCTACTCTTCTCGCAGTTGCACTCATCACAGTACTCACGCCACCACCCCGCCCCACCAAACTTTCTCATTTCCCGATTTGCCCCTCCAGAATCCGAATTTTCCAAACCAGTCCCTGCCACATTGAAAATTCCCAATTTACCCCTTCTGTTCCCGTTGTTGTTGGTTCTCCGTTGGACTCAATTTCCCTCACCACAACCCAACCCTGTGTTTCCCAATTTGCCCTCGACACTGTCGCTAATTTACTAATCCTATTTTTTACTGAATTTTCTTCGCTGTTAAATTTTAATAACACCTCTGATTCTTCACGGTCGTTATCTGACTCGGCGAACTCCGAGTCAACCCAGTCAAGAACGCAACGAGGGGACGATTCCAAAACGCGGTTGTAGGGAAGCAAAAATGGATGCTGCAGCAGCTGATCGCAGCTCCACCGTTCACTCGGTTCCCTCCTCAGACACTTCTCGAGAAAATCGCGCCCTAGCTCCGACAACTCGCTCGGAAACTCCGGCAACTCGTCCGAGTAGGCGATTCGACTCAGCGTGTCGACGCCGCGATCCTCCCACGCCGGCTTCCCGGTGACCATCTCCACCACCGTGCACCCGAGCGACCACAAGTCGGACTCCGGCCCCTGCCTCTCCCGGCGAACCACCTCCGGCGCCATCCACATCGGGCTCCCCCGCGGCAACGGCGCCGGGGAATCAAATTCCACCGCCGCGCCGAAGTCGGCGAGCTTCGCGACGGAGCCGTCGCCGGCGAGGAGCACGTTCCTCCCCTTCACGTCGCAGTGCACGACGCCGCGCGCGTGAACGTCGCGCAGCGCGCTCACCAGGCACCACGCGTAGCGCCTCAGGGACCGCTCGTCCACGTCAGCAGGAGCCAAATCAGCGACGGTGCCACCTGGCATGTACTCCAAATGAAGGTTCCGGAACGACGACGTTGCGCCATCCTCGCACGTGACATCGTCGCCGAGATAAGCCACCACGTGCGGCGAAGCCACGCGTTTCAGAACCCGAATCTCGTTCTCCAACGCTTCCACCTGACCCGGGAGCCCCGTCTTGCGATCCACGGACTTCACCGCGAAAACGCCACCATCTATTTTAGAAACCGCAATATTCACGACGCCAAACGCGCCCTTACCGACGCACTTGCCTCTCACCCACGAAGAAGCCATTTTATTTCTTTTTTTTAGTAGTTTGAAGTTGAAAGCGTAATTGGCATTTGTGTGTGGCTTCCCTGAGGGCCCGAAGAGGGGGGTATATATAAACAACGTAGTGGGTGCGTGTTTTGTTATAACATTCGGTGTTTCGTGTTTTTAAAAAATGGTTTTGTTGTACAGCGTGGCATTTTTTTTTTTTTGAAAGTGGATAATTAAGAAAAGCGGTGGTGACGTTGAGATGGACATCTGAAAGGGCGGTAATGTTTTTGACGTAAATGGAGGATTGTGGGAATGAAGTACTGGACACTGTTTTTTTCTTATGGGATGGGTTTTTTAATCCTTATCCCTATCACTTCATCATTCATCCTTCATCTAGCTTCTCGTGTCACTGTAACATTTTTATGCCACCTTTTTTCCCCCTCCCCCTTTTCATATTCGGAGTTATATTAAGCCACGTATAATTCAAGTAGATTTAGGTCATTTCATTTAAGGAAATAGAATTTTTCTACAGGACTTTTGTTTAGAGGAAGTCTAGTTCCACGCTCTTACTTAACAAACAAGTGTGATACGAATGCTTACCTTCAATTAAGATCAAATCGAATATAATATCAATTTAATTTGATTAAAAGTGATTTAGAGTGGATTTGATCGGATGATTTGATTTTATATCTTAGTTTCTAAACATGTAGTTAATATTAAATAAATCTAAAAATACACGATAATCATAATAAAAATTAATTTAAAGTATTGACCATAACATGTAAATTATAAATATTAATATTAATATTTCTTAAAAAAAACATATACTAAAATAAATAATACACATCTTAATAACACATTATTGAGATAATTAAATTATTAAGAAAATCAATTAGTACATTTTTTTCATAAATGTTTAGATGTACAAGTATAAGTTATATATGTGGTAATTTTATAAATAAAACTAAATATGTGAATATAAGTTTAGTTTAGATTAAATTAGGTTGATTTTTAAAATTTGATTCAATTCAATAAACAAATTCAATTATTTCAGTTTTGTATTTAATTAATTTTTGGAATTTTATCCATTTTCATTTGATTGAATTGGAATATAAACACTTCTAAGTCGTCGGTGACATTTTTATGTCACTATTAGACAACAATTGCACGATATTGTTTAAAATATAGATTTAAGCGGTTATTTTCAAAGCCTTTTTGTGTTTAACTCGAACGAATCAGTTTTGAATTTTGATCCAAGCGCACAACATGGGTGGCATTGTTTTATTATTTAAGATTGGGTGAGAAGAGGTGTTCGGTTTTTATTAATTAATATTACATTGCGGGGTTCACATTTTAGTTATATTTTGTCCTGTTGCGTAGGAATATTAATTTGAACATGTGGTTGTAGTGGGGAATGTGAGCCTTTGTGGTTGAGAGGTAGATGTTAATAGTTGGCAAAGGGGAGCATAACAAACTGGTGTTAGGGGGAGGGTAAAATTGAGGTGGTTGGGGAAGCCCCCACGTGGCACAAATCTGTTGGTCCACGCAGCTGTGGAGACAGCGCTAGAGGATCGTAAAGGAGATGCGGAGGTGTCTGGAGATGTCCATGATGCTTGTGTGTGGCTTTAGTCACAGGGTGTAGTTAAACTACAACGTTGTGACGTGCATCACAGCACTTCCATTAGATATTATATTATTATTATTATGCCAATTTTTATTTGGTTGTAAATTTGGAAAATTGGTTTGCATGGGAAGGTTTGGACTTTGGTAAGGTCCCCAAATCTAGTCGTATCTTTTAGAAGATGTTTGTGGGCTGTTCGTTCTAATGTGGAGAAATTAATGGCGCAATTCGGCACACGGCTCCTCGCTTCCTCATTAAGTATGTGGCACCTGGTATGATCATATTAGAGCTACCTTTCTTTTTGGGTTATGAAGATGATATTTTACCTCAACTTGCTTTGCCTAATTCGGCCTAAATTATAAAAAGAAAAATCACCAAATCCCGAATTCAAATAAATGCAATACTTCACCTTAAACAGCAAAATTAGTGCTGTATTTCCCAACTCCTACATTTTTTTTCTTCTTGCCTTATTTTTGGCAAATTATTAACACAAAAATGTAAATGTGAAATTAATAATGTCCGACTAGATAAATGTACCAATATTATGTTAGTCTGCGTGAAATTAGACTTGAATCTCTTACGTAATGTTTCGTGTTTAAATCTTGTGGATGAAAAAAAAGATGATTAGGAAAGAAAATCTCACTAAAGGTAATCAACTAGATTTTTCAACAAGAATTAGTTATCAGCAAAGTTATAAATACTTTGCACCTATAACATGAAATTAAAAAAAAAAAAGACTGTAATTAGGGTCAATCTAGCAGTAAGAAATTTGGATAGTTTGCATAAAATCTTAGATTCTACTATATTATTATTACAACAAAAAAAGATGTGTGTAATTAGGAGAATGAAATTGTTTTTATTTTACAAATTATTACTATTATTTAGCTTCGTGTATGCAATCTAAAATTCGATGTGCTCTGAACTCATTCTGCTGCGCCACTTGGCAGCCTGTAAATGCTTGGGAGGGGCTTTAGAAATTGAATATGATCGAATGGGATTTTAAAATTGGACAAAGCGTTACGGAAAGGGAAACGAGGGAAGGGTTTGTCCACATAAACATGACTTTTGGCATGAAACTAGATACATAGAAGGAAAAATAAAATTCGAAAGGGAAACTAGGGATTCAATTTCAACATGATTATTCATTTTTTTTTCCTTAAATTATTTTAGAACCTTTTTAAAGTAACAACTAGAATTCTAGAACCTAGCCATTTGGCTTGCAAATGGGTGCCCACCACCACCACAAGTGACACAACACGTACGGTGGTGACTAGTCTCTGAATATGTGGCAAGATTGGGAAGGAGGAAAAAGTGACGCGTAGGAATGGTTTCTTAGCAGTTTCAATTTTGATCCTTTCACACTAAGACACGAAGGAGAAGAGTGGAATATATAAATAACGTAGTGTGCTTACTCGGTGAACTACTTGGTTTGGATAAGGTGGTGGTTATGAGGGTTAAGCAACGTGCTTCATGACTTGACTTGCATATTGCCGCAACGCATCTATTTACATGACGCGGTGTGTGGTGTCCACATCTTTTCCAAAGCACATTGACCATCCTCCGTCACCAAGAGGAAAATTTTGCATTTACAATTGTTGGAGGTGGGTAAAAAGATAAAATATGTTGGTCAAGAGTTAAAATTATTAACCACCTTAAAGACAATAATTATTTTAATTTGCAAATCGAAAAATGTAATAATTTAAGTCTCTGTTTGGGCAAGTTATTTCCCAGTTATTTTTTTGTAATAAAAATTATAGCCCTTAAGAATAAACTAAAAATTGTTTTATTGAATTTGAAAGCGTTACTTTTAATTAACTTTGATTCATATGATTTAAATATAATAATTACAAGAATGTATAATTTAAAAATTATACTAGCCTCTTTTCATTATGATCTTATAGGCATAATTTCTGCTTTACATGAAGGGTGTGCAATTAAATGGTTGTATTTAACACATAAATGTAATTTTTAAGTGCTTCTGTACTCCAGTTATAATATTTTATTTGTTGGCTTTTCGATATATGAGAAAATAGGCTATGTACTGATAGTGTAAAACGGTTTTATTCTGTTATTCAATCAGAGACCAACATATATGATAAGTTTGTTGACTTTTACAATAAGTATCTTAAAAGTCATAACAATGATGATTTGTGATTAGTTGACTAGTATAAAAAATTTTACACTGACAGTACATAGCCATTAAATCTTCAATATATATATATATATATATATACTAATATTTCAAAAGTACACCTACATTTTTTTTTTCTTAATTACACATACCTTATAAAAATTTTCAAGACACTAAATACCCTTAATAAATAAACTACAAGAAAGGTGTTTGTACATAAAACAACGGAGTTTTTAATAAAGTATGTACATGAATTAATTCAGTTTAGTACATTGATTTAGCGTGTAACGAGTTGGTAATAAACAAGTTGAATCATATTCGCTTATGCTTTAAATTATTTTTTCGTGTATTGTATATGTATTTTTAAATTTAAATAAAATTTAAAAATAAAAATAAATATATAAGAAAGAAAAATATAATCATTATTAAATAATAGTGAAATTATATATTTTAAGAAAAAAGAAGTATAACAGAAGATATTTATTATTATAATATATATAATAAATATTGTATTTTATTAGATAGAAAAATATAAAACTTTTGAAATTGAATAGTAAATTATGAAAATAAATTATTTGAATTAAAACACATAATTTTTATGCTTATTAATTTAATATGATAAATCAAAAAATAAATTTATACTAAATTGATCAAATTTAAATAATATTATTTTAAGAGGAATAAAAAAGTAAAAAAATATTAAATACTAAATACAAAACAAGCCACATGACTTACTAACAAAGAATAAATCCTAAAAATTCAATATATAAGGATTGAAGAATCACCCATAAGTGCCAACTCAAGCTTTAGATCATATTAACTTGTCCATAAGTTTGCTCATTAAATCAATTATTATTTATTTTATTTTCTTTTTATAATTTAAAAAGTATTTATAGTTAAATTTGTTTGAGCTTAAGATTTTTATGTTATTAGATAAGAGAATCAATAGAGGAAAGAAGTTAAAATATTTTGTTATAAAAATACTACGCAGGTTCTCAATGCAAGCCATGATTTGTTTAGCCAACAAATTAAACAAACTTGACTATAGTGTTGCGTATAAACTAGTCCACAAAATGTTTAATCTTAAACATAAGATGTTACGTTATTGATCTTCAACATTAAGGTGTTACGTTAAGCTGTAATATTAGGATATTCTTTCTATATAAATATGAAATAAGATGACAATAATAATATCAAATTTTAAACTACAACGTTAAATTTCTATTAGCAAATTACTTCCCAAAGTTTTAAGTTTTATAATTTACTTACATGAACTTTTAAGCATTTAGTAATTTAATATTTCTCAACCTTTTTTATAGTAATAATGCCAAGCACATATCATTATGTTTATTTTTCATTTTTTTCCCAATTCAGATAATTTCTAGTACTGAGAAGTAAAAGTTGGTAAACCTTTTTTATAATTGTATATAGATTGCTTAATTTTTTTTTTCTTGAAATGTTAAATAATTTTAAAGTTCAAGCAGGTTAAATGTAAAAATTAAAACTTTACGGGATAATTTGCCGAAAGACTGAAATTGAAGCGGGTGAATTTAACAACATCAATAATAAAAATCATAGTAATTAATAATAAAACAGTTTCCTGAAATTTCACAGTCAAAATGAAAGACAGACGCCGAACGAATTATGCAAGAGAACATTTTGTTAACGTTAGCTCAGCTATTTCCTTTATGCCTCCACTATCAATCAAATTGAAATTAAAAACAAAGCATTGAACCCTTTTTGCTTTTCCTTTTCATCTTAAAAAGAAACAGATAAAGCTATTTGATAAACAGAAGTAAAGACGTGTAATCCATATTGTTCATCTACAGGATTTGAAGCCCCCAATATGCTTTCTAGCATTGCTATAAAAAAAAAAGTAAAAAATAAAGGAAACAAAAAATAGTACTAATTGTTGACTTGAGATTTGAGATATATGGCAAAGAGATGGGAAGCGGGTTTGTTGCAAATTGTAATGGCACGGGAGTTTGTCTCGGAAGAGAGGGACAAAAGAGAAGTCATTAATGGTTTATGAGTAGCGCATGTAGTGCAAGTGCACTCAACATTCCATATTTTTTGCTCAGCATGCAAAGATCCCCTGCACCCCCCAATTCCCTTAATTTCTTCTGTCTGGTTTACTAAGAATGCTTAAATTGCCCCCCAAATGTTTTGTGGATTTGTTGTCCCACGCCATTGAACCAGGAAAATTTTGCGTTTGACCAAATTATATAATATTTTAAAATATCAAATAAGATAAAGGTGACCATAATTTGTGACATATATAAATATAAACCTTGGATTCATCGATCACAAGTATTTTCCTTATCGTTGAGGGAAAACATTATATTCTATTATTTTATTTTTTCTTGCCCAAGCCGGATCTAGCGTTATTCTTTCCCCCTTCTACGGTGGTGATTTTTCTTATCTTTGAGGTGATTTTTCATTTTTGTTTTCCAATAAAGGATTGTAGTTGGTATCCCTCGATGATAGCACTTCCTTTTTTTTCCTCCATTCTTTTTTATTCAAATCTTTTAGATTTATCTTCTTGTAGATAAAATTGAAAATTTTGACTGAGTTTTTCTTAATTATATACAGTATTGTGAAATTTCTAGCAATGATATTTTCAGATCAGTCACCTACTTTGAGAGTCTTGTACAGTTGCTCCACATTTTATCATGTATCTTAAGATGTGCCACATTAGTTAGAAATGTGATTAAAATATTCTTTATAAGATCTGGGTGATCCTTTTTTTAGATTAGTGTTTGATAGAGTTAGGCTCAGTTTAATTCTAATATAGTGTCAAAGTTTGTGTTGTCTTGAATACGAGGAACAAACTTTTGGTAAATTATATGGTACCTATATATTTTAATGGGTACCAATACTTTTAATGAGTAGAACAATAAATAATAAATACATAATAGCATAGAATTGATAATATAGCTTATTGTTTAGGATCTTGTTATTTTTTAATTGTTAAATTACATGTAAGATTATTTTTATTGTCCATTCCATTTACACTTGCATATTTTTCATGTTTAATATTGAATTTTAAAAAAATTAAAATAAATCTCGATTGATGGAATTTTTTACAATTATAAAATTTAAAACAGTATTAAAATTAAACTCTAACTCATTTATGATGTGATTTTAATGTACAAATAATTATTTTTTATTATTTTAATATAAAAGATACAGTACACTCTTAAAATAAAAAATACCGAAGCAACTACTACAAACTTTTGGTACTTATGCGGTATCCACTTCTTTGAGAGTTTGTACTCTTAATTTGACATGCCAGGTGTCATAATTTTAATGAAAGAATATATACTCGTGAAGCACTAATTTTTTTTTCGTGAAAAAGTTGTGTTAAATCTTACATTAGTCAATAAAAAAGAGATATCCTACATTGATCAGAAATATAGTCAAATACTCTTTATAAGACTTGAATTATCTCCTCTTAAGTTTTTAAGTTAGTTGTTGTGATTGAGTTATAACTCTAATTTTTATTCCAATAATATATTTATTTAACACAAACTAATGGTAAATAAAGCAAACGTCACACAAAAAATCCTAAACATTATTCATGGATGAGGACATTTCTCATGAAGGATGTAAGAAAGTATGCCATAAGAACCAACGTTCTATTTTTTTTTATTAAACATGATTAGAGCTGATAATTCAAGCTAATTCATTACAACTTAACATAATTTTGGGTTGGATTGAGTTGGGTCGAGTCAATTTAATGGTTGGTTAAAATTTTACTAACCAGTTGTTAGTGGGTTACAGACCAAAAGAGCTAGCCCATGGGCCACTCATTTTTCAAATAAAACATTAAAAATCATCAAAACAAATTAACTTTTAAATAACAAGTTAATAAAAAAAATCTTAATCACTACAAACTAAAATGAAAAAATATAGATTATCGTTTGTACTATAAAATAGAAAAATATAATACATAATAATAAAAATAAAATAAAGTATCTCAGTTGTAATAATAATCAAGTGTTAGAAATTAAAAACAAAACTTAATATACATAGAATATTAGCCTTAAAATGAATATTACTAACACATGTACTATTAAATTTATCATTTGTGATTTTATCAATTATAAAAAAAATAAATTGGAGCAACAAGTTGATCTAGCTCATCAACAACCAGCATAGTTTGGGCAAATGAAAATTCAAGTTGATCTAAAATATGATCGGTCTTAAATTTTTACAACCCAATCCAACTCATGCATCGGGCTGATTGGGCTAGCCCATCTAATGGGACCCATTTTTACACTCCTAAATATGGTAAAGAGAAACAAATTTACACACAAAATGTTGGAAGTATCAAGTGTGAATGAAAAATCTCACATACTAATAAATAAGTTATAAAAACTCAATTATTTAATATTTTAAAATTTTGGCTTAGATACGATGATTAATTTACTTTTACAATTTTCACTTTACTCATTGATAGATATCTTCCAAATATTTTCACTCCCCTCACTCGTGTCCTAACATGAAAGACATTTTACCTTCAACTCCTTGAATGAATATGGCATCTCTTAACACGAACGAAATTGGGTTCTCTTATTCAATAGTCTAGGACCCTAGGTTATGTTTTTGTGAGGGCTTATAGAGTATATAATTGGCATTAGTTGCCTTGTCCTTCCAATTCTGTTTGAAGTGATATTATGTGAGGAAAAAGATTGGTGGACATCTCTTGAATGTAGACACAGCAGGAAAAAAGAAAAAAAATGATTGATATGTATAGATGTAACAAGTAAAGAGAAATAGAAAAAAAAAAAAAAAGTATATAATGGGTGTGACTAAGCATAAATGGTAAGGGAATCATTATTTTTTTTTATGTGTGTACAATGATCACACTAAGATTAATTAGAACCTATTATCTCATGCACTACTATCTCAATTCCCCCAAGACGAAGCCAACCCTAGTGGATTTCATTAATCAATACTGCACTTACATTGTTTCCTTATAATTGTTTATTTTCTCTCTTTTCCTGCTTTAAGAATTAAACACTCAAAAATTAAATTACTTCTCTTGTTGGTACTTAATTTCCACGCGCATCTCATGATTTCACGAATATGGTTCATTAAATTAAATTTCATATATCTGGATGATTGCTCAATTCTACAATATGATATAGGTATAACAGAGGAAGGCTGTTTCTTTTACCCAATCTTATTATGAACGTAAGTTTTATTCCAATCCATGAACATCAAATTACACGGTTGAATGGGTCACCTTAATATATTAGAGTCAATAATTGTGTTATGTGCTTTCATTTCACACTAGTCCATATCCATGTATTTGTAGGATTTTACTATTTTAGCTTCATATTACTTTGACAATCATAGATCCAATCTTTTCGGCATGTCGGTAGCCATTCGATTCATCCTAGTTGGATGAGTCTGTAATTAGCTAGTTGCTTCGAGTTGTTCATTTTGCTCTAGTTGTGTATTATATTACATGTTGGTCATTCATTGATAAATATATCTTTTTCTTTCGATAAGAGAACACATTTTCAAATTTTCATAGTTTCAACTCTCTCACTAACAAAAATTAAACTTTAATTTGTAAGACTCTTATTTCCCCGAAAGAACAAATTAACAAGTGGTACAACTCATGGGTATGCATAACTTGATCGATTCATCCCAAAAACAATTCTCTCTCTCTCTTGAATCCACCGGCAATATCTCTTTTTTCATAGAAAAAAAAAATCACAGACGGTTTGACCATTATAAAACGGCAGACGTGGTTCTTCCAAAACTAATAATAATAAAAAGGTTAATCCAAATAAACAGGCAACGTGCATGTTTCACAACGTACACAATATATCATTAGGAGATGACTGATTCTTCTATGAAACAATCAAGTTCATGAGACGGTTTAGTATTTGCCGTGTGGTACGGGATCCATGCACTGCCTGTTGCTTACAAATGTTGGTTGGTAATTGGACGTTTGGGGTTTGATTACACGTACATTCCCCTCTCCTCAAATATTGCATACGAGAATCATATAATCTAACAAAAGGTCATTGTATATTTGAAGTGTCCCTAGTGTACAACAGTTAACAAACACGTTGTTGTGCCTTCCTGGAAGGATCCCTCGATGAGAACGTGTCATGTGCGTATAGTCTCATTGTCTCAATGCCTCGAACCCACCTTGGTCCCAAGTCAATCTCAAGTCAAGCCACAACAAATATCTTATTGTCGCCGTCACTTCATTATTATTAACATCCCCATCTTAATGTGTACACACACCGAGAGCTCTCTCATTATTTTTGATGTTTTAGTAATAATCACTGAATCACACCAATTTAAATAAAATCCTATTTAATAGAAAAGTCTAAACCTCAAGGGCTTCCAATCAATAGCAATAACGTGAGAATTCAGATTAGTAAGGTTTTGAAAAACTGTGTAACCATGTCATAGTCGCAATTGCGATTACATTTATTTATCCGTAATTTTTTATAATAAGATCACAAAAAATAAGAGTGTAAATTCACTAATTTTAACATGGATGGATTACTTTTGATGACCGGATGAAAAAAGGAATAGTCCAAACCCGCAGAACCTGACTTAGACATTACTAGACTATAAAAACTAGTGTAAATACAAATAGCGTTTCTTGATTAAATATATTTTGATCTGAAATTGACGATTTCCTTATTGTTTATAAGGCGGTTCATTTATTCAGTGTGCATGACAAACGAGTTCGGCGGATATGATTCTAAGTTTTTTGCACTTTCATCATTTTTATTTTTATTTTCAATTCGGTGGTCGGCAGGCCACGTAGTCAGTGATCCTAATGGCCAGGAAATTTGGTCGGTCAACTTCTGCTACGGTGCTGCTTATATATTAATAGTAACGTTCACATTAGTTTTCACGAGTGATTTGTGTGAAATAATTTTTCCTTATACTAGCTCATGGACCTTTTTGTCAATCTCTTCCCCCCAAACCAAGCAACAATAACTCAATTCCCACTACTCCAGTTCCACCTTTCCAGGCTTTCTCCCCAGTCAATCTCAAAGATTTGAGAGACGACGAAGTCTTGGAAATTGAAGAACCATTAGCAATAATGGTTATAAATTAGCGAAAATTAACAAAAATATAACAAATATAAAACGTACTTTTCACATGTGTGAAGTATTTAATTCATAAAAATAAAAAGAAGAAATAATAGAACAGTCAAGTTCTTTTTCTGTCTCTTAAGTGTGACCTTAGTATCTCCGTGCCCAAGGAAGTGAACCTTTCTTTTAACTAATGGACACCAGAATATATTGAAATGAACATATTTTATATAAAGCATGAACATATAACTCAATTATATGTTGTTAACTGTAGAAGTATCAATAGCCCGCGTTAATGGGATCTATATTCACGTTGTAGAAGAATGGGTTCGAAGTAACCCTCCCGTTGTTTGAGATAATTACACGGGGATTAAACTTGCAAGTAATAGGTTTAAAAAAAAAAAGCCCGAAACTATTTATAAAAGTTTTTTTATAAAAAAAATCCCATTCTTTGCATGATAGCAAGCGCAGCTCTAAAAAGCTGTCAAATTCGAAAGACAGAAGCTCGCTATTCAGCCTACTGGTCAACCAATATCTAACCGTTTGATTAAGCTGACAAATTCTTGGAAAGAAGGCTAAATAAATTTGGCTGACTGATAAATTTTGTAAGAGATAGATTCATTGATTGAATCATTCTCAACGTTGCATTTATGTACTCAAAAAGGGGAACTGTAAACCATCACAAATTTGATATCTTCAATGTAAAAAATAAATGAATTACCAAAATAATAACTTATAAATTAATCAAATGTATGCTTATTACATCAATCATTCTATGGAAAAAATAATTTACTAAATGTTATTGTTAATATCCCCCTTCCCCTATTCGGGTACAAAAAATTCCAATAATGTCGTCAGATTTATATTTACAGAAAAGAATCAGTTACTCTTATCATCAGGCACCACCAAGGCTCAAAATCACAAACTTCAACGCAATGTGACCTCAATGCGATCTCAACTGCAATCTAAAACCTTATGCAATACCTCCTTCTGTTGTACTAATGAAACTTTAAATATAGTGCTCCAATTTGATTAGCATAACACTTGTATCATCCATAGAGCCTCTTGAAACAGACAAATCTACAAGCTTTTTACAGGCCAGCAATGGTTGTGCTTTGTTGTTCCCAACGAAAAAAGAACGAGCAATATCTACTGCTTCCTGATTACTAACCTGAAATAAGAATGAGAAGAGAAACTTGATCAGTCAATACATGAGGAATTGTATTCAACAATACTTTTCATAAAGAAACTATTAACATTGAAGTTAAATGGTTAAGTCCTATACCTTTTCCCATAATCCATCTGAAGCTAAGATTAACAAGTCATGTTCAGGTTCAATTCTGAGAACTTTGGTCTCAGGTTCTGCTGTCACCCATTGTTTCAGGTGTCGATCTCCAATTCCCCTAGACACAGCCAGAGATCCTTGGATCCTCCAAACACCACGGCATAAATCGACATAGCCACCCTACAAGACAAATTCCAATGCTTAAGAACCAACAAATCCAAATTCAAACCATGTTGATGTGGTTTCAATAACCACATAGAAAAGAGAAAGCACTATCACGCTCAGAAGCTTACCAGGCTCTCAATTCTGTCCCTTTCATCTTCCCTTGAAGGCCGGTGATCCGATGTTAGGGCCTCAGCAACACCCCCTCTGCTAATGACTGCACGGCAATCGCCGGCGTTGGACACAACAAGGTTACCATTCCTAATCATTGCTGTCACACAGCAAGAGCCACCATGAAGATCCTCTTTTAGGAAATCCGAATCCGTATTTAGGTACCCACGCTTCACTGCCTCCTCAACATCATCATCATCTCTCACGATCACTTCATCTAAGACATGCTTTTCTAAATTATTTGCAGCAAATTCAGCAGCTTTAGCACCTCCGTGCCCATCAAATATGCCAAAAAAAGCCTGCCAAGATCACAAAACAAATTTATATTTTATTCCACTCACATCCATTTAGGCTCATTAAGCACTATAAGCAAGGGGCAACGGCCAATCAATCAAACCTCAATTAACATCACATTCATTATAATCTTTCCCTAATTTCTATGCTTCAACTATTAAATCCAAGTGCAAGGTAACCTAGTTAATTCACAAACCCAAATATCATCATCCCACACATTAACCACTGAGAGAACTTCTTAACTTCAAAACAATAACTCAAACATAGAATTTAGCTTTATCTCTTTGCCAATAGCAGATCATACAAAAAAGTAAAATTAATCACAATTTTCCATACCGCATCTACCTATAAATTCGTGAAATTAACAAAACCATCCAGAAAAAACTCACAATCATTCAAATTCTTCATCAATTCCATTCAATCAGACCCAGAAAAAAAGTTTCAAATTTTCCACAACCCCAGCTCCTAAAAACACCCCAAAATCAGAACCCCCACCCCCAACCCCCCAAAAAAGCAAAATTTTCTTACCAGTTTGTGTTCTCCGCGAAGATTATCCCCGGCAGAGTAACGATCCTCCATGTACTCCCTCCTTCCCCTCTTGCAGTACACGGAGAACCCATCTCCCTCAGCCTCGACTACGTCACGCGCCGCCGCGGAGGGCGTGGGCGGAACCCCGAAGGCGAGAGAAGAAACGGGTATGTCCAACCTGGCGGGTCGCTTCCTCTTCAAAACGGTGGCGTTTGGGGAGGTGGAGGAAGACGAGGCAGAGAACGCGGTGGGAGGCTTGGGAAGGCGAAGCCGGAAGGGAGAGGAAGGAGAGGAAGAAGCAGCAGCGGAAGGAGAAGAAGAAGAAGATGATGATGAAGAGCAAGACGACGCCGTAGAAGAGTTCGAGGGCTTGAGATGCGACAGAGAGAGCGAAAGGGCCTCCGGCGACGAGATGATGGAGGGCTTCGTGCAGAAGAGCGAGGACGACGGAGAGAACACCGGCGAATTGGAAACCGCGACGGAGCAAGACATGTTGTTGTTGTTGGTGGTGGCGGTGGTGGTGGTGGTGGTGTTCCTTGTCTTCAGTCAAAATTCAAACGTTGGAAATGGTCTCTTTCTTTTTTGGTTTGTTTCTTGTGTTGTGCGTTGGGTTTGGGTTTGGCTTTGTGTGTTGGGAGAGTTTGATACGAGAGGGTGAGGTGTATATAAAGGACGGGAATAATAGAATGTTGAGTTATTGTTGGGTCAGACTGGAGTCAGTGTGGGACCCTGTAATTTGCGTGTTAATTGCGAGGCACAACACACAGCCAGCACAGTCAATTTTAAAACGTTATTTGACCAGCTTATTACTCTTTCTGCAAACTCCATTTTGCCCTCCTCCTCCTTTCTTGCTTTCCTTAATTTGCGTTTTTCTTTTATTTCGCCTCTTGTTGAAAAGAGTGTGATCTGGGTCAACATTTGTTTTATTCGTTTATGTTGAACTGATTTTGTTGCCTTTTTTGGTTGAAATTTTGAAATTTCAAATGTAGAGGAAGAAAAATAAAAGAGAGAGAATAAAATTGAATATTTTAAAATAGGTGATATGATATGATATGATACGTAGTATATTATAATATCATATGATAGATAATAGTATAAAAGATTAACCCTTATTTTATAATGTCTAAATCAATTGATATGAAGTTGTTTTTGCTTAAATACAGATCTTGAGTTTGAGTTCTTAACATGCAATTATACTAAATACCTATAATTTCAAGTTAAATATTTTAAAAAAAATTGTTGTTCATAGTTATTCTACCCAACTTGAATAGGATTGTTTCTCATTGAAACTATTTATGACCTTGTATCAAGAAAACCCTTATTTATATTAGCATTAGATACTTCATAATCTATATAAAATATCAAATATGGAAACAAAGTAGAAATTATAAGGACATATAAAAATTAACCCTAAAGAATCAATTAAGATATTATTTCGAGAGAAAATATTATGAGATATTTTTCCACACATTTTAATACTTTCTAAAATATTATTGTTCTCTTTGTATTGGTATTGGCTAAATTTAGGACAAGTAACTAGTCAGAAGGAAAGAAAATCTAAACAGATTGAATTCAATTGATATATTTTTTTGGAGAAATCAAATTATTGAAAGAAATTCACCTAATATAAAATCAACTAATTAATCGTAATACCATCTATTTCTCTATTATAATTTTTTAATATGATAAGTTAATGCTTAAATTGTGTGTTTATATCCTTTTCTCTTAAATAATTAATTGCGTATATAATATTTATTATAAGAAAAATATATACAAAATTTAAACATGGCCTACTAAATATGTGAGAGAATCCAATTCTTATTATAGCACACACACGAAAATAAAAGAAACATTAACACAGGAGAATTATTGAATGCAGAGAAAATTTCCAAATCTATTTAAAATTTAATTAAATTGTTTTGATATTGTAAAAATTTCCATCATAAATTATTATATATGATAAGTTTGTTAATTTTTATAATAATTATTTTAAAAATCACTGCAAGAATATTTTTAATATTTTGGTCTAGATTATAGGTATCCTCCACTAGAGACAATTCAATTCGAGTTGAGTAGGACCATTGTGAGCTACAAAGATCTCCTTATGAGTACTTAACATAGTTGCATATCTAGGATTCAAATTCGAGACTATCGATTAAGCTAGAACAATCTCACGCTAGTTGATCCACGCATTTGGTGGTGAATATTTTTTATTGATTGACGGTATACAAATTTTTACATTGACAGTATATGGTAATTAAATTATTCTATTTATTGTGAAACAAGACATAGTTTTAAGTAAAAAAAAAAAGTTTGTAAAAAAATTTTGCTTGAATTATGACTTGAGTTAGGCATGTTTGGTTAAGGAAAAGAAAAGACAAAATATCATTATATTTATTTATTTATTTATTTATTGTGTACAATAATCGTATTGAGATTAGAACTTATAATCTCATGCATACTATTTCAACCTCTATCACTAGGTTGATCCTATTGGGTTTATATTTTCTTTTATTTAATTGGAGAAAAAATAAAAAAATAATTTAAAGAAATGAAGTTCCAAATTTTCTCGCTTTATATTTTATTTCATTTTAATTTTTTTCTTAATTTTCTCTTCATTCAAACAAAGAAAGGGTAAATGGAATTAAAGTCTCTTTTTTTTTTTACGAAGAATTAAAATCTTATTTGAATGTTGACTTTAAGGTCTGTTTTATTAAAGACATTTTAACTTTAAGCAAAAAAGGATAAGAATGTAATCTGGGGTGCTAGAAGTGTGGCGATGTGAGCGAGTAAAAGCTGGAGAAAGTTGTAAGAGTAGAAAAATGAAAATTGCGGACGGGGACTGCGGTCTTCAGATTAGATGTGTATGAATGAATGAATTAAAAAGGAATGTAATAGGAACGTTGAAAGAGCGTATTTTGATTAGAGGTTTGACTTACCCACTGCGAGTACCGTGCGTGGCTAACCCTAAACTCGTTCATTCATGCTTATCAGTTAAGATTCTCTTTCTTTTATATTATTATTGTTTGGGTTTGGGGCAACTATTGAGAGTGTGGGACCAGCCGGAGACTCAGAGAGACAAAGAGAAAGGGCAGCAAGTTCTGAGAAGTTACCGTTGGAGTGAGGACAGAAACAGACACATCCTTTATTATTTGCTTATTTGGCATCATGACCGTTGCCATATTGATCTCTTCTAAGTCCACATTCCTAACGTTAATAGTAGGGGTGTTAACCGATCTAATTTAATGAAAATTGAAAAAATTGATCTAAAAAATTAAAATTGAATAAATTGAAAACTGAAAAAATTAAAAATAAAAAAAACCGAAATTTTTATTGAATTAAATTAGATTTCGTATTTGATTTTGAAAATCGATCCAATCTAATCCAAATCGAACTTATACATGTATATATATTTTCACTTGTAATTTTCTAATATCACTCATGTTTATGTTTTTATTTCTTATATATTTGCAAAATTCTCACATAAATTATACTTGTTTATAAAAAAAATATTTATTTAAAGTTAGCTTTTTAGTAACTATTTAAGTAAAGATACATAAACATAATCATAAAGTTGTATAAATTTATTTTTAATAATATATATTTGAAGAGTTATACTAGTATTAGTTATATAATGACTCATTAATAAAATATTTGATATTTTAAATTATTTTTTAATATATTTATTATATATCATATTATTTATTTAATACTTTTTAAAAAAATAATAGTACGATTAAAATCAAAAACCGATCCAAGCCAAACCGTTTTAAATTGGATCGGATCGGATTGGATTGAATTTAAATTTTAAACCAAACCGATTGGATGATGAATTAACAAAACCGAAATGATTGGATCGGATGATTTTTTCCTTCAAAATCGATCCAATCCAATTCGCAAACACCCCTAGTTAACAGATTTTGCTTTGCTTACGCCTTTTATAACTCTTTTTCTTGTCATTCAACACCATTAGGCTTTGTTTTGTAAAGTCGAGAGAAATAAGATGAATATAAATAAATAAAAAATAAATTAAGAGATGAGAAATAAATAAAAAATAATTTAAAATTATTTAGTTTGAAAGAAATAAATGAAAAATAAAAAAGATAAATAAATGAATAAAAATAAGTAAAAAATAAAATAAAAATAAATAGTGAAGCCTACCAATATTTTAAACTTTTCCACTACATTTCTCATGAGTGACATGTATACCATGTTCCATGCCAACTTGAGACCATGATAGATTGCCAAAAGCTTTGCATTCAAGTTTATAGATACCCCACAAAAGCCTAAAAAACCAATTGTCCATAATAGTCTTGGATTAAACCACCAAAACTCAATCTACATCCATGTTCAGTTTGACAGAGTTCATTGGTGGAGGCAACCACATCACTTCCTTCTGCATACGTTAAGTGCATGTTGCAATTTTATATTCCAGTAATTAATATAGGCTAATATTATAAGACAATTATATTAGCTATTTATCATTAGTAGGCTTTATTTTATGTGGTCAAATTAAGTAAGCCCATTAGACTTTTAAATAAGATGATATGGGCTTAAATGAGCAGATGTTAGTGTTGGCCCATTAGGGGATAATGGGAACCCTATTATGTTAACACACTATAAGAAGGCTATGGTCCCTAATACACCGAATAACAGAAAACTCATACTCCCTTCTCCCCATTTGAAGAGAGGCTAAGGTTCCATCAGGAACTCAAGAGATTCGGTTGAAGAAGAACCATAAAGCCACCGGCTCTCTTTGTTCGTGTTCGTGATAAATTGCCTCGAAGATTTTGTGAAGAACGCTTAGATCAGGAACCAATTATGGATCCAAGTATTTATCCTATCTTTAGTAATCCAGCATGTTGAAGATCCTATGTGAGCAAGAACGGGGTTGTTCTTGATATATACATGCTTTTATTATTATATCGCTTTCGCCTAAAGATCTCTCAAATTAAAGATTAAAGCATGTATTTAAAGAATTATTTCCAACAAGTGGTATCAGAGTGGTCTTCTATGTTGGGTTATTAGGATTAATCTTTGATGATTTGAATAATTTCTGGGTTTTTTTTTGAATGAGTTTTTCTCCAATTTTGTATGAACCCTAATTGTGTTGATATGAAAGTTAAATTGTATCTGATTAAAACCGCAACACTCATTTTCAGATTCATTATTAATGCCCGTGAAATCTTTCCTTTTTTTTTTTTTTTGGGAACGGCATCAATGCTATATACACATGACGTATATGTCTTGCTTTTCGGATTGGCTTATTTGTCTTGCGGTCTTGCTTTTTCATGCTATGTATATGATTTCAGATGCAAAATTGTTGTCTAAGGCATACTGATATAGTATATGATTCGAAAGTAATATTGAAGCTGAACGATTTGGTGTTTTGAATATATTAATATATCAATATATATATATATATGGTTCGGTGTTTATTGTTCCGAATATTCTTTTTTTTATATTAATATATATGATATTTTTTTTTTTGAAATTGAAATATTCGGTTTTATATATGTGATATTCCCTATAAATATATAAAGAAATGAAATTGATATCAGTGAATTGGATCCAGTGTTACGCATATTGATTTCAGTAATATATATATCATGAACATATAATTTGGACAGCAAAGCCGGAACAGTTCGTTCTTTTTTTTTTTTTTTAATATATGCTAATATATATTCCTTTTTTATATTAATACAATATATGGTTGTACTTTCTTTTCGAATCCAGAGACGTCAAACGGTTTGGATTATTTATTTCGTATATATTCAGATTTTGGTATATTTGGATCCAGCAATCTATATTTATATCTATATGATTTATTCTGTTTTCTAAATTGTTCAATTTACTAATATGTTGTTGATATATTTAGAAAATATGGAATTAAAATTGACGTCAACACTTATGCATGATTTCGACAAATTTAGACCCTTCCCATATTTTATTATTGTCTGGTAATTTTGGTTGGATTTATTGAAACAACATGTTGCCAAAGTAACCTCTGTTGCGTAGGTTGATTCGATTCAATTTACATAGATGTTGCATGGAATTATTCATGCAAACTTTGCTCGGCCCAAAGGAAGACACAGTTTGGCCGGATAATTACATGTCTGTGATGGTAAATGTGTGGTGATTATAAAGATTGATTTTCCATGTGAACAACGGAGTGTCCAAAGACAACTGTTGTTTGACAGAAATTATCACCAATGTTTGATCATTACGTCGAGAGTACCACTTGCAATTAGTTCTTTCAATCCAAAGATTGAGGATTAATGGTGCGTTAGGTATCTTGTTTGGGTCTTTAAATTTGCCATAAAGATTGATTGTGCATGTCTTATTAATTATCTTTTGACATGCCCACTAATGTTATTGTATGTTTATTGTTCTCTCTTTAGTTGCTACCACTACCGCTCTTAACTTCACTACTCAAATTAATGGAATCCCAATGTTGAATGGGACGAACTTCAAGTCATGGAAAGAGGCTGTCGAAATTGTTCTCGGTTGTATGGGCTTGGACTTGGCACTGAGGACGGAACGACCCACTTCCACTCTAAAGAACTCTAATGAGGCAAAATTGAGAGGTGGGATCGGTCCAACCGAATGTGCCTCATGATTATCAAATGCTCCATTCCGGAGGCGTTTCGGGGCTCGATTGCTGAGAGCGAGAATGCCAAGAAGTTCCTGGAGGCAATAGAGCAATTCTTTGCCAAGAATGAAAAGGCTGAGATGAGTAGTCATTTGGCTAAACTCATCTCTATGAGGTATAAAGGTAAAGGGAACATAAGGGAGTACATTATGGAGATGTCTAATCTCGCATCAAAACTCAAGGCACTAAAGTTAGAGCTTTCTGAGGATTTTCTCGTGCACTTGGTTTTGATCTCACTTCCTGCACACTTTGGGCAATTCAAAGTGAGTTATAACACTCAGAAGGACAAATGGTCCATAAATGAGCTTATATCTCACTGTGTGCAAGAGGAAGAGAGACTATAGAGGGATAAGACTGAAAGTGCTCATTTGGTTTCGACCTCTCAGAATAAAAAGAGGAAGAAATATAAGGAAACTGTGGAAAGTTCTTTTCAAAAGAAGAAGCTAAAGAAGCAAGATGAGGAATTTACTTGTTTCTTCTACAAGAAGACAGGACACATGAAGAAGGACTGTTCCAAGTACGCCGCTTGGCGTGTAAAGAAGGGTAAACTTCTCACTTTTGTTTGTTCAGAAGTTAATTTAGTTTTTGTACCCAAGGACACTTGGTGGGTAGATTCTGGTGCTACTACTCACATAAGTATGTCTATGCATGGTTGCCTGTGGAGCCGTCCGCCAAGTGATGCTGAAAGATTCATCTATGTGGGCGATGGCAATAAAGTTGCAGTTAAAGCTATAGGAACTTTTAGATTACTTTTAAAGACTAGTTTTTATTTGGATTTGGTTGAGACATATGTTGCACCGTCTCTTAAACGGAATTTAATTTTTATTTCTATTTTGGACAAATCTGGTTATTCTTGTTCATTTGGAAATAATAAAGTTAGTCTCTCTTATGATTCAAATATTGTTGGCTACGGATCTTTAATTGACAATCTTTATATGCTTGATATTAAGCATTCCTATAACGAGATATTGCAAACAGATTCGCGTGGTACGAAACGTAAATTAAATGAGAATTCCGCCACCTTATGGCATAAGCACTTAGGCCACATCTCTAAACAAAGAACTCAGAGGCTTGTGTCGGGGGAAATTCTTGGACCTTTAAATTTGTCAGACTTCCAAGTCTGTGTTGAATGTATTAAGGGTAAACAAACAAACAAAAGGAATTTAGGTGCCAAAAGAGCAAAGGATGTCTTAGAACTAATACACACGGATATTTGTGGTCCTTTCCCTACAGATTCATGGAATGGACAAAGATACTTTATTACGTTCATAGACGATTACTCAAGGTATAGATACCTTTATTTAATTCAAGAGAAGTCTCAGTCTCCAGACGTTTTCAAGTCTTTCAAAGCTGAAGTTGAACTTCAACTAGGAAAGAATATTAAGGCCGTCAAATCTGACCGTGGTGGAGAATACTATGGCAGATATGACGGATCATGTGAACAACGTCCAGGGCCCTTCGCACTTTTCCTCAATGAATGTGGAATCGTTTCGCAATACACTATGCCGAGCAAGCCCAGCATGAACGGAGTTGCAGAATGAGGAAACCGGACTCTTAAGGATATGGTAAGGAGTATGATTAGTCACTCTTCTCTACTAGAGTCGCTTTGGGGAAAGGCATTAAAGACCGCAGTTTATATCCTCAACAGGGTACCAAGTAAAGTAGTTGCTAAAACCCCTTATGAGCTATGGACTGGGAAAAAGCCCAACATCAAGCACATGCGAATTTGGGGATGTCCAGCTGAAGCAAGGCCTTATAGGCTGCATGAAGGTAAGCTAGACTCAAGAACAGTTAATTGCTACTTTGTTCGTTATGCTGAACACTTTCGCAAGTATAAGTTTTACAATCCCACTACAAGATCCTTCTTGGAAACGGGGAATGCAAGATTCCTTGAGGAAGTTGAGTTTGGAGGGGAAGGAAACATAAGGAGTGTTATCTTTGAAGAAAAACCTGTCATTGGCAATGAACAAGTCTTTGCACCTATCATTGTTCAAGAAACAGATCCAGTACTTAATAATGATGTTATTCCTAACATCACTCAAGAACAAGACAACACTGAGATTCCTCCCCAAACACCACCACCTATAGTTCAAACTCAACAACCTCAAGAAGTGACGCTAAGGAGATCCACTAGGGAAAGGAGAAGTGTAATTTCAAATGATTATATTGTATTTTTTCAAGAACATGAGGATGGCATTGGCTTGACTGAGGAAGATCCAATAAACTTTAGTCAAGCTATGCGAAGTTCTAACTCTCAAAAGTGGATTGATGCCATGAATAACGAGATGAAATCGATGGCTGACAATGACGTTTGGGATCTCGTCAAATTGCTTGAAGGTGCGAAACTCATTGGTTGTAAATGGATATTTAAAACCAAAAGGGATTCAAAGGGTAATGTTGAGAGATATAAAGCTCGTCTTATTGCCAAAGGCTTTACTAAAAAGGAAGGCATTGATTATAAAGAGACTTTCTCTCCGGTTTTTTCAAAAGACTCTCTTAGGACTATAATGGCACTTGTAGCTCATTTTGATTTAGGGCTACATCAGATGGATGTAAAAATTGCGTTTCTGAATGGCAACGTCGATGAAACAATCTATATGGTGCAACCAGAAAACTTTGTTTTAGGCGATCCAAAGTCCATGGTGTGCAAACTAAAGAAATCCATTTATGGCCTTAAACAAGCTTCCCGTCAATGGTATTACAAATTTCATCAAGTTATAACCTCTTCTGGTTTTGAGGCAAATTTAGTTGATGATTGCGTATACCAAAAGTTTAGTGGGAGTAAATTTGTCTTTCTGATATTATATGTTGATGACATCCTACTAGCCAGCAATGATATAGGCTTATTGCACGAAACCAAGAAAATTTTCACAAAAAATTTTAAGATGAAAGATCTTGGGGATGCCTCTTTTGTCTTAGGAATCCAAATACTTAGAGATCGTTCTCAAGGTATTCTTGGGTTATCACAAAAGAGCTATATCGATACAGTTCTGGATAGATTTGGCATGAAAGATAGTAAACCAGGAGATACACCCGTTGCTAAAGGAGACAAGTTTAGTCTCAAACAGTGCCCCGTTACTGATCTTGAAAAAGGAGAGATGCAAAAGATTCCTTATGCTTCTGCTGTAGGGAGTCTCATGTATGCTCAAATTTGCACTCGTCCTAACATAGCATTTATAGTGGGAGTCCTGGGGAGATATATGAGTAATCCTGGTATGCAGCACTGGAAAGTAGTGAAGCGTGTGATGCACTATTTGAAGAGAACAAGAAGCTACATGCTTACTTATCGGAAGTCTGACAATTTAGAGATCATTGGGTACTCTGACTTTGATTTTGCAGGATGCCCCGACAGCAGACGCTCCACATCAGGCTACATCTACATGTTGGCTGGAGGAGCTATTTCTTGGAAGTCTACCAAATAGACTCTTGTAGCTTCTTCGACCATGGTAGCGGAGTTTGTGGCTTGTTATGAGACATCAAACCATGGGTTATGGCTACGAAATTTTGTCATAGGCCTACGCGTGATTGACACCATTGAGAGGTCACTCAAAATCTATTGTGACAATAAATCAGCAGTGCTCTACTCCAACAACAATAGGAGTTCTACGAAGTCGAAAATTATCAACATTAAGTATCTTGTAGTTAAGGAAAGAGTTCAGGAAAAACAGATTTCAATAGAACATATAGGGACGAATTCTATGCTAGCTGATCCATTAACTAAGGGCTTGACACTTAAGGTCTTTCACGAGCATGTTGCTCATATGGGTGTTGTCACTGAGGTTGCCTTAGTTTAGTGGGAGTCTTTTTTTATGTTCAATGTTTATTTGATACAAACTTTATGTTATTTCATTTTTTTTCTACAGAAATAAAGATTATGAGTTTGTTAATCAACTTGTTTATATCTTGTTGTGTGCAAAATTATTTTGTGCTTAAGGACTTTGGATTGATCTTACTAAAGACTAAAGATGGACCAGTTGGAAATAGACATGATCGAGATCACATTACATGTAATTTCCATACTGCCCATCCATATTGATCTATGTCATTAAGTGTGTTGATGTGGTGGTCATTGGGGTTTAGTCACCTTTTACAACAGTGACGAAAGCCGCAGTGGTTCCATTATTGATGCATAAGATGGACTAGATTGTTAAAGTAAAAGTTTAAAGATAAATAGCATACAAACGCGTGCCAAAAGAATTGTGATATAATTGTTACAATATGTAGCCCAAGTGGAAGATTGTTGGAATTTTATATTCCAATAATTAATATGGGCTAATATTATAAGACAATTATATTAGCTATTTATCATTAATGAGCTTTATTTTATGTGGTTAAATTAAGTGAGCTCATTAAACTTTTAAATAAGATGATATGGGCTTAAATGAGTAGATGTCAGTGTTGGCCCATTAGGGATAATGGAAACCCTATTAGGTTAACACACTATAAGAAGGCTATGGTCCCCAATACACCAAATCACAAAAAACTTATACTCCCTTCTCCTCATCTGAAGAGAGGCTAAGGTTCCATCAAGAACTCAAGAGATTCGATTGAGGAAGAACCATAAAGCCGCTGGCTCTCTTTGTTCGTGTTTGTGATAAATTGCCTCGAAGATTCTATGAAGAATGCTTAGATCAGGAACCGATTATGGATCCAAGTATTTATCCTATCTTTAGTAATCCAGCATGTTGTAGATCCTATGTGAGCAAGAACGGGATTGTTCTTGATATATGCATACTTTTATTATTATATTGCTTCCGCCTAAAGATCTCTCAAATTAAAGATTAAAGTATGTATTTAAAGAATTATTTCCAATAGTGCAAGCTTAAATCAGAATTCCTCCATATAATCGTATCGTTGGAGACCCTATCAATAAAGTAGCTTTGCATCTTATGTTTAATTTCCCCTGGGATTTTTGGGTAGCAAGTCTCTCCCAGTGTCATTGGCCACTAATACAAATGTCTTTAACAAGTAACAACCAACTGAGTCGTTTATGTTGACATAGGGAATCAAATTGCGTATTAGATCATCATCTAGCCGTCTATCATACCATATGGAAACCTCTCCCAAAAAAGAATACTATTTTTCCTTTCTTTTCATTTATTCTATTTTATTTGCTTAATCTGATTTTTTTTCTCTTTAATAAAAAGAACAAAATTTGCGTTAAAATTATAAACAAAAAATAATTAATTAATTTCTTCTTTGAAAAATTTTTAAAACTGTTAAATAAAAACCAAAAAAAAAAAGGGTTAAAGAGAAAAGCAAAAAACAAGTCTTGTGCAGCAGCCCCATGATGCGTTCGTCATCAGTCAGTCTTCTGATAAGCTTTATGCATGTCAAACCAAATTTGATCAAGACAAGACAAGGTGACCAAAGAAAAGCTAGAAATTAAAGGGAAAACATACAGAGACAGAGAGATGTAAGGAAAGTGTGGTGGGAGAAAGGTAAAGCAGTGACTTTCTGCACAACCAATAAAATACGCAGATATCAGAACAAAGTATGGTGGGAGAAGGAATTAAGAGTGCAGTGGCTTTCTGTGCAACCAAGAAGTCAACTTGCAACAATTAGACTACAGCAAAAAGGAAGAAATAAAAGAGAGTTGAAGGGAGCGCGAGAAAGGAATCATGTTCTTACTGATATGTAAACCTACAACCCCAAAACAGAATAAAAGAAGGAGATCGATACTCTCAGAAGTGGCATTTTTCCTACTCACGAGAAGACGCACCGCGCGAATACCATTCTCTGCGGGACCCTTCATCAGTCTTCTCCCTCACTACACTTGTATTGTAGCATGTGTATCTGAACTGAACATGCTTTGAAACTAATATCCTTCAGTTTACATCTTAATATATCGTATGACTATCACTTTCGGTATAGAAAATAAAAGAAATGAAAAACAAAAGATAACCATGACGGTCTCAAAACCCTCCTGCTTTAATTGTCATCATGCTTTGGCCCTCAAAGGCATTCTGTTTCTTTCTCCTTCTTTTTTATCTTATTTTTTGCTTTCCGCCTTGTTTGTTTTAGAGGGGGGAAGAAATTTTAAAATTTTTGAAAATATACATGGTTTGGTTTAAAGAAAGTAGATAAAAAATTTTAAAAATTTTGTGAGTCTTATTATTTATTTTTATTTTATTTTTTATTTAGGTTCATTTATTTATCTATTTTTTTTTATTAAATAACTTAAAATTTTAAATTATTTTTTATCTATTTTTGTCTTATCTATTTCTTTTTTCTTTATTAAACAAAGGCTTCAAGGTCAGATACCTCGTACACGGTGCACCTTAACGAGACCAATCAATACGTGGTGCAGCTTAAACTTCAATCAGATGCAACAATATAGGGTCAACAACGTTATTTTCTTTTTTCGGGTTCTGCTCCAGCTTTTTTATTATTATTCTCATGCCTTTATTTTAAGCTATGACCTGCTAAAGAGTGAAGTTGGTTTCATATTGCATTGGGCTGTTATAAGGAATTGGGTCAACGTTGTTCATTAAGTCCACCAACGTTGTTCATTCTTTTGATAATTATACCTTTCTAATTAATAAGCATATTTTTCTTCTTTAACCCTATTTTTACACCTTCTTAATTAATTATATCTGCATCTTCATTATTCTTAAAACTTGAATTTCGCACCTCCCATCTTCATCATTCTTTAACCTTATTTTTGCACCTCGATCATTATTATTCTTTAAACCTTTTGCTTTTATTTTCATTCCTCATCTTTTTTTTTTTATCAAAAATAATAATTTTTTCCACAATTTGTGTGATACATGATAATGAATATGTGATAGGTGGCACATTTTCATCGCTTGTAGTAGGTGTGCGTTTTGGTGATTGCGTTTCAGGTAACATTAAACATTGTTTCTATAAATTGTTGCACTATTCTGTATTCCAGAAATTACTTTTTGAATAAACAATTGTCTACATGATTTCGGAAATTATTTTTCAAAATAGACAATTACTTATTCTGAAAAACAATTTCTGAAAGTGTTTTTATTTTTTCATTACTATTCTTTTAATTTTATTTTTACTTTTTATTATTATTTTTTAATTTTATTTTTATTTGTATATAGACATGGAATACCATGTTAGTAAGATGTCTGAGGGGTGAGTAGTAGAGCGGAGAAAGGGAGCGAGGGGTGAGTGGAAGAAGTAAGTGACGAGATAAACGATTTCGAAAAGAAAGTTTCGTATACAAGAAGATGATAAGTCATATTCATAGAGAAAGGGTGTGAACAAGAAGGGGGTGATTCGTAGAGGAGGGGAATGGGGTGCACATTCCAAAAAGAAAGCCTCTAATTTGAAATTACGAAATGAATTAAAAGGGTATTTAAAGAAAAATTATGAAAAAAAAAAGGAAATGGAGGTATATTTATCAATTTGAAAAAGTAGAATTATCATTTGTCTAACCTTCTTTTTCTTTTTTTATTATTTTATTCATTAGTTATGGCTAGTCTAAATTAGCATTGGGTTTGGCAGTGCTCTATTGTATGATTTGGCCAAGTTGTTCACAGATAATGATGCATTATGTCATTTGCTTTAGTTTTATTGCTTATTAACTTAGATTTATCATGCTTTGCACCATCAATAATTCAATATCAGTGTATTGGGATCCACAAGATTGGCTGGAGATTTTTTTTAATTTTTTTTAGTTCTACTGATTGTCTATTTTTCTTGGGTTAGTTAGGTTCTGGAAACTGTTTATGTTTGGGCTGTACTGATAGTTGTCTAATATTTTCGGAGCAGTTAGGTTCTTGATTTTTTATTATGTTTGGGCTCTGCTAATTGTCTAATATTTTTTGGATGCTATGGCATTTTAGTAGAAACATAAACCAATACCAAAAACACATAAAGTCAGGAACATATTATATCTCCTAAAGTAAAAAGGCTCATTTTAGATGAACTAAATTCCACTTGATTGACTGACTGACTTCCAAAAAAAAAATCTATTTGATTAATATTTATTTCTCAAATGTCATGAATTATATTTTATTTGGAGTCCATACTTAATTATAGTAAAATATCATATCTCCGTGTTCAAGATAGGTACTTAGAGAACAACCCAAAATTATTCATCAATTTTTGTTGAGTGTAGTGACAAGAATGATTTAATCAAGTAAAGAAAAAAAATTTTCTTCATGAATATAGGAGTTGTGCCATACAATATATAGTTGACTTCACGATAATTATTGTTGTCAAAGAACCAAAACACATCTCTCTCACAACTTATTTGTTATGAATAAAATTAATTTTGTAATTTTTTCTCCTATGTTTATCCAAACTATCCTTTTATACGCTGAATTTAAACAAAATTGATTAGATTTAAGATTATGATATTTTATTTCACCCACACTTTATGCTTACATTTATTTTTATTGATATAATACAATGTCTATTTTTTTTAATTAATACAATGTTTCATTTAATATAATATTTTTGTTCATGACATTATATATAATGCCTTACTACCATCAAGCGTATGAATCAACTAATGTGAGATTATTTTAGCTTAAACTATAGTATTGAATTCAAGTGTGAAAAATATTTGTGGTCTATACCAAAAAATATACAATGTCTTGTTGGTATACTTTTTTTTCCTGCTAAAAAAAAAAGTAAAAAAAAATCTTCTATTTTATTCACAAATGAAATTCATCGCTATTGTAAACTTGTGTAACTCAGCTGCCTTGTCCATATAGCAATCAACAAGACAAACTGTGACTCTTCTAATTGGACCGTCTCCTCAAACAAGTTGATGGATCTTGCGGAGGGAGAAATGTAAAAAATTGCTTGTAGTGGTTCATTGAGACAGCTCGGCATAGTTCACTAAAGGTTTCTATGTTAACCTTGGTATAGGATCATCCCTGAGGTTGAGCGCAGATTTTTGAAGGTTACGAAGGCAATACTTCAATTGATAAAAGATGAAATGAAAGAGAATAGAACGAGATAAGTTTATAAATCGTTATTTGAATTACAAAAGAATGAAATAGAATGGAAGTCATTAGAGCCAAATTCATTCAATTTTGGCATATTTGCCCACTTTTCTATTTTATCATATGAAAAATGTTAATAATATACTCTCTAACACACTATTATTGATTGAAATTTATTAAAAAACATAATTTTTTATAAATCTCACTTATAATTTTATAACTTCTAGAAAAATTAACTAATAATAAAAGAATAAGTTAAAAAATATGTTATTACCACTCATCTTCACATTGAGGGGTAAGAGTTTAGAGATGAAACATGTAAGTTATTATTTTTATTTAATTATAATATTACAATCTTACCTTTTATCTTTTTTGACTTAGACCCAACTGATTTTTTCTCACATACAGCTGCAATCATAGTCCATATATTGGCCCATGTGATATGATTTACCGTAGAAGGCAATGTTGATCTTATTGTTTAATTTATCAAAAAAATTAAAAGAAAAAAAACTTCGACGCACTATGGAGTAGCCTAAGCAATATATACAAGCACACACCAAATTGCACTTCCAAACAATGCTGTTACCTCAACTAGGTACAATTTTTTTTGTTCGTTTAATTTCATTCTTGAATGAAAGATTAACTGTTTTTTTATTTTATTTTGTCATCATTTATACTATTGTGAGGAAGAATGAGACTAGTTTTTAAAAAAATAGTGCAAATATAAATATAAAAAAATATTATTCATTTGTTCGTTTGATATCTAAATAATAAAATGAAAATATTATTTATTTATATCATTATATTTTAATCCACTTCCTTCCATTATATTTCTCTCTTTTGTTCCATTTCTTCAACTAATTTAAGAATTATGAGCTCATGGAGAATATGGAAATCTACATTAGTCAAAGATTTCAGCCTTAATGAATGAATTTTGGGATGTTCAGATTAAACACGTCTTAAGGAAGCTAACAAAGCTAGAAATAGTTTCACTAATAAAGGTGTCATTGAATTTATTTCCATGAAAATGTCATTATCTTTGGACGAATTCTAAGGTGAACCACCATCATAAATGGTCAACGGTGCACCATAACTTCTAACATTTAGATTGATTTCATCCTCACTTCACTATGGTGCACCCTCCACACCATATCCTTTCTCCCTCCCTAGATCTGCATAGCTACTGCCTAGGTCTCTGCCATCGTGGCTCCGAAGCAAGCCTTTACCAATCTAGAGAAACGAAATCATCTCAAAACTAGAAAGCGATTGTTCCATCGTCTCTATTCCAATTCCAATTTCATATTAAGATTCAAGACAAATGTCAATGACAATTAGATGAAGAACCAAAAAATCAAAGCTAAATCCAAGAATCCTTGGCTGCGAATGCGAATGCGAATGTTGCCTTCACAAGGTTCAATTTCAGATTCAAACTCATGGAGATTTATTTCAACATCAAAGAAAAACTCAAAATAAGATTCGATGCACACAAATCAGTTATGTCAGATCAAGAATCAAGAAGCAAGAAGTGAACGAGATCTAGATCACCAAATTACTTCCACTGCCACACTCATAGGAGTCTCGTTGCTACCACGCTTGCGTGTGCAGAAGCCTTGCCACTGTGAGCACTCATAAAGTTTCGAATCTTGAGGGTTACAGTGTAGCCACTTTCAAAAATCGAATCCTTTATAGGTCTCATCTTGCAAAGTAGTATCTCGTCAATAATTGGAGCAATTCAAAAACTCACCGTCGTGCGACCGAGATGGCCTCTAATGACTACAGTAAATCGGAGGCCAGTGTCGGAATCAGATACAAAATTGTCAATTTAGACAGAAAAGTTATCAACTTAAAGAAGAAGAATAGGAAAGTGAAGCAGAAATCCAAGACGAAGGAGAGAAGATTTTGATTCAAATAGGTATTAATGTAAAACATGTTTATATTTATGTAATTTATGTGAAGTTTATAGTTATTTATTTATTATGTAATTTAAATTCAAAATATTAATATAAATTTTAGGAAAGGTTTATATTGATTGTAATATTAATACATTGAATTAAATTTTCACAAATTGTGCAATTTGTGGAAATTTAATTTCATGTATTAATATTACTACACAATCTTATCATGGACCTGCCCTATCTAATCCAAACTCCTCTCTCTTTCGTCTTATGTTTTTGCTTCACTTTCTTGTTCTACTTCTTCGATTTGCTTACTTTTCTGTCTAGATTGGCAATTTTGTCTCCAATTTCAGTGTCAGCCTCCGATTTAAGGTGGTAATCACATACCACTTCAATCGCACCGCAATGAGTTTCTAAATTGTTCAAATTCTTGACAAGATACTTCTTTTGAGGACGAGACCTAGAAGTGATTTTGTTTTTAGGAGCAATTACACTGCAACCATTGAGATTCAAAACTTTGCAAGTGTGCACAGTGGCAAGGCTTTTGCATGCGCCAGTGTGGCGAGGATGAGACACCTACAAGTGTCGTAGTGGAAGTAATATGGTTATCTTGATCTCGTTCAGTTCTTGCTTCTTGATTCTTGATCCTGTTTTCTTATATTCTTCAACTTTTATTTCATTCACTTCAATTTTTGATTTACAATCTGACATAACTAATTTGTGTGCGTCGAATCGTGTTTTGAGTTTTTCTTTGATGTTGAAATAAATCACCATGAGTCTGAATTTGAAATTGAACCTTGCAAAGGCAACATTCGTGTTTGCATTCACGGCCAAAGATTCTTGGAATTATCGCTTTGATTTCTTCATTCTTCATTTGATTGTCATTGACAATTTTTTTGAATCTTGATATGAAATTATAACTAGAACAAAGACAATGGAACAATCGTTCTATGGTTTTGAGACGATTTCATGTCTCTGGATTCACAAAGGTTGATTCTTCAGAGCCACAACGACAGTGACCTAGAGAATGGCTATGCAAATCTAGGGAGGAAGAAGGAATATGGTATGAAGGATGTACCATAGTAATGTGAGAATGAGATTAATCTAAAGACTAAAAATTATGGTGTATCGTAGACCACCTATAATAGTGATCCACCTTAGAATCTATCTAAACAATAGTAAAAACTTTATAATAATATCAATTAAAACACATTAACGAATTCTTATGACATCACATGGAAGTAATACTCCACGCTCAACTAATTATGAATTTTCAAATTTTGTTAATAAAAAAATATTTTTAATACTCATTATATAATTGATTCAAAATTTTCATGTCATCTTTTAACATCTCAAAATCAATATATTAAGAATTCAAATTTAATTACCAGAGATGCAAAGAAAACATACTGACATTCAAAGACTCATTCCCATTAAGAAAATGTATCACACAACTCATATTTATCCCTAATAAAAGTCTTACATCGACTAGTTACAAAATACACGTAAACCTGTTGTTATTGTTACCTTGACTAGTTACACTTTTTCTTTAAAAATAAATGAAATAGAGAATTTAATGGCATGCTATCTGTCAAATTATTAAAACATACACATGAAATTGCATTTGATGTTTCTCGGACCAACAATCATGTCTAAGACAGAACAATTTATTTGGAATTGTACAATAATCAAATTCAAACTAAACATAATTTGATAGTCGCATAATGGATAGATATGTTTTATAGGTAAAACAATTGCAATTATCACTAAATTTGGATGTTGCTATTCAAATAGATCTTCGCATTATTTGAGTACTTGTTATTAGACTTACTAAGCATGGAACAGAAACTAGACATATCATCAGCATAAAAAATTCATTCTCATCCACAACAATATTTGCTCCTAACATTTTTCCAATTTCATCACATGATGTGAGCAACAGAAATAAAGGGAACTTCTAAGCAAATAAACATATGTTGATACACAAATCAATATAATTCAATGCACTAATCAACATAAATGGGTCACTTAACAAATTCTTATAGCTATACCTATGTGTTAACATGGGAGCAAAAAATCATCAAACCTTTTCTTACGTGGGAACATAACACAAGTGTGGCTGGAAAACTAAGCGAGACAACCCAACGCAAACTAAACAAAAAGTAAAAAATGGTTTAAAATTCCAACATTTGAAAATATCGACCTAACAGTAAACATAGTTGCTCAAAAACAGATAAACGAAGATTCAGAAGCATGGAAATTGTTTGCCATCACTCTTAATTATATTAGATCAAACGTTGGATTATATATTCTGCTTCATCCTAACCCACCAAAATTTTACTCTTCAAATCAACATATAACTCATACTATTATAACCAATAAGAAAACATGGATTTATAAAGTTCAAATCAAGAACTCAACCTGATAGCATCAAAACAATAACGTCAACATTATTTCATCGTAAATACTTCAAATCAAAAACCCCAAGTTCCGAACACAAACAAAAAAAAAAGAATTTTGTTCCCCAACGTCCAAATATTGCATCAAAATTGTAACAATGGATATCGAGGGGATCACACATATCGGCTTCAATTAGACATTGCCAAACACATGGAAAAAAGTGCGAGCATAAATCTCAAAGAATGCTGAAGCCTTTCAAACATTAACACACAATTGAAAACGAAAAAAATGCAAAAAAAGAAAAGAAAAGAAAAACATAAACAACAAAAAACACCTTTATCCTACCAAAAATAAAATTTAAAAAACAAAATCTAAAAACAAGGATTAAAAAACTGGGAACAACACTAGAAAACTCAGTCCCTTAGATGTTCAATTATGTTTGCAATCACACCTGCAAATCATTACAGGTCTGTAGGCTCATCACAGTTGAAAACAACACAACCCCAGTTACTCAATCAACGAAAAAACGCAAACCCACAACAAAACATGATAACTTTGGTAGAAAATTTCATTTAGTTGTTCCATTGTTCTCCCAAAATCAAAGGATTGTGGGAAGGAAATCAAAGAATACCACAAATCGCTATTGTTTCAAGGAAACGAGTTGAATGGGAATCAAATTAGTAAGTAATTGATCTGGTGAAGTAAGAGAGATTGGTACAAGAATGGATGGGGTGGAGCTGGAGCTGGAGGCACAGAGGGGTATATAAAGGACGGAAATTGAATGTTGTGTTTTTGCCTTATTGATATGATACGTCTAACATATTATAATGTGACATGTAGATAATATAAAAGATTAATCCTAAAATCTAATTTTTAAGAAAGCGGAAATTATAAAAAAAACATAAAAATTAATCTTAAAAAATGATTTTTAAGATATTATTAAGAGAGAAAATATTATGAGATATTATTTCATATATTTTAGTGGTTTCTAAAATGCTTAATTATGTTTTTAGTTCCTCAAATTTGGGGTAAATCTATTTTTGGTCTCCCAAATTGAAAATAAAAAAAATTAGTCCTTACAATTTCAAACAATATGTTTTTTGTCCCTAGAGGCAAATGGTATTAACAAAAGTGGTGACGTGACACTGCCAACATTTGTCACATATACACTTTCGTTATACACGTTACTACTTTCATTAATGTCATTTGTCTCTAGGGACTAAAAATAGATTTTTTTAAATTGTAGGGACTAAAATAATTTTTTTCTAATTTGGGGGACCAAAAACGAATTTACTCTAAATTTAAAGGACTAAAACATAATTAAGCTTTAAAATATTATTGTTTTCTTTACATTGGTATCGGCTAAATTTAGAAAAAATAACTAGTCAAGAAGGAAAGAAAATCTAAACAGATTGAATTCAATTGATATATATAGAGAGAGAGAGAGAAACCAAATTATTGAAAGAAAGGTGTCTACTGTAAAATCAACTCATTAATGCAACAGTGCAATACCATCTTTTCTCTATTATAATATGTTGAATTTGATAAGTTAATGCTTGCATTGTGTATTTATTTCTTTCCTCATTAATAATTAATTGTGTATATAATATTTATCATAAGAAAAATATAGAGTATAATTTCTATGTATTGTCAGTGTAAAATTTTTTAAACTGTTAACTAATTAGAAACCATGCTAAATATGACTTTTAAGGTAATTATTGTAAAAGTCAATAAATTTATTATATACAACATTTTTTGATTAGTTGACATTGTAAAAATTTTGTACACTATTAATGCATCTACTATTTATTCAAAAATTAATAAAAAAGAAACATTAACAAAGGAAAATGTGTTAAATACCACTGTTTTGAAAACCAAGCCGAATCAATCAGTTCAAGCATATTTTTAATATGAATTTCAATTTTATTTAGATTTTAATTAAAATGTACTGATATTGTAAATATTTTTTACATCTTCATCCAATCATAAATTGTTATATAATAAGTTAATTACCTTAAATATCATCATAAAGATAATTTGTGTGCAAATTTTTTACATTAATCGTGTATAACATTTAAACTCTTCTGTTTATTGTGAAACAAGAAATACTTTTAAGTAAAAAAAAAGTTTGTAAAAAAATCATAAATTGCGACATGAGTTTGAAAGGTTCGATTAAGGAAAAAGAAAAAAAGAAAGAAAAGAGAAAATATCAGTATATTTTTTTATTTAGTTGACGAGAAAATAGAAGAAAGAAAAAAAAATCAAATTTTGTCTTTTTATATTTTATTCATTTAAAATTTTAAAATTTTAAATTTCCCTCTTTCTTAATTTTCTCTTCATTCAAACAAAGAAACTAAGGATAGGTAAATGGAATTAAATTCTTAATTGAACATTGACTTTAACGTATGATCTAGTATGATTTGGGCTTGAATTAGCATTGGGCTTGGCAGGAATGATTGTATGATTTGGGCCTAGTTGTACATATGATAAGTCATCGCCTCTGTTTCCTTGTTGGTTTTTCTATTTACATTCCCTCCATTTGTTAAATACATTCTCTTTTTCTAATTTTTTATATAAAATTGCTTAAACAACCTTATTTTTTTTACCTCTTTTAAATATCATTCCCTGCTTGTCTTGTTTTATTGCACTTCTTACTCTAATTTCACTGTACTTCTCCACCTATGGCTTCACTACGCTCTCCCCTTTGGTTTAATCGTACTTTCACTTGTGGTTTCACCTCACTGTCCCTTCTCTTAACTATTATCATCTAACTTTTTATTTTAGATAAAATTTTTACTAGCCAAAAATAAAATCATTAAAAAAATGTCGAGAAGAAAAACAAGAGAAGGAAGTACAGTGAAACCACAGATAAGGAAATACGGTAAGATCAAGGAGAATGAGATGAAATTACAGGTGGGGTAGTACGTTGAAACTTGAAGGGAGAGTGTGGTGAAACAAATGAGTGAGGAATAATGTTTAAAAGATAAAAATTAAGATTGTAACGGTCTGGCTGTTACTCATGATCTTCTCGGTCGCAGCAGTGAGGAGGGCAAAAACTCTCCAGTGGTTAGAGGACGAACAATTCCCCATCGCTGCGGTCGAGAAGATCATGAGTTACGGCTCACGGTCGTAACAAAAAGGTCACCCTTTTATACTACTTTCGTGAATTATACATATCGTAAGGATATACATATAATCATGTTATCTTATATCATTTGCAATGTAGATTCTATTAAGACAAAACTTCCATTCTCAAAAATTACTTTCAAAATATTTTTAAAAGATTGAAACTGATTAACTTGTACATTTTTTAAAGAACTATGTAACTTAATTTTTTCATTACACATGGGAATATGTAGAAAACAAGGCAACACCTAGTTGTGCTAAAATAAATTTCAATATCTTTTTCTCCTTTCTCTGTTGTTTTATTTCTTATTTTGTTTTATTTGAGGCTAAATAACTCAATTTGTTCACATTTTACACAATTAGAAGTGAATTGAAATTCAGTTTCTATTCTTTTCTATGCATAAGTAGACTGTCAAACTCAAGATCTTCATTAAGACATTTTATCAAGATAAAAGGTTTTTTTTAATTATTTTCCTTAAATAAAAATTGGTGATGACTTCATTGAATTTATCAATTTCATTACGCCTCTCTTTGTGATGCCACCCATGCACATCGTGACACATAAAATGGGTATAGTAAATTATGAAGTAAAGCCTTCTTTTACAATGTCTATTTATAATTGAGTTTAATTTTAATACACTATTAGTATATAGATTCTTGAAAGTCCAAAATATGACCTCATGCATATCCGTTATTCGTTATATATATACACAATGATTGTACTCAAAACAAATTTCAATACATAGAAAACAGGACAACACCTAGTTGTGCTAAAATAAATTTCAATATCTTTTTTCTCTTGTTTCTTCTATTTGTTTTATTTGAAGCTAAATAACTCAAAATTTGTTCACATTTTACACAATTAGAAGTGTATTGAAATTCAGTTACTATTCTTTTCTATGCATAATTAGACTGATAAACTAAAATCTTTGTTAAGACATTTTATCAAGATAAGAAGTTTTTTTTAATTATTTTCCTTAAATAAAAATTGGTGATGACTTCATTGAATTTATCAATTTCATTACGCCTCTCTTTGTGATGCCACCTACGCAAATTATGACACATAAAATGGGTATAGTAAAATATGAAGTAAAGACTCCTTTTAAAATATCTATTTATAACTAAGTTTAATTTTGATACACAATTAGTATATAGATTTAAACTTTATATATTTTTAACCCAAAATATGAAATAATTTTTCTTTTGTTTGATTTCATATTTATAACGAATGAAGGATAAATTATTTCTTATTTTGCTATCATCGTTTATACCAACGTGAGGAAGAATGAGATATTAAATCTTAGTATTTGAAAGAATAATATAAGAAAATATAATTCATATGTTCGTTTGATATCAAAACAATAAAATGAAAATGTTTTTCGTTTATTTCAATATATTCTAATCCCCTTCTTTCCAATTTCCATTATATTTCATATTTCATTCTCATTCCTTCCATTTCTTCAGCCTTTATGAATGAATTTTGGGATGTCCAGATTAAGCATGCCTTCAGGAAGATATCGGAGCTCCTAACGGCCTCAAGAATATGGGTATTATCAAATTTATTTCCATGAATATGTTCATCTATGTTTTTCTCCCAACTTCTTGCAATCCTTCAGGAATAGGCGTATGCAATTTATTTTCCCAGAATGATTGTTTGATTTCTTTTGGGCCAGGGCTTCGCTTATAATTAAAAATTTATTTTGTTGATTTTGCACAATATGTGGAAATTTAATTTAATGTATTAATATTAAAACCAATACAAAACCTTTCCACAAATTGGTATCGAACAAAACAAAAAATCACAAATATATATTAATATTTAAATAAAAACGACATTATTGCAATTTTTTTGCCGCCAACATTATACGATTAAATTATTACATTAGTTTTATTAATATTTTATACATTATTTAATTACTGTTATTTTTTTAATACAAATTTAACAATTAATTAACCATTAAACTAGACCAATGCAATAAACAATTCATTTTTAAAAACATTACACTCATTAAACATGGCATGATACAGGCCAACAGTGCATAGCCTTTTTTTTTTTATTAAGTTTAATAACTCTACATTATTAATGTAAAAAAATATCAATCAATCAAAAATCACTATTAGTATAATTTTTTAAATAATTATCATAAAAATTAACAGACCTACTATTATAAATGCTTGTCATATTGTAATCATTTTTTACATTATTGAAATTGAGAATTCAATGATATGCTACATGTCAAATTATTAAAACAAATACTTGAAATTACATTTTATGTTTCTCACACTAATATTCATGTCTAAGACAGAACAATTTATTTCAGCATGTTTTGGAAACATTCATGCCCAGAAGCAGCTTCAAAAAGTAAGTTCAACTAAAATGACTCAAAGGAATTGCTTCCCCAACCAAGATAGGTTCAGCACCCCACAATTTCCAAACATACATGGAGTTACACAATAATTAGTTTCAACAAAATTTGATAATCAATTTCAAACAAAACATAATTTGATAATCACACAATAGATATATTGTGTTTGCAGAGCAATTGCAGCTGTCACTAATCTGGATGTTGTTATTCAAATAGATTTTCCTTCTACTTGAGTATTGTTATTAGGCTTACTATGCACGGAATAGAAACTAGGTACATCATCAGCATGGAAAATTTATTCTCATCCACAGCAATGTTTGCTGTGTAGGAAGGTGTCCTAAGATTTTTCCAATTTCATCACATGATGTAAGCAATACGATTAAAGGGAACCAAATAAACTTATGTTGATATACTAATCAACATATGTCAAGGCACTAATCAACATAAATGGGTCAATTAACAAATTATTATAGTTATTCCTATATGTTAACACATGAGCCAAAAAGCAACAAACTTTTTCTTCTGTGGGAGCATAGAGAAGTGTGGTTGTAAACCTAAGCGACACAACCTAACGCAAACAAAACGAAAAGCACAAATGGTTAATAATTCCAGCATATGAATACCTAACTAACAGGCATCCTTGAAAAAAAAAACAAGTAAACATAATTGCTAAAAAGCAGATATAGGTAGGTTCAGAAGCATAGAAATAGTTTAACATCACCCGTGATTATCTCAGATCAAGTGTTGGATTATATATTCCGCTTCATCCTAACCCACCGAAGTTTTATGCTACATATATAAACATCGAACTTAAAACATTAAAACAAATATGAAAACATGGATTTATAAAGTTCAAATTAAAATCTCAACCTGATCCAGAGCAATAACATCAACATCATTGCATGTATAGACTTCAAATCGAATCCACATGTTCTGATCATAAAACATGGAATTTTGTTCCCCGACGTCCAAATGCTGCATCAAAATTGCAACGATGGATAGCGAGGGGAACGCACATCTCGGCTTCAATTAAACATCGCCAAACACATTAAAAAAGTGCGAGCAGAAATCTCAAAGAAAGCTGAAGCCTTTCAAACATTAATACCCAATTGAAAACAATAAAAATAACGTAACAAACACAAACAACAGAAAACACCTTTGTTCTGCAAACAATAAACTTTGAAAACCAAAATCTAAAAGCAAGGATTAAAAACTGGGAGCAACAATAGACAACTCAGTCCCTTAGATGTTCAATTAATGTTTGCGATCATACCCGCAAATCATTACAGGTCTGTAGGCTCATCACAGTTGAAAACAGCGCAACCCCAGTTAGTGAATCAACGAGAAAATGCAAACCCTTAAGTAAAAACGAAAACTTTGATAGGAAACTTCATTTAGTTGCTCCAGTGTTCTCCCAAAACCAAGGGATTGTGGAAGAGATATGAAAGAACAACACAAATCGCTATTGCTTCAAGGGAACGAGTCGAATGGGAATCAAGTTAATCCGCATCGACCAGATAGCGAAGCGTGCTGTGTATTCAAAATTCGAATAAAGAAGAGAGAATAGAATCGGAAACCCTAATTTCATATGCAGAGGCTAAGAAGAAGAGATAACAGACAAGACGGCGTAAGTGATGTTATCTTTGTGTCATTTTATAGAATGAATAGCTGATTGATCGGACGGGTATTATCATATCAACGTGATCCAACGGCTCACATGCCTAGTGAAATATGGTTTGCTTCTAAATGGTAGTAAAACCCTAACTAGCTCAACCCAAGCTCAGGCCCCAGCGAAGAGAACCGTTTCTTCTACATTAGACTATTTTATGGCCCAAAGAAAATAGAAGTGAGAGTGACTTTTTAAAAAATTAGGCCCCATTTGAAGTGATTGCGAGTTTTTAATTTCTAGTTTTTAAATGTAATTTAAAAAGCAAAATCTGTTTGGCAAAATTAGAGTTAAAATGGTTTTTAACTTATTTTGAAAACAGTTTTGGGTTAGTTTTCAAAACAAAAAAAAAAGGTTTTCCAGATTATGTTTTAAGTTTTTTAAAATATGCTCTGCGCCCCCGTATCATTCTTGTTCTCTCTTCTTTCTACGTCAGGGTTTCTATTCTCGCAGCTCTTCCGTCTCCATTGCTGTAGTGCCAAAGTATCTTTCTCATATTGGATCCAGTTATCCAGGTTCATGATTTCTTGCTACATGTGATCTTCCTCAGATCTTAAAGGGTGAAAAATTATAGAAAAACCTAACTCAATCCAAGAACATGAGCCTTTTGGCTTAAATGCACTAGCTATTGCAGCAGTTTTGGGTGATGATCTTGTTGACCCTACTAATTCATCAGTCGAACCCACCACCAAACATCAAAGGCACTGTTTTGGATGCACTTGTATTGTGTGCATTCAGCCCCAAGTGGAAAGGGGAGATATAAGCCAACATGCATTTGCCTTGTCTGCATGACCATGAAGCGCCGGTTCAACACCCTTATGATACATAAGAAGAAACGCCAATCAAACGTGAAGCAAATGTTGATTTAAAATTGACAACAATCTTTTAAAACTAAAAACAAAAAAAAAAAACTGAAACTAAAAACTAGTTTTGGTTTTTAAAAATTTAAAAGCTAAAAACCACCCAAAACGGGATCTTAGAATACCTCGAATTCTTGAAAACAAAAACTAGCTTTTTGATTACAAATGGCGTACATTATATTTGTATGTTAGTTAGTATTTCGTATATCATATGAGTATTTTTATATTTAAGAAACTTTAGAATTATAAACTAAACTATATAGTTTAAAAAATTAGAAATTATGAGCGAAAATATACAAATAATTAAAAAAAATAAAAGTATATGAATAATAAAGTTTAAAATTATAAATTATATACATAATTTATTAAAAATAAAAGTTGAGAAAGGTATATTTTTTTTAAAAAAAGTAATTAAGAGATTAAACTATTTTTAACAGAGTATATTATTGTTGTTTTTATCTTTGATTCAGGTTAAGTTGTGTTGTGAGACTAATTCACAAGTCCGGATAAGTATAATATTATTTTTATTATTTAAATATAATTACAAAGTATTTATCTATAAAATTTTGTTATTTAATTACGCAGATAAATAAAAATGGCCAATCTGTTTAACCCCAAAGAATTATGAGGTAAGGCTTTATAGGCACAATTTAAAAGTTATTGAAATTTAAATAATTTTAGCTCAATTAAGGTGAGGTCAATTTCTTTTACTTTTATTAATGTTATTTGTATTGTTGTCGTGATCAAACTAATTTCTTTCATCTGAAGTATTTTTTATTTGTTACAAATTTCCTCTATAAGAGGTAAGTTTACTAAAAGCATGATTTGACACGAAATGTAAATGCTTCTTTCAATAAAAATTCAAATCATTATTCGATACTTTGTGAGGTATTAATCCTTTTTGTTATATGAAACCCCCATTTATTTTTATTGGAAGTAATTTAATCGCCTGGATAATTTGATTGGCTTGTTTAGTCTAACAATTTCATCAAACTAGATTGTGTTTATATAGATCCCACCTCAGGCGTGTAGTTGGGCCAAGCCAGCCTAACAATTTGTTGGCCCAATGTTGCAACTTGTATGTCATGTAGAAATATGAGTTATTACTTCCTTTGGACAAAAAATATGTTGCTTTCTTGGGTCCAATAAGTTGTGTTTTTTAATTATTGAATAGGGATTAGTTGTCACCACGCAAACGTCTTTTCAAGTTGATCTCAGCCCATTTTTTTGAAACACATGCTATCTAAGCCTCTGTCGTACATTACACAAATAACAAACTTTTTTCAAATTTAAGAAATGTATGTTATTTAACTGAATTACTCACTTTAGTCTCTGAAACTAAAGTGTTACGGGAATAAAAAATTATTGTAAAAAATATTTCTAAAATCTTTATTTTGGCCTCTACTAATGTATCAATGACAGGAAAGTCACGTGACAGTACACGTGACTGTTAAAGTAGCAGATAACCACACGTTTAGTAACATAGTAAATGGCTAACAATAAAGATTAATTTGACGAACAAAACTCAAATTTAGGAATTTATTTATCATTTTTCTAATTTTAGAGACAACTATAACAGTACCCCCATAATTTCAAAGATCAAAATAAGGGTTATTCTCTCAAATCCAAATATGGGATATCATAAATCGTAATAAAAAATTAAAAATGAAAAGGCCAATAGAGAATCTTAAATTCAAATCTATGCGACATGATATATATCATAATAATAATAAAAAGATAAAGAGCATCAATATTATATTATTTATTATACTAAAAAGGAGCATCAATTGATTCTGATGTCACAAGATTCAACCACAAACTTTGTAAATCAATCGAAGCATGGAAGATATAAAATAATAAATCATAAAAACTTAATGTACCGGTTTCTATATAAGTTAATTATTTGTCCAATAGTGAATACTAAAATGTAAAAACTACTTTTATCTTATAATTTGTGTTCTTGCAATAAAGTTCTACTCTAGTGGCTATTTTTTTTTTTTTTTTGAATAGTTCCAGTGGCTAAAGATAAAAAACACATTGAAATTTTCCAGATTTTTCTACTATGGGAAAATTATACTCTCAATCCTACCTCCATGAATGTATGAGAGTGACAATTCTTATCCTATATCCATTGTTATATGAGTCAGAATTACCATTACCTACTATAAATATAGAATGATGATTAATATTCCACAATTAATTTCAAAAGATCTCATTCTCCTTTTTTAAAGGGTCAAAATGGTAATTGTTGAGAATCAATTTTAAATATTTTGTATTTATTTTATAATGGAAACAATATCTATTTATAGGAATAAAATCTCCTAGAATCAATTGTATTTATTATTTTGAGGCTATATAATAAAGTTACCACTGTGTAGCTAAGACATACGGTTTTCACCAAATATATCCTCTGTTTTTCTTCTTTAACATGGTATTAGAGTCAATGACCCAGGGGCCAAGTGAAGGAGACTGAGAGATGTAAGCAAATGAATTACCAGTGTGCGTGCTACTGGGCAGTGGTGCTGACATTTTAGCGAGTCTTATACCACTGTAGAAAGTCCTCGTACGCAGTCGGAGAGGATCGAGGTTGCTTATAGGTCAGTGAAGCATCAGATGAGGTCTGTTGAGCAATATTTGCAGGGCATGGAGGTTTGTCATGCAACTTCTAGCAACGATCAATGGTATGGCCTATCCGATGGTAGTGTTCACACTTAGGACGATGCCTGGAGTGGGATGAACCACCTCGAGAGCGTCCAAAATTGCTACTCTAGGAGGCAAGAGCAGAGGAGTCACCAAGTGACGATGCAATAGAAGGCTCAGTTATGGCTTTAGGAGGAAGTCAGAGAAGAGCAGAGGCGTGGTCATAGTAGTGACAACTGTGGACCTTAAAATCTAATCACGAGTGGTAGAATACTCTGGAGGTAGGCCATAAAGCGCAAAGAACATGATAAATATGCTACAATTTTCAAGTTCTTTCTTGCATTCTATTGGATTAGTAGCCTCAGGTTCTATCAATTCATTAAAATCATGAAGAGTAGCATGGATGTGCCCACTATAGGTTGACAAAAGGCCATCAAACTTTTGAAAGAAGTTGCAATCTTAACGGCTTACTACGTCATCAATCGCATGTCGTCTTTTGTCTTGGATGATCAAATCCCTCACTCAGTCTTGTTTCCACATGCTCCACTACATCCTCTTCCACCTCGCATCTTCGAGTTCACATGTTTTTCCACAACCTCTTCCTTGGCTTTGACAAAATCTCCACTCAGTCCATCAAGTGTGTCTTCCTATGGTATCATTGGTCACAAAAAAGGTTGTTGTTGTTTCTCTCCTCTCCCTCCGATGGTTATACCTCTTCCTTTTGTCCCACAGGAAGTTCCTCATTAGGGTTCCCCAACTGAGCGCCCCTTACAAGTGTATTAGTGACATTGCCAACCTATTAAGGTGCCTGAACCTGCCAGCGAGGCCATGCCAGAATCCTCCCTGCCGCCAGCTCTTTTTACCGGACTTGGTTCCTCCATCTGACTTGGACCTTCCAATTGCCCTTCGAAAAGGTACTCACTTTACTCGTAATCCATCCCTTCATTACATTACCTTGATTTATCAAAGAATTTCCCTTTTGCACTATACTTGCTTGTCCTCTTTGTCTTTTGTGTCTATTCTTGAGTCTCCAGGTGAAGCTTTCTTGCACCTTGAATGGAGGCAAGCAATGATTGATGAGATGTGTGCTCTCCAAAGTAATGTTATTTAGGAGTTGGTTCTACTGCCCCCTGGCAAGACTTTTATTGGTTGTTGATGGTTGTTTACTCTTAAAATTGGCCTAGAAGGCACGATTGACTGTTATAAGGCCTGCTTGGTTGCAAAAAGGTACATTCAGGTGTTTGGATAGGAATACATTGATACCTTCTCACCTATGGCCAAAATGGCCTCTGTTCGACTGCTCTTTATTGTGGCTATTCGCCATTGGCAATTGTTTCAACTAAACATAAAAAAATTCTTTCCTGCATGGTGATCATGATGAGGAGGTCTACATGGAGCAACCACCTGGGTTTATTACTTAAGGGGAGTCTTCCACTATGGTTTATCGACTCCGTAGGTCCTTGTATGGGCTTAAGCAATCTCCTTGAGCATGGTTTGGTAGATTTCGAATTATAGTTCAACAATTTGGTATGATTTGCAGTGAAGCCGACCACTTAGTCTTTTATTACCATTTAGCACAAGGATGCATTTATCTTGTTGTATATGTGGATGATATTGTTATAACTGGCAATGATCAATAGGATATCCATCACTTGAAGCAATATCTCTGACAACAGTTTCAGACTAAGGACCTTGATAAGCCAGATATTTCTTAGGCATCCAAATAGCTCAATCCAAGGATGGTGTGGTGATCTCCCAAATGAAATATGCTCTTAACATCCTTGAAGAAACTGGCTTGTTGAACACTAAACCTATTGACACTCCCATGGATCCCAATGTCAAACTTCTACCTAATTAAGGGGAGCCACTATCTAATCTAGGAAGGTATAGAAGATTAGTTGGAAAACTAAACTACCTCATAGTCACACGACCAAACATTTCCTTTGTTGTTAGTGTGATTAGTCAGTTCTTGAATTCTTCATGTTAGGACCATTAGAATATAGTAATACGAATTCTAAAATATATTAAAAATGCTCTAGGCAAAGGACTTATCTATAAAAACAAAGGTCATGCCCACATAGTTGGCTACTTAGATGCTAATTGGGCTGGTTCTCCCATTGACCGACGATCTACCTATGGATATTGTGTGCTTGTCGGGGGAAACTTGATATCATAGAAGAGTAAAAAACAAAATGTTAAAGTAAGGTCTAATGCAAAAGCTGAATATAGAGTCATGGCATTAGTAACTTCTAAACTCATTTGGTTGAAGCAGCTCCTCAAAGAGCTTCATTTTGAAGAAACTACGCAAATGATGCTTATCTGTGATAATCAAGTAGCTTTACATATTGCTTCCAATCTAGTGTTCCATGAGAGGACCAAACATATTGAGGTAGACTGTCATTTCATTAGAGAAAAGATTGAATCAGGGGAGATCTCCACTAACTTTAACAATTCCAGTGGCCAATTGGTAGATGCCTTCACCAAATCTCTATGGGGTCCTAGAATTAGTCACATATGTAACAATATTGATGCATATGACCTGTATGTTCCAGCTTGAGGGGAAGTGTTGTGAATCAATTTGAAATATTTTGTATTTATTTTATAATGGCAACAATATCTAATTTATAGGAACAAAATTTCCTATAATCATTTTATTTATTATTTTGAGACTATATAATAAAGTCATCGCTGTGTAGCTAAGACACATAGTTTTCACCAAATCTGTCCTCTGTTTCTCTTCTTTAACATTAATCATTAATAACAAGCTAGAAATATATTTTAGGAAAAATTAATGACTATTAGAAAGCAAATTTCAATTTAAAGGGGCAAAAAAATCATTAAATTTTTATTAATGAAATAATTTAATATCGGTTAATAGTCAAAATTACCTTACTAAGGTTTTAACTCCCTTCTTCCCTTAAGTATAAACAATTTAGGAATCTATTTGTCTTCCCTTAAATGAAAGAGGGTACATTGAAAAGAATATACTTTTAAGAGGATCAAATATACAAATAAAGATAAAATATAAGTAATTTTAAATGGTTAATAGAAATTTTTTAGCTAGCTACAAGGAAAGTGTGTAAAATACACATCTAAACAAGAGAAGAGAGAAAATATTAAGAATATCTATTTGAAAAAGTGAAGAAAATAGAGTTCCCATTTTCCAACTTGCATATTCTAATTTATAATAGATAAATGTATTATTGAGTTTCTACAAGGGCAGCTTAAAACATTAGAAAAATCTTTTATACGGCCATACATGTAGAGTAGACACTACTAATATTATTAGATTCAAATTAATCATCGATTTGATTAAATTAGTAGGTCAATAGATTATTAGTCGAATAACTTAATCAGTGGTTAAAGCGTATGGATGGATATATATTGAATTTGTAACTTTTATAATAAAGATATACATATTTTGTAACTTAATTATATTTAAATTTTTAATTTTGAAAAATTTAAAAATTAGTTTAATAAATCAGTAACTCAATCATTGCTTAATGTCATCCCTAACTTTGCTGAATGTCTTCCATATAAATTAGTGTCTATGTTTATTCTATAAAACACTACAAATGTATTTTCACAATTAGAAATATTTAGTTATGTTTTCTATTTTTTATTTATTCAAGAGAATAATATATTATATTTTGTGACTTTTTTATCTACTAAAAAAGGTTCTCAAAATATTTTTAAAAATATTTTTCAAATATAATTTATAATTTAAATTAAAAATATCAGTTGTTTTTATTATAATATTATTACTTTACAAATCTTAATTTATTTTTATTTTATAATATGTAAAAAAGAACATATATCTTTTAAATATTATCATAAATAAATATAAAATTGTAATAATATTTTATACAAATGATAAGTATAAACAAAAATTTTCGTACATCACATCGCACATGGGTATGAGGCTACGAGCAGACAGCAGTAATTAAGAATTAATTAGTAAAGACTAAAACTTAGCATAATGTATGGAATGTACGCCTAGTCACCTTTCCACTCTTGATTGTTGAAAATAACTCACATATTTTCGTACTGATTTGAGGGTTTGCTACTTGATCCTAGATTTCTTTTTTCCAAGTACGCAAATGTCAATATCAATAAAATGCTGATATAAATATGTACAAAAATCTTATAAAAAAAAATGTACAAAAAAAAAAACCATTATAAATGATAATGCGTCATGAATTTAACCCCTCAAAGACTAAACTTTTATTGGGTCTATAACTAGTGCATATAAGACAAAAATGAGCCCAATTATTATCTACTTTGACTCAAAAAGCTAAAAAATTATAATATTAAAGTGATGAGTTTAATTGTCATAATACACTCACAATGTAAATCTTTTTACATTATTAACTAATTAAAAAATATTTTTAAACTAATTTTTTAAGTAATTATTATAAAAATTTACAATTTTTTCATATATAGCGATCTACAATTAGACGACTATATAAAAGTTTTTTATACTATTAGTATATTTTAATTAAATTCTAAAATTATAAACCAAATTATATCTAAAAAAATGTTGATATATTGCGCAATCTACACTGAATTTATATTCTAGTAAAACAAAACAGTCTATTATATGTAGTAAATATTTTGAGAAAACTAATTAAAGAATAAGTAAATAATTTTTTATAAAAATTATGTTAAAATATATTGAAATTTTGATAAGAGTGTATCAATAATACTTTTTAATAAAAACATTTCACTTTTAATTTCTTAAACATTGGCTAGATCAATTTGTCTATCTAGTATTATCCAAGATTATACAAAGTAGGGGTGTGCATGGTTTGATTTTGTATAAAACCACACTTTTCCTTTTCAAAACTATTTTGGATCTTAGTAAAATTATTCCGATAACTAAAAAAAACATCTGTCTGATCATGATCAAAATCTAGTACAAAACATAACTATTTTCTATGTATTTGATTTGAGCAAATGAATCTCACTTTTTTTTTTTTTTGGATGAATCCAACTCCTTAATCAAATACAGCATTTCAATTTATAATAATTCATGTCTAACAGTCAGTCCTATTAATTAAGACTCGTGGCAAAAAGACTTCTAATATTATGACATCTGTCTTCATACTGCATGTAATAACAATAAACTCCCAATTTTGTTCCTTAAATATTATTTTTTTCTCTTAAATATTCTTTAAAGTAATAAAATTATATAAATAATTCTCTAAGTATTGAATAATGATCAATGTAGTCTCTAAGTTGATATATTTTAGTAAAATTTGGAAATAAATGTAAAGAATTTTTTAATATTTAAGGAACTATTTTGTATGATTTTTAATATTTAAGAGATTATTTATATAGTTTTTTTTTTTTTTTACTTTAAAGACCACTTAGAAGAAAAGGAAGACTTTAAGGATGAAATTGATGATGTATTTAAGAGTGAATCACTAATTTGTACCTGAAATTATAATGGTCGGTCAAATTAGTCTTTAAAATTAATAAAACAGTAAAATAATACCTAAAATTGTACATTATTAATCAAGTTAGTCCTTCAAATTGTAATTGATGGTCAAATTAATCCTTAAAATTAATAAAGTTGTAAAATGGTTCCTAAAATTATAATGATCAGTCAAATTAGTCTTTAAAATTAAAAAGACTTAATTGCATTTTTGTCTCTTAACTTTCAAAATTTTATGAGTTATGCTCCTAAAGTTTTTTCTTGCACATTTAACCCTAAACTTACATAATATCACAAATTTTATCTTAACGTTGATTGATCATCCATGATGTGAAAATGATAAAAAGTTAGAGGTAGGATTTGAACCCTTGATCCCTTCTTTCTCCATTGCCAACAAAAGTACCAAGTCATTTAACTTGTTTAGTTTACATATAAAAAATATATTATATATCATTATTAGATTTGTTATTGTACTTTTGATTCCCTATGTGTATGTTTATATATGTATAAAAAAATATTGAAAGTTAAGATGATAAGTTTATTTATTAAATATTTTTATTTTAATTATACAAATTTATTTATTCAATTGTATAAAATTATTTATTATCTAAAAATTATTTATACATCTTCTATCCTTTTATTTATAGGATAGTTATTCAGAAATAAAAATATTTAATAAATAAATTTATAAGTTATTATATAATTTAACTAATAAATAATTTTATATAATTTAATAAATAAATTTGTATAATTTATAAATGTAAATAATTAAAATAAGAATATTTAATAAAAAGATTTATCATCTTAATTTCAATTTTTTTATTCAATAAATTTAAGCATATACTTGGGAAACCAAAAGTGTAATTAACAAATGTAAAAATGGTATATATTTTATATATATAAACTAAACAAGCTAAATGACTTAGTGGTTTTGTGGTGGTGCAGAAGGAAGGGGTCTAGGGTTCAAATCTCACATCTTAACACTTTCATTATTTTCTAAAGGCTTGATTGGGCTTTAGGGAAAAAAATGTGCAAATATATAATTAAGTCTTTTTAATTTTAGGAACCTATTACAATTTTAGGGACTAAATAAAATGATAATTTACAATTTTATGGATCATTTTATTTATTTTAGAAACTAATTTGACCGTTCATTAAAATTTTAGAGACTATTTTAGTATTTTATTAATTTTAAAAGGCCAATTTGATTGACTTTTACAATTTCAAAGACTAAATTCGTGATTCACTCTTTATTTGAGGAATAACCAACTTTGTTATTCTCAAACTCGTCTCTTGTAGAATCCTTTTTTCTTCACCAAACTCATCCTTTCTTTCTTGAATTTCAAGTTTTGATTTGCCAAAAGCCTTTTTTGACCAGCCTTCTTCAGAATCTTGCAAACTCTCTTGGCCTCTTTTCTTCATCTTTTCCTAGTATTCGCTTCCTGATCTGGATGGCAAAATCATCTTGCGACACTGAGAAAATTTTACTAACCATCACCAACAATATTATAAAAAATTAATAAGATTAGGTATCCAAATTTTTCCTCTAAAACTAATTCAACCCAGAACGGAGTCCTGGTGCAGCAATTGCGATATCATCTTTAACCAGCTTCCTTTCGGTTGACTACGACGGTGACCAAACCAATTTAATGCCTTTGTTGTTGTCTTGATTAATGGTGAGGGGTAAGGATCCTATATGATCTTGATATAGTGTGGTACTCCAATATGAGGTTGAAGAATATTAAAAAAAAGAAGAAGAGGGGAGGTGGGGTTCCAACGACCCTATTGGAACTAACAAGGCACATTTTGTTTTGGTCTGAAAGAGCAAAATAGACAAAACGAAACTAAGCCAACGTAGAATCGATGGGTTATGGTTACTTTACTCTTGTACCTAAATCACGAATTTTATAGAATGGCCCGCAATGGCGCAATCTCATTCCTTTATGTAGCGTAAAAATCCAATAATTTCAGCCGTAAGAAACCATGCTTCAGCTGAGGGTTGTCCATTGTCTATTCTTTAATCCCTTACAAACCAAACATCAAGTTGAAATTTAACCAAAAACCACACCTTATTCAATTCTTCGAAGTTTTTTGTCCATTATGTATGTCATTCACTACCACTAGCGGTATTGTTACACTTAATCACGCAACTTCATCGTGTCGCCGCACTCTAGCTATTTTATTTAGGCATCTTCTGCTTTCGTTTTCAAGGCCAGCGTGATTCCATTGGCGCTTACTCACCCCCACGAAAGCAATGTTGTTCTTCTGTTCATTAATTATGCATCTGAATGCAGTTCTTTTGTTTACTAATTAGGCATCTAATAAACCATCAATTTGGTCTTTAAAGTATTACCAACTCTCCTAAACTAATGAAATTACATAAGTATTCTCTAATGTATTGAATATCTATCAATGTAGTCTCTAGTGAGGATCTAATTTGAACAATTTTTCAATACTTGAGGAATTATGTTGCATGATTTCTAATATTTTAGGAACTAATTATATAATTTTATTAGTTTAAAGACTATTTAAGAGAGAGGGTGATATTTTAAAGACCAAATTGATGGTTTATCCCTGGAGGCAGTGGTGATATCCTCAAAGGAAATTCAATCAATCTGAAGGCAGTGACGATATCCTCAAGGGAAATTCAATCAAAAATAAAATATCCTCAAAGGAAAGGACGAATTATTTTGGGGAAGGGGTTAAAAACCGGGTCTTCTTTTTGTTGTTTTCTTCTTGTTGATGAAGTAAGATGCAACATTATTCTGTTGTCTATAACAACTACATCGTTATTGCATCCCCGACTTTCTGTCACCCCCTGCTGAAAACATTCCAGAAAAATGAATAATGTAATAATGAATACATGGAATGATTACGTAATTTTTACATATTTAAATTAAAATACCCTGTCACTTCAAATAAAAAGTTACATATAAAATTTAATAGGAAATTGTATATGTCTTGACAGTGGAAGGACTTTTTATACTATCATATATTTAATAATTATCATATATGATAAATTTATTAAATGTACTATCCCGATCTGTCCAAATAACTAAAGACGGACGATCAACCTAGCCGATCACTTATTTGGCCGAACAAGCTAAGGATGGCCAATCGGCCTAATTGATTGGCCATCTTGGCACTCGTCCTAAAAGCAGCTGACCGAACCCCCTCCGAGGAATCATAAATCAGGAAAGTAGGAAACCAACTTAATAACGGAAATCAGGAGATAAATCCGGGAATGAAGGCGAAGATCCTCCATGGCATAGGTAACGGACATCTGACATTAAAAAGGGAATAGATGCACACTTTCTAACCCTAATATGAATCCAATACTAAAGAAAAACCCTTGCTAATCCTGGGGCCTCCCCTGACTTGAGCGTTGGAGTGTCTTTGCAAGTACCCCCACCACCCCGAGGGAGACCAGATCACCTATCGGAGAAGAAGAGCACTACCTTGGGAGGCGGAGACCAAGGAGGAACCGCTTTTGGAGAGAACAATTGGCGCCCACCGTGGGGTGAGCTAAAATTGTTCCTCGACCACTATACGACAGAGATGGTGAGAACTAGAAGTGTAACGACGGATGACCATGGCCGCAGTGTGAAGCTGTCCTTGGACCCCCTAATTCAGGCCCTGCACCAAGAGATGGCGGATATGCAAAGAAAGAACGAAGAGGAGATAAAGAGGCTGCGAAGGAAAACGTAGAAATACGCCAGCAATTGGAGAAAAAGAGCCAGCGAGTGCGAACTGTTTATGAATAGATTGGAGAATCGGAGCGCCCCACAAACCAGCGATCTCATGCAGAAACTAGTCGACAGCCTGGGGTGCACTAGAAGGCACAGGCGGAATCGCGACCTAGGACCCTGGCCGAATCACTCCTTCAACCAGTGGGTAGGGTAGTTCGGAGGCACCCTTTTGTAGACAACATTATGGAGACTCCTTTACCCCGGGCTAGAAGAATTTGAACCTAGACCATTATGATGGAACGATCGATCCTGACAAGCACATCGACGCGTACACCACTCAGGTAAACTTATTCACAAACGATGATGCTATTATATGTCGGGTATTCCCAACCTCTCTGAAGGGGGCAGCTTGAAGCTGGTATACTCGGCTACCGTCGAACTCGATTGACTCCTTTACTACTCTTGTTGCGAGGTTTGGGGCACAGTACGCAACAAGCAAGCCGCATCACCTCACGTTAGTTGCCTTGGTGAACCTCAGATAGGAGGATGATGAACCTTTGCGGGCATTTATGGAAAGGTTCGCAACGGTATTGGTTAAGATTCGAGACCTGAACCTGAAAGTAGTGTTGCATTCCATGATCAAGGCCCTAAAGCCCGAACCCTTCTCCAACAATCTCTACAAGAAGCCCCTGTCGGATATGGATGAACTCCAAGCCCAAGCAACAGGTTACATTCAAATGGAGGAAATGGCCGAATACAGAGATAAGGTCCGAGCAGGGATGTTAAAGAGAACCACTGACTGCGAGAAGCCCCGATCGGGTCAGGAAAAGAAGCAAAGAGTGGAGCGGAACAGCCCCAGCCCGAAGTACAACCATTATACCCCACTTACTGATAGTAGAGCTCGCCTCATAGAAGAAGCCTATAGCACGGAATTGTTGCGGTTATCGCCTAAAAGTCATTCTCCAGAAGGGGCGGACCAAACTAAACACTGCTGATATCATGGAAATTATGGACACTTGACGGAGGAATGTTGGACCCTCCGTGACAAAATCCAGGAACTCATTCAGGCTGGGCACTTGCAGAACTGTATCTAGAGGAGTAAAGTCAGTCGGGACGGAGGTCGACGGGACAATAGACATCGAGGTTGTAGGGAAGAGTGGGCAGAGCCCCAGCCTGCAAAGGAAGACAGCTGGCCGACAAAAGCCTCCCCCCTTGAGAGGACGAACACTCGTTTAAGAGGAGTCATCAATACCATAGCCGGAGGGTTCACAGGGGGTGGATTCAGCTCCTCCGTTAGGAAACATCACTTGAGAGTGGTATGGTCGGTCAATACGGCGGGCAAGGCCTTAAAGACCCACCCCTTAATAACATTTACAAATGCCGACTTCAGGGGGGTAGATCCCAAACAGGAGACCCGATCGTCATTACGGTGGAAGTCGCCAACTTCACGATGCGAAAAACGCTAATTAACCAAGGAAGTTCGGTCAATATCCTGTACGTGGACACCTTTCGAAAGTTGGAAATCCCGGGGCACTTGATTCAGCCGTACCCAGAGCAGCTAGTAGTATTTAGGGAGAACGAGTAGACACTCGCGAGTATATCGACTTGTTGACTACCTTTGGAGATGAAAATGCCTCCCGAACTGTTATGGTGGGATACTTGCTGGTGAATGCGGACACTTCTTACAGTATTCTAATCAGTCGGCCTACCCTCAACCAGCTTGGCGCCATAGTGTCGACCCTCCACCTAGCGATGAAATTCCCCACGGTGACTGGGCATATAGTAACAGTCAACGCAGATCAAAAGATGGCTCAGGAATGCTACACGGAGAGTTTGAAGGTAAGAAGAGGGCCCAGGCTACAGGGTCGGCCCGTGTGCACGACGCACCCTTTCATGCCTAGCGAGTCGATCAAACTTGACCCTCAGATTCAGGAGCCAAGAGCGGAACCCAACGAGGACTTGCGAAAGTTTCAGCTAGATGACCACCCAGACCGATGTACACAGGTCGGCGTTAACTTGCTAGAAGGAGTATTGGCCAAAATTACTAACGTCCTCAACAATAATGCAGACCTATTCACATGGACGGCAGCCAACATGCCTAAGATTGATCCTAGTTTTCATTGCCATAAACTCACCGTGTGTTCGGAGGTGAGACGGTGGCTCAACGAAAAAGGAGGATGGGAGAAAAGAGGAGACAGGTGGTGGAAAGGGAGACATCAAAATTAGTGAAAACGGGGTTCGTTAGAGAAGTAGAATACCCAACATGGCTAGCCAATGTAGTATTGGTGAAGGCGAACGGTAAATGGCGAATGTGCACGGACTACACTGACCTCAATAAAGCTTGCCCCAAAGATGCCTACTTATTGCTGAGCATTGACCGGTTGGTCGATGGTGCCTCGGGGTGTAAGCTCCTGAGCTTTCTAGACACTTACTCGGGGTACAATGAAATTCCCATGTTTCCACTGGATGAGGAAAAAACAGCCTTCATAACAGATGGATCGAACTATTGTTATACGGTAATGCCATTCGGCTTCAAAAATGCAGGAGCTACCTAACAGCGCTTGATGGATAAGGTTTTTGCGGAACAAATAGGCCGAAACTTGGAGGTGTATGTGGATGATATGGTGGTGAAATCTGGGGATGCGGAAAAGCACACTAAAGATTTGGAAGAAGTATTCGGTCAAGTCAAGCAGTACTATATGAGGCTGAATCCAGAAAAATGTGTATTTGGGGTTCAAGGAGGCAAATTCCTGGGCTTCATGCTGACCCATAGAGGAATCGAAGCTAATCCTGACAAATGCCAGGCCTTGATAGAGATGAGAAGTCTCCAGAATATCAAGGAAGTGTAAAGGCTAACCGCAAGACTAGCCTCCCTTTCGCGCTTCCTTCTCAGGGCGGCCAAGAAAGCACGCCCCTTCTTCGGCCTCCTAAAAAAGCCAAAAGCATTTCATTGGGATGAGGAATGCAAGTCAACGTTCAGAAAACTCAAGATATTCCTGGCAACCCCCCTCCCCCCCCCCAAATTTTAACTCGACCAATCGTAGGACAGGACTTGCTGATTTACTTGGCAATATCTGATCAGGCCATCAGCTCGGTCATCGTGCAGGAGGTAAGGGGCCAACAAGTCCTGATATACTACACTAGTCGCGTGTTACAAAGGGCGAAAATTTGATATCAAGTCATTGAGAAGTTGGCTTTAGCACTGGTAGTGGTGGCTCGAAGACTACGACCGTACTTCCAAAGCCACCAAGTGGTAGTTAAGACCGATCACCCCATTCGGCAAGTATTGAGAAAACCAGAGCTAGCAGGAAGAATGATAGCGTGGTCGGTCGAATTGTCCGAATTTGGATTAAAAAACGAAGCAAGAGGCCCAATCAAAGCACAAGGCCTTGTCGACTTTATAGTTGAACTATTGTCGCCGGTAGAACCCACTTTGGCACAATGGACTTTGTACATGGACGGATCATCGAACCAATAGGGAGGGGGAGCTGGCATCATTCTGGAAGGGCCTGGAGGGGTCGTGTTAGAATAGTCTTTGAAGTTTGACTTCCGGGCCTCCAATAACCAAGTAGAGTATGAGGCACTTATCGCAGGGCTAAAGTTAGCAAGAGAAATCGGGGCCAACAAAATTAATTGCAAAAGTGACTCCAAGTTGGTAACAAGTCAAGTGTTCGGTGCGTTCCAGATCAAGGACACCCAACTCCTGAAGTACTACCATAGGGTCGTGCAGTTGATAGCCGGTTTCGAAGAATTCAAAATAGAACATATTCCAAGGGAGGAAAATAGGAGAGCCGACCTTTTATCGAAACTGGCCACCAGCACTAGGAAAATGGGGCAATGACAAACGGTCATACAGGAAACTGTGACGAAACCCAATATTGAGGAGATCTTGAGCGTGGTGAAAGATGAAAGCGGGTGGGTGGTCCTTATCATGAAATACCTCACAACCAGCGAGTTGTCGGCAGACAGAAACGCAGCAAAGATGATCCGACAAAAGGCCAACTACTATGTCATTGACGGAGCAAACTTATACAAAAGGGGATTCCACGCCTCGTTACTCAAATGTTTGGAACTCGACTAAGTTGAATACGTCATGCGAGAAATCCATCATGGCATTTGCGGCATGCACACTGGAGGGCGAGCCATGGCAGCTCGCGTCATCCGGCCGGATATTATTGGCCGACTATTCGAACTGACTGCGTCGAATACTCGAGAAGGTGTCAAGAATGCCAGAGATTCAGAAATTTGTCCAACGCACCCGTAGAGGAGTTACACTCGATTTTATCCCCTTGACCTTTTGTTGCGTGGGGCCTAGACATACTCGAACCCTTCCTTGTTGCTAAAGGTCAAGTGAAGTTCCTGTTGGTGGGAATCGAATACTTCACTAAATGGATAGAAGTCGAGCCCCTAGCTCGGATAACGGTTGCGAATGTGCAGAAATTTGTGTGGAAGCACATCATTTGTCGATATGGAATGTCGCATACCATCATTACAGACAACGGACGCCAGTTTATAGATAGGTCACTCACAAAATTTTATAGGGGCCTCTAGATTCGGCACCGGACCACTTCGGTTGAACACCCACAAACTAATAGGTAAGTCAAGGCAGCGAACAAAGTAATCTTGGGGGAATTGAGGAAGCGAGTGGGGAAGGCAAAGGGAAGTTGGCCTGAAGAACTGCTCGAGATCATTTGGGCTTATCATTGTACACTGCAATCGACAACCCGGGAGACTCCTTTTAGATTGGTGTACGGAACCGACGCCATGATTCCAGTGGAGTTAGGGGAATCGTCCTTATGCCGCACAGTGTTCGACCCCGAGAGAAACGGCGAAGCGCTCAAGGTGGAGTTAGATCTAGCAGAAAAACTAAGGGAGAAGGCCAGGATACAAGAAGAAGCGAGAAAGTGGAGGGTTGATCGCAGGTACAATTGGAAAGTGAAGCCAAGAGACTTCGAACCTGGTGACTTGGTATGGAGAAAAAAGGGGGAAGCGCGGAAAGAAGTTGGAGAAGGAAAGCTAGCCACCAAATGGGAAGGGCTGCTGCGAATGGTTGGGCGGCTGGGAAATGGAGCCTACCGATTGGAGCAACTCACAGGCAAAGAAGTCCTGCACACGTGGAACGCTTCTCACTTAAAGATATATTTCAGTTGATAAAATGAAATGACGATGTACTCTTTTTCCTACCTCAATTTTTTGTCCCAAAATGGGTTTTTGCTGGGGGAGATTTTAATGAGGCACGTCAATATTAAGCAATAAAGTTATTTCAAATCCATCTTGTTATTTCTTTCAATCCGAATACCCACTGTGCTCGAAGACTTGAAAGGTTTCAACCCACTGAAACATTATCGAGCCTACCCACCGTCCTCGAAGACTTAATAGGTTTCAACCCCATGAAACCTTATTGAGCCGACCCACCGTGCTTGAAGACCTAACAGGTTTTGACCCACTAAAACCTTACCGAGCCGATCCACCCTGCTTGAAGACTTGAAAGGTTTTGACCCACTGAAACCTTACCGAACCGACTCACCATGCTCGAAGACTTGATAGGTTTCGACCCCCTGAAACCTGATCGAGCCGACCCACCGTGCTCGAGGACCTGGTAGGTCTCGACCCACAAAAGCCAAACCAAGTCGACCTAACGATTATTGATTCACTCAAGTTGATGCGCTGAATTAAAATAGTAGTAATCCAAGATGACCGAATAACGGAAAATAACTTGCATTTTATAAACATGGAACTTGGTACATATAACGCTTCGAACACGGATACTGAATATAACATATGTATCCTAAAGCCTAAAAGCCTAAGAAGGAAGAGTCACGGGGAAAGCATTCAAACTTCAGGAAGCATAGAGCGTCAAAGCTCATACAACATCAACATTATCATCGACCTGCTCGGCGTCTCCACCTCCCTACACCTCTTCCTCCTTGTGGTCGGAAAGGTTGGCTAACACCCCTTTCTTAACATCTTGTTCTACGACAAACACGGAGGTGTCGGCATCGGGGTGGAAGTGTGAAAACTGTCGTAGTGCTTTCTCAAAACCCCCGATGTGCTCCTCCATTATAGACCCCTTGACTTCCTCTAGATCGGCTTCAAGGCGCTTCACTTGAGCAAGTGCCCCCGACTGACCCGATTCGGCCTTGGAAAGCCTAGCTTTGAGAAGCCCCAACTCTTCCTCAAAGGTAACTACAGACTCTTCAGCTCGAATCGCCTGGCTCATTAGAGTCTCATTGCAGGCCTTGGCATTCTTCAGCTTGACCTCCAAAGCCTCAACTGCTCTCCTAGCTTCAGTGGCCTCCAGAAGCAGTGTCTCGTTGGCGCTAGAAGCTTTTGCCAGCCCAATCCTCGCCCCTTGGACAACAGCCTCTAACCTCTGGACCTCGGCCTCCTTCGACCTCAACAATTAGGAAGAAGCACGGGCGCTCTCTAGTCCCCCAAAATTGGGTAATCGCCAAAGAGCGAGCCTGGAAAATAGATAACGCCTCCAAACCCGCTTGGGGATCGGCTTCCCTAAGAGCTTGGTGGTCGACCTCTGATAGGGAGCCAAGGCTCAACACCTTAGTGGGGTTGAAATCCCGACCCCAAAGGGAACCGAGGCCCTCGGTAGCAACAAAAGATGTCGAGTGGACGCTGATGGATGAAGAGTCTTCGGTTGGTGCTGGCGTGGGAGCAATCCTTGGGCGCTTGGTATAGAGGCTATTCGAGGGAGCTGCTACAGTTGGGGTATCCGGAGGTGGAGCGGTTGGCGTACGGCTGGAGACTTGTGTCATTGGAGGGGTGTGCGGCACAGGGAAAGCAGAAGCAGCGCCCGCTTCGGCCCTTTTAGCTTTCTCCGCCTACTCGGCACGTACCTTGGCAAAGTTGAAGCGTTCCATTATCCCTGTGAAAGGAGCAAAGAAAAATAAGAAGTGGCAAGTGAATATCAAACAAAGATAAAAATTACTCATGCTTTATGTCCCTCAATTGCTTTTTCGAATTAATAAGCCTTAGCACAGCTCGACATGGGAGTAGTCGGGGAAGCTTGTGCAAGTCGACCATGTGGTCCCGATCGGACTCCGACATGTCTTGTACTCTCCAAACAATGTGCTTGTCTGAATCCCTTGTCCAGTAGAAGGGGAACCTCGGGCGACCACGGTCGTCGAAGAAGTTGCTCTTTTCGGCCAGACTCAGTTTGGCCCGAAAGAACCCCCTTGAAATCCTTATACGAAAAGGTCAAGGCAGTAAAAAGAGAGGCGCCGCTGACACTTGATAGCGATACCCAACCACCTCTCTTCCTTTCCTTTGTTGCATAGTGATGAAGTAATTTTGGAGCGATCGACACCATGAACAGCAAGTTGTAGAGGACTTGGAAAACGGTCATCGCTGCCCAACCGTTGGGATGGAGTTGGGTGGGTGCCACATTTAAAGCCTTCAGGACTTTGACCTCGAATCCATTGAAAGGCATGGAGACTCCAAGGTTTCAGAAGAACGTTTCGTATACGTACATAAAGATCGGTCGTCCCACCACAGCCGAAAGGTACACGTGCTCATCAAAACCACACGATTCCGCTATAACTTCACCCTCGTGGTCAAGGTCACCAAAAGTAATGGCCTTCATCAGATTGGCGATGGCGGAAGCCGACTGGAACTTTGAATGGTAAACACCAACCTCACCGGAAACCCACTTATACCCAGGACGGGTGACAGGAGGAAAAACCTCCTTTACCTTCCTCTTACGCCACATCACCAGTGGCTGCTCGAGTGTCCCCTCGGATGAGTTGTCTGTCGTCGGGGGCGTCACATGACGTTCGGCCATGGAAACATTCGGACGAACTACGCCACTTGCGAGTACTTGTAGGGGGTGGGGATTGCTGTCAAACCTATCCAAATAGGAGGAATGCACGGACTAGCCAGACATTTGAGAGCCGCCGCCGATATGCTCAATTTTCGGCAAGAGCATTACTCCAGGCTCAGAGTTAGGAGAACCCCTAGATTCGTCACTTGAAGCCATTGAGGGAGAAGAAAGCTAGAAGTAAGGGGGCGTACTTGTGAGGTTTCTGGAGAAGAAAGAAAGAGAGATGACTGCAACAACCATGGAGAACACTCTGGCATGACGGAAGCAGAAGGAAAGAGAGGCATAATAGGAAGATATGAGTGTTAAAGAAGGAAGAAAGCACAAGAAGAAGCATCTCTCGCTCCCTCTTATAGGGTTGGAAGGTGATATACGGCCCAAAGGCCTACGATTTTCCCGCTATCAGAACTTGTACCATCCTCGACAAACCAATGGCTTAGATGAAGCGACGGTCGGGGTTTTTAGGTCATCATCAGCATGAAGTCTTGTTAGCAGCCAAGCATTGAATGCACGTGCAACGGTTCCCAAGGGAAGACGTGACCTCTCGATATCTCAACATTTCGATCCCTTGCCAGGTAAAATGACTAGATAGAGGCTTGAATGGACCGAACAAACCACCTCGGCAGCAAACTAGCCTTAGAGGTCCATCCGAACTAAGTCTCACGTGGTCAATTTCTCCACGCGTGTCGAAGCTTGGGGGGGTGGTGTACTACCTTGATCTGTTCGAATAACTAAAGACGGACGATCAACTTAACCGATCACCTATCTGGCCGAACAAGCTAAGGATGGCCAATCGGCCTAATCGATCGGCCATCTTGGCACTCGTCCTAAAAGTAGCCGACCGAACCCCCTTTGGGGAATCATAAATCAGGAAAGTAGGAAAATTGACTTAATAACGGAAACCAGGAGATAAATTTGGGAATGAAGGCAAAGATCCTCCGTGGCATAGGTAACGGACATCTGACATTAAAAAGGGGACAGGTGCACACTTTCTAACCCTAATCTGAATCCAATACTAAAGAAAACTCCCTGCTAATCCTGGGGCCCCCCTTGACTTGAGCGTTGGAGTGTCTTTGCAGATACCCCCCCACCCCGTGGGAGACTAGATCACCTATTGGAGAGGAAGAGCACTGCCTTGGGAGGCAGAGACCAAAGAGGAACCGCTTTTGGAGAGAACATTAACTTTTTATAACAATTTTAAAAAGTTAAACCTATTATGATTTTTGATTGATTCTCACTTATAGTACATATATATTAAACTCAAAATTTAATATTTATAATGGGTTTTTTATGTAATAATAAATATATTTAAATTTATTCAATAAGGTGTCAATACAAGATTAGATAATAGTTTAAAACATACTATATAAATATAATACATTAAAATTAAACTTTTGTATGAAACAAGATTTTGATATAATAATTATATAAATATTTTTATATTGTCAATTAATTTGAATTTACTCTAGGTATAATTTTTAAAATAATTATTATAAAAGCCAACACTTTTATATCATATATGAAAATCCATAATTAAATGAGAGTATAAAAAACATTTACACTTTTACTACATTCTAATTAAATTCTTTAAATAATTCGAAAATTATGTGATATTGCGATATCATATAATTCATTGATAATTAAATTTATATACATCAATAAAGAATCAAAATGGATCCATATACAAACTGAACCCGTCATTATTGGGATTGGTGGGTCTTCGAATACTCCTGCAAAATAAATCACAACCTGATCTTGTTCATATTATGGTTTCTTTTTAACTATTTCTTTATGCTATATGTTGATGGTGAAGTTTGAATTGACTTAATATGAATTATAGAATATATTTATGCAAAGAATAAATTCTTTTATGCATTTATGCTTGATAAATTCTACCTGACAAGAAATTGCGGTCGCTGTATGCTTTCAGCTTTTTTTTTTTCCTTTTCGGTACATGAAAAATTTAGGAAGGGGAGATGGTGTTCTCATCCCAAGGAGACAAATGAGAGTTCGGACCTGTTAGATGGATCCTGTCTTACTCCACTTGACTAATCCCTTGAAATTATGCTTTTGGTTAGAGTTTTGCAATTTGGCTTTAGTTATCAATTTTTAATTTTCAGTTAATTTTCCAGCTTTTAACTAGTAAAAATTCAAGATGTATTAAAATAATAATAGAATTTATGAAGTTATCAACTCTTAAATTATAAATTTAAGTTATTATTCATAAATGTGAGGATATTTTTTATATACTGTACTCACTTTTTATAATACGAGAGCCACATGGTTTTCCAAATTATTTAGCACATATTTTTGTCATTTTTAAATAAATTCTTAATTTTTAATTAATTTCAAAATTTTCTTTTACTTTAAGATTTATTTTTCCCTTCAAATTTCAATTTTATTTATTTTTAGATTTTCATCTATATTAATTTTTTTATTTCATATATTTTCTACATATACTCTTAAATTATTTTTTAATTTCCCCCTAAATCTAAGCTATTTATATTTTTTTACTTATTTATTTGAATTAATTATACATATTTTTTTAAGATTTTGAAATATTTTTCTTCACATTTATATTAATTTTTAAATTCCACTTAAATTAAAAACATATAATATACAGATACTTATTAATTTTAATATTATTTTAAATTTTTGATTAGTTGTATATCTATAGCAACTATTCCCACACAAATATTACTTTGAATTACCTTATATGTAGGACTCTATATAGGTAAATAATGATAATTTTAATGAAAAATCAAATAAGAATAAATTATGTTTTGAAAGACTCATTTAAAAAATTATTAAAATAAGAAATCTAACCTTAAAATAAATATATTTAAAGGAATTCTACAAAATCTACTAAAGTTGGCTTAGTTGTGAAAGATTTAAATAATTTACATGAAATTTTAAGTTCAAATCTCATTGTTTGTACACCAAAGAATAGGAACTCTACAAACATATTTTAAAAGCTAGGAAATAGTCTTATTGCTTGGATTAAATATTTCTATTTTAATGTAATTAATTATTGAAGCCGATTGGGCAAGCCTACAAGGTTACGTTCAATAATGCGTATTGATGATTGAACATATTGGGTAATTTTTTTTATCATTTATATATACGGTAGCACGATATATTTAATATAAAAGGCTAGGCTACATTATATTTTTGGTCTCCCTAATTTTTTCAATCTACAATTTTGGTCTCTTTACTTTTTTTAGAGACATTTAGTCCTCCTATTTTTAAAATTCCACAATTTTGGCCCCCTACTTTTTTTAGAGACATTTAGTCTCTCTATTTTTTAAAATTTGCAATTTTGGTCCCTCTTTCAAATTTCTTACATTGATCGTTAGTACTTTAACGTTAACTCTGACGTGTCAATGTTGACTCTGACTTTAATATGTCATTTAACTATTGATACGTTAGAATCAACGTTAAATTACTAACGGTCAATGCAAGAAATTTGACAAAAGGATCAAAATTACAAATTTTTAAAAATAGGAAAACTAAAATTACAGATTAAAAAAATAGGGGCACCAAAAATGTAATTTAGCCAAAAGGCTATAAAATTACTAGATAATTTTACATGCAAGTTGATGTTTTTTGTGTATTGGAAAGAAAAGAAACAGAAGATACCACAACCAATAAAGACGACAACGGCCATGAAATCATTTTTGATCTGTGATTGTGAATGCCAGAAACAGAAACAAACCAATAAAACTATAGGCACGACTTGAATTGCTCCCAACACTAGTTAACGCTACCAGCACACCCAATGCTGAAATGCTCAAAGCCGGTGACTTCCCTAGAAAAACAAAACATTTGAAAGTTTGCACAAATTGGTTGAACAAAAAAATTTGCATAACCATTATGGTGTGATACACTGCACATATAATCTTGCTCCTTAAGTATGTGGTTAGAGGTTTGATTTTCAGATTTGTATGTATAGAAAAACATCTGTTAAAAGTTTGTTTACATTATTATTATTGTTGTTGTTTTGGTTTAATGTTGTGGTTGGATGAACCAACTTGTGTCAATATATCTTAGGACATTTGAGCAACTTGTGGTGAGGAGACCTTTGTGGTGGAGCACATGATAGGATAGCTACCTACAAGCATTATAATGTTCAAGTAAACTGTGGACTTGATAGAGTAATAGAATTGTTCTGGTTATAACGATATAGTAGATTTGAGGTTGGAAGAAAAATAATTTAGAGAAGAAAGCGTAATTCAAGGATGGAGATCCCTTGGTGTTATATAGTAGTCAGATGAGTGAAGTAGATGAGATTAGGTTGGTGGTTGATTACCTTTCCCGATAATCAAGGGGTGTGGTTCACTTTAGCTAAATTTGGGTTTGATCCAAAATAAATCACATGTACATAGTTCTTAGCATGTGTATATTGTTATGGTAGTCACATGTGAAGTGTAGTCATTAATTTGTTTTTATTAGAATGTAGATGGATTATAATTAGATAGATATATCATTGGAAGATTAGTTACATAATTGAGAAGAATTATTAGGTTTGAAATTTCGGAAGGGGAATTTTATTATATAGGAAGATAGAATACAAGATGAAGTTGTTCAATCTAAACGTTGTAGGTTGGCTGAGTCAACAAATGTCAATTTAAGGGTTATTTAGTAGCTTAATGGAGGTGGAGATCCTTATTCGATCACAAGGTATAGGTGATCACTTGCAAGCACTCTAGTGCTTAAGTAAACTTTGAGCTTAACAACGTGATAGATAGCTCAGAGAAGAAAGTGTACCTCAAGAGTAGAGACTACTTCATGTATTATAGGCATCGATTAAGTAGAGCAGATGAGTTAGCTAGTATGATTGGCTCACCTACTGTTAGGTGAGTCCATGCTTGTTATCAAAGAAAAATTTAAAGTGACTCTTGTACTGCTAACTGTTAGTGTTTGAAGCCACAAAGATGAAGGAGTGTCTCACTTCCATCTGTTGGGTTATACCTCGGTCATATTCGAGATGCACTTCCAGAATTATTATTATTATTATTATTATTGAGATAAATATAATTTGAAACAATTAAACTCAATTCTCTTCTTTTTAGTTCAAATCCTCTTTTTTTTCTAAAGAATATATTTATAATTAAAATGATGAATTACTCAAACAACGTCAATATCTATATGTCACGTTTCTTTGGCTGACTAATTAGTTTTTGTTCACTTTTGAATTATTATTAAACCTATATAAGAACCTTTTCATCGCGACCTCTTTAATACAGTTAGACACTACTCTTATATAACTACTTTCGCTTAAAAAACAAGTGCTTTTGCATTTAAATGATATATTGGCAGTGAAATTCTAAACGGATCGAGAATCAAAATCTTAGTAAATGGTTTAATTAGTATACTTGAATCAATAATGATAATCACAATTAACCAGCTCAATGTTTGAATTGCATAATAATGTTATATTATGTATGTTAAGATGAGAGGCTTAAGATAAGTTAAGTTAGTTTCAATTTAATAACCAGGTACGTTAAATATTGAAATTAGTAAAAGTTATTAATTTATTTTCGTAAACTATTACTTTTTCATTTCATATTTCATACAAGTCTCTCATGATTCTCACTTTAATTATTGCATATGTGATGATTCTTCTCTTGTACCATTTTATCTATACCTAAACTTAGGTCTAAAATTAGGCAAACATTATGAGATTAGCTTTAATTTATCAAGTCGAGTTATATTATTCACATGACATATTTTTATAATATTTTCTACAACATTAACTTTTTTTTATCTCTCTTAATTACATCGATCATTCATTTTATTTCGCGCTTCTTTAATTTTTGCTCTCTTCTTATATTTCTCAGGATTGTATAATTTTATTGTTCAAAATCAATTTCTCGTTCAACTCAGTGTCCTATGATCAGATAGGAAATGACATGAGGTACATTCTACTGGGCAGAGACAAATGGAACTTATTCCTTCGTTTGTGGTATCCTCTTGTTCCTTCATTCCTGCCCAAGGATGAAAAAAGATTGATGAGCTTATTCATTTATGTACAAGGGAATTGAATGACATTAAAGGAAACCGAACTTCCATCAATAAAAGGAAGCTAGGCTTGATATTATTGCTCCCATTATTGTTTGCTTGGTGGCTTGGGCATGGCACCAGAAGCGCACCCGAAGAACCCACGTGTATATGCACTAAAGGCTCCTCTAACATATTTACGCTTCTCCATTTGTCTTGGGAACTTTTTGCTATGTGACCCAATTAAAAACTATTTTCTTGGAAAACTTCTGAGCTTTGGAATCCCGAATGCGTAGGAGTCGCGTGTCCAGGAAAATAGGAAATACTCAAGTGAAGTTCTACACTCGCAAACTTTCAAGCGCTCCAAGTCGTATGTAGTACTTTTAGCAGCTAAACTTGAAGTTGGTTACTTTATATATGTTAATACGAGTTAGGCAATTCTACTAATTGAACTATGCAACTGCTAAAAGTACAAGTATCGAGTATTGCCGATCGTTTTTAAGTTAAAGGTACAAGAGACACAATCAATGGTATATTATTTTAATAAAATATCAATACTTAAACGTGTATGGAAGCTAAAATTGGGATTTAGTTACTCAAAAATACAAAATAGGGAGGAATCAAAATTACAAAAAGGAGAATTAGGAACATATTCTCTAACATATTTTTTTATTGGTTAAACTTATTGAAAATTATAAAATTATAAGAAAGGTTCATTAAATAAGGTGCGAGACCTACAAAATTTTGTGATTTCTAATAAATTTCAACCAATATAAGAGAGTATGTTCAACTACAAAACTTTAAGAGTAATAAACCATTTTAGTCTTTCTAATTACAACACTGATCAATTTAGTTCTTGAAATTACAAAGAAAAAACTTCACTATTTAAACACTATTGCAGCATAGACTTTTCACATCGGTTATTTCAGGGAACTGATGTAGATCCCGTCGATGTAAAAAGTGAGACTTTTTTACATCGAACTTAGAACTAATGTAAAAAATAATTTTTACATCAATTCAAACTTAAACTGATGTAGAAATGTGTCACTTTCTACTTCGATTATAGTCTTAACCGATGTAGAAAGTCAATTTCTATGTTCTACATTAGTTTAGACTTTAACGGATGAAGAAAGAGACTTTCTACATCGGTTAACGTTTAAACTGATGTAGAAAGCCATGCTTTTTTTAATATTTTGTCTGTTTTATTAAGTTCCCGACCTGTACATTACAAACAATAGACCTAGTAGGCAATTCAATCATATTTATATATGCTAAATTTGAAATATCATCAATAAATAGTAATATACGCATTAAAACATAATTATATGCTAAATTATCTCCTAAACACACTTCAAACAATTCTAAACTATCTAAATCCATTCTAAACATATATAAATTTCATCTACAACTAATTCTAAACTACCTCTTAAACACACTTAAAACAATTCTAAAATACCCATATACATTCTAAACAAACATAAATTTCATATGTTACTAATTTCTAAAAAGAACTTTGCCCAAATGTGCCGAATGTCAACAATTGCCTCATCACCAATGGTTCCTGATCGGCAAATAACTGCAACATATAATAATGTAACATTAGATCATAAACAATAAAAACTATAATTAATGTAACATTAAAGTAAAATAATATTACCTCATTCCAAGTATTCGCAATACCCGCTCGGACTATGGTCAACATCCATTGCATCATGTAATATGTATATACATTCCCCCTATTCATACTTAACTGATCTAGATGACTAAATGTTGAAATAAATGTTAATTGTAAATCAATGATGCCTAATTAGCATATAAACCTACAAATAAAATGTACTTACATCATTGTATATAACTTGTTTCTAACGTAGTTAGGTAGGAATGTTCTCGTATATCCTTTCATCATGATCCTTATGAGTGGCATGTATATCATCCACCTTATTCTACTCAATGATAGTAGACATTCGTGTTGAGAAAGGAGTCTCAGAAATATCAAGTGTTGAAACTTGATTTTCATGAGTACTATGCATGCTTTTTCTTGGTAGAACCACTAATCACCTTTCATTACAAGGACCATTGACATAAAACACTTGTTTTGTTTGGTATGCCATGATGAAAGGCTCGTCCTTATAAGCTACCTTGTGAAGGTCTACCAAAGTAAATCCTAATTCATCGGTTTGCACACCAGGGTTATGTCAACCTACTTACACTTAAAAACAAACACTCTAAATGTAATGTAATAAACCTCCCAGATCTCTTCAATGACTTCAAAGTAACTTATGGATGTCAGAACAGGGTTTTTATCTTTTGAACTAGAGAAGTGCATGAACTTAGCCTAAAGAGTAACCCCACCATTTTGCATGGTACTTTTGTCATCTTGTGACTTTGTGTAGAAGGAATACTTATTGATATCGTATCCACTCCAAGTTATGACTTCAAAGTTAGGCCCATGTATTAGCCATTTGAATATATCATAAGCACTATCATCATGATCAATTTTTTCTTTAAACCAGTTTAAGAAAGTCTTGTTATGCTCGTTCAACACCCATTTTTTGTTCATTCAAGGGTTATTTGTCTTGAAAAGGCTTTGTGAGCACTTCCTCCTGACCCTTGGTTTCAACTTTTACACCTCTTGTACCATGACCTCCACATCTTCCCTCATGATGAGACTTAGGAAGCTCTACAGCTTTTGCTTATAACATGTACTCTGAACAAAACTCAATAGTTTCTTCTGTAATGTACCTTTTAATAATAGATGCTTTAGGATGGTATGGATTCTTCATATACCCTTTCAAGATCTTCATGTATTGTTCAATTGAGTACATCCACGTTAAATAAATGGGGCCACACAAATCTAATCTCCCTCACTAGATGAACTATTAAGTGCATCATGCTGTTGAAAAATGAAGGATGAAAATACATCTCCAATTGGCACAAGATAATAATAGCCTCATTTTCTAACTTTTCCAACTTCTGAGGATCAATGACTTTGCTACTTATAACATTGGAGAATAAGTACAGTTGCGTTATGGCATGTCTAACATTTTTAGGCAAGATATGACGAATAGCCACTGATAGGAGTTATTACATCAAGATGTGGCAACCATGAGACTTTAAGCCAACTAATTTGAGACCTTTCATTGACACAAGGCTCTTGACATTTGAAGAGTATCCTTGTGGCATTTTCACGCCTTATAGACACTAACAAAAATTTGTTTTCTCTTTTCTTGACAAAATATGACATACTGGAGGCAAATATATTCGCTCACCTACTAACTGTGGACCTAATTCTAGACGTATACCCATCTCAACTAGATCTTGATGAGCATTCACACCATTCTTTGTCTTGCCTTTAATGTTCAGAAGCATGTCGATTACACTATCACAGACATTTTTCTCCACATGTATAAGATATATACAATGTCTAACATCTAGATTGTACTAGTATAGAAGATCAAAGAATATCGACATCTTTTTTCATATATTTTTCTTCGTAGCCTTCTTTTGGGTCTTTTTAAAGTCAACATTGATATCCTTTACTTGTTCATAAACCTGCTCATTACTTAAGGCATTGGCACAATTTCATCCACTTGACATCCATTAAAAGCTTTTGTCAATCTACGATATTGGTTATTAGGTCTTAAAAAATTTTAATGCCCAATGTAAATTGTCTTTTTTCCATGTTTTAGTTGTAGGTAGCTTGTGTCTTCTTCACATATAAGGCATGCCTTATGCTCGTTAATATTATACTTGCTCAAGTTTTCATATGTTGGAAAGTCATTAATGGTACATAATAACATTACACACAACATGAAATTTTAATGGCAATACTCATCAAACACATCAACACCTTCCCACAACATTCTCAAGTCTTCAATTAAGGGACTTAGATAAACATCTATGTCATTTCTTGACTATCTTGGGCCCGGAATCATTATAGAAAACATAACGTATTTTTTCTTCATGCACAACCAAGAAGGAGGTTATAAATTACTAGGAGAACAGGCCATGAACTGTACTTACTGCTTAAGTCACCATAGGGATTCATTCCTCCTATAGCAAGTCCAAGCCTAAGGTTTCTTACTTTTGCCCCAAAATCTAGAAACAAATGATCAATTTTCTTCCATTGTAGAGAATCAACTAGATGATGAAGTTTTCCATCATATTTTCTCCTATTTGCTTGCCATGTAAGATTCTTTGCATCATCTGCATTAGCAAACAATCGCTTAAACCACGAAATTATTAGAAGATACCATAACACCTTTGCAAGGGGACCCTCCTTTGTGCTTTGATCACTATTACAATCACTATTCTTCACTTTGTAGTGTGATAGCCCACACCTAGGGCACTTATGCATCTTTTCAATTTTCTATACAATATGCAACCATTAGGGCATGCGTGTATTTTCTTATACTCTATACCCATCAAACATAGTATCTTCTTTGCCTCATAGTTATAGTTTGGCATATCCTTCAACAACTCAAGCAATTCGGTGAAACTTTTATCACTCTACCCATTTCTTGCTTTGATATTCACTAATCTTAACACTGTTGACAACTGTGTGAAATTAATGCACCTCAGATACAAAGGCTTCTCTGCATCACTACACAAAGTGTCATACATATGTGCTCGCTGAAAAGACTTTTGTTTAACATCCTGAATCATGTCCTCTAATTGATTGTCCATATCTAAATCAACCTGCTTTGTTTGGGACATACTTGGAATGTCTAACAATTCACCATGCGATGTCCATGTTGTATAACTCTTAAGAAACCCATCACAAAGAAGATGTTCCTATATTAACTCAACTTCTAGTCGTCTCCCATTCAAACAATTAACACAAGGACAATAATAACTTCTATTACTGTTAGCAACATTTTGTTTAGCAAACTCTAGAAACTCTGCAAATCCATTCCCATACTCATCACTTATGTGACTTGCATTCATCCAACTTTGATCTATAATTATATTCTGTGATACATACAAACATATATCATACATGTAAATCTTACTTTTTTTTAAAAGGTGTGGCCTTATTGTAACGACCCACCTTCGTCACAGGAATACTTAACCAACATAATTGGAATTCAATTTCAATTCAATTTTAGAACTACTTAACTAATTTATTATATGAAAATGGGTAAAAAAATTTCACATTTTCAAATACTTCTCTATCCACTAGTACTAATATCTAATAGAAATAAAGTCCATAGCACTGAACATATGAGAGGTAAAAATCATATACTCATGGAAATATCAACATAGGCTTGTACAAGCAAAACATAATGTCTTGTACACCAACTCACACACAAAAGATTAGAATACTCTAATGTGAGGTTAGTGTTAGTACATGTGACTTAACTATAGATATAAAACAAAAAGGGGAGGGGTATGATACATATACCACACACTCCCTAAGCTGGTCATGATTGTTGACTCATACAACTAAAGAGGAATGATCCACAGTGGAACTTCCCCCCAATCTAGGACTCAAGATACATAGTGAGAGGCATAGCGTGAGCTACCTTAACTATCTTTGTGTAAGAAGATCTCTCCCCTTCCGGCACATCGGGTGATGCTAATGTTGATTAAAAAGGCTAGATCCAAGCGAGGGGTGAATTGGATCTATAAAAAAATTTTAAGAACCCTAAAGCCTTTTCAAAGATGAAACTTTTAATTTTCAATAAACCTTAAATCAATTTGATTTGCTGATATAGATGTTATAGAATAAGAATAATTAACTTGTCTTTACTATGTAAACATGAACAAGATTATCATGAATTGATATGCAATTAATAAAGTGATCAAGATTCAATTTATGTGAGGAAAGGTAGAGAAAAGAGAAGAACACACAAGATTTATATTGGTTCGATCACCACCACTATGATCTACATCCAGTTTTCAATCAAACTGATTGGTATTATCACTATGTAATTCAATTTGTTTACAAGCACACTGCACAAACAAAATAATCACACACAACCATAACCTAAAACCAAGTTTCTTGAAACCTATCAAGAAATCTTGATCCAATTCTTGTGGAACCTTACCACAAGAGAACTCTTGAGAAAAATGTCCTCAAGAATAAAAAAATTGCATAAGGTAAAGGTCAGATATCACCTCAGTTCATGATGAATGTAAACAATGAAGTACAAAACAAATCCACCCAAAAGATGACTTCTCTTTATCCACAAAGATGATCAATGTGAGAGCTCTTGATTTGATGAAAAACTTGTTGTAATGATGATGAAAAATGTGTTTTCTCTCTTGAGAAACTCTTACAAAAGTTTAGGGATTGGAAGTCATATGTAAGAGAGTAACGAGGTTCACAATTTAAGGAGAGAAAACTGATATAACTAGTTATCTGGTCTCACAATCAATTATTTTGTTCTTAGCAAATCTGGAAAATGACCTTAGAGCAAAAATAATTAGTTATTGCCTTTTGTAACTAGTTATTTGCGCATGGCTTCTTTTCCAGGTTACTTAAAATAACTGATTACATAACTATGTAATCAGTTATTCAGGAATAGCTTTATTTCAGTTTATTAAAAAATAAATGATTACATAATCGCACATGTTATTTCATATTTAAATTAGCTTTTTAACATAAACAATAACGAAATTAACAATTACTTAACCAAATTAACAAATTAAATTGTTCCAAACACAAGATTGAATCATTTAAGAACTTTAACATAAAATTATCATATTTTATCAAACCAAAACCATAATTTAAACATCAATTTCATCTTGAATTCAATTTTAAGTTTATGAAAACATGTTATCACTTGTTAATCCATTAAGTTTTAGATTTAGAGCTCATTACCATCAAATCATCAAGGATAAAGATAAATCATGCATGACACACAACCACACACACATATAAACACCCAATATAACTTTGCATTCATCAAGAGGCTAAATAATCAAAACTCAAGTAATACTCCTTGGTGGCAAGAACAATTCTTCTTCTTACTTCTTCAACCAATCCAAAACTATAAGCTCGTCTAAAGGTCTGACTCGTAACTCTTCTAAGCTCCTTTAGTGAATCGAAATCTAACATGTGGGTGAGGATTAAGGAACTAGATGAGGATCCATCCATCTGCTCCCACGACAATGAATCATCGCGATCTTCACAGTCATACACATAAAGACATACAAGCAAGGATAAGTTACCTAAAATAGAACAATCATAGCAAAATAGAACGAGAAGTTGAAACTAACAGTATATTTAAACATAAATTCATTCAAAGCAAACAAGTATACCATAACGAGTCATCATATTTTCCAATCAACATGTTATAACATCATTAATCATAACAACCAATATGCAAATGCTGACATCTATAGACCCTCTCCATGGAGAACTAACTGTTGAGCAACCAGCCATACGTATCCCTTAAACATGGTAAAAGTTACACCCAAAAATGGGTAAAAGCAACACGTGCCAAAAACCACTGGGGGATACTGGTCCTGATCTTAGAGCAACTGTGGCTTTGTCAGGATATACGTATGTGGGTAGTCGCCACCACCACTTAGGGTGAGCAATAGCCTTGGCCTCTTGTGGAATTGCGCATCTGCATATCCCCAAGGCGATCGATGTGCCACCACTAGCTTTCACCACGCTTATCAAAGCGTCCCTCAAAAATCATACATGTATGCATATCAATAACAATGATAACATTTAACAAAATAATAATTTTATTATATAGTTCTTTTACTTGGGTTAAACATATCTAACTATATGCTTGCCACTTATAGGCACGGGCCTCCCTGATAGGAACTAAGCAAAATCACCATTTTAAAACTTTCCAACATGTCATCAAGTCATATACATTAACCACATTATGCCTTTTCCAATTTTTAATCATGAAACTCTATAATCCACCATTTAACAATCTTTTGTTAAATCTTATATAAAATTATAAATTTTGTTCTAAAATATTAAAATATAAAATTTAGCTAAGAATTTGAATTTTAAAATCATCCTTTTAAAAACTTAGGCTATAGGTTTCATAAAAACATAGTTACATAAATTATAATACTATACCTTTATAATTAAATCATTAAAATACCTTTTTTTAAATATATAAAAACAAAAAGGATGTATTTCCTTAAAAATCATATTTATATTTTATTTAAAAAGATCCACAATTAAATTTTTAAGTATAAAAACATGACATTTTATAAAACTAGTAAAAAGTCATAAAACTTTTGACAAAAAAAGATTCCAATGGCTACCAGTTTCTGGTGTCAGCTTTGAAATTCATTTTGAACAAATAAATGATTTTTTCTAAACATGATCCATAGCTTGCTGAAAAGGAAATTTTGTCTATTTTCTAAATCATCCAAGATCACCTCAAGCAAAAATCTACAAATAAAGATACAAAAATAATGAAACAATAAGGTCAGAATAACCAATTGGAAAACCAGTGAATCTATTTTGCTATTTTCACACTTAGATTAGAACATTTAGCAGCAAAGTGTTTTATTTTTAAAAGTACACTTAAAAATCGTTCCAAAATGACTAAGATCATTAAAAACAAAGATCTACAAGATTTTCTATAATTTTTGAAAGTTCACAGTTTTCATAAACACTTCTAGTCAGAAAACGTGTACAATCTTTAGTAATAAATATAGGAAAATCATAGAAATCTTGTTGAATCTAGTTTCTGCTCATTTTTTGAGTTTCAACAAATAACCAACCTAACATTCCATAATCACGTTTTAATGTACACTGCTAGTTCAGTGTTTTCAAAAAAAGCACAACTTTCAAAAGGTATAAAATTTTCATTTGTTAATTTTTCCTGCATTTCTTGAGTCCATTTTGGAGAAAATTTGTCTAGTTTACAACAAAAGAACAAGCACTCAAAAATATCAACCACAGCTCAAGTTACAATAAAAACAGTGAGTAGTGTCTAGACAAAAAACCAAAATAGCATCATGAACATTTAGCATACCTTCAGAAAAACAGTTTCTTTCATCAAGTTAGCAACTTTTAAAATATCCACGGAATTTATAAGTCATTAAACACACCAAAAATAGTAGCACCATAGCAAGAACACATAAAAGGATAACTTTCCTTACCTCTAAAGATTTCACAAAACAGGGCCTTTGAGAAGGAAAGGGTGAGATAGGTGGTTCTTTTTGAACTTTGACTTGAACAAGCTTCAAAAGTGATAACAAATGGACAATCCAAGACACCAAAACATCTTAGGTCAATTTATGTTTTAAAAGAAGCAAGGAATACAATAGCTCAACAAGAGTCTTAGAGGAGAATGGAAGAAGAAGAAGAAAAAATGAAAGAAGGAGGAAGACTTACTAAGACCAACTCTAGAACTCTTCTACCTTCCAACAAATTCTCACACTTAGAGAGATTTTAAGAACAAGAGGGGAAGAAGCTCTATATTGTCATAGTTTTGAGCTCTTAAAGGAGGAGGAAGTGGTTTTAGAACTTAGACCAAGTCTTAACTTAAGTGACAAGTGAGGGATAATTAAGTAATCAACAAATTAGGTAAATTAAGAAATGAAAATGAACCAAGCTTCTTCAAGAAGCATATGTTGGACGCTTTACTAGGAGAAAACAAGGGGTCAAGGGTGGTTTTGGTACACTAAGGTACAATTTTAAGACAAGTTGTCATATTTAGATACAAACTAGGATGTGATGTTTAGTTAGGAAGAAACTAGTCTAGTTTGCTTAGGAAAAACAAATAGGTTGTCTAGTTTAGTTGAGTTAGGGTAAGTAGCTAGGAAATTAGATAGTAGAAATTTTTTATTTCTCATACTGATAGAGAAAATGCGGTCAAATGCCGGAATTTATCAAATTAGGTTTAGGGTTTTCTAACACTTGTATCATTTAAAACAATTAAATTGACTGTAGAATCAAAATGAGTTTATGACCCATTAGGACTTCTCTAGACAGGGCTAAATTGTCTTTATCCAAATCAGCCAGTTTATTCTTTTTATCTAATAGGTTTCTCAATAATTGATCTTAAGCAAAAAAGAACAAAACCTAGTGTTTTGAATCTTTCGATATGGAAAGCTATCAAACCAAGAAGAATCTAATCATAATTAAATTAAATTCCATGATCTTGTACTGCTCAACTATACATATAAATCCTTACTCAGCAGGTATCATCACAGACTAGATTCTTATAGGATCCTCTGCAGAAATTCAAACAAGAACAACATATAATTTTTTTAAAATTTTCTATTTTTCACCGAGAATTAAATTTAATTCTTCTTTTCAATTATTCAATCACTTTACCATGGATCAACTTACTGTAGATTTTATATTGCCAGCCTTCATAATGTATCTCTGCACTGTTGGAATTCGAACAGGCTTAATTTTTGCAGAAAACTCTATAAAATTTTACACAGCAAGCAACTATTTTTAATTGTTCATTTAAACTGAATTTAAATTCAATTTCTCTTTTTCGATTATCAACCACTTATTCATATATTATAAAAGATAGGTTTTACACCTATTCTATTCATAAAGACACTTTTTTTTTATACTTGATTAATATGACATGATAAGTCTTATATCTTAAATTTTGACAAAATTTTGACAGCATTTCACATTGGTCTCCACACAAAGTGAAAGTGGTTACATTGAATCCACCACAATCAAATATGCACCCGAAGAACAACATGAAATGCACTAAACCAAAATTTTATCAATTTTAAGATGAGATTTAACCTCTATGTATTAATCAAGTATATATAAAAAAATCTTCCCAAACTATCCAACCGGATAATTCAAGATTCAATACAACGATTAGTACTTTAATTATTTTATTGAATCTCAAATGGGAAACTAAGGTTCATTCATAATGTATAACTTGAATATAAAGCATATAATTAAACACACAACTAACCCGTATATCATTAAACACATAAGTTATAAAGCATATAATTAAACACACAATTATAAACTAAGATCATAAAAACCCATGGCGGGAACTCAATTATTTCCTCCAATCCTACCAACTGCTTCTAGAATCTTCCCCTATAAAACCCCATCCCTCTCCTTCCTTTTCCCATTTCAATCTTCTCACCGCACCCTCACCCACGATGTTGGAACTCCATCTAGTGCAAGGTTCCCTTATGAAAAAGGTTCTGGAGGCCATGAAGGAAAGACATTGCAAAACTTGTAAACCCTATCCCAAACTATGTTGTTAATGTTTGTTTGTTTTGTTTAGTAAGTTGTGTTGAGAAGTGTTGGTATTTTGTGATGTATGTTTAAGTTTCCATTTAGCTTATTAAGGAGGGTCCGAAGTTTTTCATTAAAGGAAATATTGGAACTGCAAATATAATTTGCAGGCAGGATACTTCTGTGGACAATCTTCACCCTTCATTATATCCAACAGTCCACAAAAAACAAGTTACTCAAATAATTAAAAATTAAAATCCATTATAATAATAAATTTGGGCAATAGGTTACATAAATAAACAACGAGAATATGCATTCTTTGTATTCAAGAAGGGACATAAAACAAGAATCAAGCTTCAATTGTAAAAGAACATAGAATGAGGAACACATTACAGCCTAAAGAAGCTACTGTTATTAAGATGAATAAGCCTGTGTCCTTGACATTTGCATTGTGATACATGAACTCTTTTACAAAGACAACACCATTGTCCAGTATAGTTATCATTAGTTTGCCAAATGAGCTGCCAGTTGTGGAAGAGTACAAGATTGCTGAGATGGGTTATGTGCAATTCTATTTGGCTCCCAAGATAGAAAAGGATGAATAAGATACAAAACCTCAAGTTTAATCTATTTTTAGATGTTGAATTGTGGTTTTAGAATTTTAATGCTGTTGTTGTTTTAGGATAACCCATTGAATCCACCATAATTACTAATTCGTCACTTACATTGTTAACCAAAGCTATCTCATTCCTTTATGTAATATAACCATGTTAATATGTCTTATTAAAATGTGTCCAAGTTGCCCCTTAAACACTAAACAATTACGCACCATTTTTTTTAAAATTTTTTCTCAATATTATACACACACACATTAGAATACAAACAAGGAATTAAGTTTTGATTTCCATCCCCAAATTAATATGTGATAAATGCAACTAAGATGAACAAAAAATTGTGAAATGGTCAAACAGAATCAGTACAGCAGTATCACACATTCGCATATTATAAAAATAGAAATGTGACAATCCATACATTACCGCATCCAACACCAATGGCGGATTTGGTGGAGGGAGATGGACAAAATGTAAAAAATAGTGAATACTGACCTTTACCAATTATCAGAGCAAGCTACTCCTAAGTAAGGGTCTCGTAGTTTGGTAAAAGGAGGTGGACAATGCTGTAGAGAAGGTGGTTTGGTGGAGAGAGGTAGACTATGCTAGAGAGAAGGTCTTGCAGTGGCGGCTTGTTGTTCCCTACAAATAGCGGCAGCGGCGACGACAGAGGCATGTTAGATGAGGAAGAAGGAGAAAAGGAACAGTAGCAATGGCGGTTTAGATGGGGAAGAAAAGCTTACCAACAATGGTGGTGGCGGCGGAGAGTGGTGATGTCATCAACGTGAGGGGGGAGTTTGAAGTTGGGGAGTTTGAGTTTCATAGAGAAGGGGGAGGGTTTCAAAGGGTGATTCATGCAAAGTGAGTTGCAGAGAGGGAAGGGATGTTTTTTAAAACATTATTATATTGGTTATAAATATAACCGATGTAAAATAGTATTTTTTTTACATTAGTTATATGTATAACTGATGTAAAAGATGTTGTTTTATATCGATTATATAGTAAGTGATGTAGAAAACTTAAAAAAATTTACAAAATTGCCACCACCTTCTTTTTTACATCGGTTATTAATGAATCAATGCAAAATGGTGTCGTAAAAAGTCTTTTTTTCACTAGTGAAAATTATTAAACATTCACTACTAGAAAAAAAAATCATTTAGAAAAAATATTTTTGTTGCACGTTAGTTGAAATTCCTATCTCAAAATTATTGTGTGACGAAATTTTTGACAAAAATAATTATCGTAATTCTTCTTTTCGCAAACATTTTAGGATGAAATTTTCATTCTATTGCATTTTTGAGACAAAAAGAAGGATGAAATATAATTAATTAATTTTATTTTATTTTTAAAAATTGGGGACGAAATTTGCCATAGATTATAAAATTATTTTTTATTTATATTGTTTCAAAAAAATGGAGACAAACTAATGCAATAATTTCTATCACAAATTTTGGATAGAATTAATAAAATTATTTTGTCCCATATTTAGCATTTGGGATGGAATGCTTTGCATTAAATTCCTTCACAAGTGTTTTTAGAAATTTAATACATTATTATTTTTTGTATAGACACAGGTATCTTCTATAAGAAACAATTTTGCTAGAGCTGGTAGGACCATTATAGGCGGCAAAACTCTCCCTCCGACTATTTAACATAATTGCACACCCATGACTCAAACTCGAGACCATTGATTAAGCTAAAACAACCTTACACTAGTTGTTCCATACAATTGGTGGTAGAAATTCCATACATTATATTTAAATTATAATAATTTGTTGGTAAGCATAATAAAATTAGAAAATGAATAATTATTAATAATTCGTAGTTATTAATCAAATTTCACTTTGATAGATTTACCATTTAATGGAAGAAAATATACATGATTTTAATCGTATGGTTTAACTATGAGCAGGTTGGATAGATTTTTGTTGTCTAATTGGTGGTTAAGCACATGGAAAAATTTGTCTCAACGGGGAATTCAAATAGGTGTGTAAAATCATTATGCAATTATTCTTAAGGAAATTGAAGTGAATTGTGGCCCAACACCTTTTTGAAATCTAAATTATTTGAAGGTACCAAGTTATATGGACTTCGTAAAAAAACAGTAAGCAAAGTTGAAAGTTAAAGGCAAAAAAGAAGACGTATTGACGGCAAAGTTGTAGATTATTAAAAAAATAAGTTGAAAGAGTGGAATGACCTGCATTATGCTAATATTGAGCAGAAAAATCCTAAAAGCAAAAAAGGATGTAGAACAACTTGATGTGTAAGGGGAAAATAAGCCTTGAATGATGTGTATATATGATACAAATTCATAAACATATAGGAATGAATTTCAACTTATTGTGACAAAAATCTAGGTTTGGGAGTTTACATGAGGGGGACTCTAATCCAAAGTTTTTCACAACTATGTTATCATAAGGAGAAGGAAGAATGGGATTTTATGGCTAAATGTTAATGGTACAAATGTCGAAGGAATCATGCCTATTAGATTAAAAGTATATACCTATTTACTCTATGCTTATGAAAAAATTACTCAAATAGAGATGTTGACATACTTATTAGATTAAAAACGTGAGATTAAAATTAAAAAAAAAACCCTCTACATTTAGAGAAATTAAAACTAGAATTATTATATTGAGAGAAAGTAATTGCATACTTAATCCAAAACTTATTCATTATCAACACAACAATTAAATAGTAGTGCTTTACCTTTATATATAAATTTCTTTAGTACATATATAAGCTCCATGTCACAAATTTTTTTAGTCCATATTTACACTTTATTTGGATAGAGAGAGAAGTAAGGAGGAAAGAAATAGGATGAAAAGAAATAAGAGAAAAGAAAGAATGAGTAAAAAATAAGTAGATTTTTAGGATGTATGAATTGAAAGAAATAGGAGAGAAGTATAAGAGATTTGTAAAGTTCTCCTTTTTCTCCCTTCTCACCAAAGGGGAGATTTTTTTGAGTAAGTCTCATACTTTGTTTTCTCTCTTCTCTATTTTTCTCTTTAATCAAACAACATAAAAGTTCTTTTCTCTCTAAAATTTTCTCTTCTCATTTTCTCTCTTCTCAATTTTTATTGAACACAAAGGGGTAATAAGCTCCACACCTACACATAATTTTCTTTAACCAAACAATCTTGTCTTTAAGCAACCCACCTAAAAATGGTAATAAAATTTGAATATGTATATACTTATTTGATCTCTACCCAACTTTAATAGGAAAAACTTGTTTTGATCAAAGTTAAATTCAAGTTCAAATTTCTCCTGACTTATAAAAGCAGGGACAGGGATGTGACCTCTAAACCTACCCCAGATATATATATATATATATATATGTTAAGGTTTTAATATATAATTTATTTAAAAATATATAAGTAATTAAAATTTTAAAAAAAGTGAAGTGAATTTCCTGCAGGTTTTTCCAAACCTGATAAAACTTAACCAGAATATAATTAGGTTTAATTTTTTTATGTCTATCACTTTTAAACTTACTCTCAAACTCGTCTCGCTTTTTACAAAGACAGGAGCAAGAGAATCAAAATCGCCCTCATCATGCCCGTGCCATGGCGAACCCACCTTTGAAAATGATTACCTTGAAACAAGTAATATGCTTTAAGCTACTCAAAATTTTCAAAATTACCATGGTTGCAACATTTTTGTAATACAAAATAACCCAAATCAAGTTGGGGACGCTTTTGCAAAATTTAAGTTGTTTATTTCTTGTATCAATATGACATTTACGAATATCCTCTCTTTATTTCAATTCCCTTATGGGTGGGTGAGTCAGTTGTACTACTTAATTTTTTATGTCTATCACTTTTAAACTCCTCAAACTCGTCGCGCTTTTTACAAAGACAGGAGCAAGAGAATCAAAATCGCCCTCATCATGCCCGTTGCCATGGCTGAACCCACCTTTGAAAATGATTACCTTGAAACAAGTAATATGCTTTAAGCTACTCAAAATTTTCAAAATTACCATGGTTGCAACATTTTTGTAATACAAAATATAACCCAAATCAAGTTGGGGACGCTTTTGCAAAATTTAAGTTGTTTATTTCTTGTATCAATATGACATTTACGAATATCCCTCTCTTTATTTCAATTCCCCTTATGGGTGGGTGAGTTCAGTTGTACTACTTACCTGCTTGATTTTTTCCATATAGCCGCCCCCCCCCCACCCCCCCCCCCCCCAAAAGGTCCATAAAATTCATTTAACTTAAATACATTTTTATCTCTAAAAATATTTTATTTTTAAAACTAGTCTCTATTTAAATTCTATTCATTTTTAATCTTTAAAAATTATAAAAATTATGTAGTCTCTAGAGAAAAACTAAAATTATATTATTTTTGTAACATATAAATACTAAAATCTAATAAAACTTTAGTACAAACTAAATATAATAGAGAAAAAAGATATGCACTAATAATGTACTTTTTTTTACATTATCATCCAATCACATATTGCCATATATAATAAGTTTGTTGACTTTGATAATAATCACTATAAAAGTCATACCAAAACTGATTTTTAATTGGTTGACTATGTAAAATCTTTTATATTGACAATGTATATCCATTTAACTCAATAATATTATCATGTTCTTAGTGTCAACGAAAATTCATTAAATTCATAAAAATGAAAGGTTGTTTGATTTTATGCGAAGGAGAAATTGTTCGAATGGAAATTATCGAGGAAATTAGGCATTCCATTTGAAGCAAAGGTTGATAGAAAAAAATAGAGATTGAGAAGGGGTATTTGATTGTTGTATTAGCAAGTTGAGAGGGCATATGTCAAAAAGGTTTCTCGAAAATAAGACAAAACTTTGGAGACTATGGATCCAGAGGAAATAGCTAAGTGTTGTAATATTCAAAGACACCCTATGAGACATAGAAGTCTATTTGATGAGAAAAGTTCTCAAAGACTTGAACGTTCCAAGTGAGTAATATGTGGGAAAAGTATATAACATTTTGACTACAATTTCTAGTAGTTACCGAGTAAACATGAATCAAGACAAGTGGCAGCATCGTAGATAGGCAATTTTAAAATGTTGTACATGTGTACGGGTCTTAGGATTTGACCATTAGTTGAAAAAGTCTATAAATAAGGAACTCAACAACCATTTTTTCTTTGATTGAAACTATTGTATGATTGGTTTGATATTCAGTCTGATTTGTTTTCTTTGTCTGTATCGTCTATTAGTTAGATACAGTCTGTTGTAAATCGTCTGTTAGATACAGTATGTTATAGTGAGCAGCATAGTCTGTTGTAGTGAGTCTGTATATGTATAGGATGACTCACTTGCGTCACTATAAATACTTTAGTGTTGGAATGAAATAGAACACACTTCGTAACGGGTTTTTTATCCTTCTGCACAACAAGTGGTATCACGAGCTTCGGGTTGTGAGATTGGGAGAAGAACATGGTGATGGCGAAGATGGAAATCGAGAAGTTCACAAGATTGGATGATTTTAGTCTTTGGCGCGTAAAGATTAACGCGTTGCTGGTTCATCAAGGCTTGGACACTACACTGTTGGTCGAAGAGATCTTGAAGGTTGATGAGAAAAGGCATGTTAATGTGTTGAGGAAAGCCCACAGTGCGATCTTGCTTAGTCTTGGAGATGAAGTTCTTCGCGACGTGGCCGAGGAGAAGTCTGCCATGCAAATCTGGGAAAGGTTGGAGGCTTTGTATCTGAAAAAGTCTTTGGCAAATAGGTTATACCTCAAGAAGTGTTTGTACACTCTACAGATGGAGGAAGAAAAATCCTTGAAGAAGCATATAGATGATTTTAATAAAATCATATTGGATCTGAAGAGTATTAACATCAAGATAGATGACGAAGACCAGATGATCATCTTGCTGAGTTCTTTGCCGAAGAGATTTGAGCATTTCGTTGACATAATGTTGTATGGGAAGGCGTCTCTTACAATGGCAGAAGTTAAGGCAACATTGAACTCTAATGAAATCTAAAGAAATAGTGATTCAAAGAAAGAAGAAGTTGCTGAAGGGCTGCTCACACAAGAGAGGCAGGAGAATAGGGATTTCAAGCCCAAGAAATCCTCAAGATCAAAGTCTAAAGGCAAGAAAAAGAAGTGCTTCATCTGTAACAGTGAAGAACACTTGAAGAAAGACTGTCCAAACAACAAAGATCGATCAAATGAGTGGAACAAGAACACTGGAGATGTAACTGTGGCTTAAGATGGTTTTTAAAGTGCTGAAGCCTTGACAATTGCAAATCAAGATTCCCATAAAGAATGGATCTTGGACTCGGGATGTTCGTTCCATATGAGCCTGAATAAGGATTGGTTTGAGACTTACAAGCAAATTGATGGAGGAATGGTGTTCTTAGGCAACAACAAAGCTTGTAAGTTGGTAGGAATTGGTTCTATAAGGCTAAGGATGTTTGATGGGATGGACAAAGTGTTGCAAGATGTTAGACATGTTCCGGAACTTAAAAGGAATTTAATTTCTCTTGGAACATTGGATCAAGGTGGATATGGCCACAAGTGTGATCAAGGTAGTCTTAAGGTGTATAAAGTGTCCCTGGTGATCATGAAAGGGATTAGGAATGATGGGCTATACTCTATTGTTGGTCAAACAATTGTTGCTAGTTCTGCAAATGTAACGGTTGCGTCTGGCATCATAACTAGACTCTGGCACAATAGATTGGGACATGTCAGCCAGAAGGGATGGAAGAATTGGCAAAGTAGGGGGTGTTTGGACAAGACAAGATTGAGCCACTAGAGTTTTGTAAGCACTGTGTGATGGGGAAAACAAGTAGGTTAAAGTTTTCAACTAGTGTGCATTTAGATTTCTGGGGGCCCTCAAGGACTGAATCTCATGGTTGAGCAAGGTATTTTCTATCCATTGTTGATGATTATTCGAGAAAAGTTTGGGTCTATTTTCTTAAGCACAAGAATGAAGTTCTTAAGAAGTTTAAGGAAAGGAAAGTTTTGGTTGAGACTCAAATGAGGAAAAAGGTAAAGAAACTTAGGATTAATAATGGCCTTGAGTTTTGTGAGAAAGAATTTAGTCAATTTTGCAAAGAAAGTGGAGTGGCAAGGCATAAAATCGTGAGAGGCACACCACAGCAAAATGGTTTGGTGGAAAGGTCCAATAGGACCATTCTTGAACGCGTAAGGTGTATGCTAAACCATGCTGGACTACCAAAGAATTTTTGGGCAGAAGCAGTAAGCACAGCTGTTTATTGCATCAATAGATACCCATCCACAATCATAGGGTTCAAAACACTATAAGAGGCTTAGAGCGACAAGAAGACTGATTATTCAGACTTAAAGGTTTTTGGCTGTATTGCTTATGCTCACCTTAAGCAAGACAAGCTAGAACCAAGGGCTTTGAAGTTCATTTTCATTGGTTATCCTAGAAGGTGTTAAAGGCTATAAATTATGGTGTTTGGAGCCTGGGCACAAGAAGTGTTTGATTAGCAGGGATGTGGTGTTTAATGAACATGAAATGGCTAAGTTAGTAAAGCCACCGAGGTCAGAAACTCAGGAGAAGTTAGGAAATCAAATGATTCAAATTGAGGTGGAGTCTGGGGTTACAACTGAACCTGTAACTACAACCTAGAAACAGCAGCAAACACCAGCACAAACTGTTCAACAGGGTAGTGAGACTAAAGGTAGGTTTGTCTAGAGTTACAGCTTGGCAAGAGACAGATAGAGAAGGACACACAAAGCACCAAAGAGGTATAGACATGCCAACCTCATTTCATTTGCTTTAACAGTAGGGTTAGAGCTTGATGACCTTGGTGAACCCAAGTCTTATGGTGAAGCCATGATGAGTGGAGATAAGCATAACTGGCTGAAAGCTATGAAGAAAGAAATGGTTTCTCTAGAGAAGAATCAAACTTGGAGGTTGGTGGACAAGCTTAAAGGATAAAAGATCGTGGGAAGATAATGGATTTTCAAGAGGAAAGAAGGCATTCTCGGTGTTCAGAAGGCACGGTTCAAGGCTAGACTGGTGGCACGTGGATTTACACAAAGAGAATGGATAGATTTTACAGAAATCTTCTCACCTGTGGTTAAGCACAGCTATATAAGGGTGTTACTTGCAATGGTGGCACATTTCAACATGGAACTTGAGCAAATGGATGTCAAAATGACCTTCCTTCATAAAGAGTTGGATGAGACCATTTATATGAAGCATCCAGACGGTTTTATCATGGAAGGAATAAAGAATCAAGTGTGTTTGTTGAAGAGATCATTGTATGGTCTTAAACAATCACCAAGGATGTGGTATAGGCGTTTTGATGAATATATAATCAAGATTGGATTCTCAAGAAGTGAATATGACTGTTGTGTGTATTTGAAGGGTCATGGAGTTGAGAAACCAATTTATCTACTGTTATATGTTGATGATATGTTGCTGGCTAGTCAAAGTATGGAAGAAATTATAAGGTTAAAGGAGCTATTGAATTCAGAATTTGAAATGAAGGATCTCGGACATGCTAGGAAGATACTTGGTATGGAGATTACAAGAGAGACAATAAGGAGCTGTACTTGTCTTAGGAAGTTTATCTTAGGAAAGTCCTGGACAAATTTAAGATGTCAGTTGCAAAGTCAGCTGCTACCCCTCTAGCTCAGCATTTCAAGTTATCTAAGAAGCAGGAGCCATAAATTGATGAAGAGCAAATTTGTATATAAAAAATGCTTTACTCTAGGGCAGTTGGGAGTATCATGTATACAATGGTGTGTTGTAGACCAGATTTAGCCTATGCTATAAGTGTTATTAGTAGGTTTATGGGTGCTGAGATATCTTTGTGGGACTACTGCTTTGGGGCTGAAGTATGTCAGTCAAGGTGGAGTTCTAAAGATAGAAGGTTTTGTTGATTCATATTTTGCAGGAAGCATTGATACAAGAAAGTCCATAACTGGTTATGTTTTCAAAGTTTTTGGAAACACAGTTAATTGGAAAGCTAACGTACAAACAATGGTAGCTTTGTCATCCACTGAAGCTGAGTGTATGGCAGCTTGTGAAGCAGTAAAGGAAGCTTTATGGTTAAGAGGATTAGTTTTAGAATTGCTTATGGTAGAAGAATTGGAAACTATCATAGTTCATTATGACAACCAAGGCGCAGTTTGTTTGACAAAGAATCAAGTACATCATGAGAAAATGAAGCACGCTGATGTGAAGTTTCATTTCATTAGAGATGTAGTGATGAGTGGAGCTGTGATCATTGAGAAGATAGCATCTGAGGAGAATATTACAAATGTTAGATTAGAGTCTATAATATAGGAATATAAGACCAAGGTGGAGATTGTTGTATGATTGGTCTGATATTCAATCTGATTCGTTTTCTCTGTCTATATCGTCTGTTAGTTAGATACAGTTTGTTGTAAATCGTCTGTTAGATACAGTATATTATAGTTAGTTGCATAGTCTGTTGTAGTGAGTCTATATATGTATAGGATGACTTGCTTGCATCACTATAAATACTTCAGTGTTGGAATGAAATAGAACACACTTCATAATAGGTTTTTTATCCTTCTGCACAACAGAAACAATTACACAACACTCTGTAATACTACACACGCCACACATATGGTTACCAATTCAAAGAGCAATGTGTATGTTCTCATCTAGATTTTAATTAAAGTTCTTTTTTTTCTTGCCATTTCAATTTATTGCTTTATTTTACATTCTTGCATGTCACTTCTCGTCTAAATTTCTTTTCCAAACTTAGACTTAATGTTTTTGTAATATCTCTCTTTCTACTTTTTCTTCTTGAAAATTAACCTTTTATTTTATTTACCATATCTACTTGCTTCAAATGTCATGTAATTCTATCAAATTCATATAGATTTCTATCGAATTTGCAAAGTTATATGATAAATACTTTTCTGTAAGACTACTGATGGTCTTTTTTTAACTTAATCGAATTACTGTCTTTAATTAAGGATACTCTAAATGTTGATTGAGTATGCAAGTACTGATGCTTGTTAAAATCAACAGAATATTAATCTTTTAGTTTTATTTAATCATCAAAAAACGAGTCACATGCTGGAAAACACACAAACAACAACATCAAATAGAAATAGCAGAAGGACACCAACTTATTTAATATAATTTGGCACCTCTTACCTACATTCACGAAAACATCTCATTTATTCTCTCAAATAAGATACATCCCATTACAAGTTTTCTGGTCAAACTTGTGAAACTTACATTTCACATGACCACCCTCTCTCTTAGGGTGGTGACCTCCTCTATAGGTCCGGTGGGTCTTCTTATCTCAAGAACCCCTTATTTATTCAACTTGCATCTTAATATAAAAGAGGTTACAAATTCTAAATTTCTAAATTTCCTCTTTTACTCCCTCCGTCATGGATGCTCATCGCAATCATCTCTAATTATGCTTTCGCTCTGCAAATTTTGGTATGTTTTCTGCCTCTACTCCGCGAGTATTGGATGGTGACACTTCTTGTACTTGCACTATCATTAGCTACCAAGACATGTCGCTTGAGTTCCCCATTGTCAAGAAGACTTTCGACATAAAATTTGCACCACCGTTAGCTACTAGGACACGTCGCTTGACTTTCTATTGCCAAGAAGAGTTTCGACACAAGGATCTCACATGGATTCACCATCAACTTCATCAAGCTTCAATACCGATCTCATAGGTCACCAGGCTACACAACCATCAACTCTGATATCACTGTTGGGAAAACACACAAACAATAACACTAAATAAAAATAGTAGAAAGACACCAATTTATTTAACGTTATTTGATACCTTTTGCCTACATTCATGAAAACATCTAATTTATTCTCTCAAATAAGATACATCCCATTACAAGTTTTCTGGACAAACTTGTGAAACATTTCCTTCACATGACCACCCTTTCTCTTAGGGTGGTGACCCTCTACAGGCCAGTTGAGTATTCTTATCTCAAGAACCCTTTATTCATACAACTTGCATCTTAATATAAAAGAAAACAAATCCTTAAAATAAAGATAAAATCTTTAAATATAGACAACATCCCAAAGATTAGATAACATCTTTAAATCTGAACATAATCCTAGATATTTAAATTGAAAATTTGAATTGTTTCCTAACATCACACACTCTGCACAAAACTTGAAGTCTTAATTATTATCAATTTGAAATTTTATGTTAAGTTGAAAACATAAAGTTGCTAGTTCGACTAAAAAGGACTCATAACTAATCTTGAGTCTAAGTCTTGCAAATAAAACACTTATTTGTTAGTTAGATTCACCTTGAAAAGTCATTCATTCGAAAATCAAGGACTATTCAATTCTTAAAACAAATTTTCACCATCAACAAAAGTTTACTGAGACTAAAGTCAATCAGTATTTATCAACCTTCAATCGAACCCCCAAACCTTCATAACCACTCGGTAACCAATTCTACCTCAAAATCGTCTTAGCCACAGCCCCTGTAAACCATCGTCTAAGCTACCGCTTAATTACTAGGGTCATAGCTTCTACATAGTACATAGTAGAGACCAACATCGACATGATCAATATTTTTATGTACCTTTGTTTTCGTGGCCTGAGATAACCCAGCAATAGCAACCTTTAACGATCCCATCACATCTCAAGTTGATGGATTTTGGTTTGCTGGGTTGTTCAGAAGTGGAGTTTATAGATTGAAGAAAACTATACTTAGAAATTGAGTTTTTAGGTTAAGAAAATTATGTGTTAAGAGTTGAGCTTATGACTAGTGTATTGATGCCGAACAAGTTTCAAATTAAATATGTAATTATTCCTTGTAAATACAATGATTTTCTTTTTTGTTTTAGTTCTTCTATATAACTATAACAAATTTTAATTTTAATTCCTCTATTTTTAATCTAATGTCCCCTTAAATCCACAAAGGATATTTATCATATATGTAAATTTTCTAACATAGATATAATAGAAGTACCATATTTGTTTGGTAAAGACTACATGTATATTTCACAAGAGACAATTTTGCTCAAGCTGTGTAAGACCATTATGACCGGCAAACACTTCCTCCAATTATTTAAAGTAGCTGCATACCATATGAGAAAACAATAAAAGTAGTTATTCATAAAATTTTAAATTACTAGATGACCAAATCTTAAAATTGTTATATATAAAGAGAATAAAAGTATATTTATAACATAATTTATGGCTCCTGTGCACACAACTACTAACGACAACTAGATTCTCAGTTTTTTCTGGTTATTTATTTCGGTTGTTTAGAATCTAATGGAATATTCCATGCTCTGATTAAACAAATTAATATTATAGATAGGGTATGATAAAGAAAATAATAATTACTAATTATACAGTGAATAATTTTTTTTAAAAAGTAAAAAATTCCTTAGTAAAAAAATAAATCTCACTTTTCTGAGCTTTCTTTTATTTAGTGAAATAAAAAAATTCCCAAGCTCTCGTGCATGCTAATAAAATTTTTAATGATCGATTCAGAACTTCAATTAGAGAGTCAACTAGAGCAATATATTTATACACAAAAAGGGGGGGAATATATGGAGTTGAGGAAGTCCTTATCAATCAGACCCTTCACTCATGTGGATTGGGAAATGACGAAAATATAAAAATAGGGAAAAAAAAAAAAAAAAAAGGAAGAGCGACCTAACGTAGATACCAAGAGTCATAAACCAAACTTGAAAGGTGTAAACCACGATAAATTGTCATCACCCACGAAAAGAACTCTATATAACCTCTAAAAGTCACTAAGAAATGGATGCAAAAGAACGACATTGTATGTGAAGCGATATTTTCCGTCAGTACCGTAGATGACGTCATTCTATGGACAAGGACCTCGTGGGGTTTTGGAAACAAAAAGACTGATTTTTCTTTAATTTTTCATCAAACAGAACACGAATACATGGCAATCAATTATGGCCTCCCTAATTACCCAAAAGTCACTATAAATGAGGGCCTCAAACTTAACTGCACATATGGAGAAAGAAATGAGCCCTAAGAGCTGTCTAAAAGCCAGAAAAAACTAATCGAACTCAATTGAGTTTCTGTGTAAACTCTTTCCATTAGACAAATTTTCCTTGTACATGAGATGTCTTGCAGAGACCCCACATATATCAAATGTACAGCCGTTGATGTTGATATAGCTAGCAAAAGTAAACGAGAAAAAAATAGGGTAATGATGAAATTTGTGTAACTAATATTGACTTTATTTTTATTTTACTGACACATGCATGTATTATCTTTTCTAATATCAATAGAAGAGGAAAAAAATACAGATTAGCACGACATTAAAAAAAAATGATGACATGTGTAAATCATTAAAAAATGAAGTCATATGAATCTTATATGTTGATTTTGTCAAAAAAATTTACCGAATTAAGCATAAAAGTGGTTTTACGTCATAAAAGAGCAATTAATTAACTATTACAATCATGATGTACATGATTGTCCATTAAATTAAATTAATGGATCTAATATTAATCAAAGTTCACAAAGCTTGTATGTAACAGCTAGTGTATATATATATTTTAGTTAGCTAGAGTACATTAGCAAGCTACAACTACAATATATCTTAAAATACATTTACGGTATAATTTGTTAACGTATTCCAATTAAAAAATAAGTAGGTATATATTAATAAATCTCATACACACACACACGATGATAACAATGAAGTTAGAAACTAAGACCTTAAGCATATTATATATTCAAACCTACCGCTAAGTTGACTCTAGTAGGTTACAGCTAGTGAAGACATAAGTGGTGAGAATTCTTTTTGTGATATTTTAATTCATGAAGGGACTTCTGTGTGCAAGTCCAGAAGCTAGTACATTGTTTCTTTCTGGTATTTATTCTTTCCTCTTTCCTTTCAGTATTTTTTTTATTTGAAAGAGAAGATGATTGAATACACATTAGTTAAGATTATTATCCTTTTCGACATGGAAACGCGGCAAATATACAATGAATAGCAAAAAGATTCAGATAGGATAAAATCTCGCAGAATAGTTGGACAGCGTATCAATATATGTGTCTGTGCTGCATTTGATATTTTGATAAGCGTATAAAAGGATGATCTGTAAACAGCCACTTCGCATATGCAGTTTTCAGATGCCTGGCAACTTCTTGATTGGCTTCATTTATTTAGCTATTGTTGACAGTGAAATTTTGCGCATTTTTTGTCAACAAACATAATTTCATTTTAGATTTTGAGGAAGGAGACATTTTCTCTCTTTGAAGACTTTTTAACCTCCTTTGTAGGCCTTTTGTCTTGGCTCTATGGTTAAATTTTTATTAATTTTGATAAACATCTAAATTGAAACATACATTACATTACATAGATATTATCAAAATAGGGTTATAGAAAGATTGAAATTAAATTGCAAAGAAAGAGTTGTCGAAATAAGAAAGGGTCATCGGTAGAAGAAATCAAGATAAGAAGTAGAAGAAATGGGAGGAAGATGAAGATTTGCATAAATGTAAATTGTGGTTGGAAACATTGTAGTAATCCATCAATCTGTGAACATTGAGGACTTAGACAAAAGATTTACAATGTCCAACTCTTATTACATGGTACAAACTAGTATTTATAAACAAAAGATTCTTAACTAATAATAATCGCTACAAACTTCTACTAAATCTTTACCTTTATTGACTTTTGTCTTCAATCTTCATCGTTGATGACTTTTCTAGACTTGATACTTTCCGGATCTTTAATTTTTCTGTTACTGTCTTATCAAAGTGAGATTAGTAAAAAAGTTATATTTTGACACTTAGTCAAAATAGTATGCTGAAATACCAATTTCCAACACTTAGTCAAAATTGTTTCTTGAAAGATCATTCTTTTTTATTTTCTTGAAATGTTTTCGAAAGACCATTTTTTGATTTTTTTGAAAAATGGTAATATTAACAGAGGGCCCCAGTATTTGTCTTTTGACTGAATAGGAAAAGGATAAATACTAAAATCTTTTTGACTAACATTAATCTAACATTAGTATTGAATTTTCAATTCAACCAATTTTTCCAAGTCCAATTTTGGCTTCGAAATACCATTTTCAATTGAAAACAATAATGCCATCTTTTGACAATCATCATTCTCATTTATATGTATGGCACAATCAATTTCGTTTGTTAATCGAAATTTTACTTTTCCAATTGCTTCAAGCCAAGTTTCAAAACTTGGGCATATAGTTTTTTATTTTAGTACTTTGACCTTTTTCAATTGATAATCGAAAACATTCTTTCAAATGCTCTAGGCCATAAAAACATTTAGCCACCCCTTCGCCCCTTTTTTTTATTTTAATTTTGGTCATCGAAGTTTTGATTTTAACCAAATTTTAGTCTTCGATCTCGACCAATATCTTTTTCGAATACTGTCTTTGACTTTCAGTGTAAAGACTTTCGCCAATTAAAAGACTTCGACCAAATGTGCTTTGGTATGCATTTGGACCACTTAAGACTTTCGCTACGTCATTAGATTGCATTTCGATTTCGAACAATTGTTTTTGCAAATCGATTACCCATCTCGACAAATTCGAGTCTTATTTCGATCGAAAAGATTTATGGTATATGGTCATATTATTCAAAAGATCGAAACAAAACATAATAGCCTCCTAATGAGTCTATTGATCGAAACATAACAATATTGGATTTTTAATCTACCGAAGCCTTTTCGCCTTCGACTTCAAAATGTTGGTTGAGAATTTGAAAACAGTGTTGACCATTGTGAAGCATAGATTCGATTAACATATGTGGCCAATCATTGAATTTTCATAATTGAATTAATGGAAATATGGCCAACCTTTTAATCGAATTCTTAAAGCCTTTTGTTCCCAAATGTGGCTCCATTTTTTTTAAAATAAAAATATAGCCATGCTTTATCATCCACCGGTGATCATCTTGTAAATTTGATAAAATTCAAATTGAAGGCTTCCAATTTGTTTACTTCAGATAGCATTTAATTGAAAATATTAATTCCATTTGGAATTGAAGATAAATAGCATTCAGTTCTCTTATAGTCGATTAAATCTCGATTAAATCATTAAAGCACGATCAAATGCTCTTTCAACTCAAAATTTCATTTTTTTCCTTTTTAAAAGGCCATAATATTATAATCAAAACTCACTTTCGATTTCGATTCACGTCCAGAAGCCTTAAATCGAGACGATAGAAATTTTTAAACAATATGATACTCGTGACTTCACATGGATCATCATTTTTACATTTGTTTATTATTATTTTTTTTTAAATAGTCAATATCTAAATCGAACGGTTATGAACATCGTTTTGCCATCATTATTCTCGACAAACGAGAAGTATCATGCCTGGGCATATTACTTATTTTTATTCATTAAAACCATTTTTCTTTTAAAAAGGCCATAATTAATTTTGGTTAATAATCAAAATTTTCACAAAATGAAAATTTTAGGCCTTAACTTCCACAGTTACACATTCAGAGGCTAACTGTTTCATCTTCATTAATTTCTTTTGCACATGCTTTTTGAGGCTTTTTTGCAAGTCTTGGTTTCATAATAATCCCTTTTAATCAAACCATTGGCCATTTAAAATTGTGATTTCATTTTGATTCATCAATAATGTTCTTTCAAAATCAATTGAAAGACATTTAAAATTGGAATGGTTAATGTCAACCCACTATTGGCCACAAACAAATACTGTAAATGGTCATATGCAATATTGTGATGCATTACAGTATTGTAACACATGAATGAATCTACATTCAGAGCTAATCAATTCAAACTATATTGGCCATTAAAAATATTGATAGAGGAGATCTGACATCGTAACAATGTTGGCCAATAATTGATGGCCATAACTAAAAATTTAACACATAATACCCATTTTTGGGCCCCCCCTATCTGGCGTGCCATTTTATTGACAGTAAAATTTTGCGCCTTTTTTGTCAAAAAACATAATCCCATTCTAAATTTTAAGGAACGGGACATTTTCTCCTTTTAGAGGCCTTTTAACCTCTTTTATGGGCCTTTTGCCTTGAGTCTATGGTTAAATTTTTATTAATTTTGATAAAACATCTAAATTGAAACATACATTACATTACATTACATAGATATTATCAAAATAGGATTATAGAAAGATTGAAACTAAATTGCAAAGAAAGAGTTATTGAAAGAAGAAAGGGTCATCAGTAGAAGAAATCGAGATGAGAAGTAGAAGAAATAGGAGAAGAAGAAGATTTGCATAAATGTAAATTGTGGTTGGGAACATTGGAGTAACCCGTCGATTAATGAAAGTCGAGGACTTAGGATATGTAGGGTGTTTACAATGTCCAACCCTTATTACATGGTACAAACTATTATTTATAGATAAAGGATCCCTAACTACTAACAACCACTACAAACTTCTACTAAATCTTCACCGTTGATGGCTTTTGTCTTCAATCGTCACCGTTGATGACTTTGTCTTCAATCTTCACTATTGCTATCATTTCTGGTCTTGATGCTTTCCAGATCTTTAATTTTTCTGTTACTATCTTGTCAAAGTGAGATTAGTAGAAAAGTTATATTCTGACACTTAGTCAAAATAGTATGCTGAAATATCAATTTCCAGCATTTAGTTGAAATTGTTTCTCAAAAGACCATTCTTTTCGATTTTCTCGAAATGTCCTTGAAAGACCATTTTTCAATTTTCTCGAAAAAAATGGAGACATTAATAGCTATATAGTATAATTTATGTATATCATAGATCCCACGATTCATTGTCTGAGAAGATAAACAAAATTATTAAAAAAACAAAACAGAAGAATCAGTGTTACCTTTTATTCATTTCTATGACAGATATGCGTGCGGATTTGAGAAAAAGGCGTTATATTTTATTAGGAAAAAAAGATGTACTTCATGCTTCTCTATATACAATTGTTAGTGGGGTGTACATTTATTTTTTGTTTTTAAAAAACAAAAAATAAAATAAAAGAGAAATGATAGAAGTTAAATAAGAAATGAGAATGTATAATTATTTTGAAATTAGAATTTGTATGTAGCTTATAAGTTAGTTAAAAGACAAAATAGTCTAAAAAATGTGGAAACAAAAAATAAATATTGGCAATATAATATTTATATATCATATCATATCATATTATTTTGTTATAATGTTAGTTAGGAGTATTCATCAACCGATCCAAACTGAATCAAACCACAATGACCAAACCGAAAAATTGAATACTAAAAATTGAAAAAAAATCAAAAACCGAAAAGAAATCGCATTTCTTAATTGGATTGGATGGGTTTTTAGTTCTCTTAGCGAAAACCGATCCAATTCAAACCAAACCGATCTGTTGGATGTTTTATTTGAAATTACCCTGTGCCAATAGCTAGGCCTAAGCCCAATATCACATTTCCACTGTTTGAGTCCTTCACTTTATCGAACCCTAGATAGAAACCCCCGCCTCCTCTCCTCCTAGACTCCCACTTCCCCTCGCGACCTCGTCTCTTCCAGTAGTGCCTCCTCTCGTCACGACGCTGCCTCATCTCGTTGAGCCTCCTTCTGACGTTCCTCCTCCCTTCATGACCTCGCCTCCTCCCGCCGCACCTCCTCCCCTCCCTTCGAGCCTCTTCCCCTCGCGAACTCGCCTCTTGCTGCTTTTGCTGTTGGGTTTTCACTGCTTCTTTTGGGAATGGGTTTTCACTACTTATTTTGGGATTGGGTTTTCATTGCTTCTGCTGATTTGGTGTCGAAAGTACAGGTTTCACTACTTCTTTTGGGACTGTGTTAAGCACAGAGATAAGACAAGAAGGGGGGTTGAATTGTATTATAGCAAATTTTCGCAAAACCTTTTCTTTTAGTGACTTAACATCTAAAGGATTAAACAAAAGAGTTTTTCAAAAACATTTTGAAAGAAAGACGAGTGCTGAAAAAGAAACTAGAATGCACACAGGAGTTATACTAGTTCGTCTAACCCTAGAGACTATGTCCAATTCTTGGCAACTACCAAGTTCCACTAACTTATCCAAGTTACAAGTATTCTTTCAACAAGCCTCTTCAAGCTCAACCCAAGTAGTCTTTAACTTGCCTCTCCAACCAAAAACCCAAGTATTCTTTGAATCAAAGCCTCTTCAAGCTTCTACCAATTTCTTAAAGAAAAGGTTAAACGTGAGTTACTTCACTGAGTTTAACGTCCTAAAAGACGAATATACAATGAAGAACAAATAAAGTTTTACATGCAAAGTATATGAAGATTACACAATGAGAGCTTTCCAACACTGAAAGATTTTATGATTTTGTTAGTCACAAAGATTGAGGTCTCTTCTTCTATATATAGGTTTCTCCAAAAGTATCCGTTGTGAGTGTTCGCAGGAGACAACCTTCGTCTGTTGAAAAGAGTCATTAGAGCATTAAATGCAACATTTAATGCCTATCACCAACCCATCACTTTGATAAGATAAAACAATCTACCTATCTTTACCATTCTCATACTCAATGTTGTAGCAGTAGTCATATCTGTTTTCCCGTTCTGACATTCGCACGCACATTCCTTCTTTTTCGCATAAAGATAACTTTCCTCGAGAGTAGGTATGTAGGCTTCATACATATCGAGGTAGTTTACATCTGATTGATACGCAAATCACTTAGATCATCATCTATAAGTTGTTAGTTACTAAATTTATCCAAAAGAAAGATAAAGACGTTATGAGCTTAAATTATCATATGGTTGCTTGTGAACATATTACGGATGACCAAACGATTACGTAAAAACATACTTATTAACTGTTTGTTATTATCAAAATATTTAAGGGTTATAAATTCGTCCTTTGTCTTAACAATCTCCCCTTTTTTAATGATGACAAACATATTTAATATTTATAGAACATATTTATATGACAAAGCTTTTTGTGATGTGAGTTTTTAGTTTAGAAAGCATTTTTCCTACTAATATACTTTAGTTAAGTAGATGCAATATCAAAGAGAGATAAATTTAGACGATATAACTAAATATAACTGAATGAAACCAGACGATATTCATACGTAAAAGAAAGTTCGTTGTAATAAAAAGAATATTCCCCCTAAGACTGATACTTTTTGTCTGTTTATTCTTCTTTTCTTTTTTCCCCTTAAGACTTTATTCTTTCTCCATTCTTTTTCCCTCTTTTGGCATCATCAATCAGAAGATTCAGAGTCTAAAAGTGTAGATGATGAGCCGAGGTCACCTTTGAAGCATTTGGCTAGCTTGGCTAACAATGCTTCTGCGCCTTTTCCTGCGCTCTTTTACTAGATCAGCTTCAAGACGTTGGACTGTTTATTTCAATTCATTGAATTCTTGTCTAACGTCTGAAGATTGCAGTGCAGGTGCAGAGCTGGTAGCTGCTTCATCAATGGGTTACTTTACAAAACATAAATTGAAAACATATGATACATGGGGTCCACAAAACCAAAAGTAGCCGAAGGGAAGAGAAATTTTAGTGGTGTTTGAGGAGAAGAAGATGTAGGTCTTAGGTTGGTTTATTGAGAGCTGATTTTGGGGGTTGGATGTATAAGTGGAAGGAGATAGAGAGATTTGTATCCAGTGACTGATTGGTCGAAGGGCAGCTTCATGGCTTAATAGATGCTTCTTTTCTGTAGTGAGACATGAAAAGTGTTTGAGTGCTTCAACATGATCTTGCAACCTTTTTCGGTCTATGTTTCAGAGAGTTTGTTTTCCTTTAAGTTTAGCCAGCTATGCAGACGAAAGAGCTCTTTATTTGATCATCAAGTGCCTTTTGGGATCACGTCTAAACTTCGATTCTTTCCCTTTTCCTATAGAAAGATTCTGACACTTTATCATCTTTTGACAGCAGATGCGGAAGGTGGTCTATGGCTTCATCAGAAGCAACATTTGAGTAGCCATGAGTTTAGGCGAGCCTAGCTCAAGGCCTGGACATCTTTGTTTGCATATAGCATACCGCAAGGAAATATGCATTTTTACCCGTAGGAAGTTGTTCATCACCCTTCCCAATTCCCAGTCATCATCACCAATCCTCCATTCTTCAAAGTCTAGACTATTTTCTGGTCGAATGGCAAGGGGGTAAGTCTTGATCTTCCCATGGCAGAACAGGTAAATGATCTTAGGCTTGTAGTGATATGTTCTGCACATGATTAGATACTCACAATAATTACATTTGAGCATAAAAGGGGAGGTGTGGCAGAAAGTCCCGCGCTGTCTCCACATCTCGCGTCCAAGTGGGAATTTGGTTCTGGTTGAGGTTGGGTAGATGAACATCGGAGCATCTGATAAAGTACTATACCCTTCCTTCCGAACGTATAGAGTGATGTGGGGCTCATATAAGAGATCTTGGGTTGCTACATCTTCAACATCAAGGAACTTCTCAGCATACCCATGGCGCATAAGAGTGACCATTCCTTAGTGATAAGGGTTGTCCACATCCTCGGATTATTGACTTCGCCCAGTTCATAATTGATAAAAGCTTGAAGAACTTTTTGGGTCGAAGGGTTTTGGTAGTTGATATTGTAACACCCATTTAATTTTAAATATAATTCATATTAATTTAGTTATTAAGTTTAAGTAAATAAAAATGTGTGTAAAATTTTTCCAGTTTTAAAAGAAATTCCAAACTTAACAGAATTTGGAAATGGTAATAAAATATGAAAGATATATACATATATTTCATAAAACTGTATATCATGGTTTGAGTAATACATAATAGTTAGAAAACAAAAGTACATCAAAATACATATACTACCTAGCCCACTATATACATCAAAAGAGATCCTATACAGAGCAGTATTTATCTACCCTATCTCTTATACAAAAAGAAAATACTATAGGTCTTCAGGTCCTCCCCCATTGAGATGTTCTCTATCTCGTACTCAGCATCACGAAGCGTTAATGTCGTCTTCAATAATCACGACCAATCATACACAAAAGAAAATAATGGAGTGAGGTGTTTTGTTCTAAAATCACTTTTACATGTGCGGTAGGAAATCTACCATAAAACAAAGATAAAACACAACTGACAACACAAGAGATCCTAAGGTTCATTCTAAGTTGTATCCGACTACCCTTGACTAGGTATGGATCCATACTTCCCATTAGTGGGTAATAGTTCTCAACAGAACCTGGAAAGTGACTGGGAGTACATATACCTCTCTCAACACCATCACATGGTCAGTCCTCGTCATCATTGAGGAACAAAATAACAATTTAGGATATCCATTTATAGAGGTATACTCTCAAACCAATCCTGGAATGCTGAGCAGTTATTGGGGTTATCGAGTTTGGTCAGGCGAATATCCCGGCTCAAGGGTGCTACCCTGGCCATTGGGACTTTCACCACTCGATGCCTACCCCCAAGACCTCCGCAAGTGGGTCCCTGCCTTTCATTCCTCAGCGTACCAAACTGTGACTTCCCTAGCAGGGTGCCATGCCACTACATGTCACTTGCTTTACATTACTCACTAAACTGTTAATTCCTAACTTCTTAAGTAGAGGTTTCCCTGGTCTCATTTAATTTGAGCACCAGTACAATCAACATTTCTGCCTTATTTTGCAGAAATTGCACAATACCAGAATTTTAACAGAATAACGACATAGCAATTATAGTATAATTACTAAAATTTTGGCAGAATAACAACTAAATAAATACATTTTAATTTTCTAAAATTAAGCAGAGTAACAACTTAGCAAGTGCATTTTAATTTTCTAAAATTGAACAGAGTAACAGCTTAGCAAGTATAATTTAATAATTTAAATTTGAGCAGAGTAACAATTTAGTAATTATGATTTAATAATCTAAATTTGGACAGAGTAACAACTTAGTAAAAATTAAAGTTTAACTTTAAACAATAATAACAATACTAAAATTTAAGCCTAAATGGGTTTAGGAGAAAACCCTTCCTACCTACATGCAAAGTGACAGTAATTTAGAACCAACCCCACTCCCCCCATTACCTCTAAGATAGTTGATGAAGAGGATGGAATTGTTGGTGCAAAGCTTCTAGGAGGAGAAATTCTACTAGTTGAAAACTAGCAAAATTTTAACATAAAAACTAGATAAAAAAAATATTTTAGAGAGAGAAAACTTTAGAAAGAGAAGCTCTCTAGCTTGGGAGAGGAAAGGATGAGTGAAAATCTGAAAACTTTGAGGCCTATTTATAGAAGAAGGAGGGGGGTTAGGTGTCCAAATATTTACATCATCCATTATGTCACTATTATGTCATAAATCCAATTTTTATTTATTTTTAATCCAATTTAGGGACACATATCTCAAATAGGTGGTGAATCACCTGTTTTAGGGTTGGGGACGTGCTCCACCAGCTGTCCCAAGCCTTCATGTGTCAAATTTTATCTGTAGGTGAATTAACCTGGTACCGACAAAAACGCCTAAACTTGAAAAAATTAGCTTTTAATATCAAAATAATGTATTTTAATGCAAAACTGGATAAATACACTAATTTTTCATCAAAAATAAATTTCTAATAATAAATTTTAATTTTCATTAATTTATTTCAAATTATATGTTTTATTTTGTATTTTTAAGCTAGAAAATTCATAGAAAATCCATTTTAATTCAATAAATACCAAAATTTTTATAAAATTCTAAAATTAAATATTTTACCCATAATTAAACTAAAATTACCATTTTCACTCTTTTTGAATGTCAAACCAGTACTGGCTGGCTTATTAGACATGCAAGGGCATTTTGGTCATTTTACACAAAAATTCAGAAAATTCCCAAAAATTCCCAAAATTATATTTTAATATATATGACATAATTCCAAGCTCAAATTGACATTTTAATGTCAATTGAATCTTTTCCTCATGTCAGTTCTTAATGTTGAGAAATAGGGACAAAATTGTCATTTTCTAATTTCTCCGCGCTCTGGCTTGAAAAAATTATTAAAAATCACGATTAAATAGCTCTTGAGATTTTGAGTAAATGGTGGAGTCAGAATTTCAAAATTCCTTTCCGATTTTTCAGAATTGTATTACCAAATATTAAAAAAAATAGTGGAAGAATTGAAATAGGTTATTATATTTTTCACTAATTTTCTCTCAAAATAAAGTCTTTATAATGAGAGATACTTAATATAAAATTTTCAAAATATTTTGAGGTCAAAAAGTCTCTAGTTGGTTCCCACAGTTAACTAGGGGTATTTTTGTCATTTTACAAAAATTATCTCAATAAATTCTAGAAAAATTTCTAAAATTATTATTAATTGTTCTAAATACATTGATGACTTAAAAACAATTTTTAAACATACAGAATAATTTAATATACAAAAGTAGGGGTGTTACAGATATTCTTTGCTTTTCCCAACAGTGCAAGGCTCTTGTGAAAAGTATGTGACTTGTTTGATGTGTGGTCGTTCAGATGGAGGAGTTTCTGATCTGAATTGTTCAGGGGAAGCTTTGTCTATCATCAATTTAGCTCCTCTAGACGATTGTCCTTTTGCTTTAGGTAGAGTGAAGGAAATAACCCTTATAGGCTTATCATGGCTGGGTGCAGTTGTCAGTGAAATAGAAAAAGCGCACAAGAAGGGGGGTTGAATTGTGCGTTTAAAAACTTTTTTGAAACAAGTTGATCAGTATGAAAACGTTTTCAAGCGTAGGGACAGAGAGAAGAAGAACACAGAAAGTTTTATACTGGTTCACTCAACCTGAGCTACGCCTAGTCCCTTCACACAAAAGGTATTCACTAACCAACCTTAGGTTACAAGTATTGTTCGCGGCCTCTTCAGGCTTTACAACGCAATCACCCTAGTTGTTTAACCCAAGTATTCTTTCACACTAAGCCTCTCCAGGCTTTCATAACACAACAAGTGTTTATACAAACGATATCAACTCACATAGTGACGATTTGAAAGATTAGGCTAAAAAACGCTCTGAAAAACTTTACACGATTTTTGCTACCGTCCACTAGACGCTTCTTATCAGAATATTGCTAATATCTTTTTGTTCTTGTTCTTTTTCTTAATCGTTCGTCACAATCTCTTTTGCTATTTTCGCTTCAGTTATCTCTTCTTCCTTAGTGCATGCATATATATAGTCTTCAGGGAAAAGATCCGTTGTAGAAGACTTTGACTTCGTTATGCAATGAGAAGCGTACAAAATATCCTTTCAGAGAGGTCAGGCACAGTAGCTTTTAGACTTGCACAAAAATGGAAAGGACAGGACTGTGCTGGCAGTCTGTTTTTCTAAACATTCTTCATTCGTCTCAACAACTTGATAAGTTGACTTGATTTATCTGATTTTGCTGCACTTTTGCACTAGAATGATTCTAATGTTATTTAATGCTTCAAACAATTTGAACATTAGATCACAAAAGTAGTAATATGTTAGTTACAAGAAAAACTAGCATAAATAAATTGGACGTTCAAAATAGAACTTAGCCATTTGAATATTTGTAGTTGGAGGCTTGCATCAGATATTTGAATATGCTCTTTAGACGATCATCTTCATTGGACGATGTTCTTTAAGCACGTCTATTGGACGGTCTTCTTTGACACGTCTACTGGACGGTCTTCTTTGACACGTCTAATGGATGGTCTTCAAAGAGAAGTTTGTATGCTGTAAAGAATTTAGTTCTTTGGCAGAAACTTGAACATTAATAAGTTTGTTATCTTCAAAACTTTGAGGGTCTTAGACGCTTCTACGTCTTTGGTTCTAACAGTCAGGTCTACAGAAATATGTTTGAAGACTTAAGATAAAGAAACAGATTAAGGAATTTCCCAGAAAAGAGAACTAGGTAATCTACCTCTTGAGGTAGCTATGATATCCTCTTGAGTAAACAGCTCTTCCTCATGAGGTTCTACAGAGGCTGTTTGTAGCGAGTGCTCAATAACCGATTGCAGCACCGCTTCCTCAATCTGCTCTTGCTCTTCCTCAGCAAGTTTATCTTCTTCTTCCTTCTTCTTCTTCTCCTCAACCCTTTTTAATTCAGCTCTGGCTTTCCTGAGCTGCTTTTCCTCTTAAGCTTGAGTTTTAGGTACAAGAATCTTTTTGGATTTGGATAGCTTTTTGGAAGGTTGGGCAGAGGTAGCTGGTTCAATGGTAGGTGGAGGAGGTTGTTCTGATAGAGATTCAGGGATGGTTGTGCTTGTGGTTGTAAGAATGGTTTTGATGGGAAGGTCATCGTTTGAGTCAGGTTGAGGAATTGGTTTAGATCTCAGACGAATGGTTAAAGGCTTTTATTTTTTATGAGGGGAAGACGATTGGGGTTGTGTTTGTGGTTTAGGGTCTTGTGGAGGTGGTCTTTTTATAGGTAACTTAGGTTTTTGTGGTTTGGTTTGTTTAGGTTGTGGTTGGGATGGTTGAGGTTTCGTTTATAGCGAAGGTTGAGTAGACGCAGTACCAACAGAAGGATCAACAGACGATCCAACTTTAAAAGCAATTCCAACAAATTCTTCCGAAGGTTCTTCCTTGATCAAAGCCAACTTAGGATGTTGGGCTACATATCCAAAGAAGAGATGCGCAATCCTCATCTTCCTAATGATTGATACGTCGATCTCAGAACCTTGCTTTTTCTTCACCCATCCAACTTCGTTCACACCAGCCAAACAATGATCTTGGTGAAGGGCATGGCGCATGGAATTGGGTGCTTCTGTTTGCTTTTTGCGCTTTCCTTAGACTTGGCTAAACAGGATCGCCAGTTATCCAAAATAAGTGCTAGCAGATTCACCTTCTGACTAGTCAGCATTTTGTAGATGCAGAACCTGTCCTTGGAGGTTACATTATCCTTTGAGCCTTTCCTAGGCAGGATAATATGCAGCAGGACATTGTGAAAGAGTCTGCATTCTGGCTTCATGTTCTAAGAGTATAGAAACCTTTTTAGAACATCTTTGTTGTTGGTTTATGGCCTTGGTTTTCCCTAAAACGCTTGGTCGACAATTTTTGGGGTAATAACCTTCTCCCAGTCTTCAGTAAAAAGATCACCTTTTTCTTTACAGCTAGACGTTGTAGCAATGGTGTCTGTGGAGATGATGATGACCTGATTGTCGACAGTTCCAGTGATGGTGCCGTTCACTTCAGAAGCAGATGCCAAAAGTAGGCGTACGGCGTGTGGTACCAAGTGGTTCGTTTCTGCATGAATGCTTCCCATCCAACATTTTTGATATACATCTACAAAGGGAATCCTTCCTCTTCAAGTTTCTGCAAGTCGACCTATTTTCCAGCAACAAAGTCACCTTCTGGAAATCTCTCCATAGGGACAAGCTGTTTCTAGGTGGCCATTAGTGCAAGATTGAGAGATTTAGGTTTGAAAGTGAGAGAGAGAAAGCTTGAAGGTGTAGAGAATTTTCAGAGTGTGTAAAAAGAAAGAAAGAGTAGTTATTTTGAATAAAAGAAGAGTTTTGAAAGCACTGAAGGGACATGCATTAATGACGACTTGATGTGGCAGAAGAGGCAACACACGTTTCGTGGGTGTTTATCAAGAATAATCATAAGGGGAAATATTAGATTAATAGAATTAAAAACTTTTCATATTCAAAGAAGAACGTGTCAGTAAGACAAAATATAATAAAAGGTAAGACGATATAGAGTAAGACGAAACTTAAGTAATTGATCAAGACAATGCATGTAAGTCGTTTTACTCTTGTAATATCTTCATGTGCAAGTTTTCTAAAATGAAGTTAAATCGTTCTTTAGGTAAAGCTTTTGTAAAGATATCAGCCCATTGATGGTCTATATCAATGAACTTAATATCAAAGACACCTTTTTGAACATAATCACGAATAAAGTGATATCTTATTTCTATAGGCTTTGCTTTGGAATGCTGAATAGGGTTTTTAGAGAGATTGATTGCACTAGTGTTATCACATAACACAAGAATGTTATGCTCAAAGCTAGAGTAATGTTCAAGTTAATACTTTACCCATAGAAGCTGTGAGCAGCAACTAGCAGCAGATACATATTCTGCCTCAACAGTAGATAATGTAATTTAGTTCTGCTTCTTGCTGGTCCAAGATATGAGACATGGTCCGATGAAGTGACATCTACCACTTGTGCTTTTCTTTCAAGTCTATTACCAGCATAGTTTGCATCACAGTATTCTACTAACCTGAAATCTTTGTTTTTCTCATAAAATAAGCTTAGGTTAGAAGTACCAACAAGATATCTAAAAATTCTTTTAACTGCTTTTAAATGAGACTCTCTAGGGTTAGATCGAAATCTGGCACATAGACAGACGTTGTGCATGATATCACGTCTGCTAGCAATTAAGTAAAGAAGTGAGCCATTCATACCTCTGTAGACAGTTTGGTCTACTGGTTTACCTGATTCGTCCTTTGTTATGACTACAAACGGATGCATTGATGTGCTCATAGGCTTTGATTCATTCATCTTATACTTCTTGAGTAGTTCTTTGGTGTATTTTTGTTGATAAATGTATATACCTTTCTTCTCTTGTTTAACTTGTAGGACAAGAAAGAATTTCAATTCTCCTATCATGCTCATTTCAAATTCGCTTTGTATCAAATCTGAGAAATCCTTACATAGAGTTTCATTAGTAACTCCAAAAATTATGTCATCTACATAAATTTGAACTATTATGAAATCCTTGTTAGATTCCTTTCTAAAAAGGGTAGTGTTTACTTTGCCTCTCATAAATCCATTTGAAATGAGAAAACTGCTTAGTTTGTCACACCAAGCACGAGGTGTTTGTTTAAGACCATACAAAGCCTTTTTGAGTTTAAACACATGGTTTGGGAGGATTGGATCCTCAAAAGCAGGAGGTTGTCTAACATAGACTTCTTCCTCAATAAAACCATTTAAAAAGGCATTCTTGACATCCATTTGAAAAAGCTTAATGTTTTTATGAGCGGCAAAGGCAAGCATGATTCTAATAGCTTCTAATCTAGCAACAGGTGCAAAAGTTTCATTGAAGTCTATACCTTCTTGCTGATTGTAACCTTGAACAACTAACCTTACTTTATTTCTGATTACCTTTCCATTTTCATCGAGCTTGTTGCAAAATACCCATCTTGTTCCAATGATGCTCTTATGTTTTGGTTTAGGGACAAGAATCCAAACATCATTTCTTGTGAATTGATGTAATTCTTCTTGCATAGCTATTACCCAGTCATCGTTTGCCAATGCTTCTTTTATCGTTTTAGGTTCAATTTTTGAGACTAGAGCGCAAGATGCTTGATTCTTTAGTGATGATCTTGTCTTAACTCCTTTAGTTCGTTCTCCAATGATCTGATCTTGAGGATGATAGATATCAAACTTCCAATCCTTGTGAGATTCTTTCGTCTGATTATCGGTCTGTTGTTGTTGAGAAGTTTCTTCTGATTCTTTTACTTCGTCTGTTCTTGTTTGATCAGACGATCCTATTTGTAGATATGCAAAATCTTCTTCCAAGTCTAATAGTCTCCTATCAGGGGTTAGCATGTCATTAAATTTAACATGGATAGATTCTTCTACAACAAAAGTTCTAGAGTTGAATACTCTAAAGGCTTTTGATGTATCTGAATATCCTAGAAAAATGCCTTTATCAACCTTAGAGTCAAATTTTCCTAGTTGATCTCTAGTGTTGAGAATGTAACATTCACATCCAAAATGATGGAAGTATGAAATGTTGGGTCTTCCACCTCTCCACAATTCATAAGGAGTCTTTTTAATTATTGGTCTGATCAATATTCTATTTTGAACATAACAAGCCGTATTTATAGCTTCTGCCCAGAAGTACTTAGGAATTGAAATTTCGCATAGCATGGTTCTTGCCATCTCTTGTAGAGTTCTATTTTTCCTTTCAACTACCCCATTTTGTTGAGGTGTTCTCGGTGAAGAAAAGTTGTGAAAATTTCCATTATTTTCACAAAAGAATTTGAACTCAGCATTATCAAATTCGGTTCCATGGTCTCTTCTAATTGCAGTAATGCAAAAACCTTTTTCATTTTGAACTCGTTTACAAAATATTTCAAATACATTGAAAGACTTATGTTTGTGAGTTAGGAAATAAACACATGTATATCTATAATAGTCATCAATAATGACAAAACCATACTTTTTTTCCGCCAAGACTAAGAGATTTTGTTGGTCCAAACAAATCCATATGTAATAATTCTAATGGTCTAGAAGTGGAAACAACATCTTTGGATTTAAAAAAGGTTTTAATTTGTTTCCCTTTCTAACATGCTTCACAAAGAAGATGAGTTTTCCAAGAAATTTCAGGCAATCCTTTTACTAAGCTATTTTTATATAATTTTGAAATATTTTTCAGATTGATGTGCCCAAGCTTTTTATGCCAAATCCATTTTTCATCTTCTTTAGTCATTAAGCAAGTAACATTTTGTTTGTTCAGATCCTCAAACTCAATCTTATACAGATTGTTATGTCTTTTGGCAGTAAAAAGAATAGATTCATTATTTCTTTTGACCATGCATGATTCCTTGTTAAAGGATACAATAAATCCACTGTCACAAAATTGACTTATGCTAAGCAGGTTATACTTTAATCCTTCAACACATAAGACATTATCTGTAGATGGAAAGGGAGGTTTAGAAAACTTTACCTATACCAATGATTTTTCCTTTTCCACTTCCTCCAAAGGAGACCATTCTTTCATGTGGTTGAAGGTCTAGGAACATAGACCTCTCTCCCGTCATGTGACGTGAGCATTCACTGTTTAGGTACCAGAATGAATCCCTCATTTTTCCTATTAAGGATATCTGCAACAGGAATTATTTGAGATTTTGGTACCCATATACTTTTGGGTCCTTTTGTGTTAGTCCCAATGATCTTATTTGACCTTTGCTTCCTCTTGTGTTGACATCTTTGAAATGAGTGTTCAGATTTACCACAAAAGTTACAGAAGGTTGAATAAGATTTAGAAGACGATGATTTAGAATTTTTGTTTTCTACAAATCCTATGCTAGATTTATTAGACGGAGATCTTCTATGTTTTAACATCATTTGAAGTTTTGAAGATCCATCAACAAATTTGGCCAGATCATGTTTCAAACGAATGACCTCTTTCTTTAGTTTGTCAATTTCAAAAAGAAACATTGTCTTCTCAGGATCTGAGACTTGGCTCTTATGCATTCTCTTCAGATCTTTCTTTAGCATTTCATTTTCTAAAATAAATTCTTGATATTTTTCTTTATATTTCTTATACTCAAGAGTAATCATGTGAGAATTGGCAAGAAGAGTGTCTTATGACATATCTTCGTCATCAGACTCAGATTCACTACCATTAGACAAATGCAAGGAATTTTTAGAGATAGAGTATACCTCAGATATTACATCCTCAGTATTTGCCATAAGACAGATATTGGCCTTTTCATCATCTGAACTGTTATTGTTGCTGTCCAAGTCTTCCTAGGTAGCTAGAAGATTCTTCTTCTTATTCCTTTTCTTTGAGCTCCATCCTCTTTTCAGTTTGGGGCATTCAACCTTAATATGTCCAGGCTTTTTGCACTCAAAACAGATGATTTCGTTGTTTTCTTCTTAAGGAGGCTTTTTGTATCTAGTATCCTTCTTTCTAGAGGATTGCTTAAGTCTTCCTTTCTTTTTGAGCATCTTTTCAAATTTCTTGATTATAAGAGAGATCTCATCGTCTGTTGAGTAGTTAGAGCTTTCATTTGAGTTCTCAGATTCATCAGACTGAACCTTCGGGGCTTTGTTCATGGCTTTCGTCTCAGTCTTTTCGTTTGCTCTTCGACTTGATTCTCCACTTTTTAAGGCAATTGAGTCATTATTTTTGACTTTATCTCTTTTGAAGAGATGAACTTCATGGACTCTTAGAGCTCCTAAGAACTCATCTAGAGTTAAAGTCTTCATGTCCTTTGCTTCAGCTATGGCTATAGCCTTGGGTTCCCACACTTTTGGAAGACTATCCAAGATTTTGAGATTGTTCTAAGCCTTAGAGAACTCAACATCGAGACTCTGAAGTCCATTTAGAATTATTTGAAATCTTCCAAACATCTTATCAATGGTTTTTATCTCTTTCATGGTGAACATCTTATAATGTCTTTGAAGAATGGTTGCTCTTTTAAGACGAATATCTTATGTGCCTTCATACGTTATGCGTATAGCATCCCACATTTCCTTTGTAGTTTTGCAATTGCAAAATTTATTATATTCAGTTTTGGATAAGGCATAAGTTATAATATACTTAGCTTTTGCATTTTGTTGTAGCATGTTGAAGTCATCTTGATTGTACTCATTTTCTAGCTTTGCTACAACGAGATTGTCATATGTTATGATTCTCTAGATGCTATAATGAGTGGACTTGATGTATATCTCCATTCTGTCTTTCTAGTACGCATAATTTTCTCCATTGAAGGCTGGAGGCCTTAACAATAAGGCTCCTTCAGGAATGAACTGTCCTTCAAAGTTTTCCATGTAGATCTTTTCCTCTAACACTTGTTAAGGTGCTCAACCCTAAAAGGCTGAGCTCTGATACCAAATTGTAAAACACAAAGATAACACAAGAAGGGGGGGTTGAATTGTGTTATAGCAAATTTTCGCAAAACCTTTTCTTTTAGTGACTTAACGTCTGAAGGATTAAACAAAAGAGTTTTTCAAAAACATTTTGAAAGAAAGACGAGTGCTGAAAAAGAAACTAGAATGCACACAGGAGTTATACTGGTTCGTCTCACCCCAGAGACTACATCTAATTCTTGGCAACTACCAAGTTCCACTAACTTATCCAAGTTACAAGTATTCTTTCAACAAGCCTCTTCAGGCTCAACCCATGTAGTCTTTAACTTGCCTCTCCAAGCAAAAACCCAAGTATTCTTTGAATCAAAGCCTTTTCTGGCTTCTACCAAATTCTTAAAGAAAAGGTTAAACGCGAGTTACCTCACTAAGTTTAACATCCTAACAAACAAATATACAATGAAGAACAAATAAAGTTTTACATGCAGAGTATATGAAGATTACACAATGAGAGCTATCCAACAGTTAAAGATTTTATGATTTCGTCAGTGACAAAGATTGAGGTCTCTTCTTTTATATATAGGCTTCTCCAAAAGTATCTATTGTGAGTGTTCACAAGAGACAACCTTCGTCTGTTGAAGAGAGTCGTTGGAGCATTAAATACAACATTTAATGCTTATCACCAACTTGTCACTTTGATAAGATAAAGCAGTCTGCCTATCTTTACCATTCTCGTACTCAATGTTGTAGCAATAGTCATATCTGTTTTCCCGTTCTGGCATTCGCACGCACATTCCTTCTTTTTCGCATAAAGATAACTTTCCTCGAGAGTAGGTATGTAGGCTTCGTACATATTGAGGTAGTTTACATCTGATTGATACGCAGATCACTTATATCATCGTCTATAAGTTGTTAGTTACTAAAGTTATCCAAAAGAAAGATAAAGACGTTATGGGCTTAAATTATCATATGGTTGCTTGTGAACATATTACAGATGACCAGACGATTACGTAAAAACATACTTATTAACTCTTTCTTATTATCAAAATATTTGAAGGTTATAAATTCATCCTGTCTTAAGAGACTGGGTTTTCATTTGTGAATAAAGCATCAACGCGGCTGTTTCTAATTTTACTACTTCTGCATTGGGTGAGCTATACAGTTTGAATCCTTTTAGAAATGTTAATGTTCTGCATTTCGAACTGTGTTTTGTAAATCATGTTTGCTGCTATGTCTTGGAGGTGTCTAACATGTTTTTATTGTTAAAATGGAGATTCTATGGTGATTTACATCTTTGATGGTATTCAATTTGATGCATGGATGACCCTTTTATATTGTGATAGAATGTAGATTGTTTTCTTTTCAACAATAACAAAAAAATGTGTAGGTAGAAGAATTTGCACCTAAATTAAGTTTCAAATATTTTTCAATTGTCTTTTTCTTGATTTGAGGTTGATTTTGTTAATGGTAGAATTTGTTGATTCTTGCAGTAATTTCTTCTATGATTTTTTAACTGCCTATTGTTATGAACTATGAGTAGAATTCTACGTTTGCATTGGTGGAGATTTATACCTAGTTGTACTGTTTTCAAAATTGATTTTGGTTAATTTGGAGTTTGAAATAAAGTGTTATATGTTTGGAGACTTTTATCCTAAAAGCAAGTTTGTAATAATTTTCCTAACATACATAGTAAAAGCATATAATACATAATACCAGTCCAAGACTCGCAAATCAAGTTTAGTAATTTTTTTCCAGTGATTGAATTTAATTTTAATAGCACAAAAAATGTATACTATCATCATTGATTAATAGTATCTTGACCAAACCAATAATCGATTCAATCCAAACTAAAATAAATCAAATTAGATTGGATCATATTTGATTTTAAACACAAATTGATCAAATAGGCAAAGGACAAAACCAAAGGGATTGGATCGGATGGTTTTTTGCCTCAAAATCAATCCAATCCAATCAGCGAACACCCTATTGCTAGTATTAGATCATGCATTGCATAGGATAAATCTTTGGAGGGAAAGTGATACAAATTTACAATATTCTCAATTTAATTAGTAAACTTCATTAAAAAATATATAAAAACTTAAGATTCATGTAGTATAATAATTATAATTTATAAGTTAAAATGTCAAAGAAATTAAAAACAAATTAAAATTAGAAAGGAATTAGAAATTAGAAAGCCACTACAAACCTAATGCCATGTTTGAATAAACTTTTCCATAAGTAATTATAGGAAGGAAATAAAAAGGTAAGATAAATTAACCTTCTCGCATAAGTTAAAATTAGTTTATGTATAAAATAATTTATAAAAGTTCTCTCATTTAACTTATCTAAAAACTAATTCTAACTTATATATAAGCTAATTTTAAACTTATGAGAGCTTAAAACGGGAGAAACAAATAGTATAACTAGAATATTGTTCACAAGTTCAGAACCTATGAAATGATTAACCCAAGCTAAAAATTAAATGATTTTTGACAAATACCTAAACAACCAACTGAAATAAGTGAAAAGTGAGCCTGTAAATCTTAAGAAACGTCAACTAAGATGGGGGAAAAAATAAAAAAATAAAAAGAAGAAGAAGAAGAAAGAATAAATGAGTAAGGTGAGTGCACATTAGTAGGGATAATTAGAGCATTACCGACGGCTGTCATTGGTAATAGCAAAAGGAAGTTATCAAAGGTAAACTTACTGTCGATAACAATGACACATGACATCATTATTTAATTTTATTCATATTTAATATTAATTTTACTAATAACCTAGTCATTATAAATAGCAAATGTTGTTCAAAAATTCAATAATAGATCATCCAAAAAATAAATTTTAATTTAACAATGGCTTAGTCCATTGAAAAAATTTAACAATTATATTGTTTAGGTTTAATTACATTCTTAGTTCTTCTAGTTTTACGATTGTACAATTTTGATCTCCTAAATTTCAATTGTACTAACCAGGTCCCTCAATTTTTTTTCCTATCTAAAATTAGGTTCTTATATCTTGATTTCATCTAATATTTAACAAGATTAGTTGATGTGACAAACTAGCATGACATAGTACAATGTACCAGCTAAAAACATAGAATATTTGAACTACAATAACTTGAAAAGGTACTCTAACCGTATTAACTTAATTGTTGTCAACAATACTTGTAGGTAAATTATTATTTTTATGACATCAATGAACAATAAAAGAAATGCCTTTTCATTCTGAGCAAATTGATTACTTAAATATTAGTTAGAATCAAGATGAAAGGACTTAATTGTAAATGAAAAAAAAAAAAACATGAGGGATCCAATTGACTTAATAGAAATCTAGGAAACCAAAATCACTCAATTACGATGTCTAACAAACTAAAAATGCAATTAAACTTATTTTTTAACTTAAAATATGTATGAAATATATATGTGCTTACCAATCGTCCTTTCACTTGTACTTGACTTACGACTACTTAACGTCTTAAGCAATATTTGCTATTGGTCATCACTAAGTTCTGTGGGACCATATTTTTTTACATCAATGCTAGCCCTTATTGTATTGCTTGCACTTGCTCCTACTTTTATGTACAACATGGGAACCTATTTTGACAGATTCAGGTTTTGGTTATTTTATTTTTTAGTTTGTGCTATTTTGCACTTCTTGCCACAAGAATTGCTAAGTATGATTTAGGTTAGGGTTTCAAATGTATGGCTGCGATGTCATAATATGTTCATGTGAATTTTTATTGATTTGAACTAAATATATACAAAAGATAATTATTGTCCTCCCTACAATTACTCCTAATTCTCAATTACCACCTCCCATAATCATTCATGAATATTTTCCTACAATTACTCCTAAATTTTCTCAATTACCGCCACCTACAATTATAATAATCATATCACATATTTACATATTTAGCTCAATTTATAATACTTGAATAGTGTAAAAGTTTTTAAACCGTAATCTAATAAAAACTTGTCATGTATGGTAAAATTGTTGATTTTTTTATAATTATTTTAAGGGCGCATTTGATAGAAGGGAGATTTTTTTCATACTTAGGAATCATGATTCTTGAGAATCATAAATCCCATGAATCATGATTCCTGAGAATAACTAAAATATGTTCACTTAGTCATAAACATTCTTGAGAATATTTACATATGTTTCCTTAGAATTAAAGTTTTTAATGTTTGGTTTTAATAGAACTTTCTCGGTTATATAAGTAGTTTTTCCAAAAATATCCTTTCAGAAAAATAACTTCATTAGATACACTTCTGCAAAATCTTATTATTTTAAGTTTTTAAATATCTTTTATTTATCATATGAGAATTTTTATTGTTTAAAACAAATTTATTATTTTTTAAATAAGAAAAATTTATGAAAATATTTTTTTTAACTTGATAAAAGTACTTTCTTGCTCTTACGTATTCTCAAGTGCAATGATAAATCAAAGTTATATAATTTTTTAGTAAACTTTCAGACTTGATTAATTTTAATTAAAATGTTATTTTTATGAAAATACGAAAGAAAGTCATACATTCTATTTTTGAAAATGATGGAGATTACAAAATTGCCATGATTCAAGTGAAGGTTCTCACAATAATCAAAGAAGAGATTTAAAACAATTATCACTAACAACCTTTTTTCCTATAATTTAGAAAAGTTAAAGATTATCAAATTGTTATGAGTCAGATGTTTTCAAAAACATGAGTTTTATGATAACCAAATAAGAAGTAAATTCAAGATGGTTATCACTAACCTCAAAAAAAAAACAAAGATGGTTATCACTAACAACTTATTTTTTGAGAAAATAATTAATTTTAATAAGATAATAATTAAATTATAATATAAAAATTAAATTTTAGAATAATTAAATTTTGTAAACATTTCTTGAATGTTATAGCAATATTATTCTTAAACAATTTGTTAATTAATACCTTGATATTTTTAAAGAATTTAAAAATAAAAATATTTAAAAAGTATAATGTTCGATATATTAAAAAAGTTAAAACAATATATTTTATAAAAATTTTATTTTTAAAATTATAATAAGTATACTAAGAATATTTATTTGTATTTCTTATTTTTAAATTTAATTATTTATCAAATTGAATTAGAAATTGTTTTAAAACTTTATAATTGTATTAAATGAGCTAATAAGGATAGTGTGGTCTTATTACATCATTAAAACTTTACTACAAAAAAGTTAGATTCCCCCCATACCCTATGGGAATAATTTCATGGAAACATAAGTTAAAATCATTCTTGAGAAACAATGTTTCTTAGGAATTTTTTTTTAAATAACAAAACATACCAAATAGGGAAAACTAACATACTGGGTTTCAGATTCTTGAAAATTAAAAAAATTCTTGTACCAAACGTCTCCTAAAAGTCATATCTAAAGTGACTTTTAATTGATTAACAGTATAAAAATCTTTATGCGAAGAGCTCGCTTGATGGTCAGGATAGGATATGATATGAGAGCAAAACATGATAAGAAAAGGATAAGATATAATCTTATCTAATGTTTGGTGTAAACTACATAACAAACTAGATAACGATAGGATAAAATATAAATTATGTTCAAATGACAAAATAACTATTTCGTTTAAAATTACATATAATTTTCCAAAGTAAATTTTAATTTAATTTTTACAAAAAATATAATTTTAACTAAAGTATACAATATT